>OZ001257.1:39493153-41942882 GCA_963924015.1 Macrophya annulata | reverse complement strand
ATTCTTATCACATTTGCATATTATAATTGTGTTAATATTAATATAATCTTTATATATATTATATAGGTATAGGTATACATATATGTATATAAATATATACGTTCCTTTATCGTAAATTTACAGGAAATAATAAATTTTGCGATATTATTATAAACGTATATATTATGTATTTATCAATCTATACATGAAATTAATTAACAGAATTGAGCTATACATATATTATGGGTATGTATAATAAAATATCAATTTGTCATCAATCAAACGGTGAGACGACGCGGACAGAAAAGATATGATATGGTAATATTACAGATATATATATATATATATATATATATATATATATATATATATATATATATATATATATATATATATATATATATATATATATATATATATATATATATATATATATATATATATATATATATATATATATATATATATATATATATATATATATATATATATATATATTTCTTTTTTTTGTTTTTTTTTTTAATATCTCACAACCTTGGGGGAAATAACAATAGTTTCAAGTCCGTTCTCGTTGATACCTGGATTGATTTGAATAAAATCCGAGCAAGTTCATTTTCAATTCATTATACACTTCACACTTTAATGATTAAACCTCTACTATACAAATTTATATGAGAAATATCTGTATAAATGATTAGTATATGTTATGTGGTTAAACGTCGAAGATATTGTATCGAAAGAAAACGCGAACAGGAGAGAAAAAGAAAAACGAAGAGAAAAAAAAACAAAAAAACAAACAAAACAAACAAATAATTGTTTAAACAAAGATTTGGCTGTGTCAACATTGTAATAATTATTGATTTTTATCATTTTTTTACTTAAATATTTAGAGAGAGAGAGAATAAATGACTGCTTTTTATTATCGAGCGAGTGAATGCGATAGTGAAGGGTCTTTTTAGTGAAAGGGAATGGTTGGTTAAATGAATAAAATAAAAATAAAAATAAAAAGAATCGATTTTTCGGTCGGACTAACTGTGTTGTTTAGGGGTATGGATGAGTGGCGGCGCGTGATTTCGCGTGATTCGTGTTTTTCAGAATCGGATTTCAATCAATTCAATTCATTATTCTATGGGTATATAACTATATATATATATATTTTCCCCCTTATTTTTTATTATTCAATTATTTTCTTCTATTTTCACTGCCCGTGTTGAGCGAGGCGACACAATACGAGTGTTGAAAAAGAACAAAGAAAAACCAAACAAAAAAGAAACTATACTATAAAACTTAAAAAATATAAGAAATATAAAACATGACTACGAAAATCGAAATGCAAACGACGCTGAGTGCCAAATTATACATGAAGAAAAAAAAAGTAATTTATTATCCATCTAACATTTGATGAAATTCAATGAAATGATGGAATAGACAGACTCTAAGTCAGACTGAAACAAATCGACGCACACATCCATCAATTTTTTTTTTTTTTAATTTATTTATTTTTTTTCATTTTCAAGGGTTTGCGTCATCTGCATTTCGTTGAAGTTGTATTGTGATTAAAACTGTCGTGAAATTTGTTTTTTCCACTGCGTTGTTGTTTTTTTTTTTTTTCGAGAAATGAATTAGAGAGAGAGAAAGAGTGAGAGAGAGCGAGCGAGGAAGAGGGAGGGAGGAGATGAATTTATAATGAAAATATAAAGTTTGAGACGATATTATAGAATATTCGAAAGTGAAGAAAAACGACAGAGGGAAAAATAAGACTTAGCTTTGTTATCGCGCTGCAGTCGGTATATACATAATAAATCCGCGACCATATACCTATATAGAAAAAAAAAGAAAAATGAAAAAAAAAAAAATCCAAAACAAGAAAAAATGTTGGGATTTATAATAGTTACGACTGCAGAACTTGGTTTTACATGTTTAGACAATATTATAACAAAATTTTTAAGTCTCCAGAAGAGAAAGAAAAACGGGGAAAAAAAAAACAAAAAAATTGGAGACACGGCATTGCGGCTATATAGGCGGTAAAAAAAGATAATATTTATAGAAAAATTAAACAATCGAATAAGAAAAAAAAATAGTTAAATCTCGTCAAATTTCTTAAATCGAGAAATTTAAACCGCCACAGGCGAAGGGGCTACTCATCCCCAATAAGTCCAATTGAAATAAAAAAAAAAAGACTTATCATGAGGTAGCTAATGATTTTGTTGACGCTTCGAAAAACGTCGAAAAACTTCATTGCATCCAAGTACAGTCAATTTAAAATAGGAAAAATGTTTGTATTCAGTATTTAAAAAAAAACATTCTTATTTTCATTTTATATTTTCGTTATTTTATTACATTTCATAATTGACTGTACTTGCAGTTTGATACGTTTGTTAAGAATCGTTTATATACTTAAATGAAGATAAAATTGATAATCATATGTATGTACATAAAATGTACCATAGTATTATATTACCCGCATCGAAATTGTTGGGAATAAGATACGAAACATATAAGTTAATAAGTATATACATAATACATGTACGTATAATAATATGTATGTATATACTATAATATCGGTTGAAGCTCCACGCCTTTGTACGGTTTTACTTTCTCACGTCTTACATGATTGTTTAAACATCGTTTTCATTTCTATAGGATTCCATTAATTAACGTTTTTATAATGTTTAATAAACGCGTTTGTACACCGATATACATGTAATGAAGACGAATTATATTGTTTATGTGTGTATAGACGCATGTATGAGCATAAAAGCAGTGCCTTTTTTACTGAGGAAGAAAAAATAAATAAATGAATAAATAAAAAAGAAAAAAACGAAAATATATGTAAATTGTGCCAAGAGGGAAACAAACAAACAAACAAACAAAAAAATAAGAATAAAAATAAATGAATAATAAAAATTAATATAAAAAATTAAAAACTAAACAAAAACATTAGGAAAAATTGAAGAAAATATAAAATAAATAAACAAACAAACAATGAATAAATAATTAAATAAATTAAACAAATAAATACCCATAGTTAAAAAAATTGATGTCTAATCGCTAGTATCTATTATCTACATACAGTGGATATTACGTATAGATACGTATAGGAAGAGGGCATATTATCGAATGTGTAGAAGTGTATCGCCCGATAGAATACATACCTATAATAACATACTCGGAGAAAGATGAGAAGAATTAAATATGACCACAAAAATCGTGAAACGAAATATATTACCTAATATATGTAAGTTACGATAATAGTATAATCGTACAGTGTGAAAAAACAAAAAACGAAGACAACAAAACAAAAAAAAAAAAAGATGAAATGAAATGAAAAAAAAACTAATGCTGTCATCGTGTTTAAAATGTGTAATAGAATCCAAATAAAAAAAGGAATACATAAAATGAGAACTGAAGAAAGAAGAAAAAGAAAAAAAAAAAAAACAAAAAACAAAATGAAAAAAAGACGAAGAAGACCATAAAAAATGTAAAATTTACCGCAGAACTATACAAGGATGTGAAACAGTGTTCCAATATTATCAATGCGGTTTGCAAAGTGGGGCGAGGGGGCGAGAGGGGGGGGGGAGGCTTTGAGAAGGATTAAATCTTTGTTGAATAATATAACTTTATATCTATCTATAATATGAATGAAAAAGAAAAATGAGAAGAAGAATTAAGAAAACAATAAACGAACAAACAATTAAAAATATGGACCGTGCGTGCGTTGACGCAGCATATATATATACATATATGAGGATTAAATTATACTAGTACATTTGTTATATTACATTATATAATTAATTTACAAGTAAGATATAATTTCTTCGTCCTAGATCATTATAATCAACCGTGACAATGATAATGTCCGAACGATTACGGGAAGAATGCGCGGTTTTGTCGCATTCGCATTCTTCTCCTAATAAATTATAGAAAGAAAAAAATGAAAAAATAAAAAAAAAATATATATATAGAAAAGTAAAAATCGTCAACAAAAAGATATACGATAATATATTCATTCAATGAATAAATAAATAAATAAATGAATTAATTAATTATTTAATTTGACTCCCGAGCGTCTGCAATCTCCCGTCACCGTTCACTATACCATATATATATATATATATATATATATATATATATATATATATATATATATATAATTTGAAGTCTTATACTATAATATACCCTACCTTGATTATCGCGCTTTGTATTGTAATAACTGTAAACACATTTATTTATATATATATACATATACATATATATATATATATATATATATATATATATATATATATATATATATATATATATATATATATATATATATATATATATATATATATATATATATATATATATATATATATATATATATATATATATATATATATATATATATATATATATATATATATATATATATGTATGTGTATAATTATACACACACACGTCTTATATATATTATCCTTAGCTCTATATATTATTATATGTAATACGGAATACCTATCATAGATTATAAGAAGAATAAGAAAAAAAAAGAAAAACAACAAAAATAAGAAAAGTAAACTATTAATTATCATATTATTCCTGTTGTCTGAGTAGCGGATATGGTTCGCAGCACTGCCTAGCAAAGAAATCATTATAGCTTGTATCGAACTATTATTATTATTATTATTATTATTATTATTATTATTATTATTATTATTATTATTATTATCATTTTGACTATAATAATAATAATTACTGTTATTTTAACCATTTTTATTATTACTATTATTATTATTATTATTTTCATTTCTATCACCAGCCCGTCCAGCCTAGTAATTGTCCCTCGCATCTGTATCTTGAACTTGATTATAAAATTGTTTTTTGTTCTTTCTTTGCTTCGTTTCTTTTTTTCTTCACAAACTATTGTAAGTTCGTTGTCATTATACAAATATACATACTGCGGGGAGATATATTATATAGGGCGGCCGTGTCTTCTCACCAGTATCCTCATATTTTCACATTATTGTTATTACTATTATTATTATTATTATTATTATTAGAATGATTATTATCATCATTATTATCGTGTGTATACCATATCTGCACCAGTGCACAAATTACAGATCATATATTATATACATACATATATAATATACTTATAAGCCATACACGACACAAGAGTTTTTTTTCTTCGTTTTCATTTCCTTCTCATACGAAGTATAAAGTTGTATATATAAAAGGATCGTACTTTTTCTCTTCTTTTTCCTGTTTATTTTCTCGTTTTAATTTAGTATACATATATATATATACCTACTTTAACTTTACTTTTAATAATGAGAAAATTCTATCACGATATATCCGATTATTCCGCGTATTATATATTATGAATATACATATATATTTATATATAATATAGGTATATTATATACGTATATATTATATATGCGACGAATCTTCGAATATATGAAATTCGTGTAAAGCGCTTCCGCAACTATTATTATTATTATTATTATTATTATTATATCTATTATTATATATATACCTATATATAATATATAAATCGTTACTCCGAATAACGAATTACGAATCGCGAGTCACGAATCTAATATATGTATAGATACGAATATTCTGTGTATATAAATAATATATTTAGGTACATATGTATATTGTGTATATACAATATATATAAAAATATATTATTTATATAACAGATATAGATACGAATATTGCGCTGCTGCCTGCTCTTGCGATCCTGATTAAATGCTTCGCACTTTATAGCAGTTGATCTGCTAATTGAAAGTTTATCGTATGGTTTGCCTATAATCGGCGGACTTGTTAAGATTAAATAATAGCTAATGAATGACGAATAACATATGAGAATGGTAGCTGCAGTTGTGTCGTACAATATTTAATATATAATGTGATTCAAACAAACAATATACGAAAGAAAGAAAGAAAGACAGATAAACAGAAACAAAAAAAAAAAGCTTGAGGCTCCAAAAGGTCTCTTTATTTATATTAATGAAACAGATATATGTCTCGCAGTCTTTATTATGAACTGATAAGGCGTCGGCATCCTTAACATTATTATTATTGTATAATTCTTCCGATTCCTCAAATTCTTCATTTCTTCCTTGTATCCGTGTATCTTTTTCATTATCACATACTCCTCGCCCCAGCCGTAACTCATTCTCATTATACATAGGTATATTAATACTGGTATATATACTATAGGCGTAAAGAGCGAAAAGGAATATCACTGGTAACATCATACAAATTATGCATGTATATGCATATATTTGCATTTTGAGTAATATGATATACCCACGTTACTCATTTTCAACCCCCCCCCCCCCCCCCCCCCCCCCTACCCTCCCTTCAATCACTCTTCCGTATAAGCAAATGAAATTCTGCAGTTTTAATATTAACAACATGATTAAATTTATACTTGGCGTGTATAATTAGGTATAACTGCGATACACAAATATATGCATATATATAATATATATGTATATTATGTATATGTATATATGTATATTATATATACAGGGTGAGTCTTTTTATCTTGAGACATCGAAATATCTCGAAAGCCAATCACGATACGATCTAGTACTTCAGATAAAACTTGTAGGATATCGAGGGAAGGTCAACTGTACTAATTTTTTTTTTTCTTTTTTTAATAGAAACCTGTAATTTTCTTTATTACGTAATTGTATTTTACTTGAAAAATCAAATGACTTTTGTATGAAACATTTTTTTGGAGCACACCAAATTTTTATGATATTCAGCTAAATGAATAGAGATTTTTGAACTCTTAAAAACTTTTTACCGCTAGATTATCAAGTTTGGGGAAAAAATAGACAAAAATTGCGTAATTTATTGCAAAGAATCTTGAAGAATATTCTTCAAGAGTTTTTATTTTTATTATTTTTTTTAACAATTTTTGATTTTTTTCACGCAATTGAAGAAACTGCAATGGAAAGTTACAAAAACAAATTCTGCAATTATTTTTCAAAATTTATTGCATAAAATTACGTACTTTTTGTTTTTTGCAATTTTTCTCCAAACTGAATAGTTTTAAGATGAAATGTTCTCAAATGGTGTAAAAATTTCTAGTTGTTCAGCTGAATATAATAAAACCTTGGTGTATCAAAAAAAAATTTTTTTATGTCCAAGTCGTTTCATTTTTCAAAGAGAAAAAAATTAATTACGTAATTAAAAAATATAGGTTTCCATTTAAAAAAAAAAAAATAAAGTTGATCTTCTTCCGATCTAGACACATCTCCACCTACTGAAAACGATGCTGCACTATGTTTTTTCCCTTTCGGAATCCTACAAGTTTCATCCATACAAGTTTTTTTTTCGTATATAGTGATTAGTTTTCGAGACATTTCTATAAATATCTAAAAATAACAAAACTCACCCTGTATATATATATATATATTATATAAATATTTATAGTATATTTATTGTTGCTGTTTCTAAGTGTAACAAAAAACAACAACTATTACACGTTATATATCATACATATAGGTATAATATAGTCTTGAACTCTTCCAAAACGGTAGATACCATATGTTGTCATTATTGTGAGGTTTATGATTCACTGTGATCAATCGGTCGGTTGCATTAGGCCGGTTATTAATTTTTTATTATTAATCATAACACATTAACGAGACGCTGTAGATTAACTCCTTCGGATTTCGAGAGAATAAATAATACATTTTATAAACTCTGCTGCACCTATTATAATATACATATATAGCCACAAGACCAACGCATGAAATCTATTTTTTGGGAAAGATTTCTTATATCAAATGCATTTGAACTTATATTATATATATATATATATATTTTATATCGTTGTAATTATTTATTTTTTCAATTTATTATTATTATTATTATTATTTTTGTTCTTTTTTACTCGGGTTATCCCTGAATTGTGATGAATATAGGAATAAGTACAGGTAAGAGTATCGGAGAGGGTGATGTTAAATACGGTTCTTTTTTGATTTCATGTATATTCGTACGTTCTCGATGTATTGAGAAAAAGATATTCTTTCTCAAATTATGGATACTCGATCGGTTTACAAGGACTCTCACAAATATATACCTACGTATAATAATTGTGCTGATTTTTTTTATTTTTTTTTTCGTCAATCGAACATATTCGATGTGGAAGGTAAAAAATAGGGTTACCCATCCTAATTTTTCATATAACTATATCATTACAAAATCGTTTGCTCGATACCGATTGAGCACTGTACAGTATTTTTTTTCTTTTTTGTTTTTTTTTTTTAAATTTTTTTGATTGTTTCGATTATGGTATTATTAATTAAATAATGTATAAAGACATTTGGTCGACATTGTTGTCAGACATATTGAGTAACGAGTTGCAGATGATCGGCGATGCCATGCGTGAGAGAGAAAGGAAGATAAATTTAAAGTAATAGAAAAAAAAAGAGGAGTAAAAATCGATACGGTGAAAAAGTGTCAGTTTATTTATTCATCGATATATACTCAGAAAATTAAGAAATATTGAAGAAGTAAAAAACAGAAGTAAAATAAAGTAAATAATACAAAATACAAAATATGTATGTACCTACCCCTAGCCACACCGAAACGATATACCACTATAAGTATGCCGACAAGCAGGGGCAGATATTAATATATCTAAGCAGGTGAATAATTTGTGTCGTAAATAATAAAAATATGGCAACTCAAACAATTATGCAATATGAAATAATATGTATACAGTGAAAGCAGCGGGAACCATTTGTCCTAGTCCTAGTATTCAAACTCATCAATAATTTATAATCGATTTCAATTGAAATATAATAAAATAATGTTATCATACTATACTTGTCACAAAATACCTAATTATTCATCCATCAAATTCAAATTCGTATATTATTTATATCATTATATTATCATTTATAATAAACTTTCACATATGTTATATATAAATAACGCATCGAAAGTTACTAAAATATAATTAACTGTCCATCGTAGGTATGTGACATTTTAACTCCAACATTATATTCCAGATGCTTAAAGATTGTCTGCAACCAAATTGTATGTACCTACCATTTAATTATTTAGTATTTCACTTTCAATTTTAAATTAATTAATCAATTGAAACGGAAACTAGTTTCACTTTTTATATTATTAATTTGAAATAAATTTGAGAAGGTTAATAATTAACAATTTAAAACGGCACATTTTAAATCTATAATTTATGACCAATTTAAAAATTAATAAAACCGCTGAAATGGCACCAAGGTTTTACTAAAAACTGCAGTTTTTAACGTTACCTACTTGCACTTATAGCCGATCTCCAGGTGTCTAATACCAACCGGTGTCTACAGCCTTTGTAACTCTGTTCATCATATCCTTTCTCTGTAACAGTAAATTGGTGACGTCATTGCGGCAAGGCAAGTGACTGGTGGCCATTTTCATTCTGGCCATACGCGTCACGCGGTGAAGAGCACTAGAGTTGTTAAAAGTAAGCGTTTTATAGTTACTTATTTTCGAAGTTTTATTGAATACTGCGGTTTTCGAATGGGTAATTAAACGAAAAAATATCGAGGAGAAGACGTGAAGAAGTAAGACTTAAAAAAAAAACCGCACAAAGATACAAAAGACCAGTCCAGGTCTGCAGAACGGAGTGTGTGTGTGTTAACAGTGCGGTTTGAGATACGACCGGGAAGAAGCGTCGAAAAGTCATGGATCAAACAAAAAGAATCTTACCTTTAAGACTTTAGAGTATTGAGCTAAACCAAGAGAAATGAATACACGTAGGACAGTTTGCGATAAAACGAAGAAAAATTTTACGGTAAGAATTGTAATCTCCAAAGAAGCGAGGGGCTTCTTAATGTTTAATTGACAAATTTACGTGAAAGATTCTACTGTAATCCTAATTAACTCAATTATTTTATTATCTTTATTAACTGCGTTAGCTCCTCCGGATAATAGTATCTTTATACAGTAACTATTCAACATCTAGTAATGTAGGTATAGATACTCATAGCTTGTTTCATAAAAGAGTGTTATAGGTATAGCTATATGTGTTCTATATGGTATTTGAATCTCTGTTTTTGCGCGGGATACTGTGTGTTACATAAGAGTTAAATGGTGCTAATCATGAAGTGTTTCAACAGCAATAAAACGCTTAATAAATAAATTGATTGATTAAAAATTTGTGCAATTTAGCTTGAGAACGAATTAAACTAAACTGACAGCAAAAGCCATCGTTTAATCTACATGAAAAATTGATCTGCACAGATTCTATAGTTTATCATACTTACTCGATATCACAAAATGATAAATTTTTCATTTGCAGCGTCTACGTAAAGAGAAGAGATGTGTACTTTGGCCATGACCTGCGAAAGACCGCGAAAGATAACGGAATCGAAATATTGCGATAGAGTTTAATAAAATTATTAAAAGCAATAGGTCTGTGATTATTAAGATTGAGTAGCTTATATCTGATCAGAAATGGTCATTGATCAGTTTGGATTGTGCATCGTTGCAGTGTGAATATTGTTTGTAATCGAAATCTACTTAATTATATTGAAATGTTTACGCCAAAATTGAGAAAATTATATCGCACATGGCCAATTTTGTTATCAATTGGGATTATGATCAGCTTATTTGTGATATGGCCACGTCGTCATAAAGAAAAAAATCTGGACTACGTTTCGCAACGGTAAGTTTATATATTGACCCTTATCAATTTAATTCAATAAACGATAATTACGTTCACTACAGATTACAGGAAGGTCAAAATAGTTACGTTGAAAATCATGGCATACAAGTAGTCGTAGGTCACTATATCGGGGATTCTGTGGACCCTCTGAAAAATGTGAACATCACAGATGGTAATTATTTGAAAAAAAAGAAACCAAAGGTTATTCGACATTCTTGAATTATCGTTAACCAATGTCAATTGGGAACTTATTAAGCTTCCAGACAAAGTATTACTCCCCCATACAAGGCGAAGACAAATTATAATAGCTGTCAAATGTCAGATATCAAGTGTCAAGTGGGCTAAACCACGAACGCAACAAGTTAAACTATCGAATAACTTACACCCCTAAACATTGTTGCTTAATCGATTCTGGCTTAAGTGCCATAAACTCGAGACTCGGTACTTTCATTAATTCTGTGATTTATTAGTCGATTATTTATTCGCAGATTTAATAAATAAAAATTTATTCAACCCACGACCTTACGAAGGCAGGGATGGCAATGCGGTGTTAATTCCTCCGAAGGACTTCTTCATGATGAAGCAACTCTTTCAAATAAATAGGTTTAATCTGATGGCTAGCGACCGTATTCCTCTTAACAGATCGCTGCCTGATGTTAGAAAAAAAATGTACGATGTCCTGTTATCTTTCTATACTATCTGTAACAACATTGCGCTTTTGCAGTGTACTTATACAAGCCAATCTAATGAATCCAATTGACGTTTAAATCATATACTTTTAGGTGCATCTCGAGATATCCAGAATCAAAGCATTTGCCATCGACCTCGGTGATTATAGTATTCCATAACGAGGCTTGGAGTACTTTGTTAAGGACAGTTTACAGTGTCATAGGTCGATCGCCGAGACATTTATTACACGAAATAATTCTAGTTGATGACTTCAGCAATCGAGGTGTAATATCACAAGATTTTCACGCTTTATACGTCCCATCAATTGGTTACAAATTGTATTTCATTGTTTCAGAATTCCTGACTGCACCACTTGATGAGTACGTAAAGCATCTTGAGGTACCTACGAAAGTCTTGAGGTCAGGATCGAGGGTTGGATTAGTAAACGCCAGACTTATAGGAGCTGGTAATGCTACAGGAAAAGTTCTAACGTTTTTGGACGCGCATTGTGAATGCACCGTTGGTAGGTAGGTCATCTCGTTGAGATAATTAATTTCCTTATGTAAAGAAGAAGAAACGTAACTTTTCTGGCTTTCATGTTTCAGGGTGGCTTGAACCGCTCTTAGATTCCGTAGCTCAAGACAGAACGAGGATCGTATCACCTGTGATCGATATAATCAACGATGACACTTTCAGCTACACGAGGTAATTTCGATTCATATTTGAGTTCCGAAATTTGTAATTAATCATTTTTCGGACATTTCAGATCTTTCGAATTGCACTGGGGTGCTTTTAACTGGGATCTACATTTCCGGTGGCTGACTTTGGGCGGTTCAAAACTCGAACAACGTCGTGGTAATATGGTAGCACCATTTCAGACCCCGGCAATGGCTGGTGGTCTCTTTTCTATGGAGAGAGAATACTTCTTTGAACTGGGTGGCTACGATGACCAAATGAAAATATGGGGTGGCGAGAACTTGGAGCTATCTTTTAGAGCATGGCAGTGCGGTGGTAGCGTTGAAATCGCACCTTGCTCTCACGTTGGTCATTTATTTAGAAAATCTTCGCCGTATACATTTCCTGGAGGAGTTGGCGAGACACTTTATTCAAACCTGGCCCGGGTTGCCTTAGTCTGGATGGACGAATGGGCGGAATTTTATTTCAAATTTAATCCCGGTAAATTTTTAATCCATTAATAATGCAATATCGAGTTAAAAGCCCCGTAAAATCACTCACGTCCGTTTACTCTCTACGTAATTCCAGAGGCAGACCGAGTCAGAGATAAACAACAGATCAGATCTCGATTGGATCTGCGTGAACGGCTGAAATGCAAAAGCTTTGAATGGTATCTGGACAACGTATGGCCACAGCATTTCTTTCCAAAGGATGATCGTTTCTTTGGGAAGGTATAATATCATCGCTTTCTTGTTTTATCTTACAGTGAGATTTTCCTCGATTTTAAATCATCCAATTTTTCTAGATAGTCCACGTCGCCACGAAGGATTGCCTAATGCGTCCGACTGCCAAAGGTACTTTCACACAGCCTTTTGGCACCGCAATACTTGAACCTTGTATTTCACCGCCCCGTCTTAGCCAAATGTTTGTGATGACACCGGAAGGTATCATCGTCACTGATGAAAGCGTCTGCCTTGACGCTCCGGAGCGAGATACGCGTCACGAAAAACCAAAAGCAAAGATCATGGCTTGCAGTGGTTCACGAAGACAAAAGTGGCGATATGATATCCAGGTAAGCCCAAACTTTATCGTAAATCAAAAATTGATAAAATATCGTACTATGGGCCTCTGGAAAATCATAGATGCAGGGGTTTTAATAGTGGCTGTAAATTTCAGACGAAAATACTCGAGCACGTTGCCTCGAAGATGTGTCTTCAATTAGCTGTGAAGAAAGGGGATGGTCTGGTGATCGCTACTTGCAATGGAAATTTAGATCAGCAATGGAATCTGGAAGCAGTTCCTTGGAAGTGATGCTGGTAAAAAAATTATTTTTTATATCTGAACCTGACCAATACCAAGATCTTTAAGCTTAGTTCATTTAAATACCATCAATTATATTGTATATTATATCTATACGAATATAGACACGAATTTGCGCTATTTGGAAGACACTTCCAAAACATAATTTAAGAATCTGCTCAAATAAAAAGACAAACGTGATATGACAGATTTCAATTCCCTCTCCTAAAAGTTTATTTATTTTTTCTATTTAGAGTTCTAGTGTCGAACTTTCGTTTTCTTGTCGATACAACAGTTTCTAACCACTCACTTCAGTTATCGATAGTAGGCATACCTCTCATAGATTGGCAGCTTAATTTCTGTTGTATCTACCATCGGTACAATACTTCTAAAAATTATTTATTCACACTAACGATATTCGGAATGAAATTAATCATGATTTTATCAAAAAAGGGGTTTGAACAAGATAAATGCAGGCCTATAGAATTTTCTATCCGTTTTTACAATCGTCAGATAAATTTAAAGATAATGTTCTTTTTTTATTTGTTTCTCTTAACTTAACTCACAGTTCACGAAAGTTTTTTTTATTCAATTTTGAAATGAAATCGCATTCTAATTTCCTATGAATAGCGATATATGAAAATGAAAATCATTCCTTAGCAGCTGTTTATTTGAAACTTATCAGAAAAGTATTTATCTTTATTGTAGAACCTATGACGTGTCTTGCTAAATGTTAAAATATACAACAGCATTTGAAACCAGCTTGTTCCTCGGTCTATCAATCGTTACGTCATAAACAGCAATTAGACGAAGCAGTTTTATTGGATTTAAATTCCCATGAGCAGCCTAAAATATTGGCAACAGGTTCCAGGTTGCCGATTGCGACAAGGATCGTTTGCAAATACGTGGAGTTCTTCCTCCGTCTGCAAAGAGGAGGTTTGTATACAAGTTGGTATATATGTAGATTATACGTGTGCAGGATTTATCTCTCGAGCGCTCGTCGCTTTCAATTTGTTTCAATCTACCCCAATAAATGGTGTCTCGATTCGCTAAAGGATTCATGCCGAAAGGTAGTCACGATATTTCGCAATCGTGATCATAAATTCAGTCTCTTAACCAAGGACTCGAGGCAGCTTCGAAGTTGCTTTGAATTTATTATCATTAGCATTGCCGGATCCGCCTCGGTCAGCAATGCAGATCTTATTGTACCGACGAGATACCGGGACCAACTCTTGCTACAATCCAAAACTAAATTATGTGACCTGCAGTTAGTGATACAAATATAATACAGTCCGATATTTATCCAAACTTTTTTTTTATATCTTTTCCATCAAACTCTTTTCGCTTTCTTACCAAATAAAAAGAAGAAAAATAAAAAGAAAAAAAAAAAAAAAATTATTATGTATGCTGAATTTACGCCTTAGGCATACGCATCTTCAACTCTTAATTAAATTTTTTGCAGTCAATTATTTGGCACGTAATATGAGATTTTAAATGGAGATTGGAGACGATGGTAAAAGACCGTCTCGAATATGTTTTCAAGTGAATTAACTTCTGCGATTTTTTGACGATGAAGAGATCAGACACGATCTTACTTTTTGCGTTTTCTTAACGATCAGCCGTCACTCACTCAGTGGCTAGATAAATTTCGACTAATTATGTCGAAAACAAAAGATGAGCGAAGGTCGGTTAGTTCAGTCCAATTATGCTAGTCATTTAACTTACCTTGTTTACCTACGTGTTAACGAATGAGGCTAAAAGACTCATTCATACATGGCGATATTGCTACGAGTTGCCGACTACGCCCGCGGCGTAAGAATTTTTATTAAGAGTTTTTGAAAAATCGAAAGTGGCCGTATAATCAACGTCGAGAATCTTTTGTTTTGATCTGTTCGTCGGATTTGGATATAAGGAACTGATCGATATTAATTCTCCCGAAACAATGCGCAAAGTATGTACATGTCTCTGTTTTGCAGTTTGCGCAGCTTGCTTAGCGCGCTTGCATCTTATGAGACCGACACAGTTTGAATCTGGGTCAAAGTCACGTCCTCGTATAGCAGAAACTCGACCGGCCTGGACGAGCAGGACGGTCAGGACGACCTCACGGACGCCCCACGTCCCGAGATGGGCTGGTTTGTTAGCGAATCGGACATTTCACGATGCGTTGTGCATACGAGATCAGCTCTACGGATCACGACGTGTCACTCTTGACGTTTGGACTAAGTAATAAAGAGAACTGGTTGAATTATTTCAGTTTTTATTTATATATTTTTTATTTTTTATTTCTCAGTCTTGAGCAACGTCGGAACAAAATATGAGAAAATAATCGACCCTGAAATCTGCATTAGTACAATGAGCGTTTAAAAATTAATTTTTAAGTATCGCATCTCGGAAGGCTGAACATCCTTTCGATAGGAAATTAATACGACGATTATTTATGCCAGACATTATCGCATATACATGCGAGGTCGCGACGACAGGCGTCGTTGAGGCTGATCCACGTCACCCGTTTGCGTTGTCCGTTGTTCCGGTTCTCACACACCTGTGACCCTAGCGAACAACTCTTTTTCTCACAACAATTACTCGCTTGAAATTTAATTTTAAGGAAAGGCAGCTGCTTCGAGATGACCTATGACCTACGCCAAGGCGAGACGTGAGTCATGCGTTAAAATTTGCGACAGTTTTGGATTTTCGCGTGGTGAAAGCACCGTTTAGATGTACGACGATAAACTGTCGGTCCCTTAACTTGCGACAAAAGTATGTAAAAGCTTTTTTGGATTTTAAGTTTGAAGGATTTCTATTTTCTTTTTTTTTCTTGTTTTTTTTTCAGGTTTTGCGTAGCTGTTGGATGTACAGGGGTAGGCATTAATTACAGTACAGTAAAATAAAAAGTCAAAACTATTTGTAAACGAATAATTTTCTTATATTGCTAGGGAATATTACATATCAACATATATACAGACACCACTGTGCTACATAACACGTGAAAAAATGGCTTAAATGTTAGACATATAGAGTACAGAAATTGGTAATCTGCTAATACGCCAAGTTTCCTCTGCAAGTATAAAATCTGCCGTTGTTTCTTTATCTTTTCTAGAATGCGGAGTAATCGCAAAGAATTTCTGTGTTTTGTGTTTTTTTTTTTTTTTTTGTTTTTAATTGTTTTTGGTTTTTTGGAATTCAAATGATGAAGAGGTGTGTGTATCTTACAGGGGTGGCAACTTGGCGTTTTAACCACGTCTATAATGCAGACTTATGTCTGTTAAATAATTCTACAGGTATGTATCGGTAACTTCGATAAAATCACAATCACGTTATAATTTATACAACTGTACATTACAATTTATATATACCTATGTATAAGTATAGTTTATGTTATAGTACAGTTCTAATTACATGAAAAAAAAAAAAAACGAAACAAAGAAGAAATACGATTACATAATTTGAATTTCTAACATTTTCATTCAATAAAATTATTGGTGCACTTGACGCAGGACGAAGATAAATTATGGATTACGATAATATCGATCTATTAATATCCAACCAGGATATAACCAAATACATTAATTTATTAGGCCCGGGTTGAAGTTCCGAATTTTGAAAGCCCCTCACAGTTTTTACAAAGAGTATTTCCCCGAATGTCTGCATAATCCATTCGAGAACTCCAAATCAGAAAATATTTAAGCTTTAAAGTTTCCAAAGCTAAAGATCCTTCACGCCAAAAATCCGAATCTTGAAATTTACGTATGGAGCCCGTCATGCCCGTCAATAAAATTTTTGGATTCTTTTAGTTTCGGAGTTTTGAATTTTTTGAATTTTTAATTGTCTGCATTCCGATCTTTCCAAATTTGATTATTTTAGAAATTTATCGTTTCTCAAAAAATAATTTGAAATCGTCTTAAATGAATTTATAGTTTTGACCGTTCGGGATATTTAAAATTTGGAATTTCGACCCGGTCCCAAATTTTTATTCAACACTAGACAAACCTTGTATTTAAATAATCTGTATTCGCCCTGCACTTACGAGCCAGCTCGCTAATTAAAATTGGTTACTATTTACATGTAGAAAAATATCATTTTTACTTTAAACATATCTAACTTGAGCCACAATACCAATACGTCTTATAGCGACGATATAGATACTTTTAGCTACGTTAAATCCTATATAATATATTAATTACTATGCACGCTGGTTTGCTTACAATTATACGATTAAAGGTAACGAAGATTTGCACGGTTTGGATTTTGGGCAACTAAAGCCCACTAAAGTAGGTATCTAAACATCGGTACTTGTAGAGTTCGTATGTATGTACATGTAATTGTATTTAATTAAAGAGGACTACCACAGTACCGCGTTTGAATAAAATCAAATTATACAATCTTATATACGATGGTTACGAAATTATATCATTCCACTTCATTCATATCATTCGCCCACGAATTCTACGCCCGTCATATACCCGTCATCCATCATAATCTCAGTCAAATGAATTTCTTACATAGAATTTTTTCAACTTCTGTATACTAACGCATTTCATATCATTATATAATCGAGTAATTATACTGTACAAGAAAATCAAAACTAAGCAAAATGGGGGGAGTAAAAAAATGAAAAATAAAATTTAAATTGAATCAAATCACAAAACTGAGCGATTATCAATCGGCTGTTCGATATTTTCGATTAACCGGAAAACTGATTAATGTATAAGGTTCGTTTAATCGATGAATCGTTCAGCATAAAAAATATCAAAGAGAGTGGTTAATTAGCCTCGATCTCGAAAATCGTTTATTAATATAAACTAAACAGTTATCCGGAGTAAAATTTTTTCTATTTAGATATTATTGCGGTGGGTGGATTCGAGATGCGTTTTATATATAACCAAATGTGGTTTATCGTGTGATTCGAGTCACATATATGTTACAGATACCGGTAACGGCTATAATGAGCACATAGCTGAGAAATCTTGCTGTACCAGTCGAGATCGCAACCATCTGTGGTCGAGGGCGCGAGTGTGTTGTAGCTCGCGAAGGTGTGGTCTGAATAGTTCCCTCGCTCGGGATGACCTCCACGCGGCTACCATCTTCATGTCTGCTACTACTTGCACACGGTGTACGCTGTGTAGTGTACCTACCTAACCTACAGCTATTGAACCGTGGAATCGAGAGAGAAACAACACGCGCCACGTTACGCCGTTCCGATACACGACCTCGAATTTTTTTTCTTTTTATTTTTATTTTTTCTTACCTCAACTTACCGTAAATTGAGAACAAGTTTTGTATCGCTAAAATTGTACATAAGCGAATAAATATTATTTGGTAAGTATTTATATACCATTCATCGATTTAGATTTAGGTATATGGTATATTTAAATTTAGAGAGCGAAAATTTACGCTTTAGCTATATACGATGTTCGAGTAATTAGAGAAATTCGGTGGGTATATCGAAGCCGGTACACCACTAAGTCTTCGCGATCAATTTGGATCGTGAAAAATGAATGACGCACTCACTTTCCAAATATTAACTTGAATCTAACGAGAGGAGTTGAGCCTCGACGATGATACGTGAGCGAGCGTTTCTCTTACGAATGATAAATGCCTCCGGCCGGTGATCGGGGTCTAAGAAAAAAGAAGAAGAAATAAAGAAAGAAAGAAAGAAGGAAAGGAATAAGAAAAAAAAAAAAAAAAAACGGATAAAAATTTAACCACTTAAGCCAGCGTGCCTTCCGTTCTACCGCGTAGTCGATACCTACTCGACACTCGATACTCAACACTTGCGTTGCGGAGGCCCAAGAGACCGTTTAAATGGCAGTAAGCCCAAACGGCGTTTTGCAAAAGCGAGTTGTACTGTAGAAAGAACGCCAAATAAGCGCGAGGACGCCAATTATAATTCACCGTCGGTACCGATAAATAAATACAAACGCGGTTTTAATTGAGATCAATCGGGTTCCCTCCCGCCGTAAGCAGTATACATTATACATTCTTTTTTACGTATCGTATCGTATCGTAACGTATCGTATCGTATCGTATCGTATAGTATCGTTTTGTTTCGTTTCACTTTCGAGATGAGTCTCGGTGGCCTCGCGATCCTCCAGCTCTGGGTGTGGCGCGTGCGAACGTTTGCAAACGAGAGCGAATTCTTAACGAAATAAAAGAACGTCCTTACGATTTCTACACTTATATATATATACTATATACCTGCATACATATTCAGCAATACGATTCAAATAAAGGACTTAATTCTATTCCCGCAAGATAGATATTGCCAATTTCCTTTGGCTTGCTGTCATCTCGGTCTGTTTTCACTATCTAAAGATATACTCCGTGGGAGAGCAGTATATCATACATATATATATACCTATATATACATGGATATATTCCCGCATTGAACATCAGCGAACGTGAGTGATTCAGGTGCGCCGCGCTTTCAACGGAAGGAGTTTATCTCGCAACTGACTTCCCGGGGACGCGTGCAATCGCAAGGTGCAACCACTCGGATGCGTGTTCTAAAAGACAAGAAAATAAGAAGAAAAACGAAAACAAAAAAACCCAACTAGCAGAGTGAAAGATATGAAAATGAAAGAAAAAGTCTATAGTGTCGTAACGTTCTTTCGTAGAAATAGGTAGTATAGTATTTTAAATATAATAGTAACGCAAATGATGATCAATACAATCGTGTATAATATAATAGGTAACAACAATGAATAGTCTCTGCATAGTCAGGGACTTAGACAATGTAGTTTTATCGGTGGTCGTTGGCTGCTCGCAGGTTGGCGGTAGTCCGGCGTGTACCTTTCACCGAAACGGTTGGTCATCCGCGGTCCATCCATCCGTTGAGCACCTCGGATTCACATTCACTCGAGCAGTCCTCATCGGTCTCTCTCTAACTCTCTAACTCTCTTTCTCTCATCTCTCTTTCTATGTCCCTGTATCTTCCTGGCTGTCTTTTGTTCTTGCGTTGATCCGGCCCCCGAAGTGGCGTCTTTCGCTCTCTCGCAGGGTTGCACTCACCAGAAAATAGCGACTCAGGTGTTATTGCCTGGCGATAACGGTGGCGAAGTAGCGTCCCTCTGTTCCTCATGAATACTTTCAGGTCTGCTCGCAGTACTGCTTGACCTGGAACTCAGATTATCCCTGTCACTGAAGTAGGAAGAGTCACCACGTTTTTCCTCTAGCTGAAGCTGTTGCTTATCGCTTTTAAAGTCCTCTGTATTCGGGGCAAGAAGGCCTGGAAAGTATGAGATTCCTTGTCGCTGGGAGGTAATCTTGCCCATAAAACTTCTGATCTCTTCAAAGTAGGATTCGTCGGTACGTGGAAGTTGGCTGTGATATCTAGAGCGGACTTCGTCCAAAATCGTCGGTCCATCAGCGTCGTGTTTCTTGAGATGACGATCGAGGTTAGTCTGTTGTCCAAAACAGCGTTCGCAAAGCGGGCATTTGAAGGGTTTCTCTTTATTATGAATGTTGCGCACATGGCGTTGAAGGTTGCTTGAAATGCTGAATGACCTTTCGCAATATTTGCACTTATACGGCTGTTCGCCGGTGTGAGTACGAAGGTGTCTCGTCAAGTTTGCAGACCTGGGGAATACTTTGCCACAAAACTTGCAAGAGTACCGATCTTTGGGTTTCAGACCGGCCGTGACGGCAGTCGGATAGGAGGGTAACGCAGAGGCCTGAGGCTGAGAGGGCAAAGGACTTGAAGGGCGGGGTGCCTGGGCTTGAGGCAGAGGTACCATCGTCGGCAGGGCTCGTACCTGAATCTTTGGAAGTTCCGCAACTGCGGTGTGATGATGCGAGCGGTACATTGCCTCTAAAACAAGAGGATGGACGGCGGGATGTCGAGGAAATAGGACAGCGTGATATGGTAGATTCAGGCTATTCTGATTAAGGACTTCGACTTCGTTCTGATTCTCGTCTTGGAGACGTTCCTTTTTATGATCAACGCGAAGATCCAGGGGCTCGCAGTCAAGATCATGTTGGTGGTGCGGTCTCGCCGCGGGACTCATGTGTGGCTGCTGGCCAATAACGGGGCTTCCTCGACTGTGGCCGTGGCTCAGATCGTAGGGAAGATCCTCTGCCTCTGTAACCCTCACACTCAGTGGATAAATGCTCGCCTGTTTCGGGCTGATGTGTCCTGGCATTTTTCTCGGACTTGAATCTTTCTCCCTCATGGCTGGGGAATACTGAGGGTAGTGATGCAGCGGGGAGGGAGCGGTCACACCCAGGTATCCACTCATCACACTGCTTCTGACACGCTTGGTGATGCTCCGGTTGACCCTGAGCTGATCTGAAACATTAAAAGAAACGCTCGAATGAAGACTATCAACTTTAATGCGCACCACAATCGGTATTTGACATCTCAAGGAGAGTATCCCACAGTTTATACACATACTAGTGAATTACCGATTAGTGATTAGCAAATATTATGGGCTGGGCCAGGGTCCCGCTTCTTAATGGACAACAAAGCTTGTTCTGATCATACTCCGAGCTGAGGGGAAATATAAGAGTTTAAATGAGACGAAGAGAGAGAGAGAGGAGAACGCATGCTTGCGGTGGAATTACGTAAGCTCGTAAATTTCAATGATTACAGGCGGCTTCGTGCGCACCGTACTTGACTAGGTCCGCCAGGTAGGTTTCGCCCGTTTCATTCAGCTCCACCCAGATAAGCAGGTAGGTATACAGATATTTTAACTTCGCTTGTGATCCTACTCGAGATACATCGTCCGCGGATTGGGGTTAATGTATCCGAATGATGGAGAAAAAAAAGAAAAAAAAAAATAATAAAAAAAACTGAAACAAATAAATAATAAGAAACTTAAGCCGAGAAGATGGTATTCGGAGGATCAGCTGTACGTTATCGCATTTTACAGGTTCTTGATCGTTGACGTCTGCAATAACTGCAGGACCAAAGGTGAAAACCTTTTCTACTCTAGCAATCAGGTGTCTAAAAAAAAAATCGCTTAACGAACCTGTGAAATAATAATTTCTACCAATCTGTGAGAAGTAAGCGTTTATATCCTACCTACACGGGGCGAGTCACGAAGTAGTCGAAGAATCTGACGTTGGCGTGTGAAGCCATTACCAGAGATAATTATGCCAAGTACCATGGTGCCATGCCGTGGTTGGAGTTGAATCATAGTGGGGAGAGAGAGACAAACTGGATTGCAAACATAATAATAGAAATTCTGAACCGAATTTACACCTCCATATATATATATATTCATCCGTTATACATATTGCGAAAGAAGAATCAGCAACAGCATTGCCGTAGGTATAAGGTATATCTGAATTAAACTAATTTTCCTAATTACTCCCGCAAAAAAATTGTTACACATTTCTTTTACTCCATGACGGACTATACATACATGGGTAAATGATATTGCTTGAATCGCGAAACAGGATGATAATTAGTACGATATGCAATGCATCGTTAATGAAGATATGAAAATGTGGATGTGATTCTGAGATGCGGTAGGTGATTTGATTCTTGGCGAACATGGTAGTCAGAATTTCGTAAGGGTCGCTAGCGGAAGAGGCTTAGGAAGGAACCGAACGGTACTTTGTTCATCCATAAGCCTCATAAGGCCTACGGGGCCGATCTACGAGGCCCACTTTAATACCCGGTTCAGATTTTTATCAGGATTGACTACAGGCCGACCCATGCGGTAGTAAGAACTGACCTTTGATTGACCACTGGGATGATCAAGACCGCCGGTTTCCTCTATCTTGTTTGTTCGTATAATTTGACGTATTACACCCACAGTATATTAAATATAATAAAAAAAAAAAGGATAAAAGAGATTGAGGAGAACCGTAAGAAAAAAAGACTAAAACAAAATAAATAAAAAACATAGTAAAAAGCGATGATAAAATAATGTAAAGACTAAAAACGTCAAGATCGTAAATCTTCGGGCTCGAGGAAAAGACGAAGTTGTAGAGGTTCGTTGGCTGGCGGAACTGGTTCGTGCCATTAATTAAATCAGTCGACAGACGAAACGACTGCCCACCCGTTTATCGACCACACAAATTTTCGAACTATGTATATATATATATATATATATATGTATATACCTACGATCGTTCGACAACCAATTTTACAATATAAAATTGAATTCTCGTAGTTATTTTGGAAATGAAATGGATTCTTATACCTACACCTGTTACACCAATAAAGATATATTAACTAACTGATTGAATGTTGTGTTGAAAGTTGTAAAATAGTATCACTTCAAAATGGTTTTCTAATTTATTCCATGTATTATATCACCTAACGAGACTATAATTAGGTAATAAGCTATCCCAGTCATATTAAATAAGGTAAAATCAACTTGTTTATTAGTGTTTATCGACGATTACGTCAATTCCGATGTTCTGGATAGCACGTGTGAAATTAACGATAAAAATCAACGAACTGTGACGTGGGGATTAGCATAAACTATAGCTATTTCTCATCGGGATGAATAATTATTTTTTAAACACAAAATAAGAGGAGGTTATAAGTACTCTAAACAATGAGTCCAAGAAAAACAAGACCAATAGATATGCAAAAAATTTAAATACACCTAATAATTGTCCGTAACCCAGAAATCTTCGATAAAGTCTAAAGTCAAGCTTACAGTAGACATGTTAGTGGTAATAATAAATGAATGGCTACATTTATAAGTTATGGTAAGACGTAGAAATTGTTAACGTGTGTTTATTGAGATAAAATAAAAGAAATAAATAGGTATAATAAAATAAGTATTTATATAGATACCAAGAATAGAAGGCGTACGAGGACGTTGACTTTGATTTCAAAACTTGTTGACGCAATTTGGATCATCCCGGATGATTAAGTTTTGCATCTGTCGAGACTTACGGTGAGTATAGTTACCATACCTCAACACAACTACGGTCAATATGTGGCTGACAAACGCGAAATAAGAGCTAACCGCACCCAGAATAAAACGAAGAGGGACTGTAGACGAGCGACAGAAATGAATATTCAAATTAGATCTGGTTTTCGATCCATCGTTTCTGGAGGAGCGCACCTAATCCGTATCTGAGGTATTTTTATATACGCTCGCACCTTTATCCGCAAAGGCACATCACGTCCACGGATCCATCGTTAATTATAAAAGTGGCATTAACTTGAAATACCGCATAATTGATGCGGATATACATATTGGCTAATTTTAATCATTTTTTAGTACCCACCTACTTTTTATTTTTTTTTTTTTTATATACTAAAATAAAAGTAAAATAACCAACGTTATCCGAATCGCTATAATTACATAAAAAGAGATTAAAAACAAGATCCTGAATCTTTCAGCCCAGAAAAAAAACTGTACCAATAATTAAATCCACCGAAATTAAGGTATACGCGAATGTCAATCTGAAATGCAGAATCCCAGTTCAACGGATCACGTTCACTGAGGTTGATAGGTGGGTATTAATTTGCAGGTTATAAACCGCGTGAGTCTTTGTCACAGGATTTACTCCGCTTACCGGTATGTATGTACTGCAATACTCATAACAATTATTATCGATGCCAATTGGACGACCGTCCGTTATTAAAAGGTTATCAATTAACGAGTCGCTGACGGATAGACATAGCGTACCTTGACTAACGCCGATAACCGTATATTTAATCCTATTAGAGTGAACTTTATCCTGTTTGCAACTATAACGCGTTTAAAGTCTTGGTTATTTCTCGGAACGTAAATTCTAATTACTGTAGTTCAGCGTTTTACTGTGTTAAAAACAGGTAAAAATACACAAAGAAAGATAGCAAAATATAACAACGTTATATATATGTATACCCGGCCTCGAAGTACTCGTATCATCATTAAGGAATAAAACTTTCTCAGTCATTGGTACCAACACTATGGTATATAACTAATTACCGCTTTCAGAGCAGCCGCAGCTGGCCAGAGAAGTACTTGGCGTAAAATACTGCCGTTTCCTCGTTTAATTCCTCCTCTTTAATAAAGAAAAAAAAAAGTAAAGAAAACATGAAATAAAAATCGTAAGAAATGATATTTTCCCGCGTTCTCCTTGCATCTTATACCGACCATCATTTAGCTCGCGCTTAAGTTCGATAAAATAGAAATGTATAGGTATACCCGTGTTCGGTCTATTAAGGGGTGTATTATGGGTGTGCCTACCGCTGGCTGTCGGTAATTGATAAATGAGTATACTGACTATATACGGAATCGCGAGTTTAGATTGCACTCAGAACCGTGGCGAATTGGAGCACACAGGGCGCGGCGATGAAGTGTTTTCATCAGCACCGTGCAGGTACGTTTATTCTTTATTTTAACCTACAGCTAGTCAACCTCGAGATATTCCCGTTGCCCCATCTCGCCTACATTTCTACGTGTTCAAGTATATATGTATAGGCATGTATGTATGTAGTATGTGTTCACGAATCTAGATACCTGTCATTAAAAAAAAGTGCATATATACCGAGTCGAATCTATATCCGTATATACGTACGGAAGCCCGGTGTTATATGTATACAAACGCACACATATCTACAAAGATAGAGGGGGTACAGGTCCGAGGCGATAACCGAGTGTAGTACCGTTGCTTTGCTCCAGTTAGACTCCAGCTAGACTCCCGTCCTGTGAACGTCGCCCTGCTGCTCCCGATGAAAGAGAAATTGCAGTCTCGCCTTGATTGTCACAAAAAGACATCAGCGTTGATGAGGAAACAAAAAAGCATACCAAAAACAAAACAAAATAGTTTCACGTTTCAACTGATCCTACGACTTGACCACGCTTCGTGGAATCCTTGATTTATAACTTTGCCGAGAATTTCGAGAATGATATATTCCTTTTCATTTTGTGTCAATTATCGTTTTTCATTTCCGTTTTTTTTTTTTTTTTTTTTTTTTTTTTTTTCATTTTTTTTTGTATGGGTACCTGCGGCTTTGTTACAAGCAAAGTATATAAGTTGTATTGCGTAAAATTGAGAAGGTCCAATAAAACAGCCTGAGTGCGAGCGAACGATGTGCGTGATTTAAGGCTGAGATAGAGCGGTCGCGCGATGAGGCAGACGTGATCCAGTTTTCGGTTTGTAGAAAGTTGGGATGCGCCGCGACGGGCGTGGCTGAGGCTGGATCTCAGTTCTCCGTCCTTGCTGGTATGATTTCTCTCGCAATACGTGAGCTCCTGGCAGCGAGTAGGTAATACTGATTATTCGCGTATTGGTGCGTTTAAGTGCGTAAAAGTAACCGCTTGCCTACCTACATTCGAGTAGGTATTATAAGCGTCAGTCAATTCTTGCGGTAGGTATATGCTTTTCATATATACCTATATACCAGGCATTGAAATCACCGGTTTCCCACTTGTAATTTAAACTCGCTGTCCTTTGGCTGTCTCTCCGTTATTACTACCAACAAGATTTCAATTATATTTCTTAAAGATATTTATATCATTCTTGCAGTTTCACGCTGCAGTAGATATATAACAATTACGCCCCCTGGACATATAGAGAATAAAATACAGAAACAAAAAACAAAAATACTATCACCAATCATCCGGTTGTCCGTTTTCTATTCCCTCTTATATATGTATACACATTCATAGTTCCGAATGTTCCGGAAGATATATTTCTAATAAATAATTCTCTAGTATGATATATGGGATTGTTAATATATTTTATCTGTTTAATCTCGAGCCCTTCAAATCGTTCAATACATTTAATTAAAATTCATTTCACTTGATGAACGCTCGCGTTGCAGACGTTACGGAAATGAAGTCAAGGAGTAGTACTTTCACATCGTCAAAAATCACGAGTGGAAGAAACGTGGTAAATATGTTTTGTTATTTTTTAATCTCGTTAAAACACCCTCAAGTAGTTATTTCATACGTATATATTATAGGTATGTGTGTATACAATATACTTCATTCATGCATCAAGGTCTTATTTTATTACTCTTTGCTGTCCTGTCGTTATAGGGAAAGTCGATCCCAACCCTCGAGATCGTGACTCGTAATAAATTATTAAAATAAAAATAAAACACACCGGATTATCTCATGAATTTTCGAAATTGTTCAATAGTACAAATACACCGCGTGGTTTTGAGGGGCAAGGATTATCTGATATTAATTACGATTTCGAAATAGATATATGTATATGTATCATGATTGCCTTGCTCGTGATCGTCTGTGGACACAGATAACTTGTCAACGTTACAATACGCGCTACCCACACAGTTATTTGCGTCTCCATCCATCGGTCCATCCGTCTAACAACCTTGCCTCACATCCGTCTTGGAATTACCGTTCCAGTTTTATTATCCGGCATTAATTATTAGTATTAGATGGTATAAGTAAGTGTATATAAGGTTGTTTCGTCTACAGTGACGCGAAAGAGTGTATATAAGTACCTTCTACATCGAGTCAATTTTTTGATAGGTAGGTATATCCTATAGATATAACATCGTTGTGAATTGGCGAGTGAGAAATTTTGCATTTAATAATGACGAACACCGCATAAGATTCAGAACAAAGAGCATTGTGTTAGCCTATCGTAAACATTTTAGTGCGATATTAGGTAAGTACCTAAGTAAGTTCAATCGTAAAATCAGCAAGCAACGAATTCTTTTCGTTAGCTGTGTACCTAGTGATCCAGCTGTTGCAATGAAGATTTATAATATTCAAAGTTCACGAGACCGCGTGAAATGTTTGAAATCAAATTTATCAGCGATATAAAACGTGGGCTTCTCATGAGCAAAAGCATATTTAATTTCACCCAAGATAACCAATAGTTTATTCTTTAGATAATAATTTAGATCAATAATATTCCCCTGATCTCGCCACTTTGACGACCTCGATCTCATATCGTTGAAAATAGGATAAAATAAAATAAAAATACACCTCGTGTAGTTCGCGGTGGTTTTACGACGTGAGTGAAACTGGAGAAGAATTTTTGAAAAAAAAAAAAAAAAAAAAAATAGAAAAAAACCACAAGAAAACATCAAATAAATAACAATAAACCGAATCATCCGTACTTCTTCGGTTTTAGTGGCAGTGTAACTTCCTTCCCGAGGAAATACCCACTTCGATGGAAATTAGGGAAAGCGAATAGCAATCCACGGCCGCAGCCCATGGGTAAAAAAAGAAAACGAACAACAATTGATGATAGAAAAATTTTAGTAAGATGAAAGAAAGAAAAAAAAAAAAAATAACCAAAAAACACAAACAGAAAAGAATCAAAGTAAAAAAGAAACAAAAGAAATGCACAGTGGTGTGCGATGGACCAAAACCGCGATCGATTGCATAAGCAATCTATAATTCTATTGCTTCAACGCAGATAGATCTACTGGGCTGCTTACGTTGAGCAATGGTCGTTCGGTGAGACTCGACCCGGCTGACCAACTCGCTTAAGCCAATTCAGTTGATTTCAATTCATCATATTTCATGTTTCGGATTTCTCGTATGCTGACCATTTTTACTTTTTATTTACCGTTTTCTTTTTTTTTTTTTTCTTTTTCGGGGAAAATTATTTGTTACCACTGCGTTTTGCAATTTCGTAAATAATAATTATGCAGATAAAAAATACGGTTTGACCGTATAGCTTCGCCGAATGAAATTTTCTTTTGATATGCTGCACTTTGGAAAGTTTCCTCATCCGCTATTTAATTGTTATGTTCTTTTTGTCCATCGTGGCATGATCTCTATTCGTTAACTTTAGGTTAGCTACAACACGGGGTCCGCATTCTTGGAACAAAACTTTTTTGGCGCAGGTGTTTTTTGTCCAAGTATATATGTATATATACCTACGTAGCGTACCTTCTCCTCTTTCACCGTGAATCAACTAGCAAACAGCTGTTGACTCCTGAACAATGTGAGAATTTCACTCTGTTGTAGATTAACTTTGCCTTTTATTGGCTCACATTGGTATAGAAATTACGGGACATTTCTTATTATTATTATTATTTTGTTTTTTTTATCTCTCTAAGAACGTGTCTCACTCCGCATCCCGTATACCCTCACATCTTTCAGTTTAGTTCTTTGTTAAATATTTTAAGCCCAAAGTTTCGGTCAGATCTTCTCGTGCCCTAGATTCTCCGTATCACAGGCCACCTACCTATTCACACTTACAATGAGACCAAAGAATTGTTATACGACCACATGAACAGCTTTGATCTTAGATATTATGAATGTATACATTTCCTCATCCTAATCGACAATTATTGTCAATGTAGGTATAACAATCTCAATAAACATATCCTTTTTCTTCGACAGAGTCATTCACCGATCATACGAATGAGTCAATCTGACGTTGCGGTAAGATAGCTAATAACAGGTGAACAGTCACGTGTTTCCCTGGAGGTATATAGAATGAGTGGGTTTGTAAACGCGTTAACTTCAGCCAGGGTCATAAGTGCATAGTGGAAAATGAGGTAATTTACTTGGATTAGTTACGGAAATTATTCCTTCCTTCACTATACAGCGGACATCCGATTGTGAAGTGTTGCCAGCAAAAACGGAGAAAGGAAAGGATCATTGAGCGAGTATAGGTATATTAACGAGCTAATCTGCATCAGCTAACAAACCAGCATTATAAGTAACTCCGGCACTTTGCTTCTTGAAGTTAGCCACCTGCCACTTAGAATTAGTCAGTTTTTTTATTATCCTCTTTGATATTAGCTGGAACTTTTTTTATATATATTCAAGACTAGGAAGGATTACAGTGCCACGTTTCGAATATTCTAACTTTATTAGAACTATCAAACACTGTTTTATTTCCTCAAGTAGCATCGGGCGTGTTCGTTATTACCAGAGTGAAATGTTTCCCGAGCGAAGCAAACAATTAGGTAATTTCATGCTCGCTGGGTGATAAATTGTTAATAGTTCTTCGACTGGTTCAGTCAGTCACTTATTGAGCTCGCTGCTTTCTTCGGTTTTGTATATACGGGTATAAATATAACAGACATAGCAAATAATACCTCGAATAGTCATATATACAAGATCTGGTCATTAATTTTATACAAATTTTCAAATTCCTCAATAAGAAATTTGGATCATACTTAATTCCTATACATACTTGCATACCAGGCACATTCGCAGATATGACTCTAAGATAAAACCGCGTCTTGTCTTCCGGGGAATTTATTCTATGATATTTTCTAGAAGCGATTCAATCCACTCGTATGTTTCATCAAGACTGTGTCACTTACGTCACGATATATCCGGAGGGGGAACAAGGGGCAAAGAGGCAATTGTGGGGAACCCCCTTATCCATAAAGATAAACGGATCCGAGCTGTTGACAAGGAAAGTTGGCGGGGGCAAAACAGCTCGGACTTGGTGCGACAAAATCAGCATAACGCAACGGTCGATCGCTACCGTAGGTCATTCTAATTCAGTTGAATAGAATTTTCATGCGTTTTCCTACGTGGTGGTCACATACGATGGCCTGAATCTCCTCTTCCCCTCTTTATTCCTGATCACAGCTACCGGCGACACTCCATCCGTCGTCCATCCGACGTCTCCGTATCTCCTGTTATAAACTCCCCCCTCTCCGATTTCCCCGCTTCTACCATTTGATTCCTCTCGGTATATATCTTCTGTTCGCAACTCATGAAATATTCATACGGTACGACGAAATCATCGTTTGTTAGTCAACGCAATCTCTCTTATTGTAATCCGTGGCCCATTTCTTTCCAGTTCGCTTTATTTGGACGACGGTTTTACCGCGACCAATGAATTTCTACGGCACGTGGACGAAACGTTAACTGATTACAGGAATACCGGACGGAGTCATCAAAGGAAATACTTCTTCTTAGAGTACTTAGACTTTTTTTTTTTATTATTTTTTTGATTTTTCAAACGGATACGTTCATGGCAGTAATACTTTTATGCAATAAAAATTTTTTTTTTTTTTTCAGAACTAGATAGCGTGCTTGTATTTCTCTTCAACTTAGAGAAATGTGATATTCTAATGCCTCGAAGAAGTAGCGAGGTATCCGTTATTTTCTTCATAGCACCGAGCCTCGATATTATGCGGCAGATCGTCGGCGTCGTAAAGTTACTACGAATTTATAGCTCACTTTTTGAGATGAAGAATTTTCACAAAGCTTAAAGTATGAACAACCCAGTTATTCAATGCGGTAGCAACGGTCTTCTAGTACTCTGGGAATTTTATAGAATCGGTGTCAGTATATGGTAACTAGTCCTCGCCAAGCCATTTCAAATATTATAAAGCAAGTATTTCTACTATCTGGATCTATGCTTACAAGTTGTACAGCCCTATTGCTAACAGATGCGGAAACATAGCCGTCCTATTCATTTTAACTCGTAAATATGTTGCCGATAAAGCGGACAAATAAGCGATCTTAAGACTGTAGATACGCTTACTAACAATAAGTAATGGGAGACTCCCTCACTCAATAATTGTATTCAATTTCGCTCCCTTTTACGGGTCGAAGTAAATCGCGAATTTTCATATCACATATAACGGTTGAGTCTCTGTATTTAATTCGCGATTTTCTTTCTTTAAAATCCTTTTCTTGAAAGCCTGTAATCTCAAATTTTTATCTCACTTTTAATTGCAGACTATGTAGATCGCCACCGTAAAATTTTTAGCGAACGATAAGTACTTTGGCACGTCTCAGAAACGAGAAAGAATGGCAGGGTTTGGCAATATTCTCATGCATTGTATATTTCCCACTCGGTTAACATCAGGGATGGGAAATGGCGGTTGTGCACCTCTAAACGTTTCGCGGGTTTTGCAATCGAAAATATTTGCAAAGTTGCGGTGGACCCGCCTGGTATCCGACAACAAATAATCATAAAAAAAATTGATTAACCTCTTTCAATCCTTTAATGGTGGGATAGTAGGTGTCGTAATGACCTTGGACTGAGGCGTCTAATTAAACGAGGTCATTTATCATCTAAACGCTATTTAAGTCGGGTATCATCTGCCCAACTGTCACTACTTCCAGTTTACGGATTGTACTTGCCAGAGTGTACGAATAGAGTATTGTTTGAGGCTGGGAGTATCTCAGAATTGTTTCACTAGGTATAACATACTCTCATAATAGTCTAGGTACCTGCTAGGCAAAAATTGAAATGCAAATACTGGCCTAATGCGTGTATAAATGTATAGTTACGTATCGTATATGTACACAAATTTGTCTATAATACATTTGCGGTTTTGCGATAGTTTGAAGCAACGTTAAGTAACCATACAACGACCGACATATCATACGGTAGGACGTGTCATACCTGACACAATATTTTTTCAGTACATGATAGGTAGCGGCCGACGAGAGAGACGAGGGTTTTTCTTTGTAAAACCGTGTTCGCAATTCAAGTTCACATGAGGTACTTTACCAAGAAATTTTGCTCTTGCGTGGCCTGCGGTACAACGTCCTCTGTTCACAGTCTGTGTGTTGGTCTGTTCGGTTTTCGTACATATGGATGGGAATATCATCGTAAATTTTTTTATTACTTTTCTTTGGAACAGTGAAATGGTTTGACGTGTCATACTTTAAGTATTGAAAGAACAATAAGCGATTATTTCTTGCGATTTCTGTAAAATACCGTAGCTCTTTTTCTACGAATCCAATTTCAACTGCACTGATAAAATCTTCGTGTTTTTTTTCATGTATATTGGATATACTAGATACATCAAGTTCTGACTCAACGTAAATGTCGGATAATTTACATTTTCAAAAGACATATTGATCAACGGTGAAATGAAGATCGCATTTCTTTTTTCGATAATGATACATCTCGTTTCAGTTACGTTCAGTTCAGTAATGAGACACAAACGACTAACCGCGCCTAAAGTATACACACAAACCTATCTTTATTCTTTAGTATAAACTCAGTCCGGAGACAATGGGTGAGATTGGAGAAACAGTAAAAAAAAAAAAAAAAAAAAAAACTCTCTCCGTTCATTGACTGGACCTAATATGTCAACTGACTAACACCGTGTATTACTATGATTTTCTTGAGCTGCGAAATGTAGTTCGATGGAAATGAATTGCACAAAAACCAACGTTTAACTACCACTGCAGGGTACAACGTGTAATATGCTTGTGCTTAGTACCTGTCACTTTGGTATGTTTCAAATCGTTAAATTCTCATCGCCGATTATATGAATGGATTTTCTGCAGCGTAGTATTTACAGTAGTACAGTTCTAGTACCAGTTGATTACTTAGTCTTCATTAATTTTTTGCGAAAGATGTTGTAAGTACAGTGACAGATACCGTCGCGCGTACAACTCTACGATGGTTATAGGTAAGTGGTAAGTGAGTTATGAATCATTTACTTCATTCAATATTCTCTTACAGGTATCGCGGCAGTGTTTGAGTTTTGATGAGGTTACAGGTAAGTTTAGTTATAATTTTATGGTGTCATTTTGAGAGAATAGTTGATTGGATAGCATGTGGCGAGACGTAGATGAGGCACAATTGGTGCAGCATGGTATTATAGAAATTATGTAATATTTACCTTTTCTGGCATTCCACAATAGAGGAAACGGCAATGGAACACTTTGACACCTCTCCGAGGAGTGTTATAAAACCATTCAGTTAATTAAGTCAGTTAAACCACATAGTTTGTCTCGTCACTATATAAGAACTCTGTCCCTTTCACAGCACTGCGCACTCCTCGATCCGTCGTGATGAATCTCTGCTAATGGGAGTAGCCACCGTTTGATATAAACGTTGAAGTAAATTAAAAAAAATAAATAAATAAAAAAAAAAAACAAATCAAAGGTTCGATAATCGGCCTTTAATTGCGTCGATATCGTCGTCACTTTGGACACTAGATGGAACGTCCCTCGCGTTATATAAATTTACAACTTTTTTATCTTCTCTTTTCTCTTCCAATATCTCATCGCTCACTTATATTAACGAATACTCTGATATATACTACAGTCTTTGAAACTGTATCGCAGAAAATATATCATAATCCGGTAAAACAAGGGTCGCTACCAAAACGTGGTCTGTCAACGGACTCCTCGTGCAGGATAACGTCTTCGGGGTTACGAAGCACTCGTAGGTAGTCGCGTGTCTTCGACAGGACAGCTGAGCCCTGACTGTCAGATGGTTCGGTCGAACAGGTCGGTATGGTCGAATAGGTTGGTCCAGCTGCGACAGCAGCATCGGTCTCGCGATCTCGTGCGGCGTTGGTCACCGCGGTTCTGTCCAGGTGTCTGTGACGCGGTGGTGGCGAGCGATGCGCGCGTGTTAGCGAGTAATCAAGAAACAAGAGTCCGCGGTGCGAGGTGAGGCTGTGCGGCTATGCGGCTGTGCGGCTGTGCGGCTATACGGCTGTGCGGCTAGAACGCTGTGTGGGCCCCCCCGGGCTCTAGGCGGGTAGGAGAACGGGAGGAGAACGGGAGGAAATCGGGAGGTAACCGGGAGGAGACCTCTGCAGCGTTTGCTCGCCGGCGGACCAAGTAACCCGGGTAAAAGTCGGTCTCAGAGTCACACCACGTCTCGGCACGCGACCGACCGACCGACCGACCGACCCTCCCTCCGCTGAACAGCGGCACAGCTTCCTCGCGAGGCCTGGACCGTCGCGGGCGCCGGGGCCCGTTCCTCTTAGCTTTTAACGGAGAGTGGACTGTTCTTTTCGCGAATATTTCAAGGCTTAGTGTACTTTGTGTTGCGCTGGTGATCAGCACCGCGTATTGCTCGGACTTGATGTTGATGATTTTTGAAAATTCTTGCGGTTTTCAGGTCTGAAGAATCGGGAGATGAGAAACTAAAAACGGACAATGAGCAACGGGCAACGGTGTCCCCTCTTCTGTGTTCAGTCTGTATCGGATTGTCGTAGGACCGCACCTCCCTTCCCACACCTCATCAACCTTCTCCTCCCTCCCTTCCTCCTCTTCCTCCTCCTCCTTCTTAGACTCCTTCTCCTTATTCTTCTCCTCCTCCTGATCCTCGTAGTAGCTGTACCTACCTACCTATCACCTATCTATCTACCTGGGGCCCAGTGTCGTGTTACAGTTTCGGCGTGGAGCGACTCGCGATCACTGCAAGACGTGAGGACGGGCCTCGGAGGACGGCTGTTTATTTATCTATGTCTCAGTTGCTCTTTGACTTACAGCTACTACTCCTCTCTCTTTCTTCATTTTTATATATATATATATATATATATATATATATATATATATATATATATATATATATATATATATATATATATATATATATATATATATATATATATATATATATATATATATATATATATATATATATATATATAACTATATCTCTATCTTTATTTTAAACCTCTCGCCTTTTTGTGGCTGCCAGTTGCGTAACCTCGAACTGGATCGTCTTGATATACTTTTCTTGTCAAACGATTTCTGACTTCGAGCAGCTATACATACGCTTCCTACAGTCTTTTAAGCTATGCAAAATGTGAACGAGAAACTATGTCGCATCCAAGATAATACATCTTACACTAAAATTTTCGTTCTATAATTCTACAGATGTTTCAAACTAGGTTTTACTGATCCGAAAAGAACTGAACAGATCGCAATAAAAGCGTGCACAGGAATCGTAAAAAAAAAAAAAAAATCTTTAAAATATCCATGAAACAATTTGTCATCAGGGAATATCCCCGGTAACACCAACAGCTATAACAATTTTTCATTTTACAAGATTTACGATTATATGGAGTATCGATAAACAAGATGCTGGATGTTTCCCGTCATCAGAGGCGCTTGTGCTAATTTGTTGTATATTGCACGATGAATTGAGTAGAGGTATAAGAAATCATGCAGTAAGTTCGGTTCATCTTGGTGAAAGAATAAGAAGAAGAAGAAAAGGAAGAAGAAAGAAAAAAATATTCCGAATAACCGAAACTTTCGTCAATTTCTGTGTCATCAGATTATAAATTTATAGATATATCTCTGTAGGCTTGCATTGTATAGTTATGCAGGTAAAATTATACTTGCCACTTCGTGACAGCTGGGTGGGCGTTACTATTGACTGGCAAAACGTCACTGAGGCAATGGGAGGAGACAGAAGACACGCTTTTCAGAGTGCAGTGAGTGTGGGTGCAATGACATATGTGTACAAGTTGCACACGTTCTTAAATACATATAATATAATGAGAATACTTGACATGCCGACATAACTGTTGGCATAATGTTTATAGATTACGCATTTACTGAGTCTTCTCTATATAATAATATAATGCGTACAACCGCCTCGAGGGTCTCCCAAGGAAGATGTCGATGGAACAAGGAGCGTCTACCGTTGTCGCACTACGCCGAAGGTCGGTTTCCCGCTCTTGCACGGAGGCCGTAACAGCCCAACAGCAACAGCATCATCATTGTAACTACTGCAGCTGTAGGCCTTTATGCGAATGCGAATCTTTGCGTAACAATGTCACTTGCTTTGAGTCATTTATATCTATAAACTTGAATGTGACCGTCAAAGGTATGCGTTAAATGGGTCTATAGTTTCTAGTTATACGGATAATTACTGCACACGGATTGTAAATTACTAACTTATAAAAACTGCTCCGTGATTCTTTAAACGAATAATTTAATTATCAGAATCTGCATCTTATTACAGTAAAGTTCTACGCCGATGAAATTGCCCGCTATTCTATATACACACCTATGCAGGTATGTAATCCTTATGGTAAATGTGACTTGTCACTTGATCGAACGATATTTCTTCGAAGTGGGTATCTATATAGACCCTGTCAGGCCGCGGGGGCCTTGAATCGATATAGTTATGGCGTAACGAGAAAATAATCCTAAAGCTACGATGGGTCCGGCACCACCCACCGAAGGAGACGAGAAACAGCCATGCCCAATCTCGATACCTATACGTTTAGTTTGGTAACTACTGGTGAAGTAGGGCATTAGACGGCTCTCTTTGTGTTATGTTGCCCCTTCATATAAGTATTGGTGGCCTCTTGCAATATCGCGATATCACGATCGCAGAACTACGTTACTTATCTGTATATGTAATACGCAATTGTAATCAGTCTTTAGTTTTAACACAATTATAATTACATGTGTTCAGAATTTGGAGATTGCATAAAACGTTTGTCATCTATCGTCATCTAATGTCATACCGATTTTCGGATCAATTTATGACGAGGTGTTGTTCATTTAATTGTATTTCAATAAGATCAGTCATCGATAAGATTTCTTAGCGAATATTCAAAAACACGGCGATTGACAGCTGTAAATCTTTTACTGGATCTCTTCCAATTTAGTTTCATTTCATTCGCGAATCTATACGAATATGCGATGCCTACTACGCGTAGGTATCGTGCGAGTGGGCAGGAATGTGGCATAAAGTTGACTACACGAGAAAGCAGATGCAGCTCGATAAAGTAACGTATCGTTAATATTGATATACCTACTTACCATTACTACAATCTTTTATCTCGATTCAACTTGTCCCTGTGAAGATATATTTTTCACTCGCCCTCGTAAACCGCGTTTAAATGAAATGGAAAAACGGTAGTATCTAACTTGTCAACTGACCAATGCCCAACCCCTTTCCTTCCAAGAATGATAAATTTATCGATAATTTCACCCGACCAGTTCGACATCATCCAACTCTCGACCCATTTAGAGGTATACGTGAACATACGTGTATCAAAGACTGATAATAACCAACGAGTCGTGCGGGCAACGGTATAATATACGTCTCTACAGATCTATGTGTCTCGCGCGGGTTTGTGAGAGTATAAAACCGTATATACGTCTGGCATATAGGATGGAGACTAGAGACCGAGAGAGTTCAGTGGCAAATTGAGGGGCCTTTATCGAGGGTTTAGAAACGGGTAGAAGACACCTGGATATGTCACAGTACGCGAGCATCTGATATTATGTTCAATGTGGTGTTAGTGTAAAAATATTTACACGAACGGTGTAGGTAAGATAGCGGATAGACCACGCCGGCCAGGGTGGGGTCCTGCATCCGACTACGGCGCGCCGTTTTCAGTTTCACTTTCTAAGCCCCCCTACGCGGCTAAGCAGGCACTAGGAGGCACAGGCTCGCCTCGGCTAGGCCAGAGCCACCCCGCCCTGCTCTACTATCCAAGATCCACGATTCATTCGGCGTGGCGCTCACCAGAGAGATGCCACGAACGTCGCAGACGCTAGGCCAGAGCTCAGGCCATAGTCAGACTTGACTTGAGCTCGGTCTATGAAAGTATTGAAAGTCTTACGCCACTGGAAAACAACAATGTTACAGCAGTGAGCTCCGCTTTATTCTCGTACCTACTTAGGTTGTGTAAACTCAGGTCGCTACAATCGATCAATTCATCTTTATAAGCCTGGTTTTTTTTTTTTTTTTTTTTTTTTTTTTTTTTTTTTTTTTTTCAAACCGGAGAAGATGTTTCGCAGGATATAGCTATATATAGGTATATATATGTATATACATTATTCCAAGCTGAAATCTTATCTTCGAAATACCTGCTGGACCAGTCATAATGAGTTCAACTTGGCTTGTCGCCGACACGACGCGACGTCCGTTCGCGAAAGTCAACTCCGATGTCTTATGGAGATTAGTTTCCTGCGGGCACCTCGTTAGAATTTTAATGCCTGCAATTTATCAATTAAAATCATCACTTAGAAAATTTTATTTTCAATATAAGTATTCGTTTAAATGTCGGATATCCAATCTTTATTTTTTCATTTTATTGCCAAACAAAAAATAAATAAATAAATAAAACAACACTACACTGTAAGTTCTCCTCTGCGAAATATATATTAGTCTTACGGAAAGGTATCCTCATTTATGCATGGAAAAAACTTCAACACAAGTTTTATGTTCACATTATATCCCAATTTTGGAGATACCACTAAAAAAAAAAAACCGTTTTGATATTCATTTTTACTAAATAAGAACATGCAAAGGATTTGTTTTCAGACAAGAGCAATTATTTCTTTGCTATTCTGCATTCGTTTTACAGCGTTGAGACTCTTTATGATGAGTTACAGCTGTCCAGATCGTGAAGTAGGTATACTAATAAGATCGGCGCGTGTCTAAGACTTGTGAAGTTAAACGTACGTCCTTGAAAAGTGGTCGTCATTGTCGTATAATGATCGACGGATAGCAGGAAGACTTGAATGGTGTGTTACCAATTTTAGCGAAAATGGAAAACAAGCTTGAATTTTTCTTAAAAAGTCGATTGTGGCCTTTGAAGCCTTTCAGTGTCACGCGCTGCGGAATAGGTGACACACAATGCCAAAGACACATGGTCCCCGACACCTGGTACTATGATACATGGCACCGTAAAGGGCATTTCCTGCATTAGTATATCATTTGAATCCTTACGTATATCACTCATTATCTACCTACGTATTTGTCGGTCGGATCTTGAGCCTCTGCTTCGAGCATACTAAACAGTTTACCATTTGCTCATCCGGTTAACCGTCAAAATAATCATCTGACTTTACTCCTCGAACATTTCGATTTTGCGAATAAAATCTTTAGCGACATAAGTTTTATTGGCAATAAAACTCGTTTAAACGATGATGAGGTATTCAAGCTTACCTAATATCCATTTTGATGAATTCAATGATTGATTATCGAAACCTCGTTATATTGAGAAATAATTAAATCTATCTACAGTTCGATTAATTCCGCAGTTACGCTTTCCCGAAGTTTTGTATTGGCACGGTTTCAGAATCAGTGAAGATATCACATATAGAAATTTGTATATCAAATACTGCTCATCATTTCACAGTAGCTGTACCGTTAGAAGGCAATTGATCTTTTTGTTAGTGTTCAAATAGGAAATTTTTTTTCTCTTCGAGGGTTAGTGTTGTTTTACATTTTCCGTATAAGTTATATTAATTATTGGCTTATGTGAATGAATGAGATCCAGCTGTGAGCGTTATTTCTGGATGCTAGATACTTGGCTTATGCAAATTTTTAGAATTTAGTGAGACGGTCAGTTTCAGACCACTAACTGAAATGACAAGAATAACGACATAAATTTATGTATATTTTATTGCAAAATATCTATCGAATGCAATAACCGGTCTTTGACTTCTTGATAAAAAAAAATGTTGTTATATAATAATGAATAAGTAGCCTGCAGTCTCTTGTAAGTATTAATCAAATACGGATATATGTTCAGCTACCTTATATTGTATAAAAAAAAGGAGTATGTTTAATATTGTTTATCGAATGTCGAGAAAAATTAATTGTACAAGTGACATGATGAGGACAAGTCGTATAGAGACGTCCAGCCGACCTCGGCAAGTCCTAAATTCAAATCGCGTTGTTTTTGCTAGAATAGTTGTAGACCTCGGGCGAAACACGTTCGCACGCAAATGAGAGCAGCGCGGTAGGTATATAAAAAAAGAAAAAATAAAAAAAAAAAAAAAAAAAAAAAAAAAAAACGTAAGAACTTGTATCGCAGTGACGAGGTTGGTTAGAGAGAAACTTAAAAACTTAGATAGAAACCAAGAGAGTAGGTATGACACTTTGAACCCTGTTTTTCGGCGGAAGATCTCAGGACCTCTGAAAAAAAAAAAAGAAGTGCCTCTCAGCCCTCCGGGAGTTAATGACCATGTCTAACCGTGGGTTCCACGACAACCGTGGTGACCCCTAAGTTGCTCAGGTCAACTCTGTTGTTGACAATTTATTTACTTTTGACAATAACAGGGTACTCGGTAAGGCCGAGTTCGTATGTATATATAGGTATACGTATAGGATATTGTAGAATACGAAAGTCTGTAAGTGCGGTCTTGGCCAGTTGTTCACAAACTTATTACCTTTAATTACACAACCATCCGAGATAGTTGCTGACAAAGAAGAGGAAATGTGGGGACAAAAGAGACTTAGAAACGGAACACATAGACAAGAAGAAAAGATTAAGGAGAAAGAGGAGAAAAATAAGAGAACATTATTTACTTACACGGTTTGTGACTGGTTACACGCATATGACAAGGAAACTATATAGTGACAATAAGAAAAATGTTTAGAAAAGTTGTACCTCGATCGGTGGCTATACTATAGCCAGTTGGCTGACGGGTAGTGCTGAGGACAGAGCAACCGTGAGGTTAGAGAGCAAAGTTCGAGGCACATTGGCCAACAGAGCCACCGCGGAATCGCACGCTCCAGAAACATCTGTCTCCAGTAGCGATTTTCACTAAGTTAAAATTTTTTTTTATGATTCATCAAAACGCGGGAAATTTTTATTCGTTATTGAATAGAAAGCGATAACAGATGAACTATGAACCTTATAGATTGACCCCGAAAAATCTCTCTGCATTTATAAATATATATATATGTACAAGTATAAGTATACACAATAAAATGTATGTAAAAGTACGCCTCTTTAGTTTTTGTTTCTCTAGTCTGCGTTTCTAGTCGCGCACGAGCCTCTCATCGGATCTGAATAATTATTTTCTGATGATGTGGCGAAGACAAAGAGACCGGAGAAGAGTAAGTGCAGAGGAGGAGCAGAGGTGGTGCCCTAGTCTAGCCGTCATTGCGTCATTCTGGGAATTTACAATTATAAATGTACAAGTTGTGTATATACATAGGGTTGTGAATCGCATTGTCTATGGAGTTAAAATACCGTATAGTAATATCTTACAAAGTAAAAAAGAAGAAAATAAAAAGAAAGAAGAAAAAAAAAATATATATATATATACGCAAAGCGGGCAGACGGACGTAGAGGTATATAGCTGTTATAAATACCGGGACCTTGCGAAATTAATCGTCCACACCGGTAGTTCAATGACTAGCCTTGCACCGCGTGACTCGTTGAGTGCTGTAAGAAGCCGTAAGGCATTTTACAACTATGCGCAACTCGCTGCGAATAATTGGGCCAACAATTTCATTCTATGTAGATGCGTTAGGTAATGATAAAGTAATCGCCGGAATTGGATTAGCGACGACCGGTTATACATTTAAAATCATTCCACTATGTAAAGAAGACTATAAGGCATTACAATCGGAATATCTAGTTGTCAGCAAATATGCTGATTTATCGATCGATTGGTAAACTTTGAAATTTTTATCGAATATCAAAGACCGCAGTTTATAAATTTGCCAATACAAAATATATAACGAGTAGATCGCTTCGCGTATGATGAACGAATTTTTCATTCCCATGATCTGTTTATTTTTTTTCTTTTCTTTTTTTCTTTTTTTCAAACCAAACAATGAGGTTTACGATCGTGAATGATTTGAATGAGACTTTGGTTAGCGTCACGGTGTGTCATCGTAGACTATCAGAACAACTATACTTACAGTTTATGCAACCGATTTCTGTCGACGAAGATAAACAAAGTCCAAAGTGCGAATCGTTTAATTTTTGCGTATAACTAGTTTCCCTTTCTTTATATCGACGTGATAATTACACTAGGTGAAATTACGCGACGCGTGACATAGTATTTTTAACACCGATTTCCTGCCGCTGTCCAATCTTCCCTCACCAGTTTTATCCTACAGCAATGTTATAGGTACCTACCTCTGCACCTCGTGGACGACTAACTGCCGCCGCGTGTCAGCGGGTCAGAGGGTCAGGAGGTACAGCGGATTGGCGCACGGGAGGCTGTTACGTAATCGGTGAACGAATAACGAAGCGTTTCAACTTTCGTAAAAGAAAAGAAAACTCTGTACTTTATACCGAAAGGCTAGCGTAGTAAAAACCGTAGTACAATTCGTGCTAATCAATTTTCATCAGTTAGCAATTCGCTCTGGAGTATATACAGCTACCAGTGCGTTGCGTTGTTGCGGCTAAATATATATATATATATATATATATATATATATATATATATATATATATATATATATACGTCTACGGTGGACGCAATGTCGCTTATCACCGACTTCCGCCAGGAGAAAAACCGCAAAACTAATTAACTTTGACGCACGTGTTGTTACAGTACGAAGCAGAGGATTTCCTTAACAGACCAAATATAGGAGCCAGACTTTATGTATATGTTCACGTGATCGTAAGGACCTAGATCCTTTGTTCGTATTGATAAATTTTTTATTCTTATATCTCACGGCGGAGGCGATTGCATCGCCATAACGAAGGCCTGATAATAATTATATCGTTTCTACTAGCTCGTAGGAGAGTTCAGGGCAATATTGCACTCTGCACCTACACACTCTCACAAAGGCTGCCTGCAGGATTCCAATACGATTTTCTACGTCCTGTTCGGGCACGCATATCTCAACGGTACGTAAGCATTGCGAAAATACTAAACGACCAGGGCGCACATCTATTCGACACGATACAACTGATACCGATGTACTCGTTCTATCTTTCGTGGTGTGGGTGTTATCAGAAACCCAGAACAGGGCGTGTCACGGCAGCAACTGTACGGTGGCAGAGGAAAGCGGCCGACAACGGCGGACACCAGCGGTGGCAACGTGACTGCAAGCTGCACCGAGACCAATCCGGGTTCTGCACGTTCCTCTTGTATATATACACATAAGTATACATTTATATATGTATGTACATATATATTTATATTAAACGTATAGGTATATGACGACCTGTACTCACAGCTCGCGCGAGAAATACAGGATTCAGATGATGTTGTTGTGGAATGTAGGAAAGAACAGGAAGAAGGAGTTATATATGTATACGTCGAGAAAAAGAACTTCCCGATTTTCCGATTTTAGATTATACGTACCATCTAAGGTTTGAATTGAAGATTCGTATTAATACTTCGAGATTAATTTATGACTTAAATGGGAATGGATCATAGAAAACAGACAACGAGATTTACATACCTACCTATAGCTGGTTCCGCCCGTATTGCGAGCTCGATACCGGGTCTATAAGGAAGAGTTATTTATAGCACTATAATATGCTTATATTAATCCTGTTTGAGTAAAAAATTTTCAGAATTTTAACCAACTTTAAACGTTCATTTATATAAATCATTTTAATATCGCATTATGATGAACAGTTGGAGGAATCATTTTCTCCCGATTGTGAAAATAAAAGTTTTTGGGAATACCCGTGATGCCGGAAGCAGTGAATCGAATCGCCATCTATAGTCGGACATCGACTAAAAGGTGATATAAGGCACGTTTCGGTCAGTTTTTACAAGAATATTTAGCGGTTAGAGGCATCAGCATCTCAAGGTTATAACCGCGTATACAGGTTTCGGTTTACCAGAATCTGATGTTTGGTCCATTGCGGGTTCCGCGTAGATTGAAATTTACCAGTCTGTTAACTTCCGGGACAGATTATTGTCCATATATACACTGGCTTTGTATGTCATTAAATAATAAGTCTTTTAACTCACTTACTCTCAATTCATACAGAAAAACCATTTTGATCGACGATTTTTTTAATGACATTCTGATATAAATAAAATATCATAAATTGAAGAAATCAATTCGAATTATGAAACGTGACTCTAAAAATATTTCGATTATATTCTACGTAATGATTATGCAAGTAGGTACGTACACGGGGTTAACAGACGGGGATCTTGTCGCGGGACATCCCCTCTTTTTTAGTTCTCCAGGACACAAATCCGTAAAAATAGTCTTACTGACGTATCTACATACAGACGAATCACTGAATGCAGGAAGCTGACAATGTTCTGCACAAAGGATTACGCAATACGCGCCTTACGCAGGTCGTTACAGCTTTAATATCTGCCATTCGCCCAAGTCGAATCACAATGGTACCGCAAGCAGATCCGCTCGAGTGTCGCCCGTGTATATAAATACACGTATAGGTACCGATACGTATATATTCACGTATCGGTATATAGGTATATACCTGTAATACATTTATATGTATATACATATTTACATGCACAAGGATCTCGTGAAACACATTCGAGTATGACGCTCATGTGTCAGTCACATGTGTATAGAAAGTCCGCCCACTTCGTGACACACCGATTACAAGATAGAGTCCTTCCAGCTGTCTTCGTCCGTTCGTCCGTTCGCTCGGTGTTCTCGCCTAACACACGTGTTCAATAGTAAGCACATACCAAACACTGTTTTTATAATGCCAATTAAAACTTTTGCTTTCTATATACGCTAGTCGATTCACACGGGCAAATTACCTTTCGATTGAACAACCGTTTTTCTGTTCTTTGTGGTATATATTCTTCTTATTTCTTTTTTTTTTTTTTTATTTCTTTCTTTCTTCCTCTTCTTTTCTCTTTCTCTTACAATGGGCTATGGTTCATTTTCCATTGCCCACCATTGAAATTGCAATTAAACTATCGGTGGTCGCACGTGTATTGTTACTAACGCTATGATATTTCTGACAACATTTTTAATCATGAAGAAAAGAAAATAATTTGAGATAATGGATTCGAGATCGTTGGCACACGTGTGGAGCAGTTGTTTAGGAAACTGTCCTTTTTACGGTGTTAATCAATGATTAATCGGTGGGAAGCTGCTAAGTAAACCTGTTCCGTTATACACGTCCGTGTCTATTGAAACCGTATATCGACTTAGTGTAAATCTTGATTTGCCAAGTTTGGAGTAGTAGTCTGATTAAGAACAGGATTTGGCGTGATTTTTTAGAAAATTAAACACGCCTGCTACGCTGATCACGATCACTTTGATCTTTAACTATATCGATTTTTTGTTTTGTTTTTGTTTTTTTTTTTCTCAGGTATAATCGATCTCTAAATAGGTAAGTATAATATACTGTATGTATACTAAAGTCGAAAACCATTGAAGCAGATCTCTGCACTAACTACATTAGCATATCAAATCACTCTGCAGACATGAAACTGAGCTAATATAGAAGCGTCTTACATCAAACTGTATACCTACAAGATTTATGTAATAATTGATGTGGCTAATATTTTCGAACAATGGCTTCAGCGCGTGGCCTTGGGAGTGATCGACGCCAAGAAAAGTAATGAATAGGTAGCAGCCGATCAAGGAGCTCTGTATAGCGGTCCACGGCGTACGCTTAGGTAAGGCTAGATTAATCTGGGTGCCTTGGAAGTGGGCTAACTAGGGCGCTGCTTTGATCCAGAGAGTCTGCGGCTTGTTGCATCACACCTAGTTCTTGGCCGCCCGTCCTCAAACCACAACGTCCAGCCCGCATTCCTAATAATTCTACACCATGGAGGGTGGGTGGGAGTGATCTGAGAACAAGTCGATCACGCGATTGCCGTTCGACATGGTGACATGTTCGATTCTTCAATGATTAATTAAAAACAAAAATTGACTAGATTATGTCGATCGTATGGGCCGCGAAAGCCTTGGCAATATCGAAAATCATCTACGTATGTATCGATCGTATGAATGACGAAATTGGGCAATGGGTGGATAAATAAAAGATTTTCTAAAATCTTTATATCTAATTAGACGTATAAATTATTAACGGGGACGTATAAATTTTTGTTCAATTTCTTTGGGGGCGAGAGGGTATCATTACACAGGCCATAGCTAAGGCGGTAAGAAGATCCATTCAATTATACGTATATACCTACCATAGCGTAGCCGGGAGGCACGCCTACGAGTAAATCTTCGGACGAGTCGCTGTGGCCGGTCGAGAGCTATCGTTGCCAATTACAAAATAATACGGGTAACTCAATTTACGGTACTGTGAGAAATTTTCAGCCGCTTCTTGTCTAGCACCGTTATACTTCTTCCCACAGCACAGCACAGCACCAGCGCAGCATGCGGCTGTAACCTACCTATACCTACCTCCTACCTTACGGGATAAATGAATTACACACTAACCGATCGTAATTTAATATCATCTCGGTCGAGCTGTCGTTGACAGTAAAAACGCGTAACAGGTAGGACTTTACTGTCGAGATCTTCCGTCAACTATACGGTAGCGACGAAATCTACATTTCCAACTTTTAATTGGCTCATTAGAATACTGGGATATCCCGAATACCTCAACGGCGCGTGGAACGCGGATCAAAACGTTCTAGGAGCTAAATGTCTCGAAATTTAGATACGATATTTTGTAGGAAATGACGGGCTGCTAATCTTGATCAAAATTTAAAGATAGCTACGTGCTCATAACAACATTTATATGTGTACATATAGGTGATCCTGTTTCTTATCTTGCGGGTTTTCACACAATTGATCCGCGTGCATGATACTTCTTGGAAATTCAAATACGGATGTGCAGATCCCCGTGATATATACCGTTCAAATATCTATTTAAATCAAGTTTCATAAAGTTACCAAGAAAAACAAAAAATAAATAAAAATTATTAACTTCTCAGTGTTTGACAATGTCGTTGATCACGAAGGCATCAAACCTGAACTAACCACAGGTTACATTGCCGCTATCGATTCTTGCTATTATGTATATACCCAAGAGTATAGGTCCAGGTCAAAATGAAAGCAGCATATATACGGGATGTCGCGCGATATGACGTATTGGCGTAATCTTATAGCCGAGATTATTGGACAGTTGAAAGGAAGTATAATAACCAGCAGTGGGATGAAGGCGAGGGTGAAAAATGGGGGATATAGAAGATGCGAAATCGTAAATCCTCTCGGGAAAAAGGTAAAAGATATGGTACTACGCCGGGCTTAGACATTGGTGTAGGTGGTTGTCTGGGCGCAGAACAGTCTCGGGCAGTAAAGGAAGTTCGCCTTATAAATCAGCTACATGACTGCACTCGCCACGCCTTTCCCGTCTTGAGGCCATCACGAGGCGTCAGGGTATCTTCTGCGCGGCGTCCTGTGTTCTCTTACGTTTTAGCTTAACAACGTTACGTGTATCTCGATACTATAGGTCCCAAGGATCAGGCACCGCAATATTCACTTCTCGATCGAAGTATAGACCTCTATATCGACGAATGGGGGGATCCATTGAAATTTACCTTTATTCATACGACTTTAAAGTATCGACATTCCCTTTCGATATCTGCAAGGAACTTTATTTATCATCCAACAGACGTTAAATGATCCCTCGATTATTTATCATGTTCCTATTCAATGATGAAACGGACATTCATCGAAAGCTTTTGATGTCCATAATTAATGCCCATCAAAAACATTGTAATCTACAAAATGGAATTTTAAGTGTTTTCCATTATTATGATGAAATTATTGTGCGTGACCATGACGTATGGACCAAAATGGGATCCTAACTTCCGGCCTTTCTCACCTTGGTCTCTAATTTTATTTACTTTATCTTCTATTTTGAGAAGAGTCTTGTCTGTATTTTGGAGAGAATGATAAGGTTAGATATTCGTCTTGTTAAAATGAATAATTTAAGTTTTTTTTTTTTTTATAGATTGGAATTTGATTTTAATTTATCGCTTCCGGTATGATGAACGTTGAATATTATTATCGTACGGTTTACTGGCGCCAAAAGAATTTTGCGTGATCTCGACCGGTTGGACCTTTTACGTCGACGAATAAATGAATATAAAAGATAGTAGATAAAGTAGATTACATATTATCTAATTAAGGGCCATTAATCACTTCCATGCAACACTAGCTTAGCACGTGGTAAAATCACGTCAATGGCATAAACACCGATTCGTATCAATTAATTCCATCTGCGAGACATGCCTATACCTATACCTCTCTCTCTCTCTCTCTCTCTCTCTCTTTTTCTTTCTCTTTGTGCAAGCGGGTTTCTCGACCACTGCAAAAATAATTCATATTGTAAGTCAAAAAATATCCTCCAGGCGAGTATACGTATATATATATATATATATACCGCTTTATCTAAACTTTGGATATAAACGGCCGACTGCCTTAATATTAACCCAATTAAAATAATTCAAAATTAATAACATACCACGATCGAGTTTCGGTTTATTTTTTATATATATAAATATATCTGGCCCCTGACACAACCGCGATTCACTGTAAAGGCCTAATTCCACCTACGTCTGCACATCGCAGACTCAGAACAATGACGTCATATCTCCGTGAGCATGGACCACGCCTTTCTAGGCCCAGGGCCGTTTCGTTGTGTCGATGCTGTACAGAGACGTTAGGAGCATTAGAGCACCCGCAGGCGAAGCATCTGCGGCGGCAACCTTACATAGGCAAAGCATCAAACTAGACGAATAATGACAACAATAACTATAATCATAACATCTCGAGAAAGACACCGCGGTATATATCAGGATTGCACGGACTGAGCCTAATCTCATGTGAATCTTTTATTGATCACCAACTCGGTGAAGCTATGTCAGTACGTTTTTTTTAAATTTTTTTTCTTTTTTTTTTTCTTTCTCCTTTATTTTCTTGATCAATTTGATCAGATGTTAGACCTGCCTCACCTCATTATTTGAATCGTTTGATCGACCTTGATTCGCGGACGTGCGCCTCCCCGCTACCGAGCGAATAACTTTCGGATCACAGAGGAATTCTCTTCATGAACGCATACCTATAGACTCTGTTTTATGAAAAGACAATGCAGTACAGTAAACGGACATCGACTTTCAGCCAGCAGATCTTGTTGGGTTTAGAATAATGCATAACGATGCGATGATAAATCCGTAAATATATACAAATGAATCGCGTGGGAGTTATGTTTGCGATAGTTCCTCCGTTAGTCTGGGACTAATTTAAATAGCTTCTGGTTATCACGATGAAAAATTTATTATTCAATACGCGGAGAAAGATTTTATTCATAAGTAAAACCCCCCTCGGCAATGACTTTATTAGACGTTAACGTTTATATACCTAACTATATTCGCAATACGATTTCAAGTATAATTTTAGCTAAATATATCCGAGAAGTTCGCTAAGTATAATCGTCTTAAGAAAGTCACAGAGAACGGAATAAATTTATATAGCAAATTAACGGCATTAATTTTCCTGTCAATCGAAAATGGATTTATCGCGTTTACATGGTACCTTATAGATATAAAGAGTTGATACTACGAAGCGGATTCAACGTTATATCACTCCTCAATTTGTTGGGGGTAACGTAACAACGCTGTTGTTCAATTTTCAACATTAAAGGATCATTTTCTATAGGTACGGATTATTTCTCCTTCGGTTTTACTACCGTTTTTATTTATTTTTTTTTTTCAAATAACCTCGACTACAAAACCAAAGGTTAATAACTATACACCGGAAAAAATAATGTAACTACTCCCTTAACCGCGATATTTTCCCCGTTTGCTTTTGCTCCAATTAATAAACTTTACGAGTATATATATATATATATATATATATATATATATATATATATATACATATGTATATACGCATATACATATATACGTGTTCGAATGTTGTAATTATAGTCCATAAACAAGCGACGTAAGGACACTAAATATAAAAGCAACTCGACCGCGAACTACGTCCTTGTCGGATAAAAATTTTAGACAATACAGTTGTGCTAAGCAGTTATGATCTTGCAAGCGATGTTAAGATTTGTCTTTGTTTAGTTTTTTACAAAATTTACACTCCAATGATTTACTCAATATCGATTTGTACTACCGTCTCTAAATAGGCTCGTTAATACCCAGCGATAATCTATAACTGATAAATAAACCGCGTTATATGTATATTTATCCGTTGTACTTATAGTATAGGGTACGTATACCTATAATCTATTGTACGAACAATTTATTGTCATCGCGGTTTTGCAACGATCTTTGGATAACTTGTTATATAGTTAGATATTGTGTAACACGTAGCATTGTTTCCTGGGGGGATCAAAAAATGACGCGGTTCTGTCCAATCGCAAATTAGATTACAATCCGCTTACAATTAGTGACAAAACAAAAAAAATATATATATATATATATATATATATATATATATATATATATATATATATATATATATATATATATATATATATATATATATATATATATAAATAAAGAAGAAAGAAAAAAAAAAAAATGGCGAAACGAAGACAGCTGGCTGAGCTGACCGATGAAATAATGACACAGTAAGAAGCCGAAAACCCAGCATCAAATACGAACTGCGGCTATTTCAATGATGGAGCACGTCCCTCCGCCGAGGTCCTTGGTTCTACCCGAGTGAGCGAGGCGATCGGTTGGCCGACTGACCAGACAAAACTCCGTTGCTAATCAAAGATCGATTGACATGGTGCAACTTTGCGATGGAAAGAAATCGGATTCGTCACATTCCTATGGGATCAATTATATTATTGAGATTAATTATATTATAGTTGCGTAATCGTATTAAAATAATATTTTTTTCTTTCGTTTTTTTATTAAATTATGGTAAATATGATGCATCTCGTCCGCTCACCAGATACGGATACTATGTACCGTATACCGTATCTGTGTAAAACTAGCCTTTGTCTTCTGGAGTGGCTAACATAATCCGTAGCAACTTTTTACACTGTAATCTAAGTGGCACATCCAGTAGCCTCGACGAAGCCCTAGGAAAATACGTGAACACTGGTTCGAAAACTCGAGACACTGCGTTGCTGCAGTTCCTTCTTCCATCTGGCTCTCTAGGACACCTGACTCCATCTGGAACAGGTCTTTGAATGAAAAAATAGGGTCCCATGAAACTCTGGATGCACAAAATTTGACGAGAGTGAAAGACACTCATGATTTTACCATATTGTTAAGTTACGGGGTCTGAAGACCGGTACCGGACCTATTTACGCTGCAGATAAACAAGCCAGATATTAGGAAACACACGTAAGAATGATGTTGATGGTTATCATCGCGCACGAGCCTAGATGTCCGAAGGTGAGGCGTGTCCTTAGGATGGCCTTTCTTATCAAGATACCTCGAGGACATCTCGTTGAGCAATGGCTCCACCCACTCATCCATGATCCGTGGTACCTGGTGCCTCGACGCCTCCAGCCATCAAGGAGACTTTGAACGATCAGCAACCGAAGTAAATCCAACACCATATCTCCACGTTGTGTGTTCTGATATTCTCGCACACGGTCACTATAATATCCTAAAGATATGTGTAGGTATACGAAGGAATAAGATGCAGATGTTGATGATGTTGAGAGACCTCGATCAACTATCAAGACGTTGGTTGGGTATTCTAAACCGCAGTGAAACGCTGCTCTGAACGTGTTCCGCACCGAGATCAGGAAGCGTAGTTGATTGCAACTCGGAAGCAGTTACCAGAGATTCTTACGGTAGATACAGAAGTTATACTCGTTTCCGTAAAAACATTGCAGCGTATCTACATTGCAGCGTCTTTTGGTCAGGTTAAATGGTCCGAAATTAATTCGTTGGCTGTCTACTCTGGATGGTTGTTGTGGTATGTATGTATGTATGTATGTATGTATGTATGTATGTATGTATGTATGTATGTAGATATACGAGTACGCGGTACGTGTACACCATATATCGTGTACACCACAATTATATGTACAATGTATATGGCTTAAGAGCATGTATATAAAACTCGGTTAAAGTTGTGTAAGAAAGTTTGCTGCGGCGGCGAATGCGAGCGTTCCTCGGTGTGCGGAGGGGCCAGTCGCCCTTGCCGAGGAGCCCGAGGCGCGGGCGTGGGCCTTTCACTCTCTGCCATCCGCATCGCTAAGGAGCGACGTGGGTAAGGACCCGCTCGCTTGAGGCCCGTTCGTGGGCCCAGAGACCCACGGACCCAGGAACCTATAGATCCAGTCGCTTGGGTACCTACTGTGGCAGCGCCATACCACCCTTCGCTTCGAAGTTATACTAGCGATTGGATCTTTTTTCTTATTATTTTGGCGAAGGCCATGTCGGTTAGCGTAAAGGTGCCAGGCAACACGTCTGGCATTTTTGTCGTGTAATTATATCTTCTTGTCTCTCTGTATCACGGAAGGCCAATTCTGGTTTCTCCACTGGTATAAGAAAAAGGTCTGACCTCCGAGGAGCTTGAAATTTGCGCCGCGATGCAACGGGTACGTGTATAAATCAACGTCGTGTACAACGCGAAAGTATAACCCGGAGTCTGGAGACGCCGGCAGAAGACATTTCACATGAACGTTCCACCGTACGGAATTATTACATACACATAATACATACTATGCTAACGAAATTTTCCCTCGTAATATTATCTCTGTCACTATTATATATACATCGACCTTTTCTTCGAGTCTTATCCACATAATAATAATGATCTTTGAGAAAATAGTTTCCAGTCAAAGTGCAGGATAAAAATAAGCGACTTTGATCATCCCATGAAACGAAATAAGTATAATGAAATAATTGTGATAGGTATAGGTATATATTTTTGGAATTTGAAACTAATATGAGAATTCATTCGCAGCGAAAGGAAACGGAAAATTGGCCCTAGGACATTTTAACACGGATAATAACTGTAAAAGCCCTCCTTGATCTTTCCACGTACAATCAATTACATAAATCGAGTAGGTACTTTCTGAATATAAGAAAATTACGCGGTGATTGTAATCGCGGTCTCGCACCCGCCCCAGCAGCTAGGTCGACCCCGGGAACACGTGCTTTTATACATCGCGGCAGGTTTACTATTATCGACATAGCCGTAGATATAGAACCGATGCAGACTCAGGTTAGAGCAAATATCTTCGGTTTACTTTTGCGGAGATCGTTTTCCCGCGTGAAGTACGCGAAGGTATTCTAACTGCGTCGAATCGTTCGTAGAATAGCTTCCAGGCTTCTCCTGTAAGTCTGCTTAGTCGTGCAGACACTGTAACAGGGCGCGGTACAGTCTGTATCGTACATTATAGGTGTGTATATATATATATGTATTTGAAAAAAAAAAAAAGAAAAACAAAAATTAAAGAGAAATTAAAATCTTCTCCGTCGTTTACACCTGCGTTATTCTTGGCATGGCCAACTGTCAAAGTATATAAAAGTTATTTGTATCCTGTCAGCCTACGCGATAAACCGTTCGCATGTGTCAGCATAAATTGGTCAAGCCCGGTTCATATTTCGAGAAGATTTAAAATATCCACTTGCCGTTCGGGACGGTGCTTTTAATCACGAACTTAACTCTACTACGCGTTAATATAATATTCAAGTTATTCTATTGGCGTATAACTATATCTATACCCTATACACATACATACATTATTTAACCAGGCACGTAGGTGCGCTCTGGCCTATTGCTATAAGAGTCAAAAATGACATGGCAAATGGTTGGCAATCATCCCGAGCTATCCAAGGCTAGGAATATCAACACGCCTTGAAATAGTTTGATCGAAATTGCAAGGATAGACTTTCGAGGTCCGATCAAATTGACCTGTATGTATCTATGTATGTACAATACATATATACAAGTAGCATATGCCATATAATAAAATATATTAATATTAGCTGTATGTATGTACATACCTACATATCGTCACGTATCTACGAACCTTAGTTGGCAAAAGCTCTTGTTCAGCTCTTCGTTATACCTAACTGATAATACAAAGAGCTTTGGATGTAATTGACAAACTAAGGAGACACCGGGCGTTTTCTCTCTTGTAAAACGTGTGTGCACGTGGGCATGGTACTAAGGAAGCATCGAGTGTAGATTCAGGAAATCGGAATCTCCGTACGCGTATATATGTATGTGTAACACACATAGATATATGCTTATAGTTGTATATTTGTATAGAAGTTCGTTCGTTCTCGAAGTAATACAACTATCAGGGAAGTATTTCAGGGTACAGTTAGAGATAGACTGAACACTGGATGCTGGATGCTGAATGCTGAATGCTGGATGCTGGGTGTACGATGTGGTCCGCGGGTAGTGAGAGAAGTAGAGAACCAAAGCACTAACTCTCGCGATATCGGAGCGAGTGTATCGCTCGCTACTTCCCCGTGTGCCACGCCTGGAGTCCCCACACGACAATGCATCGCTTATTATGCATCGCAAGACCTGCAATGCAGCCATGCCAGCCTATCCAGCTAAAACCTACGAAGCTCTTCGCATCTTCGTGTCCACAGACGGCACGAATCGTTGAGCAGTGGGTATTTGTACCTCACAGCATCTGTCCTTTCCGCTTTTGACAAGATCTCTCTATACGTGGTGATTTATTATGGCAACATGTAGCCTATGACTGTGTTCATTTTATGCCAAGAACCAAGAGGATAAAAATATTTTGAATTACGAGTATACTTTGTCTTAGGGAAACCATTTTTTTTTTTTTTTTTTTTTTTTACGTCCTTATTCATTTGGTTGAAAAAAATTATTTGAATCGATTCAACAAACGGATATCGAACGCGCTATTCACTATAAATATTACGATACATTATTCATTTTTATCATCACATTAGATATGCGTATAATATGCAAAACTGGATGAAGATCATATCGATCTGAATTCCATATTAAAATTGACGACACGTGAAACGGCTAAAAAATATTTATGAAAATATTATAAAGTATTATGCAAATTTTCGTATACATATATGATAATATTGAGCAAACCAACCGTGTTATACTCCCAAATCCTGTCAAACGGAACTCATGACGTCCCTATAACGCTCCAAGTATACGTGTCGAGTAGCTTCTGTCAACTGAACTTCAAGAATGTCTTAACGGTTACGAAAATGCCCCGAGCATAATAAATATCTGCCGTTTATTTTCACGAATTAATTAATTGGTCATCAAACAGCTCAGTGATTAATTGACCGTTTGAAATTTCATTGGCTAATTTCATACGTGGAGAAAAAAAAAAAAAGAAAAAAACAAAATAAAAAATCTTTCGCGAATGTCGATCAGTAAATACGTCATGAAAGTTTTATTTCAGGCTAAAGTCAAGGAGTATTTCGAAAAAAAAACAAGAAAAAAATAAAAAATTGTCCATATGTTACGTCACAGAATTTACCCTTCACTAGAAAATCCATTTTTCTAATCGTTTATCGTGATCAGCAATGAAATCGTATAAAAACTTTAATCATGGATTCATATGTAAGCACCTTTAGTCCCATGTATAGTTGTACTTGTTACTTTGATTACCGTGGGCACATTATACGGACACGGTCCACGGTGTTTCTGATTAACACGTACAGCTGCATGTCGCGGGTGTCGATCTTTCTCCTTTTGGAATGAAAGTTAGTAGCGAAATCACGACTAATAACTAGTTAGTTTCGCTTATAGAGTCCTGAACGCGTATTCAGTAATGAATAAAATAGAAAAATATAAAAATAAGAAAGGAATAGATAAATAAAAAGAAGAGAAATAAAAATAAAAAAAAAATAAAAAAAAGAAATGTCCATCGCACAAAAGCCTGGTGGTTAAACGGCTAAAGCGATAAGTCACGTAAAGAATGAGTGAAACTCAATTAAAAAATACTACCGATGTCTGTCAATCAGTAACTCGCAGTGTGGTGCATAGCAAAAAACGTGTTTTATTATAGATATTATAGAAAGCATCATGCACATAACTTATATTGATCGGAGTATGTATTACATTTTAAAGCTTGAATTAAACCCGTTAAAATAAATAATAAAACAAAACTGGGATAGGTATAGGTATAGGTATAAGAAGAAAAGTGATCAGTTCTATATGTATATGTATATATATTGTATAATCTCATGAATATATATATATTCCCGCATGTCTATAGATATGAGCCAATATTATACCTATATGTATATCCTATATCGATATCAAGTTCTTTTTTTGTGTATTACAATAAAACCGTTATACCGTTGTCAATAATGATCAGCACTTTTTCAAACTTCTTCAAAGTTTTACCAAAAACTATTAGAACTTTACTCGGTACCGGAAGTTGGAAGAATTGAGATACATTTGAAATTAATACGCAAATTTCTATCACTTTTTTTGTTTGTTTGTTTTCAAATACCATTTCTGACTCCATTTCGGAATACCAATCAACAGCTATACATTATAGGCGGTTTAAGCAAGACATTGATATGATGGATATAATAGGCAATTATTCAACGATACGCCGAATTGAACGTTCGTAATCGTATAGCTGTAACAGTTCTCGGTGTAGTGGTATAATTTTTTTACAATCACTCCGCGTATTAAATCCCTTCTAAATGACACGTAACTTTTATTTCTAACTTATTATTACACTAATATAACTAATCATAATACCAAAAATAAACGCGTCTTGTTAGAATTACTGAGAGGCTGTACAGCATCAATTACGTAAATGTCCAATGATTACACATTAACAAATCAGTCATACAGTTAAATAGTTATACATACTACTCACTAGATTTCTACATCTCTGATCGTTGAACATAAATTACTATAAGTACTTGACTAACGTTTAATTAAATCTACAGATATAGATACTCAAGTTTACTATTTGTATCGTAATTAAAAGAAATTCTAAGGAAAATCTTAATCATAAAATCCCAACAGTAGATACCTCATATTCATTTTAAAAACTACCATATTCTTTGCTCCGTATCAAATGGGATATTTTGATAATTAAATTAACTACCGATCAAAGTAAACATAGAAATTTTTATTCCATTGAGGAATTTAGCTACCTCTCTACTTAGCCGTTGCATAGCTAGTGATTATTTGCAGAAGAAGAAGCGGGGAATACGTACCTACTTATACATGTGGTTGTAAATCTCAACGACAAGCGAGTATAGTCAAGAGAGGTTGGATTTGCATCTGAGCTTAATCAGTCATTATAAATCTTAAATTACTGACCGTTGACTATTAATAACGGATTATATCCATCGTATTGATACGAGGATCTCGGAATCGTACAACGAGAACAACAGCGACACAGACCAATGGGAAAGTTACATGACAGTGGTTGTGATCTATGGGTCTCACCCGTGAACAAGGCTAGTTTACTTGTACAAGTTTTACATTTTCTATCATCACGGTGACGCCGCGACGCTACGCGCCCATCAACAGCCTGCATAATGTAACAGTGTAAGAATCGCTGATCATGCGCTTTATATCTGTATTTTAGTAAATACTGAAAAATTCGAATTGATTATAAGTCCTGAAGAATGACAGATATATGACTACGAATGTCGTTGCATAGGTCCAATTATCGAACCGCCTTATTATACTACTTATTTATTCCTCAGGGCAAACTGACCAGCGAAGTTTCACGTGTTAAACGATCAGAACGGAAACGAGGTCCATAAATCCGTGGTCACATATTAGCATCTTTGAAATTTAAAATGATCGTAACAGATATCGTATAAATAATTATGATAACTTTATCTATCGGAGTTCGCGGCGCTTTATCGATCGGTAGTGAAAGGGCCACCGTCATCTTACTATGTCGAATGCGCTCACGGACATACTTATACTATGGTATTGCACCACGGATACGCACGAACTCCGTTCTAGAGACAACCACGCCTGGGTCTGTACCAAGCCCAAGCTGTCTTATCAGACACTGGAGGTTTCTCGACTTTCTGTAGCTGGTATTTCGTGCAGGCAATCATGGCCCTCGTATTCTAAACTTATACCTATGTTAATAGCTGTCTGTATATCGCGGTATGTTCAGAGCACGTGTGCAGCAATAACCGCGGCACGAAACGGTATAATGGAACTAACATTATGCTGGTGTACTTACATTTATTTATGTACTTTATGAGTAATATGCCGTACTTCTTTTTTTTTTTTTTTTTTTTTTCGTATTTTTTCTTTTTAATGGAGTGGTGTGTCTATCCCTCCCCTTCTCCAAGCATGCCGCTTATAGTTGTGCAAATAATTACCGGAGGTGTAATAATTACGGAGATTGGATGGCAACTAGGAATAAAACGATAAACGCAAGATTTGATGTTGGAAAATTGTTCATGTAAATATGCATCCATTTACCTTGAGAATATATAATTTACTTCGCAAATATGATATTGCGAATTGCGATCGTAGTTAAAATACATGAAGGTGCACGTATTGCGTCGAGAACAGCAACGGCAATTTGTGATAATATGATTTGAAGTAGAATTTGAAGTAACTTTAGGATTATTCAGTTTGCATAAAAAAGTATTGATTTTTTTGATGAGATATGTTAACCGCGTCATCGGACTTATTCTTAAACTATAACGTGGCGTGGACGATCGTAAGAAAGTTTGCAGAAAAATTAATGCACCGTTGCAGTGGATTAGGCTACTATAATCTACTTACTTATAAATATAGTAAATTTTGTATTTTTATTTCTTTTCATATAGCCATTATAACGACGTGTTTCAAAGTGTTTGTAATTTAACCACGAATCACGTGGAACGGTGAAAAACATTTGACTCTGTCGAGTTATGGTCGAGTGAATAAGTTATTGCAACTATTACGTAACGAGATAATAAGCTCCATAATTGCGACCCCCTTGCGTCCTCCTATAGCTACAGATTTTTCTTTTTTCTCTTTACCCCCTTTAAACCTTAATTTGTTAATTGTGACAGATGAATATCACAAATCTTGATTTTAATTTTGAATCGTAACAAATCAACCACTAAGCCTAATCATTATAGTTTCCCTGTTTCGGCGCGTGCCGGTTTAACAGGCGTTAAAAGTTTTGTCAATTTTTTTACGCAGCTTTCATGGACCATACCTAAGCGCCAAAAAAAAATCCAAGGCAATACTAAAACGACTTTAATTTATTGGGTTTAATTTATGTCGCTAATTACCGGGGCTACCTGTGCTCCAACGTTTTCCTCGAACAAGATTTCTTTAACATATCGCATTATAGCTGCTTCCTAATTATATTATCATCTGTGTCTGGGCAAATTATGTCACTAGTAGATATCTACACATAATCTTTAAACGACAAATTACTGACTCTAAAGTCCTTCCTTTAGTAAGGAATGAGGAACAAATTTGTACGAATTAACCACACGAATGGTAGAAGAAAAAAAAGTAGGATACACGTTGACCCAAGGGCAAAGGGGTATGAATTTATGTAGAAAGCATTTTTGTTTAAATCCTGGTGAAATCGACATGTTTTTTTTTTTTTTTTTTTATATTATTTCTTTTTGTTCCCATTATTTTTGCTGTCAATTGGCTCATTGTTCGTCGGCAATATCTTTGGGCATCAACTCATTGTGTAGATTCGTAGCGCTTGGCTCTGCAGCTCCTAGTTAATTTTCTTTTTCCGATGAAATTTGATATGGCCCAGTTAAAATATCCGAAGATTGTAGAAGCCACGAACTAGGCCCTGAGGCGAGAGAAATTCGGCGAACCGAATCCGGAACGATCTCTGGGTGGACATTCTTCGCTAGATCTCGTGAAGATCCTTTGAGGATTTTCTTCATATTATAGAACTGGCTTAGCTGACATACTCGATTAGTGTACCAAATCGACTTTGATTAAATTTTTGGATAGTGTTTTTTGCGTTACCTGTTTCTTCACGAGTGAATGTACTCGTATATCAAAGATGACTCTTTCCAATTTGAATCAAGTGTATTGTATTTCATGATCGGCACACATTTGTGTTAACACTTTAATGAGGACGTGATCAACGTTAGGAACGAAGAGGATAGAAAATCCCGATTTGTTTCACCTCGATATCGTAGCTACATACCAACATAAACACTATTAGGTATGAAAGATGACGGACAATTTGCTGCAGTGATAACCTCCGTAGAATAATATTTATGATGATAGACGCATAATTTTTACGCTTGTGCGTATATCTTTTGTTTCCATGTGTTTTATTGCTAAGGTGAACCAGAAAAAACGTCTCGATCGAAAATGAAAGTGATCCACTGGTAAAATGGGTCACCCAAACGACTACGCGTTGAAGGTCTTACCGCAAAACTCCTGCCCGTATTTTGTATATAATGAGAATTAATGCTAAGGGCATTCGTCAAGATGCGATCAATTTTTCAGTAGATATATAAGAAAAAAAACAAAAAAAAAAATCCCGCCGTTTACGATGACTCGTTAAACCCTATACCATGGTCGTCTCTTTTGCCGCGTTGCATGGACTCCGCAACCTGTAGTCAAGAGATCTCCAAAAGTGAAGAGTATCACGTTACGTGATAGGACCTCGTCCCGAGTTCGCGCACAACGGTTATACGCCGCAGATACCGCCGTCCGATAATACTCGCGGTAGTTGTTTTCGGCTCGTGGACACCCACTATATGGATAGACGGAGGAACGGATGCTGTCATCATCTCGTCAAACGTTATGCGCGGTAATCGCTCCGACGCCGTTTCAACGTGCCGCTGACCTCCTTTAACGATAATCAAGATCGCGCAGGGCTGCTGCCACCGATTGCCCCATCGGAAAAAGAAATCTGCGACATCATCTTAATAGCAACTAGCCACCGCCATCGCCATCGCCATCACCATCGTCACCGTCACCGCCGTTGTGTTACCGCGGTTATGTTTTCATCCAGGGCAATTTTATTTTTTTTTTCTACTACTATTGTGTGTCTATATGTATATATGTATACTGTATATAGATACATATTATACATATATATATGTATCATAGATACACATACGTATAATTTACTTAACCTGTGAGATAGGGAACGGGCGTGGATATGGAGGCGACGGCGCAACGCGGTGTCCCTGACGGTAGCGAGCTGCTCTAGCAAATGGCCCCACCCACATAGAAAGGCAAACTTACCTAGGTAAGGTAAGGACCTAACTTACTTTACCTCACTTACTACACCGTGCCAGATAGAAGTATATAGATGAAACTATACGATTCGATATACACGACATATGCACGACGTACCGGGTGTCTGGTCGAATATTGAAAAAAAAAAAATAAAAATTTTATTTTTTAACCATACTTATTAATATGTATATTGGAGTGAATTGTCTATCGTAAAAATGACATGGGATGGTATGGAATATATAAATTGAACGCAATATGTTTCCAAGTAAACGAATTACCTTGAGAGAATCTGGGATTGTATCGAGATCAAGTATCGAGATTTTTTGCCACCTCTCGAGATGCCGCGTTACAATTGGCGAAGGACAGGCGTTCGTTCGTTCGTTCGATCGTTTGAATCATCATTACTTTTTGCTTCTACAACGAATGAAAAAGGAATGATCAATAGAAATAATAAAAAAAAAAATAAAAAAAAAATAACAAAAATTGGTCCAGCCTATCCGACGAGGACACTGGCTCTGTTTCTGTTCCTTGTTTGTCACTGAGAGTGATCAGGCTAAAATATTTTTTTAATATGGCATCTCTAAAGGCTTGACGTTCTTCCGACTTTGAGGTAAAAAAAAAAAAAGAAAAAAAAAAAAAAAATTTAAACGAACAAAAAAATGCTTGTAAGTCATCCCACTGAACAGAAACATCCCGACCTTTGAACAAGCTGATTGAATAAATTAATTAATAAACTTCTGCGTTGATCGTCGATGTTTATTGATGATTTTTTTTTAATCCTATTTTTTATTTTATTTATTATCTAGAAATGCTAATTCATTTCGTGTATGATAATTCAAATTTACACATAAAAATTGGATCAACAACATCGCTTAAATAATTAATTAACTTTTTCTTCTTTGACCGGCTATATAGGTATGTCGGATAATTGTGTTGTCATGTAGGTATATCGACCAAAGCAGCATCCGCAGTTGGCAGGTGTACTTATCCATAAACATATCATGCCGTTCTCAACTCAACTTTGTGTATATACATATATATACCTATACATACATATTATATATATACAGCTACCATAGTGGCGTCGCGGAGTGCTGCATACCTATACTTGTCACTTGAATAATGAATAATTACTCTCAAGCGACATCCCGGCGATCTGTCAACGCGGAGGACAGACGCGGGTAGAAATTCATTTGCAATTGTGTGATTTATAGTTTTTTAAATATATCGTAAATATATGTATACACGTATATTATATAGCCTTGACATCATCAATCGCGTAACAATTAATTTGTTCGAAGCGGATCTCTTCTATCAATCTTATTTTAGATTGGTCGATTCTTCTCGGATCTACACTACCTATTCTACTAAACCGTACCGGACACCTATAAAGATTTATCTATCGGTAACCGTGATCCATGATCGCAAGATCCCTAATCGTTGCCCCGCAATCAATAAGCCGATCTATTTAGAAGCGTCGGAATCCTATTGCTTCAGAAAGAACCAGCGAGAAAACTTAGGCAACCGTTCAACTCGTACCATATTTTATCACGATCAATAATGATTTATGGATTATTTAATTTTTAAGTTCATTTGCTTTAGTTTTATTTTCTTTTCATATTTAAATGGTCCTATAATATTATTCAATATCACATCTACACAAATTGTACATTTCTTTTCTTTTTTTTTTTTTTTCTTTCTTTCTTTCTTCAAACATGAAGAAAAGCAAGATCTGCCTAGGTTTCATACGATTTGGTATATATGCATTGAAATATTATAGATCGTTGCAAATTTAGAGCACATATTTAGAAGAATGACGCCATATCTAATTTTGGTTCGTTAGTTTCCTAATCCCTATCAATTATCGATGATTGGACTTATCCGGGCTGGGTCGTCGTCCTTGGGACCTGCCATGCCATAGAAAAATTAAAAATTGAAACGCGTAAGTAATTTGATGGTGTTTAAATACCATTCGATGTCTGGCTACTTATAGTAGTCGTGTCAATTTAGCTGAGGGCGAATCCTGCAGCGTTGGGATAAAAGGTCTGAGAACCGATCATGGTCTTGGTGATTTTCAACACGAAAGATAAGCGAGCTGGATAAAGGATAATGTTCCTTTTATACAGAGTAAAGTTGTTAATTGTTTGGAGATTAACGGTGTAGATTAAACCAAGGACATCTAGTTCTATTGCAATTCACCAAGCTCCATTATATTAGCAGATCTTGACTTTCGAGATTTGCCGACATGAAACGGGAAATAATTTACTTATGTTTGTTATACGTAGTAGGTACATAAACTTATCATTATTTTTCATCCTAGATAATATCGAACGACTAGTAAACTTCACATATAAGTATGAAATTGTTTTTTTAATTATTTATTTTTTTTTTTTTTTTACCCGCCAATGAACGGCAGCCGGACTATTGTTCTTTACTGAATAAAAATATATACCGACCCTCGAAGGCATGAGTCAGCCGGAAAGAGTCGTTCTGTTCTGTTGGCGCGATTTTTACGAGAACTGAGGCTGACCGCCTCTGCAATTACGCTCCACAGTCCAGCAGGACTCATTTCGCAGTCGTTAAATCTTAAAGTGTTGCACCGCCGAGGATTGGGCCCGGTTACGTCGGTCTGGGAGGCTGACTTGACGTCGTCCGTTGCTTATTCTTGACACACATGTAATGCATAATGCACCGCTCTTTTGTGCACGAGCACTTACAAACACATCCGTGCCTACTTGCGTGTAAAGCAAAAGAGCAAATTCTGAATCGCGCGGGAAATGTCCGAACACACACACACACACACACACATTGCAGATCCAGTCCTTACGAAATAACCTACGAACCCCTTCGAGAAATCCGGAGACTCAATCCTGACGAGTTAAGTGTTGTATAACGTTCTTATTTACGGTTTAAAACTTAAGAAATATACAAACTTATGAACGAGTATGGGTACGCACGTATCGTGCCGTAGGACATACGCATATAACATATCTCTTGTTCATCGGTATGACTTAACTCTGTAGGGATAACTAAGAAGACTGGTAGCGACGTGACAATGGATCGCATGTCTTCCTCTCCATCTTTCCGCTCGGTAACCCAACTGGTCCAGAATAATCAGATAAACTGTATACCTTACACTCCGAGCCGTACACCCCGCGTAGAGACTATATGAGGAATTGTCGCATAACTTTCCTTATTTTTACCTTTTATAAAATCATGTTTATTACGCGAGGTGTAGTGCAAGCGTGTGCAAAACTTTCGGCAGGTAACGTCGAGCGAAACTTAACTTTTTATAAAACATTTACAACTGGGTTCATTTTCTAGTGATTATAATCTACCATATTAACTTGGCAGTAAGTACCCTGTGCCCCGGTGTATTAATTACTCGGGTAATCGTTAATTAACCGCGTAAGGTTGGGTAACGAAGTAAGTTGGTTAACAGGCGTGAAGCAGGAGCAATTGACGTTCCTTCATCCTGGTCCGGTTTTAAGAATCTTATTGGCGGTGCTTTGATTATTCACTCAATGTTCATTGATATTGCCATTTAATTGGCGCGTATAATTCGATGAAAAATTATATATATAGGCATAATATTATTCAATTTCATAACTATATGTATATAATATCATCGAAATATATTTATAATATACGGTGAAAGTAAATGTACTACCCTGCAGGTAAAATCTGTTTATAAAATTAATCAATTTATTGGCGATGTGACAGAAAGACTAACGGGCTGATTAGAGCATGCGTGTGTGGTGCCTCCGATAATTGGCACTTGTAGTCGTTAAATATTGTTAAATTATATTTTATGATTTTAATTAGTCAAAAGTAAACACTTCTTTATTAATGGACTCACCGTAATAAATCTTAAAACGAAAGGGGCGTTAAAAATTCTTTTATTTTTTTCATATACACCTTGTGCAGATCCTAATAATATTATACAAATATACCTGTTGCTATCCGGGAACAAGTCATACGGTAATTGGACTTTGAAGTCACAGAGTTAAACTTAAAGTGATAGTTTCATGTAATTAATAAAATTCATTATTATAATCTCTCGTCGTACGGATCATTGCACCTGGACTTCTCTGAGGATTTTTTATCTTCTCTCTCTCTCTCTCTCTCTCTTTCTCTCTTCTGTACCAAGTGTAATGCAATCAAGAAACCTATTTATCAGTATATTTATAGATAATCATTAATCATTTATACGATATAGATCTCAGTATGAAAAGCCAAACGCTATCTCAATTGGTGATTATTACTTTTTTTCCTGCTTATTTCTAAGCAATAAACACGTATGTATGTATGTACAACATACGTACCTCCAGAACTGGCTGAAAGCTTCTTATCTCGTAGGATTTCATGCGTGTTAATGAGAGCGCTGAAAACTTATCGTCAAGCTCATAGAGATACATGATAATCAGGTATATTTAATATATAAGCTTCTATTGAATTTAAATATTTACCTAAATTTTGGAATACCTTATACAATCTTCTTATCGATAATAATAAATTTATATTGAATCATATAGCGTAGATCTCTGAGTCGATAGATCATGACGTTTGTGCGGGTGTTCTTTTTATCGATTATTTCTAACGCTATGCTTAGGCAATTCCTCCGGCCTTCGAGAGCGGCGAAATAAATCGAATCTTAAGCTAACCAAGTCTTGGTTGTTGCTCAACTTAGCTACAACAGCTACAACATCAGGAGCAACAGCAGCAGCAGCAGCAGCAGCAGCAGCGGCAACGGTAGTGTTAGTAGTAGCCGTCATGGTAGCAGTAACAGTAGTAGTAAATAGTGGTACCTACTACAAGAGGTATATAGCGGTAGGTTGCTGGGTTGCTAGGTATCACCCGGACGCACCTTTTTGCGTGCAAAGAGGCGTGAGGCGAGTAGTTGTAAAAAAAACTTAGCGCTGACATGATTGTGAATTTCACTTTCCTGGACGTGACGAGAGCTGTGTTTCGCGTTTTTCTGTCTCGCACTTTGTGCCACTTTACGTAAGCCTTTACGCGTTTTATCGAGTTTCGTCAAAATGATAATATACATACTTTATACATTATACCTACTAGATGCCATTAATGAAATTTTACTTTTGAACATACCTACATGTATACGACTATTATACTCGCTTTCAAGAGTTGTCGAAATAAATACTTCCTCGTTGATCCGTTAACGATGATGACGGAGGATGGGATGAATTTAGATTTTCAATAACATCGACCTATCATTATAATTATACAGCTATACCTAACACCTCGGCTCACATCCCTTTTACACAGCGTTACAGCCTGTAGTTAAAGCTAAGATATAAATGGTGAAAATATGCCTGCGGGTAGGTTCGACTCGAACAGTTTATAATGATCGAAATATTTAGTAACTCGCGTACCCTAGGAGCTCATCAGTAGTTCCATAATCACTTAATTTTAGGGGCGGTAGCCTTTGGCTGTTTAGTTTCGGGCATGTAGCACCTAACCTGACTGGTATCTACTCGTTCGGCTCTGGTGATCCTGCACGCTTCGCACTCGCCGAGTATGAACAAAAACTGGCACGCCAGACCGAGATCAACGTCTACGGTAATCTGGGAATAGCAAAAAAAATTTCAGTTAAAATAAGAGAGAGAGAGAGAGAGAGAGAAAGAGAAGGGAAAAAAATTGAATAAGCATAAGAATATGAAAAAGGTAATGATAAAATAGGATAGGATAGCGAAATATGCCGTGTTGTTTTCTTCATTTGTTATACTGATATGTATTTCGTTATTTCAAAGGAGCTAAAGATACGAATAATCTATCCAAGAGCCCCACGATACTGAGGGCGGAAAGGGGCAAGGGGTAATTATAGACGATACGCGTGGACGCCTGGGGCTCATCTGGCAAGTAAATGTTGACCGCGGCTTGCGGACACGGAGGAACTACGATACACCTACTTATACGGTCGACAGACGTCCAGGTTGGCCGGTCAACAGATGGTCAACGGTTCTGTTCAGAGCCAACTCCAATTACCAGAATTTCTGAGTGAGTATGTCCGTGTGTGTATAGATCTTGGTGTGTGGCGTTTAAGCGTACCAGAATTATTATTTTTTGGGCGAAGGAGAAGGCGATATGGCGATATGGCGATGGCGATGGCGATGGCGACGGTGATGACGATCGAGACGTTGATGGAGAGCAGATTACGTTGCTTCAGGCACGGCGAGGATAATAACGACTGACAATTAAATCGTCTCTTGAGATTCGAAATTGCGTCAGAAGGCCGCGAACGAACGCTTGCAAGAAGGCCGCACGTTATTCTGTTGTCCACTTACATGCCACTGTACCACACGCCTTTCTTTGGAGCCAAGCTTTCGCACGTTCGTACTGTCAAATTGAGAATCGATTATTACTCACAAAGAATTTCAACGTATATATTTTAATGCCTGATCAGAATAAAACCGAAAACGTACATCTCCGTCCATTACAGCATTTACCGATTAACGATAATTCACTCGGTCAGTCATTTTACTGACATAAATACGTACAGACCTGAGGTTTGACTGTAGACTATTAGATACGTAAAAACAAATTCTTCTAGCTGAATCGAGGTAGGTATATCTACCTAAGTAGTAATTTTGAATCTCCGATTTTCGCAACGTAATATCTGGCCGGATGAATTGGCTTGTAAAACGAGGGTAATTTCAACGAATACTGCAAAGATATATATACTATTTGAGAAAAGATTGCAACTATATCCGAGACCAGGATGACTGAGGTAGATAGGTATATCTAAAATGGGAATAGAAAATGAGGAATCGAACAATAATGTAATACGTGAAAGCGTATTCCGTCGAGCGAGAAATCGGTACCCGAATAATGGCAGAGTTAAGATTTTTAGGCATTGATAGGTACTTGGTGTTCAGGGGAAAATCAATGCGTATCGAGGTGACAGATTCCACCGATACATCCGCCCGGATGTACGGGACTGTTAGAAGAGAAGTCTCCTAAATTCTGTCGAGCCTTGTACTGACGAAACTAATAAAAATCGTCGCCTTTTTTACACAACTTATCAATTCACCGAATCCGGGTCACAACTAAATATCCAACCATCACGTCTACGACTTGCAAGTCAGAGCAGCGATTAATTAAGCCACTGTACCAAGTTCGGAGAGAATGACAAAGCCTCGGATCACAAAACGCTGATCTCCTTTGCGATTTCTTAATGGTACCTACACCTATCATATCTATACCTCCGTATTCGCGCCTCGATAAGACACGATTGTATCGGTATTCGTGGTACGAAAATAGCCCCTCCCGCGATTGATAGATCGATTGATCTGATCTATCAGTTTGAAGGTCGACCGTGATCTGCAACCGTGAAATATTAGTATTGTGCCAACACGGTTTTATTTTTGATCGCCTTTTCATAAGCCAAGTCATTGTTATCGACACTGTATAACCCACAGCTTAACTTGTCTATAATCATAAACCCTGAGTATTTTAATCTTATTACTGTCTGTATCCTCGAGGCGAATCAATACTCCGGTAAATCATTAAGAAATCAATATTAGCCACGTGACTTGACATAGAGTTGAATAAAAAAATTTCAATTCAACAAGAAATATCATTCGTATATGTATAAGATTTTTGAAAAAAATCTCATCGGCGGGTCGCGCCAAAGAAACTCGCGCAAAGGGTACGCGTGCATGTCGGAATACCTCCAGTACACAAAGTACACGATATAACATACATGCATCGACTTGAAGGAACGGCTTGACATCCGCCATCCACGATCCGTTCACTATTGCTTAAGCTGATACCTACATACTTTGTATTCCACGTTATCTACGTACCTACAGGCACCTACATACATGTGCCATGGTTCCGTCTTGGTAAGTCTTGGTTTCTGACGTGCGGATGGACATCGGTGGAGTTCACTATCGCAAAAGCCCTGTCCAAGATAACGTGTCCTGATCGTTCAGAGATAAGCTTAGAATACAGATTGTATTGCTAATTTTAGCCAGTCACGCCTTGGATCCTTTCGTCAATTGCGGGGAATCGGGATGGAAGTTTTAGTGCTTATTACAGTTTTTGAATTGACAAGAACTGGTGGCTATTGGTATAAGAGGACTGTAGAGAGTACAATTGCAGTCTAATTTTTGAAGAAGAAGAAGAAGAAGAAGAAGGAGAAGAAGAAATGGCGGAGTTGTTTTGGTCCTGGTTGAAAATAAAGAGATAAAAAAGAACGACGAGTGCGGTGGCCCGATATATTCTAAATTGGTTCTTGTGACGAATCTTTTATAAGGAATAATAATAACGTTTTAACCTTCGACTCATTGTCAGCGAAGTAGAAACAGCGATTCTTGTATGAATTTCGATTACCTTTTAACCGAAAATTTTTCTAACCATTAGCCTTCTGTAAATTATGCAGGCAACGAGAATTTCCGTCTTCACCTACAACTGCAACTATATAATACGACAAAATTCAATCTATTGGTTATAGAATTCAGCGTCAGAACAAGATTAATCATTCTGCATGTCCGTCTTGGTATTACACGGATCTAGTTTTTGCTCATGTATGGTGCAACGCTTGGAGTCAAGTAGCAGCTATACTTTACGATCGAAACTGTACTCTACATTGAAGCAAACATTGAAGGGAGTGTCCATGGGTGTACCTAGCTATAAGTTGAGGCCGAGGTAAAGTCGGGGTTTGGATCAAGAGGGTCGTCGGAGAGTCCTAGAGCGAGAGTTTAGACGCGGAGAACATAGCCGTTGTCTCAAGGACGATCACGAGTCGTTCGACTTTGGTCTGATAGGAAACTACAGCAACCAATATCCGCGAGGATAACGCTACGTGCTCTGGATGGACTGGATTGCAAATAATATCAAAGTCATTCAGCGTCAAGGAGATACTGGATCCCTGAAAGAGAAAATAAACCTGATTCCTGATCATGATCATCGGTTGATTTGATTCTCCTCGTATATAATAGCTCTTCAATTATTCGGAACTTGATATATACTCACTCGATCAGAGATGAACCATCGACTCGTTTTTAAGAACACAACAATTTTTATTTATTCATTTATTTGATGTTTTTTTCCCCGTTCTTTCAAAGAAGCCAATAACAATCGATGGAACGTGATCATAACGTACGTTTTCACCCGTATAAACCAAGGTCTCGATTAGTCGCCATATTGCGGAATGAGCAACAGCCCTGAGTCGATCATCGACCTCAATCATTTTTTATTATGTTTAGAAATCTTAGAATCTAGCGTAAGGACGCGCGTTCAGATAACAGTACGGCCCTGGCGTTTTCTTTATAACGGTTAAAAAGTTCGCCCTAGTTCAGAAGTGAACTATAATAAACATACTATTACAGTACTTCCTTAAACCTCAGGTAATAATTTTTTTTTTTTTTGTTTTTTTTTTTCTCTTTTTTTCTTTTTTTGCATCTGGTATACGGAAACAACGACGATTACGAAACTCTCCGTAATGTTCGGTGTTGCAGTTAATTCGGAACAGCAATTCATACTTTTAAACCAACATTCATTTCCTTAGCGACAATTTAGCCAGATCATATTGTGAGTCATCGCCTCACGTCGCCACGGTTGTCCTCTTTAGTTCTACGCGCCTACTCGTAACCGAACACCTGTCAATTATCCATTACACCTATGTGCTCGCACCGCGTTTTACCACGATGCATAAATAAGGCAAGGTTGTAGCGTTTCCTCCTTGGGTTTCGCGCTAAACATATACTCAACGAGAGTCATGTCACTTGTGCAATATCCAGAGGTCGCATCTGATATCTTCTACACTCATTGCTTTTCCTTTTTTTTTTTTTTTGTATTAATATTTCGCCAGTCAACCTACTCCGTCATACCGAGTCCTGGAGCATTAAAATAAATGATATTTCACGCCCCGTAATCTCAACAGACCCATAAAAATACTCAATCAGATCTTCATAACTAATTTACATTCAAGAACCCGGCGTACCGTACGTTCTGTTGATTGAACAATAATTTCTTAGTCTCTTTCGGAGTCGGACGAAAGGCTCCGTTGATTCATATTTTGGTAATCATGATATCCCGGACGCACCCAGTATTTTTACTGAGCCTGTCAAAAGTCAAAACAATTCGAATTGCTGCACTCTTAACGCAGTGTTAACGGTAACATAAATCACGAACACCCCGGTCGTGAAACTATTGTCGTATATATTCAAGCGCTCTTTACTCGCCGGGGGACAGCTTTATCTCGATCTGAACCCAGGACGGAACCCCGGCCCGTTACAGGATAGCTTCTGACCGTCAATCCCGGTGATATTCTAACAAATTTTGGTCAAAACCTACGCTGCATTGTGGAGTTGAACAGGAGTCGAAGAGATGTACTGGGCCACGGAACCGACCTAGGCACTATACATATACCTACTTTGAAATTAATTCGGATCAGTTCTGCTCTTTAGAATCGAAAGTTTGACGAGTGAATCATCGGAGCTTAAAGCGACAAAAGTGAGATGTATAATATAAGAAATTTTGATCATCTCTGAAGGTGAATTATCAATATTTTTTCATTCTTCGTTTCAAACGAAAGTGGGCATTATTTTTACAAAAAAAATTACGTTTAGGATCGTGTTAATTATTGGCGGATTCTTTGGTGGTCCAAAAGGCGTGATAAGATTCTCTCGCGTGGGAGTATAAGTATATTCGTTCTTACCGATTTGGATAAATCACTGCACCGGTCACATACCCCTTCCTCTAAGTACCTATACGTTCGTATAGTCGACGCACAGGGAAAACGGGGTACGCGGGGAATTGAGGAGACGCGATTAGCATAGCGGACCACCCATAGCTCGACCCTGTCGAGTAAGGCCTCCAACCTTATTCTTATACCGCAACCTTCTCTATACCAACCTTATAATAGCCCGCTGGTTCATGTCGGATGCTCCGCGTACATGTACCGCCCGTGTACCCATCGGTATATCTCGATTTATAACGATATCGATCCTTTATTGGCGTCGATATATTCTCCTTCGGACGAGCGGTGTTTTCCGTTCACAATACGCGTCCAAGTCCGCGCCCTAGCACCGCACATGAAACAACGAGATATTGAGCCAATGAGAAGCCGAGAAAACCGTAGGAAGAAACGCGAATGAAGGAACACACTGCGACTCTCGAGCCACAGGAATCGTGATAAACTTCCTTCAGGCTCGTAACAATACGTCTACGCGCCTCGCCCGATTCTATATTGGTACTTCCTGGACGGTTACATATGATCGCTATACCTTCATACGTGCAGCAAACCACAGTCTCGTTCTCCACGCTCAATAACTTAGTGGATGTAAATTTCCACGCACTGGCATTTGCGATCATATATATCTACTACCTCGCTAGGTATAACCACCTACATGAGACAAAAGGTTCTATCCAATATATATACCGCAAGTTGCGAAAGAATAATTAAACGATATTGCGAACGTTTGGAACGATCGTTTTGTACTCCTTAAAAAAAAAAATTGCTAATTCGGGAGGAATAATTTCATCGGAAGAGACAAAACGGGATATAATAGTGACTTTAAAGCGGGAAGTAGGACGGTGGGTAGGTAGCCTCAACTAGTCTAGTTAAACAGACCCTCATCGCCCTGACGACAACGGGGTATGTTTATATATCTATACCTATATCTACTCCGTCTCGACGGTCGATATAGATAGATAATACCCGTGTTTTGTGCAGAACTTCGGATACCTCCAGGCGATGCTGTTCGTGAACCGCCACTGCCGTTCAATTCACCGCTCCAATTTAAAAGGCGGGGTGACTATCTACGGGCCACGTGCCCGACCGATCGCGTGCCTACGGCCAAGGATGGGTTTGCAACTTGGTGTAGGAAAAAGTTCGTAACCGTCTATTTCGTAATTGTAACACAAAATTTCGCCAATTTGAAGATTTTTTTATTATACTTGTATATTGGGGATTCGTAATGTACCGTCTGAAGCCTTTGGAACTAATGGAATTGAGAGGGAATAAATAGCAATGAGATAGTTACGGTAAGATCCGTTAACTTCGAGAGGGTAATATATTTCCGTGTATTTGTTGGCTGAAAAATTTATGCTGAATTGTAAATTCAGTAACGAGAAGTAGTTTAATGTATATTGTAAGTAACAATGGAATAGCGTGTCGTATGAATGATGGTACTGCGTGGTAGCTCTGGTTTCGCAACAGTATTTCTGCCTGAGGCTCTAATATAACGCCCTCCCGCTATACAACGTCAGATACAGCTTCTACAGCAAGATCAACCTTTCCCGTAGGTGTGTCGTGCGTACTCCACCTCGGTAGGGGCTTCGATGTGTCCGCAGTAAAGTATATTGGCGGCACGTCGCGCTCCTTCGGACAGGACGCGTGGCCGGCCGCGGCTGGACGGTCGATTTGCCGACTTCAGGACTCACTTTCACTCGCGGCGCTCACTCCCTCCTCACCTTCCACGTCCACCACGCTCGATTGTGGAACTCCGAACCCGCCTTTACCCCAGGTACCCCGCTCATCCCCTGGTGCCGGTTGATCGCTCGTTGTAAATAGAGAATAAGTATAACGGAGGGATCGGTAATCACTCGATTCTTCATTTCGTTGCGATATGACAGTCGCGCATGCGCTCAGTGAAGAGTATGAATTAAAATTTCACATCTCAGATGGCGCTCGCTTTCATTTAAACCAATCACAGTTCGAGGCCAGACTCTAGAGTCTTCGAAATCATAGAATTATATATACATTATACGTTTTGTGCCCTCGTAGTCCTTTCAACGCCGCGATGGAACGCGGGAAATCGCAGCTGCTGCTGACTATGATCACGGCGTTGGTGTTCTTGTTGGGTTGTTCGCCTCGACGGTGAAGTAGTAGTCCCCTTCTCTTAGCTACTATAGCCTCCGCCCTGGCGTGGCCTGCATGGATGTGATCTAGTTTGGGCATCGGTTGGAGACGGGTATCAGGCGGCCTTCGAGACGCGGACCGTCATGGAGAGCGTCGTCGTCACCCGCCAGAAGAGGCGGACGACAATTCCTGCAGTCCAAAAGGAGAGTAGCCATTTTATTTTTATTTTTGATCGACCTCAGTTTGGCCTTCGATTTTTGTGTTTTTATTAGCAAATTTTTTATTTTTTTATTTTTTCCCTTTTTTTATATAGACGAAATAGGATTTTCGCTAAAGGCGATTACATACATATACTTACAGTACCGTAAATATATAGAAATCTTTTATTCTACTACAACGCGCCAATCAATGAGTAGAAAAAATTAATTGCATCTAACTATCTAATTGAATCACCGTATGATTTAACGTCCAGTAAGGCAGCTTTATTCATACATGCAATTAACCAATCGAAATTACTTAAACGCCTTTACGGAAATGCTCTTTCTTAAGAATCGCAAACTCATAATGTATGACTCTTCCAACCGCAGTTCAGAGTCTCCTGCAATCGTTGCAGGTGCGAACGCTTGTCGTTAGTGATTGTCTCTTTAGTTATATATTCTGGCTTCCGTAAACAGCGACAAAGATTGCTTTCATCGCACATGATGTATGATCAATACGGAGATCAGGGAGTAGAACTACTCGCTGTTGATTCAAGAAAACTAATTAATCAATTATCGTTACCGCAAAAGCAGGAGCATGATCGAAGATGGAATTCCGATTTCGTTGAAGAGTATTGTAAGATTTTGTTCGTAGCTAAAGATGGTGCTCTCAGAGTATATGTCTTTCTTTTTATCTAGTAGAAAGAAGTTGTTATGAGAATAACGGGAAATTTATGGTGCTGGGTTGGGTGTCTGAACTAGAGATATATAAAACTAGAATAAAAGGATGCGATCGAACGGTCGCCGCTGTTCGCATTAACGAGGAGCTAATTGGAAACACGGTAGTTAAGTAAAGTACGCTCGTGCACCCGGGGAGCCCGTGTTACGGGCGTCCGATCGTGGGCGAGGGGCACCACGGGGGTCCCGCGGGGCTGAACGGGACCCGACGGGGTCCAGGAGGCGGGGTGGTCCAGAGAAAGCTTCGCCTGGGTCTGTAACGCGTTCTGAACATACGTGGGGCTTGCTGTCCGCTGCCACCGTAAGGCGTGTGCCGTTTTTTAACTTTATGAATAATATATATCTACCCGGTTGTGGCGAGACCGAGTGGCTAGACCTGTGCCATGCCCTCGTACACTTATATTATACATACGTATATACTGATGCGGAGGAAAAATATCTTTGACGATTCCTCCAGCATGGGTGGAAAAAGCGAACTTACGTTGTAAATTGAACCTTCAGAGTTTCGCAAGTGTCGTTTATCGGTATAATTCTCTCATCTTTGTTCATGATTTCAGAGAATGTAACGCACGTTACAAATGGTAAGAAAATTTTTCGATAATTTTTAGACTCATTTTATTGGTTGAGAAAAGTGAGCAGAGATTTATCAGGTTTGTTTAGCTTAGGTTAACGGATCGATAGATTCAGTTCTGTAGGAAGGTAATAATCAAATGAAACTTGTACGGTATATATAGAGAATGACCGCAGGTGGCCGGTACAAAATAAATATTACGACGATCAGCCTACAGCCTCCGCTATACCAACTCCCAACCTTCCAGCCTCCCAACTCCCAACGGAAAAGCACGCGTAGAGCCGCACGGTGATCTAGTTCCAGTTTATTCTATAATGAAAGTGAGGAGACTCTCGGACTCTCTACTCGGACCAACCAAGGAGAGTGATACTGGATACATCAGCTTTGAAAGTATCGAAAGTGAAGCAGGCGGGACGAGGCTAACAATATCGTCCAATGGACAAAAACTTGAGAATGTTTATAGACTTATAGATCGTACACATTGGTTATATAGCTTGTAGACGATGTCTCCTTTGGCGAAGGCAGTTAATATACTATACATTACCAGGTTGATTAAATACGAACAGGATTTACGCCGTGCCGCTCACAATCAAATTGGTTAAAAATCGATTTGGTAAAAAGGTGGTGTAAATACCGTAAGGAAAATTGCTGTAGTTCTCCTATAAAATGGGACAAATAAAACTATCATATAAAAACCTGTTGAAGTAAAGAGAGAATTGTTATTCGTAACGGAGTCATCGCGGAAGTTACAAACCGCTTGGAGGAACTGTTGAAGAATAAAATTCTACAGGGTTCATAAAATTCTAACGTTATACGCTTCTCTTGTTTCACTCGACTCTCGATAGCTTCTATTAAGCCTCTACTTTCCACTAAGAATCAGGTTCACTCGTCCCTGACAGATTTGCGGGGGATTTTTTTCTTTCTTTTTTTTTATATATATCTATTTTTTTTTTTTCCATTTTTCTTATCCAACAAATCGCAAAAGGGCGTCGTCGGGTCTCGCCATTTGTGGAGAAGACTCACCGCTATTATAGACACTAAAGTAGGAGCTACAAGTAGATTACTATACGAGAGAGCCATAAGCTGTCTCTGTACGCCGCACGTGTCCCTGTGTAAAGTATAAATTACATAGAATTGGTGTCGCCGTTCCGAATTCTCTATCGTCAAATTTGACTCGGTTAATAATTAGGTGCGAAGTAATGCGAATGGATTTTACCCGTAGCAAAATTATTATACGGTCAAAACTTTGGCTGCCGCAAGATTATACTATTGGAGCGAGTTATATGTATACGTATATAGTTAGTTACATTCTTAAGATTAATTAGCCAAAATACGTCCGTTCATGGATGACCTGATTCAAAAACTCGTTGTCTACAAAATGATCCGTGAATAACCATCACGTTAATGTATCCTACGAGAAGATATCTAGCGGTGAAGAAGATGGTTCACGGATCACATTCATGAGGTAGATTCCGGGTTTTGAATCTTTGTAATCTTTGTGTTAATATGAACCAATTTTTGTCAGTTGATTCATTCATATGTCGGATTGACATATTTTATTGCCATTTTTGTGGTGCTCAATTCTATTCAGTCATTGTTCTTTCATTATAATGGTTCTTTATCATATCGAGTATTTACAGGTATAGATTTCGCGTTTTTTTTTGTTTTTTAATATGTGTATATGTATTGTACCGATTGGCGTAAAGAAAGGAACAATATTTCTCTTATTGTTATAGCGAATTAATTGACGAATTGACGTTACGTTTAATCACCGATTTGTAACGCTGTAGAAACAACGAAGGCGTTCGATCTATTCAGCTTCCGTGTCGGATGGGCGGTTTATCCTTTTACGTGGCTGTAATTTATTAGATCTCGAGAAATCGCGCGGTGATACCTACATACCTATATCCATCCTTATACTGCGGTCCAGAGAACGTCGGACGAACAAACAACGTCAATATCTCGTTCAAGTATAATAAATTAGTAACAGATATAACGAGGTGAATATTAACCAGCGAATCGCGCCTCAGTTGCTATTAAATAGTCTTAACGGAGCTGCTCACTCACCTGGCCCACCATAAATCGCAAGCAGTTAAAATTCTCTTCTGTAATTATCACCTCCGATAATTATTTCATTTACTAAACTAGAATTTACTAACTTGTTTAAATTACGGAATATGTTTTATTTATTTATTTATTTATTTTTTATTCATCATAGACTAGAAAATCTGTCTCATAACGTGATTCCTCGGTGTGCACGAAGCCGAAGATAGTTATAGTTACGCCGTTCGCGTGGCAGGCGGCAGTCGCGACCCACATCCCAGAGATAAAGTACTCCGGACTTGGCTTCGCGTTTAGAGGTTCTCAACGCAACCCCGCCTTTATCCTTCACGCTATGGACCGTGAACAAATATCAGTTCAGATATAACGTCGGTTTTAATACGCAAGATATGTAAAGACGTCATATGTAGCGATCGCGATCGGCCGATCTCCGCAACTCTTCTCGCTTAGGATCAGCCGAACGCCCTCAAGGCCTACGCCACCGCGGTGTGGTCGTACCTCTGCGGGAAATAAGTCGGGTTTTGTCGATTGCGTAAAGAAATATGCCTCTGGCGAAGACAACGCCCGTAAAACTAGAGCAAAATCGAGAGCCACTGGGTAGTGATATAAACGACGGTCCACTCCCTATACATATACCTACTACTCCTACATTTTTGAAGGCACCGGCCACCGCGAGCTCACTGCCGCCCATACCAGCACTAGCATTCTCCAACTCTGAAGGTATAGACCTGGTCGCGGCCGTCGGCTACCGATGCCCGCCTTTCCGCCCTCTCGCCCGCTGGCCGCGGTGTTCCTATCGCAGTGCATCTAAGCCTCGGATTACCCGCGTCCGTAGCTGCCGGTTTCTACGCTCCTCAACGTCTCTGGAGGCTACGACTTCTCAACTTCCACGCACCTCTCAAGTTCCATCTTCCTTCTAGTCGAAAGTAATTTCCTATCGCCTCGTCTACTGTATGTTATAGGATAGGATATATTATAGGAAACTAAATAGATTCGTGCGATTCTCGCACTGCTAAGCTACATCACGAGCTGATATTACGACCGGTAGACAACGCCCACGTTCAATGTACCGCAGAAGCTTCACTCGATACGTACATACATACATATTATACATTTTTAGCTAAGAAACAACGATACGCTTTTACATGTTCGAGTCACTAGCAAGATATTGCAAATACATAGACAGATGCCTTTCGATGAAGTAGAAATCACAACAATTGAGATTCAATTTACTCTGTGGTATATGTAATTACAAGCGTCTTCGAAGAACGAATCTAAACACTATGGGTAATACCATGGATGAGTTTTATGTTTTAGGAATTACACCTTGTAGTTTTAAGAAAAATTTTAATAAACATTAATTTTTCTCTATTTTTTTAACCGCGTAATTGATCCTCAAACGATTATTCGTGGTTACAGATTAATTAGGGAGACTATCAAAATTTCTCGGATGTACTACGGAGCCATTATACCGTAGTAATTTCATATAAAGAGCTACGATTTGCATCTATACGTCTATCTCCTTGTCAAGTAAATTCGGAATTATCAAATACGTGAAGAAAAATGAGCAATAAAAAATAATGATTTACTTGGATATGAATGGGATTGAAAAGTAACGATACGGACTGTTCTTTCATTCCTTTCGAAGATTCTTACCAAATTTCAGCGTTATACAACAAATTGTCTGAATTACAATTTTAACCAAATTAAGTTAATTCGCGACTGACAAAATGAACCAATTCAATGCCTAGAAAATTTTGATTCTATGCAAATTTTTTATTCATTTCTCCACTTACTCGCGTAATTGAAAGTCCTGGTCCAGTGATCCTTGGGGTGGCTTCTTCGGCGCGTGAAAGTGGACGTTAAAATGACTAGGCCTCTTTGTTTATACTAGTAGTGATGATAAAAGAAGGCGTACGTGTTTGCATGGCTGATGGATCTTAATTGGCATCTTTATCGTTGTTTCATCTTTGTAATTCAAGTATCGATATCGAGATCGGACCGGTTGCCTGCTGGTTGGTGGTCAGCTTCGAACTCGTTAGACGGACGGTCGCTTTCTAAGTGCGCGTCGCGACGCTCTTCCTGCAGCTCTAAGAATCCGCTTAATGAAAGGTGCGCGTTTTAAGCCGTACGATAGATTTCTCGATTTATTTTCGAGGAAATTATAGAGAGGTAAGAGGATCACTTCCGGTATATATATACGTACTAGTAATTTTTACTCGTACAGATTTCATTTCTATCTGTAGGTATATATATATATTTTATATACATTCGAATTTCGCCATCGTTAAAATTCCGGAAATACTCAATGTTCGTTGAGAATTTTATCAAAACAAACGCATCGCCCTGCGAATGTTTACGCACCAGTTTTCTGAATCTTAAGAGATGGCTGAAATCGATTAACCCGCTCTTACACAGGGCAATCTTTGCATTTCTATCTTTCTCAACTTTCTTTGCCTTTGGGGAGATTAAATAGCACGATACCATCGGTTGGTATAATTAACTTGATCTTGATCTAAGGCAGGCTTCGGCGATTACAATAAATCGATCAAAACGTCTTAAAGTTCAAACAAACGCTTAATAATCCCTGGGATCTTACCGAGCCGCCTGAGGGGCCATTTTAGCCGTGGAGACACGGGTCTAATGTCATATAACTATAATTACACAATTATATGTATATACCTATATACGAATCATTATAATATCAATTAAATTTTATCGACAAAAAATAACTTTACGATCCGTCGTAAGTTTGATTCAACAGTTTGTCAATTTCAGTCACCTTTCAGCGCGTGATATACATTAATTTTTTTTATATTTTTATTCACTCTTCGCGTTAACGCCGCTTTTTCGTTATCTTCAACCGGTATAATTGCCTTCGCGGATTTAATTTCTTTTCATCATCGACACATATCGCTTATCATATCCGCGAATCGTCAATCAATTTATTTAATGTAATCAATCAAGTCCATTAAGCACCTCCCTTAATATAAATCGCCTCCGGTGCTGCACCCGGTGTGTTCGTCCGATCGAATTTCATCTCTAAGAAACTCTAAAACTCACAGAGTTTGGTGGGTAGACCGATAATTTGTATCGGTTGTCGTCGTGGCTACATCTAGGCTACTCGACCTCCGCCTTGGTCGTCATTTATCCCGATTTCGATACTCTCCCCACTGCACGCTTGGTGGAACATATTTATCTTCTGTTTCATCTAGTATCTAGAATTTCGGGGGTACTGCTGGCCGATGAATCTCCTGACCATAGACCAGAGACTAGAGACCATAGACAATGAACCCGTGGGACTCTGGTTCAACAGCATCTACCAAATGCTCTGGCAATTATACGAACACGCGTTCGAGCTATCGCTCCCTTCATCGGATTCACGTAACCGCAGTCGATCGGTAGGACCCCAAACGCTCTGCGTCAATACGACGTTAGGCAACCTTCGCCAGCTATCGATTTTTTACTTTATTTTATTTTTTTTCTATCTTCTGATCCTGCCGATTACCGCTAGGCTAATTCTGTGCATGTATTTCGATAATCGCCGATCAAACGTTCATATAAAAAGAAATAAATGAACAAATAAATTGAAGACGATCTTTTCGTGTGTCTTTCACATCTCGCAAATACAATTTTCGATTTTTTTTACTCGTTCAGGTCTACTAGACAACTTCTGCAATAGATCTCAGCTCCGCTCTAGGTACGAGAAACGAATGAAGGAGATATACTTGCCTGTGATCCAGTTGAGTCTTCGCCTGGTACAACCCGGTCTATCTGTACTGAACGAGTGTATCCATATTAGTCTTCGTGACCGGTCTAGGCGTTTGAGTGCCGATCCTCGTCTTCCCCCATCTCCTTCGATTATTCGCATCTTTCTTGTCGCAGGTGAAGGAATGTGGTAATTGAGTTTATTAATTAGGACGAAGATCAGCGGACGGGCGGCACCGTTCGAAACGTTATTACGTAACAATTGCGACGTCGTATATAATAACCAGATCGCGTTGTGACCTTCGCCGGTTTGCTCAAGAGGTAAAAATACAACGTCACATACTCTACCTACCTTAATCATCGGGTATTCTTTATTCGGCATCCCTCTGATCACCGCTGGATAGAAAGTCATTACAACTATCACAAACCCTCGGAGAACACAAACTCACCTATAGTAGAGCATTGCCTACACCGTGTGCCACAGAGGTCCATGCGAAGTGCGGCGTCTCCTGCAATCATAACGGGACTGCATCCAGTCCTTATACAGATCTCGCGCATGTGTTGGTCTCATGATTCTCCGCAATATACCCGGTGGTATCATATTCAGAGATATCAAAAATCTACTCATAAGAATGGCGGACGGTTTAGACATGCAGTTATCAGAATTTAACCATGCAGTGTCCATCACATGTTTTTAGAATTTATAAAAAATGATCAGCTTGAACCGATTTTGTATCATGATAAGCTCTTGCGAACTTCTTTCACCGGATCCTTGCGAAATTGTGATGACCAAAGCTTGAAAATATGATCGGGGGTGCGATCAGCCCTTGACGAAATGTGATAAACATTTATTCGAAATTTATTAAACCACCGGGTAGATGGGTAGTGCGCTAAGGCGTACGTGGTCACGTGATCGGGGTAACGCGTATGTAAGTATGTATGAAATGTGGTGTAGCTACGTGTAGGTACGCGAAGGTACGGTAGGTGGTTGGCGAACATCTGAGGCTGTGCTGCACGAATGATCTCCATTCCACTCGACTCTTTGCTAGAGTTGAGAGTATAGTTTGGGTGTGTTAGTGCGCGCGCGCGCGCGCTATCTGGCCTGGTGAAAGTGAGCGCATTCCATGGCCACCGCGACCACGCCCGACGCACACAGGCGCATACGTCGAACCGCGGCTTGCATCTTTGCAAACGCGTACCGTACCGCCACGACGTAGCCGCAACCGCGGCAACAGTAACTGCAACAGCAACAGGCATATAGCCACTTCCTACACCAACAGACGGCGTCGCGAGGGAGGACGCGGCAACAAACAACAAAAAAGAAATTTTCTTTACTTTTTTTTTTTTTGGTTTAGTTTTTTTTTTTTATTTTATCCACTAAATCTACTTGCGTTGTGCAATTCCGGACCCTAGTTACAAATAGAAGGTTTATGCCCGCGCTGTATGTCGCTTCGGTCTTAGTTAGCGGTGAAACATTCCCCTCTTGCCCTCCACGCTGCACTACCACGCCGTTACACTTTGCGACTTTCCGAACAACTCGTAAGGGGTAAACGTATACAGGTATGTCTCACCTGTATGTATCGTGGATAGTGGGTCCATGCAGGAGAGGCGGCGTTTCTTCGTACGGTATAAATTATATACATACATACATACATATTTACTCACTCCTACCTCTGAATTAGTTATTTTACTTACAGAGACGGATAGTCGCCGTAGTTCTAGGACCAAGGCAAGGGGAAAATTTCGATCATAGATTAAAATGAATGAAACGGCACTCGATGTAAGAGTAAAAGAGGTATAATAGGACAGTAATCGATGGTGGATTTAATTGTTTTTACAAAAAGTTACGTTATTAGAAAATTTACTGATTAATTAGAATTAGATCGAATTTGAATAATTAGTCGAATTAACGTTATATATACCGTTGAGGATAAAAATTATGTAAATGTTGGTAAAACTTGATGAATTGATTGGTTTGCTTGCGGTTTTCTTAAACGTTCATTATTTACACGGTGTGAGATTAAGTTTTGGTCAATTTTCACTCATAGCTTATATACGCCCCATTCCAATCATCGTATTAATTACTATAACGTCACGGGGTTTCGTAACGTTATTAAACTGATTGATCAACAAATAAATTGCCGCGGATGATTTGAGGCCAGCTCCGTTACGATTTCAATATCCTCTATTTATCGGTATCGGTTTTTTATGTTACGCTATATGTATTATATATATACTCAATTATCACGCCTCACAAACAAGCTCGCAAACAAACACAAACAAATTCACAAACGGATAAGAAAATAAGAAAAAAAAAAATAAAGAAAATAAAAAATACGATATCTCTCGAACGTTTAAATTAAAATCAGATCTTACGGTTGTCTCTGTAACTCTTTAATGATCTCGTTATTAATTCCTGCATCGTTTCTGACGACGATTATAGTGATTAACTTCGTATGTTTCTATCGCCTCAATTTTTCATCCAAACAGCATCGATACACCAATACAAATCTCTAATACTATCCGGTGGTCAGCCATCGCTTACTACCATTTCAGTGCATAAAATGATACAGATAGATAAATGTATGTATCGTATCCACGGTACGTGAACGTAGGACTATAAAGTAACTATATGTATACAGAGCAGAAACCAGGAACCTATACTAGATATTCCACTGTATATCCGTATACCTAAAGCCTGGCAGGATCCCTGGAATGGGGCAGGGCGTGGTCGTTTTATGTAAGGCATACACGTTTTTTCGTCACCGCGGTCCTCCGACCGATAGACCGACTCCCGCACTCTCGCGTTTATCTCTTTGGCCTCGGGGAGATCAAATGATCGACGTGATCCCTTGGCATTTCATTGCTCACCGATTATTGCTAAGTTGGTGGTTCGATATGAGTTCGGTAATACTCGGTTACTCGATCTTAAAATCGCATTGTTATATCAATACGTTATGGTCTAGAGTTTTAGCACTTTGGAACGTAGCCGATCCCAAAACTGATTCTAACTTAATCCCCTTTTTTTTTTATACTTCAATTCAGGTTAGACAAAATCGCGGCTTTGAACTCTGTCATAATTTATCCGCCGGTTAATCTATTGATCGGATTTGATTTGCGCCAAGAGTCCTGGAGGACCAAATTTAACATATCAGCTACTACAGCCCGTATCCTGTCACAGTTTGAAAGATTGAGTAACTTGCACAGCTTTCGATTCAAGTTCTCTTCAGAGTCGTGTTTCTTCATCTTTTTATTTATATTATTTATCTTTTTATCAACTTGAGGGTCTCGGCAATACATATTTGCGACGGTTAGATACTACTGCAGCATATCGCAAAGGCAAATGCGCGCTGACGCATTATCGATGCTCTCCTTGGCTGCCTTGAATCACGATTTATCTCAATTAATGTAAATTTAGTGATGCAAAAAGGATTACGCAACCACATCGCACCTTATAACCAATGGAAAATGGCTGTAAAGAATTTTCAAGGTCAATTGTGACAACAGCGGTGATCCTCATAACTAAATAACAATAAAAGAACACAGTACACAGAACGATTTCTCGTTACAACATAATAATTATCGTGTTTATGTGCTGCAGATTGCATCGGTATCGATCTTGCTGCAGATCACTCGGCAGATTCACGTAACATAATTATTTTTTTTTTTGTACTTCTTTTTTTTTTTCTCATCATTAGCCAGTGATTTTGTGCGTAGAACTTGATAATCTTACGATAAACAATTTTACTGCCTTGATTATTTAGTTTTTGCAGTATACTCTTTTTTTGTTCTGAAACTACTGGGTATATTATACCCACGCAACTCGTCGAACGTACCTCGCTCGAAACCATTCGCTAATTATTTTACGGGCTGATAAATGAAAAGTCCTGTTCTGTTGTAATTCTGAATTAATTCCACGCTCGCGATATGTCCTAGTGTTATTCAATGGGGCAGAACTTATGAACTACCTTGAATAGGTATCGTGAGAAGACTTATAGTGAGAAAATTATATGCGTCAAGCGACAACAATTTCTGAATAAACTAGTAACGCGTAGGTACTCGATGTTGGAAAATGATGATAAAAAGTAAGGTATATCAGCCATCAACCTTCCTATCGGTAATATCGACCCATTAAAAATTGACACTTCCTTGATCGCGACCGTGAGTCTGCCCAGTCGGTTCTAAACCGCTTCTCGATTCGCGTGACGAGCTCCGGGAAGGACGCTTTCGGTTTCGGTACAGGTTGCAATTATCAGAAAGACCGTAGCTCGGTAAATGTCAGTTTTGTCTTTTTTTACATGTTTAATGACAATTGGACTACCCGTTGTCTCGCCCAGTCGACGTATGGAGAGAAAGGATTTTGCGAATTTATTAAACGCGTATTTAGCAGAGTAAATCAATTGCCTCAAGTGTTTCTTTGTCCTTTCGAACAGATCGTGGTTCACTTATAAAAAAAAAAAATCGATGAATGTGATCCATACGGTTATTTCTTTAAATTCGATCCCGTTTTATTGAATCCGTAATCTATATAGTCAATATGCCAAAAATTGATCAACCGATTTTTACGATCGGTTGAATAAATTTTATTCACGTTTCAAAAAAAATTCCTTTCTCTCATTATCCTCAATGTAGATCTTAGATTAATCAAAAGATTCTCATTTATATAGATCACGGAGGTTGAACTCGTCGGTTAAGTGCAGAGAGAATAAATTGTTATATCTTGTAGAATGAAATTTCGCTATAAATAATTAAGTTGTATAATCCGTTAATCGGTTGTGCAAACTGTACGTTGTAATTTCGGCATCATTTAAAGTGAGATTCACTTGAGTCACCCAATTATTATTTTCACCGATTGTAATTAATCGGTTACGATCGAGGCATGTTAATTCGATCGTCGAAACAAATCAAAAATAAAATATGGTCAACAACGCGAACTACGGCCGTGAATTCGATTTGTCACTGGCAGGTAGTTGCCATAAATTATACACTACTATGTTCACCAGTTGCTGCAGCTGGCCAAATGCCAATTTAAAATCAGCATTTCTTACCGAACTACCCGCCATATAAGCGTGGATTCATATTATCGACATACACAATGAGTGATCTTGTACATACAGCTAAGAAGAATTCTTGGAGAATTGTCATCTCGCGGTTTATTTATAATCCCAAGTTTGGTTAGCGATCACATCTCACATTGATATCACTTATTCATCCCGTTTTTTTCTACGCCTTCTTCCTAGTATTGATATACCGGAAATTTTTAACGCTGATGCTGCGTCATGAGATTAGCGTAGGAAGAAGCGAGAGGCTAAAGATAGGAAGAAAGACGTATGGGGTCCTGTTATCTCGCGGATCCTGGTCCAGGAGATGAGTTGGTGGCACGGTGGACACTCGGCTGCAGAAACTAGTGGACGAGTGGGAGCAGCCGGGTCATTCGCAAGCCTTAGGTCTTTGCCCTGAGGGAACCAGACATCCGTTGTCCTGGAATGAAGACAGAGCTGTTCTCTGTAATACTTTGCAGAGAATAGAACATATTGCTTATAATTGATTGATATCATCTGCCAAACATCATTCTTTATTTTTTGTTTATATTAACAAGGAATCAGTGTGCAAGGAGTCGAAGCTCCATAGCAAAAAAAGGAAACTTATTACGGTCGTTTAGAAACACAGAGGGCTCTACCTTACAAGTAATACGACACTTTCTCATTTTTAATAAACCAACCTGTCTCGTCAGTTGTTTATATGGTCCGATCCGATTGTAGGCGTAGGTTGCGTTAGGAAAAAGAGTGGTCGAGACTTCTTTGCCCGAGGGTGTTAACGCAGTGATTTCCAAACTCGGCGTTGACGTATTTCGATTTATCGGGGAAAAAAAAAAAAAAAATGTTGTATCGATAGTTTCGTTCGATGATTTTATTTTTATTGAATAGAATAGGGCCAGAATTATAATCGAGTCTCATGCTTTGAGGAAAGAAAAAACTTTGGTTATAGGGTGTCGAAATATTTCTGTTTCGCACGTAGTCGTTTGTTATAAAAAAACAAAAAAATCATTTAGAAAGCACTTGTAACGACACCGGACAGAATTTTTCAATACACCATGAGGCTTGTTCGTTGTATCACTTAACGATAACGGATTCGATTAGAAACACAACTGTTCGGCATACCTACCTACTTGGATAATTTCAGTATCGATTAATTTATGTAAGAACACCGGGGAATTCACCGTCACTAAAATATGACAAGCAACAATAGCTGGGAAATAGTTTGATTGCAAACTCGGGAAAGAGTTAAGATTTTCTGATTATGATCCCTACTTCAGTTGATTTTGTAAGTAGTTGGTACGATTACTCTTTGATGGCATAAAAGTTGTGGATAAAAATATTAAAAGAATAGAAACAGTTACTGAGTAACTGTATCCTTAATAGTTTAATAGATCGTAAATAGACGCCAAGTTACGTTCTGGTACGCCAAAGATAATGCCATTTCCTTTCCAGTTTTTCCATTTTTTACCTTTTTTCTATTTCTCTTTTTCCTTTTTCCTTTTTACTTTTTTTTCAACTATATTTTATTTTCATTCCGTCCGGTCGTTGGATCCTGCAGAAACAGACTGGAGAAAGGACTTATAAGTTAGACTAGGCTAACTCAAGACAAGTCAAGTCAGGTTGAGTCAGGCTCTAGAAGTTTACTCGGAAAAACTTCGGAATGCAATAAGATCGTCTCGCGACTATTCCCATCCACGATATGTCTTGAAAACTGTATCGATTCTATATAAGCTCAGTGTTAGACCGTGTGAGTCGAGCATCATTAGATATCGATGAGGCAGCTTTTTTCGGCCACAAGTAATCCATCAGAAAAGTTAATCAATTACTTGATGCTGAAGTGTCACTTAATTATCTATCTTCAAATTTGAATCTCAGAAATGTTATACAACGTGGAAGCAATTCACGAAAAATTTTGCGGAGATCAGAAATATGCAAACTGGATATAGAAGGGCGTTACATTCGTCGCAGTTCATGCAGGTTTTATCTTCGGCTATATATGCGATAAATTGACCGAGTAGTTTAAACTCTACAAAGAGGGTAAGAAGCATTTTGCGACTTTCCCGCCAGTGTTCTCTATGTTCTATAACTTCTATAATAATCGTAAGCCTTACACGTTCGGTAAACCTTTCCTGGATTTACGGAAATAATCGACTTGGCTATACCTATATCTAGATAGGTAGAACGTTTCTCTACCGATTGAGGAATCAAAAAATTTCTGCATTCGGTTACGGAGACATTGAGATCCGAAGTCCGCGGATGGCTAGTTAATTGTAAGACGGATATCGAGAGCGATCATGCGTTGAAATGAAAGGAAATATAGCCCCGCTTCCCTCATGCCTCGACGCCAATGAATAAATAGAATTTTTTTCTAATTTATTTATTTCTATGCTCGTCGTTCATTCAGAGGATTATAATTTCCGTATGCGGAAGGATCTTCTATACGGACAGATATATGTGGCATGGTTACAAAGAGGAACACCATTCTCGCTTCTGAGTCAATTAATTTCACTTTATTTTCTGATCATTACTCGCGGTGCTGGTTAATGCGTAGGATTTTCTATCAGTTCTAACATTTTTTGTTTTTTTTTCTCTTTCTTCTGAAAGTTTCATAATTATCGATTATATTCATGTACAGCTATACTTAGATTGGTCCATGCCGGTTCCCAATTTTTTAGTATGTATGTGTGTATATGTGTGTCTTAACTTAACGTCGATTGAAGACTGATTTTTTCCACTTTCTAGACAGGGACGTGCGATTTCCTGCACGCCGTGGAATTTCGTGATTAGTTTTACTTTTTTGTCGCATTGCGTTCGCAATAATGTTCGTTGGCGCGTAGAATATTGCCTCACAAACCGAAGTGAGTCGCTTGTCTCAATCAACACGCGGCCCTCTTTTGTGGTTGAAAGTGATTGTTAACAACTGATCACTGCTGTTGCCGGTGCTTATGACACTAGAATCTAGACAAGACTTTTTTTTCTTATTTTTTTTTTTTTTATCTTTGAATTTGTTCGTGAGTGTTTGGTTGTTTGGCCAATCGCCAGTTCGTTCGTTTATATAGGCTAATTTTGCTGAATTGTGTCTTCGTTTATAATGTTTAGTTTAATACTCATATATACTAACTGTGCACACACTTGTCTATACTTATGTATTATGTAGATTTCAAGTACCTGTCTATTCACTTCTGTAAGTCGGTTGTCTCGCTTTTCATAGTAAGGCAATATCTTTGCTCTCGGAGTTAGTTTTACTGTGGTCATTAGATTCTTTTAATAGTATAACAGACTCTGAAACTACCGGACACTTTCTGTTTCTATATCGCATGATTTTATTATCGGTATAACATTTGCTGGGTAAATTAATAATTATAATTACACCAGGAAAGTGATTTAGCAATAATCACTGTTATAGTCGAATAAGTAAGTAGATAACAAAATAATGAAAAAAAATAAATAAAAAAAAAATCAGGAAGTTTATTAAATCGAGTACAGGAATAGGCGTCATTTTTCTCACATTCTTCAACCACGGAGGCGATAATTAAGGGCAGTAGGAGAGAAGAACAAAAAAAAAAATAAAATAAAAAACGATGTGTATGTGTATAATTATAAAAATAAAAAAATTACGCAATTTTAGCAATAAGCTATAGAATCGAAAAGCGAGATCCCAACAGATATCTATTATTGACGACCGCCCGCAGGGTCAACCAATCCGAACCACCAAGGTGAAAAATAATAGTTCCCTATATACAGACATGGTCTTATGCTCTGGCACAAATCAATTATCTAAAAAAATTTCTCAATCGTCGTCAGGCAAGCACCCGTTTTGGGATCTATCATCTTATATCATGAGTAATGGGCCAATGATTCAGATTCGTAGAATCCATTACCGCCGTTTAGAAAGCTAAGCGTACAAAAGCAGAATACCGTGACTGCGCACTCGATTGTCTGCAGGCTAATAGTCAAGCGTACCTTAATATCAGAGGTACCATTAGCTGTTACTTCGTTATGAATAAGTTACTTTTGTTACCTGACCGTTAAATAAGATTGTGCAGATTGTGGTTAGCTACCTGTCCGCAAGGCACCGCCACTGACAACGGTGCTAAACATATCACCGTAGGTAACGTAGAAATTCATATTCTTTACACTTATGCGCTCTTAAACTACATAGATATAGGCACTACATCTAATTGCCATTACTATTAATAATGAAAGCTTACTCATAGTTTTTATTTATTCACCAAGTTTATGACCAACAATATTCGCGTCTTGTTATAATATTTAAAAAAATATGCAACAGGTTTCTTAAATTGGGTTGCCTACATTAAGGAGCATCTAGACGATGTCGTTACCGACCTGTTATTTTGTTAATAGTACAGAACCCTGCGATCTATCTTATGATAATTCAATCCCTTCGTTACGTATGTATCACCGAGAATAGTTTAACGATTTGACGATCGAATTTTTGTATATAATTTGGAAACTGGTCAAAATCTTATTATCTCTTTATTAATAGTAAATAACGTTAACCCCCTAAAATGCGATTACTTGCGAAGCTTATAAATTTTTTAAATACTTTTTTACTAACCATAATGAATGATTTTCCAAAACTTATTAAAATTCTTTGCCATTTTGCCGTAGAACTCGTTTTTCAAAAATTTTTCACAGTCTGGTCGAGACTGAATCAACGTCTACCCAACTAGTGGTTCAATAAAATACAAATTATTCATCCCATATGTATATTATTTTTGAAAATCTATAATGTTCAGCCGATGAAAATGAAATGCTAGCATTGACCACGGTAAGGGCCAATCACATTGTTTAAATGGACTTTGATCATCATACTTTGATTGAGCATAATACGTTTGTTATCGGTTTCAAATGTTTCAGTATTGTGCTTATACGACGAATCTTCGATTCGACTTTGATTATCGTTATGAGATTATCTATCAGCGGAACTAAATTATTGAGAATATTTTTCAACGTCAACACACAATTAATCGATGAAGTAATTTCAAATTTTTTTTTTTTTTTTTTATTTCTATTTTTTTTTTTTTGGATATAGCAGCTGGTGAGATTCGTACTAAATGGAATAATGAAATTTTTGTAAATAAATTGAAGTATATTATTTTAATAGTAATAATAATGAAGTACAGATGCTTTTATACAGTATGTATAGGATAGACAGAGTCATAATAGATTTCTTAAGTAGTTAGACCGTATTAACTACACTTAATTAATAATAAATTTATTATCATCTACGGAGAGATATGTGGAACATGTAACATGTTAAATCTTAAAGTGAAAAAAGAAGTGATGCCCCATCTCGTGACTTGACGTGTGTATAAGATATATATACGAACGAATGATAATTATAATCATGTATATATATATATATAGTTATAGATCATGTGCGTAGCTAAAAACCTGACGGGACGCACTTATCAAATTTCTCTATTTAGGTATAGGTACGGGAGCACCGAGAAAACCGGCATTCGTATTTCAACATTTCTTTTTCTTTACTGAACAGCGCGAACGCCCATTTATTCTCTAAATAAGATATACGACGATACGCCTTCTCACTACAATAATTACTATATAATAATATATTAAGAATTACGGAGATTTTTACAAACATTATTACCTAATGAAAATTTGTACATAACTTTTTATAATTTTGTAATTACATTTTTTTTTCTTTTTTTTTTTTTTATTTCACTTTTTTATTTATTTAATTTAATTTTCTTTTCTCTCTCTCTCTTTTTGTTTGTTAATTTATTTATTTCTTTTTTACTTTGGCTTGTCAGACTATAAATTTTGACATATATAAACTTCATTCCGAAACGTTTTTTTTTCTTTTTTATTTTTCGTTATTTTAATATTTCTTATTTTTTTTCTCTCTTCTCTTTCGTTTTCCATGACTACAAATTTTTTCTTATTTTGTTTTTTTTTTTTAGCGATCATGTTGTACGAGTTGGACAATAAAAATAATCGTAATAATGACAATAGTAATAATAATAATAATAATAATAATAATAATGATAATGACAATAATAATGATAATAATAATAATAATAATAATAGTAATACAATTAATAATGACATAGCAATACTAATCGAAATGGCAATAAATGTAATAAGAATAAAAGTCACATTGACAATTATAATAACAATAATAATAATAATAATAATAATAATAATAATAAATACCGGTGTAGGGGTAACCGATGGTCGAAGGGACGCACTACCGAAGAGAAAATTTCTTTACCTTTATACCTAGACTCTGTACAGAAATTTACTGATATTATATTAAATGAAAAGATTTGTGCATGGACCGATTTGTACCAGACAAAACAAAGTATCCATGATTTGTCTAAGATTCAATTTTGTAAAAAAATTCAAATTCAATATCTCTCCCTTGCTGAAGATATAACCAATGCATAGTTTTTTTTTTTTTTTTTAACGTTAATACGAGTGACAAGAAATTTTTTTATTTATATTGAAACATTTTTTTTCAATGTGTTGGTCCATTGAAGTATTTTTGATAAGTTTGTGAAAATTGAATAAACATCGGCACAGAGTTTAAAGAAATAATTTAAGTCTTAAGGATACTTCTGTCATCTATATTACTTATAATTAAAGGTTCGCCATATATCGCTATTAAATCACGTTCGTTTTCTAATTTCATATTTCGGTAAAGCGTCCCGTTAAAAGAGCGGGGCACAAAAAGGTGGTACGATCGTGGAGGCTGGGGTATCAGATAATGAAGAAGAATTGATGCAACAAATTAGTTACGTGTGGGTTTTTTTTTTTCTTTTGTTCTTGTTCTTGTTTTTATATCTTGTACCTATAAATTATCATCGACGAGTCTTTAGGAACTAGCTATCGAAGGGCCTTATACATTAGTTGGGCCTGTGAGGCCCGTGGGGCTTTTTTCTGCTTTACGTTGTACGCGATTCCAAATTGAGAATAATTGCCTGTCAAAAGCAATTCTATCACCAACTAATTAAGTAAACTCAAATCTGGGTGGTCCTCGCCGTCGCGGACGAGTCCGACGTCGGAGTCGCTCTGTTGGCTATGTTAATTTCTCTATTACTGGTTCGTCCGTATTATTGTTGAGCAATTCCTGCTTATCCCTAAGCTTGAGCTCGTACTGGGGTGGGGGTGATTCTTTAGTATCCATAGGCGACATAACGTCCGCTTCTTCAAGAGGAGATACTCCCTCTTCGCTATCCTCGTCCTCGTCGTAATCTCCCTCTATCTTCGGGTCATGGAGGTCATGTAATCGGCCAGGTAAATACGCCGGGTAATTATGCGGAATTCCATACCCATCTCCTTCGGTCACTTTGCCAATGAACGACCTAATCTCGTCAAAGCACGAGTCTTCCCGTTCATTTTCGTTGCTACTTCCTGGTGAATCGGCTACGGCAACTACGCCGCTACCATCATCAGCCTCGTGTTTCTTCAAATGACGATCGAGGTTGGTTTGTTGGCCGAAACAGCGTTCGCAAAGAGGACATTTGAAGGGTTTTTCCTTGTTGTGGATATTGCGAACGTGACGTTGAAGATTACTAGAGATACTGAATGACCTCTCGCAGTATTTGCACTTGTACGGTTGTTCGCCAGTATGAGTGCGGAGATGCCTCGTGAGGTTTGCAGACCTTGGGAATACTTTTCCACAAAATTTGCACGAGTAACGATCCTTCATTTTTCCATGAGGCTGATGAATGTGGTGATGGTGGTGATGCGACATCACTTCTTGAAACGGCTTCATGCCAGGGAATGCGCTAAGCGGCGGCCGGGCAAGGAGGTCGAATCCTCCTGGTCTACCGCCGCTCAACCCATTCATTAACGGTGCTAAAAAAGGAAAACTACCACGCGTATGTCCAAAAGGTGGTGGTGGCGGTAGTAGCCGGGATTCTGGTCCACCAGACGGCGGAGGGCCACCTGGAAAACCAGGAAACGTACTGGGTGGAGCGCGGTACATAGCCTCGAAGATAATCGGAGGTATTGGCCGTGGATACGCCATATGAGGAGATGCATTCGTCGGAGGTTGATGTTCGGCAACACTGCAGACTGGGCTGATGGCAAGTTCTTTAACCCTAGTCTCCATTCGATCTTCATCCTTGACTTTCCACGGTTCGACTTGAGTTTCCTCGACCATAAGTACCGGGGAGGGACTATGACTTCCGGCAACGCTGGGGGTCTGACGTCTCCTGGTCTCTACCCTGAGGTCAAGAGGTTGATCAGCCGATTCCTCCATTGCTTCAGCCTTGACACTTTTCTCCGGCTGCTTCGGTTGCTTCGATGGCGCCTCCTCGTCACTCTCTGGAGTCGGTTGAACCGGAGGTCTAGCTGGAGATGGCCTAAAGGTTGAAGTTGCTTCCTCGGCTGTGGATGGAGAGACCTTGTTGTGGTGTGTAGGAACACGGGGTGGCGTGAACCTCTCCTTCTTTGGGCTATCACACCGCTTTTCAAGCTCCTCCATTTTTTGTGGGAACAGAAGTGAGCTGTTTAAGAAGTTCGGCGTGTTGGAAAAAATCCCAGGGTAGGGACCCATCAGACTTGGTGGGTAGAATGGCAAGGATCCCGGTAACGATCCAGGAGGTCTTGGGTATACCAAAAACGGACTTGGCCCTGAAGCTGGAAGCTGAGGCATAGTTCCAGTTGGTCCAGGTGGTCCAGTTGAGTCACAAAATCGTTTATGTTTCGTTAGCGACGATGCTGAGCTGCAGGACTGTCCACATTTACCGCACTTTATCTGGGCGCGACAATCTGCATGCATTCGTCTATGTCGGCAGAGATTGGAGAACTGGGTGTAAGCCTTGAAGCAGACCTCGCATTGAAAGGGCTTGACGCTGCTGTGGATGTGGGTGTGCTGTTTTAGACCGGAACTGGTGGCGAACGTCTTCCCACAGTCTGGACAGGCGTGACTTCTCGCGCCAACGTGATGTGCCCTAATGTGGCGCTGGAGATTTGAGGGATCAGTGAACACCTGGGGAAAGATGGCCGGTGCGTGAGTCGAGATGGTGGACTGAGGGAGATATCTAGCCAACTCGATTTCGAACCACGATCGACTCTTACCTTTGTGCAGTTTTCACACTGGTACTTCTTCAGGTCTCCATGAACGATCGAACGGTGTCGTACAACCAGTGGCCTCCATGCGTATCCTCTGTGACACGTTTCACACCGATACTGTTCAGCTGGATACCTGTGGCAGGTCACCAGATGTCCGTCAAGTCTGCAACGAAAAGAAGAATTACATCTAAGTGAACAACATTACGGTGTCGTTAGCTCAAGTCAAACTTGTACTTGAGAATTCTTCTCTTATGCTGGAGTGGGGATGGATTGTAAATAGGATACACAATTTTGAACAAAATATTAGATTAAGGGATGCTCATCGGATGCAGTGACGACGTGAATTCATTTTAGTATTGATGATGTCAATATCACCTTGCAACAACTATGTAGCAAATCTAAGGTTGAACCAAGCAGAGTCAAGGGTGGTGACTAAGTGAGCAGTTCTCACTCCTGCGTGATAACGGTTGCCCACCCCCGCCTCTACCCCCCGTCGGGGTTTGAGGGTGCTTCGTAAAGGGTCGCGATGAGGGGATGGGGACTCGAGGCACGATAGCGAATCGACACGGGGCAGGGGTACGCGGGTACGGGCACGCAACGGTCACGGCACAGGATGGGACGGGGACGGGGACATTGATTTTGCTTGGTGAACGCCGACGTGTGGAAGTCACCCCGGAAAAGATACTCGACCACGGCGAGTGTAACGGACGAGGAGCACTCAAATACGTGAAGTTCCTCGTCGACCTTCGATACTATCTCCTTTTTATTTATTTTTTTTTGTTTGAACGTGATTATTTAAAACGCTCTCTTGTGTCAATAGATAATGTTGAATTGAATCAAAACGAAGTATTTCAGAAAACATGCGATTTTTCAAAGTTGACATCGACTCGGTATGTGTCATCGATTCTTCTACCGTTACCCCATAATTTTGCAAACAAGATTGGTATGACAAAAACAAATTACCGAAGGGTTGGGTTTGAGGAAAAAAATTCAAATTAATAATGCACCAACAAATTTCTTATAGCAAGGCTACCGAACGACACCATAGAACAAACAAAGAGCGTCTATTATATCTAATGACAAAATCTATAAAGCCAACTAGTTCCAAGTTGAACGGTATGAAGGCGGTAGACACTCGTCTGGCCTCACAGCAGGGTGTCATCTATCATGCTAGGCTGTAATCACGACTTCGCACCACGCGACTTCTCTCAGGTGTTTCGTCACATATTAGGTATACTAGACCGACCCCAACGACCCCTACGACCTAACGTGGGGGTTACCTAATTTCAACATTATCCAAAAGGTTGCGTGATTGAACCCAACGTATGCCCCCCGTTGAGATTTTCAATGGATAAGTCGTTGGTGCGTGAATTTTCCCGGTTAATTAATAATTGACAATTGTGTTTCACCGTTACGAGTTTTTAGGCTAACCGATTATGTATCTCTTGATCTAGATAAGAGTCGAATGTGTACGTATATCGTTAGCAATCGAATTTTAGGGGTAAATTTTTACCATGCATAAAACTATTGCCACCTATATCTGCCTCACACACAAGCTACGATATAGCTTTTAAGTATGCAATGAACAACGACTTTGCCGTACAAAGTACTCAACAATTAACTTCAGACTCGTGATAAATTATAGTAAAATTTAATCCAACGAGTTCCTGAACTACTTACAAGTCAATATCCTGGAAAGGCTTATCGCAGACGGTGCATCTGATATCGCCGTCTTCGTCCTCTTCTCTGTCTTCGTCAACGGTCCCACTGTGTTGGGAAGCTGTAACATGAAAAATACAAAAATGGTTATATTCATCGATCTGGACGCTGAAATGATATTTCTGAACGTTTTAACTTAATGTGGCGACGCGACGGGTGATCAGGAATTGTTTTAGAATTGATAATAGCCATTATCCTAGGTGCCATCAAGTCACATGATTGAGGCCAACGAGCTGCGATGCAAATATCGAATAGAATACAGAACAATCGACAACGGCGACAGTGGCGTGACGGATAGAGAAGCACCCGCGTGTGTCGTGGGAATCAGGACTGAATTATTAAAACGTACCGCTAATGTCTGCTTTGAGGCCTTCGCATGAACAGATCGTTCAATGAAGGGCACCACAGAGTACTGTAGTGTAAAAGTATCCATGACTTTGAGTGTTATAGATTATCGACACATGTACGACCAACCTTGTGTTGAAAATTAACCACGATCCATTAAAGACCTATTTAAAAATTAAGCTCGCTTTGATCTGACTCGAACAATATTCTACATACCTACAGCAACATGTGTTCCATGTCTTCTACATGCAAGTTATGGATATTTGAGAAGCAAAAAAGAAAGTGAGAATAATTTAAGAAGATATAAAAAAACAAATAGGGAAAGAAAAAATCAATAACGAATTTTATAAATCATTGAGATAAATTTTAGACGAAGAAAATTATATTTATAATGCTTGCGCTCACTTTATGGAAGATGATCTCTTTGCTAGATCAATTCACACTTGTCGGCACGATGAGGAAAGAGGATGTGCTTGTGGGATAAGTCCTGATAATAGCTCACGATAGTAATGCACACACTGACTCTACGATCCGATGCACAACTGTGTTCTGAAGACAATAGAAATAACGATGTTCTAGCTCAAGTGCCAGGTCCTCGAATAAACGGATGCAGACAGGGTGCCCAGGCTCGTTTCCTATTGGCTGCTAGGCGCAGGTTAACAACCAATCATAACCTGCCCTGGAACACCCCCACGCGTAAATATTCGTTCGAAATATCTGGGGTGACGATATCTCGAACCAGGAAGTTCGGAAACGTTAACTTCTAACGGGATTGAACGAAAATTCACCATTTAATTTCCACTTTAGGAATTTTTTGCTATTTATCCTGTTCAAATATTCATGTTCCTATCTTGAAAAAATTTCTATTCAATTCAGTTTGTTTATTTTTTTATTTATCAACCCTTAAAACACGGTGTACTAAATATATGAAGAAAAAGTATTCCTATAAGGGTTAAGTAAAAAATCACTTCACTATGTGTTCATGTCACACGAAGACTGGCTTAGCTTGACCGAGTCCTTATACTTACGCACTCAACGCGTGAACTGATTATGAGTGGAGTAACTCGGAGCTAGCTTATCAGGATAACCGAGTACAAGAAGCAACCCGACCGTGCCCGAATCGCTTCGCACGTTATTAGCACTTACCGCGTTGGTAATTATTAATGGGATGGATCATCGACTCTCGAGTCAACGATAAAATGGTTTTAGAATGATCTCAACGGTTATTTAAATCTTCTGGTACACTTGTCTGGCCATATGGCTGCCGCAGTGGCCCCCAACGAACCGCCATGGGAACCGGGCACAGCCAAGTACGCCCTGTAACTTTTTCCTTCCCTTTCCTACATCGATGTCCACCCTCTACGTAGACCCCCACATGACGTTGCTCGTACGTCCATAGGAAACTAATTTTAGCCGAGATACCGATTGTAGTTCCTTTTTATTTATTTTTTCTCTTCGATAAGAATGCGGTAAGCCACGTTTTACGTACGGAATATATGAACATACATGATCGCGCATGCCTTCCCGGAATTCCAAGTATATATCATTCATTTTCCTCTACGACAAGAGTCTGGATTCGTTTTCAATTATCTTTTTTATTTTATCACTTTCATTATCGATGTATGAAATGATTATCAGTACCACAATAGAATCACTTACGTATTAAAATGAATATAATTATTCAAGGAAGAAAAAATATTTTAATTCTGCTCGTGTGCTTTGTTATGTATGAACGATAAATGAAAAATTGTGTAAATATTATAACCGTTGTGTTTTTGGTTCTGAAATTTAGTTTTGATGTGTGTGTGTGTGTAGGGGTGTTAGACTAGATCTTAACTTCCTATACCTGCACGCAACCTTATCAGTTTCAACCGTAACGAAAATGAGGAATTCGGTTATTAACGCATTTATTAAAGGACCAAACTGTCTCGATCGACATTCGTATTCTATGTGAAATTCTAACGTACTCGTACATAGACGAGGGTACCTTATATGGACCCCCGCCGAGGTAGCCTTGCGGAAAGTCAACAGGTGGGATCCACCGGCGCTGCGAAGTCCGTTGGCCAGAACGCCCGGATAGACCAGGACGGCCTGGGAAAAAGTAACCGAAATCAATTCAAGGGACTCCATTTGATTAACCGCAATCCTAACGACAAAAGGGTTCAATAAAAATCCAAATTAAGATAATTAAATGATCACTAAATATACAAACTTTTCCTTCTTCCTCTCATAAACTTATTACATAATTCCAAAACTGCTATATTCGTAGTATATTTCTATTAGCGATAAAGAGAATTAATCTATAAATGGTATAAAAAGACATTTGCATTCAAATCACAAGAAACAAAAAAGAAAAATCGCGTAACAAAATCTGCTATGTGGTATACGTAACAAAAAGAAAAAAAGAAAAAGAATAAAATTCTCCCACGTTAAAAATGACAGAACCAAAATATATCGTGGCTGCATCGCAAATAGTCAAGCCAAAAGTCAAATAGACGCGTCATTAGTTCGAAGCGTCGGATCAGATAGGGCTGTGCACGTAGCTGTTGTGCGCGTGCCCCATTGTGTCGTACCCCTTTTTTGGGTTATGTTTTTTTTATTTTTTTTTCATTTTTAGTCATTCATTTTTTTTTTTTTTTTGCTATCCTATGCCCGGTTACGCGCGTGTTAATCGACAAAAGCGCGTCATAAATTATATAAACCCTAATAGAGACGTGAAAAAATGGCTCGCTAAAAAGTCCTATATGACGACAGGAAAAATCACTGTACGACTATAACTCATGTTAATAGCTTATATTCCCGTTCAGTTACGCCCATATAGATGGTTAAACGCGTGGTTAACTTTCGGCTGCAGAACGATGTATACTGTGGTTTTTTCATTCCGATTTAATGTTTCATACAACGTAAGTCTTATACCAGAAATTCTTCGAGCACGTTAACAGAGCTGAAAATTGTTATCTATCATTTTTGGAAAATGGGAGGAAGTACGATTGTCGAATATTATTTTTACTTCGAACGAATTGTATGGAAACTAAAATTTTCCGGATTTTTTTTTTTTTTTTTTTTTTTAATAAAAATAAATGATCGATTAGGGGTATACTCGAATTTTGAAAGGCTTTGAAAAACTATTAAAAATATATCTTTTATAAGCTGTCTATATGATGCTAAATAAATATTTTAACCGGCCACGTATAGGGTTTATTATATTAGGGTTGAAAAAAAAAAGGCTCGCAGAACTACAGTTTGAGAAACTTTTTTTTTACACATCTATAGTCACGTGCTCCCCTATCACACATATATATAGTATAATACAAAACGAAATGGCGACTTGATCCAATATTATATCTGAGGTTGAGCTGCGATTTGAATGCTTCGGTGTAATACACGAACAAATGTATGCCACGTGTGTATGTAAGTATGTGCGTGTGTACATACAACGGGTAGTTTATCCTTACTAGGTCTCCTAACGTAGGCGTGTTAAAACGATTCTATCCCCTGAAAGAAATATCCATAGGTATATAATATGTGTAAAATAAAAAAAAAATAAAATAAAAAAATAAAAAACGGTACGGTTCTGGGAGTGAGAGGTAGAGGAAAACCAGGGGAAACACCCGGGAGGCACAGATGCCCTTTGCAAGGGTTGCCCCGTCCGCTTACGCCTGTTTGACATCATTATTGCGATTATATTTTGCTCTCTATTGTCAGACGGGGGACTTTGCTCCTGGTGCAGGAGTTTTGAGATATGAGAACGTGGTTGGAGCTTAAAACCTTAGCTTTGACTGTATTTTTTTCCCAGCGTGCCAATTGCTTATTAGGCCAACTTTAATTTCTTAATTAATTTTCAGAAAATTAACGCGTTACTGCTGGGGTGAACTTAATTGCTACGGCATGTCCCACCTCTAAAAGTGTCTCGTAAAAATACTCCTTAATTTTGACCCCTATACTCTGCACGAGCTACTAAAGATATGCTCAGCACGCGCCCCATAATTAGCTAAGGAAGTTATATGAATTCTTGGCAATTCTTGGGGACTGGATGTAAGAACTTAGTGGAAATTTCACCTCTATCGAACGGAAGTTCGATACCCTTCCAAGCCCAGGATGAGAAAACTTGTATAACGAGCGGCTACGTGAACTCGCTTCGGCCTTATAGCCTCCAGACGAAGTAAAATTGTTAATATTAGTTGTACCGTTGCAGGTTTGTACAAATATCGAGTAATGAAATTTTGTCAAGCTCTCTCGCATCGAAATTTAATAAATATCACAAAAATTTATTCCCGAATTATAGTTACTCGCATGAGTTGAAATAATAAATCATAGATTTTCAAATAAGGTAATTTGTTGATTTTATTTTTCCCCCGTTTTTTTTTCTTTTTTTTTCATTGTTTTGCGTTTGGACGTCCTCAACCCTCACCCCCGACCCCACGACTTGTCCTACTGCTCTATGCCATTTACTCCCTGATACAATTCGAGTAATTACGGATAAACATTTGACCGGAACTAGCGGCTTCCACTTCCGGCACAGCTTGACTCGTAACTCCCCAAAGTTTGGTGGGTGTTGTTGGCAATCAATATTTTTAACGAATGTATCGCGGAGTCCATCAAACCCGAACAAATGTTTGGAATAATTAAAACCGAATTTGCGAAACGAAATTTATTAAAAAAGTTTTCGAAGCTACGAAGTAAAAAAATTAAACGAAAATTGGATTGTGACGAAGCGGGAATAAAAAGAGTTGTAAAAATCTAAACTGGAATCGCAACAGTTGCCGTTCCTGCAATTCGATTCAACTTTGATAATTAGCACTGCTTTAATTACTACGACATCTGGGCGTCGCATAATCTTTCTGAAACCCTACCCCCCTCACCACTTTCAGCCGCAGTCTCAGATATCATGTGTGAAATATAGCCACATTATACTGTCGACAGATCTCAACTTTATGGCATTTTAGGGGAGAAAAAACGGTTTTCATCATATTTTCACTATGTTTCGCATTCTCATTTCCTTGATCATTTCGATATCAGAGGCAAGCTTAATTGTATTGATAAAAAAAATTCCAAACTATTTTCACAATCCGTTTCCTCATGTTTATGACCTTTTCTCTTCATTAAAACCCTCGAAAGTAGGTATTTGATATATCTAAATGGAATTAGAGCATTTTTACTGGCAAAATGAGAAGCTGGAGCCTGAATCTTTAATCACATGTTCATCTCGATTGCTAGATTCCGCTGATGAAGCCTGTCACCAATGCCAATTCTACTGTCATTACGACATTACAAGGAATCAGTAGCTTCGTTTTTTTTTTTCCAAATATAGATGCAAAATACAACAATTATAACCGATTCTACGCCAATGATTTTCATTCTAGTTGTTAGCTGCACATAGGCCCCTAAATCGGTAGTTCGTGTTGGGCACGCGCTGCCCAAACGTTATCGTCAACGGGGCAGAAAGCAACAAGAATCGGAAAGTAAGCGAAACGGTTGTCCAGGTGAATCACGCCAAGCCAGACGAGGCGTGACGACCTGCTACGGGTTGCGTCGATTTACGTCGGGTTGTGACCCAAACGCTCGGTGCGAATCACAAGTTACCAATCACGTTTGACCCCCGTGGTCCTATATCTAGAACTATCTACCCCTAGATTACCCGTCGCCTGTCCAGCACCTGCCTTGTCCTATATACGCCAGCAGTCCACCTAATAGTATATGCACGAGACTCGATTCGATGCATATCATTTAGTCAAAGAGTCATAAAGGCGGAATAATAAATTAAACATTTTACTTTTGCACTTACCGGTCTCCCTGTCACTTCGATCCTCCGCGGTGTTCTCCCCAAGCATATCCTGCAGCTGTAATGGTTCGCGGTGACCCAAGAGAAGCTCTTCACCTGCGGCTATATCTCGTATAGTTTCGTAAACGACCTACAAAATAGATTTTTTTTTTTCATTTGTGTCAATTAGTTGATATAGGTATTTTGGTTATAGAGGGAGGCCTTTGTTATTATCCAGCTAAATTTTATGGGTCTTAATTGTATAGACAGAGGGATGAAAATTGTGAAAAAAATTTGTTGAATCGATGCGAATATAAGTCAACGTTTTTTTATTTATTTATTTTTTTTTTTATTATCATCGCGTTGGTTATTGTTGAATAAAATAACGAAGTAACTCGTGTCCATTTGATAAATCAATCAGTGTTGAAGTTCATAAGCTGGGTCATTACGGAAATTTTGGGCGGTGCTACATAGACCCTCAATTTTCCCGCGAGAACCCCTACGAGCTAGGGAAAACCACCCCTCCCTTGTAGGGAGTCGGAGGCGTTTGGGGTTGCTGACTTAATAACCAAACACCCCGCGCTATTCGGTCTTGCACGAAGTGTCATGTGCCTTCGTTCGCACCATGTCGCCTTTGATCCTGTCGGCTCAGAGTTTCCCGGTTTTGACCAAGCCCTATAAAGCTGACACGGGCGTGGAGACCTTCTGGATATCCCAACGATCCCTGGATTACTTATACCACAAAATCTAAGATAGTGGTAATTGCAAGAGGCGTTGAAGTAAGCTTTTAGTTTTCAAAAATCTAACGTTTATCTACTTAAAGTTGAAACCAGTTACTGCTATGAGGCGGGCTAGACCAGGGCTGACTCGTTAACCGATTAACTACTTAACGATTTTAACATATGTGAAAGGAGGCAGGATGTTAACTCATTTGTTTGGTCAGCTAGAATTCGATTATCGATTGATAATCGCAACTGACACAAAGTCTGTTGTTGTACGAAACAAATTAGAAATTATTCATAATGTAATGTTGCGTTTTATTACCCCAACAGTATAAAACGACAAAAACGATTCTTTCTCTATCTCTAAAAAAAAAGGTGTGCATTAATAATGAAAATGGGAAAAACCGTTAATTCTGATTCATCTCAGTCGATCGAAACTCATAGAATTCGATGAACAATATCGTAGTCTGTCCCTTCGAATGTACATAAATTTAATTGCTGTAATTTCGCTTGTAAATTATTTAATTTTATTGAAAAAAAATATTACCTGTCCACCAATGAGAACGTGGCGCATGTTGACTGCGTGAGGACTTTCCGTACTTCGGACATACTTGAGCCAATTGCTCGCTTCGTGAGACGCGTCGAGCCATCCTCGGACGCCACTTCCAGAAATTCGAATCTGTAATTAAGAAGAAGGGTGAAAATTTGAAGGATTAATGATGTGGGTAGTTGAATAGAAAAAACAAAATAATTATTGTCTTAGGATGGAAATATACGAAAAATCTATTTTATTTTAGGCAAACCAACTTCAATTGTCGTCAGTTTTGTTTCTGACCACAATCGTTCGCCCTTAAAATCTAATTTAACGTTAACCGCGTTGAACCAGGGTGTTGTTGCGTGTCGTCACCCCTCGACAGCTTCCTTCCATATGGACCGTGTACAACGCACCTTACTCCTCTTTCCGCTTTCACCCATCTATAACGGACATTTAGGGACGCGGGGACAAGTGATTTTTCCAATTGTCTCGCGGACTACCCCCGTACAGCACCCTTGCATCACCGCTTCATTCGACCCCACGCACGACGGTTACGCGTGGCAAGCCAAGCGTCGCACCCTGCGGAGAAGCGGTCGTTCCTTCCCGCAACGGTATCGCCTTTACTCAACATCCCCGCGTCATCATTGCATTAGCAAGTGTATCCGTGTGATGGATATCCCACAGTTTCAATTTATACGTCCCTTTCATTCTGAGGATGAACATTAACGCGTTGGGAACGAGTCAGACGAATAGGGACAGGCAGATAATTGTTGTATTTAAAATATTACATTGTTTCAAATATGAATGATTTTAGTTTTGGCTTATTGACAATCAGAATTTATAATTTTTGTAAATATTACATCATCTTTTTTTTGATCATCAAAATTCAAGAAATTATTGAAATTTCAGTAAAGGATTGTGTGATTCTTTTTTTCCATTGTATAAGCAACGTGCTGGATTTAACAGCGAGCTGAAAAAAACTTACAGCCTAAAATATTTCAACGCAAGTTATCAACAAACCGAGATAATCAGCCCCCAGTCTAACCGCAGTACTCTCCAGTATACGCAAGAGCCGTAATAAAGGCCAGGGTTCTTATCTCGAAAACAAAACGTCATTCGACGGTCGCATCGACTCGCTCGTGTAAAGCTTTGAAAAACAATCTTAATAATAACCGAGAAAACCGAAAGAACCAAAGTTATGTGGTTGATATAAAAGGAAACTACGCTCAGTATACAACCGTCAACCTTTTTTCGTCATACACGGTTACTCCACCTGTCTGTCAAGCGAGCAATACTCTTAATGTAAACAAAAATCGATAGCCAACCCACAGGTGGATAAGTGGCAACTGTTGGCTACCTGACATACATGCATGCAGGTATCCACATTATACCTACATGTAAAAAAAAATAAATATATATACTTTTTTGACCCATTAGTTTAGCCTTAACGGCAGATCTGGTCGCGGTGGATAATCCTGCTAGTGGTTGTCGATTGTGGGGGAAGACTAGCGAAAACATCGGATCATCCCCTGGATTTACTCACGGATCGACACTTCTCTAGCTTCCTGATACGAATAGGTTTCGATCTGGCTCATCCTCGCAGCGGGGAACTGTTCCTGCTATTTTCGTACGTATATATACTTAAACACTTCTTCGTTCATTCACGGATCGACACCTCGATAAATCTTTCGAATATATGCGTTTTTGTGGTTGATATTTGTTAGTTTGAGAAAGTACATATCGGTGATGATTTAAGTAACTGTGTCTTTTCTCACTGAAAATTTTAGCGAATGGCTTCAGTATGGTATATCTCCTGTTATTTGGAGCCGGATTCATTTCCTTTTGAAAAAAGAAAACGCCGCGCTATCCTAATGTCCACAATGAGCAGAATACTTCGAAAAGTATAAACGATTTTTGGTACTGGAGCATCATGATGTATACGCGGTTGTGTTAGTGGCCTAAGGACCGTTCCTAGAAGCTAGTCACGCACAAGTCTCGCGACAGTAGAGGCCAGTGGTTACAATGCATAGAATCTTGCCGGGTGTCAACTAGGATTAGGATCGCAAGTCCGTCACACCTACTACAATGACGTGTTAACTTGGTCCTCAACGGCGCAGAACTTGGGAAAAGAAAATTTAATGATAGAATATTTACGGTCCTACGGTATAAAAACTTATACTAGAATTTTCATTGAGGAAAACTGCACTTCCGCCATTGCCACCTCTCTACGGGGTGTAGTTTTGCTTTGTCGGCAAAAGGCGCATGTGCGGACAATTCAGTAGACAGATTTGTCTCCTGAGAATCCTCCGGTCTTCTAATCGTTTTCATCTTTTTTTTTTTTTTTTTTCTTTCCTTTTTTCGAAGGTAGCCGGCATGTGGCTACTGACGATCTTGCTATCTATTTTTTCGGTACAAAAGAGGCGTAGAGTAACTACACGAACGGAACTATGTATCTATATACTATCTCTATAATATTACCACGTAAAAATTATCAAGCAGTAGTTACAGATTTTTTGTTCCCTTTTTTATTTATTGTTTTTTTTTTTTTTTGTTCTTTTTTTTTTTATATAATATTAATTTCTAGACCCCTCGTTAAGATCGTACGTGTTTAATTGCGGCTTACTTAAGTAGTTATCCGTCCTAGCCGAGTGGCTGTTGGATAGTTATAAAGCTTTGGAGAAAGTTTTAATTATTACGTCGTCAACGTCGACGATTGCGGTAGCATAGCCATAGCCCATGTAGCATATAGTAGCGTATGGCAACGTTGGTATAGGATCGTAGTAAAAACAAAAAAAAAAAAACAAAATAAAAAAAAAGAAGAAGAAAAAAACAAAAGACAAATACTGCAGAGTAGAGGTAAACGAGAAAGTTAAAAAGGTGCGACGTTTGCTAGTTTAGTCGCATAAATTATAATTATACCATTTCGTTCATGCCCCCTTAGAAACCAGGCAACGAACGAGAATTGCTAAAATTGGCAGAAACGTTACCATTTTAATTACGTCAGATTTAAATCTCGCGTTTATAAACGTACGTTATATATATCAACGAAAAAAAAAAAATTTTTTTTTTTTTTTTTTTTTATTTCCTGAGAGTTTACGCGAATAATTATCTATACATAGGCATGTAAACGCCCATTTCCTGCTAGTCTACAAATTTCCGAACATTGAATATATGTATATATTTACTATGTTTAAATATAAAATAGAAATAAAATGACGCTATGCTACGGACGTACGGCGCTTGGCTTGACCAGCGGTTACCGTTATCATGTTCATTTTATTTTTTTCTTTCTTTTTTTTTTTTTTTTTTTTACCCGCGAAGAACGCGCTTTTATGCGAATGTAGTATCGCACCCGTTCCACCATGTGGATAGTATAAAAGGCGTAGCAATTAAAATTGGCCGGACAGATCGGAAGTTTTGGTTAACCACATCCCTGAAACCAAGATATCTTAATTACACGACTCGTCGTAGCAACTGTGACGATTACTGACCGCTGCATCAAACTGACAAGCTTTTAATATCTGGGTCAGAATTATTTCCTTGTAAATTTTTTATATGTATATATATATATATATATATATATATATATATGTTTTTTTTTTCTACCTTCTTATCGATTAACCCATGATATAAGTATAATATGGTTCTAGATATGATCGTTAAAATGTTCAGTTCTATAACGAATAAAAATTAAATTTACTATATACATTATACATACATATCTACTAATAATGATAAAAATATATTACCTAACTAACTAACAAAACAAATAAGCTACATGAGTAATCTGTGGTAAAGTGGAATCTAATCATACGGAAGCCTTGCCACAAATGTAGGTTTTCTTTTCAGGATGTACAGTTACAGTTACTATATATAAGAATTTAAATTTGAGAGGAAAGAGAAAAATAAATATTAATAATAATAATAATAACAACGCTTGTGGAAAAAGACGAGCCAGTAAAGACGATGAGGACATTCGGCTGGATGATCCCGCTCCACATGGGGCCGAGACGAAGAGAAGGACATACCAGATGATCGCCTCCTTTGTAACCTCACACCTCGGACAATACCTACGAGTTTCGGACTGAGGACCAAAGGCAGTCAGTCCAGTAAGATCCTACGTTCGAAAAATTCAACAGACAAACGGAATACCTACTTCAATGGGTACCATAATCACTATAACGTTCTCTCACGCGGTGAATTTTTTCGTACTTTAGCAAGAGGATGCGGGCGTCGATCTTAATCTCGCGCTATACTCTCTCTTTTCGCAACTATATAAAGGCGGCAAGGATAGACGTAAAGATAAAATGAAAGATAAACGATCATAAGAAAGGTAGCTGGTCGATTTAGAATGGGCCAAAAATTTCTTCAAACTAATTAGACCCAAGAAAAAACGATTATCAAATTTAAATCTGAAGGTAAATAAGGGTTAATAAGGTGAACTATGAACTTTCCGGAAATTAGAGTTTGTATTCGTAAAGACCCGAAAAGATTGAAAACGTTATCTACGTTGTTTCCGAGTAACAGTCTGATATAGAAAAAGAAACATATGCGATATTCGAAAAAAAGATTTCTAATGTGAAACCGTTATTGTTTTTATCCTGAAAATGTGATTATTTATGGGATAAGTGAGAGGCTGAATTCCCCGTAATTGAACTTTGCCCTCAACGGCCAGTGACCCTCTTGAATTTTTCACGTAATTACAACCCGATGTGGTAAACTGTATACGAAACACGCCCACGTGACAAAACAGAACGATATTGTCTTCCCCAATGCATCGATTTCGCTACTCATGACATAGAGCTACTCGTGTCATTTGCCCAGGGTTTGGTCCCAGGCCTATAAGGGAGCGGTCGGATCAGAAGTTATGAATAACCGATCGATGGAGATGATATCCCGGCGATGGCTAACGCAAAAACGCTTTTAACGTCACAGCGGTTGTGCTAACAGTAGCTCTAGGTAGTTGATCCCCGCGGGTGATTTCCTCGTGATAGACCCTCGCCACTCGTATAAAACGATTCTGTGTGTCACTCTTAGCGAGTTTATCGATACAGATATATATATACGTATATCGATTACAACGTTTCCATAAATTGTTGCCTCTCAGTGCGAGATGCGCTACGAATAATAAACGAAAGGGTTAGGTATAGGTATATATAAATATATGCATGCGTACTGTTACACCAGCGATAAATTTATACGAACTTCTCTGCAGCTTGAGATCCTCGAAATTAATTAAGGATTAATTAAAGCCGGGTTGTCGGACAAGGAAAGCCAGGTCACATGTATTCGCGTTCAGTCAGTCACCTTGCCGGTCTTAGTACTACGGAGATTAAGGAAAGATGACGCCAAACTTCAATGTGTCGAGTAACTTCAACACACACATACAGAAACTCTCTCTCTCTCTCTTTCTCTTAAGAGAGTGACGGAGAAGGAGAGCGAGTGAGATGGTAAATCGCACACCCCACTTCTGCGAAGCCAAGTCGTAAACAGCCCGTAATTTAGGGGATGATAATTGACTATTGAGTGAGCGCACAGCCCGCCGGTTAAGGACCTTATAAGGAATATAGGCGGTACGGAGTCTAGCAGCCCGTAACACATTTTGAGTAGTGATATTTTCCAATTAAATGAAATTGTACGGAACCAAATTGAAACGGGAGTTTCGTTAAAGGATAAAAAGCCGAAAAACTTCCATAGTAGGTACACTTCTTCCATTTCCATCTTCGGAACTTTGGTCTACCGGTCCGTACTTGACCCAGTTGACTTTGCCCCGGGACTGAAAGCGTAATGACATAAAGTGATGGACGGTGGTGCCCTTTGACCCGTGTCTAACGCGCAGCAGATGCCACCCATGCCACCCTCTCGATAGCCGGCGACCGGGGCTTCCCTCGGTGAAGCTACCCTCGTTGTATCTAACGGTATAAATTATGGCCAAGGCGCGTCAGCTCCAGCTTCTTATGATCGATCATTAGATGCTTATTTGCCAGAAAATTTTTTGGGAAAATTGTTTTTCCTTCGCTCACATGCACTATATACCATATATACTTATACCCATATGTATAGGAGATGTTTTCGACGTGATATCCGCTTGCCTGATCTGTATGAAATCAATGTGGGAAACACGTAACGTGTCTTCACGCTGTTACACAGAAATAACAAGCAACGAGTTGAGGAATCCAAATCATTCATGTGTTAATGCCTATATTTCTGGTCAGCAATAATTCTTCATCATCATACATCTGCGGAGTATACAACTACACATATACAGCACTCGATAGAATACAAGTTTTCCTATTTAACAAGACAATCAAACGAGAATTTGTATCCATATAGGTACTACGCGAAAGTAGCATACTGGCTTCTAGCTGCTAGTTCCTGGGGCAAAACCTCCTAATTTATGCAGGGCAATAGCCCAAAATACACAATTCTGCGGGGGCGCCGATGGCTCGAGGGCCAGAACGCGCTTCTGTGTGAACATACCTGCACCAGGTTCAGGTAATACCTTCTCGGACTACGACTACGGCCAGGACCAGATTAGGTAGCTATTGTTACCCGGAAACAACTTGAATCTGAATAAGAACCTTTGCAGCCTGGGATCAATTGGCAAAAATATTTCTGCTGTTTAAAAAGGGAATACCATATCACGAAGGATTTAGTTATTCACTTTTGTTCTTATTTAAATGAAAATCTTTAATACAAAATTATAGTTACATTTTCTCTGCGACACGTCTGATGACCGTGGAGCTTCGTTGGTTGGCATGAGTTGAAACGTGGTTATAATCAATGAACGACATCAAAGGAACAATAATTGTTTCCCGTAAATTATAACCGACGCACTTTGTCGACTTCTAGTTATGAGTTCAGAACAAGTTCAATTAAGTCGCGGGTGAGGAACGTCGCGAACGGCTTCTTTCCTTCGTTTAACTGCAGACGGGATTCGGAGTTACGGTGGGGATACCGATAGGGAGTGTCCCCCCCCTGTTAGATGACGATGAGTTTGAACCGACGGGGTCAGCTTGTAACTACGTAACACGTGTCTCTTACGACTGTCCTAGTCGGAAAATTTACGGACCCTTCGATTTGTCACGCGGCCCGCTACGCTACGAGTTATTAAGAAAGGATTCCCTCTTCGCCGGGAACATCAGGGGCTGGAAAAGGTTTGATGGGGATGAGAACAAGTACGTAAATTTGTCTATAGAGTCATCTCTTATTCTCCTTTGCTCCAGCATCGGAGCAGTAACGTGAAGAAATAAATTGTGGAAGGGGTGAGAACAGTGCGATCGACTTGTTGCGAGTAAATTTAAATGTCAAAATATGAGCGTTAGCTGGTATTATAAGTATGGAAAGAAGGTATCATATCTGTATTAACATAATACAAAGGATACGCGCGGACCACTAAAAGTGTCAATCAAGAAAAGCCGGTCCCAAAAATCCCGCAGGAAAAAAAAAAAAAAAGAGCCAGTTTCAGTTTATAATATATGCTAGGTAGTGCATATATCGTTTTGTCGAACTTTGTCACGGCTCCTGCACAACCCCTAGGGCGATAGTCGGTTCTAAATATTTTTTTTTTTTAATTTTTTATTTTTGCCAGGGTCGTGCCACAGGTTCAGTTCTCGACCTCGCATATTATAGTTCTAGCAGAAGTTCGTGGGTCGTTTCTTGGCTTGACCACCGGCCCAGCAAAGATGACCATTGGCCTAGAGTATTTTTGGGACAAAGGTTCGCGGTGGCTTGTCACGGGGACATGACGAGCTGACAATAAAGATCCCCGCGGCTTTGATTGTCACTTGTTTCCTGCCGATTCTTGCCGATCTAAAATTTGAATATGGAACACCGAGGTGTCTAGAATATTGCTGGTAGTACTTCAATACCGCATTAAACGGTAGGTATTGGGTAACTATGTGTGTGTCCACAATTGACGTAACTCTACGCCTTGAGAACCGCGCTATGAAGGACTCGGTAATTCGTAACTTAAGAATCGATTTGAAATTCAACAAAACTGAATATCGACTGCCAATCATTCTCATGGTAAAGCAACTAAAAATTTCAATCCAAATTCTGGTATAAATTGTTCGAGACTTCCGGGGCGTCGCAACGCCCTAACGACTGGACAATGTCCACCTCTTCATTGTCTAATTTCCCAATTTACGAACGAACGACCACGTCTTTCAGGATTCGTCAATATGCCAGCACGATTTAGCTTTGTGTCGAAACTGCGGTCCTCTGCTTATTCAATTCGTCATTCGCAGTCGCACGTTTGCTGAGCTTCCACACGATTTGGCAAAAAAGTAGACGCGTGTGGTTTATGAAAAACAACCGTTTTCCCTCAGCCAGTCTTTGGCCCCTTTGGTCAAAAAGTAGTGACGCGGAAGAAACCGCTATCCAATATGTCAGAGCTAGGTATATGGTTCGAGAAGTTGCCTACGATTCAAAAAATCACCCCAGTAAAATTTCATCGAAATATCTCACCGATCTGATAGTCGTTGATATTTGAAAATAAAATCAAACACGTATTAGATTATAATCGATTGATTTCCATCCATGTTGTAATCTATCACCATATATCGTCATCACAATCATTGTCTAATCTAAAAGACCTGACATCGAAATATTTAATTCTCATGATTGCTGACATAACGATTGATAAAATTGACGCTTGATTTGACTCGTCCGGTTCAAAGAAAGATTCATTGTCACATGCGCATCGACATTTTATTTAAACCTGTGGGAGGGTTGGTCATTTTAGTGTATCCTCGAATTTTTATTTTTTTTTTATTTTTTACTCTCGTTTACTTGCTAAATTGGGCATCGTTTGATGCGCATTGAGGAAGACCAAAAAGAACAGGGAGGGTGAATTTACACCCGAACGACTAAGCGGAAGATTGGCTTAGTTGCCGTTGTGGCACACCACACTCCCTGATTACGCGTCACTGCGCTAAACATCTCCGAAAAAGTGGATAACCCCCTCTCCTCATTTTCCTTTTTCCTTTCCTTTTTTTTTTTTTTTTTTTTTTTTTAAGAGTGGTTGGGGAGATGTTCACCCTCTAAACCAACCCCAAAGCGATCGTTTGACGCAGGTAGGGTGATACCTTGCTGTAATACAACCAGAACCCACCGTACACAATGCCTCATCGCGCGGATCTATCGGTAAGAATTTTTTGTAATTTTTTTTTTTTTTCTCCTATGATTTGGGTTAGCTATGAATAAATATGGCAAAATTTTAGGGGTGAATATCCCGGATCGATCAAAATTTTTATTGGGGCGATACGTTTTTTTCTATTCGTCTTCCAAAAAAAAAATTTTTTTATTTTATTTTCCTTTCTCTTTCCTCGTCTTTTTTACCTTCTTTTTTTTTTTCATTATTCTCAAGAGCCTATATAAGGCTTTAGACTATTTTTGGAATTTGAGAAAAGGATTAAAGTGCTTGTGCCTACTCTCTGAGTGGGGTTGCAACGGCAAACGAGACAAACACCTTATTTTTCTTAACAGAATTTGGGAAAATCGGTTGCGTGAGAATTTGCGAACTGACATTATATGGCATAGTCTACTAACGTACGCGCTCGCTCATAGGGGTTGACGGATTGGCTGATGAAACGAAGGGGTAGCTGCAGGGTAGTTCGGTAGTTGGATTTAATCGATCTCAGTAATCGCCGGTCGACAGTTGGCCGGACGACCGTCAGCTTTTTGTATCCAAGAGACGGATGGCGTCATTTACATTTTGTCACTACGACATGCGCCCCTTTCTACTATCATATCTATCACCCCCGCAGCTCACTGGCTGAGAATTGACCATTGACTATTCGCCGGAAACGAATCTCGCCATTCTAAATCCGCAAGCCAAATCACTATTAGAACATTTTTTTACCGGCCCTCTATACCATCTGCATGAGAATTGGGCGTAAGAAGTAGAAATTTGTAACTAATTTCTGCATTAGGTAATGGTTCCGGATGTTTAAATTCTGAGTATAAAAAGTGTCGTTTCAGTTCAATGCAAAAAACAACTTTACGAAGAATCTAAGTGCGCGAATATGGTTCAGCGAAGAATTAAATACTGCGTAAAAAATTTTTGATATTGTCTGCTTTTCAAGAAAGTTTCTATAAACCGCTGACCTTCCTATAGCGAGACAGTAACAGATGATTTTCCTCCGACAGATACAAAGATGTATCTATACGGTTTGCGTAGGATTTTTAGTGTGTAGAGATACGAATGGGACGTTGTGCATCGAAGAGTGACTGTTCGGGCGAGTTTCAATACCAACATTAAACCTATCTGCTATTGGAATCGGCGAGTTAAGGAAGGTATCGAAGACCAGGGTGAGGGTAGCGACAATTGACAGATCCGTCAGTGTAGATGACACCTTGGGCCGACCAGGTGGTTGAATGTCAGTCGTAGCTTGGTGACGACTACTCTGTCGTCGGCATCTGTCGGATAATACCGAGGATTATAACAGTAGGACACGGATCCAAGTTTCGTCGTAGTTTCCTAGAGCCAAGCTCCGCGGTTATTCCTAAAGAATATCTACTATAAACAGATCGATCATCTTTCAAAACGGTTCGATGAATCCCATCGAGATGATATCTGGTCCAGATTCGCGTGTGAATTTTCCACTTTTTTTGGGAAAATTTCAATCTTATACATAGGTATATGGGTATGTATATTCGGACATTATTAACAGTCCAGTAATCATTGAAACGCCGAAATCTAAAACCCTAAAATCAACCATCAAGTTACTTACCTCCCATGCGTAGTGTGGATTCAACGGTTCGCTGGTCCATTTTCCAAAAAACGGTCCAAATCGAGCACCTCTTGCGATATCTCTCCGCGCTCTGACCTGTGGTCCGCTTAGCGGTGATCGGCCAACCTCCACTTCCGGAACCGGGGATACCCACTCTCTTAATGGGGCCTCCTTCATAGCGCGAGGTTCCTGCTTCATAATATCACCTGTATAAAACAGAAAGAGGAGAATAGTAGTGATCTGTAGGAAATTAAAAACTGAAGGTACATACATACATAAAATGAAGAAAACTCACGGAACTCTCCACGATATACTTCGGCAGTTCGTGCGTAGTCTTTTCGATCTGTTTTTTCATAACCCCAAGGTTTGAGCTCATGATCCTCCCTGACCAAGGGTTGTTGTGCTTGTTTTTCATACGTGGGTCTTTCCATTGCAGCAGCGTTAAATTCCTGCTGGTAAGCTGTCGTAGTTTGCGGATACTCCTGTGGAACGTCGTGGGCACTAGTTGCGTGGAGTGGTTTCAGGTCACGATATATGGGGTTGCTGTTTGGCCTTGCCGAATTTTCTTCAAGGTCCGTATCCTCGCCTCCAGGACCTCCACCTCCGCCAATACCACCGGCTGTCTCGCCCTCGTCGCTACTTCCTGAAACATGTGAAAGAAAAAAAAAAAAAAAAAAAGAAAAAAAAAACGAAAATAGAGATAAATTATAGGAAAAAGAATTCCTAAACCACTCGCTACCGAATCAAAGTTTCAGGCTAAAAATTTTCCCACACATTAGTTACTATACGGAGTGGAAAAATCTACCCGTCTTATCGGCACATCGCCATTATTTGCGCATCTTTCCCCCCATTTTTATACGACTCTTTGAGGTCCTAGATCCTAGGCACACAACATGGATACATGCGTACGTATGTACGTGAAGAAGGCAAGGTCTGTGAGCGAGATATCTTGGGCCAACTAGTCACCCTGACACCCGAACCAGCTAAGAATGTTTGGCGCGATAAGATTCAGTTTCTTTATTTTTATTGGCCGAGCTGCAGAGGAGTAGTCGGCGGTTTTTGATGCGTGCGGTCCTACGTCTCGTCTCGTCTCGTCTCGTCTCGTCTCGTCTCGTCTCGTCTTGTCTTGAATGGAAATATAACGAGTGACTTTAGCGTTTGAGAGTCACCCAAGGCCAGCTAATTCTCACTATACCTACCTCCTAGTTCGTATCTGGATTTGTTTGTACAAGCCAAGGCCGGATACGACGCACCGTTTAATAGAGAACTTATCGCCGAATTGAGAGATATACGTGCCGTATCTTTTTATCTCAAACAAACTATGTATTACGCTTTATGTATTGTCGTTCTCTCCCTCTCCGTCGCCCCGCATCTACTCCGTACCCCATCGACATTCACATCTTTACTACAAACTCTATACAACCCCCAGGTTGCATGTTGGCACATGAACACACACACACAAAATGTATTATGGACTGTTACGCCCGGTGATGGTATAGTTGTATATTTTCACCTAGAACAACCTGTGCAATCGAATCCTAAGCAAACTGTCCCGGGAATCGACAACTAAGCAAATAAGTTAGATAATAGGCGCGAAGATACGACGGCGATTACGCATTAGATAGGAATCGGTTGTTCCTAGTCCCGCTCTGTCGGATAGCAGGTGTTTCCGTACGCTTAGATTCTGAACTGGATTAGTATATATTGTTTTATAAAACCGCATCTTACGTTCTTTAATTGCGATAAAATAAATTTTTCCTCTATCGATATGATGATCGTTCAATATAATTCTTTCACTCCGGATAAAAATACATTCCGTTTCTCTGAATCAATGTCTAAAAAAGTAAACTGTTTATTTTTTTTACTTTTTCTTCTCTCTCATTGGTCAGCGAGTAAAAATTTCATTCTTCATAATAAACATGTTGGCGTTGCGATAATTGTTTCCGTGACGTCTCAAGGGCGCATATACTATTGTGAAATGTTGAGCTCTGTTGTAGCCGACACGCCCCACAGCTACCCCATCTCACAAAAGAACCCCCTAACCCCTGTCTCAAAATACATCGTTATTAACGCGATGAAAAATCACCCTAAAGTATGAAAATTCTCTATCGAACACACAACTGCTCAACGGTATTTATAAATATATATATATACTTATACGCAAGTCAATATAATCTGGATATAGGTATATAAAAATAAAGAAAAATTTTTTCAAATGATCATCACTAGCTAAGAGTGGTACAAAATACTGCAGTCTCTTTCCTGGTGGACTATACTAATCGGTATAGCAAACATGGGTTATAAGTATAGTTTCGTAGGATCAGTCAAGTCCCATAAGTGACATCGTAAAGACGAGGGCTGATCCTTGACGATGCGTCAATCGGCATGCTCTCGGGGTCTCCCAAGCCCCGCTATCACAACACTATACTATAGTTGCTCTCAATATTATAACAATATTTAGAAACCCTTAGGGGTCTTTGACTTCTGGATTTACAAGTGCAGTACAACACACACATACACACCACTTGACTTAGTAGGGTATAACGTTCTCCGCCACCCTGAGCCGTAGCTACTTTATTTTACTTTACTTTACTTTACTCAGCTTTACTCATTAGCGCACTTTGTACACTGCAGTTGATGCTGCATCATCTGCGAGGTACACGCGTATAACGTATATGAGGACCTTACCACAACGCGTCTTAAGAGGCGGTTGATAGCTTTGTTGATTAGAAACGGTAAGTATATATGTATATATATGAAGCGAAAGAGGATTAGAGCTTGAGAAAGTTTTATTATCTAAAATACCAAGACATAAGTATATGAATATACGTCGGTATACATACGTGGGAAGTAGATATATGTATACATATAATTTAGAGATGAGTATCAATGAATTAATGTTAACGCGGTAAGATTATACCAGTGATAAAAAATCGCGGAACGAAAGATTGTAGTTTCTAACGCCCACTATTATTACATTATTCTCTGGTGACTTTATACCGCAGACGTAGAAGTTTCTTGGTGACGGAAGCTGCGTATACATATATGTATGTATGTTATTAAAAAGAGCGGGGCTATCGTAAGCTCAACCCACTCTGGATAACTCGAGACAATTAATTAAATTGGTAGAAACGAGCGTATCGAATAGAGATTGCACCCGCCGTAGTCGCACGAGCTCGTAACCACAATTTAACCGCATTTACTATACAGGACGTCCTGGTTGATACCGCGATCCTGTAGCAAACTGCTCAACCAATACCACCGTAGTTATTACAAAAAAAATAGTATTCAGAGTAGTTTAGTAGTACAAATTTTACGATCTCATATTCAATTTAAAAACGTAACGTATTCAATTATACTTAGTCACGAATTATTTTCAGATCTCTTGATAATCGCTATATTCAATTATCCGGATAATCCAATCAGAAATTGAAAAACTATCGCTTTTTAAATACATATAACAAATATTTTTTTTATATTGAAGATAATTCGGTGAATAGGAAAGGTTTCAATTTTTAATTTTACGGCTATATTTATTATCACTTTGTAGAATCGTTGGATATGAAGTTAATACTATGTTCAATGTTTAATAATGCGCGTGATTGAATGAGAATGCTTTGCAGTTTTTCCAAACAACGACACAGCTCTTTTGGATATAAGAATGAATTTTAAATATTATTACATGTAGTCTAATTGGTCAGGAACAGAAACTGACGTCGTAAGAATAAGTAACTGAGTTACGTTATAATTCAACACATCTTGATATATTATAATTATATAAAATGGTTTAATTAAGAATTTGATAAGCTACCAAGTACCCTGTTTCAGTTAACGCAAACTGTTATTCGTAATCATTAATTAAGACCGCATATCATATCTTAAATATATTCTCAATGAAGTAATAGTACACAAAAAGGAAAAGGAAAAATGATTACAATGAATACTAATCACGATCATCGACTCACCACCGTTCACTTTGTAGTCAACCATGGGCGAGCTAGAACCGAGGCCCTTCATCAAGAAATTTTTTCTACAAGGTCACCAAGGTCACAATGTCAACACATGTCACTGAGATGAAAATATATTTTAGAAAAAAAACAATCCAAAAATTCGAAATAAACAAAAAAAAAAACTTCGAGCCTTGATGCTGGTCGTTTCTTCTTTAATTCTTCTATCGAACGGTCACAAACATTTCACGAACTTATGAGTCTTTAAAAAAATTCCAAATAACATTCCCGATGATACGATCATCGTTCATCACCGCGACATTGATTAAACGGTAATAAGTTCTCGCCTCGCCGGGGGTGGTCGTGTAATGATTGTAAAGACGAGTCCCGCTGAACCGTCCCTCTCTCGTAGTACACGAGCTGCGCCGTGTCAGCTGGCTCTTACCAGACTAGAGAATCCGAAATCTGTTGAGAAGAGGATGGCACGGTTCCTGGGGGAGCCGGAACAATTCCTGGGAGTGGCAAGCCCGGCCAATCCTCGGTTCTCGTTGGTTCGCAGGCGGAGCCACCCCTATCGCGTTTTCTCCCACCATAACCGCAGCATCCCCTGTCACCGAGAGAGAGACGGACTCGTCGTACTGGACCACGTATCTTGGCGGTTAGGAGGCGAAAGAGATGGAGAACTGGCACCCGGGACTCAGGGACCAAGGGGAGAGACCTCGACCTGGACTACCAGCCTAGATGATGATAAGAGGGACGAAGACGGACGGAGAGAGTCGAGTGAGAAAGAATCAATGCTTTTGGATACTGCAGATGCTTATTACGCGCTCCTACGTATCCCGACTACTTATACTACAGCGATACGTCTCCTATTACGTCTCCTCTCGTTGGACTCGTAACCAAAATAAAATTTCTTTAAGGTGAAATGTAACGTTTCCAAGACATCGAAAACGGGAACGGTGAATTCTCCGAAACTACTGGAAGAATCGCAATGAAATTTTGGGGGACTACGCGTTATTCTAGTAGAAAGGGCTTGATTATTTTACTTTTTCGAAATTTTTCAAAAAATTCAAAAAAAAATTTTAATTATGTAAAATTTCGAAAAAGTAAAATAATCAGGTCCTTTCTACTAGAATAATGCGCAATCCCCCAAAATTTCATTGGGATTCATACAGTAGTTTGGGAGAATTCACCATTCCCGTTTTCGAGGCCTTGAAACGTTACATTTTGCCTTAAGAATGCATGACGATATTACTTACACTCGACACATATCTGTCTTACAGGGGATCTGTGACTTACTACTGATTTAATATCATGTTATGGGGAATAATGTGCGCGGACTGCAACCCTGCACGTGATAATTCCTACAAGTAACGTACGTTTTACAGTCTCTATATACCGTCGCGTAGATTCAACAAATATAGGAATAAAAGTTTAGATTTTTTTGGGGTTTTTTAACAGTCTAAAATTATTCATATATTTGCTTTTCACTGCACTAGGGGGATGAGTTCTTTTTAAAAAACCGTATGGGGTTAGAAAGGAATTTTTCGAGAGCCCATGGTTACATCAATACGATTTTTTAGTATTTTGCACTACAATTATCAGGTAAAAGATAGAGCTTGAGTTATTTCAATGTCTTTAGTGATTAACTGTAAGAAAGGTGAAAGTAAAATCTGTCCTCAAGACTCAGATGAACCGTTACTTGGGTTTTAGAAATCCCCGATAAATCCTAAAACCAATTTCCTACAACTTTTTTATATAATGAATAAATTGTTCGTTAAATTTTTTTTTTTTCTTTTATTTTGTTTTTTTACAAAATATATTTTGACATTGACGATTTTTGTCTTCTGGTTCTGGTTCTTCGATTTTCTGGAACAAAAGTTAACAAGTTGTATGTTTGTTTCTTTAATTTCAAAAGATGTGTAGGTATCTCCCGAACAATCATAATATATATGGACCGAAAAATCTAAAAGATCTATTCACTGTCAAAGTTCGAATTTACCTGAAACTTGCTCCATTTCATCATTATACATGGTTCGATTCTAAAGCATTGATATTTTAAAAATTAGAAATTTAGCATATCTCGAACTCGATCACTGACTTTTGTATCGATCAATTCTTACCTCTTTAACTTCACCTTCATAATTGCTACCCCATAGCTGCTTGATGTTACTTCTATTACCGATAGCTGGTGCGTTTATTTAGTTTTCCGATACGTGAAATTTCGAAAACCACATACATGACCATGGCTAATGACCATAATTCTGGTGATTAATTAATTTTTGTTATATTTTTTTTTTTATAATTCACGTCTGAATGTGGCGACGAATCTCGTGCCATAATTATATATCGTCAGTTAAACGTGGCTTTGGTCTGACCAGAAATAGACGTTATAGGTCATTGACCACTGCAGTTGAATAGTTCAAGGAACCAACGAACACGACCGGAAGTTTTAGTTTCATTTTTTGTATTATAGTTTTTTTGTCTCTTTCTCATTTTTCATACCAGAGAGAGAAAGAGAGAGAGAGAACTCTCGATTGAAAAGTGGCTTTTCAATATTATTAAAGAGGGGTGCCCACGTCAACTTACGGTCAGTATAACCAAGGAGGCAATCAGGAATTCGACTGTTTGCCTCCGTTGGCCTTCGCGACCCAACCGACGACCCCCACTCAACGTGAGTCCTGACACGGGGCGCGCACTCCTCTGTCAAAGACTTCGCGGGTAAAATTTTTCGAACTTCTTGTAGTTCACGAGCCGTCAGTATCTCGTTTGCATCTATTCTTGGCGAGTTTAGAAAAAAAGAATCAGAAAAAAAAAAAACGTTTTTATATTACTCTGATTCTAGGCGATTTCTTTTTTTTTTTTTTTTATAAAATAACCGTCTTTTAATTTTTATCCTGTCAGATTTTCTTCACTTCATATGAATTCCGTTTCATAAATGCAAAAAATCCCATAGAAAGATAAGATTTTTGAGGAGACACAAAAAAAAAATCAAATTTACTTTCACACGAGTCTCGTGTGTAAAAACAAGACGAATTTCAGAGATATGAATTCGCAAGGATATATTTCGCCGAAAATATGTATACATATACATATAGGTATATAAGTATATGTATATATGTATATTCGTCGAGTAACGAATCGTTGCTGAAACCATATAGGCGTTTGAATATTGTGGAAAAAAAACAAGTAAATAAAAAAAAAAAAAAAAAACGTAAGAAATGTGCTTTGTTCGTTTTCAAATAACCGAAAGACGTATTTTTTGTGTTATTATATTTATATTTCGTACGAAATTATGAAAAGCGAACGTCCTGAATCGTAATGGCGTTGGTTCACTGGTCATAAAAAAAAAGAAAAATAAAAGGAAAGAAATGTTTAAAATACCGTAGGAAGTGGTGCGAAAAAGTCGGAAGAAATGAGAGTTGGAACGAAAAAAGAAAAAAAAAAAAAGAAAGAAAGAAAAAAAAAGGAGACCTCAAACAAATCTTCATTTTACTTTGTTGGAAATGCTCATAACTGAGGCGTACGCACGGTGGCAAGTGTATTTTCAACACGGAGGACATGTGTCGCGTAGTTATATCATTCTTTATGACCCAGTGCTCTCTGCAGCCACCATTCGGTCCCGACTAGGCTCTACCAACCCCTGTCTACAGTATACCGTAATATTTTGGTCCTGATTTATACCGTGCCGTAAAACGTCCTAATATCAGGACCAGCCACCCGCTCAATACCATAATACGATCTTTTGTGTCGACTATATACGGTCATATCAAACGTATATTTTGATTTTCTCTGTATTCTCATTCCGAATAATCCTGTCGAATTTACGTGGTCAATAGTAACTTAAGGAAAGTTACGAAAGGATTTCACGTAGGTGAAAAGCATGCAGGCGTATATAAATCCAATATCAAAGGGTTATCAGATCCAACTATAAGACCGCCTGCGCCGAGCGTAACTTTTGACACTTCGGAGTGACGATGCTGTTAGATGGTACGTATATAAGCGTAGTGGTTGTAGGCTGTAGCTTGTAGGGTGGAGGCGGTGGATCAGTGGGAAAAGCGGGGGCGAGAAGCTATTAAACTGACAGAAACACTTGCCACCCCCGCGGGTCGTGTTCCCTCACCAAGGCCGAATCCCTTCCTTCCTTCATCCCTTACTGCAACACCGTTATTAATATATATATATATACTTTTTTTTTTTTTTTCTTTTTTTTTCACACCCCAAATTGTCTCCTCTGTACAAGCGCGTCGCGGCGTTTGCGGGAGCTCTCGCGGGGCTGCAGCTGTGAAGCAATTTTACAGGCGTGTGACTGACGCGGTCAAAGGATATTCTCTCTAACAGATAAATAGACCGAAATATCCGCTAGTTTGTTGTTGCACAATGAAATTGGAAAATGAACTTAGATTTTTGAAATTTTGTTTAACGGATAATAAAATTCACACATACTAATGTAACGAAATTTTAAAGCACAATAAGATTTTTCAGATTGCAGATATATATACCCGCGACGAGGGGAATTTTTCGGGTCAAAAGGGATGACTAATTGCGGAAAATGTGAATCCGATCAAGTGGGGTGAAGACGTTGTTGAAAATCCCTTTAATACGAAACGATTTAGATCTATGTATACTTCAGGAAAAGGTATATGTACTACCTGTGATTTAAAAAGAACTTCCATACACGGACTGAAATGTCCTAAAAAAAAAAAAAAATTTGACAGCAGGTCCTTCGGTGAGAAGATCCGAATAAAATATACTCGACAATAATGATATCTGTTCACGTTTGAAATATATTTCTATATAATAAATTCTAGAACTGTGATCGTACAATCTAAGATCAGTGTTGAATCGTCAAGTATGAAATATCGAAGGCGCGATGACAACCCAATCGACCGTTAACCGTTCTCAAAGCCAAGTACATACCTATAATACATATATAGGTATATACATATACATATATATGTATATATATATATACGTTGGCGATGGCGCTTAAAAATCTGAAGTACTCGAAGTCCTCGGTCTAGTTCAACGATGGTATGGTATTCTTAAGAAGAAGAATAAAAAAATAAGAATAAATAAAAATGAAATGAGAAAAAAAGAAGAAAAAGAAAAAAAAACTCTCAAAGTCACTAAACAATCTTTCGCTCCGGTACGCCAAGCCGGTCTAAATCTCGACTCAGTGGCTCCTTGATCTGCCCCAAAGCGATTGTTCACACAGACAAAGAGAGACATTCATATCAACGAATGCCTCCTTCCCTCCAACCCTCACTCGATAGCTTTCTCACTCTCTCTATATTTTTCTCGATCTCTTTCCTACACGGCTGCGCATGCTGCAAGTTCATTTATAAGCAGATGACTGAGTAACGGACGCGCAGGAGAAGTCTATAATTTGTCGAGTCGAGTTCGCTCGCGCTGCTTTATATTTATAGTCTAGTGCCTTTAAAGCGTTGCTAATGTGCTTCCATCGCGCGAGGAGGGGGGCTTAGGGGGATGACGAACCCCCGCCTGGTGCAACTCGAGACGGAATTGTCGGGCGCCGCGTGTGCCGTATTCTCATTGTCCGGTCGTCGAGCCACCGGAAGTCACCGGAAGGTGAAGACGTAACGGAAGACTCCGTCGCGTATACCGTAGGTACCCCTACCTACCCCCTAAAGAATCGATCGCAGCCTACCTTCGTTTTTATACTTCCATATACTAACGCAGCATCTGTATATACGATTTCATACAGAGTTTTGTATTTTTGTTACTTATTTCCGGTGGCTTGGTTTTGTTTATCTTTCAAAAACTACGAGTAGATTTTTTTTAATTTATCACTCTAAGCTGTACGTGAGTTGTTGCCTAAACATAACGATATCGATAGATAAACGGAGAACGATGCCCTCACACTTTCCAAATATATATTTTCAGTTTTTCCATGTGTATAGGGCTTATTTTCGAGGCTATATAATTATGGCGATTTTATATTTAGAGGGGTGAAATCACTCGCGAAATAAGCAATCGTCAGGCTTAATAATAGCCTGTCTACACCGTGAATGAGGATTATTTTGTTCTCTGATTTTGTTTTTTTTTTTTTAATTTTTTTTCTCTTTTATCATCGAAAATTAACCTGATTTTCATGTTTCATGAAACACAACGATCACCTTCTGATCGAGAGCTGGTTATGAACAGTCGACTGACATATTTTCGATGCAGATGTTGAGAAGGTGGGAAACTAATCGCGACCGTGACATACTTGACGGCTTTCGCTGTTATTGCGAGATAAGATTATTTTTACGTACAGCTCTTAGACCTGTCGAGGAGACGGGTCTGCCAGTCATACATATCCAAACGTTAAACTAATATTCATAATCGGCATGATATCGAAAAGTCACGAACCCTTGGCAGCCATGAATTTTGTTCAAACTCCAACCCGGGGCGTCATCCCCAACTTTGTATCCTTGATTCATATTTGATGCGCATTTGTTTGGAGTTGGCATCGAAATTGAATCCCTTTGTTTCGAAAGTTGCCGCTTATAGTAGCGCGAGTACACTTCGATTCCCATCAGTTATTTATGGGTTTCATTATTTTTTCGGCTTTGACTTTTTCACCCCATACCACCAACGCTCCGATGCAACGTCGTCCCTTGGTTCTTCTCTACGGGTAGTGAGTGTGACACTTATCAAAACTAAATTAGAACCGAAAAAGTCGAGGTCTAACAATCCCCATCCAATTACGAGTGAATTATGGATCTTCGATATCCCGCGTTTATTACATCGCCAAGGCAACAAGGTGCGAAAATTTCTAAGTCTTGCTTTTGCTCAATTTCTCACGCCTTTTACAACGCGTAATTTTTCTATTGTCAAATTTTAATCGGAAATTGAAAAAAAAAAAATTTTTTTTCAGAGATGGGTTAACCGCAGACAATGAAAAGAAAATTTTTAGGGTTGTCCCCGAGACTTGAAGACGGGATCTCATCCCCCTTTGAAAAAATGTAAAAGGTAGGAATAACAACCCCAAAAAATAAAGAAGAAATAAAAAAAATCATATAAAAAAAAAACAAGAAGTACCTACTGAAATCGAAAAGGGTGAGCAGACTGACTTTTGTCGCGCCCTTTAGACTGTCCGTCAATTATCTCGATTTCTTCCGAAATTTGGGATTCCTACGAGTAAACCTTTATACCGTTAAATTCAAGACATTTGATTCCCAGATGCTAGCCGCCCCCTGCAGCCCTAGGATCCCCTCCGCAAATCTCGATGCCTTACTCCTCTATGCTAAGTTCAATCTTCTATTTCGAATTGAATAGAATCACACTCTATTATTCAATGGTTGAATAGCCGCCGTGCTTTCTGTGTCCTCGTGATCGAGCGACTGATTCGGATATCGCTTCCTTATCTAAGCTTAGAGCGCAGTGAAACTCGCGGACGATTGTCCGAATGAGGGATGTTACTGCCGAACTGAATCTCCGGGCATCGCGTCATCAGCTTAAAAAATAAAAAGAAAAAAAGAAAAAAAAAAAAATAGAGAGTCCACGAAATAACCCGGGGATGTTGACTTGATTCGCTATTTCCATTCGTACGATCGTGGCAGTGGCTGGTGGCGAACGACTTGGATCGCTATCGGGTAAGTGGCTCTGCTTTAAAGTTTAAAGTTTACTTATCTCGCGGGCGCTTCTGGCTCCCGGGAAGAATGGACCGGGGCTGAGGCCGAAATGGTCAGTCTTTTGTTGCTCTTGTTTACTGCGGGGGCGTGCGATCGCGAACGGTTGATTGGATTTCCTCTCCTCTTCTCTCCGTGCCTTGGTTCGCTTCGCCTCGCCTCGCTCCGCTTCTCTTCTCTTCTCTGGCCGTAACTCTATTCTCCTGAAGTTTTATTTCGCTTAGAAATCTCGGAGTCCAACGCTCCTTGATTCGATCTTTTACTCCGAGTGTTTGAGAGTTGATTCTCACCAAAAATCGAACGAAACTTTTATCATATTTCATACTCTCCTTAACTTTTCCTCGTCCAATATTATACCTACGACCAATGGACGCGTTCGATCCAAGATACGAGAATAAGTTTTCAGAGAAAACAATTTGTCCCTAATTACAACGGTGTGCAACATAGATTATGACGTTGGCTTACGCTCAAAAACATCTGTTCCCCTTCCTAGATTCGCTCGGGGTTCCCGACCTCGCGTGAACCAAGGGGTGAACACGACTCAGGGGTTATCTTTCGATTTTCAATCTCCGATGACGGGGATTTAAGGACATTTTATAACAGGATGAGTAGCACTGTTACATCCAAATAACTTCAGGCTACGAGCTAATAAAAATCAAATTTAAACGCTGTCGGAAGTTTGAAGTCCATGCATCTTCGAACATTCATAAAGTCAGGTCTGCAGTATAGAACAGCGAGTAAGTGACACTTATACGTGTACTGCAGATCAGGCGTCTGGCAGTTACTGTAAATAAGATAAAATTGTACTGTGCATGTATGTACATACATACAAGTAGACAAATAATTTCATGTGTGCAAAGTTAGATTTCAAAGCTACGATTTGGCCATATATAGGACCAATTCAATGCTAATGTATAGATGTGAGATAAAATTAATTTAACGGTCGAGGCATTTCGCCTCCGGCTGTGTACTGCGGCTTGGATTACAATGGAGAATGTGCAGAGGCAGGTCCGAGGCTTACGGAAGCTACGTTCGAACGAAAACATAATTAGTCTGCATTGTTAATGCACTAATATTTGCACGCTGTCCTGTTACTAGTGCCTCTGGTTTTGCTAAAACTACCCACCATCGGGTCTCCCGTTTCTATACATACATACACACTATAACCGCTGATATACCTATATACGGCCTTTCATTGAGCTGCCATTTCGTTCTAGCGTGATATTGTTACAGTTTCGATTTTTTTTTTTTTTTTTTTGTTTTTTTTATTCTTTCTTTATTTTTTTACTTTTATTGTTTACACGCATACCGTGTTCGGCGCGTTTGGATCACGTCCATAACCGGCCACTGGTTTCGGCACAAAATTCGCTCCGGGCGTATCAATATTCAAGCCAATATAAACGTTACCAGTAATTATCGTAGACGTGACTGCACATGATTGTCCGAAGTCTGAATCAAAATTTTCTATATTGTCACCATACAAAATCCATCCAGAATCAGTAATAATTTTCTTATTGTTAAAAATGACGACGATCATTGTAAAAGTTGACTAAAAATTTATTGATTTTTATGAAAATCGTAACGTCATTAAAACTCAGTAATTGTCGACTTTATACTCCCAGATTAACTTACTGACTTCACACCTTTAAACGGTTCGATGATTCAGCCATATCGACGCTTAGTTTTTCGATTCAAATTTAGGGTACACAACTGACGTGTGAAACTCGCAGTGCTTGCACTAGACATCAAACGCCGTATGCCCTTTGATCAAATTCTGTCATTTAGATGGCTCTTGGCACGCAGTAGGTACTCCGCCCTCTGTCACTACCGGTAAACCAATAGATTTTGATTGGGAGAATTTACTGAAAACCCAATTTCCAATTTAATGATAATTATCACGATATTAATATGTGAGAGTTGAGAGGAAAAATCGAAATTAAATAAAGTAAAACACTATCTGAACTAATACCTCGTTATTAAATTTCTGTTTCTTAAAATTGAAGTTTAATATGCCTCTAAGGAAAAGGAGACTTTGTAAGCTTTATCGAAAATATTAAAAAAATAAAATAAAACAAATATAAATAATAAAATATGATATGAGTCAAGCTAATTATCCCACGTAATTACAATTCGCCAACACTTCTGCGATAAGCAGAATCTTTTCCTTGAATATAATACATGGAAATACACAATTGCAGTTTTGTTTTACAGTAAAAACCCTGTATGACGGTGCCGACAATTTGTTAGATAGAGCGAGAGAGAGAGATAGAGAGAGATAAGACTGGCTTAGAAATATCGCTCGGTATGACTCATTTGAGAAAAATACCTTGTATAAATTACCGCAAGCCAAATGTCCGATATTTTTTCCAATAACAAACCCGAAGGCTATCAAAGAGTGAGTTTTATATTGCTAATGTCTTTTGTCTTCGATAAAGAAAATTTTTGACAAAACTAACCGAAGAATGATGAGAAATCTGTTCAACTATCATGATAGGAGTCAACCATGCATCAACCCCTTCTTATCTCTGATTTAGTGATATTTCCAATACGTAGGAGGAGTCATAACATCAGGCGATTTTAAAGATTAAATAACGTCTTTGTTCGATAAGAAAAACGATATACGAACATGTCCACATGTCAATAGATCAACGGGCCAGTGACCACCCTGGTGATAAATGAACTGTGATTCTTTCGCCCTTAACTGCAATACCATCTTGATTAAGAGTGATCAACGATCCGTTTTCGTTTTGTGTATAGAATGGACCATGGAGTTAATAGATATTTTATAAAGTCAAACCTGAAAGTAGTAGTGCAGCGCGCGATTGCATTCATTGGGAAAAAAAAATTTTGTTCACCTCTTTCAATGACCGTAAGCTGTAAATCGACAATTATTACCACTAGCTTGCTGTTATAATGCAGATTATGGTGAAACCTGCTTCGCGCATTGTGAGAATGTTTGAAATACCAACATTTCATATTGGTTCGGTGTGTGCGATTGTGGTATAATTGTTTTCTCCATAAACATTGAATTCGATCGTCAGCCGTAGGGGCCAATAGCTTGATAAATACCTAACTGCATACATAACCTCCCTGTAGCATTGTGCATTTCGCATAGGCTTGTATTATGTTTCGTGGTATATATAACGTGGTAGACTTCGTCACCGTTATAACTGGCGTTAATTAGACGTATAGATTTATTTCAAGCTTTTTTTTTATAACAATATGCAGTATTATAATAAATTTTCCTCTACTTCCCCCTCCCCTCTCAACCCTTTACTCAGTCCCAATCTCTAAATTATCTTGAAATATTTCCTCACCGAGTAATCAAATTGAATATAATCTGTAAAACTATCTCACAGCAAATTAAATTTAACAACATATATTACATATGCCTAGATCAGTCAAACCCCAAGTTAATTCCGCTCGGTTTAACCGTTTGACAAAATCTCTAAAGACACAGGCGTGATACCCTCAGATAAAATGAGCTTCCCTGTAACCCACGGGTTACCTCCTATTCCCCGTTACACCCCCGCCTTGATTCAACCCTAATGGGGATCCGTCCGCAAGAGCACTTCAGGGCGTGTAATTGCTAGGATCCGCTTGCCACGACCCCGAACCAGAACCACCGCGAGTACAACCACCGTTCGCTTCACCCCCGACTACATACTACTTCGGCACCCCCGCCTGGTCTAGCACTAGTGGAGTATATTACGCCGTTATATACGGGACGCTCAGATGAAGAGTAGGTACTTCTTGGGGTATAGATGATGCACGTATAATCGTGTGTGTGTGTGTGTGTGTGTGTGTGTATGCGCGTGCATACCTACCTAGATGAGGACGTAAGTTCCCATTCATGCGTAAATGCGTGGGGTTAAACGAGAGACGAGAAACGAGTCGCGGAGGACCTGGACTACGTGCCACGCGGATGCTCTTTTAACTGACCCCCCCGCTAACAGATGGCACCCTTCGCGAGAGTTTTTGTTTCAAGAACGACCTCACAATTCGCGCATTACCAGACAAACGAGTCGCGGGCAATCGAGAGTCCGAGGGCGTAGCACGTGGCCACATGTCCAAACACCCCGTCAGCATGCGTGTGTATTAGAATTAGGGACTAGGAAGTAAGGAGGGTAAGGAAAGGGGCAATCGTTGAAACAATTCGATAATGGTAGATGAAATAGAGGGCGTACTATAACGTATGTAGCTTTATAGGTACCCTGTATACAATAATACTATCGAGTTCAAATCCACTGAGCCGATTTAATTTGATTGTCTTTCATTGGTAAATCGTTGCCGATTGTTACCGATTTCTACGCATATGTTATGTTTGTTTTTGTTTTATACACCCCACCTATGTGTATGTACATACATATATGTATACACCTATACCTAATTCTCGATATTCTTATAGGTATAAGGTTTATCTTACCCTTTATATTAACAAACGATTCAATATATGATGTAGGTAAATAGCACCCTGTACTATACGACAGATTTCTGTGTCCTGAGGCTAGACATAACGTAGCTCGTCAGGCGTTCGTAAATATCAACAGAAAAAACAGTGGACTCTTTGTACATTTATATATATACTCGTACTTTTTAATTGCTAGACGACCAGACTTTCAACTCGAGATCCTTAGGAGCGGAGCGCTTTATGAACTTGATAATCGGCACGTATTGTTGCGTTTTATGACATATATCGTTTTTAAAGTAAGATCAGAATGCAAAACATAAATCAAATGCGTAAAAATCATAACGATTTTCAGTATTCAATGTGAGAGTATCTTTCTTTCTGGGTTTGAATCAGTCTATACTAAACTACACATCGTTCTAATTAAAAATTTACGAATTCTGAATAATTTATTGACCAAACGACTTTGGTAATCAATTTAATCAAATTTTAGAAAACATATGTTTAGATCTCGAGATCTTCGAAGTCTATCGATGTCAGGTTTTGGTTGATTTAGATCGACGAGAGTAGCAATCTTTGTGTTTGGGAAAAGGAATTGAGAAACGGAAGTGTTTCATTTCTCGTTTAAAAATCGCATAAGTCGTAAAGACGGGCCTGGGGTATAAACATGATATTTGTAGGGGTGTTGAGCCTGTGATTCTATCCTGGGTCTCGGTTGTTGGAAAAAAGTTGAAAAACGCATTAGCGATGCACGTGACGTAGTTATCGGTGGATTATGACAACAGCGAAGCGATTCTACGGCGAAGGCATAGCGTGTATCGACAGTGACCCCAAATCCCGCACCCCCGCATCCGCACCCGATCGCAGAATCCCCTCTAATGGATTTCACTCATTTTTCTCCCTCGACGTCCCGACGTTCCGACGTCCCACCACCAACGCCAACGCCAACGCCAACGCCCCAGCTAGTCGTTGCAGAGACCGAGGTCCTCGATCGTCGGTCTTTAGGCCTCGTGCCTGCCTCTACTCTACGAGTACTCGGTTATATTCATTCGATTCGGATTCAAGAGAGGTACGCGCCTGCCTTCTGGGAAGAAAATGTCCGGAAGTTGAATGAGGGTGAAGCGTCGCTTACGCTGCTCTCAATACAGCGATACTAATCTCAACGACGTAACGCGTTAGATTTTCTCGTAACCGAATTGAGCCCGATTTTAACCGATACCAATATAAGTTTACGAAATTGTATATATGTATGGCCAGGTGTGTACCCTTCGATAATAGAATACTTAAACTGGCTGAAATAATTGAACCTCAATCAAAAACCATTGTCATTAATTGTTTTCAGTTCTGTTTTATCGATGCACAAATTACTCAAAGTTACACGCACGCGATCAGAGTTTATCTATTTAACAATGTCTAGATTCTACTTGTAACCTCTAATATTTCCTTAGAAAGACACCATCCCTTAAACATTCGTTGAATATATGTTCAACCATACACATGTGAAAGTTGAATGCTTGATCAAGTTTCATTCTATCTCTAATCGTAATCTTTCGACATGGCAATCATCAAGCGTGATTTGCAAAAAATGATTGAATTTTTTAAAATTATTTTTACTAGATGATAAATTGAATCAGTTGATAAACAATTGGGTAAAGATAATGTCAGTATTTTAAAATATTCTCAAAAATCATCAATTAAGCTCAATTATCTATATCTGTCACGATAAAAGCTATATAAGTTTCGTTATTATAACGTGTGTAAAAATTAATTCATACTAAATTCGTGGCTTTGTTTTCAAATAGATTCTGATATTAAAATGATTGTGGAACGTTGAATTAATTCAGAGAGTTTTAAATTAGTTCTCAAAATTTTAGAATGAATTCTGTTTTATCGTAGATTACTAGCATCAGAATGAAACGTCAGTACTGATTGGCTTCGAAATTTCATCGATAAGACGATAGGTGAGTAATGATCGATGTTACGATACTCGAGATGGATCGAACGATCCAAACCATCTATAGCTATCATTTAAACAATCGACATAATGGCAGTCGTACATCTCCCCTCCATAGATTACCTATCTTTAGTTCTCCTTGTCTCTCGTTATCAATACACATCCCAAACATTTCCTACTCATGATCGTTTACGATTGGTTCAACGATTCGAGAGTAATGAAACACCTGGTCGAATTACATCGAATTACTTAAAAAGTTTCTTACTGATAGAAACTCAACATTCGATTAATTTTTTTATTTATCGACTTATAATTATGACTCGATACTTTTTTTTTTCTGGTGTCGTTCGCTTTTCATCGGTTTTTTGTTTTTTTTTTATAAAAAATTCATTAAGTCACTCTTCGTTAAGTATATTAAAAATTTATTTTCTATTTCTTATTCATTATGAAATTGATAAAATCAGAAAACTTTTTTTCTTGCAACAAATACTAGGCGAAAATTTTGACTAGCAATAAATTCAGTATTATCTTATAACAAGTAATAATTGTGATAGTAATCCGTCAACTCATCACACATATGTCGACGCGAATTAAGACACGTAGGTAGGTATACATTACGTTTGTATAGACGGGGTGATTAACTTATAGAAATCAACCATATTCACGTACGCATGTATTGCTACATGCTGCATGTAGAATGCAATACATATTATAAAATATATATTCAGTCACCGATAAGCTTTGACTTATATTTTTATTTCCTTATCCAAGTCAATTTTATCCGATTGTTTGTATAATATCTGGTATTACAATATTCGTTGCTTCTTAATCGAAATCACATGTTGATCATTGAAAAAAAATTGTCAGATACTTTTCCACAAGAGTTTCTTTTGTTCTTTTTTTTTTTTTTTTTTTATAATTTTCGTACTTATTACGGATTTGGTTTTTCGATAAATTTTTATCATTGTTTCTCCTCGTGACTCTCGTGTCACCAACCTATACCAAAATAGTACAAATACCGTGCCCACTCAACTGATATAAATCCGTTATCATTATCTAATCGAAATTCGAAGATATCGCATATAACTCTGCGACTTAATTAGTGGATCATCAAGACTTCCTGATTCGGGTACTTCTGCTTTATCTTATCTACAAATTTAAGTCTATCTGATCAGCTGGCTGTTCAAAAATTGACTCATTTTATCGAGGAGGTTGGTATAGTTTTGTCGGATAATTGATATCGCGTCAAGCCCCTTGCGCAAATTCTACATCTTCAGATTATATACCGTCCTTGTTTATAGATGTATGTAGTGTACGGTACAGAAGCATGTATCCACGTCTTACCCTCACATTATGTACGTCTAATTCTCTGTTCAAGGATCTTCTATATTTAGAAAAAAATTTGTATTTTTTTGGAAAAACTATCTTCATGTATTAATTTATTCAATATAAATATTCGAATCGTTTCGACCGATTTTATAGCATTGCCAAATTATCGGCCAATATCAAATGATTGTATACCTATATATGTATTGTGAAACGAATTTTTTAAACTGTAAATTTATAACGAGCCTGCACTCAGTCCGTGGATTCTTATCCGTACGGTGATAACTGATAATTATACTTATCCACAGTATTTTCAATTATTATTACCGGTCATCAAGATTGACATTCATTGTAAATGTCTATTGAAATTTTAATTAACAAAGTTCTTATTGATACAGATAATACCTACGTCTTCTCTGTTTCATGACTATATACCTTATTTGAAACGATAATGTATTACGACAGATTTATTTGGTATTAATATCGTAAGAAAACTAATCTTTCACCGTACCTCTATGTACAATACGTAAGATTAGTTCATTTAAGTAATATAATCAAATTAATAACATCAAAAGTATGACTTTAATTAAATAGATTCAACTATTCGATAACCGAACTTCAGCCATACCAATAACAAGTTTATAAATCTGTTATTTGTCGATGAATGATGTTTTCTTAAGATAGAATTAAAGCAGATCGATTTAATAGGTAATTCAAAACTTTGAGCTTGATTCAAATCACTGCAAACAATAATCAATTAGCTATAAGGTAATGTATGAGATACAATAAGCATGAAAACGTAATCGATTTTTAATCGCTATCATTGGTGCTAACTCATCGGGATTATTGATTCTATTTTATATTGTATTTTGTAGGCTGCCTTAGCTACAATAAAAAAAAAAAAAAAAATTAAACCTATACCCCTTCTTGACCGGCACTGGACGTTGCGAAATTATGATAACAATATAATTGAGCTGATCGTTTATAATTTCCGATTGGTGAAGTAAAACATGTCACTGAATAGACGCACTTTCTTTCACCGATAGACTCCTTACCAATTATTACAATGAAACGTTAATTTATGACGTAGAAATTTCAAATAAAGACGATTTTTCAAGAACATTTTCGGAAGGTAAAAAAACTGGTTCTAATGTTCGATTTGATTGTTAAGAATTCAAAGTTGATTCATTAAAATAAACATTATCCAATGACGTAAAGTACGCGTACTGTAGATTCCACTAATTTGACGGCCCTGACGTTGGCTAAAATTTGCTACCGGTATGGCAAATTTTAAACGGCTCGAATTTGGAAATAGTCTATCGTCTCTGGAAATTATTTTGATCAACATTTTCGTCGTATATTCGGTTAATTAAGAATCCTGTAATATTTTAAGGAAAGTTTTCTGACGCTTTTTATACTTAATTAAATACTTTTTCTTATTACTTTTTTATCGTTTCTTCGTTACGGTTCCATTTTTATCATAACCGTGTCAAAGTGAACGGTAAAGGAAAGAACCTTCTTTTTTTCTTTATTTTAAAAATAAACTGCAGATAGGCTGCACCCATGTTATTACATAATTCGTATAACTTTTGAAATACTAAAGGTACCAATTTCTGTCTTTTGACAGAAAATTTTATGGAATTTCTTTATCAACGTCTCAATGGTTTAAAAAAGAAATTATAAATTAAAAACGATAGTTAATATCGAGAATAACGAAAAAAAGAAACTGATAAACTCTGAATAGAAATGGATTCAATTTCAAAGTACTCACGTGGGGTTTTGAAAATCATCGTTTCATTAAAAAAAAAAAAATAAATAAATAAATAAATAATCCAATCCGTAGTTGTTCTTTTACTCAATGAAGATTGAAGTTCTTTAGTCAGTTGATCCCAAGACTTTGGTATTTGGTGTTAGTAGACTAACAGAAAACAGTTGAAAAAATATGTAACTGGACCTGATCCATATGGATCGACTAAAGTTTTCGCGAGGTGACAGACAAACTGCAGCCAACTCCTCCCGACCGAAATATTGCCGGCTATCTATTCGAGTCGAATACGTATCGTTGTATCATCGCACCATTATCATTTCGGCGAGTTAGAATGTGTTGGTAACGTGTACGTTTTGTTGTGAGAAATTAATAGCCAGATATATCCTCGTATCTAACCTGTGATACAGATCTTATGTTATAAAATAATCTTTTCGTAAACAGTTTGTGTAACGCGTTTTGTATGTATATACAACCGATTGTCGCATTCTCCCCCATACGTAATAACGGCGAATTCTAACACATAACTAATAGTAAAAAAATTTTTTCGTTATATTTGCTCATGCACAGACCATGAAAGATTAAAATACCTTTGAGAGAAGGCGAAGTATGTCAGACAGTTAAAAATTCGATTAAAATTTAAGACAGATTAGCTGCTAATATCCTAAAGTCATTCTTCTATCTCTGTAAGTAATTAAAATATACTTCGGGTATTAGTGCAGGCATGAATAGTCCTGCTAATATACTGTTAATACTTCGTTATCACTCTATACACACCATGAATCGAACCCAGACGCAAATGTCCTCGATAGTAAATTAAATGCATCGTAGCTAGGCAGCTTCTACTTGAGTCTCTGCGATATGGGTAAACGGGTATCACGCGGTGGCGCTAATGAGTGAAGATATGATAATGACTGAGTGACAGTGGATGGCACTAGGTTCTCACGCCTCGATCTTTAAAGTATATAAGGATTTTGCGGGAACTTATTAGATATCACAGCTGTTACAAAATAAAAATTCTCACGTCATACACGTGTACGATTTCTTCTTTACGTTTTTACTCAACTTTATGATAAGGTCTAAATTAACTTTCATTCTCCACCATTCCTCACTTATTCCTTTTCTTCTTCTTCTTCTTCTTCTTCTTCTTCTTCTTCTTCTTCTTCTTCCCGCAACAAGGCTCTTGCCAAGAGTCCCTAATCTTGTCTGCGCGGCCACCTGCATGGCGTGGGATCGGGATGTTCCTGGTGTCAAGACAAGCCGGCAGTCTAAACAACCGGCAGACAGTGCGAGATAACACGCGAAAGTAAGCTGGGCATGAGGTCACTTCTCTTCCTCTTACAGCTAGAACTTGTATGTATATAACCTTCCGCTAAAGAAGGAAGGAAGTAAACCAACTCAGAGCGCGGCTCATTCCTTGGATCAATTCCGTTTATCCCCGACCAGATAAAGACTGTCATATAATTCCGATTTGCCAGATAGCATTTGGTGTCTTAAAACAATATCCAGACCTTCTAATCTCATGAGCATTTCAGTCTTAGAGGCTTCTAACAACGATACTTTGATTATTATCAAAGGAACGTATGACACAGTGGAATTGAGGTTGAAAAAAGCTCCACAGCCTCGATTGTAGTTAAAGTTAATCGTTATTTCCTTAATGATAAAATTTGTCATTTGTATAACAAGTTTTAAATTAAACGTAAATAAGTGTTATGATAATAATGATGGTAATGGAATTGGAAATGAAAATAGAAGTGGAAATGGAAATGGAAATGCTGGTCCTGAACCCTGGGAGAAGTATGAACACTCATTGTCAGCGATACTGGCTTCCTTCTTCCGTTATAGATAACATAAGAATTGAGTAAAAGGGCTCGTGGGACCGGCATCACGGCGCCGTGCTTATCTGACTGCATGCTGGACCACGCATTACTTTTATCAAAAATCTTGCCCATGACCCAGATTGGTGGAAATTGTAATAATTTTTCTAAGTTCTTTCTTAATTATCTGTATGTATACTAATTTTTCAGCATCCATACTACATTGAGACATTGTTTAAAATGATCCCAAGGTTTAGAAATTGTGATCAGAAATTGTTGACCAAAATTTTGAATACAAGAAAAAATATTCCTTTCTTTTTTTTTTTTTTTTTTTTTATATTTCACTTCATATTTTCACCCACCGTTTTTTATACTTTTTGTCCTTATTATTAGACAGTCCTACGAACTGGCGTCACATATATATATTTAACTGGGGTTAGACGCAAGGAGGCGGTCATAACACTCATGATTTATATAAACTCGGACTTTTTAAAGTTCTCGGAGTTTTGGGTCTCTTAAACCTGACGACTCGCCCTTCGGGGATCGTCTCACGCAAGCAGGCGTGAAATGAAGCTACGTCATGCAAAGACGACCGCTAGCTACTTCGGTGACACAGAAGCTCAGGTTTGCGATCTCCATGGTTCTTTATGGGGCAACTTGAAACCCTAGCAGACTTTTGGACGAAGAGGTCGTCCATCAAAGGGTTCCAAATAAATACCGACCAAAGATCATCAATATTCAATATTGCTGATGAAATCTTTTATCTAATCAGCTACTTTTACTGCTTATAATATACATGTTTCAAATTTCTACTCCCATGATGAAGAAATTTTTATTTATTCATTTTCATTATTCAGTTTTTTAATAACGATGTGAAGACAGGGTTATAAGTTTACTCAAACTCTTCATAATTATGTGTGTGTTTTCGATACATTTCCCTATGAACTTCCACCAATGGTAGCAAGTAAAATAAACAAAAATATCTCCACGCTTATACAGCAGGATATGAAAAATCCTACTGCACCATGATACGCGGCTAGAGTTTATTTATATCTTGATATCAGTTCGTATAGGTATAAACGGTTATGTCTTACGATTAGTAGCCAACTTCTCGACTAGGCACTCATCAAGCGAAGTGTTTGATCGATGGATCCTCCCAAACCGGAAATTATGCGTCAGTCTATCTCTGCAGGGGAAGTGACGCTACGGGGCTGCGATGCCGGCTCACGCTACTATATCTAGTATCTGTTGATTATATTTCCGTAAAACTCTTCCCAGGGTACGTATTTCTGTTATTGACTCCGGTTAGCCGGCTCAAGTAGAGTTAGGATTTACCCCGTGAAAAGCAATTCGTTCGCGGTAACCAATCACGCTTATTGTCGGATAGGTTCGCGTGCTCCTTAAGCCACCTCGAACAAAATCCATCGCGCTATCCTGACCGGATTTATTTTTGATAGCTCGTCGACAATTTTCTTCCCTTTAATTTACTTTTTTTTTTCTTCTTCTTCTTCTTCTTTCCTTTGCTTTATTGTCTTTTTTATTTGCCATTCAATCCCTGTTCAACATGTTCTATTTTTCGTTAACCCAGTGGCATGCAGATGCATACAAGCAGGGCATATCTACTTACTTCTCGTGTAGGTGAGGCAAACGTCGCGTGCCCGTTACTATAATACGATTCTATTCATATTATAACTTGACATTCTATACGAGGTCAGATGCCACTTGAGTTACGCCTTCGAATCCTTACCAGAACTTAACAGACGAACGTTACGTGAAACACGTAACGGTAAAAATTTTCAAAAAGAAATATACGCCTTCGGAAGTCTCTCCACGCCCCTTAATAGGGTAGTCTCTTCGACAATATTCCTTCTTGCCGCTACTCGAATAGATATATCATAAACGAAAATCGACATGATCATTATTCGATCGTTAAAAAAAATTTTATTTTTTTTTAATTCAATACCTCTCGCTATGAATTATATAACTCATGTACATACATACATACCTCAGCCACCCTCAGTGTAGTTAAACATCATGCATTTATGTACTTTCCTTGGCATTTCAGGGTAGTTGAATGAATATACGATATATACGAGACATGCCCAGGCATGGGAGTGTTTCCCAGAGGGGCTGCCGAGGCCGGCACGTGTCTTCGCTGTATAATGGGGTTGCCGTCGAAGACTAATCACGTATAGTATACCTACCTTATTCCTCTGGCAATCGTTTACAGCAGCCATTATACCCCGCGTTATTTGTATAATGAATTAATCGGTCCCGGTTAAAGATGAGAGACGGAAGTTCTGAGTCAAAGAAATATTTTCAAAAAACAAAAAAACTGAGACCAACGTGTGTTTTAGTTTGGTGAAAAGTTTGTCTATCCATACTTAGCGTGTTTTCAACGATTCAAGCGTGCAGACGTTACCTTAACGTGATCGGAGTGCAATTTGTACGGGATATCGGGACAGAACCTTGTAGACTTAACAGTTACACATATACCTACACACATAGGTAACCATTGTGCTAACCAGACTTTACTACAAGGGTGAAGATAGCCGACAACCGAAATAACAAGAATTGTTCGCAATTCGCAGCAGCCACGATGGCTCGATAAATCAACTTCCGGACGCAGGGACATTGTTTGACTGCACGCGATCTACACGTTGTAATCTGCTCGAGTTTGAAATCCTCTTAAGTATATTATAGGCACGTTATAACGAAAGGGTAAGTTTTTTTTTTTTTTTCGATTCCTTAACGGTTTGAAAGTATCGAATGAGATAGACTCGTTCGATGAAGAGACAGTTTCTTTTCATACTGTTATGATACTTACATTGTGCTGACCAAAAAACAAAATGAGGAATACTAAAAAACGCGTCAATGACTGTAAACCCAAGCTGCGTAGACTGTGACGATCTGCAATAGGTATACACCGGTAAAACTCAATTGGGCCAATTACTTGTTAACCATAGACGATATCTGATACATCATCCATAGAACCAGTCACATAATGCTCAGTATCTACGATCTAAAAAATCTTTAGGTTCAAAGCTCAGTAGTACGAAACGGTAAGGGTAGATAGCTACGCTGCGCTGCGCTGCATCTGTTGTCACGCCCTCCCGTATGTGAGAGTATGTATGTATTCCAGTTTTGGTACAGGGAAGTCACATAGCAGCCCGCAGCAAACAGTGCAAAGAGAGAAATGGAGGGTGGGATAAAGACAGACCATAAAAGAGCCAGAGGGATGTTTTTCAGTTTGGGGTCGCGAGGGATCTAAATGTTTTATTACTTAATCATGACGTTGGGGTTGCCTAGTCTGGCAGCGGGGGAGTCTAGGCACAATACGTGAGGCCCACAAGATCTTTAGGACCCTGAAGAATTTCATGAATTAGCTTATACTCCCATTCAGATCATAAGTTTTCGATTATTTGACACGGATGCTTTGGAAGAAGAAAAATAACTAAAAAAAATTACTCTTTTTGAGAATTTTTTTTTTTTTTTTCTTTGCACAAATTCTTTAAAAGTATGAAGTGCAATTTCAGTCGAGTCGCGGCCTTGAATTATTCCCGGAACATTGACCGTCTCGCTATAGCAAGCCAACGACTCAATTAGGCGGTTCAGAAACTCACGTTAACTTCCGAATTGTACACATGTTGCGCGTTACGTCGCAAATAAAGAATTTACGGGCAATGGACGACGACGAGGAACCACGATGTGTGCAGTGACGCGGGAACCACGACAACAAAACGTTGAGGCATCCACGTTCACGCACATCGAACTCTACACTCCCATGAACGATCATTGTTTGCCTTAGCTAAGCGCGTGTGCGTTAGAAACTACACTATATAACTACATTAGGGGTTACAACCCCAGCACGCGCCAGCTGGCTCATTGTGAAGCTGTTGCCCCGATATCTCTGCTACAATGGCGTGGAATTTTTATCTCGAAAAATTCGAACACGGACAGTCAGCGCGGTCGGAATACACAGATTATTTAGTTCTCACAAACCTGCAGTTCTGGTTTTTCATTAAGCCTTTTTACCTCTAAATTTTCATGTTTTTTTTCATTTTTTTAACTAAATGAAATTAAATGAATTTCGGAATAATACAGAATAGGTAAAACAAAGACTAATTATTATTAAAAAATTCTCCGTCCTAGGATTAAAAAAAACCAACATTTTTTACTACCGTGATGATACATGGTTGAGCTTGTACTTAAAGCAATTGATTCTGCAGGCCGTTCCTTTGCCGTCTACGCCACTGTAAGGATCATCCCCTAATGTATTTACGCGGGGACAGTACAGTGTCGATGGGGTGAGATTTGACACCCGTGTAGAGGCGATGTCCCGTACATCGGACACGATGTATGGTTGTATCTCTATTGTCATCGGAGCCGAAAGATTAAGCTAATTTCACACATGTTCGCCCGTTACGATCTATTGACTAAATCTGTTGGTAATGGTAGAGGACGACGCGTTATTTCTCTCCTTTCGAATAGATGCGAGTTATCCTCCGACGTGTACCCTTTTGACCCTCGTAATCATAACTATATGGCAGATTAGTACCAAACTACATTCTGCAGTCAGTATGGATGAGAGTCTTTCCACGGTCTGCGCATCGATTTCGCTGATCAATGGTGAATATATATCGATAGTAATTTTCTTCAGACATATATATTTTTCTTCTTATAGGATTCTTCAAAGTCTAAACGGAAACGAAATCGTTGATACACACATATGTATAGTATGTATGTATATCTCTTAGGCCGGAGGCGGTGGTGTAGAAGTTTAACCGTATTTTCCGGAAGCTCCTAACGATGGTCAGATAACAACTTAGTGGCTAACTAGCCGAGCAAACAACGTAACGTAACATCTGCCATGACAAAGTCAGCCCAGCTTTAGGCTAAGCGAACTAACCGGTCGATTAGTCGAGCCTAGATCAACCGCTAGCAAAATTGGAACTCTCGTAGTTCTGTCTTGGGGACGCACCCGCCCACATCCTTCGTGGTTTACAATTACGTAATGTCTCGCATATGTCCTCTAAGAATACGCACATGTCCTCAGTTCGTTCGTCCATACGTCCATTCGTTCATCCGTTCGTTCAGCGGTCTGTACCGCCGTGCGAAAATCGACGCCTTGCGAAGCGTAGGTATAAGCCAACTGACCACGTGGGTGGCTCTGATTATGGGACTTCACACCTCGCACATAAACAACAAATTAAAGAAATGCCGAAACGGTCTGAGAGCTAAAAACCTGAGGTTGAAGGTACGCGGAATTTAGCGTGTAATGACTCTTCAGCTGGCTCGCTTTTATCTTCGAAAATATACCGCGCGATGTCTACTTCAAGTCTCATCTTGCGTTCAAAGTTCAAATTTTTCTACAGGCATACAAGACTATCGTTCAAAGTCGTCGAAAAAGTTCACAGAACAAACTTTATCTTTTATTTCTTCTTTTTATATATCAGCGGTTATGTCGTCCTTGGAGTATCTTAAGCAGTTATAGTATACTGTAAACTTTGTTGCAGTTGATTGAAATCCAAGGTGCCGTTTCTTGAGTCTTGGAGACGATACTGTAGCTCAAAAGACGAAATAGTTTGGCACAGGTAGGTACTCTGTTTGATATAAAATTCTGCAATTCCTCTTCCAAAACTTAAGGAGTTACATCAAAGACACATAATTCTGAAAGTTAACCGATGAGAAATTCGAACGGTTTTAGGTGAAGAAACGACGATAGAACTCTTTTTATATGGGGTAATTATAGTTAGGAAGCGGAGTACTATAATTGATGAAAAAACTCGAGGAAGGGGGTGATTTGTATTTTTTATTTTTTTTTTTGGATAGTATATAGAATCAGGCGGTCCAATCGTGATGCCGAATAATATTATGAGAAGGAAGGAATAGAATATATGAGCACCGCGACGTTTTTTTCATTCCCACGCGACCTTTAACCTCATTCGCTCGTCCGAGGTTCGCGGACAGCGACGAGTACCGCTCGCCGAGTGAGTCCTGTCATTTGACACAGTCCTAAACCCGATTCGCGCCACCAGCTTCAGCCACCCGTCCGTCTGGTTTTGTCTCGCGACTCGTGTTCCCAAGCCTGAAGAACAAACGGGAGGGAAGAAGAGAGATGTTGAAAAAGACGGGGTGAAGAGAGAACACTCGCGTGGGTGTGGATCGGAACGTCGACGCTTCCCAAGCCCATGCATGAATGTGCCGCGGACGAGAAGCCCGCGAATCTTTTAGAAGATAAGCTTTTGTGTGCCAACGAGTCCCAAGTCTGTGGGAACTTGGATGTTGGAAAGCACCGCCTGGGCCATGCGCTCCCCTCATCCCCCCGTGTCTCGTCTACCTGGCTGGCTCGATGCTCCAGCCTTAGAATTTCGCTCGGATATTCATATGACTCGATTTCATCTGTTTGAAAATTAGATTCCAGATTATAAATGGTCGAAAAATAAATATATACATTTTTTTTTTTTTTTTGGTAAACATTTTACACCGAGTCTCTAATCTTTTACCGAAATTTTCTCTATCGATCCACTTCACGTAACTTAATATGATTGTAACCATCTCCAGAAGGATGACGTAGGAGTATGCCGTACTGCAGACTCTCCAAACTTCATTGCGATAAGAGTGTAGGGCATCTCCAAATCGTAAATTACTTAACACCGTATCGAACGTACTGCACATTTGTTTGTCCGTATGGATAATCGGCCCAGTTGCTAGCAGACGTAACCTAGCCGCCACAAAACTGTAGAAGCGATGATGCAAACCCATCGAAACCCAGAAGTCTCAGGAAGGCCACTTGAAAGATAACAACGTGACATACTAAGATGCAGGCGACTATGTAGTACGGATTACTTCCGACTTGATACAGAGCAGATTTTATTCAGTTGTCGATTACTGCAGTAAGAATTTTTTTTGTTTTTTTTTTTAAATTCCTTAATGACAACTAAATGATAAAAAAATGCTTTGTTAATTCTGATTTTTCACTCGGTACAAATATAGGTGTGTATCGATAACAATGACGCGGAACACATCTCATCGGGGCGTATTGCAATTTCCGGAACTTCCAAGAATAGCCTACCTAGCGGCAACTAGAACCCGCATCGATTGGCTGTTTAACGCCGATTGAAAGCGATCGTGCGCGTCCGAAAGGCTTCCGTATTTCAAAATTACTACTTCAATTTCGATTGGAGATTTAAACGGCTCAGACCTTTCGCATTTGCCTGATGTATGTATGTATGTACGTACACGTTGTTTTCAATTTAACAACATCCAATTCACAGTTTAGAGCACTTAATTGATTTTCTTTGTTAAAGAAACGGGAAAATTTAAGCGAACGTCAGAGAGAGATACAAAGATCAATATTTCATCAACAAAATATTTTTAAAACAATAACAAAAAAACTATCTCACTGATCTCATTATGGATTCCGATCGAGCAAATGAAAGTCTGGCAAATTGTATAAAACGAAAGCTTAGCCACTAACCGATAGCATAGTAAAAACCACAAAATGAAAAAGGCCGAAGGAGAGTAATTTGCTTCTCGAATCAAGACAATTGAATAGTGTTTAGTGGTCAAACAGCCGATAATTGGGTATCTTTATGGCTGTTTCTTGTATCAACTAGTGCGCTGTAGACTGCAGTGGGTTGAAACTCAACCCAATAAACCCACCAGGTATAATATACCCACGCTTTGAGGTAGACGAGCAGCCTATACAGGTATAACTGTGACCTGCAAGGCCTGGAGCTCCATCTAAGTTGGCACATGCGATGTATGTCACGTATTGTACATACTCGTACATGTGGGTATCTAACAGTCGATAGCCTTTGTGCACCCGAAGTGTAATTGGTTTACCTTCCTTCCTCTCTAAACGTCCCGTTTTGGATGGACACGGATATACATCTACCATATATGTGGACAAAACAGGATATCGAGGTGTTTAAACGTAGACCACGGATGCTTCTGGAATCTGGAACAATCGCAAATGTTACGTGCGTTCCGGGTATACTGTAGTTTGAATTCTTTGAACCGCAAAGTCTCCCGTTTCCAAGACGCCCGCGGTCAGAGTAGAGACTCGGAGAAATCCTATATATAGTCCGGTCTCAGACCTGAAAGAAACGTTTCGTTCTCTCTCAAACCTTGGGAATCTCTTAAGGAATATGAGTGAGAAACTCATACAGACTTGTTCTCGTAAAGTATAATTTAAACCTACAACAGAGATTTTTCATTCAACCTCTCACGACACCGTATTAAAATAGTTTCTGTGGTGAGATATGTATGTATATACATACATACGTAGTACATACATACATACATGCCACTATCGTATGTCAAAATGTTCCTCATATCGATTCCGATAATAACAATTATTATTTTACATAAGTATATGCTACAATCTTTATACGTGTATACGGATGTCGATCAAATAGGCAATGTACATGTTGTATAAATATGCCAATCTGGTTAGGTCAGTAAGATAACTTGAAATGAGATGCAGGACGAGGGATAGAGCTGGGGTCAAGCCGTAATGACATCACTTCATCATTCGGTTTTAATACTTGGCTGGTGTCAACGATTGGGTGAATAAGAGTCCGGCGATATATATGTACTATAGGATATTTTTTTTAGTGTACAGTGACAGAGAAGTATGTAAACAGAGGTAAGTTGGGATATTTTGTTGCCGGTTTCAGGCACGTACTAATGTTGCGTCTATTCTTTTTTTTTTTTTTTCTTACGACCCTGAGTCCACGCTGCGCTGCAGCGATCAACGTTTCATAAGGGAAATCTCCCGCAATTGGTTGATCAATGAGCTTGTTTTCACATTATGAATCAAGGTAGAGTGTACAAGCTCTCTAAGGATCACAGCTATCCATAGAATATCCATTGTCACGATATTGTTCGTAAGAAGGACACTGCAGCAACGAACGCGTAGAATCCAGATGACGAAGAAGACAAAGGACCGATTGTTGGTCGGCGTCGTTACTCCCCTATACATATCTACGAGGGGGTCGTAAACTAACCTCTCCACTTTTTACTCCAAGTACCTACGGTGGACTCGTACGCAGTAGTGGCTACCACACTCGCGTTCTACATCTATACGATATATGCTCTGATAATAATTCAAGCATGAGACGCTTCTCACCGTAAAATAGATAAAAACTAAAGTAACGGTCTCTGAAGCGGACTACAATTCTCTCTCTCGCGGTTGAAGACCCGTCAAGAGCTTTTGCGACGAGTTCTATGACCCCGCCTGCTCTATGAGCTGTATGCTCAATGCTTATCGCTCACGTGCGGGTGTATGTGAGTTAAGTTGCCACCCTGGACCGAGACGTGTCCAGTGCAGGGAAACATCGTCGACCTCTGGGCACTCTATTGGCTGTCTGGCGTCTTGGTTCTCAAACATATTCAAACACCATCAATGTCGAGCCAAGTATCTTAGTGAGAGTTAGGAGCTAGAGGTATGCATGGTTTCTCAGTCGCCGCGTCATGGTCGAAGGTATAGACTTCACCGACCGCTCCAACGAGGAGCCGAGTTAGCCGTAAACTCGGACGACCGTCGATAAATCTTCCGCTCCCTTGTCTAAACACAATCTACGATCGAATAACAACGCCTCTTTCTCTCTCTCTTTCTCTTTCGCTCGCTTTCCATCGCTGGAATGGAAGCGATACGCTTCAAGCGTAATGACGAACGGTTCCGTTTCGCAAAAAGCTAAAAGCTTTGAAATTAAATCTTACTGATTATTGAGTATAGTCGACTCTTCACGAGGCGAGAGAATTGCTGATCAAAGATTCTTTCAACTTTACGAGATATTGAGAATGAAAAATCGCAAGATTTTTAACATAATTTTCTTCATCATCAAGATATGATAAGAATGCGTAAGTTTTCACGTAATTCTTTTCATTAGTATAGCAGCCAAGGTAGCCACGAAGAGCCCTCTTTCCTGAAGTCTTGAACGAATTCGCGTGCAAGATAACGGGCTTATATCGCGAGGGTGGTATCGGTGAAGTGGTAGGCGTCGGGTCGCGGGGTGGCAGCAAAAGGCCACCACAGTCTTACTCGTCGAGGTTTGTGGCGGGGTAGTTGCAGGGCGATGGTATCACGTCTTCCTTGAGCCCTCCGCGCACCGCCCTGATGACAATATCGCGTGGCCGGCGAGATAGCGGTTCCTGTCATTCCTCCGTCCACAGTCACTATACTCTGTGCAGACCAGGGCAGCTTTCAGCCCTCCGAAATCCGACTTTATAAGTCTTAACGCCACGGAAAACAAGACCGCGATTCTGTTAATCACTGTCCACGCAACCGAGGTCCAATCCCTGCAAGGTTTGTTTTTCATTATCCCGGTGGTATAAGAAATACATAAAATTTAACAAATTAACAGAATAGATCTTGAACGGCCGCTGTAGGTTAAAGCCACTGGATGATCTCTTCGTGCGATGCATGATGGTAAACCATCGACTTGATTCATCTAGTCTAGTTGTTTCCAACTTTTGGCCCAGTTTGGTAGCAAACGTGATTGAGATCCGGTCGCCTGAGCGAGGGCCAGCTACAGGGGCGGTCGGGGTGGCCGTGGAACGACGCCGCGGGAAATGAGAGTCGTAAACCAGCGACGGGCACGCGAACCACCAACTTCCCCCAGGCCCCTGCGTGCACGCGTCTACCACTTACACCTTCTTCCCAGTACACCTTGTCCCGAGTTTTATACGATATGTTGGTATGTATGGTCTCACGTAAGTGGACATGTGTTTGAGTATGTGACGCTTTACTCACCAACCAGCCTACTGTATAATCAATCCTAATCTTTTCTTGCCCTTCACTCAGCACTGACCATTTCGTTCTTAGTTTCAAGTTACTCTCTACATTAGGTAGTGAAGCTATATACCACGCAAGTTTTTATTTTTTTTTTCTAATTTTTTTTTTTTCTTATTTCTTCTACCCGGTTGAAACGGACAAGGTCGTTTTACGCTTGATGAGTTTCAGAGGTATAGGTACGACTCGCGAAAAAGCGCGAAAAAGCGCGAAAGATCGGAGACAATCGGAGACGCGCTAATCGCGCTTGGACTCATGCGTGAGCACGCGTCTCCAGTTCGTCACGGTACGTAGGTATCCTTTTCTCTCCAACTATGGTGAGCTAACCTCTCGCTTACACTCACATGGAACAGGACGTACCGATAAGAGACGCAAAATAAAGGAAGATTCCAAGATTTAATAACTCTCTGTGAGCGGCAGAGCGAAAGGCTATCGTCATACGGCTTTACTATATTATTTGTCATTGTTATTATCACGATTTTATACACGTATGGGACTTGGTGAACGATGCAGAATCAGAAGAAGAAAAATCGACTGGGGGCCTCAGGCTGAAGGTGCACGATAAATCACTGAGTATAATAACATTTGGAACAACATAATTGAAAAAAGGAATTCTGTCCGTTTTTCAATCACTATTTTGACTCCAATTGCACTACCAAAAAATGAATTCCCGATACAGAAAAAATAAATAAGCAAAAATTATTTCTCAACTCATCCATGACTTCTTCGTCAGCAATGGTTAGAGTTAGAAAAGTAGGCAACGCGTACGATTGCCAGTAACGCGTAAGGCCAGTGTCCAGGCGCGCAAGACGAAACCGGTGGAAATGATTCTAATATAAAAGCGTATTTTTTACTGTTGGTCCGAGTGGAGGTGATTTTATCCCTTTTTTATTTTTTCGTTTGTTTGTTTTTCCCTCTGAATGAATTAGTCCTAGTTAAGCAAGACTTTTGAGAGGAGAAAATTATTTTCAAAATTTTTCAATTCTTCGAACGAATTAGCTGGCTTTGAGAAATTTATTGAATATCAGCAGCTCAATCACCCGGTGTGAGAAGTGAATGCCTAATTAGATGATTAATTGTATAATTTATCCAAGCGGGGGAGCAACAATGGTGTATATTGCCTTATCGACGAAGCGTGCCTCTTAACCCCAACAACGGGGCCGCACACTTGTCCGTCGCTTTCGTCCCGCTGTGCGTCCGCTCCTACACTTTCGTGCTACATAAAGAATATAGGTATACCTGGCTGTTGAGAACTCTGCTATGGATCAATCAAGGGGCCAGAAAAAAAATGAGAAGGAGACGGATGGTGGGAGAGGGTGAGGGGGGAAGGATAGACGTGAGCGTATTCTTTTAATTAGTGATTGTTTTGGTGCCTTTTTCTCCTCAGCATGCAGCGCATTCGATATTACAGAGTTTATAAATATGTCTGAACGACATTTCAAATTTCTAAATCTATAAAACTTCGTCTTTATATTCCATATGGTCGTTAAATAACGCCCACGAAGATCTTTTGACTTGCGTCTGATATTCCGCCAAGAAGCTTACGAGTACGACAATTAATGTTTGACGTATAGAAAATTTGTTAAACAATAAGCAATAGGAATGACGCAGACTAGTTGGATTGGTTCAATTTGATTCCTAGTTCTATAGAAAAATTAGGGAATTTTATAATCGAAGTTCATATCGGATTGCCATACGATGCTATAAAGTTATATCCGTTGCGTCTGATTGGTTCTTAGGAATACGGATTGTTTTCAGAACTAATTGCATTCCATGGTAGGGAAAACAATATAAAGAAAAAAAAAAAAAAAAAAAAACAGAAAACAGAAAACACCACGCATATGCGATCTGCGCACGCAGAACTCTCGCTTATGAAAGGAGCAACAGAAGACGCGTGGAATTGTGGATCGTGAATTGCACAAGGAACGTGTACTCACCACTCGACTGAAAATACGTATGTATATACATACATGAGTATATGTATGTATGTATGTACCTACGTAGTACATACATACATACATACACGTGCACAGTACAATTCTGTAGTACGCTTCGATATGCTCGATTTATACACGTAACTATACACAAACTTTAACTACAACGAAGGGTAAAAAATTGTACGAGAAAGGTGATTGTTCAAAGTTTTCTTATCAGATTTGCATTGCTGTGTTACGCCGCAATTATCCGAACAAGAATTATTCGTATTTTATACTAATGACGGGAATTGATCAGCATTCAATTCACATACAATATGCTATAATTCTAGTTGGACGAGAATCGATCAAAATTTTGTAATGCAGTAAGCTTTACCCTTCGTATAGACAAAAATTGTTATTCTTACTAACGAATCGAAATGACAAATCAAAACTTATTTTGCGGGAATATTACACATGTATAAGGTAGTTGTATACTAGATCTGAAAATATTTATTGAATCAAAAGGTTTTCAATTAACGTCTCAGCGAAATAAAATTTAAAGCAATCTCTGATCCGATAAAGACGATATATTGTATACTTTCATACTCAGGTAACGATTTTGCGATAATTATTAATTACAACTGGCTGATGTATATAAGTTGACCCAAAGATTTTAGTGTCCAACTTGCTTGTGGCATAAGCCTTCAGTGTCCTCCAGTACGGTCTCCCAACATGGATATTCAGTTCAGCATATTTAGCGCCATGATTTCAATTAGTATAATGAACATCGCTTAAGTTGTAGCCGTGATAATAATGAGAAATACCCGCTGAGTCAATTTTATCTGTCCTTAAATTTTATTTCTCACCTATTTAGATTGCAGAGCTTTTCTTTGTCGCTCTTTGACAAAAAACCAAAAGAATGAGGTAATGAATAGATATCAGTTTCAGTCAATCGCACTAACTCTAACAGTTTTACGTATACATACTTATCCCAATCAGAGATGAATCTCATTAAAACAATTTCCCTAAGAACAAAGATATCGATTAATGGCAAAAAAATTTCCGTGACACATCTACTGTCAATGCATCATGTAGGTATGTATGTACATATCTTTCGCACGTGATATCTCGAAAGAATTCCTTGTCTCCTATCTTAAATAATATTCATTGTTCTGACATATAGAACACCAAAGAAATGACATACTCAGATACGTAAAAATGGTACTCGTGGGAATCAGTTCAGTATATGTAGGTATAACAGAATTTTATTTTTTCTAAAAGTACCTACGCTTCGACAAAGTTCAAACGGAGACGGGTGGGCCTTGTTTCTTTTTTTCACGTATGGTGTGTGGTTTATTTTATTTTCTTTTTTTCCTTTTTTTTTAATCAGACAATTTAGGTTAGCCCCGGACACGGCAGGATGTCTCAGACAGTGCAGGAGCTTGGCGGGGGGGATGAAATGAGCTATTAAAATGAGATCGAGATCGAGATGAATCGGAGGAAGAGGCGAGATTTAGTTGGAAAGGATCTCGTTTCGGAGGAAGACGAGAGAGATGACGGAGTTGTAGAAGGAGCCGTACCAGGCCTGACCTACCTCAGGATCATCAGATCTATTCATACACTTTATTCACGACGATCCTCGCTCAGGAAGCAAGACAAAAGCACGATGAAACACAGCACAGAGTAGAACCGCGTCCGCGTCCGCGTAAGCGAGTTTCTCGGCTTTGTCTCCTCTCCATTTCGACTTCCGGTTGGTTATTCTACTTTCGAGTATTAGGCTGAATAGGATGCACCTGAATGGGAGGTCCTGTAAGGGATTCACTCACATCTTATACTCCGCGGTTTTTCTACAGGCCGCACCATAAACCGGGAGAATTCCACCTGGAACCAGCAAATAGCAAATACCACCAGAATATTCCTACCCCTCAAGGAACCGTACTGTTACGGGGCAGAAATCCATACAACCAAGATCATAATAGCGACGATAGAATCGATTGTCTTTCGCTTCTATACCGCTGGCATAGTATAGGTAACGGAGAAGACTGTTCCATTGTTTGTTCTCGAGTCGCGAGTCAAGCCTTAACGGATTTTGTCTTACAGATTAATATATTAAGATCCGTTGAGTACTCGTTGACAAATTATTACCTACTCCAAGAGTGAGAGTGCAGAGAGTAGGTAGTTAGGTACCAACAAGGAATTTGTATACCAGAACGCGGGAACGAAAAACCCCTTTGAATCAGCCCATGACCTTCGCCACTACGCGTTCCCCGTCAAGTTCCCATAGGTTCTTTTCACCTTTTATTTTATTTCATTTCATTTCATTCCCATGCGATATAGCCTAGTTCCTTTTTCGAAAAACCTACTCAAGATTTGTATTAAAAAGTTAGGAAGTTATAACTGGGAGAAAACTGGGACGCAGTAGTATACAGACTCGAGGTTTAAATAATCAGTCGTTACTCTTTTTGTATTGTGGTTTTTGTTTTAACCGATGTAGGTATACTGCAGACTCGCGTTATTTGTTGTATTCTATTATTGAACAGTCAGAGAGACATGACGCGGTCACAATGCCTTCAGCTCCTGTACCTATCATTCGGTATACCCGCAAACAACTGTCGTTCCCGTTTGCTCCGCTTTACAATATATAATAAGAAATTAACGTTAGCTCGTTGTTCAACTAAAATCTTTTGTGGCCAACCGGTGCGTTTCCAAGTGACGCTGTTCGTATTGTTGTTTCAAACACAATAAGAGAGATCAATCTACATTTTTAGCGGTCTGCTGCTGCTGCTGCTGCTGCTGCTGCTGCTACTACTGCTTCATGAATCTATACCTACGTACTTAATACATAGGTATGTTTATTCCATCGGACTGTGAGTAGCTTCAAAAAATGAAGAAATAAAAATCAGATTATATCGTCCAACAACGACCCAGATCATGGTCAGATGATTGCGTCTTGCCTCAAGTGATATATAAAATTAGGTAATTTGGTAATACAGATCGCTTTTTTTATTTCACTGTACCTATAATTTACCCGTTTGAAATTACTGGACAATATTTATAATCAACGATGTGATTAACATCAGAACATGATTGCAAATCGATGTATCGATGCATTATGAACGGTGAACTGTATACGTTCGTTATGATTATCGAAACGTTTTTTACCTCAATCTCACATTCGTCGATAAATATTTTTATAGCAATTGAATTTCCGTTTCAAAATCGGGTTTTTCACTACCCACTGAGCAACGCTGCGCATGTATTCAACTGAGGTGTATGGGCTTTACACGTGTCTCAGGTACAGCTAAAGCGTCATAAAATCAGTTTGGATGCAGCCCAATTCGATACTCGTCACAACTCACTCTAAATTTATTGGTTTATCGATACGTCCCAGGCGCCTTTAACCTTATTCAATAAGTTCCTAGCTAATAATGAACATGAACTTTTCTTATAATCAACGCAGCATCGGAAAGTTAATTTAATGCGATTCGCCTTCGTCAATAGCAACAAACTCGATTGCCATAGACATGTCCATCGACTAGTTATTAATTATTTACCGATCCATAACTACCTACCGTTAAAATTATACACTGTTAAATTAATCAGTGATCACAATACCATCCTGCATATGGCTATTATATTTAATTTAAAATCATTTTTCTTATCTAAAATAATCTCTTTGCTAAACCAACAAAATTCACATCACATGGTTTCAGGCAAAGAAGCTGTTGGTACACCAAAATCGAATTTCTCATCGAAAGCAAGTGTACAGAAGAGGAGGCGTGACTTGAGTCTAAATATACTATATATATACCTATGTCAGCAGTATGCGGGTGGGTGAATGCGCGGACAAGACATGACACTGAGGAGGATCGTCGTGAGGGAATGGGGGACTCGGTGGAGAGGGTGAGAGGACTAGAGGGCCGGAGAGCCAGAGGAAAGAGGGAAATGACTCGATGAGGACGGAAAGGAATATCGCTAGCTCCGCCCCACTCCCAACAACGTCAGATATATTATCATTATTATTAGCAACAGCGATAGACTAACACTTGACCAACTCAAAGCCGACACGGCAATACGCCAACGTCGTATGTGGTTGCCTAAGAGGGGAGATGAGGGGAAAACTTAGTTGTCACATCAATTGCAAGGCGTTTGCCTCAACTGTCACGCACGACTCCTCAGTACGAAATGACACTCTTACAGCCAGCTTCTGTCGTATGCAATTTAATTTCTCATTTATTTTATCTGATATGAGTAGCCGGTTTAAGAACTTGCAATGTACTTGCATTGTCAGAATGTGCTATAAAGACCCATCCGCAAAATTCGTTTAAGATAAATAATTCGCAATATTTTGAGGCCACCAAATTATGCCGATCAATTAAAAATTTGTATCCCAATCATCTGTCTTCTTACGTTCGACCCAAGTTGTGTGCGTAAGCTCAATAAATCGATTCTCTGACGTACAACGAATGCAGTTTTGTGGCGTCATTAAGTATAGAAGAAAATGAGAACGAATTTAGGCAAGTCACTTCTTGTTGATTCGGAAATTGGTCAGTTTGTGGACCAGACTGCTATCGGGATCTCACAACGCGTTGGGCTCTGATCTTCGACGAGAATTTCACACTTTTCTTTTGTATGTATGTGTATGTATGTATGTATTGTGAGTATAATGTATATTGAATACTCTTTGAGATGTCTTAGTGAACTTGTTTCATAGAGCAGAGAAAAAAAAAGTCTAATTTTAATTGGTTGTCAACTTCCGCCGTTCGTTTAAACCCAATGGTCAAGCTGTAAAATTCATCTAGAGCTTGAGCTGATAAGTGATAATCATTTATTCGCAATAAAGATAAGAGTGACCCAATTCCATCTTTGGCATTATTGCCTTACTGACCGTTATATGTATAGCTCGTCTTAGCCTGATACCGTTTTACTATATTACTAATACTTAATATAAGTGAATGTAGCAATTGTTAAACTTAATATAAGTGATTTTCAACCCTATATAGCTACGATATGACAGATGATCCGAAAAATCAAAATTTCTAAAATGGTGGGGCTAACAATTTCGTGATTTATCATTTCACATCACTCTGAAGAATATATTTTTCAATTCAGAATATAAATAATTCTAATATAAGCGATTTTCAAGATTTAACAATTGAATGAAAACTTTGTGATTTTAGAAAATTGAAAAAAAAAAAAAAAAAACAATTAATAAAAAACTTTGAAAGAATCGATTGCCCATGATCGTCTAGTCTTGAACTTTGTTGAATGGACAATAGTTTTGGATAAAAGTTTTTGAAAAAAATCAAAGGATACAACCGTCGTAGAAAAAGTGTTTTCTTCTTAAAATTGAAAAAAAAAAGAATAATAAAAAATTATGAAATACTGTTTTAAAAATTTTTTGCATAGTTTTCGCCAAAAGTACGGTTTAAAACAAAAAAATCGCACCCCTTGTTCTTCGGGTTGGCTCAATTTTTCACAAATCAATAAAATCTCGAAAAATAAATAATTCAAAAATTTTTCAAAAATTCATAATTCATTATGAATTATTATCGCGTTGAGATAGAAAATTTGAAAAAAATCAACGGAGTTGTTTTCAATGTGTACTAAAAGTGAAAAAAATTTTAACCAAATCAAAAATTTAAACGGATGTTAATTTGGCATACCGATATCAGTTTAATTTATATCAATTGAGGTTCATGACCTCAGGTCGACGTTATAATTCATATAATTTTTCAAATTTAGTTCCTTCTCTGTAAAGACTAGAGAATCGAAGTATTGGGATCAAGGTAGTAATAATCTTACTCTGCTCACCAAAGAGTTCAATAGGGAGTTATACTTTTTAATTTAGATCCTCGTGACTTAAGCCAAGTTATGTATAGACTGTTACGTTATCTTGTGAAGTACTAACATCATTTTCACTCGCTTTCATGAATAATTCAAAAATGAGACAAAAAACATTTTTGTTTTCATCAGACTCAGTGTGGCCTATGTGCCATATTTTTACGTGAATGGGATATACTATGGTAGATACAGTATTGTAAACCCATTTTTTTTCGATAAAAACTTATATTTCAACAGGAGATCCTCAATTGAAAACGTTTTTTAATTTATTTAATTGTCAAACCATTCACGACAGAAGATTGGTGCTTCATCATTCCTCCTCGACCGCATGAAGTTTGATTGTTCTGACAAATTACCTATAATACGTAGATCTAAGACGGTTTGAATTTGTCCAGCCAATTTGAAACCGGAGACTTTTCGGGCCTTAGAATACAGACCACATCTGTCCCTAATAAAATTTAGGCACTACTTAAACTAATATTAAAACTGTAGAGAATATAACTACTCAAACAAATTGGATCTTCCTTATCGAATATCTCGATATCAAATCTAGAAGTTATTTTAATTAAAAAAAAAAAAAGTCATTCCCTCGAGTAGATTTAAAATTAACTAAAATTTAGACGAGTGTCACATGAAGCACACGTGTTCATGGATCCCTTTTAATATTACTGTGCCTTATGAATAACAGATATAAACATGATACACGTACGATAAGTTTGACACGATTTAATCACAGTCCTACAAAATTTGATCATGGGATTCCACATTGTAAGACTGGTGTAACTTTAATTTGAAAAAAAAAATTATACATCGCAGCTTGGATTTAAATTCACTTGTCATCAAAATATGAAGCTCGATTAAAACAAAATTACAGTAAATCTGTCGAAGAGCCGTTAAGCTGCTATAGTTCTTGTTGATATTACCAAATAATAATGGATCCGGATGAATTACGAATTCATTAAGCTATACAGTATTCAAAACTGTCGATATACGCAAGTCATCCAAGACGTGGTAATCCGTGGTCATTTGCAATCGTTTGAAGAGTCCCGTCATGTTTAACCCAATAAATCGAAAAATAATTACAGATCGATGTTTCTGTTTTTTCTATAAAAATTACCGTAACTCAATCAGACTTCATCACGTGATAACGGGCCATAAATGCTTAACGTCAGATCTGAACCAGCTCGATAGCAGACCTATACCTACACACTACGTGCCAAAACAATGAAATTGAAATAGATAAGGGAAGGAAGTATTGATTGCCCTATCGAATTATATTGCACACCGTTTTTGACAGGCGTGAAAAACTCCACCTTGTCAAATTCCACGTTGTAGGTCTTAAAACCTCAATTTCGCGGCTTCGAAAAGTCAAGAGGCCAAACAAACCCTTTAAAGTTTCACCGTTGCTAATAAGTTTGTATTTAACAGGCTCGTTTGTCAAATCGTTATTTGGGTGTCTGTATGAAGTGGTTGATAAAAAATTTTAGTTATTTGTACAAGTCCAAGTTTTGCGATGGATAGATTTTCCGTTAAAGTACAGACAGTGACAGCTGGTCATTTTGAATGGAAATAATCGCACAATGAGGGATGAAATCTTTCGCGATAGATGCCAAACGATAAGACAGATTAATTAATGAATAAAAACGGAAAAAAGACTCACCCTGAGCCAGCTTTCTTGCCACCGGCTTCGATCTCATCGTTGAATGGAAGGAACCAAATTTAAAAACAAAACACTAAAACCCCTCTCAGTTCCTCGAGCCATGCAGGCCACCAATGATATTTTTTATACCGACACTTTTTCGTTCGACGAACAAACCGCGAAGATAACGATTTCTGCGAAGTAAAAGAAAAAAAAGATAATGAAAAAAAAAAAAAAAAAGAAACTGATTGCTTGTTAATTCGAAAGATGCGTCTTGGTTTAATTACACTGTCTATTCATCGTCTATATACGCGGTAAAACGCAGCTGGTATTCTTCAATGAAGTTAACCAACCCCATGCGATTAATTACTCCAGGTAATTTTATCCCTGCACGTATAAAAAGGCACACCTCTCGGCGTCGTTGCCGATCCGTTAGCGACACCTCAAGTTGTCTCGCTTCGGACGGATCCGCGTACCCCCCTCTCAACAGTTCGCGGTTTGCGGCGTCTCGACGTTTCTTCAGCGCGACAGAGCGTCCGAGTACTACCTGCGTACCACGGATACTTTAGTACCTCAGTACCTCCGTCAGTCGGTTCGTTCGTTCGTTCGTTCGTTAGTCCGTCCGTTCGTCTGTTAGTCCGTTCGTCCGCCCTCAGTCCTGACGCGGCGCGGATCTGTCCTCCAGCTTCTGTCCTCCCCGTCGCCTCCTCCGTTCCCGCTCCCGTACCCCTCTACCTGCTCCGACCGCTCTCCTCATCCTCCGAATCCGCCGCGTCGTCTTCTTCGCGCCCCTGCCCCACCTCGTTCGGTCAGGAGGCTCAACCCCCACCAACGGTACGCTGTCCACCAATGATCAGCCGATGTCTCCGCGTCCTCCGCGTCCTCCACGTCCTCCGCGAAACTCTTATTGTTCCTTTTGCCCTCCGCGATCAAGTGGGGAGGATAATTCACCCGCTTGTACCTTTGCCTTTCGTCCAGCACGACATTGTCGTTTCGTAAAGAAAGGCTGGAAGAAAAGCTTCTGGTCTCTTCTGCAAAACACCTTTTCCTTCAATTTTCTATCTCGTTCTGATTAACGGAGGGGTGATTTGGACCTGGTGCGCTTTTTTTTCCTTTTTTTTTTTTAGAAGATTTTATGATAACTTCATTATTGTTTTCTGCGTCACGTGGTTCTAATCCATTTCTCGATTAAAAAAAAAAAAACAAAAAGAAAAAAAAAAACAGAACCGGTCGAAAATTACGTCAGGACACCACGCGCCGTTTCCGGGATGATGTTGTTGTTCGATCTCTGTGAGCTTCTCGTCGAAGCTTTTTCTTCCCCGTTTATGCCGTCTTCGTGGAGCTCCGCGTGAGCCGTCGCCAACGCGCATCGACCACCAACTCCGTCGGCTCCTCGCCTCACGAAAGCTCAACTCTGTGCCTCTCCTAGCAATGTTCCCGTCTTCGTTACACAAGCGAAACGACACCCTCCGTCCTCGTCGAACCTGAACGACAACCGGGTCGCGCACCCCCGCGCGCAGCTCCGCCCCGCCGACGACGCACCACGTCGCACAAGTCGAATCGTCTTTTATTACCTCTTATTCTACTTCTATACTTATTTTATTGTCAACCCCTACTGCAATGTCTTGGTACGCCTTTGATTATCAAGCGTTTCCGCCCAAAAAGTAACAGACAGTACCTAGATACCACGAAAACGAACAATTCGTGATCAGAAATCCCAATGCGGAAGGAAATGATGTTCAAACGTCTTCGATAAATTTCTCGTTCTTGTTTTGATTATTTTAGGGGTGATGGGTTTGCGAAATAATTGTCCGATTGAACTTGGAGTTTAGTAAAATGAAGCGATATTTAAAAACTATCGCGTTTATGACGGTTGACGTCGGAGGAAAGGTTACGAGGCGAGAGTTAGAGTACGAATAAACGCATAGGGCATAGTGCGTAATATGCAACCGACAGAAGACGCAGGTGTTGGGTCCGAGGGAGCGACAACTGCTAAAAATATCGTGGTTATAATACTGCAGTCTTTGCTGCATCGTGTATTATAGTCATGCGTGCTTCAACTGTACTTCGTAATGCGCCTAGACTGCTAAACTCTCGTTATACTTTTAATTGCCTCGTATAGTATTGTCTGGACTGTTTCGAATCTAATTTTCTACGTATTATTCACAACACGCTAGTCTCCACAATCGGCCATTCTCATTTTGACATTGAGTGCATATGCTCAAACGATTCTGGTACCATCAACCGCATCATCATCATCATCATCATCATCACCACCATCGATACTCCAACCAACTTATGCCTATATTCCAGATCTGATGTCGATGTATATCATTCGCGAATTAAATATATAATTGGCAATCATGAACTATTATCATATGATTATCTGTTCGATTAAGACCTTTGAAGATACTAATTCGTTTGAAACAAATTATGTATATGAAATTGCCTCGTTCAAGATGGAAACAAAGAGAAACATTTCAGCATATCGTTTACCCCCTTACCGGCCCTATTTATGGACGTGAACTATTGTTAGCTAATAATTAGGTATAGAGCTACTATACGAGCTTCTCAAATCGTAAGTAGCCGTTATTTTAACGAGAACTGCCTCAGTTTGCGAACGATGGTTACAGTCCAGTGGTGCAGTAGTAGGAGGTGAAGCCACAGAAATATCGTACCTACTAGTGTTTGCGATAAACGCACTCTCCTGGCAGGTCTTTGCTGTTGGTCTGTGGTTAAGCGGTCTCGTGTTTATTTTCATCTTTGAAATCGTAAATGTTTGTTTGTTCTTTCTCCTCCTTAGCTCGTTTTTGTGCTGCTTCTAGTACCAGCGATGAATATTTCCGACCGCACACAGCGGTGGTGAAAACACGACCCCCTTAGCTTGTCAATAAATGTTAAATAAAATAAAATTAAATTATCCTATTGACGGGAGGTCTGGTGCTTGCGAAGCAGAGGCAAGTCTCGCAAACTCCCTGATATTCATTGTAAAAAAATTTCAGACGCTTACCCTCGCACTTGCTACATTCCCTACTTTTACTTCCGTTCAAATTGTTATACTCGAAGGAGACCTGCAAGGGACCGTTTCTTTCTTTGAGAAATTTTATGCTAATTTTTAACTCATACCATGTTCAAACGAAATAAAGAATAGAATTCATTTATAAGAGGAATATTAGTTTCCAAATATTTCATCTGATAAAATACGGAGTTTGGGTAAAAGGACCCGAAATTACGATACCTTGAAAATATACTTGCTCATGAAATAAATGATATTTGATACGGATCTAAATCACATTCATTGCCATATCGTAAAATTAAACAATCGTATTATTAATTGTTATTAAAGGCAGCAAAGAACCGTTTTCTATATTTTTCAAAATAGAATATTCCACCTCATCAGTGTTTTTGCATAATAGACAAAAGCCAAAGTTAATTGTTCTGCAAAGATGTTCGTCACATTATTTAAACAAGCTTTCAGTATACTCAAAATGAATGACATCCTCAAGTCCGGACTTAAGAACTGTAAGTCCAGTCTTCTCAGACTCCGGCTTTTGGAGACAGGTCAGCTTTAGCTCTGGTGAAACTCGACACGTGATAAAATCCGTCAAAAAGCGAGTCAAGCCGCGCTTATGGTTCCACAAAGGGCAACCATTGGCGTTCATAATTTCGTCGAATATGTTTTTTGCCTCAAACGCTCTTGTACACGATCATATAATATGCAGCTACGAACAGCCGCATGGTTTTCTCATTGCATACGCTGTGTTCCGGGCAATCATTGCAGTGTGTCGCAATAATCCTATACGCGGTGGTCAAAAGCCTGTAAAAGCGAAGCTAATGATATTTATCGCCCATACCTGAAGTCTTGGATGCCCGTTCGATCAAGAATTCGTAACGCACCGACCACTAGAGCCACCCGTAATGATGATCAGAGTAAAGTCTTTGATAACTTGGGCAGCTCACGTCACATCTATTGGCATTTTATTCCTGCATGGTAAACGTGATCATGTTATTTATTTATTTATTTATTTATTTATTTTTGTCAAGTTAGACAGAAAGAAATCTAATTAATTCTTGAGTAAATACCTCGGAATTATCTACGGAAGCGAAGCACCTCGTATATCCAGAACTGGGTATCCGCATCCACACTGTTCATGAAACCTTATAAGGCGCCAATTACCGGATAGGTATAGAGGAGGTTCTCTCCCTAGGAAATTGGCTGGTGAATTGATTGGATGAAACACTGATTAAAGGTACATACCTACTTCGCAGAGACTTTTCTTTTCACCTGTGATCATCCGGTACTCATTGTTTGTTCCAAGTTGTGCGATCGAGCGCGTGGCTTCACTACTTCAAAGACTTGACCTGCGTTAGTCTAGTTAAAATTTTTTCGTTTAGTTTTAACAGCTAAATATCCTTCTCTGAAAAAGAATGAAGATAAATGTTGAAAGGAGGGTCCTAGGTCTTTGAGTCACCTCAAGCACACGATTATTTTACCTCAAGCTACTCGTAGACCCGGGTGAAGTTTACTTTTCGAGTTTGTTGACGGTGGAGAGTCCTAATAGAAATTCTTCACGGTATGCGAAGCTAATGACTGGTCGAGCAGACCTTCAGGACGTCCAGCGCTCTGTTTGTCGCGGTTTTGGGAGGTGCTCAAACCTCCGTGTAAGACGATACTCCATAGCAGGTCCTGGAGGAGGGATGGGACCGCGGCCATCTCGCGCTGCACCCTCTTGCTTCTCGTCTCATGAAGTTTCTTTGTTTTGCGGTGCACGTGCTCTGCCCATGGGTTGGGTGCTCAAGCTGGTAGCCATCAGAGGTGCAAGAAGGTAGGCAATAACCAGGCATCCATGTTCAAATGGATATATTATTACGGTTGTAATGTAGTTCCTACGTCAAGACGCAATGGCAGGTGTTGCAACCGATATGTGGCTTGACGTCAGGGTCTGACCAGCAGCACAGATTAAATACGTGCCTTTCGCAGCGACGAACAGGGCCGCTATCATCCCAAGATCTTACTTGAAAGGATTGAATTTGATACATGTCATTTCAAGTCGGTTAAAACCTGGCAACCACTTCTCGTCGAAGCAAATCTGACTCATCAGAAGAAACATCCCTTTAATAAAGAATAATGAGTGAAACTGTAGCGTATGGCTTCGATTCGTCATACCTTGAATTAATAACCAGTCCAAATCTAATAAGTTCCATCCTCAGTGTTTTTAATGAAAGTCTTATACTGTTTCAGCCTGATGATTATTACCTTGAAAAGACTGCTCAAATCGTTTCTACCATTTTCAATTGGGTCTCTTAATAATCTATCGAATTCACTTATAGATACCATCGGAGATTACCAATATAGAGTAAAACGTTGACATGAATGATCGTAATCGAATAAGAGGATTGTGTGTAGAGGAAAAAAACGATGTGGGGTAGGTCAGACGTCTGTACGTAAGGATTGAGTGTTCTGGCGTGGAAACTCACCCTAAGTATCGTGCGGCCCTGTGGTCTGTGTACTCGGTATTCAATTAATCTCCCTCCTGACGAGCCCTCTTGTCGAAGACTTTATGACCTCCTCGCCGGAGAATCGCTGGACTGGGCAGAGAGAGACCAGTAAAACTATTGCTGCAAGCTATAAGGCGTAGGTTTGGTTGAACGAACATAACTGAGACTGTCGAAGTACCAGCGCAAACACTGCAGCAGTGACGATGACGAGACGTACGTAGAGGCCAAGGAGGGCGATGTTAAACGGCTAAAGCTTATAGCACCTGGTTGTAATCGTATGTCCTCTTTACTCAGAAGCGAAGGACCATCGTCTCAGGCTTGGTCTCATTTCCAGTGAACTTGTATTCTTTGCACGCCGCCAGTCTCGCTCTCCTCGTGATTTCAAACTTCCATAATTTACCTTCACGTCGCGGCACATCGCGCTTCGTCTCGGTTCGCTTCGCTTTGGTCGACTTGTTGTATGTACGAAGAACTCGCCGTAACTCCATCCAGCATCTACAATTAATTTGAATTTCCAAGTCTCTCGTTTCTCCGTGGGTCTGGTGAGGTATACATTATCTGCTCGCTGACTGGAGCCCGAAAGACCCGCTGAAGACCTTTCAGTAATTTGAGCCACAAGTTTTCCGAATGCTTTCATCACTGTTCTTGTTTCCATCCCTGACACAAATTTCACGACATCGTCGTGGGAGCTTGTATATAGTTGTCCTCGTACACATTGGACGTTTGGAAACGGGTGTATCAGATATATTGGAAAAGTTCTGATCCCCTTAATATCTCAGGTATACCTATACTACTGTAGAGGGAGAAAGAGAGGAGGAGAAAGGAAACAGAAAAGGAGGAAATACCGTACCTGGAAGTTCTACCGTAAAACGGAAGTCGACGTTGTTTACGATCCTATTCCATCACTCTTCTTCCACAATGTTACAGACCGCTTTTAATGGACACGATTTTAAATCACGTGTATTTCATTTCGACATTGATCGTGATTCGGTGACTATTCTTTAGTCATTTGTTACATATGAATGCAACAAGTCATGTCCGCCATTGTTTTATCTGAGACCGTTGACGTTGATCGAATAGTTGAAATTTTGCAAAACCAAAGTTGGAAGTGGAGAAATAAAATAGTAGGTTACTATATCCCTGAGTACCTTACTTCCGGTGCAGATGTAATGTCCGTAGGTACCTATATATCGAAATGTGTCCTGGGAAGCGGATCAAGGGTCTTGGCATCAATAGAAGGTCGAGATAAGGTGGTTACCTCTAGGGAGCGAGTCGGAGCACCGAAAGAAGTATATGTATAAGGGAGTGCCGCTGACGAACGACGTATATTAGGGACACTCCGGTGAAGGAGAGGAGCGAGGTCCCTCTCTGACCCTCCCTGACCCTTACCGACTATAAAAACCACTCGCCTTCTTCCTCCCCCTCAACTAAAAGGCCAATTCCGGCCTCCCCCTGGCCCCACTTTTACCCCCAACCCTCGTATATCGATCCGCGAAAGGAGGAGGACGTTTTCAAAGCTGTTATACGTTTCAACTAGAAAATACGATCGGAGTCAGCCACCACTTCGATGCTTTTCGGATTTGGGGTGTCGCAACTTAACTCGTACTTTACTTTTCTTACCCCTACAGGAGCCACAGGAAGCGTTCGAGAATACTTTTATACCTATACCTATATATATATATTCCGGGATAAGAACTAAAAAAATAAAAATAAAAATAAAAACTAAAAGAATTCTCAGTAAATTTAAACAGAATTTTACTTCAACAAAATCCAAGCCAAAACTGCTTGCAGATTTACTTCTTGTTTTTCAAGGTCGTATAAGTATAATATTGTAGAAAACTAAAGACTCACTGCATCTTATACTTTCATACCGAGCAGAATTTCCAAGCACATCTAAGTATAATGACGTTCTCAACGCTCGCTCAACTTTCAGGGAAACTAGAATAGTCGCCAGTTCGTTTCGTCTTTGCGGGGTAGCGTGTGCGCTACAAGCCAGTAATGTTCCTTCGAGCCTAACGTGCCATTATTCTGCAGAGTCCGAAGAGCTTACCTCATACCTACCATACACCTAGATTACCATGGGTGGCCTTTCGCACCTTCTTACTTCTCCTTTTTACTCCATTTCTTCATCGTATTTTACACCCGCATCCTTACCTTCGCCAATTTAATCGATACACTAGTAGATACGAATAAAGATCCTGCAATTATAGTGATATGACGTTTTCAGGATATATGTGTCTCGAATTTAACCGCTTCTTTATTTCTTTACTGATCGATAATGTCAAGACACCACTCTCAAAGGTTTTGAATAAATATTTGTGCGATTTTGTACAGCCGTTAAGAAGAACATCGTGTGGCAGTGAATGGGATCCAAAAAGATTGAGTCACGTGTCTATTATTGTCTATAAATTAATGAATAACTATCTATAATGATAACGATAGTAATAAATAATTGAGAAACATCGAGGGCATCGCAATGCGGAGTATAATAGTCGTGCGAAATATTTTCTACATACATATATAAGTTAAGCTACCGCAGTCAAGTGAGCAGGTTATGCCGCGTGTTGTGCGGCTTATATTCAAGACGGTCGCATGTCATATCAGCAATCATCAAGCCGAATATAGGCGTATATACACCGACTAACTCCTCTCGTGTACGTGTCTACGAGTTAAGTGACTATATGTATACCTTCAACGATATGTATATGTACATGTATAATACGATACACGTAGGGGTTGTATATCTGTAGCTATATTCCGATAGCAGCCTCGAGTATGCCTCGTAGATATATATTAAAAGGGGGGACTTCGAGGACGTCGTTCGCATGCTTGGAGACTGATGTGACCGCGGAGACCGCCTCGCCGAGACATGCGACCTCCGCGCGCGGCACTGACGACCGCTATCGCGGCCTCTCGAAGAGCGAAAATGAAAAATCACGGATTTATTATCCCGACAGGAGAAAGAGAAAGAAAAAACATACACACAAAAAAAAAAAAAAAAAAATTAGAAAAAAAAAAATTTACCTCGAATAGTGCTGCGATTTTTCTTCGCAGAGGCCAGCCGCGTATATGAGATCGTTGGATAAGTCGCCTGCAGTCGGTTATGGGTATAAGTTTTTTTTACTTACTAACAATGAGAAATAGAATTTCAGAGAACTCATGCGTCTATTCTTACGGGTCATGAGTGCCTCGAATCATGCCTTTGTAAAAATTTAGATCACGGAAAATGAGATTTGAGAGATATTTGAGGATGAGAGATATGAGGATATGAGAAACATTTAGGAATTTTTGAGAAATCAAAAGTACCTACCTTGAGGGGAGACAGGAAATAAGAATAAAATAAACTCGTGTCAAATAGTTTTCTTTATTTGAACGTTCTCTTGAATTTATACGAATCCAGCACGAAGCATACATAATTAGGGCGGATCTCGTGATAACGGCTTATCATCATCAAGAGGCGACCTCCTGGGATCTGGTATTGGGCGGAAGTTTCTCTTCGTCATCACAACACAAACGTTTGGTATATAACGTAGAGTTCTATCCGTGCATAGAGACACGCGCACATTTGCTACGTAATATAAGATATGCATGTCTAATAATGTGGACAAAAGGTAGCGTGACTTTCTCGAGACCTAGGACTCGTGACAATAATATATTTTGTTATTACCCGTATTATTAAGTACGATGTGGGCGGGTCAAGATTATTTATTTCTTGAACACTCTGCTATAACCCGTACATAGTTACTCCCCATTTTAGTTGTCTTTATCGACGTTGTTTGATGCCATTTTATTTCTCGTATTTGAATCCCACCATTTTTCTTTTTTTTTTTTTTTACTATTTCTTCTTCTCAAACCGCGAAATGCCAAGTGGATTATAGAATCCAGACCCTTGCCACGTCGCTGTAAAAGCAGGAATTGACATATGCGTCGTTCTACGAGGGCGATTTTATGGAAATCAAACTCGCATCTGTCGTTAACGTATGCTAGGAGGATTTGAGCATAAGGAAAACGAACCGCGTGTAACATTTTGTATAAGTGGTAGTATAATACCAAGCGGATAACAAAATTCGATAATAACTTAAATTTACAATTCCTATTCTTCGAGATTTAGAAAATTTAAAAAGTTGTTTGAAAAGATCAATCGAAATTCATATGATCAAATACCGTAGCCTCAAGTGATCTCAAGACCTGAAGGAAAAAAACAAATCAAAGAATATGGTATATTCGTTTGAGTAATTAAAAAATTTTATTTTTACATAGTATACGTTACGTTAGGTGGCGCTAACATAGGGCACATACTATATACCTAAAATATTTTCTCACTGTGGTTGAGTTAATTTCATCTCCGTAACGAATTACTAAATAATATTTGCATTTAGAGGTCTGGTTTTATTGCGGACGGAAACGAGCTTTGAGTGGAGAATTTGATTGGCAATCCTTGACGTGGCACCACGCTTCAATCGGTACCCTTTGCTCCGCGATGTGCGCTCTCCTCTTTCGTTCTCTCACTTTATTTCTCTTTCTCTCGTTTTTTTTTTATTTCTCTCTCTCTCTCTCTCTCTTTCTTTCTTTCTTTATTCCTCTCTTGCTCTTACTCGCTTGCACGCGTACTCTTGGCGATATAGATATAACATACTACTAGGGCATGAGAGAACGCGTGTAGGTAACGAGTATCAGCTAAAGCGCAGCTCAAGTGCACGAGTGTATCATAGAGAGAGTATTCGGGCGGAAAAACGCAACTGAAAGCGAGTAATTGCTAGGTTGCTTAAGCCGGGGGGGTCTCCTACGGGTGCCTGTGGGTTCCCGGGGAGGATGGGTGGCGCTTGCACTAATTCTACATCCCCCGGCATTTCATCAGGGATGAAGAAATTTTCTTTCGCCATTTTTTTTTATTTCACACGACGATCATTCTTCGAATTACATTTCTTTAAACGGAACTTAAACATTCAAAGTTTAAAGATTATTCGAAGCTTAAAATAATCGGGAGTATAATTGTGTCAGGAATCACTCATGAATTTTTTTCCGGAAATGGCGTATAGCGACTTATTTATATACATTTTAGAAACGCGTTATTATATTAATTATACAAGAAACCCACCCAAGGACTCAGCGTAGCTTCTAACTAAAAGTTATATCGTTAATTTTATTGCTTAGGTACATTTCTTCTTCGTTTGACAGAAGGTCAATATTTCCCAACGAATGTCAGTAGATTATACAGCAGATTTCCCAGTCATCGAGAAAAGGTCATTTGACTACGGCAAGTTAATCCCTGTTTCTTGTTTAGCTTTACGATGTCCCGAAACATATTAAAGAATCGCGGTTCTTTATGACACATGAGTTATACAGTTCAGGATCGCAGTAAACTTACCAAGAGAATGGCAATAAGAATCGAAAATATCGATCATATAGACGTCGTGACAAAGAAAGTCTTTATCGGTTCTTTTTTTGGTTCTAAGACCATTTAAACCATAGACGGAAATAAGATTGTAAAGCCTGCCTCTCACCACCTTACTCTCATCACCGAAAATACCACAGGCTGTTTTGAAAACAGAAATTAATTTTTACAACGGGTCATTTTCATTAAGTAACATAAGAGACTTTGGTAACTCTGAAACCAAACGAACACTCGTAAAAGCCAGTTCATAAGCTATGAAATATATCCTCTAAGCTAGCTGTATGAGAGTAATGTTCTTGAAATTAAATTTCTTCTTTTTATCAACCATTTCTTTCATTGAGAGATGGTCGGTGCCTAAAGTTTCCTCAACTAATTAATATTACAAATTTCTACTCTTTCTTTATTAATCTTATCGAGTACGTAACGCGTGAATGTGGTTCACCAGAATACTCGGTTATTATACAACTGTGTAGAATATTTCCATCAATATTTTGTATGCATCACACCCTGAACACAAATTATTGGTTTGCTAATTTCAAGGTTATAACGTCTTGGGGTGAAAGGGGGTGAATGATGAAAAAGTTTTGCTTTATCAAGCGCCAAGCTTAAACTGAGAGGCGATTACTTAGCGAACAAACGCGCTCCGGTAATTATTAATCAAATGGCTCGATTGTCTCGCCACGACCCAAGTCTTTCCACCTCGGCGTAATCAAATTTGTAAACCGGAATCATGGCGTCCCCTGCTCCACGCGAGAAGTGATTTAAGACGGGACGCCGAGCGTCCCTCTTCTCTCACCCCCGACGGTCGGCTTGTTGGCTTTCGGTGCGGTTAACGTCAGGGTGCAGAGGGAGAAGAGGGCTCGGGGGGGATGTTGCCTTCCCTTATGCGGAGCATATCGCCATACCACTCTAGCACGGGAGCTCCTCATCCGAAGCATATTACTGCCGCAGCCGCTGTGCCTTCAGTTAGCAAACCCCTGCAGCTATTCACTGATTCAAATTAATCACAGCCAGCCCCCGCACAGACGACGGGACCGCTCCAAAAGCGAGAGCAAACACCTTCGCTGATGGGCTCCACGGTTTATTCTATTCAACAGTACGCGGCGTATTGCCTATCTGTGTTATTGTAATTCAAGGCTTTTGTATCCCGGTAAATGTATTGCCTTATTTTTGGAACAGGGTATTCAAACCAAAGCGTTATAATGAGCGGAAGTATTAGTATTTCGAGTAAATACTCATCTTTGATCAAAATCCAATTCATCATTTATTATTATTTTATTTTATTTTTTTCTTCGTTCCAATAATACCGTGAACTGAAGAAGTGTATACGTATACGTGTGGTAAGCCGTTGCAAGAAATGAGGAATTTCTGTATGATGGTATTCGATCGTCGATAATCCTTGGTATAATTTAACCGTTCGGTAAAAAGAATGATGCGGTTCGTAGAGGGGCAGACTGCGAGCAAGAGGTCTGGGGGAGGAACCAGGGAAGGAGGTCTGTAGCCGAGAGTTTTCTGGTGTGGGAATAGCGGGATGAAGAGAATGAGGAGAGAAAGAGTGCTCTTTAGAATCGGAGCAACGAGGGACTGCTCTGCTCTGCTCTGCTCTCTTCTCCTCTCCTCTCCTCTCCTCGAGGAGTCCGCGAGGCGTCTCATCACGCAACATTACCCCCCGACCCAGCATCCTGCATCCCATCCACGCAACATTAAGCCCACTCCTCCAGACTCTCTCCCTGTGCAGATTCTACACCGAGGTTTCGCGATCTAGCGTTGAGCGTTGGCGTTCCGCACGGGAGGCCGAGAGGTTACGTCGAAGAGGCTAAACGGGGAATAGAGGGGAAAGAGAAGAGGGAAGAGAAGAGGAGAGGAGAGGAGAAGAGAGGCTGGGAGGACCGGGGAGGCTGGGAGGGCTCGTCTCCGTGTCTCTATTGATCCCCCGAGGAAGAGACGCGCGCAGGTTCGTCTTTTGCTCACCCCGCAATCCTCCGACTCCTCATCCTCGATACCTCTCTGCCATGAGGAATGAAGGATCTCTCTCCTTCTACTCTCTATTCTATTCTCTTCTCTTCTCTTCTCTTCTCTTCTCGTCTCTTCTCCTTTACCCTGTTTCGTTGCTAACCGGGAGTCTCTCTAATGAATATATATACACGTCCGCGTCCTAGCCTGAACGTATATCAATTCAATCAATGATCTCTGCAGCCATTTAATTCATTATCTACTTGTCAAAGATTGCGCTACACGAAGAGGCACACATCATACGGGCGTTTGAATACGTCAAACAATTGTTTTCCCGCACTCGAGTAAGCCGGTAAAAGAATTACTGGAAGTTCAAGGAGGGTCCGGTAGCGAGATTTGAGTCCTTTGAAAACCGAGTATTCTCGTGCTGTCTCGGAGCTACAAGTAGCTATAAGGTACCCGCAAGTAATTAACGCAATTACTTACTATCCTCTTGTCTCTCTCGCGTCTTACATCAAACATTTAAAATACCCGAGATATTCCCGTCGCAGAGCGATAAATTTACTTTACTCGTACCTCATGAATCGCGGCTAGCTTTGATTTCTACCATTGAGATTACGATGCGAGGCCACGCATCGATCGATACGTAGAGAGGTCCCATAATCATATATCAGCCGGATATCGGTTGGACACTTTTGATGAATTAGCCTCGTTAGCTTAACGACTTATTGCGCTCCGTGTTTCATTTTATTGCGTCTTTATCTTCCCGCAGATTCTCAGCTCTAAAAAACGAGATAAAAGAAAAAAGAAAAATTCATATTCGCTATTGCTATTGCTTCTACTTGCGATAATTTCTCTATCGATATATTTTAAAAATATCTATCGATTATTCGATTCTTCGGTGACGGTGTCCCACATGAATTCTTCAAGCTGCGGAGAGTAGACGCCATTTGTACGAATCCCAACCGCTATCTCCCCTGTGAGAGACATCTTATCTCAGCCGCTCTCATTGGTGCTCACAAAAGGAGAGAGAGAACGAGAGACAAAATCCAGCTCTGCCCACGCACAACCCTCGCTACCAGTCGCTAGTAGTTGTAAACGATAAGTTCACCGCGTTCTCGCGGTGTCTCTCCCTAGGTCTCGCGCATCCCCTAGTCCCTATTGGGTCGAGGGGATCATCATCGCATTCCCATTGGCTGCTCGATGAACATCTCGACTCATCTTCGCGGCTGCGCGTTCCGTTCGTTGACGGTGAATCGTTGTCCAAAATGGTGGCATCACGCATAGATATAGATACATATGTAATCCACATGTAGTTTGGAAGTCGATGGTCACGAAGCGGCAGAATATCACCCTCATTATCTGCATGCTGATCTCTCTTCATTTCCACTTGACAAATATACTTCGAAACTGTACCGTTATTTCTTTTGCACAATACTACACTGGTCTGCGAGACGAGTTTTCCGATGATCGAAAACGATCCCCCGAAGTCTTTGCTATCCCAGAATAGTGCGGCAGCTAGTGGCAGTGAAGTAATGAGAGTTAGTCATACATCCTGTCATACATCGGGCTATAACCGGCCTCCCTAACGACCGGACTCCATTATAGCAGACATAGACCGCGGCATGGTGCAGCATGAGGTGCACCAGCCCGTTTATGCATCTATTCATATACGCTGAACGAGTGGAGCATATCCTCTTTCCTCGGTATACGTACAGTGGAGACAGAAACTGTAAGAGAAGTTGAGAAGGCAAGAACGAAAAAAAGTCTCGAGAATAGCAGCGAGAAACGTTGTAGAAAATAAAAGAGAATGCGTCGGTAGTAGGGAGAGACATAATATTCAACGCGGCTTGGCAACAGTGGCCACTTCTCGGCTCTCTTCTGGAAGAGGGTGAGGGAGTGACAACTACCAGTAGAGGGTGAGACCGAGTGAGATGGTATGATAATTGGCGAGCCCGCAGGGCAGAGGAGGAGAAGGAGATGGTTGCCATGGCTACCAGAGACCGCAGCCACCACCGCTGCTGACGATTCAAGGTGTCACTGACTCCTGGGTAACGCGGACGTCGCCGTAGTTGCTGCGGTTCCCATACCGACCCGCGATACAGCTACTGTATCCGATAGCAAACCGCAAGAAATTTCGGCGCAATGTGATCCCGGCTATCGTTGCCACCACTAAATATTGGCTATTGATTCAATCCGCAATTTAATTAACGAGGTATATTCCACACCTCAGATGAAGAGAGATTTTTTAAGGATCATCAGCTTTTTATTAATCCTATAATTTCGTCATGACAGTCTAATGTAGATTTTCTTCTCCGAGATTAACTCGAACCTGCAAATGAGCCAAAGCATTCGATCACGTGGACCAGTTCGATTTTAAATTTAATGAACATGAGGCTGAAATTTACACCCCACTTCATGCGGGACTCGTAATTGCAAAACGATCGTGGATATCGTCCGGTTTAATTCGATAGAAGATGTGATTGAATTACCACATTCTCTCACGTGATAAGAATAATCCAAATAAGGTTCACAACAAGCCAGAGCGAATATAGAAGTATATGACCCTCTGTTAATTAATATCTCCACCAGGCTATTAAAGGAATCGTAAACGTCAGGCAGTATCTAAGATGTATGTACGTCGAGCTGGAACTCCTTCAATTATCAAGCATTACGCTCAGAATGAACAAATGTCCAGGTAGACCACGTACGGTCACATTTGTCGATCCTTCTGTGGAGATAGATAAATATCAAATCGATGGATAATTCATTGTTCGACTCAAATCGCTTGGTGTATCTTCTTCAAGCTAATTCGATGTAGGTATATCTATATCCGTAATCAGAATAAAATTATCCAATCCAAAGTGCAGGGAAATTGTTCAGGCATCCATGAGACGTGCAGATTTTCTTCCCGGTCTTTGGTGCTCGTGGTTTACAAGATTTCGACAGCCACGGAGCGGCTGAAAGACTGTGCAGACTGACCACCCAGTATTCTGAAACAGATATTTTACGACTCATCAAACAATCGTGCGAGGTAGATATAGAGGACTGACGGAGGCAACGAGTAAAGTAGAGAGGGTATAGCTCGTGACTAAAAAAGACTGAAAAAGACGACGAGCAAGTTTAAGCGGTAAGAAACAAAAGATCCGCGCCGCTTAGCCGAGAGCACTCTCTGTGAGTCCATTTCTCCGTTCCTCCGTCCGTTCGTAAGTCCGTAAGTCCGTAACTCCGTCCGTTCATCCGTCCCCTCTCACGCGACAAGAATTAAATTAAGGCTTCCGAAAATAAACCGGCGACATTCAATTGTTTGTGAGAGGCAAAACGACATCCCAAATACCAGGCGAAGCGGTAACGGCAGCGACGTTGGCGTCGGCGTCGACGACGACGATGGTGGTGGCGGTGGCGGTGGCGGTGGTAGCGACGGGAGAACCTCGTAAAAGATGAGAGGCGATCCGCAAGATGGCCGCCGATGCTTGCGATCCCTCCGGTTGCTCCTCCACAGCCCCGCACGTCCTTCCCTCTGGGAAGAGGGAACCGAGTGGAAGGGAAGGGAGTCGAAGTCAGAGGGAGACAGGAGAAGGTGATCATGGGAAGGGAAAGGAAAAGGGATAGAAGACAGCCGTCTGGGACCAGGCAGGGACCAGGTATACATATCACTATAGTATTGTATTAGGTTCAATGTTTGCGCGATAGGACCCTTTATCGTTATCGAAAAATTGCGAGAAAGAGTAGCACGCGGTGCAGGGTGTTCGTCCGTGAGAGTAACAAACCATGCAAAATGGAATGGATCTCATATTGATCGAAATTACTGCTCAATAATACCTGAGAATGACAAAAGTGGGTACCTTATACATGTTATTGTCAGTGCAGACGTACATGTGTAAACGGATTACGCCATCCAAACGCATTACTCATGCCTCGCTAGTTGCTCTGATGTAATTTGACTTCGACTAGTTTTCACTTTGTCGGAATCTAAGTGGACGATTAATGTATTTGTTACAATAATCGAGCAATTCGATATTGAGAAGCTTCGAAGTCGTGATTCCTCATCAACACATACTGAACTTATCTGTATGTATGAGAAATGATATCGTGAACACAGAGAAACGTATAAGGGATCTAGAATTTCTCGAATTGCGTGGATATATTCCAGCAGGTAGAATAGTATAAGGATAAGCGGGTATACCACGGTAGAGGGAAAAACTTCGGAAGAAGAATCAGCGCTGGTTTGAGGCGTCCCGCTCGTTCTCCGTCTGTTCCATCGTCTCTCTGGTACTCTTCGTCCTCCTCCACTTATCGCGTGTAGTCCGATTCGCTTCGCGGTCTCCATGGAAACCCTCGGAAAAATCCTATCGATTCTCCCTTTTGCCTTCTCTGAAAGAACTCTTTCAAGACCCTCCTCATCCCCCATCCCCCGGTTACCCACACCCCCATACCCCCATTCCCCGTTCCTCCGGCAGTCACTCCGCAAAACCATTCCAGAGGCAGGACAAAATTGTCACACGCCGGGACCGTTAAAGAGGTTTATTTCGCTAATAAGACTGGACCCTGCCGCTTATTGAAACAATAAAGAATTCCCGCACCCGTACACCCGTACACACAATCTCAGAACGGTGCAAGCGTTCCTGTACCTTGAAAATGGTGACCGTCCGTTGGTTCGTTCGCCCGTTGGCACGGCCCAACTTCGGACCTACGTGCTCTGCGTGCAGACCGTTTCTGATCAACACGTGATGGATTTATTGCCCCGTATTGCGGCTTTTGGCAGCTGGTCCCCCGGTCACAGAGGCTCTGCAGAAAAAATAGAAGAAAAAAATATCGTCTTATGCCCTAAAACAGTTCTTTCCTATCACGCCTTTACAGCTAAAGAACGATGATCAATTGTGTGTAACGTATATACGTTCAGTTCATGTCAGTATATCATATCCCCAATGGCAGGTGAGACGGTATATACCAGAAACAGGGATAATCCGTGACTGTATCTTGAAATTATTAAGTAGATAAAGAAATCAAATTCTCAGGCAATTTTATATCCTTACTTATTCTTAAACCCGGTAAATGCGAATGTATAAACTCTGAAAACAAAATTTAGTTGCAATAAAGAGATGATCAATGTATGCAATACATACATAACTGTATATCTCGATGATGGAAGCATTCATACTGCCAAAGTTGCGGTAGTAGAATTTTAACACGTAATAAAATTGAAGTATGAATCCTATTGAAATCATGAGTTAGGAAAATGCCTCCATGCCCACCTACAACGTCGTGTTGTAATATTTTATATAAGCCATGAATTCAATTTCTACAAATTGGTAAAGCATGTCGAATTGTATACATAATCGATAATTTTTACATCTGCAATCTGACTTTTATTTATAATCGGTATATTTGGCACAGTGTATCTACCTCACGCGTGCAATCGATTCTTGTAACGTATTTGTAATTTCTTGAAAGATTCCTGCACGAGATCTATGAAGGTTTTGCTCTTTGATCGAGCCAAGTGCCAAGCTACGTTTCAGACAGGCGTAACTGTCAGTTTATCAAGACATTCGGATCTGCGATATATCGACTTGTATTGGTCTTATCGGTAGATTTGCCCGTTTATAGACCCCCCATGATGCTGTTCATTTTTATATCTTGTTGTAGTTTTTACCAACGACTTTCTGTGTCCAACTACGTAACTACAACCGACATTTTACTAGCCGGAAATTCTTATGATTAGAGTATGTGGCAGAGATCGTTGAATAAACAAGTGTAATGGCACGTGGTTATAATGGTGTAAGAAAACAAAGAAGAGAAAAAAAAATAAAAATAAACATAAAATATTGAACCTCCGGTTTATCCCTTGTACAAGATTTGTATTTTTTTTTTTTTGAATAAAGCAGGCAAAATAATCGAGACCGTTTGTCAACGGAATGAAATTTATCGCACCAGAAACGAGAAACGGGTACCGCAAATAGATTAGATATTACGGTATGAACAGAGCAGGATTTTTCTTCTTTTATTATTTTTAAGTAGATGTATAATTATGCTTATAGGTTAAACCGGATGTAAGAATGAGCTTTGATATGCGCTGTGAGATATTCAGAGGCCCCCTAACTAACATAAAAAAGAAAAGATATCGATCTCGTTCTCGTTCTCATTTTCATTTTCGTTTTCCGTTCTTTTCAACATAGCGTGAGTTTTTAGTAAAAGATCTTATTTTATATAAATATAAATATATATTTCAGTAATGATTACGTCATACATTACGCAGTAACCGTACGTCTATCGTACCAAACCATAAACTGGCTCGGCGATTATGAGACGATATTTACATCACGTTTATCACATTTCAATGTTCAGATTAGATTTCCACGTGAAGAGAACTAACCAAGGTTGTCTAGATCGATCAATAAACGCGACAGCGAGTAATATTAAAATTCCTCTCAGGTGAGAACTTAGACCCATAATTCTATGACTATAGATATAGATGTAGTAATCAAACAGCCGGTCGATCGATTATCCATTATCGGTTTGCTGGGCTAAAAATCAGAGTAGCTTAAACCTGGATGGAAATGCTGCTAGATGATCAAATAATTACATCTGGAATTGGACTCGCGTTATACAGAGCTTAGGTTCACATCGTCTTTATGGTCAAGCCAAGTCAGAGGCTATCGGTTCAGCATGGCTGCAATCAAACTCGACACCGATTGCTACCAGATACAGCGGCCTCGTAGAGAATCAGAATTATTAAATTTATAATTACAGCTCGGCTACTTCGTCTCTCAATTAAGTAGGTACGGAGTACAAGTATAAGTGAATAATCCACTGTACTCGACAGCCTTGACCCTGCACTGCATTACGGGGCGCATTTTATTTGACCAAATTCAACCTGCGGCGATGAAAAAACAAAATATAATTATTAAGAAACCCCTTTTTTTATAATTACAAATACTTTGAAACTTCTAAGAATTACAGAAGCCGTCGTTTTTCTGGTCATATTACTTAATGCTTTGCCTTCAATTGTGGCAAAAAATTTCAATCATTATTATCATTGTTAATCGTGTAAGTATTTCTAAATTAGAATAACAACTGTATTGTTTAGTTTTGGAATAAAAATGATCCGCTAGAGGTTTAGTCGTTCTCAAGACGGTGTCTGCGAGGAATCAATAGAGCTACCGCCGACATTGCCCGAGAACCTTGAGGCCAGAGCACCGAGAGAAAACCGGGAGTCTCAATCCCGGGAACAATGCTCGTTTCTCGATCTAGGAAATGTCGAGTGTCACTTCTTGATAGGAGTTCAAAAACGAATAGTAGTCCTGCGCCGTTTCAATGGGATGTTTGAAACAATCCAAACTCCATGATTTACATGCTTTGAGTTCAGTAAAAAAGCGAGTTTGTTTCCAATCCTGCGTCTCGTCGAAAAAGAAAATTCGATAAAAATAAAAATAAAAAAAAAATAAATAAAAATTCACCATTGAAACACTTCATCGAGATTTCCATTCACTCATCACCTTCTCAATTTCTTATATTGATCACGCGACTAGACGAAGGTAGGAGAAAACCCTACACTCGACAACTATCAGCTACCGATAACTACGGGTTAAACTAATGACGTGATATTATACCTAAAGAAATATTTTAGAACCTGCAGTAACCACGCATTGGTCACTCGAGCAACTTACAATTAACCAATAAACCAATCGCTGTTCAAACTAAACTCAAGCAAACATCTGACCCGGAATTATAATGTACTTACATGGCCTAAGGCGCGACGTGACGTGACGTCGCTGTAATGATAGTACATTACTCAGACTGAACCATACGTCTGTACCGAGTAAATGCCTAACGACATTTTTTAATTCTTTGTACTTGACTATATTGGCTATACAGTTGTTTATAGACCGTTAAGGACACGTCTCATATCACATATTTGCACAAAATTTCCACGTATGTGTAGAGTAAAATTCTTACTTATTATGTATATGTTTCCATGTTGTAGGTATGTGAAAAGCGATTCCACGTGTCGATGACAGAGATCCTTGTGCGATGGAGTATAGAATTGCATTTACATTTCCTGGACAACGTTCAAGTTTTGATTAGAAATCGGACGTTGTATTCAAAGTCCTGGACTCTACTGGTGCTGACTATGACTGTTCTGATGCGAAACGTATGATTAGGTATTTCAGTATTTGAGCCATTGAACCTACGCTTGTCTACTTCTATTTGCTCTCGTGCTTCCTGGTCAATCAATGAATATAGATGAGGCTAAACAAAGCGTCTATTTCCGGTCACCACGATGCTACCTGTCCAAACATATTATCGCTCCCTGGCTATACGGTAATCTAAAATAAGACTGTAAACTACCAAGTCAAACAAGGGTGACCATCTCCCAATTAGACGACTGGCTATCCCGTAGCTGATCATCGTTCGTACCGACACTGATCCGGAAAAGAAATTCACTCCTAAATGCCATGCTTCGAAAATGATAGAAAGATAAGAAGAATGATCAAATATGCGCGTCAGTATCATGAAATTCTGAATCAAAGCAAGAAGTGCAGATTCCCTACATGAAGAGTTGCGGTAGGTAGGTGGGTGGGTAGGTAGGTAGGTAGGTAGGTAGGTAGGTACCAACATTACAAGCGAAAGTACTTAATGACTCTAATAACGTGGGGAAATCTCGCTGCCCGTAAATATGCCCATAGCGATATCACGCCTCGGCGATCTGGTGGCATGGCGCAAAGACTGCCGTGTCTGGTCTGATACCGCAAGCTCGAGGCTGGTCGCGCGAGAGCTTGAGGCTGAAACTGCCTTCTTGGACACGTTTATCACGCCACACATCGACCGCTTGTTCAAGTCCGTGTGCGGCCACCCGTCTGTCCGTCCAGTAGTGGCGCGGGTCGCACGCTGCTCGCTATTACACTCTTACAGTTCTAACGTGGCCACCATTAGTCGACCTCCGCCACCGATCGCTAGGTTTGTATGTATAAGACCGATAGACATATACGCCTGCACATAAACTGACGACAATTTTCTTCCTCGAAGAAAAAGAACGGCCATGTTATCTGCCTTTAAGTTTCTCTTCTTTCAATGTGTGTGTGTGTGTGTGTATGTGTGTGTGTGTAAGTATATCGATTCTACCCTCAAGCAAACACAAGGGTTTTTCTCTTTCACGAGAACTTGTACACGGTTTTATTTTTAACTGGGTCTGATCTAATCTCATATAAAAATGTCAACTGATGAGATAATTGTGTATATTTTTTAGCATTTATTACTGTATGAAAAGAAGATTAGATGAATAGCTCATTGCAGTTTGAAGCATCAATGATGAAAACAACTCACTCATTTTGAGCAACTCTTATAAGAAGAAATAAAAAAAAATTATGATAACGACGATGTCTCGTTATCTGATTTACCATTATTTCAAGCGTGTATATCAATTCAGAATATCTTGATTGCAGTACGCGTATGTAGATAAAAACTTGTTAGGAAATGACGTTGTACTTTGCAGTGGGTCGTTTCAAAGCCACGTGACGAGATCACGAACGTATATACGAAATATAATGTAAGGTGGGACTCTGAAAGGCACAGTGTTGAAGGTACCTATAACTACCTACAACATAGTATAAAATAGGTACCACCCGACCTAGTACCTACTTATGTACACATGTAGCGTTCGTAACGTGAATTCTAACTGTGGCTGGACTACCGAGAAAATCATTAGCTTTGGAATTATTTGAAAGGGTCGTGACGGTGGGCGTTAGGGGATGGGGAGATGGGAGAAAAGACCGACGTAAGTCGCCCCCCCCTCCCACCCCCCTCTCAAACTTTCTCCCATTTCTTACATGCACGACAACTCGTCGTTCCGCTTTGCCCGTGCTTATTGCTTCTACTTTGCATCTATTTCAATTCTTTTCTTTATTTTTTTTTTTGTTTTCTCAAACGTTAATAAACACCAAGTTAGTCACTATGTGGGTAGTCGAAACCAGGTGACTTAAATGAAGTGAACAAATGAGGAAATGTAGAAAAGAAAAAAAAAAAAAATCGAAACAAAAGAAAAATTTTCATAATTAAATCGGAACAAGTTTTGAAAAATTGTATAGGTACACGCCTCAGCGATATCTTGAACGACTCCGCGTGAGGTCAAGCGCCCTAATTAGTAACTACCTACACATGGATTTAATTGTATATAATACAATCGGTAATTATACATAAGCGTATGTATATTCGGTCTTTGAGCCACCTTTCTAGCTGACTGATGACGAGACTTATGAATATAAGATTCAACGAGGCTTCCGCTGACGAAGTGGATGGACAATAAGGACGAGGAAGCGTATAATATAAGTACGAAGGAGACAACGAAAGACACGACAACTCAGGAAGGATATTCGCGTGCCACTCGCATCTAACTTGTCGACGTCCGAAGAAACCCGCACGCACAACCACACGCGCACTTAAGGCCGTACAAAAGAGGCCGTCTAACGGCGATAAGTCGTCACGCGTTTGTCCAGGGGTGGAAAATATTTTTCAAGAAATTTAATCTTCAATTTATTTTTACCAATCCTTTTCATATAGTTATTGAAAACTGATTAGTGACTAGATATTCGAAATCCAAATCTGTGAGATTATTTTTAATAATTTTTTGCAAAATGTTAGACGCTCGATGGAACGGAAAGGTTGAGATGCTAAGACAAGATCTAATGAATTCATTCTACCCTTTAGATTCCTAATTTAGAAAATTAAACCACTCGCATGTTTCTATATCGAAAAAGTATTGCTATTACTTGTACAGGAAGAAAACTGACTGCAGCAATGATTTATTCGGCTGTACCTACACCGCAAGTTACAAGGTTCATTTTTGCTTCAACAAGTGTTGCGATATTTTTACTGGTCATATAGTTCGGTAAATAATATACATATTTCATAAAACGAAAAAATCTGAACCATCCATGAATTGAGGGATAAGTTTTATACAGGTTAATGTAGAACAATGAATATACCGATTTACTTATCTCTTTGTGAAGTTGGTAAAGTGTTCGTTTTTAAGAAATTGTGAAGGCGTTTGTACAGCCCCTAAGATAATCTGAATGTCTCTTACGCCGTGGCGTGTCATGGTGGACATCACCGGCAAGAGGGCTCGAAGTAGCGTGTCCGGTATCTCGGCGTGGGATCGCAGGAGACATTTCGTCCCCCAGGTCCCAGGAGTCGAGGAGCAGAGGTTGGAGCCTTGAAGGGTAGATGAGAATAAGTGTGGGGTTCGACCGAGGTCCCACAAATGACCAACGGCTCAGCCCGCGACTTAGACTGGCCGATAGCACCGCGAGTTCATATCTTCGCCCTGGTTCCAAGCGGACGACAACGGCTTAGATTAAAAGATAGCCGGATTTATTGGAGTTTGTACCACGAAATGGCTGAGGTTGGTATAAGAAGGCGGCTGACCTGGTCCTATATCGATTCTGCGATTGGCCCACTGCAAAGTTTTAAGGCTTTCATATCTAATTGCTAATTGCCCGGTGCCAGAGGACTTGGTGTATAAGAGCTGCGTGGTCGCGCCTCACGCCTCAAGCCACGGTGTATCTGCTCACGCACGCACGCGATACCCCCAACTTGAATTAGTTTCCATTATTTTGTATACATCATCGCGTCGAGGACCTATTATCCGATCCGGGTGTCCCGCCCCGGTAAGAAAACGTCCTCAAGGCACGATCGCGCTTTACTTGCTTAAGGAAAACTAGCTGACGGATATACCAGAGACGTTAAAATTGACCGAAAAATATTCGCCAAACGAGAGGCACAAGTCCCAGTGAACTTCGACGAGGTGACGCGGAGGGAAGAGGAAAGAGAGTCACTCGAACGTGATGGTCGCAGGGATACAAACCGGAGACCTCGACGAAGGACCCCGCAGGATTTGTAATTGTTATGTCTGAGCAGCTCCAGGTCTCCGGTTCGATTATGCCTCAATGGTTAAACAAACCAGCCTCGTCGTCTGGTTGGTGGACCATGCAAAGTTGTCGAGGAACCGAGTTATGGATACCGAAGCGTCGTTGAAGCGAGATTTTGATATTATACCACGACCCGTATCAGGGCCCACCTATGGTTGGGTCAGGCCAAAACATTGATGTTTACCTGACACCTCCACGCCTCACGGCGACTCGTGCCATTATTTATATTGACCGTTCTTTCTTTACTATTTTTTTTTTTACGTTAATGTTATCGCATTAACTGCACCATCGCGCGCTTTACTCCTTGCAGATTATCGCGCATTAATTTTTTTTAACCTGACTTTCAATTATTATCGCGATCACGTCAGCTTTGATGTATTGTTGTAACTATACCTATAGTTACAGATCTTGAGGATCAGATTTCTCAAATCCTTAGCTGGCACGATGACACGAATTTTGACTGAGCAGTTTGTAACTTGGCAAATATCTTTTATACTCGATGCACCTTTCATTTGCTGATATATAGTATATTCTTGCCAAGGGTGTACATATGATCTCGTAACGGTATTTTATTTTATTTTATCCACATTCTTCGATTTTTGTGTATTTTTTTTTGTTTTTCAGGTTCTTATTTCTATTGGACAAGTGTGAATCATTTCATATTTCATTAGTGACTAAATCATATCATCCATTTGTTCCTTTTCACTACAAACGAGATTATTTTTGTGCCACGTAACTTGCTGTAATTATGCCAAAGCAGTGATACTGGGCACAGTCAATTATCTATACTTACGAGTCGAACACTATAGTGACAAGTTATCAGCGATTTGCTACGGCATTAGCCACATATGTGTATGTACACTATCACTGTTCACCTAACGAGATAACGCAGTTTCCAATGCGGCTCGATAAAATCTTTTTGGATCATAGTTCGGTTGCTGATCGGCCAATGGAATTAACAATAACAGATGTATGATCCAAAGATCAGCATGTAATATAGATTCTTTGAATATTATCAAGATACCGACTGAATTTAAAATTCTATTCGAATAAAATTCTATATTTTCTTTCTTTAATTAAACTAAATAATTTTCTATAGATCCTTATTCACGTCGGTAAATCATTACCCTGCTTTCAAAACCTACAAGTAATCGATAAAATGAAATCTGGGGATCTGTGTGATCTTCTTATCACTTAGCTTTCGTTTTCAGCAGTAGGTTGAAACGACATTCAACGTACTTACAATTGGTAAGAGCGTCGATAAAATAGGAATTTATCATTCTAGGGACAATCTCTTTCCATGGTAAGTGTCCGGTTGAAAAATATTACGAATTACGAAATGAATCTCTGAATATATCCGTAACAGTTATTGAAACGAAAAAGTTGAATTTATCTTGAAGAATGGTTATTAATTTATTAACGAATAATGAAATTGATGTATTCTCGTAGAAACGGCAAATCTCTTCGGAGCCCGTAGGCGTTGGTTGTCTGGTGTTGTCCTCTGCCGAGCGATGGAACAGCTAACACAAGTTCGAGTTTTATCCGCAGTCCTGCCAACCGTATCCTTCTGCGTGCAGTTGAGCAGACTTCAGTGTCGTTGTCTCGTAAACATTTGTACTCTTTAAAAATCGTGAGACGCTATGGAGACGTTTTGATCCATAAAATAATCGTATTTTAGTCACGGGACTAGTTCGGACATTTTAAACTCAGTGATTTAATTAGGAGTGAAATAAACCGGCAGTAATATTTAAACTTGTGATATTTTATTATGCGAGAATAAAGTTTGCGCCGTGGGTAGTTGGGTCGGTTGGTAGCGTTGCCAAGTGCAGTAGGGCTGCCATTTTCCAAGTGCTAGTTCGCTCCGTTTGCTAGCCTTTCGACGAAAAGGCCTAAATACCATAAAACCTTCGCGTTATATTTAACTTTAGATATTTATCTAACTTATTGTTAGGGTTAACGATTACGGAAGCTGATTTTAAGACAAGGAACGGCCGCTTCGCGACCGCTCTTCGAAACTGGACCCCGGACCAAGGTTAGATTGTTTAGGATTTCTCACTAGAGCTTTAGTTTAATTGCATCTTGGCCCTTCGCGTGGGACTCTTTTTTTTCCCACTCATGTGTCAACTGGAACATAACAAGTATCTACCTGTTTTAATATCCGCAATATAATGAAACGAAAAAAAAAAAAAAAAAAAAACGATATGCACGCAATCGATTGATACCTCAACGTTAAATTGTCACAGATTGCGATTCTTTATAGTCAGTTTCTTTTTTTTTTCCTCTTGTTTCATCTTTCTGAATCTCATATAATTTGACTTATATCTGTTATCTGATTTTAAATGTACAACTGATTTGCCGCGATTTATTCTTTAGGATTCTAACTCCATTGAGATGCATTTTTTTAGAACTAGTATAATTTGAAATTAATTCAGATTATTACAGTACCTACTATGATTGTCGTTTGTCAAATAATTAAAGACACTATTTATGTGTAAACATCGGTGTGTGTGTTTTCTTAATTCTTACGTTTGTGTGTATTTGTATAGTATTATAGTAGTATATTATGTGTATGTGTGAATGATTGTTTACTACTTTTCGACGACCTTATTTTCAAATCTATGAATTATTATACTTGAATGTTTTTATGTATATTGAACGTGGTTTGAATTTTTGATCGACAAAAAAATGTGATTTCTTTTGTTTTTTCTTTTGCTGACTATGTATTCGGCCAGTTTTATGTACATATGCGAGGTCGCGGTATGTTAAAACCGGTTACATATTTCCAAACGACTATGTTTACCCCCGTATTTTATGTGTAAATATAAAATAATGCATTGGGTTTGCATAATTTCATCATAATACCGTCACCCATCACATATAAGTATTATTTCTTAATAAATATATATGTACATATGCACATATATCGCATCTTACATCTCAACACGTATACTTCGTTACTCGAAACAGGCACATATTATCACTAACATGACGCATAAAGTCGTGCCTTTGTCGTGTTCCTGCAAGTTCAAATGATGTATATGTATAATACTTTTCAGCTGTAAGTTAAAACTAAAGATGACGAAGAGATACACGTACTTGGAATAATATTCTTTTAATTATAATTCGCGATTGTATGGTAAAAGAAAAATTTTTATCTACGCATATATAAAATTATTCTGAAAATATTCCATAATTTTTGTTTTTTCATATAAGTATCTGTATATCAAACAATATTATTTCGACTAATTAACGTACGAGTGAACAAACAGTTTGCCTTTTCCTTATTTTATTTTATTTTTTTTATCTTTTGAATACTACAAATACGAAACAAAAAAAAAAAAAAAAACAAATTGTCATATAATACAAACCGAGTGGCCTTGACCTATGATCTCCGTCAGCACGATGCTAATGAATATTGATAATCTCAAGGGAATTCTTGAACCGTTCGTATATGGCTATAGCTCCTGTCTTGTTTACTCATCTCGCGTGATCTCCTTAACGATAACGTGCTCTCTCACCTGTAGTATGTCTATTGTATGTACATACATACGTATAAAAGATCGCAACTAAGAAATTATCAGTTATAGGGATTTTACTTATTAAATACGTTTTCATTGATCATATACCTACATATAATATGCTATAAAACGTAATTTAATTCTTCGAAAATAAAGTAAATTATGTACATACGTACATATAAAATCCTCTGACACAATATGAAGACCGACAGGTATATATAATGTGCATATATCTATACCCTAGATAATCTCCATTATATCCATAAGCTCTTACGCATATAGGGACATTCATATACATATATAAATTATACATATATATACATACGTATATGTAGATATATACACAATAGAATGTGTCGTCTACAGACAGGTATAAGGTATGGTGTAGGTATATATATACCTATGCATTAAATATTTATAATGCGGTGGGTACGGGTCATTGACATTTAGACATAGAGTAAACTGTAAAATGAAAATTGTTTATACCTATATTGAAATTCTAACTAACTGAGCAACAACTAACTAACCAACTAACTACCGTCCCGGAGGCAGAATAATTGCTTGAACGAATTTTATATATACATATATACATACATCGAGGCTAAACGAGCGCGTTGATTCGATTTGAATTGATTTCCGACTACGTTATATCAGCTCCGATATGAGGTCTTGGTTGACTCCAATATAGCCGTTTGTTAATGCAGTAGTTTTAACTCTGCATATATGACGTTTGTACACGACTTTATATATCTGTGAGAATACGTGGCAGCTAACCGATCCAGGTATAGTTTAATTCGTTCCTAGATGCATAATAGCCGTTGCAGCAGCGATCCAGACAGTGCACTGTCGTTCTTTATCTGTAATTTTTGGTGTCTATCTTTTATTTTTTTTTTTCCAAGAGCAACATTACATGAGAGACCGATAAGCATTAAGCTCTACCATCTGGCTCGTAACGAACCTACCTAGTTTTCATTTTAGTTTAGTTTCGTTCGGTCATTTTTAAACACCATAGAAGCGCCAAGTTTATTTTCGTGTCCCGTGTACGTTATACTGTTCGCGTTGTTCATAGCGTTTATGTACCTACCCGCGCAGATGATCCCATGCTATGCTTATGTATGTATACGTATATGGATATAACAAATGACAAAAATTTTTTACGTAAGCAACATGATCAAAAATATATGTACCTACTTATAAATTGCGGGACGAAATTTAAAAAAAAATTATATCGCATCTTGCTGCACAAGCGAAACGTTAAGCTCGTAAGAAAGCGGCGCAGGAAGATCTTATTCAAATTTCTCAATTCGCTTATAATCCATAAGGCGGATATAATATCTGCAGGCTAAAGCTCACGCAAGCGCCTCTGCAGCCTCGTCGTCATGAGCGATCTTTCCGTATCTTTGTGCTTATTATAGTGAAAAAATTTGATTTTCCATTTTATTTATTTAATTATTTTTGTTTCTTTTCGCTCGGCTTTTATGATCAATTTGTTTCTATTTTATTTTATCTTTTATCCCATTGTAGATTTATTTTAAAACCAAATCGTTTAAATCATTCTTAATTAAATCGCCCACAAAAACAACACGCGATAATAATTCTTCGACTATACTATACCTACTCCCACTGCAGCAATTCGATGAGGTAAAAAAAAAAAAAAAGATTCAGAATTTACTTTTCTTTAAAACCTCGAAGCGTTTCTGCAAATATTTATTGACGATTGGATTGATTTAGGTAGGTATATACAATATACATACGTACCTACCTACTTACTTATCGAAATCTCGTAAATTTACGAGTTGCTCAACTGAAATACCTGTATGGAGTTGTAAGGTAATAAATTAAAGTTGTCTATTTTTTTTTTTTTTTTTTATATTCTTCTGTTATTTATTATTGTAAACTTTTTCATTAATTTTCTCGACTCAAAAAATCGGTTGCTTAAAATTCGAACACATTTATACGTACAGGTATATTTTATGTATGCACATACATATATATAAGATAGATGAATGAAAAGATGATAAACATTCGGTAAATTTCGGTAGTTTCAAACGTACCTACATCATATATCACATATTATGAAACGAAATAAAATCACGCGAGCTATACGTTTGACCCTTGCACCGTCAATTCCGTGCAGGGTTATCATCATTAATAGTCCGACCGAATATAAGACCACTTGCGCTAATATAATAATTCAAGCATGGTTAAAACTTTTCTGCCCTTGGTATTACTCTCATGCGATTGAAAATTAACGACGATGCTGTACATGCTTATATGTATATGTCGTATACTGCAGAGATCAGAGATCTTTGATAATATTATAATTGTTTACTTATTATTAGATAGCAAATCTCAAATAACATATATTCTAGTTAGTCCCAGGCTATCGTCGAGCATATTCGCATAGATATGTTTTTACTTCTTATCAATTATATCGCGTCATTTTTCCAACAGTAATATTCACGTGAATACAGCACAATTTTCAACATATTCATATCTTTATAAATTCTCTCTCTCTCTCTCTCTCTCGTTCTACAGCAGAGATTAAACGAGAGCTTTTATACGTCATTCAATTGTGTTTTATATATATATAATTCGTTAAATCTAAATGAAAAAGAGCTGCTCTTGCACCATTTTTTATTTTTTTTTTTCTTCTACCGTAAAATTATTACAGAATTTTGAAATAAATATTATATACATATATACCTATAATATATGTTCTTTTATTTTTATATATATCTATATTTCATGTACAAACAATTCTCCGCAATGGAGTAATTTGTAAGCTGCCGTATTGTCTAGGGATAAGAAGAAAAGACGAAAAAACTATTGTAGCTATATGTATGTAATAGTTTGGTCCATACTTTAACCCAATTGCCTTGACCAATATATACAGACAATGTTACGCAACTATTGAGCGAATACGCCTTTACATATATACATTACACACTTCTTTATACACAGTGAACAAATAGTATTGCGCTTGCAACTATTGACCAATCCAAACTCGCTAAGTACAGTAAACTGGCCGTGTCGCAAACTGCTATAATTGATCGAAGGCTCTGCAGTGATAATTTACTGGTTAACAGGTGGTAACTTTGCGAGCCAGCAATGAGACATTTGCATATAGGATTTTGCTAAGATAATAATTAGTCTTTAAAATTTTCTAATTTTTTTTTTTTTTTCTAATTTTGTATATTTTTTGTAAGATCTTGTTTAAAATAGACAAGCGGCGATTTTTCCGCGACCGTAAGAATCAAAGGTTCAGAAGTTATAATGGATATCTTAAATTAGATGCGACACTCCTTAACCGTGACCTCGCGAATAGCTGTTGGTTTTGTAATTAATTATCCGGCGTGAGCCAAGCCAATCCTCAAGTAATTTGGCCCTCCTTTAGTCGATAGTTATTAGCTAGCGGAAATACAGTCGCGGGTGCTGGGAAGAACGATGTTTGCGGAAGGAACAACATCTCAAGGCAGCTACCGTGGCCTTACTGCGAAATTGGTTTACCGAAATCTGCGCTGCTAATGTCTTCCGTAATAGCTGCAAAGGAGGGAATATCGCGTAGGTATTTAATACATATATACTATAAACTTATGTAAATTATTTATTGCTAATGCTGTTGCAGCTCGCGAAAACTTTACCCAAAACTTATTATACATATACGTATACACAAATTATTCAATATAATTCGTATATTATATATCCTATACATATATACATAGGTATATAACTTATAGCCTTAATAAAAGATTAGTTTCAATCAAACACCGTAGTGCAAACATCGTTCATTGTTCGACCTGCAGTTCTAATATATCTAATTGCAAAACTGTAACAGAAGTTTCTAAACACGTAGGTAGGTATGTATGTATGTATGTATGTACATAGAGGTGGTATTAAACATTGCACTATACTTGTTAGACCATGGACGCAAAAGTAATCAGTATAAAACATTTTCTAGATTGTTAAAACTTTATCAAAGCTCTAAACTGGAATTGCTTTACACTGCAACTGCAGATTGTGGATTGTGTTATAGAAATCCATGCGCACTTACTACTCCGTGTACATATAGATATAGGTAGGTATACATGGGGCTGTCCACGTTAAAACGACACGGTTCCAGACCTCGAAAATTTCGATTTGCTTTTTGATTTTCTATCTTATCATTCTATGTCTGGATAATCTGTCAAATTTTTTTTTGAATTCTTTCAATCAACCATTTCGGAGCTATGAATTTTTTCAGTTTTTAAAAAAAGGACCTTTTTTAAAAATCTGAAAAAAATCACAAAAAACCTGTTTCTGATATAAAACAACCTGCCACTTCCAGAAACGTGGGCAGAATTTTTCTTATATTTTTTGTTTTCAATTTTTCAAAAATTTTATTCAAAAATGTGTTGTTTCGACGTGGACAGCCCCAAATATACGCATATATGTACCAATATCTATGTAACATGAAGATAAAAGAAGAAAATCGTTTTCCTCTTTAAATGATAAATATTGAGATTGATTTCAGAAGAAAATCTTTAAAAAAACGCGATAATGTGAATTTCGAGAAGGTGTCCATAACCAAACTCTCAAAATATATTTGATAATTTTTCCTGTTCGCTAGAATACGAAACCATGTGGGATTACAGTTTGACTGTATTTGGTTCAGGCCTCCAAGGTGACCGTTACGGTCGTGTGACGTATTTTCCCTGTATTTGAATTGCAAATTACGTTCATGAAACACTGGCTTTACACGCTGGGAAAAGGTAAGCAATTATTCCGCGCTTTGATTATAATAAAATACATATATACGCTCAGGCAGTATATAATTCGACGGAAAAAATTATTAACTAAAGTAAAAATATTATTTCGATTATACGTATAATATATACACCATATATATATAATAGCCTGGCGATGTATAAAAAAAATTCATAAAATTTACACTTACACGAATACGCCGTACGTACTCTTCGTATATTAAAAAACAAAAAAAAAAAGTGTTAATTACAATTTTTGAAAATAATTTTTCTATGTGTTCAGTTATTACATTATGTTTATATATGTAAAAATTTTCTAAATTTTCAATCTAAATTTTCTGTTTCATATATTATTAGTCTTGTTTACGGATGTGTAAAACGACGCACATTGATCAATATATTGAAAGAATTGAAAGTTCACTATAGCGGCATATATTCGCGGTATACATATACCTATAATATACGGTAGATATAGTTTTTATAATTAATTTAACGAAGTAACAGATTCGATCGTTGATATTTAGCGAATGTTATGAATTTAAATGATCTTTTTATTTTATGTTATTTTCTTGTTCCTTGAAGTTGTTTCAACTTGGACATATACACACATTATAACATATATATGAAGAAAAAAAAAAAACGATAATTTCAAAGTCGATTATATATATTTGGTTAAGTGCCACGTTATTTTAATGAATAATTCGTTAATTATGAACCTGGTTTAACCACCTTTCGTCAAGGATGTGGCATTGGATCGATCCTGATCAGGTAGTATAGACCGTATATAATAATCTGATGACTTTGGTCATTTATTGTAAATCTTTAAATGTCAAGTGTATATGTATACATATAATATAATGTACGGAATTATACCTCGATATATTTTGGCATTGAATGAATAAAATACTATCCAAGAATAATCAAATACCACCAAAATAAGACAGGCGACAACGAGTGTTATGTCGTCTCGCGTAATGTCGAGCCGCTCCTATAACATCAACGTATCCATATACACATGTTAATACATACATACATACGTATACATATATATATATATATATATATATATATACACGACTTGTCAGAAGGAATCTATAAACATCGATGACAATAATTTAGAATTGAATTTCAACGAGTTGTATTATATATACTTATCATTCTAAATCGAGTTGCTTCTTATAATTCTATATGCTGCAAGTGAACATAAATACAACATTATCCGTATCTACGTACTTAGATATACCCACGACTATTGTAACTATATACCTACAGCATGACTTGGTTATACCTATATACTGTTACATTTCGCAAGTAAAGTCTTAGAACGTGCCACAGCTGGTATATACACAGAAGTCTAACTCAACTTGGACATTGATAAATGAGAAACTTAGGTATATAATACCGTATGGATCGAATTAGCTCTTCCAAATCGTAGCTTACGAACCGAAACACGTATGCGTTTTTATGAAATAATCGAAAATCCCTTTATTATACCTAGAAAAGAAAATAAGAAAATAAAACTAAACGAAACTTATCTTCATCGGAATCTCGGTGAATTAATAAAAGGTGAAAATTTCGAACAGGTGAATCATAAACGACAGCTGTGATGATGATATCATCTTTGTGGCTTGTGTCTAAAAATCCAATTTTATTACAAAATTTTTAAATTAACTGACGCGAATAATTTATACTGTTTAGAAAATTTTACTTTACTGATTGTCACACCGACAAAATTCTTCGATAAGTATAAATCGAGTTCACGATATATAGGTACTCGATTTATAGATTTTATATCAAAGAGAATGAATGAGAGATAAAGAGAGAGGTGAATCGAAAGCTTATGCAGTGCATGTAGGTAGATATAGATATAATAAATTTTTTCAACAACAAGTTGAACTGAACTGTAGTTGAGAGATTGTCGATATATCTACTATCGATATACCAACGTTATTGCAAATCGAAGAAAATAGAGGCAATAAAAATTATAGGATATATGGTATCCTCTGGGTATATGTAAATTGTATATATATACAATCAAACCAAAAGTAGTAACACCGCTTTTTCACGCTGACCACCGATCCAATCAATCGAACGATGGATAGTTGAATAAAAAATAAAAAAAAAAAAACAAAATAAAGAAACAATCCAACGCTTTTTTTCATCTAAGATCATTAATCCTCTAAACCTTATTTCGTCCAGGTCTAATACGTCTAGCTGTACAAAAGCTACTGTTGATACAGGAACAAAATTTATATAAGTGTATCAATAAATTTTTTAATAAACGAATTTGAAATACCGAAAGTTTATGGATTAGGAGGCGGTATAAGATCCTGTGAATTAATAAACGGTGAAGTTTTATCATGATATACATATATGATAGGATTTAATAGAATGAAACGTTCTTAGACCCGCAGTTATTATTATAGTCTAGCCGGCTATAAGACGTCGATGACACTTTATGCGGTTCATTTACCTTGTCCATTTGCAGCTCTTTTATTTTTTATAAACGCTCCAAGCGGTTATAAGGCTTCCGCAACTGTTCAAGGCATCTATTCTATATACATATAGGTAATATATACTCTCATATCCACACACGATATCCAAGAGAGACTTGCTAACCGTGTAAATATTTTAATACGTATATATATATATATATTCTGATAAGAAAAGTTCAATGTCGTATACGTAGTAATTTCCTTTCCTGTAGGTATTATACAGCTACCTAAGTTGATCAGTTTATTATACCGGAGGTTTATCGCGTGCTAAAAGAACTCACGCACCGCGTAAAAAAAAAAAAAAAAAAAAAAAAAAATTATACATATATAAAAAATTACGTTAACTTCAGAGTCCGTCTCATTCAGTCATTTTAACCACACGATATAACAATATGGCTTTTCAAAGAAAACTGTACAGCAATATAAGCTATTATTTTACTATGTACATACGTATATGTATACATGCTTTATAGTTCGTTGAATGGATATAATATATACTGTGTGGTGAAAGTGAATGAACTTTCCTTTGTATCAGACGACAAAGTCGATAGTATAGTTCGTTAAGATCGCTAGTCATCCGATCGTTTATCAAACGTTAAACATCTTGAATATTTTTTATTTTTTTTTTTTGTTTTTTCATCCATAAAAATATGAAATTAGTCATTTAATTATACGTTTAATTGTTGGATAAAAAAAGTAAGTACATTCAAAACGCGATTCTTTTTCATATAATAGGGTTTTCATGTCGCGCGATCATTATTGAGTAATTTAATTCCGCATGCGAGCTCGATAGTGATACATATGCGTCTACACATGCGATATTTAATTTCTGATACATATATCATGCTTATAAGTTTGTATCTGCATGTTTTATTTCTGCACCATCGAATCAAATTGCCTCTTCCTGTATACTGCTGATCCCTCATAACGCTTTAACCGGAAGACGAACAGAAGTCACGGAAGTGTGTCATTCGCTCGATGAGGAGTAGTCCGGTGTACGGCCTGACTCGCGTACCAGCTCGAGTTTGATTAGAATATTTTTTGATGCCCCATGGGGGGTCGTGACGGTCCATTACGGAATGGATCGAGGCCGGTCAGAATTATATATATGAAATAAAAAACAGAAGGAAACAAATAAAAAGAAAAAAAAAAAAACAATATATAAATAATAAAAATATATTTTTCAAGCAAATTCGATTATGTTTTACAATATTCTATATGAGACGGAGGTAAAATTGTGTAGGTACATGTAATTTGACAAAATGATAAATAATTTTTTTTTTTTTCTTCTTATGATGTCGTTCTCTTGTTTCCTAAATATGGGCACATTATAAGTATAATTATATATATATATAAATGTAAAAACTAACAGTATAATCAAATTTCTTATAATAAACTTGGCAACTCCGCACCACAGGTCAATGTAATATCTTGAAGCGAACGCGTTTCACAGTCGAAGTACCGTATCAAACGAGAGTACGATCAACTATACAATATATACAGGGCTGTACATGGTGGCTTACGGTGCCTTCCTATCCTTACACAGGAGGTTTAATTTTTGTTCAAAATCTTATACCCTACGTAATATACCTATATGACCGATAGTGATAGTCATATATACGAGAAAGTTTATATATCCATAATAGTAGCTGCTATTGCGCGTGGCTGTCAAACCTCATATTACGTAAACGTTTGTGCTATAATCGTTCCGATGGATTCCTTTCTAACTGAACTAACGCATTGCGTGACTTTCGGCGCTAACTAATATTATAACATCGAATGTCCATGTCTGTATGTATATATCTACCTACGTATGTATATATATATATATATATACATATATACATATTTATATACGTGAGGTGAGTGTGTAATCGAAAGGTCAAAATTTATTATAAGACTGAACATTTTTGATTTAAAAATATGATGAAACCGAGAGTTGGAGAGACAGTGTAGGTTACGCGGTATTGCCATTATAAATGATATATATATATATATATATATATATATATATATATATATATATATATATATATATATATATATATATATATATATATATATATATATATATATATATATATATATATATTTTCTTGTTTAAAAATTTTTAATAGTTTTATTATGTATATTTGAGATCAGTTTTTTAATTGGCAAACGCAAAAAGAACGTACTTTATTATATATACCCTTTGTATCGGAAATTGTATATAATTCGTAAATAATTAATTGATCATATAATATGACATTTGGATAAAAGTTGTTGAAGGATTTAATTCATTTAAATAAAAAATTTGTTGTACTATATCAGCTAATTCTATACTCTAGACGATCAACGTCACTTCCGCTTGACGAACTTGAACTTGAACCCCATCGGCTTTTGTTCTCAGCTTTTGTCTTCTCATGAGGTTCTATAAGTCTAACCCCGATATTTGTACGGCACGTGCAGCGATCACATCGCACCTTTTTAGGTCCCAGATCGATTTATATAATTAAAAAGGTTTGGGCTCGGTCACGGCTTCATGGCTTATTCATTTCTTTATATAGGATCGAAGGTAGAGGTATAACTGACAGAAAAAAAAAAAAAAACAAGAAACTTTTCCCTTAATCTGAAATGCGGTGATCCGGGACCGTGAAGTTTGGACATATTGTAAAAATGGGTAAAAAGAAATAGAAAAAAAAAAAAAAAAGAAAAAAAAAATAATTTGAGACTCCGTGGAAAACTTTTTGATTGTTCATGCATTTCGAGCTGTAATCATCAAGGTTTGAACATATGGATATAGGTATATATATATTTTTTTTTCGTATTCCGTTCAATTCTGAAACGCGAGTCTAACAACTCTTGATTATCTTTTCTAGTCGCATGATCCTAGTGAATGTAATGCGGTCGATTTAGTTACATATGTATCAGACCTTGAAGCCGAATCCCTTTCGTTCTGTCATTCGAATGATATCCTCTACTCAACGAATATTCCAACTCATTTACCCTCCAGCAGCCGGCGTGGTAGGTGGTATACACACCCGTCGATCGATCCTAATACCACCCCGAAAAGCTGCTGATATTTTTGTTATTTTTTGTTTCATTTTTTTTATTTTATTTATTTTTTTTTTGCTCCCCAAAAATCCAACGACCAATGAATTTTTGCGAGGCTTTTTCAGCGGCTCTTGATTTCACAAAAAAATTAAAAAAAAAAAAAAACAGAAACAGAAATAAAAAAAATGTAATAACCATTCTTAACGTGTGTCAAGTACAAAGCAGAAACTGGAGTCCGAGAGTATGAAAACACGCACAATATAGATACGTGATATGTGTGTGTCTGTGTGTGTGTAGATTCAAAAAACAAAAAAATGAGAGGTTTTACGAAGAGATCGGAGAATTGAAAGTGTTTTTTAATTTTACATTCTCTTTCTCGTGTTTCAGGTAAGCTGAAACGTCGACGGAGTATAATTGATTCGTTTTTCAATTGAGGTTGTCAGAGCGAGATACTTACGCAGATGTTGACGGCTTCAATCCTACCAGGTCTGTTGTTTTTTTGTATATTATCATCAACGACGAAGAAAAGAATTCTACAAACAAAAATTTTATCAAAATCGTATTTATCGTAACAAAAGTGAAGAAATCCAGGTAATACCCAGACTGCAAATAGAATGAAACGACGTACGAAGTGATATTTCCACTTGTAACAAATAATTCCGTTTATTAAACAGTCGTTGAAATATATCAGAAAAAAAAACCACGAAATTAAACTAAATACGAAAAAAATTATTAGTCTCCTCTTTCCTCTCTTCTTTTATTTGAACTTTATTTTTTTAATTTTCTTATACCAAGTTTCACGTCTTGCTAGTTAGAGTAATTCTACTTTCGCGTCTATAACAGCACGATGCGGGATAGGTACGTTAACAGAATGTGAAAATTCACTCCCAATTAGCTAATTCTTTACAACTTTAATCTTACCGGTAAGTTTTCATGTAATAGCTACCCCTTTTATTCGGTCAGTTGTTGTTCGGATAGTTTCAAGTTTCCAAACTGGTCGACGGGTCAGCTGACCAAGTAACGGTAATACAACAACGTCGTATTTACTACCTCAAGGTCTATGCACACGGTTTATCGTCCATTCCTGAATCCAGGTGCCTACCTTAAGGCTTAAGACTCGATTCAGTCTGCGTCTTAAACATAATTACACATTAACTATTTAATGTGTTTTCACTATTTAAATTTCGAACTGCAGTTATCGTCGAATATAATATCTTCGAGTTAATTAACGCCCATTAATGTTGCAACTTATTCTTAGCTATTACGTTCACAGGTATAACCTTCTTTCTGGGTATAATAACCCCTAAGGCATGATGAAAATTGTCTCGATAATTAAATTACGAGCTTGAGCATAAGACGTATGAGCTTTGAATTTGACGTAATATGATTTTTTTTTTCTTTTCTTTTTTTAGAATTTTGGTAAAACGATGTACTGATTAGGAATTGGATAATAATCATCTTTTAATTACCCTTGTATTTATCGTGATTGGTAGAGCAATTAACAAAGAATGTATATATATATGACCTTTGTTAATTTCAATAATCACGAATTAATTCAGCTAAGTATACGTATATAATTATTTTCGGAAGGTTAATTATTGCATGTATATTATAACCTACCAAAGGACAAACGAATGTTATTAATGCAAAATTTTAATCACCTATATTCGATGATAATATAGACAAGAAATCAACATATTGAACGTATATGTATGTGGCATTGGCATTATCGCACGATATATGAATAGAAAGCAAAAAAAAAAAAAAGGTTTATACGTATAATTATATGTATACTACATTATTGAATTTTGTCTCAAATGTTATTACGCGACCTTTTAGTTTTTTTTTTCTTTTTTTTTTTTTTTTTTTTTTTAATCGGTGAACTATATCCACTGGTAATTCCCCGACCCGTGAAATTTAAGGTTATTTATTTCACGTCTGTTGAAATCATGAACTGTCGTCAAGTCAGTTTTTGCACATTAGCTGAAGGTAGTCTTTCATTTTTACACTATTCTATATAGAAATCTACTTATTTTAACACATTATATTGTACATACGTATATATAAGATATATGATCGGATACAATTGCAGAGTTTTGCAAAAATTTATTGACATTATTTGATTAGCGCATCAATTCTTAACCGACATTTGTGTAATTTGATATTTTTACATTTTGCATATTGTTCACGCGGTTCCGTAACCTTCTTGGCCTTATTTCGAATTGCTAATTACCTTACTCACACATGTATTATATTTAGGTATACGAGTATACACACAATAGCCAAACGATTACCATTTTTTAATTTTTCTTATATATATATATATATATATTTTTTTTTTTCACTTCTGAATGAAATGGTGTTCATATAAGTTAGCTGTTCTTATTGCTATCTATATATTTAATTAAGTAAAACGTCTCCAGGATACATTCAGAAATAAATACAACATCCGTTATTGGTAAAGCGTTGACGATTATCCAACAATTAACATTCTAATCTGTTTTTAACGTTATCTAAGGTCTTCTTCGCAGTGCCATAGGCTGCATAGCTTTACGTAAAGACGTAGTATACGATAACTTCTTCTTATTCTTCTAAAGTAACGTTGATTTTTATCGACACATATATGATGTGTATACTCGTTATGTAAAACAAACAGGTTACTGACATGTTAGATAAACGAAAAATATTTCCACGATCATTTGAATTCGTATATATATATACATATATATATATGTATATATCAGTACCTATAATACTAAGAAATTGACATGTTTATTTGAAACATCGTATATGTGATGTTTGGATTTTAAATACATAAATTCGTCCACGATAAAGACTCGGATTTATCTGCTTTTATCTTTTTCTTTATTTCTATTTTTTTTTTTTTTCTACTCAATTTAATCTAATTGCCGGCCACGATCGTCGGAGCAGTTACAGACTGTGATGTGTATTTATTTATACACATATTGTATGAATTGATTAGTCTTATTGCAGCACGTGGTACATACATATAGACACGTATTTATATCACACCCAATTTGATAAAATGATTATTGAAGTGCTTCATCTTACGCGGTGCTTCGGTAATCTTTTGCTAAAATAGTATAGGTCTGTGTATAAATTAAGCCTCGGAAAATGTATACTGTAAAGTATATCACATTATACTGCACACCTAAGAACGTCTGACCTTAGGAATTATTATTATTATTATTTTTTTTTTTCGTTATTTTATTTTATTTTTGCAATTGATAATAGAAGTCTGAAGACGTAATAGTAGCAGCGAAATTGATTATTACTAGAATCGATTATCGATATAATAATAATAATAACAATAAAAAGAGAAAAGAAAAAAATTGAATCTGATAATAAAAAAAAAATTTTGCCAATTCTTCTGTAAGACTGATCTCAAGAGACGGGGTGCGTACGATTACACATGACACGTACGTTATTGGAAATATAGAACAAATCACATAAGATTGAAGATTTTTATTTTATATATATATATATATTTTTTTTTTTTTTTAAGATAATGAACATTTTTCAATGGTTTAAATTCCTCTATATTTTATCCGACGTATTGATCAATATTGGAGATCAATTTTATATAGAAAAAGTAGATATAGTTTGATTTTGTCAAGAAATATTCTTTCATTTGTTTTATATTGTTAGAATAAAGTTACATGTATATATATATATATATATATATATATATATATATATATATATATATGGGGCTGTGCACGTGCCAAAACGACACGGCTCCAGACCTCAAAAATTTCGATTTGCTTTTTGATTTTTTATCTTATCATTCTATGTCTGGAGAATCTGTCAATTTTTTTTTGAATTTTTTCAATCAACCATTTCGGTGCTATGAATTTTTTCAGCCCTAAAGAAAGGGCTTTTTTGAAAATCTGAAAAAATGACAAAATTCTATTGATGATATAGAACAACCTCCCACTTCCAGAAACGTGGGCAGGATTTTTATTATATATATTTTTTTTTCTTTTTGTTTCGTTTTGACGTGGACAGCCCCATATATATCGTGAAATGTAGAAGACATTTTAAAAATTAGGATGATTATTGAACACTTTAGAAACCCAAGAGATAATTTGGTTTAATCAAGAACATGTTTTGTTTTTTTCCAACTCACCTGCATTGTAATATATATTGAGCCAATAAATTGATACTGATAAGTGTCTATTCCCTGTTTTAATTGTTTGCCAAACAAACCGTATACACCACCTTTTGACGTTCTTAATTAAAACCTGAAATCTCGGTTTACCAAAATAATGGCAAAGATCCTAAGAAAAACAAAAAATAAATAAATAAAATCATGCCGTGAACATTGAGTCCTTGAAATTATAATTTTTCGGTCAATCACCTATTGCTTGCTTATCCAAGTGAATCTAAGTTCAGTTATTCATTCATGAGCGTGAAGGTTTTCGTCTTCATGTTATGTGCAAGAAATATATGATTTTGTTTTGTAGACAGGTAAGCCATATTTGTTTAAAACAAAAAACAAGAAGCTAATAAAGAACAAAAAAAATAAAAATTTACGTACATGTAGAGCCGTCAAATACTTATGATTATAACTCTATAAGTTTCAAGTGCAAACTCATCTGCTTATACGTACGAAGGTTGTATTACCAGCAGACGACAGTTAGGTATATGCCACGGCGTGGGCGTAGCTTCAACCTCTTAGCACGCGGCAAAACCTGACAGGCTTTCGCCGAGGCAGTCTTGTCTTGGACACCGAGACGGTAGTTTCTTTCGGATTGTTAGGGCGGATGTATCAATCGATGTATCACCACGTGCCGTGTTATTATTTAAACATTTGTGAATGAAAATTTTGATTTATAACGGATCAGTTATTCACGGTTAAAACTAACAGCTATAAATAAAACTTTAAAATCTGATTCACTTAAGAATTGAGTCATTTATTAGTCAATTTTTAAAATTACGCCAGTTATTCATCAATTTATCATCGACGATAAAAAAAAAAAAAAAAAAAAAAACGAGGAAACATCCGTTATCTCGAGAAACTCTTAATATATATATATATATACGTAATTTATAAATATAGTGATTTCGTTGAAAGGAAAAGTGAACGAACGTCTGTCATCAATGCCAAGTTTCTAAAACTGACTATTGTTTTTTTTATTTTTGTTTTTTATCTTGACGTTTAATAAAAAGATATTTTTTGTGGTTTAGTTACATCAATGTCAGTCTTCCTGCCGCTGACAGCTACGTCCGATCAGTATACATGTATATATACATATCCATCGCTTCAGTGAAAACCGACTTTTAAAATTCTAATTAAAAGTCCAAATATTTAAATCCAGATCAGCATTTACGAGACGGATTAATCCTACGCGCTTCTTTCGCTTTTACTTTTCTTCTTCTTCTATCATTTAACAATTTTCGTTTTTCGGTTACTGTTTTTTTTTTTTTCTTTTCCTCAAATATTTTAATTCTTATAATTTTTTTAACAAAAATAATTAAAGAAAAAAAAAAAAATAGTTTAAAAATCTTGACACTTGCAGCGATAAGTTCTTATAGAAGTTATAAAGTGCTAAATTTTACTCTATAACTTGTGTGTATACGGTGACTTAAATTGATATGTCAGCAGGCCTTCAACGTTGAGGGAACGTTCAGGAAATCCACTCGACACAAGTAAGTGGTTTCTCGGAGCTTGAAATTACATATATATTAACTTTGACATTTTGTTCTCTTTTTTTTTTTTTTTTTTTTCTTTTTATATAATTTTTTTCATACGTCGCGAGTTATATTCAAGGACTGGTGGAAGTTCGATGCCAAAAATTGGATACGTGTTAATTAAGCGATGCTGTAAATGTGAAAAATTATTTTCAAAATTATTGTTACTTACATAGACCGCGTCAGCTATTTATAACAAACGATTCACGTGCTACTATATTGCAATCGCGAATTGTTAGTAATAATTATTCTCATTAATGTTAAGTAATTTCATCATTTACATCGACTACGTACGTGACTCGTTACACGTCTTTATATATAAAATGATATAATGCGATTATTATGAAGAAAAAATAAATAAATAAATCAAAGAAGCCGGAAGAACAGTTGTTCGGGGTACTTTTCATGAAAAACAAAAAAAAAAATATGGGTTTGTCAGGGAAAGAAAAAGTACAAAAAAGTAATGAAAAACAAAAAACAAAAAAATTAACATTGAAAATTTTACACAAAAAAACGCCCTATATATTTTCAAACAATAATTTCATACAGTGCATTTCATCCCAGTTCGATCTGGGTACATTTACAACTTCTTCTTGTCATTGGCAAGGAACGCCCTATACATATATTGACAAACAACAATTTTATACAGCACATTTCATTCTAATTCGATTTGGGTATATTTACAATTTTTTTTACTGTCATTGGCAAGGAATGCTCTATATGTATAAAATGAATAGCTCAGCTCGAAAGAACATAATCTTTCATTTAGAAAGGTAATACAGAGAAAAAAGTCTAGGTTTGTCGGTAAAACAGCAAAAATCGATTCATTTCCGGTAGAACCGGAAGTTCAAATTAAACAAGACATGGCAATTTTTCATGCCCATCATTTGGTTGTAAAGTCCTGTGAATTTCAGATTTTTTATATCAAGCCGTTTCCAAGATCACTGCGGGAGTCTATCGGACAGATCAACATCTTTCTAAAAACCTGTTTTTCGGATTCTAGAGGGTCAAAAACGTGTAAAGATTCGTTGAAATTGGCAAATGTCACTTTTCGACCGAAACCAACACTTCTCTTATATCAAAAAGTAAAAAATTGTACCTGAACATATAATTTTTCTTTTATTTTTTTTCTTTCTTTTTTCACGTATTTTTAAAGCGTGACCATTTTGCGGGGTAAGCTTTTCTGCTACTTGTACGTGGGAGGATTTGATTCATCTTACTACTACCACGGCTAGGGTTAATCATTGAATTGGGTTTAAATTCAGGGTTCCACGTTTGCAGCTAGGGCTTACTCCTACTTCTATTGTTAAGTATACGCATATATCGTAGATAAATGTAGGTAAACGACCACTTTAGGCTATTTTTGTCTATACATATGTGGCTGCTGCAGGCCTTTAATGTTGCAAGAAGAGCAGCATCTAATCCCTAGCGATTTTACCTGCGGCAAACTTCTCAGTTTCTATAAATATATATCTAACACTAATTTTCACTGCAATTCACTGCAGGGTATCAGATTAGGTATGTAAAGATGTACAGTCGGACAATAAAGTTCTTGTGGGGTCAAAATCTAGACTCAAGCGTTTCAGTGTCTACGCTGTTGTGCAGGCCCATTGTTGCGTTAAGACCGGTCGGTCGGCTATTATTTATTACATATGTATTTCGGAAGTATTTGTTACTTTATTTTAATTATCTAGTCTGTTCGATTTGCCATCTCAGGGAGCGAGGTACACGAAGCGAGGGGCCTGCTCAATAGTGTAGACAGTAAAACGGCTGAACCTAGATTTCGACCCTACAAGAACTTTATTGTGCGACTGTACCTACCTACGTAGGCAGGCTAAGGTGGATAAAGGTACTTTTTTACCCAGCAAATCTTCGTTTGTCTAAACTCTAGACGTTCGTAAATCTGCAACGTAAACAACCGAAATATAAAATAAGTAAAAACTGAAAAAGAATAGGAAAAAAAGTTTGCAAACTTAATTGTACACCGTTGATGTCACTGTACATATATATACGTTATTATACACGTTCATAATAATTTTATTATTAATAATATTTCAGCAAACATGTTTATTTCTCATTAAATACTTCGCATTTGGACTTTGTACATTGTGAGGTCGTATAAACATTTGTAATTAATATTCTAGCAAAACTATATAACGTGTGTACATACACCGAGTACTAAAATTGTCGACAAAGCTCGTGTTTGAAAGCTTAGAAACGTTATGTGGCTGTCCAGAACGAAGACCACTGAAAAGCTTGCCGTTGTACCTATATCACGTCTTTTATACATCTCTGTGATCCCCTTTTAATGGTTAAACTGACCCTTTGATTAACGCGTTGAAAGCTTCCGGAGATTCATTATTATTATTATTATCATTATTATTATTATTTCTTTTTTTTTTTCTCTTCTTTTTCATCAAAAACTTGAATGCAGTGTTGAAAAAGGTGTAACACAAATGGGGCCTGCAGTAGTAGTAGACTATTATTTTATTTTGAACCTCCAAAACCGATCCGGAGCACGTATGTAATGATATTTAGTCTGCCGGTGCATGCGCATTCGGTTGACTGTTGAAATTAGTTCGAGATTGTTGAATAGCGAGATGTTAGGTGAGGCTGCGTTAGCTTAATTTGAAAAACAGTAAAAAGAAAAAACAAAAATCCTTTTGAATGGGTATAAACAGCCAACTAGTACGAAGTAAAGCCTTTGTCCGACTGCAAGCTCGAAATAAATATATCGAAATGATGAATCCTTTGAGAATCGGGTGGCGAGCAGCTGGGTAAACTCTCCCTTACCCACTATGGTTTGAATTTATCTCAAAAACCTTAAAAATAAAAAAATAACAAAAAAAAAAAAGGAAGAATGTAAAATATATAATGCGATTCTTTGCCACTGGTATAATCCGTCGTGCTTCAGAAATTCAAACCGCATATATAATTTAAAACCGTGAAAATATATTACATTACGTATTATATTATGTATATACAAAAACGAAAAAGAAGGTAAATACCTTCGTTTAAATTATAATCTTCAGTTTGCGGATTTAACTAGTATTGAGTAATTTTGTTTAATTTCAAGTATCTACCTACAATTTGACGACTCAGACTTGAGCAATTTTCTGATTCGAGAATAGACCTGCACGGGTTCCTGAAGTAATGAGAGCGAATCGCAATAGCTACCTATATCTACATACAGCGATGAAATTATAACAATATGATATAACCGCGGTTTATATGGATTAAAAATGCTAAAATACTCGGGTCACGAAATCGTGGATAATTCGTTTGCGCAAGTACAATGGGTGCCAATGTTACGCTCAATTTGTAGAAGCAGTCATGTAAGTATATAAGTATAAGTATATTGACCATGGCGCCGTTAAGACCTTGGATAGTTTAGCAACGTTTGGTTTTACTTCACGATTATCCGTTAGTCCTTATACTCGATACCACGAATTTAAAATCTTTAAATAATACGGCTTCGAAAGTATAAGTACAATTGACCTAAAATCGAAAAAATAAAACTCATCATAAATACAATGGATCTGAAGCTTGGACGAATAATCGATCGTTTTTTATTTCAAAATTTTGTTCTTGTATATCATAAAAATAAAAAGAAGAAAAAAAATAATCCGTGCATGTAAATTTTGTTTCATGAATATCTGAAACTTAGCATTCAAGATATTATATAGGAAAGTTTTGCTCTTAGAGAATTTTAGCCTAATTTAATTTGGCCCACTTCCCAGTTACGTGAATTATTTCTGACATAATACATAACTAAGTTATACCTTAGCATATACAACTATCGCTCGTACTAAATAGGTAACGAGCGTCATCATCATCTTCGATGGTAAAAATATAAACGCGTGGGTATCTCTTATATTCTAACTCCAACCGTCGAGCGTTATTTCGCATTTCGTTGCATAAATTTTCAGAATTTTCTGCGCCGCATTTATAGACGTCGTCGTCGTCGTCGACGATCCAGTTTGGAATTTATCATTCCTCCTGTGTAATTCATTCGAGGATAATTATAAAATCATTTTTAATTCCCAATTTTTTTTTTTTTTTACATTCGCCCACTCAGCTACAGACACGAACGTCTCTAATTATTCTAACTTTCGTTCCACTCGTATAAGATGCTTCAAATTTTCGAAACAAAAATGTATTTCAAGAATTTTTTTCAAAAGCTACAATAAGTTTAACAATTCATGTCTAAAATATCCCGTGTGTAGAATTTCATTTTATTCATCTTTCACAAGCTAACGATAAAGGAACTTGACAAACTCTGACATTTACCTAAAGATACAATTTCTCATGAGTGTCGTGATTCATTGACACGCTTTTACGCCCTATGTATATATACGTTTATTTATTAATTTATCACGAGTCTCGAGGGCCAACCACCTTCTAGCTAGCTATACGATGGGATATAGTTCACCTACCCTGTCTGACCCGTCAACCTTATACCTCGATCGATCTCAGAATTTCCTATATATCTATACCAGCGTCTCTTCCAAACTGGAATTTCCTTTAACAAAAAAAAAAAAAAAAAAAAAAAAAAAAAAAAAAATAGAGCACTAGACCCACCAATTCCAATATTTTTTCATTCGGGGTGTAGGTAGGTACGTTAGCTAATTGATATTTGTAACGGAAAATGTGGAGGCGGCTGAAGGTAAAAAATTTATGGTATTACCTAGATATAATTAATGAATGCGCGTCTGAGTATTATATCTGTATACATACATATCTATATATATGTGCATTAGCCAGCTTTATAATCATGTTTAATTACTAGCTAATTAAAAAGCGCGGTTATAATCGATGAATTGAAAAAGTTTTATGTAGGTACCCTACCGAATAGTGGAGCTGCAGGTAGTCGAAAGGATTCATGTTCAATCGTCAAATCTTCTAGGATTAACTTTTTCTATTGAATAATAACTCGAATAACTCCTAAAAAGTCAGCCAGAGTTAATTATCTGAGAATATAGGTCAAGGGTGGGCAAAACGGGGAGGAGGGGAGATACTCAAAAATTTGGGTATTTATTTATTTTTTGTTTCTATAATGGTTCTAAACCGTCATTTCTACTAAAAGCTTATCGAGAATCAATTTTTCTATTCATATAACACGTGAAAACCTTTTTTTTTTTTCGTTTGTCTTGAATGAAATTATTAAGGAAATGTTTGTTTTTTCAAATTTTTATATACATGATTATATAAGAAATTAAATTCTCTACAAAAAAGCTTTGATATATTTTCTTCGTAAATTCAACGAATGAAAAGTTATAAGGCCCTAAACATGCATCGTTAATAACCATACACACATAATGAGTTTTCCTATTTACTTATAGTGTTAAAAGCTTTATAAAACTTTTCATTTGTTGAATTTACGAAGAAAACACATCACAGAATTTTTGTAAAAAATTTAATTTCCGATTGGGAATCGTAGAACTTGGATACACTCTGTGGTGGATAAATCGGAAACTAAAGCTAGTAGGACTGAGTTTCCTGTCCTACCCCCCCGTGACATACACTTCGGCCTACAAATTTCGTATTCGCACTGGTGAACAACCTAAAAAATACTGCAAGTAGGACGAAATATTAAGCTCCACCTCTGCTAAGGATCCCATAAAAAATATGTATTTCAAAATTTGAAAATAAAAAAATTTAACAAAAAATCTTAATACTTTTATTGGAGATAAACGAAAACAAAAAAATTCTTTTTCACGTGGAAAAATGGATTCTCGATGAGCTCTTAGTATATAAGGATTGAGATATCGAGATGTTTTTTTGAGAGAATCTTTTTTTTTGGTTTTTTGGTTTTATCTAACACCAATTTTTGAGACTGTAAAACCTTGAAAATAAACAAAGAGATCGTTTTTTTTATTTTTTTTGCACCACCCTAATATATGTATACCATTATAGGTATAGGTGTAAACCCATACAGAATTAGTTATTTAATTTTTCAAGGATCACAAGTCTGTAACAAATCGACAATAAGTCAACGTTCGCTCAATTCGTCAGGTTATAAATGTGAAGGTGTGACAATGAATAAGGAGAAAAAAAAAAAAAAACTACTTCCGGTTGACCGAAAGAAACCTTGATTTGAATTAAGCGTATATTCATATTTCATATTTCCTTATAACGATGAAAGGATATGTAAAAATAGTCGTATAAAGATACAGCTTAGAAAAATGTTCAAGTGTGTCTGTCTGTTCGTGAGTGATCGTCTATCGATAAAACTGATTGCATTAAAGTTAATAAATAAATAATGTGGAAATAGAAAAACGACGTTTGACAAGTAAATTGTTGATCTCCATATTATATGTGATACGCAATAAATTACGGAAAATTGTAACCGTAACGATATACCTACTACCTGTACGTTCAAGGTCCGCGCGATCAAGGCTACCTTACGATTGTACCTATTCGTATATGTGTCTATCTCTCAGACGGTTCTACGAGTTTGCAGCAGCAGCAGCAGCAGCAGCAACAACAACAGCAGCATTAACTGGCTGACTGCAGACAACATCGAGGACGGTGAAAGCCTGTTGAATGCGAGAAGATAGGGTAACGCGGCCTTGCAGATATTATACAATATTGTTAGTTTCACTTTGACGTAATAGAGCGGGACTTTAATGACCCAGAAATTGTGTCATGAGAGCCGCCGACAATCGGCGCCATACGCGTGATCGTCCCCGATTATTGAACGATTGGAAATAATATACGGTAAAACGAAAGTGTCGCTAATATATATATGCATATATCTGTATGTTTTGTATTTATGTATTTGTGTATGTGTTTGTGTGCGTGAGAGAGTGTACGAATACCTTAAGTGGTGTTAGCAGTAATGAATATAGGTTTTCGAACGACACAAATATTTCCAATAAAATATCGCGAGCTTTTATATTACTTAATACATGTGCATATATTTATATATAATATGTTACGGGTCGAAAAATAAAACTATATGAAACAAACCGCGATATGATTAAAGTGTGTCAAGGCTGGGTGAAATTATTATTACTATATACCGACTGTCGATTATATATCATCTGCAGCATCTTTACTTTTAAAACGTATGATAATCCTCATCGATCTACATCTCCGCTTAAGTAAAATAATTAAATATATTCCATATAGTTTTTTTAATTTTTTTATTTTTTTTATTTTGAACGGATCTCAGCTATTGCCAAAAAATCGAGACCGTTAAGGGAGAAAATATACCGTGAGAATCACGTGAAACTATACGGTTAGAGCGCGCACGTGCTGAATAATACGAATCTTATCGAGATAGCCGACTGATCGTCACGCTAGAAAATCCCTAGGGTATCCCGAGTTTCAACAATTATGTAAGCAATCAAGAACGACTCTAGGGAGATTTTTAGCAAATTGGCTAACCCCATAAAATTCGTATTATTTAGCGTCTGCGCGCTTCAATCGTATTAGTTTCACGTGATTCTCACGGTATATATTGCGAAAGTTTATATGTTACGGGATGTTTTGTATATGCGAATGAAATTGGTCACAATTATTATGAAGAAAGTTCTAAATTATTTAAATTTCTTTTTTTATAAGTATAGAAATTATGATGGAGCTCTTTCGTCTATTTTTATTGAGAGTTTTGACCATCAGACATAAGACGTGTGTAACATATGAAATAGATAAAGAATCCTATCAAATGACATCTGCTAAGTGCAGAAAAAAGGAATAAATAGAAAAGTAAGTATCCTTGAAAAACAAACGGTGTGAAAATGAACAGAATAACTTGTACCCTAATGCAGGGAGTCTGCTCTAATTTCTATACATATATGACGATGTCATTTCGCGAACCAACACGTTCACTCATCGCTAATGAAATTCCTGACAATCCAAAGTTTCGCGACCCTATATGATCGCGTAGTTTCATTTATAGTTCCCGTATTTAGTAGCGTAACATGAATTGCGGTTAACTTATAGCCTTTGTATAACTTTAGGTTCGCCTGTCAAATAACACGTCAAATGTGTATTTAACCATCGCGAAACTGGGAGAGCTGTTACAGATGAATAAATTTATATTATATCCGCCGTTTCACGGAACTGTAAATATCTATCGCGTTTATAAGAAAATTTAAAGAAATATCGAAACTAATCATTGGTTTGAAATTTCTCTAACGATATAATAATAAAGAAAGTCGATTCGATAATATTTCCGGAATGAAATAAATCGAATAAGCGAAACGTATAGGTACACTTCAATATTACGCAAAACTATACATATAATCCACGAAATACATTTCGACACGTGATTAGCTGTTTGGCGAAAGGTGTTCCAATTGATCTCTAATTCTGACTTGTCCGCCTTTCGCGGATCTCCAAAGTTCATTTTCGTTCACAATTTTTTAAGTTATACAGAGTGATTCAGGTCAAGCGCACCATATTTTGTGGATAAATTCCGCGAGACATTCTAAGACTAAATTCTCTTTACCAAAAATTCGAGGGTCTAATAGTTTCCGAGCTATGGAATATCTTAGTTGACCAATCATAGAGCCTCGAGTTGGCCCAGTCAGGGCCGAGTCAAAAGAATAAATTTAAAAGTGCCCGTGGGTCTCTGTCTGTGAAATTTTATTTTCATTTCTCGACAAGTATGTCGACGTCACTTAAGAGAAACGAAAATAAAATTCTACGGGCTGAGACCCACCGGGCACTACAGATAAATTTATTCTTTCGATTCGACCCTGACGCAGTAACTCCAGTTGCGGAACGTCAGGCGGGTACAGTCATCCACGGCGTGGGTAAGCACGTTACGTTTGTATTGTCGGTATGGTACGCCATTGAAGTATTGAACTCCACAACTTATGATCACATGGATCGAATCTGAAGACTGTAATCTACTATGACATACCTAAATCATAGTCGAGTGTTTAGCCATACTGATAATACAGCGTAACGTTCTTACCCACGCCGTGGATGACTGTACCCGTCTGAGGTTCCGCAACTGGAGTTACCGCGAAGCTTCCAAGCAAACACACGGTATATAAAATCCATTGAATAATTATGAATAATGATATTTCAAAATTGGCCTATTTTCTTCAATATATACAGCACACCTGTAGCTATAACCGCTATTTTATAAGAATACGCGATTTCTTCATTTGGCTTTGCATATAAATATAGGTAGGTACCCTTCTCTCGAACATCTCTCCGTATTTTTATATTTGTTAATTTTTTTATTTTCGCTTCTTGTTGGTAACTTTGGCCAGAATTTGCCCCAAGGGACAACGGTCAAAAACCATTTGGCAAAGAAGAACTCGTTCCTTAGAAACCGCTGGTTCAACATATTACGCAAATAAATATATACATATCTACATATACCAACCACTCGTGCAGGGAAGTTACACACAGAACTGGTTACCTTCTTCTGTGTGATCTCCACTCATCTCAAAATGTCGCATTCATGATATATATACATATACCACATGACATGTACATATAAGTATATACACTGCCCACAGAACTAGGAGAGGATTTTAGCGGTTAAATAGCCTCCCAGGTGCGTAGCTGGTATATACCTACTATACTCATATATACGTGAAGGTAAATGCCTGATGATGAATAGATGCCTGCTACCTCAGTAATTATTTCTTTAGTGTGCATGTATATCATGCATTTCTACTGCCAACCATCCCCCCACTATTTGCCCTTTTCCCATTTTACCTCACCCTTTATACTGCAAGCAGTGCACTAGCGTACATGCATCCTGATATTTCAAAAGAATCGTAGAAGACTTTTTACAGTGTGTATGTAAAAGCCATTGACGATGAGGTATTGGGAGCTTCATTGAGTCACTGCAAAGGCCTTGCTTTCATAATTGCGCAATGACAGAACCAACACAATTGCAAGATGTTTAATATATGAGAGAGAGAGGGAAAGAGGGAAAAGGGGAAATCGTTGCCGGAGGAGGATACCACCGTGCAATGGGCTTGACAGGAATATTAAATAATCTATACCATATTGTTTCTTGTTTTGACACACGTTGACAACTTCTCTGTAGGTATTTACAAAGCGTTCTTTGGTACAAAAAAAAAACGACATTTTTATGAATTATTATTTTTTTTTTATTCTAATTAAGGATTTTCGATAGAAATCGATAGATTGACAGAAAATGCAAAAATTTTCACATCATTGACACTTTTTTTAAATCTTGTTTTATTGACAGGAAATTGAATACCCGTATTTATTTGTGTTGAACAATTGTCGCGCGTATATATGACACCGTATATATACATACACTTGGCCCATAAAAATCATATTAATGGTAGCCTGAGCTCGGCATTATTTAACGGAAGCAATGTTAATTAATATTCAAAAGGCACACCGTATCCCGTCATTTTATACATAGTGTTGGTAACAAAAGGGCGTTTATCACGGTATTTAGTTTGCAGTAAGTACAGTCCATATCCAAAGTAATTAAGATGCAGAAAATATATTTTGCGGTAAATAATATTGATATTTTATAAAAGTTGAATATTTTTATTATTTTTTGAAAACAGTTTTTAATTTTTTATACATTCACGCGTGTAATTTTATTAATTATAATTTTTTCGAGTAAAATATAAGAGCGTGCAAAAACTTAAAAGATGATTATGACCGTTATAAATCCTTGTTTTAAGATAATAGATTTAGGATATAATTAATATAGTAATTTGAAAATAATGAATGTGAAAAATTCGAAATATGGAATTTAAACTCAGAAATTTAGAAACCGTATATAGTAAAATATGTGAATAAATTTATTAGAAATAGAAGCAATGAAATATATTTTTGCTCTATAACAACTCACAACTTAGTGCATGTAGTAATTCGATTGGATAACTGCCCGATATGTCCTACCTATACATTTTTAGAACTCTTAAGTATGTAGGTATGTACGCTGAATGTTGTACAGGTTTAAAAATTGGCATTATTAAATGTCGTAACATATACATCATATAGATATAAAATTTAGACCTTTTTTTTCACCGCGCACAAAAATTTCTAATCTAATTTTTCTGAATGAAAATCAGTTGCTATTCGTTCAGAATGACGATTTCATTTTAAATTAAAGTTTCAAAATTACTGATTTATCAGATTTTCGAATTGTGTGTAAATACAAGAAAAAAAATTGATAAGTCATCGTCGGTCATTTCCGGGTCTGCAACACGGCTTCACATTTATACGTCTACTGTACGTCGTATCTAGTCTTAAGGTGCGGGCATTGTTCGTAATATCGTTAGTTGGAGCACGTTGTCGGTATCCTGTACTCGTTTGTTGACTACCTTACGACAACTTGTCGAGTTTGAAGAAGTTAGTAGCTTGTAGCTACTGCTGATCTAACGTTCCAACGAGAAACTGTATACTAGGTACTTACTTTAGAAGATATTTTAGTTTAGTCATATTAGATAAGGATGTTTGATTAGCCAGTTATAGTAATAGTATATTACATATATACTGTATAATAATTATTTATAGCATTTCGCATTGAAATCGAAATCGATTTCATTTTAATAATAAAACTTTCTTTTTTACATAAAAATATGACACGGATCATCGATTCTTATGTCCGGCATGTTTATCTATCCGCAAGGCTCTTCGAACGTAAATGATAAATTTCAAGTATAATATGATATCGAAAATCATGATCTTAAGTTTCAGAAATTAATTGCTTGTACAAAAATTTTATCTCGCGTTGTCATAACGGAATATGAATTCAAAAAAGAAAGCTATAAAATTTCCTACTTCGTTATTTTTTTATCGCGATAAGATTCTGGCATAATTTTTGCGTTTCCGGTGTAAAAAAAAAAATAAAAAAAAAAAATAAATAAATATATCACTACTTGATGATGAAGTGGTAGGATATATTTTCAGTATAGAGTCACGTAGAATGCTGACAGTTGCTAACGCGGAAGAAGCGCATATATTACTTTGTCTTGAGGTGGATGTATAAACGGGTACCGTGGCTTCTTTCCACTTTTAACAAAAAAAAAAAAGCAACAAGATGAAGAAGAAAGTGCCGAAAGAAAGAAAAAAAAGAAAAAAAAAAATTGAAGAGAATATAAAGATAATCGCGAAAAGAGGGCAGAGAAAAGAGAAAAGAGGACTCTAACATCTCGGAGATACTGGGCGCACGTCGTCTGAAGGGCTGCCTGCACAAAGTGAGGGAGGAAAAGCAAGAAAGAAAAAAAAAAAGAGAAATAAAAAAAATAATGAAAAAAATTGTGTCAGGTTGAAACTACGTCTCTTTTAGTATCCCAGTAGCCAGTAGCCAGTAGCCAGTACCTACCTAGTAGTACCTTAGGGGCATCTTATATACGGTACGGGTATATATGTATAACACGGGTACTTTAGCGTCGCGACGCTTTGTCTGAGAGTTTCTTTTTTTTTTTTTTTTTTTTTTTTTTTTTCTTGTGCCCTTATTCCATATATATGTATGTATGTATATGTATACATATATGTATAGGTATATAGGTTTTCCAGGCCCACTCCGAAGCGGCATCGTCTCCAAATCTGAGATGAAAAAAAAAAACCCAAGAATAAGAAAACAAAAATAGAAAAAGGATAAAAAGAAAAAAAAAAAAAAATTGAAACAACACCGGGGTGTTTCTTCGTCAAAACATTACTACTCACGCAGTTTTTTTAGGTCAGCATCTTATGGTAAAGTGGTACTTGCTCCGAATGTATATAACGACGGAAACGTCAGCTCAAATGAAACAGCTTCGTATATTAAATTAGCGAGCTGTACTAGCATGATGTTATACTTGGAGGTTTTAATCTCAACAGTTCTCATTTCATACCGTAGATTATATAATACATTATACCTACGAGTATTATAGGTCTCGCCAATTTTAACAGCACAAATAAGAATAATAACACATTATAGGCAGTGTAGGCGGGTAGCAGTATCGTACATTTTACCTGTAAACATTCGATTGTCATATATAGGTATCAGAGTGAAACTGGAATATATTTCGCATCGAAAAGCTTTCACCATTGCATCTATGTTGTACATATATACAGAAACAAAAAAAAAAAAAAATAAGAAACTAAAAAAAGCTTGATTGACGATCGTGATCAGCTGTCACGTGGGATATTAACGTCAGATTAGAACCGAACTGTCACCGTTCAAAGTTTCATGATCTTTGACTATACGAAATGAAATATTGTTGCTGAGCTGCGGTCGTTCATTCATGTATGTACTTACGTTAAATCCCATTTAACAATAACTGTATAAGTGAAAATCGTTTGTTAATCACATTGTTTGTTTATCACACTAATCGATATTTGTTATTCACAAACTGTTTTTGGTATTATAACCCTCATGGAAATGATGGGTATGTATAGTATATGTATGTACCATACGTATAGATAATTTCGTAACACATATTTATACGCGTATAACGAAAAATAAAATGATTAATATTAGTTTTTTTTTTTTTTTTTTTTTTCTCTCTTACTTCTATAGTGACATAACCTACCTGTATATGTTATAATGTATGTAGGTATGTGTTCATAAATTAAGAATGAAATTTCGTACAAGTTTTTGAATAGATATATACCTACTGTGGTAATTCCACAGGTGTTGAAAATCTCTAAACTCTCATTTCTTACGTTATACAAAGTTTATTTTTATTATATTCGTATATGTATATACATACATACATACGTGTACGAAGCAAGCTCGTGGGCGCGGAGTTCGCTTTCTGCTATACAACATCTCTTAAATTTCTCCGATTCTTTACTGTTCGATATTATACGAATACGTAGGTTTAGGCATAAGATAGGTATATATACTCACTGTTATACTTTGCCAGTTTGTTACCGAACAAACTTTTACTTATTCGTAAAAAATTAAAAAATTTTCATAAAAAAAAAAAGAAGAAAAAATATCTAAAAATCGAAAAGTTCAACCTTTTTCCTCCGCCTTCCTCGAGTAGTTATATACCTACCCGTCGTACTTTTCGTACATATATACCTGTAATAACTACTGCACGATAGTATTCACTAAACTACTATCACCTATATACTATACAAGAAAAGAGAACGTTCAATGAATAGTCGGAATATTTTAGACTCAAGCTGTCGGGGAATGTCGACTTTGCCTTAAAATTTTTATTATAATTTTTTATTATAATTATAATTTTTTATTTATTTTTTTTCTTTCTTTACATCTTATTGAATTTAATTATGTAAAGAAGTACGTGCATTGTACAGTTTTGACATTTATTTGACGACAGTATAGTTGTAACACGAAATATTATACGACGGGGAGATGTACGTGGCTTTTTGTCATTACGTCTTTGTGTACGCGATACAACGTCGTAGCGAATGACTGACCCAATTTATATAAAGAGTAATGAGAATATACGAATCTTTAATTCGATTTTTAATTTCAATCGATCAGGTAAATATTATCTATAACTACTATTGAAATCAATCGGAAAACGAAATCCTCCTTATCGTTGTTTAATTTAAATAATTTAAACGTTACGTATATATAAATTTGAAATAAATTATGCACCACTTATTACTTGGTTCGTAATTAGTTTCTAATCACAAGTGGAATCACAATAAAGAACAACCGCTATAATAAGATAAGAAATAAGTATATATAACCACGAAAGGAAAACCGAGATTCATATAGAGGCGTTATCGCGTAGGATCTTAAGTAAGCTAACTTCATTGTATTCGGTTCGTTGTTCCATCCTCGCTCTTTTCGGGGTTGTCGCCTGTCCTTTCTTCCCTTATCTTTCGTGGTTCGTCGTAATTCTCTTCGTTGTCTCTTCATCCCTTATGTCAAGAAAATTTCTTGAGCGAGAACAACGTCAAGGTAAACTTAACGACAGCTGTAGGACGTTGAGATAAAAAGGTCCCATTCACACATACGTCACTTTAACTTTATACTGTGAGATACTCGGTTTATATAATATCATATAACGTCGTATCGTATCATTCCAATGAATGCGTGTATAGTGTGAAATAACTTTTTCGTCTTTTGGTAATAAATTGCAAAACAAAATTTCTGTATTAAATTTGCGTTTAGAATACGGTCGATCATTTAATTTTTACCTAATGAAATTCTCATACCTGTAACGAAGTATATATCCTATAGAGTTATGTATGTATGTATGTATGTACGTACTACTTGATTCTGTTATACCTTTTCTTTTTTATTCTCTGTTAGTATAACCCTACGAATTCTAAGGGATTTACTAATTACGATTCTCTATTGTTACAGGTAAGTTGAAAAGTGACACATCACCTTGGAACACGACTTTCACAATAAAGCCGGATTCGAACCCGCATTCATTAGTACGACAAGAACAAAAACAAATACAAAAACCAAACGCAACAAAAAAAAGAAAAAGAAAAAAAAATGAATGAAGGAATGAAATTGAAAAATACACAATCATATTTTCATGCATATAATATATTGTTTTATGTATTCAAATATCGACGTTTGGTTCGTCGAAATACGTTATGCAATAGGATCATGCTGTTGGTACGTAAAAAATACGAAAATTATTACCTATACAATTTCTAATTAGATAATATATGTAGATAGTTACAAACTAAATTTTATCGTATGTGAAAAAAATTTCAGAGATAAGCCAGATTTTTTTTTATACATGATATTATTGATTTCGTTAAAAGGTGTAACTAGGTGGCGATATAAACCGCCCTTAATATTGCTCGAACTTTATATCGTATTGAAAATTTATTTAAAATTTATTGTTAATTTCTTCCTCGTGAATGAGAATTGCATTACATAAAGCATAACGTTAATATATAGATTATTATTATTATTATTTTTATTTCGTTTATTTTCATTCTTTTCTAATAATCGAAAACCGCGAGTCAGTTTCCGATTACCTTACCTATACTTAACATGCTTTAACCCGCTACGGTTACTGCACGAACTGTTCCGGGTTTCTGCCCTATATCTACCTTACCGACCGAAGAATACCGAATTCTGTATATACACGTATATGTATATATCTCAAGAGTTCACCCCTAGATGGCGCCAACTGTTTAAGAAATATCGTTAATCGAATCAGAAGTTATCGACCTAAGTTTTGAAAACACATGTCATTATTTATTTATTTTTTTTTTTTTTCAACTCTTCAATTAGTCACATTGCATCTATAATAATCTCGTATGAATAAGAAGTCTGACAAAAAATAAAAAAAAAAAAAATGTAATTTTGTTCAATTTTCTGTTTTCCTTATTTTGTTTTTGTATTATTTACTAATCACATAAGACCTGGAGATATATAATTGTATCTAAAATAATTCATCAAATCGTAAAGTTTAAATTTCAGTTTTATCGATTATCTGGGTTTAGAAAATTGTTTTCTAGAATTCAACCCCGACAAAAATACCACCGAAAGTCTATAATATTATCAGCCTTCGATGCCTCGCGTATCAATCTATGTTATACCCCATTACATATATAAATGTATGTATATATATACACATATCTACCGATACCCTGAATTACGTCATTGAATTTTTTCGTAACCCTTTTTCGATCGTAATGAAATCTGCAATTGGCAATGGGTTTCGCGTTCGCAAGCGGGCGTATTTTAAAGAATTAAAGCTGCCCATGGTATTAAATTATTAATACTTTCCCCTGGGGTTTTTCAAAGAGACGAGGAACGGGAATCGGCAGGGTTAGTTGCAGGGGCAGGGGGTTAGGGGCTTAGATCCAAGCTGGGGGCATCGCCCCGGGGGTCCCGCACCCCCTGCCAACGCAACGCGCGTCTGCACTATACGCGTATGTATATATGAATATACATATATATATATTTTTATATGTATATCACTCACTCATCTACGTACACATCGATTGTACGTGTACCCATACATATGCCTACCTACACTCCACGTAGGTATGGAGGGTCTCGGGTATAGATACAGCGAGTTGGTATACAGCGTATATCTGTATCGTCTGTATCTGACGCATTTCGGAGCTGGCTGGCCATGTGCGGCTCAGCTGTGTATCAAGTGCTAAAATTACTACGTCTCCGAAGCAACGAGTTGTACAGGCAGTTTCATTAACCCATTTTAAAACGTACCTATACATATCTATATACTAATATATAACGGTTCAATGATTTTCTTCACATTTTACATTTTTTTATTTTTTTTTTTTATACAAGGTCTAAAATTTACCTCGACTTTAATTAATTAGTTGATTAACCTTATATCTACCTTAAATATATACCCGCGTGTCATTTCTGGTAACAATTCAGCCACTCCTATACACATCATATATGTTTACTACGGTAATAAGTTAAGACCTTGGTAGTTGTAGTATAGGTATATTCTCGGATTTATATAGTATATACATATATATATATATATATATAGGTACCATACGGTAGCTTATCTCATTTCATCCAACAATCGTCATTAAGTTGAGTGAGAGCATTAAGCGACCCACTGCACTCATGGTAAATGTACAAGAGAAATTAATTGTACAACGAAATAGCGTATTCAAAGGCGGTGAATAAATCCATAAAGATATAAACGTGGGTGGATTGTTAAAGTAAAGAAGATCGAGAGTTAATTCATTAAATCTCTGCTGCTGCAGCTCGTTGAATATTAAAACAGAAATTAGTAAAAATTATTATTATTTTTATATATATATATACAAAAAAGTAAATGAATAAAAAACTAGTCCCTAAATATCTTCCGAAAATTAACGCTCTCGTAAACCCATCCCCCTACCACCTTTTCATGGGATTCTTGGTAATATTGTATGTGATCGCTGACTCCAGGTTTAATGCGAAACTTGACGGTAGTAAAAAATAACTTTATTCCCGGTGCCATATGGGATGATAAAAATCCATCGACATATACACACCGTAATTCGGAGCGCATGGTCACTTTGTGCATACGTATGTATAGGGGATATTCCTACATATATATATATACGTATAGCTTTATTAAGAGTCAACTAAGCGTGCAGCGTACTATACGCGTTGCGTTTCGTTTCGTTTCGTCGTATAGTTGAGGTTATCGGTTCAGTTTCGTTTCGTTTCGTTTCGTTTCGTTGGGTTAGACTGGTTTAGCTTCAGCCTACTGTTCTCGCCGTATGATTGTACCTACGTGTGTATGTATGAACATACATACAAACATACATACATATGCATATTCGATACTGTAATAGTACGGGGCCCCGTTGCGCAATACTGCACTTTCCTGTCTCCATTCATTATTCATCTGACTCGCGTGCTGTTGTTGCTACAGCAGCAGCGAGCTGTTCGCGACTATGATATCAACTATAATATAACAACGATGATAATAACAACTTCGCAGACTATAATGAACATCAATATTAATAATTACCACCATTTATTGTATTTGACAATATTACGTATAGGTATTATGATATAACGAACGTTGCAGTAGATACTATTCAAACTCGACTGTCTCGTAAACTCCAACTTTTTGTCCTACACGTATAGGTATCTAGATCCATTGTTTTCTAATTTTCTATAACCTTGAATCGAAGTATAGGTAATACTTATAAATTTGTCATTAAAATTTATTTCATATCTTCAATCGTTGGTAGGTATGATTTTGCAATAATTATTTCAACGGGTTTAACCCTTCGTAATCACACTGGGGGTAAAACTGACTCAATGTCATTTTAAAATGGATATACCGTTAAAAAAGTATCCGTCTGATTTTTTTTCAAAAAATTATGAATCATACTTTGAACATTGTAGAATACGTAGTAGCAGTAAATTTGACAAAAAATTAAGTGTCAACATGTTTAAAAAAAACTTGTGAAAATGTGAATGTGCAAATAATGTACTTTTTCAATAAAATATTCATAACTATTTCATTTTACAATTTTTTTTTCTTTAATATTAGGGTGATACTCACGATATATGGTACTTTGATAAAAAGAAAAAGAAAAGAGAAAAGAGAAATAACTCAATAGTAGGAGTTTCAAAAAAGGTATTTCTTCCATCCAAAAACAGACATTTAGCCCAAAGTTGGATGAAATTGACCCATAGTGACTACGGGAGGGTTAGGTTAGTAAAAAAAGATTCGTCCAAATGCAGACAAAATATCAGATTTTAATACGAGTATACAGATCATAAGACAATCAAAAGCTTCAAATCTTCGAAATCTCAAATTTTTGTCATAAATATTTTTCATCGTTCATTATTATTTTTCTTTTATTTCGTTTGGCATAAAATTTGTCGAAAAGGTAGTAGAAATGTGTTAAGATATGGTCGAAAAAGCCGAGGGGATAGTTCGGGGCCGTGTCTAAAGATGCAAAGGAGGAGAAGACTGACTCTACTGACCGTCGACTTTGGTATACGAGACGAGAAAAACGTACGTCGAGAACCTCTACAGAACCGCTGCATTGGGACTGGTCAGCCCCCGCCGGGTCCGATGCTGTGCTGTGTGCATGCAGGCTTCGGTTCTCGACTCCGACGACCGACGTCGCCTTGGCTCCGGTCAGTGGACCTGAGACGACCTGGACGGTGTGTATAAAGACGGGGGCCCTCGCCCGACCGACCGCAGCGAAGTTTTCTTCACCTTATACAGGGGAATGACCGCCTCCTCGTCTTTTTCATCTCAAGGCTGAATAACCTTTCATTATGTACCCTTTCGTTTATAACCCTTATATATATGTATATATATATATTCAATAGTTGCCGTTGGGGTTGATTTTTTTCTTTCATTTTTTATTTCACCATTTTTCTTCTTCTTACTCTTCTGCTTTTTATTTATTTATTTATTTATTTTCTTCTTTTTTTTTTATCCTCTTTTAACGCTACAGCGGTATCAAAGCGTCAGGGTTAATGCGACTACTACTACTCTATAGATTGGATAAAGGACCGCTTTGAGGCGAGTATAGAATTTTTTTTTTCTGTTTTTTTTTTTTTTATATAATCGATTTCCCGTCCTTCGTACTATTTTTTCATTTTTCTCCCGTGAAACAACCCGCGATTTAAGAATAAAAAAAAAAATTCATTCGAGAGTAAAAATAATTGAGAATCATTATGCGAATTGGACGATCTCACATCTCAAGTGAAATTTAAACTTCATGCATCCGAACAAAAATTGACACGGTAAAAATTCACCTGTGGAGAACCTGAACTCGGTATCAGTTTAATACTTATTACTCTATACTCGGTAAATAACCGGACGAAGGATGAAGGTACGAAGGACGAAAGACGAAAGAATTCTCAGCTCTTATTTGGCCTCGGAAGTTGTGTTGAGCTGCACGAAAGGCATCGCGAGAGAAAGAGAGAGAAAAGAAAATAAAAAATATATATATATAGGTATATATAGGTATATATATAATATGCCGGGCTAACTTGGGCTCAGCAGTGAAAGACCCTGTGGCGGTCACTCCCCGGTTTTAGTGAAGGACGCCTGCAGACCCTCCTTCCTTCCTTCGAGACTTCCAATCTTTGAACCTCTCAGACAAACGGCAAGAAGAATTCCTACCCCGCTGTCTCGGCGAGACAACCTAACCTTAACCTGTAACCGTAAAAACCCTAGACCCTACCTAGGCTCTAAATCCAAAACCCTGAACCTAAACTAACCGTAGAAGAAAGTAAATGACCGTTAATTAGTTACTCTGATATCCCTTATTCTCGAAAAAGCGAGATACACTCGTCACATAAGTTCTTAACTTATTGATAAATTAAACAGTACATCAAATCGCACAGCTTTATGCATGTATGTACATATTTATGTACAGGGAGGAAAAATTTTCGCATTGCGGATCGTATCGTCGATTTCTTAGTAAAAAATAAGTAAAGAAACAGCGATGGAAATAAGGTATAGCTAGATATAAAAGAAGAAAAAGTATGAATTACCGTCGCGAAAGGCTACCGATTGAATTCCCTTCTATACTGTGTACCTATGTGTTGCCACAGAATAGCATTTATTTAGTTTCTCTTATTTTTCGACATTTACTCTTACCCTCCTCTCTCTCTCTCTCTTCTATCTCTGTTTGAATTTCCATCAAATTACGGTTTACATCGGTGTAACCCTTTTGCTGCTGCGGATGCTTTTATCCTCGGTTTTATCATTGTTATTGTTTTTATTATTATTATTATCATTATTATTATTATGATGATTATTATTGTCATTATTGTTATTATTTCCCCACTCGTGTATATGTATATATCTATGTACGATACCTGTACGGATCATATGCATGTATGTAGCTATATGTATTGTACATGTATATATACATACGATATTCGCCTTCCTATACGTATTGATCCGGAGCAGGCATTTGGTCTCTGGACAGAAATTTTATTTTTTATTTTTTTATTTTTTTTTCCTTTACAATTTATTTACGCGATGGTTCGCACGTTATACAATTTATTTCATTTTTATTTTATTTCATTTCGTCTCGTTTTTTTATTTTTTTTTATATATACCTGTACGTGTGTGTCCGACGTGGGACAAACGAGCGTTCCTCCATCGTTGCCTAAACAGCAATACGAATTTTATCAAATAAAAAAAAATAAAAAAAATATGAACAAAAAGCGAAACAAGATAAGAAAAAAAAATAAAAAATACACGTCAAAAATAAAAGTAACGCTGCTGCATGTGTCGTAATTTGTCAAAAATTTCAAATGTTACGATGAACGTGCGGTGAATTAGGTGTGAAATCCTCTGCGCTGTGCAGCAGTTGGTAGGTATCTACCTATAGGTATACCTATATACCTACCTAACTCTTGGTGAGAAAGAAAAATAAAAAATAAATAAAATAATCACACCGGTTGCAGAAACCTTACTTGAAAAAAAAAGACAAAAAAAAAAAAAAAAAAAAAACCACGTAAAACAGCATAATATGCGAATAAAATGTGTGAATTCTTTTTACGCGCACTCCAAAAGTTCAAGACATTATTTCTACGTGTAATTCAGTTACTCCCTGGTATTTGACTTACTTACTTACTTACTTAATTGTTATTTCAAGGTTATAGACACGAGGTTTGAAAATCCGTATATACATATATAATTTACTCCGAACTTTCGTCCACACCTCAAGATAACATGTATCCATATATTCCAAACCCCTTTTCATATCCTGCACAGTTTTATTATACACACATCATACCCCGTTTCTACTCCGATTACATATACCCGAGTTCGAAAACAAGAAGACCTGCGCTTCTCGTAAGAAGCTGATTACGTTTAGCTGCTTTAACGTCACTGTACCTCGCGTATACGTAACTGTAGACGAGATTTCATACTTGTACGTATATACGTAGGTATAGGTAGATAGGTAGGTATATCTCATTTTTATCTCTGCTATATACATATATGTATAACAGTATTTACACCTCCCGACCCATAGGTACCTCAAGCTTATATAATACTCACCTTTAAACATGTACGCATATATATTAAAGATAAGAATATTTTGTTTAGATGATAAAAATCAGTTTACATTATAGCTTACGCGAGTCTCACTTGCCTGACTGTCTGCAAAGCTTCAAATAGATGTACAGTCGTTTCATTTGAAAAAAAAAAAAAAAAAATCAAAAAAAGAAATTACTGCTGTTATTTTCATTACATGGATTAAATAAAAGAAGACCACGTTCATAAAACGATCTCCGATTTCTCGGATTTACATATACTATATTGAGTTTCATTCGATATTCGTTTTCGTATACCTACCTACCCCATTGAGACTGTGATTCGGTATCGTTTTTATTGTTATTAATTGTTTGAGGAAAAAAAAAAAATTTCATCAGCCGCTTTATTCTACCTGGTGAACATGAATTTTCAACTATAATAATATCGCGCCACTGCAACGTGTACGTGACTAAAACCATGTGTCAACGATTTTGGAGACCATAAACGTGTAGCCACCCTCAAAGACCTGGTTAAGCCTTATCTTATGTTTCGAAAGCTGCGCTGGCTTTAGCTACCTAGTAGCCTACGCCTACTCCAGTCAGTTCATAGCCATTAAAAATGCAATGTAAAAGTTTGAAAACGTTTGTATAGGTAAGTAAGTTATTTGCTAGTTGTAAGTTAGTGGGTAGGTATAGGTTAGGTAGGTATTTGTCAGTAGGTAGGTATTGTATGGTTCGTACCACGAGGTCACAATATAATCACCACATATTTCGCACTGCGTACCGTACTACAGTATACAAAACAAGTTTCGATATTTTATATGTACGATAGTAGCGATATACATACTATATGTATATATATATATATATTATATATCGCTACTATCGTACATACATATAAAATATCGAAACTTGTGAAATAAAACCGATCTGTATAGTCAGATAAAATTCCTTACTGACAGATGAAAAATGTCAATATCGTTGTTACTGTTGAGTGATTATTTTTGTTCAAAGATCGAAGTTCGGGGTTTACTTGAATACAAAGAAATTTTTGTATCAAAAATAAAAAAATAATAATAATAATAAAAACAAAAAGAATAAAAATGGTCGAAAATGAAAATAAAACCTTTTCCAAAAGTGTGTCATGGTCGGACTAGACTGCAAACTTTTTGTATCAAAATACGCGAATAGTCGACGGATTGAGTTGGGCGCCACTGCCACCCCACGTTATCCGCACCCCATCTACATTATGGCAGCCCTCTGGCATCACCGCCGCTTCCACCTCCAACTCCAACCTCCACCTCCATAGTTGACGACCCTCGACGCTGCAACGAGCGCAAACCCCCTACGCAAACGCGAATTTTAGGGTGCGTGCACACATAGAGAGATAGAGAGAGAGAGAGAGTACATATCTCCGATGAATCGACCGCTGATGATGAGCGTTAGTACGAGTATTGGGTGAGAATCTACGTTGTTGCGTTATATAAAAAAACAAAACAAAACGAAAACGAAAAATTTTCATCTTTTTTTTTTTTTATTTTATTGTTCTTGGGCTTGGCAGCACTCCAATCAAACTAGTAACCTCGTGCTAACGCGTGATAACTCTGGTAGGTGCTACGTGTACTTAGATATCGTATCCCACCGTATCTAACACTGCCTCACAAAACGCAAGCCGCGAAAATTGTCGATTCGCGTGTTGCCAGTAGTCGCTTGTAAACATCGCCTTGGCTTGATGCGCTGCTGCGCTGCGTTATATTACATTGCGTTGCGCTGCGCCCAGGGAAACCGCGAACCCCATCAGTATCACCCTGTACAACGATATTGGTACGCCAGTGGTAGACAGCTAGAGCTTCGACGGGAGTTAACTTCGCTGTAACGCAGGGGCGTACGTATAACAAGGTGCAGAATAAAACTGCAACTAGGGAGACTCGAAACTAGGCCTTCCTTCCCTAGGGGGGCCTTGGATAGGGCGAGTCTCTATAGCCAGGGGTGATCACAGGGTGGAACTGCTGAGTTTACCAAATGAAAGTATCCCAGCTGACAAAGGGCCGTTTGGGAGGGACTTTTTACTTTTTTTTTTTTTGTTTCTATCCTTTTTTTCCTATTTTTTTTTTTTTTTTTTGTTCTGTCTTTCTTTCTTTCTGGGCCAAAAGGGTCCTATAGAGACAATGAATTTTCATTTAAATTCTAAATCACTCGTGTGTATACTTCATGCCCATACAAACCACGAGCACTTCTCCTTAAATCTGACTCGTCCTGAAATACGGATATACGACTAATGTGCATAAATTGACGAATTCTAATACCTACGTACCTACAGCTAATTATGTGTAATTTTTTTTATTTCAATTTCTGCGGTTTGCTAATGAAAAATAAAAATTTTATGGTCTATTAAAAATTTTGGCGATTTTTGACTGCTCGTTGGATTTCGATGGTTTTGAGCACGCGGAAAAGCGGAAGCGAAAAATATGCTGGTGAGTAAAAAGAGGGAGAACAAGGGTGGGGAATGAGGAGAGGGAAAACAGAGGGTGAATTTACATTTTGATAAGAAATCTCCGGGAAAGTTGGTTCTAAAGATGGGAAATCTTTGCAAGTTCGTTTCGTTTCGTTTCGTTTCATACCGTTATCCTAGTTTTGTTTTTATTCTTATTTTTAAACCTCTCTCTCTTCCTTTACTACCATTTCTCTTTCGTCACTATATACCTACATACCCTCGATCAACTCTACTCAACTCAACTCAACTCAACTCTCGTCCCCTTCGTTTGTTAATCAACCAAGAAACGCTGAAGTTAGCTCAAGTCATATTTGCGATGAACTGCGCAGAGCCAGTCGAGCTTGTGAAATAAAACCCTAAATTCCATTACTGATATGAAGTTACGAGTATTTTTGCGTTTAGTTTACCAGCGTACATTGTCCATATATTCTTGACTATTCTTTTCCGTAGATTTTGAATTTAATTTGCCGTTTATATCAGTCGTGAATAAATAATCAATGAATCGATATAAAGTTACGATCATTTCTACAAGTACACAATTTTTAGTCATAATTTATTTACGCTGTAACTTGTTTGTGAATAAAAAATGAAAATAAGTATAGGATATGTATAAACGCAGACTGAAAACAGTAAAATTCAAACAAAATTGATTAACTCAAAGCTTAAATGTAACGAAACAAAGTTCACGAGTCCGTCGCTTTCGAAAGGTGAGTCCATCCCATCGAATCAAACAGAATTTGTTTCTCTCACTGAATCAACACCGACAAATCCTCCTTCCGATTCCTGGACCACGTACGTACGTACGTACCTACCTACCTATCTACCTACCTACTCGTAAACCTCACACCAACCAAAACCGTTCTCCAATTTGCTTTTCTTCAAACGGTTTTCAGTATATTTCATATATTTAAATTTGCTGTAAAAATTTTCTTAATAAGAAAAATAAATAAATAAATGAAACAAAAATTACCTCGCACACCTAGATGGACGTTTTCCCATATCTTTTCATTCAAATAAAAATTCATCAATTTCTGACTCGTACAATACATATGGTCTGCGCTTTATGGAGTCCCAGTATCATATCGTCGACCAGCTGTGAGCTTGCGGATGAACAACGCTTACCTTATAGACAAACCACTTTCCCCGAGAGGTAGTAGGTATGTACTCGTATACCACCGCACGTGTTCGACCCGTTAGTACGCTGCAGCGTATGATACGCAATCAATGGTAAAACACGGGGGCCAACCCTTGCGCCATTCACGGTACAGCAGTCCGCCCTCGTAATCCGCCATTTATTTTAATGAACGGACTAGCTGCTCTGTTTTTGAGCGAGTCGAGCCACCGCTGGGCCGCGCCTGTCGTCCTCATCCGCATGTACACATTTCTCTCTCTCTCACTCTCTCTCTCTATCTGTCTCATTCACTTCTACGCGTGTAAACGTGCATGTAAATACACTACACAAAGATCCTATGTACCTAAGTTTACATTTACCCGATGGGTCGGTCGTCCGGGGTCACGTGATCATCATGGTCGTTAGTGAAATTAAGGATTTGCTTTGGAGTTTGCCGCCTAAGCGCGTGTCTTACTGATGGAATTTTCAGAACAATGTAGATATATACATATACTATATATATAAGTAGGATAAATTATTTCTTAACTCAGGTCATTCCGCGACTGATTATACATACAATTGAATCGACAAGGTAAAAAAAAAAAAAAAATGACGTTTCAGAACAAACCACGAAACCGTATAACATAAACTATATGCAGTGATGATCTCATTGTCAGTCAGCCACGTCATTCGGAAGTATATAGGTATGGTATAATTCATGGGGTTTGTCCTCATCGTATGGGAGAACTCCCCTTCGGTGTATACGCGACTCACTGCTGGCTCTAAGGGTAGAAATCTAATCACTAATACATGACAGGATTCACCGTTCGTTCGTTCGTTCGTTCATTGTCAGTGTAAAAGGAATGGTAGTTGCTGCTGTTGCTGCAGTAACTGTGCGGTAATTACAAGGAGCGTAATTAGCACTAGAACCATCGGTGTAGGCACTTTCCTCCGCAAACCTTTAAACATGGAATATTCTATTCCTGTGTATATCTATCTATACTTACTTTGACCAGTATAGCAGTCACTCGATCGATTTTGTCAACTTATTGTTAGTTGTAATGTATACTTGCGACCGAAAGCTGCGGACACTACCGGGAAACTGTTTATTAGTTTACACGCTGCAATTATAGTTGCAGAGGTGTTGATTATACGATCCCTTATTACAACACCCTAAAGCCTGTCGACAGTGTTTTACGCCAGTAGAATTAGAGGCACGGTAATTGGACGTATGATAAAAAAAAAAAAACGAAAAAAATCTTTCCTCGTCCATATCGTTCTCAGATTATCGGATGATCCATATTCCGGAAAGAAGCTCACCAATTTTTCATTCTCGTTTTTTTTTTTTGTTTTTTTTTTTAATCGTTGTTCTGTCTTGTGTGACAGTGATGACCGGACTTTTGAAGTATAACGTCACTAATTACAGCAGTTTCGCTTATTAACTAAATTTCAATTACTCAAGCCAGTAATGTTTGCCTTCCCCGTCGAAAACTTTTATCAACTGTAATTAACCCAATAGTCTGCAGTCGTCGGCCTCTGGTGTTATACGAGTTCATCCACACGCAGTGTAGTACGTCAGTTATAATGTCTCTGTTGTATTTACAGACTGGACTGTTTAATAGGATATAGAAAATGTAGAAAATTTCTTTTCCTCGGGTCTAAGTACTGAGGACTGAAAGGTATGAGTAAATATTTTTTTTTTCTTTCAGTCGCCTTCACCGTATTTATTACAATTTTTGCGAAAGACTATAATTTTTTTCTTTCGTTCTTTTCTCAATGCCTACCTATTTGATATTGCCAAGTGAATTATACGGGCCTCAGTTACTATCACGGAGATTGAGTAAAGAAGTGAGAATGTAAGAATCGTAGAAAAAAAAAAAGTTTTAGTCTTTTTGGTGATTTTCAGTCTCTGTGCAGCCATTTTTAATGGAACGCTCGATCTTTCAGCTAGGTGATTTCGAGAACGAATTGCCCACTCCTTGGTGAAAGAGGATAAAAAAATAAGAAAAAAAAAAAAGACAAAGACTTTCTTCACGAAGTTAGGCAGGGTCGTGGAGCAGACGATCTTCCACTGTCCAATGAACAGTAAAAAAATTACCGATCCATCTTTGAACCTCGTCAAGTCATTTCTTCAGTGTAGATAGCGCGCGTATGGTTTTGACCAACGGGGGGGTGAAGTTTCGACGCCTTAAAGTAACCTTAAAGTTGTTTACTGGATCGTTTCTCGCTACTCGGTATCAACAAACTCCGTAAAAGCTCGCGCTTTGATGCGGTTTGACATTTTTACGAGTTGGCACACGAGGTTAATTCTCTTCTGGTATATGTATAGCTGCAACCGCACCTTGAAAAAAAAAATCTACATTTTTAAGCACAGCTGTACTTTCGCGGCATCGCGCTACGTCACGCACAATTTTAATTCTCACCCTCAACTAGCGAACAGTACGGCGAGACTCAGGTGGCGTTATTAATATTCGGAGGCCGTCTAGGAAGTTTGCGCGTGTCAGACTTTCAGACCGCATATACACAACTGTGGAAGTTGGAACTTGGAAAGTAAAATTAGACGTTTGCAAGAGAAGATCGTATCTTGGTGAAACACGAATAAACGCTACTACCAACTCGTGTATTCCTGTACGTATGTACATACGTATGTATGTATGTACGAGTTTTGCCGTTGGATACCTTGAATACCTACCCACTTCAAGCAGTATCATCTGTCCAATCGATTAATCATTATTATGCCAATGTCAAGAGTTCTTTAGAGTTGTAAGGAAAAGTTTTATATACCAGCACGAGGTCAAATCGACGTATTTTGCTCCTAACTTTTAGATACGCTTACCTACCTACCTACCTATACCTAGGTGGTCAACAAGATACATCGAGAATATCATCTTTCAGTTGGAGAAAGGAAGGTCACGGTGTCTGCCAAAGTCTCGAGTCATCTTAATCATTTTTCATATCTCATTTATTTTACCTCGTGTATGTTTGTACGCGGTGGTGGTATTATTGGCAAGTTAATATCAGTTGTGAAAATGTTGAAAAACAAAAAAAGAAAAATTAAAATTGAATGAGAAAAGATCTTTTTTCTACGTCAATAACCTATTCACACGTCTGTACGTAAGAGATGTCTATTCCTCATCATCTCTGGATGTAAATGTTCAGATTTTCTATATAACCATTTAATTTCATACGGTGTAAAGATTTATGTGACTTATATGACCCGGCTTATTGAACAGTTGATGAAAATCGATTACTTCTTGAAAATATCAACGGTTTTATAAAAAATAAAATTATATATTCTATAAATAATCTTCGGTGTCATAAATTGGCAGTATATAATTTCTTAATGATTTTATAAACGAGGTATATATACGATTTTGTAAAACTGTGATTCACAATCGGAGATAAACGACTTTTAACCAAAGGGTTTTGAAACCTTTTGAAAGGACCTCTTTTCTCTTGAGAGACTCTTCAGGATACAGTAGAGGATTTCTGTCCAACTGAAATTACTGTTACGGCTTTCGAACTCGTACTTTTTGATGATATGTAGGTACAGCTCGTTCTCGATAAGCTGTTTTGTGGCTTGTGACTTACTAGACTTTGTTTTTCATTCAATTGTTTCTTTTTATTTTTTTTATTTTTTTGATAATCCGAAAGTAAAAGAATCAACAAGAAAAGCTAAAAGAAGAAAAATATATTCGACAAAAAACAACCCTTTCCGTGCATTTGGTTGAGCGAACAAAAAGATCTCATGGCGACCCTTGGATGTATATAGTTGGAGAGGCAACCAATTCCAGTTGCAATTAGTATGCAAAAAGGTTCAACCAGTACGGACGACTCGACTCCTCCGTCCCATGTTTCGGCTCGACTACTCGAGCTTTAAAATTCACAGTTAAAAAATGAAAATGAAGATGAAAATGAATCCGTCAAATTACCGGCGAAGTTTCTTTGTCTCTTGGGGGTACCAACCCCGAGCAGAGATTCGTTGAAGAAGAAGAAGAAGAAGAAACTGGAACGGAGAAATAATAAGGAACAGCCATTGACGGAAGAAGGTGGTGGAAAATTGAGATTTCATTGGTAGGTAGGTAGGTATAACGTAACTGCTGCAGAAACAGAGTTTTCAGCTTTATGTAGTTGCAGGAGATAAGTGGCAATTTTAAGGAGATTTCCTCAGCGCCCTTTGACGTCTGCTGCTACGTCCCTTTGCGCTAAATCTTGAATATCTTAATATTTAAATATCAATTTTGCAACGGCAGCAGCACCAGCACACAATCTCACAGTTTTAGCATTTCAACTGCGGATCGACCTTCGACTTATGTATGTAGGCACGAGCAATCACTTTATATCTTGTGCCTTCGGTGTATTTTTAGATATATTTTATTCCATTCGTGTGTCTTTGGTTCTTCGTTTTTTTTTTTTTTGTTTTTTTTTCTTTCCTTTTTTTTCTCTTCTTTTTATCCCCGCACATAACATTACACCCTACATCTCTTTAAATTCAAATCCTGCTGCAGATCTTTCAACTCGTTAACACAAATAAGTAGCCATGTACTGAAAGAAATACGGTTATTATAATTCCTCATTCTTATTTATTTATACTTTAATATAGAAGCGTAATGGAATGGGGTGAATTAATCGACGTACCCTTAAAAATCTTATACATCATCATTGTAATCTACGTGGTTTTAAAATTAACGTTCTTGTAGGGATGGTGCTCGTAACATGTCAAGTGACTATAACATGATTGTATGATAAAAATATACACCTATATCTCGATGTACATGCACAACACCTACGTGTATAATTTATTTATGTATCTACGTACACGTACTTCCTTATTTTTCATGTTTACTCAATAATTCACGAGCACTTATTGCGGTTCCCCAGGGCAATTAATGTATACGACGTTTTTATATCACATAATGGAGTATAATCGTATACGTATACGATAATAGCCGCGCCTTTTTTTTTTTTTTTTTTTTTTTATACTAAATTCGCGTGTACCATCCCGAGACGGTATAAGATTGCGACGTATTAACAAAACTTGAAATATTTACACGGTGGTTTGTATGAAACATCAGTTTAATATCAAACTTGCGCAATTTTTGTGACATTATGTCCTCTAGGCTACGCACAACGTATCCTTCAGTCACTAGTTTTCTGCAGTAAACAATTCGCTCGGACGATGGTCATACCACAAGTAAAATGAATAAAAAAATTTAAAAAAAAAAAAAAACGAATTATTATCCCTGTCTCATATGACTCACATCCATGCCAAATGGCACTAAGTGTACGAATACGTAGCCTATACGTGTCCTTCATACGATAAGTACAAGTATCCGGAAAGCTAATCTTCCCGTTCTGGATAATAATGCGACGAAAATATTTGAACAGAATATTACATATCGCATTCAATAAACAGATATGCATTTTGAGTCTTTCGTGAAATGATGAAATTTGTTAATTTTCCGAAAAAAAAAATCAAAAAAAAATGAAATAAATAAATAAATAAATGAAACCTTGAGATTTTTTCAGGAAATTTTATATCGTGTCTGGAATATCGAAAAATCTTATAGCCTCAGTTCATAAAAATTTAGTCAAGTCTTGAAGAAAAAATTGTACCTTATACATGAAAGCGAATTTCTCCAAATATTTGGGATTCTAATTCAAGGGGATGTCGACAGCTTTGTAGTACGCGTGAAAACTCTAATCGAAAACGAAGAATTGCTATGATCCTTTATTATCTTGTTACACTTGAAATTATCTCACATTCAGATTGATCCAAAAAGAAAAATCGTGATTTTTTATTTGAAAAAAAAAAAAAAAATCCTAGAATCCTGATGAAATTTCGAGTAATTCGGTATCATCTTTGATATACTCTTTTTTCCGGAAGGACTTCCTCATCTACATTGTACACCACGTGACTGCGAATTCTTGAATGAATTTTTCTCTAAGGAAAGATTTCTTCTAAAGTCATGAAATGAAATCACAAATTCTGGATTCAAAATTCATCATTGCTTCACAGTCATGCAATAAAAATGTGAAAACGTTTGAAAAGGAACTAAAGAACTGTATAACAAAAACGATGATGATTCTATATGAGAAAATAAAGAGCGACCTTGATATCTCGTGAATAAAAAACCGAGTTCCGCCTATAAGTTGCGTTGCATGATATCTCGATATTGTCCATTGAATTTCGTCGAAACGATATAGCAAAGCTTTACTTAAATGACGCTAAAAATCATCCGTCGATGAAAATTTGGATCCCAACGACACTGTACTTTGTATAATAAAATAGGTTTGTACCGCGACTGTACCCGAGGTGTATAACAACGGCACGGAAAGTTCGAATCTTGGGCGAATCTCGCGTGTGTAAGTCGCGCTTCTGGTCGTTTGTTAGGTAGGGTGGTAAAGTCTGGATCAATATACGTGAGTTGGCCGAAGTACGCAGGACGAGAGGAATAAGAGAGGATATATATAACGATAGATATAGAGACGGGGTGTAGATGCGCGCGAAATTTCGTTGTCATCGGTGGTTCGCGAGTGGTTGACGCCCCGTCATTCGAGCCCGCGAAACTTTCGAAATTCGTAACGTGCCGCGAAGACGGCGTCGTCGCGCGGCGCCAACGTGCGTCGTCCTGGTTGCCCGTGAGTCCGGGTCCGCAGCTTACGAGTCGCGCGCGTTTCAGTGCGAGTCCGGGTCCCTTGCGGGAGCGTCGAACTTGCGGCGGCGGCGAGGGCGCGCTAATATACATATATACACACATACATGTAACATACACACATTCACACCCCACACACCATCATACTTATGTAGAAGTAGTTATATATTGAATAAAAGGTAAACCCTCTTAAAGAAAAACGTGAAAAACGTCAGAGAGTGCAGTCCAATCGCCGTGATGTTTTCGTGACATGTTACCACGTGACTTTCGTGACTGGCCTGAATCCTGCAGTGATATACGCGACTCTCGAGGCCTAATACGTGACTATCGACTCTTGGCCAACGGCTTATACCCGGCCGCGTTACACGCGGTACTCGCTGCTCATCGCCGACATCATTTACTCGCTTACTGCTTCCTACAACCCGCGATACTTAAACCGGGACTTGGAATCCCGTATGTCTCATGGTGGGATCAGGGATCAATTCCCCAGATCCAGGTGCATTCAACGACACTCCAACATCACCACAATCATCTTAATAATCATCACCATCATCACAATAACCATCATCATCATCATCATCATCATCAAAGATCGTTTAACGGTCACACAGTCGCTCTTTACGGTCAAGGATACTTCAGGTCCGTCATCCTTTCGGAAAGTTCGATTGTCACGGGATACAGAGTGCCGCCTATTCGCGGCATGGACACAAGGTGAGTTTTTTTTATTAGTGCAACAGCAGCAGGGATTTTTAGAAAAATGAAATTAGGGATCCTACAATCATTTTGGAAAAAAATACGATAGAGGGTATACTACCTACCTACCTACCTACCTACCTACTCACATGTTTTATTCAACTATTCGCAAACGTATCTACGTTCAATTGCGACAAGCGAGATTGTAGAACTGAACTACTCGCTGTATGGGTTGGGCAACCGTACCGCAAAAGGCGACACTATACGTACCCGGGATGGAGAAACGCGTAAACTGTAAAAGAATTCCACTTGTGGTACATAGTTTACGTATTAATTAGCGTAATCGGTACACCGAGTTTAACGGCTTAGTTGGTTTTCTATTAATAGTCAGTGTGACAAATATAGTGCTATCATTATATGTATATATGTGTACCTAGTATCTACTATAGTTAGGTATCTCATTGAGCGTTTATTTCCTGGGATTAAATCACGGAATATAATAGAATTGACCACTGAATAGTTTTTTTTTTTTCTTTTTTTTTTGTTTTCTTGTTCCTTTTGTTGTGATTTGTATCGGTGTTTAAAAGACGATTGAATTCTTGTATGGGGGTCTATACGGTCTGCTTCAGAGTAGGTAATCGTTCTTATTCTCTCTCTTTCTCTCTCTCTCTCTCTCTCTCTCTGTACTATGATACATATACCTATACATACTCGTTCATACACCAGCGAGTGAACCGAAACGAAAACCAATTAAATCGTCAAGTGTTAAATTCGCCAGCTGCGTTACTCGACAGCTAATTATATCTGATAGTTATCTCGCGATTTGATAAATGACTATTGATTAAGTATAGGTTTATAAAAATTCAGTACTGTCAACGCTAGGCTATATTATAGGTGTGGCATTGTTATTTTATAACAACCAAAATGTTTAGATTTTGAAATTCATTTGTCAAATTTGAATACCTCTATCTGTACAGTGCAAATATTAACCAATGATCAATATAGAAATTTACAATTACACGGGTGATTACCAATTCACTCTCTCTATATGTACATATATACATACATACATACAAGCATTGTACAGAATATCCAAATAATTCGCGACAACGTTTTACACTGTAGGTATAATATGGATACGTGTATAACTGTAATAACGCCATTTTCACTTAGTATGAAAATTGAACCCCCTCGTGGTCGTAACAATTGATTACAACGAACTACGTAACGAACGCAATAATCAAAACGGTGGTGGTTATAGGTATAGGTATAGGTATAGGTATAGGTATAGGTACAGGAACGTACATACATACATACATGCAGGTATGGATAAACGCAGTTATTGAAGCGGGAGTAATTCAACTTGAAACTATTGCAGAAACAGGGTATTCGCTTTGTTGGTGAATCATAGGAAGGGTGGAAATGGACTAGGCGAGAGAAAATCGACGTATCCAAATCGGCCAATATCCCGTTATTACGGGAATAATATTCACACGTATAGTAGCTAGTCAGCGAATGAACGTATACAGGGGTTTGAGTATGGCGAACGGACGGTCAGGTTTATCGCGAGGGTGAATCGGGCTACCCATGCCCGTTTCGAAGGTTTGGTCCTCCCGTTGGGTGGTAACGGGAATTAATCCGCGTTTGTCGCCCGAACGCGATCATCCTCAAATCCAATCAACAATCAGGTTCCCTTGTATGTTTGCGCGCCTGTGCATTTGCGACGGCACGTCTGTGTACATTGTTCCCATATACCTAACGTTGACTCTGGGCACTAGTGTTGCCGACTGACGACTATCCTTCCATCCGCGAGATAGCTACCTTTGTATAATTATTGTTCTCTCCTCTCCACATTAAACCGATTGAAAATTTACCCTTCAAGTAATAATTTCACAACAAAATTCACCCTATAGTAATGAAAAAAATAAATAAATATATAAAACGATTCGAGAAATGACGCCGATCTTTTGATTCCAACATTTAGTCAAACATATGGATATTCTCTGATCAATTAGGCTAGATATTAAAGCACGAAAATAGATCGTTTCAAATTTATTTCCAATGTGCAACCCTTAGGCTTCTTCTTGTAGTCAACAGATTTTTACGTAGTCACCTGTCTCTGTTTGATTACGAAACTGTCCCCGGTATGTGTATTGGTATATGTTTATATGGGTGTTTGTATATGTGTATGTGTCGTACATTTTATACGGAGGTTGTGACAGAACGCGGTTTGTAAAAAGTCTAGCTTTATCTAAATATACCTAAACTACACATGTGTATAGCCGATGAAACTGTCGTTACAGACAGCTGTTAGCCATGACGCAAGAGACTTGAATCTTCGTTTTTAACACCCAGAGACCAATCAGAAGTCTGGTTCATTATCTCGGCTAGTCGAACCGACAGGCTGCGTCCGCAGAGTGGGTCGATTTTCACGAAGATGAACGCATGTATCTCTTTTTTTTTCGAAATTCTGACAGAAATTTAATTTCTATCTGCAGTTTTAGATAAGATTAACCGATTTACGCGAACGACGAATCTCTTCGTTTAACCATGTTTTTTTTCTGTTTTTTTATTTTATTATTATTATTTGCACAATAAACGTGTCGTATAACTCGATTCTGTTTTCGATTAAATATTATAGTAAATTCCTGATCGATGACGATAACTAAAACTTGGAAAGACCGGTGAATAACGTAGGAGAGGTCTATATAGTTGAATTTTTTGAATGTTGCGTTGTGCCAGTTTCCGAGCTCCTTTTTAGTAGAATTCTTCTGACATCTAACATTTCGTTTTCGTTGTTCCAAGAAGATCATGCTGCAACTTCAACTTTCGAGAAGGTGTATAAAAAGTCTGGACTTCGTCGGTTTGGCTTGTTAAACCGGCTGGTTATTCTTCCTGTACAAATACTTCGGTCTCTGCTAATTAATCGTTATTTATATGCAGACAGGTAGCTCTGACGTTCGAACGTCATACCTCCTCGTCACTTTTAGTCATCGGCAATGTTTATGCCACTTGCAAATCTCCGAAATGATGATTTATTCACGCATTTATACATTTCGGGCTTAGCTGCTGCCGATCAATCGATCTATTTTTTGACTTCAAAATATTCAGCGATGATTTTTATCATGAATTTGAATATATAAAATAAGCTTTCGTCTTTGACCGACGTCACAAGTCTGTGTGATCTAGGGATTCGTAAAAACGTGAAGACTTCATCCAGACCAGACGGATAATGGTTAGCACTTTAGTATTCTCGAATTTCTCTTGTCACATGGACGTTTTTGTGGTCGTTTCTCTAATCGCTAAGAATTTAGTCGGGAAAAATTCGTTATCGACTAACGTCTGCTTGTTTCTTACTTCAAGGTTCTTTTTTGGACTGGGTAAGTATCTAAGAGAAATGTTTGACAGGGATGAAGAGGAGTATAAGAAAGTGTAACCCCTGTGGATCCCCGTGGCACTTAATACAATTTTTTCACTTTATGAAATATGAAAAATTGATACGTTCGTAAAAAAAAAAAAAAAAAAAAAAAAAAAAAATTTCTCACTACTCTGTATTAACCCATTTTTTATTTATTTTTTACCCTCGTGGATGGCGCGTTCGTTGAAAGCTGAGCTAGCAACGGTGCGGTACGGTATAGAACGACGCGAAGTCGCGCGAAGCATCGCGACGTATAAAAATCTCATAAAATTATATACGATGCTTTTACGCTACGATGCTTTCTCGTAAAGTCCAGAAAAACTGCGATCAAACGACGCCTGGCGTCGCTACTGGTCCGCGAACAATTATTTTTATTTTTTCTGCCCTTTTTCTTTCATTTTTTTCTTTTTTTAATCTTTTTTTTCGTTTTTTTTCTTTTTTCTTTTTGGACTTAAGTCCGTTTTTTTTTTCTACCTTCTTTTACCTCACATCTTTTCACGATGGGATGAACACGAGATTACCAACCGACTCATACTTCGCCACATCGGTACCCAGTGAAGCAAGCCTGAAGCTAGTTTCGCGCAAACAAGTATAGCGAGCGAATCCTGATGCGCACATTGATCCTCTGCAGCCTTAGCAGTAATTTACACGCACGTAATCGAGGACTGTAGCTTTGCTGATTACATACCACGATTATTTCCTGTCCCCAGGGGTTAACCCTCAGGCCCAGAAAACCTCGGACGAGTATTAAAACGCCCAGGAAGGCACGAACGTTTCTTTTTATCCTTCGACCGCCCCCCTTTTTCTAATACTTTTTTTTTTGTTATTTTTTGGGTCGTCGCGACCGACCGAATGGCTGGTCCGAATAGCATCCTCAAAAGGGACCAACAGATTGAACCACTCGGTTTGGTTTACTCCCGACTTCAAAGAACGTCGTGCTTATACTTGCTCCGAAAATTTAACCTCGAGACTCGTTTTTAATTATTTCATCTAGTATACGCGAAACGCTTCTTCTTTATGCCGCAAAAAAAAGAAAACACACAAAAAAAAAAAAAAACAAAGAAAAAACAACAGTTAATATTCCACTGCAGCCAGTTTTAGTATATTTGTACATACTGGTATTTGACGTGAGCAAAAAAATATTCCCGTACTCACAAACATCCGGAAAGTTGGGTTCATCATATGCTAAATAATCGATATAATTTACGATTTAATTTTTATACCAGAATTTCGTCAAGGTAAAGTTAATAAAAATATACGATATTCAAAAATGTTCTCCACTCTGCAAAGCTTAACGACTAATTTTACCTTGTGACTACTTGTCTACGTACCATAATTCAAAGTCTTGATGATCAGCCGAACATTCAACTTGAAAATAATTGTACCTGTCTGGGCAGCAGATTCACAGATAGTAAATTTTCGCAGTTTTAAACTAAACTGTAGGTACAGTTTCTCGTCGAGACATATACTTCGCTGTATAAAACGAACAAAGTTTCTTATATTGCCGATTAGAAGCCACGTAACTATCAGCGGGTGTGGTATTGACGCACCCAGGTCAAGAACCACTTACAACTGATTTACAAAGTTACTACAGCAGATACCTACCCATACCCATACACGTCTATGGACAAATAACAACAATCACCAACATTCATATCAAGTAATATTTATCAGACAAAATTCCGTTCCACTCGTTGTTCTCCTTCACTTCATCCGAGAGTTCTCTTTCCTTTTTCGACAAGACCAAAAATTTGAATGGCTTTTGATCGTGGTATAGTAGGTACTAGCTATGAGTGTTCTGTGATAAACCTCTACAAGAAAGGTATATATGGTATAATACCAGGGTTTTATATAGAGACTTTAGTCTTAGTCACTGCAGGCATACACGTAGAATAAGGGACATATTTCGGCGGGGGTTTGCTCTGTATTTTAAACGTAAAACGGGACGTCGAATCTCTATTGTTTCATGGGGTTGATGAGGGTTTGGGGCCGTACATTTATACACGAGGATCGCAAATCTCTTCGACGTTTTGGTCTCTCTGTATGTACGTACATACATACATACGTCACGGGTGTAACATCGAAAGCTTTGAATATGAGAACCACTGCATTAAAGCAGACTACTCCTTGCGACGTTGCCGGATTTGAACCACAGCCCCCACCCTTCTATCGACCCGTCAACGTTGCCGGTTCTTCTTTCTTTTCCGCACCTTTATCCCTTGGCCTTTATCGCCCTTTGCTGCACGAAGTTCTCCTCGTCCTACCTCGCCTCGCCGTTCCTTACCTTGCCTTGCCTTGCTTTGCTTTACTTGCCTCGCCCTGTACCACCTCGATGTCGACCACTTTGCCACAGCTGTTCCACTTCGACGTATATACTTTTGCCGTTTTGCCTTCCTAGGACAGATGCCATACCATATCATACCATGCCATGCCATGTCATGCCATCCCATCCGAGGCGAGGTTTCTTGTGCCTTCTAGTCCTGCTCCTCCCAGACCTAGATCCGACTCTATTTTCTACCAAAAGAACCTTGCCCTCCTTTGTTTGCCTCCTTTATACAACCAAGAGATACCTTTTTACGCTAGTAATTGGTTGATAAAGAGACCCGAGGTAATTCCATCGCCCGATCATAGTTCGATAGGTATAGAAAAGTCAGGTATTCACCCCGGCTTGCAGCCGTTCGCACATTGATCCGCTGGCTTAGCGAGACTTACCCCGGCTAAGCCATACAGTATATGTATACCAACCATCCACTAGCTCGAAGCAGGGACTAGCGAACGAACGACCGAAGTCTGGAGTTGTTTCAAGACTTCGAAAAGACGAAAGACAAACGTCTTTAGCCGCGTTTCTATGTCAGTTGTAAAACGTGACGTATGTGTTATGGAAGAGAAAATTTTCTCCTTGCGAGTCCAGGGGATCGGGGAATTGAGAATACATACAAAATAAAGATGAAATTTATCAATTAACACATCGGTCAAACAAACTCATCTGATTAAGCGCCAAATCTCATTGAATAATTGCTTATTGTTTTATGGACTTTGGAGTATGATTGGCAGTGACAGGTTAATGAAACTCATAGTTTGACACTAATTTGTGGAAATTGTATACATGAACCTTTGCTCTTTGGTTTATTGTGCGCGATTTATAGAATGCAGATTGTTCTCTCCTCAATCTTCGCTTTGTAACTTTTGATATTCTCTGCTTGTACATACATACATACGTGTATTTTTAACTTTGACGATATTTTTTTTTATTTTTATTTTAATTCTTCCGAATTTGGATCTTACGATCAAGTAACGAGAAATCGGCTCTCGCCACGTCACGACCATTGTCGTATATAAAATCCTTCCTGGATCACACTGAATATTGGATAATGAAGATTAATTTCGTCTAGGCTTCCAAGCCCGAACTAATCCTTCATCCATAAATCAATCAAGCTGCCATCCGATCATTATTCAAATCCGCTTTACTCTTTCCATTGAAAATTTTCCTCGGCTATAAAAGAGGGAGAAATGCGAATTGAAGAAACAGTTTTACTCCAACTTTCTACACACACACACACACACACATATATATATATATATATATATATATATATATATATATATATATATATATATATATATATATATATATATATATATATATATATATATATATATATATATATATATATATATATATATATATATATATATATATATATATATATATATATATATATATATATATATATATATATATATATATATATATATATATATATATACATACACATATATACCTACTTTACAATCGTTCAAGTATTCTCGTACCTTCGATTTCCTCCCTCTTACTCACAAAGTCGATGAATAATATCTAAGATTCAGGTCCCCCCCCCCCCCCCCCCCGATCAGTTTTGAATGATTGATTAAATTTCTTATGCTATTCCACGCTGCTGTGAGTTATAGCTATTTAAAATCTTACATGTAGGTATCTACATACATACATACATATACTCTTCGTTTAGATTTTACTGACAGACAGCGTGGGCTTTCAGGAATTGCTCACGCCTCGTGTATAAACGACATAGATATTTCCTCCTATTTATACATAATCAGAGAAAACCTAACCTTAAACTTGTGCCTTGTATTCGGAACACCTGAGCCAGGTATATAACCAGACTTGCAGGTATAGTTTTTGATTGTTGTGACTTTGCTTCTGCAGCTCAGGTTGCACATATACACGTCCCTTTCTCCCTTCTATTCAGGCATAGAACTGCACTATTCCGGGTTTAACAATGTCTGATGTAGGGTTTTATAGGCGTGAACAACGTTTTGGAAATTTAATACATCTCATGAATCCGATCCAGTAATCAGTGGCTGACATCTTGTCATCATGTTTAAGTAAAGATCTTGGAAAATTAGTTCAGGCAATTACTTTTCACGTTTGAAATATATATCTGTCGTAGTTTTTGCGGTTTATATTATGCTGTTAATGTGCTTTTATAGATGGAAATGTATTTTATTCGTAATTAATATAAGCTTGATGAATTTTGAAGAATAATATTTGATTGAATAATTATCAGGGGGTGATGAACTAATACCTAAGTTTTTAAATGAATTCAAATCTAATCAAGATTAGGTAATTGTTTTCTTCGTGTGTTTTATCTATACTTTTAGGCGTATTCAAATTGTACTGGTCGGTATATCTTTGACCTATCGGTTCTTTCCCCAACTAAACTTTGGATAACAAAATATTTGACATTCATTCTCAGTTGTTTTAGAACCATGATGCTATCGCTGGTTGAAATAACAGATTAAAATTAGTCACACCTAACTTTTAAATGCAACGAGACACGCATAAAACCGTCTGTCGATGTCCAACTTTAAGGAAGTTTTACAGTTACTACAAATACAATAATTATCCGCTGACTCAGACTGTGGTAACTGAAAAACATTTCCATAGTAGACTGTAAAATCCCCACTCCCATATTGCTTTCCCAAATATCTACTTCGGTTCGTATCGTTACTCTCAGAAAAAATAAAAGTATACAAAAAAAATAAAAATAAAATAAAATAAAAAATAATTAAACTTGAGGCTTTTCTTCTTCTTCTTCTTTTCGTTCGTTCGTGAAATGCCGAAGGCTAATTACAGATTGACTAAAAACAGAATACCTAACTAACTCTGAGAACGATGGAAACTGATTGTGAACAGGGACACGAACGAAATTAAAATCTAAGACGATAGACGGTCTTGGAGTTTCTTAGATCGTAGAATGATGGTTTAAATTTTTTTAATCTTTACCTTGAGACAATCTTCTCCGGGAAATTTTCGTAGAATTGATAATAAAATATACTAACACAACTAGTTGCATAGTCAGTTTAAACTATAACTCGTTTTAGGTATAAACGTGAGCAATGAGTTTCTACTTTTTTCTTATCTAGTATAACCTAAATAAATGCCCAAAAAAAAGAAACATAAAAAATAAAAAAAAAAAACAGCGAGTGTTTTCACGTTCTCTAGGTAAAACGTAGATTATTTCAAGGATCTAAGTATTCGAAATTCATAAAAAAAATTTTATACTCACAAATTACTACGAAACACGTTATGTACCCACTTTTGGCAAGTCTTGGGGAGTCATATTTTTTAACGTCTGTATACAAAGAGGAGGGGATAAATCTTTCTCCCTTATTTATTTATTTTGTTTAATAATCTTTATTTTTATTTTATTTTATTTATTTATTTTTTTATTTTATTCTTCTTTTTCGTCAGCCTATTGTGTCACTCGAGCCGTATTATGCCCCCCCATGGATGTTGGTTAACAGATAGCGCAGCGTGCCTCGTGCGACCGAACAACCGGAGACACACGTGTGTCGCGGAGTATGTGGCAAAGGGGTTGCTAAACGATATTAATAGGGGTGGCAGTTGCGATAAACCCTCTAATTGAAGCTTATTTTTATGTTAATATACGTATACCGGAAACTATTCTTGTCTGCCAATCAGCTAACGTAGAAATATTTTTTATATATACGCTTGCTGCAGCCTTTGTTGGCATCTGCAAAATATTAACAGCAGCGTCATATGCAGCTATTCAATGTACACCATATATATATACGTCTACCTAATATAGCCTTGCAGATGACGCGAAAGTGCAAACGACTGTACGACCTCCTTTTTTTTTTTTTTTTTTTTCCTCGACTGAAAATTTTTATTCATACAAATTTTTAAATCTTTTAAAAATACACGATTCCAGCTGATATTTTCGCCAAACCACATTCCGAAAAAAGCCATAAATATCAAAAGCGGATAATTTTATCGGGATTTTATTTAAAAATAAAAAAAGAAATTCCATATCCATTAATTTATTTATCATTATCTGCTCATACTTCAATATTCAATAAGCAGAAATAATATGATATCAAAATGAAAAAATATGGAAACTTGTTTCATATAATCGGCCATGAAAAGTGCAAACGTAGTTATTGTTCGTTTTTGTTTTTTTTTTTTCACTCGATGATAGACAAATCAGTAATGGCCGGATGAGGTAATTTTTGTATTTTTGTTTGTTCTATTTTAGTTTCTTCACATCTTTTTTCTTTTTTTTTTTTTTTTTATTCGCAATTAATCGGACTGACCATATGACTGCAACGCGCACATGTGATCCCCCGTCCAGGTGTTTCGAGCAAGCCTTAAAGCCGGCCTGCATCCTAAGCCAACCCTTGGAACCGCCTGTATACACGCACGTATACGCGTTCAACGGTTTAAATTATCATAAAAAGTAATTAATGTTATTTTCATTTTTTTTTTTTGTTTTTTTATTTCTCAACTTTTTCTTGTCTCTTGTTTCAGGTAAGCTTACTATCCGGATCCAAGCCATCCAAAATCGAGTAATATAAATGTCTTTAGCAGTACTCGTGAGTATCTCACTTTACTTTTTGTGTTTTTATTTATTTTTTCTGAACTATAACTTTATACGTATACGTGTAGGCAATACGTACTGCAGTAATTATAACAACTGCTCTAGTGTATTTTAATTATATTTTATAACCGCGAATATCTTAACGAAAAGAATTTAATTCCACTAATTGATAACGTGCTCAAATATATTCGGCTAATTTTATATCTACTGTTGCCATCCAACTGCAGAGCGGAGTTTAACAAGTGATAAAAACCTACTTGTACGCGTGGATTTGTGGCCAACGTATTTTACTACAATATCTAGTATATATAGGTGTACGTACGTATCTACGTATAGGTAGCTGCCTATTAGGGACTATTGAACCCTGGGGCCAGGAAGCCAACTGTGTAACAAAACGAGCTCAATCTATGCATCTGTATGCCTTGCGCTATCTGCAATCGCGATCCCAGTGACGTCATACCAAACTGCACACATGCCAGCTGTATCAAACATCTGCGTATACCTATAACTAAATTTATGCACAGACTCGAGGTGTGATAAATGTATTGTATACATATATTTTAGGTCTCTGTATATGTATATATATATATATATATACATAGTACGTCAGTCGAACCTTATGGGTTAGACCTTAATGCCCAAGGGATAGACAGACTCTGGTATAGGTATATGTGTTGGAATATTCCCTATGGAATAGAATCTGGTTGTGTAAAGGCTTATTGCAGAAACTCATTGTTATAGTAGTAAAAGTTACGAGCTGCACAGGGCAACATAGTCAAATATATTTTAGAATTACTGTTAGGTGCCGTAGCTATGAGCGGATAAAGTCAAAGTTTAAAGTTTACACTTGAGTTGTGAATTAAAATAAATTAAATCGAATTTACACCCCAACCAATCCTTTTTAGTGGGGGAATTTTGGACTAATTTAATCCCATTATCCATGTCTAATCTATACGTCTAATAAATCTACGCCCGGAGAATATTGTGTTTCGTAGTTAATTCTTTTTATTTATTTTTATTTTTTGTAATACTTTTTCATCTTTTTGACCGTGAAATATATCTCCCTTACGTACCCAACATATATATTTCATTGATACAATTTTCTCAAGTGACATTCTGCACGGCTCTGAAATATCCTAATGTATTAAAATCGTCGTGACGTTGCGAGGGACATTGACCCCCTCTTCTCTTCTCTCCTCTTCTCTTCACCACTGTCCTACCCTCTTTACTGAAAAGGGGGTCTTTCCGCCCTCTACACTTTGTTCTCACCCTTCATCCCCTAAATATCGGGTCTATTCTGTGGAGTAGATAGAGGGCAGTAACCTGGATACGGAATAGTTTAGAATTAGAAATTTCGTAGGATATATCTAAGAATCGAGACACGTGTTGTACTGCAAGACACATCGCTTTCTGAAGTTCTATACGATTGATTATAAACGTGTGATTATAAAGATGCATTTTTAATATACTTTAGTTCTCGAAAATTGGGGGTTTTGCAATATAGACGAAAACCCCATATAATAGATAACGAATAGGAGTAAGTGTAAAGCTGTGGCGGGTACGAAACAAGGACATCAACCCCCGGAAGCGCAAGGGGGTTTTAGACCTAACCGAAGCGAAACTACGCGATACGATATGTGAAGAAGCGGGGTATGCCGGGAGGTGAAAGAGATGGTTTATATACGCGAACGTTACGGCTTATGGAGTGTTTTATTGGCGGTATAGAACAGCCGGGAAGGTACACCCTGCAGGCGCAGGAACATCATAACGCACCTAACCCAACGAAGCGATATTGTCTCCTCGTTACTATAAACCCATAGTCTATAGTCTGTAGCCTATACTATCTATACCTGCCTCTCAATCAGCAAGAACCGCGCCTCTACATCGGGTGGTTAAATATATATACAAGGTGTGGTTTCACCCTCACGGATGTATACGGACATGTATAGGTATAAACTATTTTTTGTCATTAATTTTTGATTACGTTAAATATCGAACGAAATCGATGAACAATTTTCAGTATCGTAGTATATGTATGTATGTTCATACATATACATATCGTGTTCCCTTTTTGTTTTTGGTTTTGGTTTTATCAACCTTCAACTACGTCGCGCACTTTCGTTATCAAACGCGCGTTATCGCCTACTCGTTAATATTATAGTCACTGCGAAATCAGAGACTGAAATTTTATACCCGTGAATGATAAATGATAAGCAATGAATGTTTATGCAAGCCATACAAACTTAAAACATTGACACATGTGTGAGTATAACGAGGCATTCCTACAATTGTCAGTATAGACATTGGGATCACTTGAAGAAATGGCCTTTTGCTATCATTTTGATAGATTTTTTTTTTCTCTATGCCTAAATTTCCAGAGATCTAAACATCGCGAATTTTTAACGACTACTTTAGTCGAACTTTCTTGAAAATTTATCGAAACGAAAAAAATTTTCGACAAAAACTGTAAGATTTCAGATAAAAATTTTGACTTTTTCTTTTTTAATTAAGGCGAGAAGAGCATCCCGAAAAACGTTTTTTTTCGAATACTGTACATTTGTTGTAACCTTCGACCATCGACCCAGCAAATGTTTACGTGATATAAAAACCTCTGAAGAATGTCATGAATTTTTCAATTCACATTATCAGGATAATTTTCAAACCATTAAAACATTTTTACGCCTGTAATCATTTGATCGGTAGTTTCGCATAATGGCGAATGGAGGGAGTATAATGGATCGCGATGAGTTTGCGATAAAGATCGAGGATGACCGTAGTTGATCATAATTCACTACGATGATACACTTTGGCATTAAATTCTGTAATGAAACTTGAATATTTGATGGAAAAGTTTGAGAAATGAATTTGCGGTTAGATATGGGGTACTAAATTCCGTCAACAACGATTCATTTATTAGCGAAACATTCGCACGAAGCGAAAACGCTTCTTCTAATAATAATAATAATAAAAAACAAAGAGAGGAATAAAGATAAAGGAAGAAAGAAAGAGAAAGCTAAATAAACTAGTTTCAGCTGATTTTCTTGACGAGTCTGAAAGTTATCCGATAAATTTAACCGCAAGTTGTTCTTATGAGGAGGAACGATTTTCCCAACACGATTTGGCCAGCTTCAAAGTTTTTTTTTTTTTTTTTTTTTTTTTTTCTCAAGCCAAATTGCCCGTAGGCATCACTTCACTTATTTCCTTATCTTTCGATCCTCCAAAATTCTATATAATCGACGACCCAGTCTGATACTTCATGAAGTTTTAGATAACTGAACCAGTATCCAAACCGCATCCTTTAACCGCAACGATCGAAAAGAATCTCTAAGAGTATATACAGCGCAAACTGTTAAACCGATTTCAAACTGATTATCTTGACGCGCCGTTAAGCTGTGAGAAGTTTATACAAAGTTTATACGAAGAGGGGAAATCTTTGATAGGGAAAACTCTGTTCGTATATCTTTTAGTTCAGGTTTTGACCAAAAGATTTTAGTTAATTCGGTACGTCAGAGGCTTGAATGTTTTTTTTTTTTTTTATTAAGTTTTTTTTTATTTTTTTATTGCGATTACACAACTTAGACAAATTTTCTACAGGTACTAATTATTTCCTTTAGCCACATTTCTGAACTTCAGACAGTCAATATTGAAACAAAAAGAAATAATCAAAGTATAGCAATCAACCTTGTAAAAATATTCTCAAAGCATAAAAATACTTTGGAGTATATCCTAAAGCTTCGTATAATTTCTTTGATTGTTAATTTATTTTTAACGTAGACTTTCCCAATTTTTGAAACCTTTGTCAAGATTTAATCTTGTACATTTTTGATTCGGTAGGTAAACTTTTTCAGCGAATTTTTATAAATAAGTATATTTAATTATTATTTTTTTTTTTTTTGTTTTAATGAGACTAGTGTCCAGACATTATAATCGAATTTTCAAACTTTGGTGTTATTTACTTATTTCTCTTCTAACCAACCCGAAAATCTGATTGCTGTTTCAATATTCTATCCCATAAGGTATACATTTCATTGCAAATAGGTAAATATGTGGACCAGTCACAACTAATTTTCGACAAACAAAAGCCAATCCGTTGAGACAACGGATTTTGCCCACAATATGCAAGTGACGAAGGGAATTATAGCATAAATATGCTACATCTATTGTCTAGCTGTTTGATCCTAGTACCACAATAGCTGAGTGACGGATTAACGTGATGGCGTGTTAAGATGCTCGTTTTATTGTAATTAACATACTTATTATTATACATGTAAATTTTAAATAAAAACCTATATGATATCTAAATTTTGATTATTTTCTTTAAACTTGATAAGTAACAAAGAAAAAATTAAAGATGAAAAATGAAAAATGGAAAAATGAAGACATGAAAGAATATATTTGATCGGATCTTAAAAAGCCGTAAAAATTTTCGCAGTGGTGAACGAACCTTAAGCGAATAGCAGCGTCAGCCGCTGCACGGTAGAGGAGCATGATAACACTGGTTAGTATTGATCCTTGCGGGGGGTGTAGGACTCGGTAAGGGTGGGGAAATCCCCGGTGACTGGCACACACCCCAACTATACTATACCCTCGCTTCGTTGCTCGAGGTTCGCGACTATCGGCACCGAATTGCTCGTTCGAAACGGCTGCGAGGTACTCCACCTCCTGGTGCACCAATGGCAGCCATTGTTGAGAAGTAAAACTCCAAAGCTTAATTTCTACGGAGGGCTAAAAAACTTGTCTTGCTCCTGCTGCTGCTGCTGCAGCACGCGAATTCAAGTAGCGTAAGAAAGATGTTAACGCAAAAGTGACGGAAAAATATTTTTAATTTTTACTTCTTTTTCATTTTTTCTTTTTTTTTTCTGTTTGTTTTTATCTGTTTTATTTTCTTTTTCGTTTATCCCTAAGAGGAAATTATTGGCCCATTTTTTAGCACTTTAAACGAGGAACGGTACCTAGTTCGTTTTTGTCTTTTTTTTTTCTTCTTCTTACGGATGGAGAAAATCTGTCGATTGCTCGACGAATTCAGTACTTCAAATATTTACTCTGCACTTTCCAATATTTTCGTTTTTTTTTTCGTCTTTTACTTTTTTTTAACGCGGAAATGAAGTACGAATACATCGATAAATGCAAAAATTTTCGTCTCTGCGCATGTAGATGAAATGAGGATGAAGAAAAAAACAAATTTCAAGTACACGATGTACGTATGTATGTTGATTTTCAAATCTCATATAAGATCAATGGATAATCTGAAAAACGAACGGGATACCACTACCGTATTTGGTGATAAAAGTTTGTGACCAGTAGCATATACACGGTGTTTAAAAAAAAAATAAATAAATAAAACAAAAAAAAAAAAACCAACTATCGTAACCTTTCGTGTATATAATTTATTGCTCAATTGAACACGAAGTCTGCGTCACAGAAAGAACGTTTACGTTGGTCGAACATGCTCCTTGTTTGCTGCTATAAGTCTTAAATTTCAGATTTTCTCAACCATTTTGCTTATGACCTTCGCTTTTTTTTACTTTTTTTTTTATTATTTTTTTTTTACATTTTTTCATTGATCACATTACCGATGTATTGCCAATTCCTTGTAAAACTTATAGCCGATATTTAATTAATATTTCAAACCGTTCGGTTCTTTTCGTTGAACACCACTCGAGCTGTCTTAACAAACATTCTCCTATTTCGTAACGGATCGTTGTTTTTGCCTTCAAATGCTGAGGCTTTAATTGCAAAGAATTCTTGTATTAGCCATTTCCTTATGAATTCTGAAGGGAAATTCTTCTGTTCATCAGAATTTAATGTTTACTGGTTTTTCCTTTTAAGTATAGAATGTTTTCCGTACTAGTACGACTATCAGTAATTAAAAATAATTTTAACACACAAATTTACCGAAAAAATAAAATAAAAAATCATAAAAAACTCGAGAGACGTAGGTAATACATCATGTGCGTATTCACACACTTGATTTTTCATTTACACCCACGTTGACGTTGCCCGAGTATGATAAGGTTACCGAGCAATTTTTGGTGTCGCTTTCTAACGTGTTTCGTAAATTATCTAATTTATTTTGCAAACAGTATCCCGTAGTATGCTAATACGACTTGGGTGGTATTTTTTGAACTTAAACTGGGACGTGTACGTGACAGAAAGGAAAATGACAAATTGCACAACTCTTAGATGTATATGTACATATATATATATATATATACATATATGTCTATAACCAAAGCCTTGTACAAAAACATTGATAAAATTGGAATGAAAATTTCGGTATTTAACTATATCGATACATTTATTTAGTCCCAATAATTTTCCTATACCATACGATGATATTCTTTATTCGCAGACACTGCTGATTCCTAAACTGCAATCGTCAATTATTCCAGCATACATTATCGTTCTTTCTTTCTTACTGTTTCTTTTTGTTTTCTCTTTTCTTTTAACTTGTGCATAATCGTCCATGTGATATCTGTGGTTTTAGCATGGTAATTATATTCATATTTACTACTACGTCGAATCTGTTCTCTAACGTTTTGGAGTTTAGGGTAACTGACAAAATGTGGTCAAGAGAGACTTGATAAGATTGGTAATTTTGACAATCGCGATAACTGTAATCGAGATAAGATAAACTTTTTAACTGGTAATTATTATCCAAATTTGATAAGAATCTATTTTCGTTTGTTAATATTGGGTTTATTGAATACTCGTATGTCGAGTTAATGTATTTATTTACGTACATATATATGTATATATACATACGGGACTTAACTCACGTAAGTGACCCTGAATTTCATACTCACATTTATATATACGTATGTATATGTATATACATTAATACTTATTTCTCTCTGAACTCTAATCGCAAACGTAGAGAATTGCAGATACGTCTGTTAGTTGAATGACGAATCGTCATCGTTGTTGTCGTCGTAGTTGCAATCGGTTGTCTGCAGTTCCCTCGGTTAAACGAATGTACATATGTACATACATAAATGAATACATACATATATATACCATACATATGTATGGCAGCAGAGTACCAGCCATTACACCGATAGCTGTAAAGCAAAGCCACCGACTTTAGTATGGAGGAGAGTGCTGGACCTTGGCTTCGTGGCACAGAAGCAAAGCGGCAGTGGCGGATCTGAAAAGTAACTTGAAGGCGTACGCAACCCAGTTTCATTGGTAGAGATTTTCAGTGAAATAACATAAATTTTTATACTCATGTATATATATCTATACGTATATTGTGGTAATAAAATCAAAAATTAATCGAGATGATTCAATTTGCATCGTTTAAACTAGATACATATGTATACTTTTTCACGTAATAGTACGATTACGTTGCAAATTTATTCCTTTACTTCGCTTTACTTTACTTCGTTTCGTTTCGCTTTGCTTTGCTTTGCTTTGCTTTCCGACTTTCTGTTAACAAAATATAAAAACAAAAAAAAATTGTACAAAAAAGTAACAAAAAATGTTGAAAAAAAAAAAAAAAAACTAGTTCCTTCTTTTTTATCGACCTCCTAGCTACGTGGGCAGATATTGTACCTATGTACATGTGTATTTGTGTATGTATACCTACAGTTTATATGTATATACATATATATATAAATGTGTACATAGATTCCGTATACGGTGAGCTCTCCATGCACGCGGAGATTGCAAAGTTAGACTTTAATTTGCAAGTAAAGTGTTTGAAGTTTTGCAACACGCTTGTCCTCGGCTCACTTCTGCCCCGTTGGATGACAGCAGTTGTTGCCTCTCTTATCAGACCTCGGACCTCGGACCTCGGACCACAGCTTCATTCTCAGTTTCAATATTGCGTAAAAGTCAATCGAATTTAGAATTTTTCTCATCCGTAATAAGATTTGAATCTTTAAAATAGACCAGAGCCTTCTCCTTAGGATATAATTCATTTGACAATTATTAATGTTCATGTTGTATGTGACGATCTTCAAAGTTTCGTTAAGGCAACGAAATATCGGTAAGATTTTTTGGACTACTGTAAAATATTATGTATGGTGTGTAGGTACGTTACTGACCTCGAGACTGTCGCGTATTCTCGTCACGAACCGCATATATATCAGAGCTATAGCCTCAGTCGTAGACCGGGCGCGGGTAGAGACCCTTCCATTAGTGGACCCCTTGCGAAGACCCTTCACTTCGCCACATCCAAAACTCGACCAACCGATCCAGCACGGAAGGAAATGGAATGAAATGGAACGAGATGGACCGGAATGGGATGGAATGGTCGACTCCCGTTGTATACAGACGCACATGTATATCCACTGACTATCGCACCACCTACTCCTCCTTCTCTTTTTTTTTTTTGGCAATTTTTTCTTCCTTTTTTTTTTATTCTTTTTTTTTCGTGTCTAGGCATAAGTCCTGCGGAAAGGATACTCCCAAAACTCTGAAGTAAATCGGTGTAGCTATTCTGCACACATACCTATACGTATATTACGATAAGCTATCTTTGTCCCTTTTTCTACACCCTGCATATTTCCTTGGTTTGGGTCGTCTCTTACTTCGGCATTGGACCGTCGGTAATACCTTCACGATGATAGCTACTCGCGACTTTGCAGAACGTGAAGTTTATGAGGTAATATCTGCCGCCTTTACCCAAGAAGTCTTTGGAACGTGGTTAAAACCGCCAGCACCACCACCGTGAGGAATATATATTCACTGCAGGGAAAACTTGTGAATCTCACTCTCTGTCTTTCTCTCTATCTCTCTCTCTCTCTCTCTTTCGTTTAACCGAAGTATAATCTCTCACTGACAAGATGAAAGGGAGGCGTTACACGACAGACCAGACGCCACTTAATCATTTTCAAAATCAATTACTGAATTGATATATACGTATAACTTTCCCATGTCCAGTTAGAAAAAATTTGTACAAGGTTCAGATTTAGGACAAAAAAATAATCCATATAGTCGTCAGTTGACGTACGGAATAGACTTAAATGAGGTGTTTATATTGTTTTTAGAAAACCGGGGATTCCGGTGTGAATAAGAGAGCGAATATCTTCTTGACTTGGTACGTACGTTAGTGGCAACGGGCTATTCAAATATTTAAACCCGAAAATACGGCGAACGCGCCGGCCCCATGAATTATTCATAAAATGTCCAGCTATCCTATGACTATCCTGTCCCCTTGCCTTGCCTTACCTCTTCTTATTCTCCTTCCACTTCTTATTCTTTTTCTTCTATCTCTGTCATTCGCGTTGGCAATTTCCCGCATAAGTTTACTCAGCAACAACCCAGGCGTATCCGAGTTTGTACAGATCGGAATATAGCCGCGACTTGTTCCGTCCTCAAAAAAATGCGAGTGCCCCCACCCCTCAAAAAAAAAAAAAAAAAAATATTAGAATGAAACCACCGTTTGTCCGATAGTCAATGTCAAGCCGTGGATATTTCCGAGGAGAGAAAAGATCCGAAGTATATACCAGATATTTACGAGGTAAATGAAGATCCAATAAAGACGGTATTGGCTCTGATATATACAGATAGCGATATATAGACGCAGTGAAGAAGGTACAATGGTGTATTTCTTCGTTCACCACTTTCATTCTCTACTCTATACCCATATAGTGGAGGATGAGAAACCTCTGGCTTGAATCAAGCCTTTGATACATCACGCTGAAATTTCGAGACTATAATTTTTGTACATTCATCTGGCGCCGATATAATAGTATATAGGTATGTATATATATAAGGTAGTTCTATAGCGATTCGTTTCAAAGCCGTCAAAAAGTTTCGACATTGAGAAATGGGCGAAATTTAATGATTTTAATTAATTATAAGTGATGGCTACCATCGAGAAAGCCTTATGCATTGATGGGATCAAGGGGTCTTCTTATACCTACACCTATAAACTCCGAATCTTAAACATTAGAGAACGTGAAACCTGTTTCTTTATTCTAATTGGCGTACGTATCGAAAATTCTAAAAATGCATGTGACTTAGTAGAACAAGACAAGGTAACGAAGTATCCACTGCAGCTTTTAATATCGTCTAAATTAATTTAGGCCGTTTTTAATCACGTAAAGTATACCTTCGCGAATCACTGACTACTCGTTGACCGCTGATAAACCGAGCTTGACCAGTTCTGGACCCGTTTTCATCATCCTGTGGTAAAACCGCTCTAAACGGGTCTGCTTTTCGCTCGTCTAAAAAGTAGATCCGCGTCACCATGATCCAGTTTATCTAGGGCTCAGACTCCCTGCAGCTCCCGTACCGAGATCCTGTTAAACTGGCTTAACTCGAGCGACATAACGTCAGGAACAGGACAAATTCTCGAAATTCTGTTGTGTGTAGAATCGTGACTGCAGTACAATAATTTTCTTATTCCTGGTTTACGAATATTGGGTATCGGTTATATAGTCTAAAAAAAATTAGACACGTGTCTATCACGTGATGTTATATATAATCGTTAGTAAAATATAATGGTCGGATTCAATTCAGTTTGCGAATAAAATATACAATTGACAAGCACATCACCAGCTGTTGCCTTCTTCGGTGATACGTATAGCGGCTGAACAGAAATCGTTTTATTATTATTATTTTTTTTTATTTTTTATTTTTTTTTTTTTTTTTATATACACTTGACCCTGACATTTCCGATGATACAGTTGGTGAATTGAACTGCTAATATACCGCCTTCATCTTTCATTCGTCACAAACACGTCACTTCATAGAAAGAGAGTATAAGAAGCTATAAATTACTTGTTAAATTCGCGGTTGATATTCATTATACGCAAAGTGAATGAAATAATTTTCGGAAACGTGTCTTGAACGGTATATATATATATATATATATATATATATATATATATATATATATATATATATATATATATATATATATATATATATATATATATATATATATATATGTATGTATGTAATTATTGGAAAATAAAAAAATTTCGGGTAAGTACGTGAAAGTTTTGACCTATGAAATAAAAAAAAAAAAAATAGTATTTTACTCCAGGAAGTGATTTCCATTCTTGGATATAATTTACTCTAAAAATTTCGCCGAAAAATACTCGTCACGCGTTGATTGTATAGGCATAACGGTTTACATACATACGTTTACATGTGGTTATATATATATAGCAACCGCGAATATTCAAATTTAAATAACGTTTTAATTTTTAAGTTTTCTCTTACTTATTTACGCGCGCCTTTTTTGTTTTCTTTTTTTTTTGTACGAATGTAGGTATTATGAATGTATGTAAACGCGAACGTTTTTATAATGTACGTTTGTATTGTACATTATACGTATATAATATACACGTAGTAATATCTAGGTGTAATTTTCTAGGGACGACTATAATAACGTATGGAATAATCATGTCAACATGGTAGTGGCCTTCGTGATGTAACTTTCACAAGGTTTTCTCTATATATTATTCTTTCTGTTTCGATGTTCGTCAATCTATGGTCTCCTCTTACTATTACTTATCTTACGTATATAGCGTAGGTAGATATATATACCCTACGTCACTCATATACTGTCCCCGATAATAATTATCCATTGTTAGTTTATTATTTCTTAGTTAACAGACTGTAGACGTATATATATATATATACCTATGTATGTGTATAATGCCTATAATTTTATTAACAAGACTTTTTTTTTGTCGTCCGAAAGACAAAAAAATAAATGAAAGTAAAAAAAAAAAAAAATGAAAATGAAACAAAAAAAAAAAAAAAAAAATGGACGATAAAACGAACCGCGAGTTCAAAAAGAATTTTATTTCAATACTACCTCCTTTATCATATGTACATTATACCTGTACCTATATTGTTTGTCGTGTGTATACTCTCCAGACAGGCTTCGCTCTACAGGCTTTGTAAGTATAGGTCCAATACAACAGAGAAGAATAGACTTTTCAAATTTTACAAGCACATACTCTTGAACGCCAAGGGACGGCATTTTTCTATTGTATATAAATCCTATAACGGTTCAAGGTTGATTTTACTATTTGGTAATCATTTTTATGCAGTGTTGTCCGAAATAAAACAAAAAACGTTTACGAGCTCGGGTTGAAGTTCGGTATTTTAAAAGTTCTGAGCGTTAAAAATTACGAATTTTAATATCATCGTCTCAGAAATGGTCTTTTTCCGAAAGTCTGCATAGCTGTCGATTAAAAAAAAAAAAAAAAAAAAAACTGCAAATCCATAAATAACCGAAGGGTTCAAAATTTCGAAAGCCAAAGATCGCAAGGGCCGGAATTTCGAAACTTGAAATTTACACATAGAGCGTCGTGCCTCTATTAAATTTTCCGACTCTTGGACTTTTCGAATTTTTATAGCTATCTGCCTTCCGATCTTTCTGAATTTTAACATTCTGAACTTGTAACAATTCTAAAAATTAGAAATCGTCTCAAATAATGTCGTAATTTTTAAAATTCGTAACCTTGACCCGGCCCCATACATTAACCAATAAAAGATATCTAAAAAAATTTTCTGTAGTCGCGAAAAATAATTTCAGTCCCAAAATCAACTCTGCAAATAAATTTGAAAATTTTTAAACCCTGACCTTTTCGTATTGTTCATTCAGGCGGGTATATATCGAAAATTCAGAGTGTCAAATAGGGATATTAAACCATGGATATTACGTCACAGGAATCGGACATAGGTACGTATACATAATCCTCATATAGCTTTCGCCAATAAGGAAGAAGCCGGGAGCGAGGAATGGCCCTAGAATCGCGTATATCAACCCCTTTAAACGACGCGCCTCCATGCATATCCAAAGACTAGGGTCGGGTCTCGGCTATTGTAGAACCGAGTTCAGAAACCTTTCGCCGCGTACCGGACCTACAATAGCCTCTGGATACCAAACGGCCCTTCTCTCTCTCTCTCTCTCTCTGTCGTGGCCGCATAGCCACAAGCCCATCCTTGGTTCACGGTCAAACTGTCCCTTTAATGAACGACGTCCCCTCGGCGTCGTCGCGGTCCGTCCCCGCCTTGATCCTTCGCTACGCTAAGGGATCCTTCGTGGCTCCCGAGGGAGTGCCTAGAGTCCTTCCTTTATTATGTAACTTGAATATATTACCTAGACTTGAAATGTTTCCACTGGCAAGAGTTCGCGATTAACAGTTACGCTTACAGATACCGTTCTTATCCCTTATATACAAACTCGAAAGTATTATAAGGTCAACGTGTGCCAATTTCTATTTATCAACTTGACCACATAAAATTTTCAACTTTGTTGCTAGTCAAGAAAATTTCTTATAGTTCATAACTTGTGGGCTGCTTTATTTTTCTGTCTTATCAATTTTTACCGCCAATTTTTCGCGACTGTTATAGGAAATGGGGTAACCTCTTGCGGTACAGAATTAACAGCTGTTGGATGTACATACCTACGTGAGTTTGAAGAATAACAAAAAAAGAAGATATGTAACAAAAATTGTTTTTTTATCAGACTAAAAATTGCCTGTCTATTTAAATGTGTACCTTCCTTGCTTCCTTCCTTTCCTCCTTTCTTCATCCTATGTAGTATAAGTTAGTTAGGTGTACCTACCATTTCCTTAAGGACTTGCGCCCTCGTGTCCGTCCAATCCCCGATTTTTTTGTCATGTCAAAAACCGGTCGAACCGGTCTAACCAAAAACACCCGTTTTCCGTCCTCACGGCAGAAGGTAAACTCTGAAAGGGTTAGAGACGCTTGACTCATGGGAAACGTGCAGTTAACAGTCTTCCGAAGTTCTACGCGTGCTTATTACAGTTTTCGGCTTCATCGGGGAACTGAATATTCACGCTAGTTTCAATGAACGGGGGGAACACATGTCTTTAACGGAAGAGGGTCCCAACTCAATACAGGCAAAAAACAAAAAAAAAAAATAATAATAATAATAAAAAAAGATCCGTTTTAAAATCAGCTGTACAACTTTAATATATTTTCAATTAAATTAGCAATTCTCAAATAACGTAAAAGGATCTATACTATAGATACAGAGCGTTGAACCTGCAGACCTGGAGATTGAGTGACTCTAAAAAATGTCCTAAGCCAGAAAATAGGATCGTTTTTAAATCCGTAAAATAATTAACGATACTTGAAAGTAGAAACCGAAACTTAAGTATATTTAAATAATTAATTGGTTACACGTGGCAAAAGTTCGCGATATATCGAGAGGGAGTTATCAAAGCGAATGTATATATATATGTACATGAATGCTTCTAGATTCTAATGCCTTTCAAACGGGTTGTGACATTGGTTGGCTGGCCTTTCCTAAATACCAAACCGCCAACCATGTCATACTCTATAATATAGGTATACATATATGTATACTGTAGATTATAGACAGATTAGTATAGTTTGTTAGATGTTTACTTCTGACTGGTAGCTGCCGCTTACGTATATAATAAAGAATTGCTTCCATATAGCGGTGGGCGATCGTCCAGAGATCTTAAGAAATCTTTAGCCATATTATAACGTTTATGTATATATAGTAATAGGTGTATAATACTTATACATATAAATAGGCACGCGTGACAGGAGCTAGTAATTAGTCAGAGGTTCGTCGTGAGGTAAAGGCCTCTAAAATACATCCTGGATTTTGAGGTAAATTATAACGAGTGACTTTCTTTCGCAATAGGTAGGTAGGTAGGTAGGTAGGTATAAGGTGGTTAATATTGCCTGTATATCCGTTCGTATATACGTATAGTAGTCAGTCCCTGACCTTGGGCTCGTATATAGTATACATATATACCTGCCTATAATATGGAAGCGCTAAAAAGTTCTTTAAGGTAATTAGTAAATCCTGAGTGCAGAACCGCGTTTGCTAATTGCAATAACGATGTAAAAAAAAGAGAGAGAGAAAGAAATTTTTTTTTTCTTTTTTTTTTGTTTTCTTTTTTTTTTACAGCTATTTAACGATAGGTGTATATGCTGCTACGTGCCTAAACGTGCGTATGTAGGTATATACATGTATAATACACTACGTGGAAACTTCGAAATGACATTTTCTCGTTACGAGAGCTCATGGTCGTATATTTATTTCACAAGCAGATAGAAATAGGTGCCTACGCGTGGGAAGAAGACAATAATATAGTTTCATATGATACATAAGTATAGGTATACGTATAAATCGTACGATATTGATTTTTAATAAATAAATAAATAATAATAAAAATACAATCTATCGAACATTCAACTCCAGCTCCCTGAAGGGGTAACGTTTAAATCAATAGAATCTGGTACGACGTGTCAATTGCGATGCCAATTGTGATTGTCTGAAAGTCGAATTCATTCCCTCGAAGCTTAAGCCCATTTATGTATATATGTATGTATGTATGTATCTGTGCGTAAATACAGACGCGCAGGGTTTCCGCTAACAAAATTTCATTCAGTTTGATTCTAACGATTTAAAAGCTTTCGAGTTCGTTACGTTCAATCAGATTTTTTTTTTTTTTTTTTTCTTTTTATTATTATTTTACATTTCTTTTTTTTAATTTTATTTCTCATCGAGTCCAATCGCTTTTCCAATAAACCCTTGCAGCAATCGAAGCATTTCATAGATCAAAGAATTTTCACACAGTTTTTAGTCTATATATACGTATATATCTATCGAAGTGCTGTTATACGCGCTGCACTGAAGCAGCCAACTAAATTCAGTCATTGATTTGCCTTATAATGATTGGAAGGGATCCCAGTCGCCCTATAGCACAACGAATCTCTCTCCAGGGGCGTCAAAAGGGCGAGGGAAAACTACGACACGTCATCCACAGGAACGAACACCCCACGAGAACTGTCGAGGCGGAGCCGCATAGGCACGAGCCAAATAAGCGTTTTCCTAGTGTCTATACTCTATTCAACCCCCAGAACAAAGTTCGTGTCAAAACTCTAATGCTTTAATTTTCTAATCAAAAACTTGTCACGTTTTTTTTTTTCATTATCATTATCATTTTTCATTATATTTTATTCCAATCTCATCAATATTTCTTTCCTTTAACTAAACTTTTTTCTTTAATTTTATTTTTACATCCGCGATTCAAAAAGCGTTCGTTACAATCAAGCAAATAAGTGTAAGGTTTGACCGAGGCCCGATCTCTGTCCTAAGACGTCACGTCTCGTCTCGTCTCGTTGCATTGGTGGGAGTAACAAATGTCCTGACGTATGTACATACATACTTACGTACACGGCATCGTATGCGGAGAATAGCATGGACACATAGGCATGTAATCTAGTCTAGCTAGGTATAGCTACCCAGAAGTGAATGCCTGAAAGAAACCTGCAGCACTGTATAGATAGTAGTAGCCTAGCTAGCTGGGTGTCGCTATACGGGGACATTTATAACGAACGGACGAATGAACGGACTCACGACAAGAAAGGTTAAGGTCTTGAGTTCGATAGCCGAAGAAGCAGATCTGGGAATCGCCTTGAGCTATTATTCGGAATATAAAACGCGTATATATCGATATAATGGGGTGAATTCCATCTAATTAAACAATCCACATATATACATGACGTTCATTTTTATATCATCTACATTCTACATTGTATATACATATATACTAGATATGTATATATCGTCTGCAAAATTAATTCATTTTTCATTTATTATTGCAATAAATAAATATACGCAATTATTTTTAAACGTATACATATATTCATGTGTTATTCACCAACTCGCAACGATTGTAGAGTCAATGAGCTAATAAAGTTCCACGATCGGTACACGTTCGCGGAGTTGTGTGAAACTATAAAATATCTACTATACATATATCGCTGCTTGACCACGGAACACCGGAAAGCATTGACTTTCGCCGTTTCGACTCAGGTTATATGTTTATTCACATTACTCCGAGGGCTTTGTGCTTTGTCAACAGAAAGCTGGGAAAATATTTTCTTACCGTATATTCGTTAGTGGATATATATATATATATATATATATATATATATATATATAAGTAGATACGGCTTCTTTGTTAAATCAATTTTCTATCCAATAAAATTCTTCTTTTGCTGTCATGTGTAGGTACATAGCTGGACGATTCATAAAAAACTTTATTTCATTAACCAAGTTAAAAATATCGCAACGATATCTACGAACGGTTATAAATTTTAGACGTGAACAAAAATCCTAAACTGTACACTGCAGATATATGGGGAAATATCCCCGTCCCTGAATCCGTGAAACGTTTTCTTTGAAAGTATTATATTTGCTGAATATATAATTTACAGAATTACTCGCTTCTATATAGAGATTATTAGCATAAAAGTTTAAATTGGAAAAAAAAAACGTAAAAAAAAAAAATAAAAAAACCGTGAGATTTTTAAGCCGTTATTTCTAAAGGCGCGCGGGTGAGCGGATCATTGAGCAAAGTAGTAGGTAGGATACCCTATCTTATACCTAGCTGAAATGCAAATGTTTCGCAAAAGTAAGAGGAAGCAAAAACATGAGCACAGCAAGTAAGAGGACCGACCAAACGTCGTTGGATTTGAAAGGAACCCAGCAAACGTTGGGATCCGCGTCGGCGTTGAAACGGCCACATCATAGCACGTATAGGTATTTACGTATATTTATATGTACATACATACATAGGTATATGTATATGTATAATGTTAATCGTTGCGTTTCCAAGATATACCTACCTTTCATTTCGTCGCTCGTTATGTCAGACCCATTCCTTTTAGCGAACGTTTGTTTCCCCCTTTTCAACGAATGACTCACTATACACAAAGCTAAACTCTTGTACAATAGTCTACTGCTGCTACAGCCTTTCGTCAGTCCAGGTATAGGTATAGGTGCATACCTAAATTGGCATGATAATTAGCAAAAGGATTATGAAAAATAAGCCAAGTGAAGAAAGTTTTTCTCCAGATTATCACGGTGTTTAACAATTTTTCTTTTCTTTTTTTGTTTTTTTTTTTTTTTTTTTCTTGTGTACATTAGTAGGTACACATACATATAGGTATACACACTTTTCAACTTTTTCTTTATAATTTTCCATCAACAGTCAAGGCTAAAATCGGATTACACCTAAGTTTGTATGCATATATGTAGGTACAAATGTACGGTATATACGGTGATATAACATATCCTTTCAGAGAATCGGAAAGAAAAATACTAAGAAACAAAAAAATGATAATAATAAGGTTCCATATATATACGTTTCTCGACGTGTTCACGCGGCGTATATCCTCATTGCATTATTAATTATTATTCCATATGTACGAACTGTATAGGTAAGAATTTATACCCACCGTAAGAAATTAAGGTTTACTTTATTTCCCGTAGCATAAAAGAAAAAGAAGAATAAAAAACAAAAAAAGAAAGAGAAAATAAATAGAAAAAAATTAAATGAATTGGAATCTTACCTTTTTGTGGGATAATTCAATAATCGCGAACTCATAAGCAACAAGTACCACTTCCTTATGAGCAGTTTATCCGCATGACTAATTCACGATTAAATATTTACGTTATAAAATTGTAAGCGTGTTGCAGTGGTATATAGGCTTTCGTTAAAACTCGTACATACTTACGAGTCTACGTTTACTCTGGCGCGTTGCATAGATAGCGCATTGATGAACATGGACACGGACATGGGTGGACGGTCATTTATGGCAGGGTTAAACGCGTGATAATCAATAAATACGTGATCGTATATAGTACCATATACCTACTGCAGTTGTTAGCGTTATGTACAGTTTCTAACTAGTGCGAACAGCTAACCCACGAGATGAGTATAATGTATGTATGTACCTACATACAGTGTGAGCCAATCGAGACTTACGATCACCAGTACAGTACCAGCAGCCCCTTTTTGACTTCCCCCAATTTTTGTTTTTTATTTTTATTTTTTTTTTTTACTTTTTTTTTTCCTTTATTTTTCACCGCTCGCCCTATACCTACTCGAACATATGTGTTCAGGCACCCTAAAAAAAACTGGGGCAATGACCTTTCACATTTCAAGTCTCTAAACGTGCTCGAAAACTCCACTACCGCGGTGTATACGCGGTTCCAAATTTATCTCATCGTCAGACTCTCGTTGGCAGGCGCGGTACAGGAAATGAGTATAGCCTCTCAATTTGCCGTTATAGGGCTATACTGTTGCCGTTTTTAAAACTGTCCCGTCAAAATTCTCGTCAATTCGATGAAAATTTTTAACTGTGTACGGTTATAGCAAAGCAACTAACAATAGTTATTTGAGGAATTTTTCATACGAAAAAAAGGAAATGCGGTTACAACGAAGGGTTTTGAAATTTCCTCTATTTGTAAATATCAATGTATATATGTTTATATTAGGCCTAGTACGTCGAGTTATAGACAGGTAACGTTATGTGCGGCTCACACGCATCGGTAAGTTTATTTAAATGTAATTACTCGCGACGGAAATGGAAACGACCGTGATATCAATCAATAGAACGTATAGTTAACGGTTATTGCGGAAAAATGAGAACCGACTGCATTCACGCAGCGCAATTAGGTATAGGTATGTCACTAACTAGGTAAACCAGGAGAAAGTGTCCTTTCTATTATATTTGAAGGTTAAAATTAAAACCAACCCATTACCGTATTGCGTTTGGGTAATTTCAAACTATCGAAATCGCATGTCATATCGATATACGCGGTACAACTGGATCTGATGATAATAATTTGTTTTAAAAATTGTGTAAAATAGACAATGTACATACATATATATCTAGATATATAGATAGATAGATATATATATATTTCTTGTAGCAAAGGTTGCAATACGATACCTGTGCAGCAGCTATATCGAAGAAAATAAGCGACTCGATCAAGTATCTCGCATATACATTGCGAACTCTTTGAACTGTGAAACCAACTCTTTACCAACAAAGCCTCCATATCGTAAGAGTGCAGCAATGCTGCTGCTGTTGCTGCTGTCTTGGCTCTGACCATTGAAATTACGTCATAATTAGTCGAGAGAGGTAGCGTAGTATCTCACCGTTTCAATATATGCTGTCAACATAATATCACCATCGCTCTTGAGCTAGAACTATGGAGCAGTTATTCGCACGGTATGTGTTCAATGAAAGCAAGGTTGATGGATTCCAAGGAGATTTGTAATATTTATATGTCGATAGATTTTATCCTCGTTTTAAATCTCATCTTTTTTTACTTCATTCTACCCTTTAAACATATGCATGATATATCTATAACTACCTACAACGAAAGGGTTTCCTTTCTACCCGTATTCAAGTTTCTATTCAATGATATTTTTGAACGGGAACATTTCTCTATGCATGACAAATTTCTATGTGTACTATGCTATATGGGAAAGCGATCGGTGCACTGTACTGCAATACCACCATGTACCGTGTGGGTATACCTATCGCTGTTTCTGGTACATTTGGCATCAGCTATGTCGCCACGAGAAATACGACACGCCTAATCCTTGGCTTAGAAATAAATCTCAATAATAATTGTTTTCATTCGTAAAGTAACAGTTTCTTACTTACTTACTTAGGTATATCTATCCGCAGCTGCAACAGTAGCAGATATACGTAGGTCTGTCTACGTGTACCTCTACCTACCTACCTACGTAACTACGACACAAATCGTTAATCAACGTTAACTCGTATAGCCATTAATTAACTCGGCTTAAATCTAGACTGAAAAAATTTTTTAGATTTTTATTTTTTTTTTTTTTTTAATGAGAATTAAAATCTAGTGTGTGTTTTAATTCAGCAAGATCTCGCTAATCTCTTATCCTGATTTCGAATTTCGTTTCATTGATTATAATTCCGGCATCGCATATCTTTCGTTATATCCCGAGGGAATGACGCTTTTAAAACGAAGCGATTCCATATGCTGTTATGTCTTTACAATCACAAGCTTGATACTACTTCAGAACTGAATACATTCGTGTGTGCTGATGGAAAATAAAGAAAACGAAACAAACAAAAAACAAAAAAAGGAAATTCTGAAATGGCCGAGAGGCATGAATGCTTCTTCTTTAGACGAGCAGTTGGTTTGCACAGCGCCAATGACCCTGCTATTGCTGAAGTCATAATAGCGCATCCATCCAAAAAGTATGAAAGTTTAAAACCGGCCCTTTGTTCAAGGCGTGCGAGCTGGTTCCAAGGTTCTAGGAATCGAGACGTTCGCGTGATCTCTGAAGTCTCGTGTTCTATTGGCCATGAAGAAGAACCATGGTCGGGGACATTTCAATCTCTTGCCCTTCAGATTATTACTCAAAGTTCAAACGATACTTATTATTTTATCGAATTATTTGTACACAATTTGCTATCCAATATATCCACTTCAGTATGAAGAAAGAACAAGTCGCAACTAATATACTCTCTTTTACTGATAATTATTATCACTCAAAGCCGCCATTTTTTTTTTTCCAACAAAGCTTCGCGTCATTGTGGTCATTAAAGTACGATCTGTATTTTGAATGATTATAAAACACCACATTATGTGATTCGAAGAAGTTTACTCAAGTTACGATTGAATGATGTTCAATTATATAAAGGCTCCATAAGAACTCTTGTTAAATTTTTTTTTTTCTTTTTTTTTCTATTAAAACACGGATATCCATAAGTCATTTTTTTTTTTTTTTTTTTCTTTATTCTTTATGCCGTTAGGTAAGATAAACCGACGTAGCGACTAATCAAATTGAAATTTCTAACAAATTAACTTACGTAAGAATTGGTGGGTGTGCCTCCTACTCTCCTTCCCTTCTCCCGTTATCGGTAAGCGTAAGATTTACCCTGACCCCTTCGTCCCCTAAATTTACTGACGTAATACTTTTAAGGGGGTCGCTTATGGTTTATCGCAGAATTTATTAACGCAAAGGAATCAAATTAAATCTAATATAATTGACCACAGTACGATGGTCATAATCAGTAGAACGTAATCGAGGAGATTTTATTCGTTTCTATGAACAAAGGGAAACCAGCTGACGATGAGAGTGTGTGAAAGATTCAACGAAACGTTCATCAACGCAATTCCTGACTCAAAGCGGTTGTAAAGAAATACAAACACACACGACGGGCGTGCCTTGGCAAGGTTTTTCCAAACCGGTCTATTTGCGGGTCTCGGCTTCGTGACGCAAGCAACGTCGAGACGCCCTACGACGCTCGTCGTCTGGGTTGCGAGTTCCTAACTTTTGCTCTGAATACCCAGGACCAGCTGCACGTGGCATTCGCTGTTCTTTGAATTAAAGAATTCGAAGTTTTATTTATGTACATTACCATTTTCTTTATTCAGTCGAACACGATTTGTTTATTAATGAAAAATCTGACCAGAGAATTAAAAATCACTTAAATTCTCGTATCAGACCAGGTTTGTCAGTGCAAAAAAAAAAAAAAAAAATCAAATAGTGGTAAGGCGTTCGCGCTAAGTACCAACTACGGTACGATATCACTCGGCAAAGTAAATCCCACGGGAAATCGCTGTACGGATAGAATGACGTAATATTGTACAAGAGATTGCAGGGTCAGCAGGAACGAAACCATACGATGCCGGTTGTGGCCTGACGGTCCGGTATCGCTCTTGGTGATATGTCGCAACTCGGACTCGCACTCGCACTCGTACTAATAACTAGCACTCGCATATATACGATAGTGTCGAGCATCCTGAGAAATGAAATAACGTAAAGTAAGCAGGCGTCAGTTCGTTCGTTCTTCTAAAACAACATTGATCACGTAAGTTTCGAAGGACGCTTCACGCCGATGCCAAGACCTTGGTGTCATTACGGGCAAGACTTTGCCGATGGATTACCTGGGCAGAAACACACGTTCAAAGTTCCTCGACGTTCATTTATGCCTGCCCACTTCCCGTTTACGTAACTTAGAAGTAAGAGAGAAGACTCTAGCTATAGACGTCGTACACCGCGTCTCGAGTGACAAGTAGTTATATAGTAGCAACAGCAGCAGCAACTAATATGAAAAGACGCGTTTAAACGAAACTAGATATCGCCCATAATAAACGGGCTTTACAAATGCAGGAGCTAAGATCGATGAGTAAAAAAAACCTGATGAGCATAAATTAGATTATTAGTCTTTTGATGGATGTCAGGATTTTTAGGAGATGGATAAAAGCTGCTACACAGGCGGCTATTGTCGATATCAAACGTTCTATACGATATACGTAATCGAAAAGCCGATGAACACTTACTCGGTAAGAATGATCGGTTATGAGTAGAAATAACCTTCGTAGAGAGGAGCCTATACATACCTATAACATACACGTTGGTTATTATATCTACCTCCGTTCTTCGGTGAACCTTTCAAGGCCGGATTACAACGGTCTGATGCAGGTATCTCCGAAGGGCGGTTCTAGGGAGAAGCACGTGGTACATACAAGAGAAAGATAGAGAAAGAAGGAAAGATAGATAAAGATGGAATTCAGAAGTCCAGCGAAAGACAGCTGCAACGATAAACTCCATGGTCCGTTGGATGCTGCTGTGTCTGTTTTCTGACGTGCCTGTCACCAGAAGACTAAAAGTGTGGGTGGTACCAATAGAACGATTTTATTCGCGGACCGTTGCTTCTGCCGCCAGCTGTCCTGGGTACACATATACATAGTATATGGTACCTGCTTTATAAGTGAGTCCGTTATAGTCATGGGAATCGAATGGTTGTTGATGTATACGTATATGTACATACATATACAAACGTGTACCAAAGCGAACCCATACGAATATGTGTGTCTATATGCCTACGCCCCCCCACCACATTCGTGGACAAAAGTGAACGAACTTAGGATAAGAAAGAAATAAAAAAAAAAGAAAACGGGAAAAAAAAAAAAATTGAGAAACTCGCAACAGAAAAGATCGCGACAAAGAAATCCTCGGTATCGTCTATGGCAGCTTTGTCAATTTTTTAAACTCAACTCGTGAGAAAATATCACCTTTATATATATACATATATATCTTTTTTTTTTTTAGAAAAAATGAAATAAAAAAAAAAAAGTAAAAAAGTAATCTCTACTGGGAATGGACGCTCGTCTTAACCCTGTGATAAGAGGTCGTCAACACGAAAGTCGTCAATGTGCCTCGAGATATTCGTAACGTGGGTATTGACGTTCGATTCCTAAGGCACTGCGTACTTGTACTGTTGTTCACAATATGATTCGGTTTTTTTTTTTTTTTCTTTTTTATACATATATTTTTACCTTGTCCATTGCACCAGACTGTTATTGAAGAATTTTTTTTTTGTTTTATTCTTTGTTGCAGGTAAGCAGATGTTTATTTCCTTCTCATGACGTCGGTGGTAAGAGATTTATTAATTTTTCTGTAGTCTGTATGATTTTATTTATTTTTTATTTCTTTATTGGATGTTGCGAACATGTTCTAAATCGATATATTATGCTGATACGGCTCATCTTACAGACCATTTGATCTAACCATTAAACGTAGACGGATTTCCTTCCTTATATATTTCATTTCATATTTTAAAACACGTCTTATATACCTACCATATATATCTGCCAAAATTTAGCAGTCGATATTGTTGCCTGATGAATTTTCGTCGATCAAGTCTTCTGCTATTCACTTCGATTTTATTAACTAAAAAAATTCTTTACTTGCGATTTTAGAATCGAAATTACTAAAGTGCTAATCGATCGGTCTTTTTTGAACGCTATAGATTATTTTCGCTTCGAGTGTTTTAATTAGCTGTATATAGAGTAGGTACCAACGTGATATCGACTTTCAAGAACATTGGATATAAGAAAAACGGAAAATGGCCGGTTCCGCGTCACGCTTGGTTCCCCGATTCGCTTCAGAATTGGAAATCGACAAATTAGAAATTTCTGTTAACGTTCACGTTATACGAATCACTTTTTAAACATTGGTTCCTTCATACTTTATAGTAGAGTGTAGACCATTATACGTTCCATCGATGTTAGTTCAACTACCTATCCTACGTATTCTTCCTTCCTTCCTTTCCTTACTTCCTACCCAACTACCTACCTATACCCAACTTTTTTCCATACCATTTTTCCCCGCTTCTATACCTGCCATAACGCTCTACCTCTTACAAATAAACAATGGCTTCTTTCCCATTACCCTTTCTCACCAGCAATTACCACGGAATTAACAAAGAGCCAGACAGAAGGTACGCGTTCCGTCTCGTCGACGAGGTCGTGCCTTTGCCTCTGTTTCAGTAGAATATCACCATTTTTCTACTACACCTACTTGAAGATGGCCAATTTTTTCCGTACTTTCGTATCTCCTTTTTTAGCGTTTTTTTCCTTTTTCTGTTCTTTTATTTTTTTGTTATTTTTACTTGGTGCACCTAGGCGCTAGTTAAGATCACGTGCCAGATGCTGTACTTATATACTTTTTGGTTTTTTTTTTATTTTTATCTTTCTTCATCGACTTCCCAGACCCTCTCACTACTACACGAATGACCTCGGATTCATGAACCGGGCCTGAACCAAGATCATAAAGCTCATTTGTATCGGTTGGACATAGACCGAGGCTGACGTAGGCTATTGAAAAAAATCGATGATACGGAACAGCTGATTCTGGTAATACTATAACACAACCGATTCCATGAGCTGTCAGCTGGGCAAAGTCCGGATCTCTATATTGAACTTGGGATCGGTGGGAACGATCACCGTAGGATGCAGCAGCTTTGTGATGTTCGTAATTCACGTGTTACAGAAACTCAGATAGTCACCGATTTGCTATTTTCGATAAAACATTGTTCTATATAAAGTTTTGAAATATTTTGGAAATAGTTCTTCTTACTTTTTAACACAATACATACATCCATTTCGATCCGTGATCACGATCCAGTTTATGTAAAAATCAGATAAAAGAAATAAAAGAATTTAAAAAACTGAATTTAAATTGCGTATCAGAAGTTTGGAATTTATCGAACTCACTTAGCAACAATTAGCTGCATATATGCCGTTCGGACTTTTCAATCATGTTATCGACCGATATCGAGTAGGTATGTAAGTAAATGCATACCTAACTACCTACCTCTGGCGTATTATCAAGATTAATAATCCATGAAATTGACCGAGTATTTAGTTTAATAGAAGGCATATGAAATTACTAGAACTACTTGACCTTGGGCCTTGACCGAAACTGTGCGGAGCACTAGGACAATGAACTGCCACACGGGAGACTGATATATACCTGGGTACATTCGGATGAGAAACAAAAAAAAAAAAAAAAAAAAAAAAACGAAAGAAAGAAAGAAAAAAAAAATCTCACCGCAACTGGGCGCGACTAATAAAAAAGTTTTTTTTTTTTGGTTTTGTTTGTTCGTTCTTTTATCTCAAACTTTTCGGGTTTCTTTTCTCTCAATTCAAGGGGCGTGTTAGAGACACAGAATACCTCAAGTATTCGTATTCGAAAATCTATAGATGACGTAATCTTACCGATCGGAACAATTCAATAAATTTTTCAAAGAATCATGTTTCTATTTATGCGTAGCTGTATAAATGAAGGCCAAATGAATAATTACGTTTAGTTACATTCTCACGGCTTATAAGACAGTTTAATAAATAAAAAGGTTTAGTTAGTTGACGAGTGACTGATAAACAGACGCTGCTAAACGCCTACGGTTCTTACTTTAGCTCGATGACCATGATTCGAAGAAATGACTCTGCGTCTTCAAGACCAACTAGATATTCACACGTGTGTAAAATCTCTACATTTTTGTTACTGACTGTACAGAACGAAGCGAGAGGTAGGTATAAGACTGACGAGGCGAGTAGACTGAAGGAAGGGCGAAGCAGGTGCGAGTGTGAATGTGTGTATTACCGACTACACACAGAGTACAGGAATTAGGAACAAAGTAAACCTGAAAACTATAGAAACTTCAAAACGCAAACTTTTACAGTTCGTAAGAAGGGCGGAAAAATTAAGGGGGCGAAGGGATGAACCGAGCCCAAAGACCCACCGATTATCAGAATTAGAAACTCCATCGCCTCCGTTAAAACAGTTGTAGAAGAAAAACCGATTTTTTCCTTATGAAATGAGTTTTTTTTTTTTTGCTCCTCAGTGTCTGAAATGATAGAAATCAAAAAATTGGATTCTTTGATTCGGTTTAAGGAATTCCAGGCGAATATTAACCACCGAGTATCCGAAAGGGCACGTGTGTCTCCTCATCTCCATGTCAGCATAGTCTCATCATCTCTTCTGCAGTCTGGCAAAACGTGCTTCAGCGTTTGTAATTCCTGACGCATCAAATCCCAGGAAACGTACCAGCGGTAACGACGACGATCACTGACATTCCTTTAAAGTCCTTAAACGAAAAAAAAAAGAAAGAAAAAAAAAACAGAGATGCAAGGAAGAAAAAAAAGAAAAATAACTTAGCGAAGTATAACTTCCAGACCGCGAAATTTTTACCTCTGCGATATGGTAGGTAGGTATATTATATTTATCCCATGGGACGTGGGAATCAATTAACACTCAACCGTCAACCAGATCATCTATAGACTTGACATGTCTGTTTAACTTGAGGTCAGGTTAGGTTAGGTTATAAACTTTCTCGATACCGACCCACGCTGGCCAGGATTTTTTGGGAAAAAGAACTGAAAGCTTTTCTCTGTTTCCCTCTCTTTTTCGGTCTCTTTCTCTCTCTCTCTACTGTATTTTTTTTTTTTTTTTGTTCTCTTTCTCTTTCTGTAGTCAAACTCTTGTCTCGATAAGCGGCAACTCATACTTACGTATAGCCATATACTTACGTATCTGTGTACCAAACGATAGTATGGGAGTGGGTATCTACCTTCTTTCATGGTGAGGCAGCAGCAGACAGACCGGACGGAACGGTCAGGCACGCAAACCAACACCCACCACCAGCCGGGTCCACACTCACGATGGTTGAGCCTGACAAAAGCCGGCCTTCAGCCTGACATTCACTCGAAACCCCTCTCCGCCTCGTATTCGTCGTTCGTTCGTTCGTTCGTTCGTTCTCTCGAAGCTATCGCGCTTGGCTCGGGTATAAGACTGGACCAAACCGGACCGACCGCACAAAAGTTCCCCACGGTATGTATACCTACCTACCTACCTACCTACCTACCCAGCTAGCTAGCTAGCTACCAACCTTCCTTCCTTCTGCAGGAGAGTATACGTCCCTCCTTTGGCTTTGCGAAGTAAATGTCGGTTCATCCTTGTTCAACGTTGGTATAAACGAAGGTGAACTTCGAGTCAGCAAATGCCCGGTTAGAAATTTGGCTCCTCGAAGTCCACGCACGTCTGTCGTTCGAAAGAGACGAGGTTCGAGTCACTTGCGAGCCAACCATACGGCGTGGGAATTGTTCAGAGACAATTTTCTTCGGATTCTCTTCTTACGTATAGGTAATTCCTTGGTGTGAGAAGCTCTTGGGAATTGATGGTTTGGTCTTTTTCTTATTTTTGTGTTTTTGTCTTTTTTTTTTTTATTAATTTCCGGATTTCGATTCCGCTGGATGGTAAAACGATACCGAGGTGTCCGATGGTCGGAGGATGTGTCTTTTTCAGAACGAAATCTTGTACGATTTGAAGGCTTTCGTATATCAAATAACGAATTTAAATATATATATATATATATATATATATATATATATATATATATATATATATATATATATATATATATATATATATATATATATATATATATATATATATATATATATATATATATATATATATATATATATATATATATATATATATATATATGAATAATATCCGCACCGATTTGAAAAGAAATTGTAGGTAATTGGAGTATTTTAAAATGCAAACAAATCCATTGACTAACGCAGGTTTTTCACTTATCTACCTTATATGTATGTACATACATATGTATATATATATATATATATATATATATACATACCTGAAATTACCTCTGAATGAAAAGAAACTATAGTTGACTCAGGAAGCACGATATTCCTCCGAAATAGTTTTACCCATGTGACTCACGTATATATGTATACGGTCTGTTTCACGGTCTTTCAAATCCGTATACACGTCATATTGTAGGTATAACTACGTTATACCTACCTACCTACCTACCTAAGTTACGCGGCAAACAAGTTTAACAAACTTTAAGCTGATTTGTCTCTTCCCTGACGTTATGACAAACAAGAATTATATAGAAATACTTGAACAAGCTACGTATATATGTAGTGTGGAGAATATTGTCATTAAATTTGTAATACTAAGCGGTTTGAAAACGAAAATAAAGTAAATTTAAGAAAAAAAATAAATAAAAATGGTGAAACATTTATACTGAAATACAATAAAATATCGAGCATTATTCGAGGTTAATCCTCCTGAAAGATTATAGGTCCCTTTGGAGGATAATATTCGTAGGTAATCTCCGTTGAGGAGTTCGGAGAGTTCCGGCTAATTAAATTCCACGTGCACTTAATAAGCCCGTCGGGGAAAGCTGGAATAGAAAAAATAAAGTGAAAAAAAAAAAAAAAAAAAACAAAGCAAAAAGCAAAAAGAGAAAGAAAACAGAAAAAATTTGAGACAATGAGGTTCCCGCGTAATCAGTGAGTTCCATTAGCTAGTAGGATATAGCCGGGTTTTTGAAGAACCGGAGGGATGGGGAGGAGAGGGGGGAAACAATGGCTACTACCGATAGCAAATTTTCTATTGTTCATTATTATCGTTTGGGAATTGGCCATTGCTCCGGACCCCGACGCGACGACGATCCGGCTATAACCAGGTATACGTCTTTGTCGTAACTCACAAATGACATCCTGCAGGGGATTTTGGGCCCTGAATTCAGGTGCCACCGAATAGTAGATACGGTCATTCAAAATGGGACAACGTGCTGCCCTGCCAAAACTACAAATCTTCGATTTGTGTTACCCAAGATATTCGAAGGGTCCCTGAAATTTTCGAGACTTTATTCTCAGGGATGGGTCTAAACAATAGTCGGAGAATTTTCTTGTCCACTCGACCGGCGCAGGGAAACCTTGGTGTAATTTTCTGCCATATTATTACATTTCAGTAATAATTTCTATAATGGTTCGATATATTTTTGAATTTATATCCGCACTGAACATTGTCGTTCATTTCACGTTTAAGCACATTTTTGACAATTGAAAGTCGGATAATAACGACGGTGATATTTCAATAGAAATTGGGGCACATTCAGTACCTATAATATACCTATATATGTATATAATATGTATATTCATATATATCTATACATTATACTGCAAGGGCGTGAATGAAATCACGCGCTGTTTGATACGTATGAACGTCGCGTTGATTTGGTACAAAAGTTTTTCCCAAGCCTGTGCGTTATATGGGTATATAGGTATATAATACCCTTCTAAATACCGGGTATGAAACAAAACAATTCTCTCTTTTTCCACACACACACACACACATATAAATATCATGCAGTGGGGGGGGCATGAAAACTAAATGGGGCGCACTTACGCACTTGAAATCTAAGCCATTCTTAAATACAGTAGGAATATGCAGTACATATGTATAAAACCCTACTCTCCTGCACGCGTTCCGCCCCATATATACCTTATACATATATCTATATACCTATATCTATATCACATGTACAAATCTTAGTTATGAAATCGGAATACATATTGTACAGAAGGTATATGCACATGTGTAAGGTATATATACCTTATACACACGAGTATCAACGCCGGACCCGCGAGTCCAGTATCGACGTTGCAATATAACCACCTGGCGCCGAGTTAACACTAGGTAAATGTTAATGTAATGTAATGCACAGTGTATACGTCAAGAGTTGTGCAGAACTAGTCGTAAATGAAAACGAAATGCAAAAGCTTTTTAGCGTAAAAAGAAAGCAGAGATGGAAAGAGTCAAGTCTATAAAGACTGCAGTAAGGGAAGAGAATGCTGGAGTATAATTCCAAAGAAGAAAGCCTCGGAATGGTGGCTAAGTTTTGGTAAATAGAAACGTGAGAGAAGATGCAATTCGACGTTCATTTCTTGCGGCAAAGATTTACACGTAGGTGTATGTATGTACATACGTACATACATATAAACATGCATGTTATGTATACCGTAGATAGCGCACGTGGTGCGAATCTTGTTTTCGAATATTTGTTCGAATCATTACTTGTGATTCGTGACTTCGGGGTTCGCAATTAATTGTAATGTAACGAGTATACGTGGCGATGATAATAGTAGTCGATTAAAAATGAGAATTTTTCTTTTGACCAAGTATTTAGGCACGGAAAACATCGACGAGTAGATACAACTACTGGGCGGGTTCGTGCGGGGTTGGTTGGCTAACGTCAGCTGAGCAACAAAATCAATAGCAAAGATTTCTTCGTCTGGCGTACTACCTACCTACCTACCTACCTACCTACCTACCTACTCGACTAGCTCCCGCTCAACTTGCTCTACCTATCCGAATTCAGGTTCCTGTATACATTCTTGGAAAAATTTACGTTCTGTACATATAAAGATAGAAATACGTACAATCTTTATTAACACCGTTTTTACATATTAATATAACAACATGTGCTTTATCGAAGACAAAGATTATGTATATATTTGATAAAGGAAACAAAAAATATATGCATATATATATATATTGTGTGTTAATGGAATTTCTTTGCATCAAACACATTTGAAAATAATAATAATAACAATAATAACTAACAATAATAATACTATAATGCTTTTATCACTTCTTTAGTTTAATCTTATTATTATTTGGTGAAATATATGTATAATAAAATCTCATTACTATACATGATATTATCTTCTGATATATATAATAGACCTGTGTTTTTAAGCACGTTATAATATTACAAAAACATAATATAGTCTAGCTCTAGACCTTCGTTTCGACGTAGCCCAGGGTTCTCCTTCGTCGTGCTTTCACCTTTCCTTTCTTCATCACCGTACCAGCAAGCATTTGTCATTCCGTTTAGCCTATAGCTCGAACCTTTTGCTCAAGTTCCTTTTACCTGAGTTTCGAGTCTGAGTCTAATAGTAAGTAAGTCTAAGTCTGAGTTTTAGTCTAGCCAAGTCCTCGGTCCTATCCCTGTTAAGGTATACCATATAGTTGTTCACGACCTAAAAGGGCCTTTTGGGTTCGCTCTAAAATCCAAGAACCTCCTTCTCTCTTCGTCGGGGGGGCCCAATGTAAGTCCCGGGTTTCCCTTCGTCTAGATCCTTTGATAGCGGAGCATCTATTACTGTATATTTCTACCCATATACCGTCGTCCTGAACGTACAGAAACCGCGCGGCAGTGTCTAGGTCCTAGGATCACAGAGTGTGCATACCGCGGCTCACGGCTCGGTTGGTCGCCCCCCTACCCCTCTCCCCTTTCCCCTCGCTGTCTCTCCCCCCATCCCCCCCTCCCCCTCTACTACATTTTCCGCTGCATGCGCGCCACGGCGCCGCGCTTGTTACGGAGTTTCAGTCAGCGCTGGGCCGTCACAGTGGCAGCGTCGTGGCTCTTATCCTGGACAAAAGTGAAAAATAAAAAGAGCAAAATATTATTAATAATAATAATAATAATAATAGGAAACAGTAATAATAATTATAATAGTAATAATAATAATAATAATAATAACAACAACAACATTAATACAACTGATGTATAAACTCTCGTGGTTTATAACAATAAATTATAATTTATGTTTCATATTGTATTTTATTTAGTTAGTTTTGTGAGAGGAGGAGGAGGTGGTGGAGGAAGAGGAGGAGGAGGTGGTGGTGGAGGAGAAGGCAGGTTTATACAGGAAATAATAATAATAATATCAGATAGTGGGTGAGTGCGCGAGTGCAATAGAAAGAGAGAGAGAGAGAGAAAGAGAGAGATAGAGAGAGAATAAGAAGAATAAATAAATAATAAATAAACAAATAAATAAATGATAATATTGATAATATTATAATTTAAAAAGAAAAAGAAAGAAAAAAGAAAAGAGTAGTAAAAAATATATAAAAGAACAAAATTGTGAGACTGTTGGATACGTACGCGATATGGATTGGGCAGTGAAGGCGCGGCGAACGTAAGTCCGAAATGATATTTTTTTCGAATTTTTTTTTTATTTTTATTTTATTTTTTATTTTTTTTAAATAATATTTATTGTTATTATTGTAAACATGTGGTTTTTAAAATAGAAAAAGATATGAGTAAATGAATAAAATTTTTTGATAAATATAAATGAAAGACCACAAAGGCGTGACGATACAGACATATGTCTTCTCTGTATGAGTTCGGTTTGCTCAATAACAAGTGGTGCAGTTTCGTTTAGATTGCGAAAGAATTCAGTTTTTCTAAAATAAAAAAAAAAAAAACAACAACAACAACAAAAATAAAGTTAAATTCAACCCGCAGCGAGAAAATGTGATTTTAAAAATTGTTATAAAATTTGTAAGGATTAAAAAAATTTAATGCTCCGAAATTTCTTTTATATCTGTTTGAACATAAAATAAACTAAAATCAAATGAAAACTTAAAATTAAAATAAATGACTTAAAGTTCTTCTCCTCTATACACGTACACCCCAGGGTCAGCTGTTGAAAGACAAGAAGATTTAGATATGAAGTAACGTAATTTCATTTAATTTCGTAATTTTGTTTAGTACATATATACCTATATATATATATACATATATATTTATTGAGAAATATATAATATTTTTATTTATTTTTTTTTCGTTATTTTATTTTTGTTTCAATGTGTCCGTGCGATAAATGACAAAATAAATACTTAACGAATAAGCAATCAATACATATATATATATATATATATATATATATATATATATATATATATATATATATATATATATATATATATATATATATATATATATATATATACATATATATACATACATCGCGAATTTGACGAGCAAACGAAAGTAGGAAGCGAAAGGAAATAAAAAATGTAATATTTCATGATATTTTTCGTTCATGTCTTATTAATTATATTAAAATTAAAGGTAAAATATTTTAATTATACGTTTAACGGGGGAATTACTGGGACTACCGAATATCTTCTTGATCTGGTCTAATCGACCTTAGATTCTAGTCTCCGCAGGTTAAAGCCCAGGTACAGTCGACACTGACCTTCGGTTCCGCGGCGTATAAAAGAATATATAGTATAGTAACCGGCGGCTGGTTGCCGGGCAGGTCAATAAACGCGATAAAACTCCTCTGTGTTCCGTATGTTTAAAATTACAATCTTAGTTTATTTTATTTATTTCTGCCATACCAAACGTGCGCCCCGCCGCACTGCCGCCGCGCCCGTCCACCGGTAGGTAACTGGTAACTGGTTTCAAAGGCCTCTTACACAGCTTCGAATTCCAATTCGTGTTCTGGTACGGACAAAGTGTATACTAGTCGGGACTTCGAGACTTCGAACGAGCTTGAGCTATGCTGTGCTGTGCTGTGCTGTGCTGTGCTGAGCCGAGCTGAGCCGAGCCGAGCCAGACCAACCGGCAGGATGTATCCGTGCACGCTTTGTGCTTCGGTAACACACGAACCATGTCGGGGGACTCGAAATACCTTCTGGGCTAGTGTTACCGCTCTACACGTGTACCTACATCGCGCTTAGTTCCTTTCGTAATTAAATACCCGATGAAAGAACAACACTCCGTTTATTAAAAGATAACACCGATGCTTTTCGTCTCTGTCTCATCTCTCTCCTCTCCCTCTCTATCTATCTATATCTATCTATCTATCTTTTTCTTTTTTTTTTCTTGCACTCGCGCGTGCGCTCAAATTCTCACGGAACCAGATATATAGTTAAACTTGAAGTCAATTGCGAACGTAGACGATAACGGTCAGCTGATTACTCCTCGAGGTTTAAACTCGGGCGTTATAGTATACTTACACGCTTATACTTTAGCCCTGCTGTCGGGAGTTTAATGGATTTAGATTTGAGACTGACGACGATAATCGGGGCTCGTATTATCGAGCTGTAAATAGGATATTACGGATCGCGTGCTAAAGAGTGGATCGTCATATTAAATATTCTCATAGTTATAATGTTTGTCGCAGATATAATCATCGTTTTATATATACATATATATATATGTATTCTAATATATGCTACAACGTTCTTTGTTAACGCGGACTGAATTCCTGATCGAGTTGAACTCGTGGATGAGATACATCGCGAATTATTATTTTTTTTTTTTCTTTTTTTTTCTGCTACATCCATGTGTTAAGGCTATGTAGATGTGTTTGGCGATAGAAACCTGCGTTCTAGAATTCCGAAACTCCGGAAATATTTTCGAGTTATCGGAGGCCCGTCACTGGCGTGGGCGACGGTTTATTTCCAACTGAAAATAGAAAATAGAACGACGCTACTCTAAACTGTTTGTGGTTTACGCGTCAAGAGCGTGTCGTCATCGGAGCAGCTGTTTTAATTCATCCTCGCCTTTTCAGTTAGCCACCACTTCCTTCTGGATAGTTTGTGTTAATTAAAATTAGCCGAGCAAAGTCTCGCTGACACGAGTAAAGTAAAAAATGAAAGAAAAATGGAAAAATATAAAAATAACAAAATAAAAAAGATAAATCGAGTATAATTTTAAGAAATTAAACATACTCGTAACATATGTACAGCACAAAAATAATTTCTCTACAATCAATTTTCGCGATATATAATTATATACATATATATATATGTATAATGTATGTATCGCAACTTTGCCCAAACTTTAATAAAGATATTATACGTTTAACGAATGAACGAACGACGTTCTACCGGGCTTTAGCAAACTCTAGACATATCTAACCAACTTCAACATTCCATAACCTTCTAAAGTGAAAGACATTTAGGAGGCGTCGCAGATCGTATAATACTTGTAATTCTTCGTCTTCTCTTCCTGCAGTAGATCCCTTTACCAACTTACTTGATATGAAGCGGTCGAGACGACGGTAGATTAACTGCGGTGATATTTTCCATACGATTTATTTTTCCTCATGGAATAAAAAAACTTTGAAATATATATCTCATTTTAACTAAAAGACTTTTTTTGTTATAGTCGACTCTTTCTCTCTTTCAGTGTTTAAGATTTTTAACACATATATCCAGGAAAAAATCACGAAGATTATTTTTTTTTTACTTTTATTTAATTTTATTTTCTCTTATCTTCTCTTGAAAAACAAAAATTAAAAAAATATCTATTACAAGAAATTAATTAATGACTTATAATTGATGAATCAGATTTTTGTTTTTCATTAAATTTTTGATTTTTGTTTTTCTCTGAGTAAATGTTAATTAGAAAAGAAATAAACCGTATTAAATGTTGATAGCAAACATACGTATCATATACATACATATAATGTGAGAAGATAAATAAACACTATCGTTCATCATCGTTGTAAAGTGTTCTAAAGCGTTGAGCAATTAGATGTTGCGAAATTCTTGTTAATGGTTCTGGTAACATTGACGTAGTAGTTGTTTCGGTCACCGTTTATGGCTCCTTGTCAAATGATCTTAAACACTTGTCAGTTATTGAAAATTACCCAGAAACACCGGTTCATACATATAGAAGAAGGAGAAGAAGGAAGGGAGGAGAAAAGGTTGTCGCCTACACGTGTCTCAAAATTTCTATGATTTTCGTCGCCTGCGCGTGACGTAAGGCTAAATAAACTCTTGCCACAGGAAGTTTACCCTGGCTGGTAACGTCGACCATGTGGGCGACAGGGTCGCACTTACTACGCAAGTTTAATCTGATATTTCGAAAATCGTTTAGAGTTGGATTTAAATCTCTGATTCAAGTCATGCGGTGAAAAATGTTGGTAAAAATCGTTTCCTAATTTATTTTTTCATTACATATTACTAAACGGTTAGAAGATAAACAGAAATAATAAAAAAAAAGACAGAAACTTTTCATTAACGTTTTTTAAATTTTTTTTTTTTTTTTTTCATAACTTTTTAGCTTGTGGATTATTTTTTGTTTTTCTTCAGATTATTACATAGTTATAAATATAATAATATATTACGAATGTCAGTGCGAATGTTTGTATAACTTTTGAAAAATTATTCATTTTATTTTTCTTCTTATTATTTCGTAAATCTTTTGGTAACACTGAATTCTATTCACATCTTCAAAGCTAAAGATTTTTTTTCTTCATTTTATTCTCGCTGTTTATATAGAATGCTGATTACAAATCGCTTTACCAAAAATAAAAAAAAAAACAAAAAACAAAAAAAGACACTGTATTTTAAACCGTAGATAAAAATGAAAAAAAAAAAAAAAACGCTGACCCAATTTATTTGAATTATGTAACGTTACCCCCTTCGTTGGATAAATAATTTTTATTCTTTATACGATTTCGTACGCAATTACATACATTAATTTCATTAAAAATGTAATATACTTGGACGCATATAGGGAAACGAAGGTTTCATCTGTAGTACATTACATCAAAGTGCAGTGCACAGCGGGGAGAAATGTGTGCGGGCATAAGAAAACCTTGGACAGCGGTTAAAGCGTATGAATGAAAAAATTGAGAGAACCTCGCCAAAGAAAAGAAAAGAAGAGAAGGTTACTGTGGCTGTGGGTATGGGTATGGGGCCCTTGCGTCGGCGTTGGTACGGCCGTCTTTAATAACTCTTAAAAACTCAGACGCAGACGCAGTTGCAGACGCACAGTAACACGCACGCGCTTGGGCCACGCAAAGAGAACGAACGTTTTCGTAAGCGCGACGGCAAATATATTACCAAACAGACAGACAGTCAGACAGACACCCGGGCTGCTCGCTGACCCATTTGTGAAACTGCGCGACTCTTGCCACACACACCTTTGCGCACAAGTTGCGACACTCTTTTACGAATTACACACGAGGATCCTCTCTTTTCTCTCTCTACGTCTGTATGTTCTTCCATCCCGTAATATTAACCCATAGTAAGAAGTGAAAGAAAAAAATCAAAAATCAAAAGTCAAAAAGTAGAATATAGGAAAGGAAAAACTTGAGCGAGACTAAACAATAAGCGAAGAAAGTAAACATTTCGGAAATCTTCCGAATTCTTATAACTTTACGATTAGATACACCGTCATCGATACGTCTTCACTTCGTGTCACGTCTTATCTTCGTCTTCGTGTTCGTCTTCATCGATCTTTAGTTCCTCCACATAGCGTAAAGAACTCGATCGTGATCGTTAGGGATCCGTCTCTCATCCCCGTTTCTCATTCTTCTTATAAACTACTTTCAAGATTTCAACTTAGTTTTTATCACACACACACACACAGATATACCTACGTCTATAGAGTTAAAGACTGCACCAACCTTACAGACTTCGTTCAAGATAGCTGCAGGTTTATACTAGGATATATAGCCATTGCTTTTGTTACTGGAAATAACCGACTGTAGGTATATAAGTATAGGTACTAGTTTCTTATCCAGTTCTTTTCACTAGGTAGGTACTGTGTGCATTATATAGCTACTACTGGATCTGGTTCTCATCTCTTGGATGAATAACTTCAACCGCACCGTGTCTCTTTCTTTACTATTTTTATTTTCATTTTTGAGTTTTTTAGTTTTTTAGTTTTTTTTTTATTTGTTCTGTTTGTCATTTCTTTCGAAAAAATATATTCGTGCGGCAAAACTATATACATACCTATATACATATATATATATATATATATATATATATATATATATATATATATATATATATATATATATATATATATATATATATATATATATATATATATATATATATGTATATACACGAACCAAACGCTCCATCATCACAACTATATAATACAGCGTCGTGACCCCCTGCACATGCGTCGTTGTGCAGCTACTATAGTCCGTTATCGCCGTATCTAACACGACGCCCAGGTCGAGGGCTTCGACCGATATAGGGGCCGCTGGTATAGTCGAGGCTTGACGCAACCCGACCGATAAAACGTGTTTGTGCGATGTACGCACGAGTTTCCTCTCAAACATTCGTCTGAAAATGTATAAAATTTTTTTTTTATATGTATATTCCTCGATCGGAAAGTAAACGACATTTTTTTTTTTCTTTATCGATATATTTTTGTTAAATTAGATCAAATTTCAAAATTTCTTTACCAATTTTCTGTACTTTTCTATTCAATTGAATCTGAAGATGTGCAGTAGGTAGGTATCTACTGTTTCGTTTAACGGAAAATATTCCTTTTCATAGGTATTAACCTGCATTGTATCGTCGTTTCCCCTCTATATTATAAATTGCGGAGTTTTGAGTCATTTTTCTCTTTTCTTCTATTCTCTTATTTTCTCTTTTATTGTCGTCTGCCACCACGTAGCATTCAGCCAGACAGAAAGACAGACATTCACCAATCGTTGCAAACCGGAGTTTTTACCCTCCCCGTTTTTTTTTTCGAAGAATCTTATTCTTTCCCGTGAATCCACATCTCCTCTCCTCTCCTCTCCTCTTCCCTTCTCTGATGCTGCGATATACACCAGACTGATCTTTTGTGCAAGTTTCGTCCGCCTTTGTCTGGGTCTGATACTTTTTCGGAGGGCTGATGTTTTTCGAATGGTGGTTCACGGTGGAAGCCCAAGGGGAGAAGGGAATTCAAACCAACCAGCCCAGCCTCTATCCAAGGGTCGTGGGATCCGGCTGTTCTTTCAGACTATAAGACCAGCGGACTGCTGCTGCTTCTGCTGCTGCTGCTGCTGCTGTTGCTGCAGAAGGACGATAAAAGAAACGAGGGAATAGAGTCGAGGAATGCAAGTGTGGAACTCGATGGCGAATATTTATTTCCTTCAAGGTCAATCGGCTAACATATGAAAAATACGAAAATGTGAGAAGAAAATGTGTGACGTGATGGAAACTAAAAAAATAAAAAATAACCCAATCTAAACAATTGACGATAATAATTGGGTGTGAATTACCCGCATGAATGTAATAACGCGGTTAGAAAGAAAAAAAAAAAAAAAACCAGGAACTTGAGATCATCGATGTCGAAATCTTCTGATCCTTCTAGTCATTTAGAATATCTTAGTTTCCTATTCGGCATTTCATTCTCGGACCATCGACCTCTCGATTAGTCAGACTCTGAAGAGAACTCGAAAAACTTTTAGTACATTTACTAGTATAGTATATACGTACTGCAGGATATTGTTTAACAAAATATATCTGCATTCATCGAAACCAATTGGAAATGATAATAGTCGGGATTTTTTTACTTTTAAGGATTTTCATCCGAGGAATAAAAGATTCTACAGTAATCATTATCACTAATTGAAGATCTGTAACTTGCTGTTGCAAAGAGGTTTATAATATTCAAGTATACAAAAAAGGCGGTCTTTGTGTGACGAACACTATCGCACAACCGCCTCGAGAAACTCCCGCCACAATGGACCCGTACGGGCCCCTCAAAGCCATGCGGGTGCCGGTCTTCTCTTTCCTTCTCCAAGGGCCTCGTCGTTGTCTCGCTGCTGTTGGCTGCGGGTTCAAGGCTTTTAGTCTGAAACGCAGTGGGCTCAGGGTCCGACTTTCGGGTCCTTATATATATATACTATACACATGTATATATATATATATACCATGTACAGAACACGAACACCATAATATCTTTTCTCTTTCCTTTTTCTTTATACCTATAATCGTGTTCGGTTTTACCGTCTAAAACCACGTGCAGTAGCAACTTACAACATGCTGCACCTATACGTGTGGGTAGCGAGACACATGCGACATTAGCATTAGCTGACCTTCCGGGACCTGGACCTGGACCTGGACCTCGGGCGGCGTTATTTTAGTTGAGGTTTCTTTGGCCTGGACCTGCAGCAGTCAAGCCGCCTTAACAGTCTCGGTATTCTTAATTCAGATCTTGACTGTTGCACCTGGGCAGTAGGATGTAAGTAGGCGGATAGCCGAATGAGAAGAGACGTTGAAAAAAAAAAAAAAAAAAAACGTGAGAAAATTTATACTCACTCTTACTGTACATATGATGACTGGTCACAACTATAATCATAACTACTGCTTCTTCTTCATTATGGTGAACTTAATACTCGAAACAAACTAACGAATGAACATGATGAGCTGAACTATGTTGAGTTGAGTTTAGTTTAGTTGAGTTGAGTTGTGCTGTGCTGAACGAGAGAAGACCCCGTTTGGTCTCTGGGAACGGACAACGTTGCACAGCTACGAATTGGCGTGATTATGAGAGGCTGACGTAACCACTTCTCTTCAATTGATCACAAGCTTCCTCTCCCTGCGTCAAGTTACGTCGTTCTAATATAAACGAAGAAACGTTATTCCCGCAAGGAATAACGTTTCTTGTCTTTTTTTTATTCGTTTTGGTTTTAAGTATGTAGTCCTGTGAACCATATAACCCTTTTATTGTACTTTACGTTTCACCCCTGTGCATATATGCAAAGGAACACGTTTGCCAACCGCCGCTAGTTTTTGGCGCATTTTAATGAATAAAAGCCGGGTTTGGGATCACGATTTGCGACATTTGTGCAACTGCATACTGAATAGAATGAAATGGTAATAGGGATTTTTATTTTGCTTGGTTGGTTGCGTGATGCAAACGCGTGCAGGAATGGTTCTATTATTAGTGACGTCCGGTACCTACTAGAACCGTCTAATCGAGTCGGGGCTGTGAACGGGGCCTTAGAACCAACGTCCAGCTGTACTATTAACCGGGATGCCTACGCCCGAGTCTTTGGTTCTTTTTCTCTTCTCCCTACTCTGACCAGTTCGTCTTAGCCAGACGTATAGAGGACAAAGCCCGGGCCCCAAGCTTTACCTTAAAGCCTCACGAACCAACGAACGCGCCAAGTTCCCCGTTCTCAGTTCTCGACTATACCTAGGAGGTGTATACGTATATAGTATAGAGTGCAAAGAGAACACGGATGTTCCACGTTAGTATGTGACGGTGGAATACTTTCACTGGATTCACGGCCACCAGACAAGTTACACGATGCTAACGACCACTCGCGCCACATTAAACATCATGATTATTATGGGCGAGGAGTAGTTCGGCTATATGAGTATAATAACATGTCCGAGCTGGTATGGTGGCGGTGATATGATATGATGGTCATCGTTGTTTGTTAACTTCGACACCGTTCAACTGGCTTTCTCGGTCCATGTCTCACTGTGGTATTGGTTGGTAAACGATGATGACTAAATAATAAAAATGAGGATACATAATAAACTGAAGTGTCAATGTCGCAAGCGCATTGCACATCCGTTGGATATAGATAGCGTTGTGTTAACTGCAGTATTATACTCTATAATGTGTGTATGTATGTACATACGTATTTGTTAATTTCGTATTCGAAACGGCAGTGGTAGGTATGTATGCACCTGGCACGTGGTTAGACTCGAGGGTCCGACCATGGCTGCATATATCCAGGAAGCTATGCCCACCAAGTACCCTCGTAGGAAGTACAAGTACCCTATACCCTCCTCTACCAGCGAACCAAGCAAGCCTTTGCAACGCGCGTTGCTGTGGCAAGTAACAAGTTACACTATGTGAAATGCGAGACCTTCGTCAGGGAACGGCAACTCAGTGGCTTCCGTTCCGTTCCGTGTTCACTTTTTACCCGGTCTTCTTCTCCTTCCATTTTTATACCTTGTATACCTATCCAACGCCCTTCAGAGGAAACTGGGGAATCCTCAACTTCGAATAGAATCGCTCGAAGACAAAGGAGAGCTTGATGACGTACTCGAAATTTAGTTTACTAAGGTATTTTTTCTTTTTTTTTTTTGCTTTTTAGTTTTTGATTTTGCTTTTACACTTCATCACAAATCTGCCAACTTCCTTATGTTATACATATGTATATACAATTGGCGAAACAATTCACGAAGACTCGTCGTTTATTAAATCACGTGAACACGCATTTTAGACTAAATTGACCCTGATCCTTGATCTTTTTGCACCGAAAACTCTCCAACAAAAAATAAAGTTTTTAAACAGCTGCAGTAGCAGTAACAACGTATACTCAATTATTTTTATGAACAACAACAAAAAAATTTTCCGCCAACCAAATTCCCACGTTCACGATACATAACTCGATTCAATTATCATTTTAATGCCCTACGCTTTAACATGTACTTATACGGGTCTGCTTAATTTTGCGGTACTTTAACTTTCGGTCATTCTCATAGTATGTATGCATTTTTGCATTTTAGGATCTATGTATCTATTCATCAAATTTGGTGACCATGAGCTCCCATTGATATTCCATTTTATATGTCGCAATGCGTGGTCGTCGTCGTAGTACGGTCTCAGTTAGCTTCTCGCAACTCGATCGGTGTTTCAGTCGACCACCACGAATGCAGAAGTGATCGTGTAGGTAGGTTTGTATTAAATGGTGGCGGTTGGGTCGGGACCAGACAAGGTCACGGCTACCAAGTGCTGCTAGCCGCGAACGGCCATCTTGGGAATGTTACAACGTCATCGAATGCACTGGGAATAATAATAAATAAATTATATACCAACGTGCATCTCTCTTCTCCCTTCTCTTCTTCTGCACCACCAAACTAACACCTACTTCGGACTTTCGAACGAACAAACGAACGAACGAACGTAGGTGCGTCAGGATATATTCGATTGTTGATCGAGTGACAACAGCATCCGAGGCTACAGCCTGAACTCGAACTTTTTGAATTTGCAAGAAACAAAAAAATAAAACATAAAAAGTAAAAAGTGAGGTAAGAATAATTTACAAACGAGTCTGGGTTTAGTCGACCGGATAATTTACAATGGGAAGAAAAAGAGCAAGATGCCTATTATATGAATGCAAACTTTCCGATGTCTTCAGAAGCGTCGTAATCTTTTGCTATATATCTGGACTGTCAAGAAACTGCCAATATCAGACGAAACTTGATTTCTTTGGTAAAATCGTTAGGATTAGGACGAGTAACCGATCATCCGATGATCCTCATCTCCCGTTTAATCCTTAGGGAGAAACTAGAAGACAATGGTGATTGTCTTCGACCGTTTACAGCCTAATTATGTGAACACGGTCCGAACCACTATACGGACTAACAATGCTACCATTCGTAACAATGTACATTGTTCATTGTCTAGCCAGGTCGTTTCTTTAGTGTTTACCTGCTGCTCCCTCTCCTCATCACCCGTGCGTGAGATATATATATATATATATATATATATATATATATATATATATATATATATATATATATATATATATATATATATATATATATATATATATATATATATATATATATATATATATATATATATATATATATATATATATATATATATATATATATATATATATATATATATATATATATATATATATATATATATATATATATATATATATATATATATATATATATATATATATATATATATATATATATATATATATATATATATATATATATATATATATATATATATGTATATAAACATATATAGATGTGTATATATGTACTACACGTCATATTATATATGCGCGTTTTACACTGTCTCTGAATGCGATTATAATTATTTAAGTAACAAATCCGTGGTTTAACCCTGACGTTAAAATACGTTGAACTTATTGTCAGTTATACTATTTGCCAACTTTGAACAAGTTTGAAAGAGACAGGGAAAGAGAGAGAGAGAGAGAGAGAGAGAGAGAGAGAGAGAGAGAGAGAGAGAGAGAGAGAGAGAGAGAGAGAGAGAGAGAGAGAGAGAGAGAGAGAGAGAGAGAGAGAGAGAGAGAGAGACTTGTCACGTTTAAAACGTATACATCTTGCAAAGGATGTTTGGTACGCTAATCGAAAACCTGAAGAGAATGACGATGACAACGTCGACGCAGGTTCTTGGTGAACAAAAATAAAATAAAATTGAAAAAAAAATAAATAAAAAAACTAAATAAAAACGCGCAAGGTGCGTCGGTGCGTGCGTGCGTTGAATATCTACTTTATAATACTGCTACTTATACCTTAGAAACATGCGTATGTACATACATACATATCGTATAGTGAAGGGGGACGCGCGCAACCGACTCGAATCCGCGCGCACCTTTCAGTTTTCCTTCGATGGGAGGTGGTTAGACCTTGAGGAAATCTTCACATCTGGACGATCCATGTTATTATATACATATATATATATATTGACGAATGATTTCGTCACCGTCAAGTAATCTTAGGTATATAGTTATATATATATATATATATATATATATATATATATATATATATATATATATATATATATATATATATATATATATATATATATATATATATATATATATATACATACATATATATATATATATATGTATATATATATATATATATATATATATATATATATATATATATATATATATATATATATATACTTAATAAACTTGTGTAGTTAATCGCCAATTTGGTCATATCCGTGGACAAGTTATATACGCATGTATTCGATCCTGGTCTGAAGAAGGTCGCAACTACTATTATATGGACATTAATATACAAAAAAAAAAAAAAAGCACAAAAAAAACTGAACCAATTTTTATCTCTACATGTATACACACCTTGAACTAGGGCCAAATGTTAATGTCAAAACTATTGTTAATTTCATTTAATTTTTTTCTTCTTCTTTTGTACATAACTATAACTATTATATACATGTATTTTGTTAAAATTTAATACATCGATATCATCCGGCTGCGATTATCTATCAGACATTTCGTATCGATTTTTTTATTTTTATTTTTTTGTTATTATTTTTATCCCTTGCGAAACTATCTCCTATAATTAGCTCGAGGAAGGTCATGACGAAAATTAAGTAGACATCAACTTTATGAGCTACAATATGGCAATGAGAATAACGTACGATTTCTCTGATATATAGCGGAAGAAGTATTTCCGAAGGATAACTCGATTTTGGTATACGTATCTGTTTCATCTATCAATCCTTGATCATTGTACAACATATTGCGATAGATTTTTGCGTTTTTCTTTGCTAGATATATTTATTATTGCGAAATATACAGTATAAGATATATATTTACAGTGTGTGGATTGAATCTGAACGTAATTCAACGTTCTTTTGAAACGTTCTCTGATTCACGGCAGTCTACTTTTTAATCGGTCACTAACGATTTTATATACGGAGACAAACAGCTGGTCGATGTGTTAAATGACGTAATCACACCTCCGGCGAACTGTGAACGTTACGTTTTTATCTAACCGACTCTACAACGGTGTTTCCTTAACGATAGTGGTACTGTACCGACCAACAACGCTACGTAGAAGATCATTTCTATGAATTGAAAATTACATAAAATTTTCATATATATATATATCTACGATTATTAAAATAGTTTAACATTGTCTTACTTGTCCTAAATCCCGATTACATTATACGCACAGTTATAAACTACCTACCGCATATATATTAGGAAAATATATTAAAAATATATAAGTATAAAAAAAAACAAAAAAACTTGAGAATAATTTTAATCGTAGGAGTTGTTTCGGCAATTTGAATCGATTGTGATATTAAACACGAGGGAGTGGCAGAACAGCACAGGGAGTGGAGAGGTTTACGGATTCTTTCGAAATCTACAAAGGCTTCTGTGGATGGCTATAGGTGCGGTGTATATATATATATATATATATATATATATATATATATATATATATATATATATATATATATATATATATATTGGTATACATATGTATAATAATATACGTTTGTCCCATAATTCCCCGTTGTTTAAATGGGCCTTTTGTAAGCGCAGCCGGCAGACAGGTGCAGCGGGAGGGCAGGGGGACCCGTCCGTCATCAGCTGTTCTAAACTCCGAACGTCAAACTTTTCACAAGAACTACCCGGCCATTGCAGGTTGAAACTGTGCGGGGCTATAACATAGGAACTAGAATTTGTACGTGTATATGGGTATAGCAACCCATGTACATACATACACAAAGAGATGTGTGTATATATATACGTGTTACTGTCGAGACTAGGGAGGAGGGTATCTATCACGCGACCCGAATTTCAAATTTAATCGACGTTCGAGGCACTAGCGTGATACCGACTCGGACCAATACGGGAAATAGGTATAGACGAATTATGGGAATTACGGGATTGGATGATGTGCCTATTTACTGTGCGTGATATGCAGTGGCTGGTAGTCGACGGGTTGGCACTAACGTTCCTGTAGTTCACGATAAGACACTAAACTCGAGACTGACTTCGACCACGGTGTATTTATACCTTAGTGTACCTGGCTACCTACCTACCTATCTAAGTAAGGTATATCTTGGCATATTGTTTGATCAATCTAGGTATAAACCGCACACGTTTACCACTCTACAAGTTTGCTTTTGAAGAGGATCAGAGTGTGGTTTTCGTTATTATTTTTCTTATCCGGATATTTTGCGGTAAGAAAAATGAGAGAAAATATGAAGAAAAAAAAAAAAATGAAAAATGGTAACTAAAAGTATTATACCACGTACGTACGTAAGTACGTACGTACGCGGGGAATTACAGAGAGATAGTATGCCGCTAGTTTTTTTTTTTTTTTTTTTTTTCAATTTTATTTTTCAATACGAATCACCGTTTTTTTTTTTTTTTTTTCTTCACTCAATCATCTGCACCGTCGACTGCAGGAAACCTGCCGCACTGCACGCGGTAAAGAAAATAAGAGAAAATTATCACACCGCAAAATCTTAACGCAAGAAATAAATTTAAACTTATTATCATAGCTCGCTGTGTTAAAGGTACCTGATTATTTTATTCAAATTTTTCATCATATTTCGGTTGTCATAATTCTTTTTTGCACATTATATTCGGCTGTTTTATAATACCACGTATATAATATTACATACACAACTCTACACGTTACGCGGGGATTCAGCCGTTTTGAAAGCTTTTAATATTATTTATTTATTTTTTTTTTATTAACATTTCGTCCCTATGGCCTGCAGGGCTCTCAGCCATGTGATGGAAAGAGAGAAGTAGTAGATTTTTATTCTATTTTATTCATTTTTTGTATTTTTTTTTTTTTTTTTTAATTTTTTTTTTTTTCATATCCCTTGTCCACCGTCGAACCAACGGCCATTCGAATGCAACGGTTAGGTATCGTTCAACAATGATCTCTATACGCCGAGGATTTTTTATTATTTTTTATTTTTTATTTTTTTTTCCTTTTTTCCCGGGGTATTTTTGCCGCTCGAGTTGCGGAGGCGGAGGGTGGGTTTCGGCTCGAGGTGGTTCGGGACGTAGCGGTGCCGAGGGGAGTCACCGATCAATACCGCAGCCAGACGCGCCCCTGCCACAGTCAGCGTCGTCGTCCTCTATGCTTTCTACCCAGCCAAAACCATTGGCGGCTGAACACAATTTCTTCCTTTTCTTTTTTGTTTTTTTTTTTTCTTTTTTTTCCATTTTTTATTTATTTTTTATTTATTTTTTATTTTTGTTTCTTAGGGATTTTTGTAATCAAATGTATCCATCCCCGGTTTGTGTTTGAAACGGAATAGAATCGAAATATTGGAAAGTTTTCGGCGTGTGGGAAATTTTATATCTATAAAACTTTCCCATTTTTCGATAAATGAAAAATCGTTTAGTCCGTTAACAAATACTGTACCTATAGTTTGATTTATTCAGACAATTATTTAAGCCACGGTAAATTTGTTTTTTTAGATTTTTATATTGATTTTGGCTTTTTTTTTTTATTTTTTTTTTTAAACTACACGTGTAACAATGTCTATCTAATTTTTTAGATTCAATTTATACAACCTGTGATATGGTGAAAACTTAGTTACTTCAAATTTACAGGTATATAGGTATGTGGAGATTCAATCTTTATAACATTGCGGCGCAGGGTGTACTGCGCATATGTATGTATGTGTGTACCAATTTATTGCAACCGGTTGGTAAACTTCGTTCGGCTTGGTTAGAAGTAGAGGTACGGTTAACGAGCTTTAACTTTGACCAGTTCACCTAGAGAATAGTCGAAAACTATTCTCTGCAGGATAACATCCCCTTCCCCCTCCCCCCCCCCCCCCCCCCCCCCCTCCTCTCCTCCCAAACTGCAGAAACTCTCGACGAAGAGATAGAAACTAAGTTTATAATAGTTGAGCCAGTTCTCATCTCCTCCACAATCCAACAAGTCCGAGACTTGTACTATATGGACCAAAACTATTCCTCTTTCATTACCCTCGCGGTCAACAGTATGTATACGCGATGCAGTCCTCTTCTTCGTCTCGATTTATTGAAACTATGAAGTATCTAATTTCTCTAAATATTTATTATTCGAATAATTTATATTCCTGATTATTAGTTTATTTTCTAAAATCTTTTTGTCCTAGAAGAATGAGAAAACCAAAAATACTAATACAATTTTTATTCTTATTTTTACTGCCTTTATCTTATCTCTATATCCCGTTTAAAGGTTTGGTTATGTGTTATGACAAAAGGAAGAAAAAAAAAAAAAGCATAAGTGGTGAAAGTCGATTTGAAACGTGGAAAGACTTTTGTCAGTAAATCCAAGATGGGAAATGAGGTTGGATTTTCCTCCTTAACGGCTAATCGCAGCCTGGATAAACCTTAGGAGAAATAAACCGACCGGATTCGGTGGTCGCTTTATATCTCAGGCAGGAAGTCACCACTGATAAAACTAGCCCTGGACTGTTTATACGTCAATGGTCGATCACCAGGCGCGATTCTTCTCCTGTTACAACGCATCGGCGCCTATACTAATAACACTCCATACTCAATTATGATATTTTTTTAGGTGTACTTACGGGAATCGTAATTTTTCTGGAAAAAAATAAGAAAACAAAACAAATTGTTCTTCCTCTTTTGTATTTATCGATTGTGATTTGATTTTTAGATTCATTAATAAAAAAAAAAAAAAAAAAACATTTCTTACATTGCTATATGCCACGTGTTAACACATAGAGTTTAACGTGTATTCATTATACCGTAAATCCAGACATGATGAAGGTAGCCAAATATGGTCCATGAGTTTATTAAAGCGGTTGCATACATCCGCGACACATTTTTATTTATGTATACGTATAGGTATAATTTTGTTTTATTTTTCTCACTCTCGAAAGTTTTTCAGCATTATAATATGTTGGTGACTCTGAATTTACGCAGAAAATACCGAATAACAAATTGCAGCGTCACAATACCGGTTGGTTCGACCGCGGTGCATCGTTATACAAAACAAAAAATGAAAAACAAAAATGAAATAAAAACAAATAAGGAAAAAAAAAAAAATAATAAAAGAAGTAAAATAAAAAAAAATAAAAATATTAATTACTCGCCTTTCACTTGCCATTGACAAGTTGATTTCGCTTCGCGCGCCAGTCTAACGAAACCTTTGTAAAGGCCATTCCTTTTTTTTTTTTTTTTATTTTTGTTCTTATCTTTTTATTGCCGGTTCGAAAGCGTTTCTCCTATTTTATCATCGACACGTTAAATTACAACGTTAGTTTAATCGTAAACCTTAGAAATAAAATCCGTTCACTATTTTCGCAATTTATACATATAGTTATAGGTATAAAGTTATACCGTATATATCTATCTCCCTCGTTTCTCTCCAATTTTATGCATAATTATTATCTTTCTCAATAACCAAACCACTGTAAACGGTCATCCCACACGAAAATTTCTAAGACTGTTATGTATAAACGATACGCCAGACGAAAATGAACGAGTTGATCATGCTTAAAGGAAAATTTAATAAAAAAAAACTAATAATAAAATAATTAAAAAAAAAACTGAAAACTAACATCGTCACGTTTCTTTAACTGTTGTTACAGGTATAAAGCGAGTCGTTGCGTTAGCGGGGGCGGAAGCCGCGGCAGCGGGGCAACTGGGGCAACTGGAGGAACCGGGGGCGGCGGGGGTCTTGGTAGCGGGGGGGCGGTAGGAGGCCGCGGCGGCGGCGGGGGCGGGTTGGACGGGGGTGCTCCACCACCGGCCACCGGGCATCACCACCACCATCATCACACAACAACAACGACTACCACTACCACAACAACCGGCACACGGCATCACAGACACAAGCTGCCCGCGGGGAAGCAGTGCAGCGATCACCGTCACCACCCTCACCATCATCGACATCATCCCCACCATCGATCTCACCACCGTGGCATGAACATGGGCCAAAAGATTTCAGGTCAGTTTATAATTTGGAATAAATGAATAAATAATTAAATAAATAAAGAAAATAGAATTCATATATCTTTCATTCTATTTATTTGCATCTATGTGAAGAATTCTTCTTCGTACAAATATAATATTTTCGAATTTTGGAAGTCAATAAGTTCTTTTGAAACAAAAGATATTGTTTTAAATCTTTGAACTTGTTGCGGTTTATATCTATCTTGACGGGTTATAACGAACTGTAACCATTCCGACCGTTACTAGTTCCCAAGCGCAAAGCAAAAGCCGAGGTTTTCTGTTGCGAAGTTAATCTTCTTCACCATCAGCCTTGACACCTTTGATGCAGCTGTTTGTTAGATCGGTGAAATTTACGATTGTGGGTAAGAGGAGAGAACCGACTTTATTATCCCTACGAATCGCGGGATGGCTCGAACGCTTGGGGTTTACATTTTTGGGAAAGGGAAAGGGAAAGGGCAAAGAGGTAGGGGAGGGGTGGGGTGAGGAGATGGCAGGGAAGGTTCGTCGGGGCCTACTTCGAAGGGACCTCTAAAGGGTCAGGCACCCTCGACCTGAGGTATGACCCTTCGAACCCCGAAACCCCGTACCCGTACCCCGTACCCGAACCCTCAGACCGCAGATACAGCTGCGCAAGCAAGTAGTACACTTCAACCTTCGACGACCAGAAACCGCCGGAGGCTCAGGTACCTTCTATAGTTCTTCGTTTTGGGTTGGACGCCGACCTTCTTACAGAGATATATTATTCGTTACGGTTTCCAAGGGATCTTCACGCCCATTGCAACCAACTCGGGGTCGGATCAGACCAGAGACATTTGCTTCTATATAACTTTTCTTAAAGTAGAAGTGAACATGCACAACCCCCGATGATCTTTTCTCCAATTCACTTTTGGCGCATACATTGACTATATTATTTGTCAACTGTTTTTACTTATAGCTACAGAAAAGTTTTTATAGTTTTTTTTCAAAAATACAAAACAAAAAAAAATCCCAAATCTAATTTAGAACAGAATAAGTATCCCGCGTCTTCACGTAATTTACATTAATTACACAATCGGATTTCGAAATAATGGAATGATCAACTGTTAAATTTTTAGTAAATTTTAATTTTATAATATATCTGAACTTGAAGGCCCTTCGATAAAGCAAATACGCACGTTTCGTTGATTTACTGCAACGGGGGGGAGGGAGGGAATAATGATGATAATATATTTACGAATGTCTGTAAATATATTTAGCAAACAAAAAAAATAATTGTCTGGCTAAATTTCAAATATAGTAAATGGAAATGTACAATAAAATGTAGAGAGTGACGTGTAATTAAAAGTAATGTTTTTTTTTTTTAATTTTTTTTATTTTTTTAAATTTAATTACAGGCGGCGTGAAGAGCGTGACACGTGACAGCGGTGCGGGAACTGGAGGCGGCGTAGGTGTTGGCGGCGGCGGAGCAGTTACGTACAAGCCCGTAGTACCTAGAGAACTGGCGCAAGATTTTTCACGTCCAGCTCGTCTGGATGTACTACTCGACATGCCGCCCGCCTCCAGAGAGACTCAGGTCAGCCACAGCTGGAACGCCGATGACCGTAGTCTCAACATTTTCGTCAAGGTGAAATAAAAATAAAATTGAATAATAAAAAAATTGATTTTTTAAAAATTTTTTCCTTGTTAATCAATCGATCGATAAAATTAAGTTCCGCGTATTTTTATTAGCGAAAGAAATGACCGAAAGCTCTCCTTTTCATTTTATATAATTTTTTTAAAGTCATGTTTTCTAAGTTTTATATATTTATTCATTTATTTACTTATTTTATTCATTACAGGATGACGACAAATTGACGTTTCATCGGCATCCCGTAGCCCAAAGCACCGACTGCATACGAGGGCGTGTCGGTTATACGAAAGGTCTTCACGTATGGGAATTACACTGGAGTACGCGACAACGAGGAACCCACGCTGTTGTAGGAGTCGCGACGGCCGAGGCGCCCCTTCATAGCGTCGGTTACCAAAGCCTAGTTGGCAATAACCAGCTCAGCTGGGGATGGGACTTGGGCAGAAACAAACTCTACCACGACGCGAAAAACAACAACGGTGTTACGTATCCCGCGTTACTAAAACCCGACGAAACGTTTATCGTTCCTGACAAATTTTTGGGTAAATAAAATTGGAAGTCTTATTATAAGGAGAAAAAATACATTATTTTTTTCATCTTTGTAACATAAATTGAAATATTCACACAACCTTTTCGACCAATTTATTATATAGCATATCCAATCATAGAATTAATCAAAAGTCAGACATGTTACGATTAGATGTATGACTTAATAAAAAATTTTTAATTTCAGTTGTCCTGGACATGGACGAAGGTACGTTATCCTTCGTAGTAGACGGCCAGTACTTGGGAGTGGCATTCAGAGGCCTGAAAGGAAGAAAACTTCATCCGATCGTATCAGCCGTCTGGGGCCACTGCGAAATCACAATGAAATACATCGGCGGTCTTGACCGTGAGTGTAAAATTTTAATTCATTAACGATTACTGGAAGTGAATATTATTTTATAATCGATGAAAAAAAAAAATATGTATAATGATTTCTAATTGAATTTTTTTTATTGTTTTTCTTATTATTCACAGCCGAACCTCTACCCCTAATGGACCTTTGCCGGAGAGTTATTCGACAACGGGTTGGCAAACAGAGATTAGAGGTCAGGATCAACGAGCTAAAACTTCCCCAGGCAATAAAAACGTACCTCCTTTATCGGGACAGAAGGTAACCACCGAGTGGTCTTCCGGTTTCATCCCACATAATAAACGAGTGCATAAGCAGCATTAGCAGCATCAGCAACTACGACCACGACACCAAGAACTATGAAGCGACAGAGATAATACCATCATCCCTCCCGCCTCTTGTAGACTGCAGACTTTGAAACAAAGAAAAACAAAAACAAATAAAAAAATAAAGAAAAAAAAAGACCATATTGTGTCACCGTTATAAGACACCACGCGCACAAAAACGCGGCACCTAAATACGAATCTAATATTTTAAACGTATTATTGTTTTATGGGTTCGTTTTGGTGATTTTGGAGGGTTGGGTCGGATATTGGTCGAAATTGGGTCGTTCGAGGAAGAGCGATTTGAATAAAAAAAAAAAAATTAAGTCTAGTCTGTCGTGTTTTTTCTTATAGTGTTCGATAATACGCAATTCGATGCGTAGGATCATCTATATCTTCCAGAGATTTTGTCTAGAAATCACGAGCCACAATTAGTAGTGGTAAAAAGAATAGAAAAAAAAAATTAAAATAAATATAAAAATGAACTTTTGAAAGTTTATCTTTTTATTTCGGCCAAATGAAAGAAAGAGAGAAAGACAAAGAGAGAGAGAGAGAGTGTGTGAGAAAAAGAAAGAAACAGAAACGGAGAGAGAGTGAGAGAGAGAATAGAAACCGAAACAAGAAAGAAAAATAATAATAATAATAATATAATATCAAAATGTGAAATTGGCTGGAAGTGTTTGTCAGAGCGACTTTCGACGGCTCGTCTCCTATAGAGTAAAATTTCTCTTCTTCCTTCGAACGCTCCAATAAATTACATAATAAATATATATGCTTTGCCGAAGATTTGAGAACTGAGGAAATTTAATAAAAAGGGGCTTTTTGATAATGGTAAAAAAAATAAAAATAAACTGAAAAGCAAAAACAAAAAGAAAAAGAAAAAAAAATGATAATGATTAAAAATAAAAAATTTAAAAAAAACCCAGACATAATATGAAGAAAAGAAAACGCTAAACTATTAGGTGATATTGTTGTTTTATGTTGTCCTTACGATTAAAATCGTAGAGCATTTATTAATTGTTACAACCAACGGATGGCGTTGGACGCTTCACATCACATGTATCCGCGTTTTTATTTTTTGTTTCGTACGTTGTTAGATTATAAAGAAAAAGAAAAAGAAAAAAAATGAAAAAAAAAAAATGAAAAAAAATGAAAAAAAAATTAATAAATAAATAAATAATAATAAGAAAAGAAAAATATAAAAAAATGTAATTCGATTTAATGAAGCTGTGAAGAAGTGAGGATGGGGTGAAATTGAATGAATATGATACTGAAATTGAATGAAATTTAATTGGCAAAGGACAAGCAATGCTCCACGGTTGGCCAGTAAAAATGAATTTAGACTTAGTCGAGCCCTGGATATTGCAAAGTCCAAAAATGACCGATTATAAATGGTAAAAAAAGGCGGGTCGTCGTTCTAGTCCAGCACCAGCAATTGGATGAAAACAATCGGGGGAAAGACAAAAATTGAGACATGTATGTATTAGTGTGATAAACCGCAGCTTAAATTACCCGAGCCACCTTGGACTCATTTTTTTTTTTTTGTTTTTTTTTCTGTTTTTTGGTTTTCGTTTCAATTATTTTCTAAGCAAGATAACGTCAGCGCGGTTAATACGTAGAGAAGTCGGAGTTTAGGGAAAGGTATCTTTGTAGGTAAAGGGATAGAGATGATGGCAAAGAGTGAGAAAAAAGCAAAAGAGAGAGAAAGAGAAAGAGAATATATAGGGCGATGGACTTGAATTGCAAATAAGGCAAAAGAAAAGCAACCATCCAGTGACATTTCTTATTATATTATAATTACAATATTTCAAAGTAAAGAAAAAGATGACAAGAATGGTAAAAAAATAATAAATGGAGAAGAGATTATTACCTCGGCTAAATAACGTAATAAAAGTCTAAATAAAATAGAAATACTACTAGTACTACTACTACTACTACTACTATTACTACTACTACTACTACTACTACTACTACGACTACTACTACTACTACTACTACTACTACTACTATGACTACTACTAATAGAAGACAAAGTGACTGAAGATGGGCATTGGCAGAATTCCAAACATGAATTAAAACTGTCATCGGGATTTAAACCTGCATCAGCGTAATCTAATCTAACTAACGAGCAAACGAACATCAATCCGCGAAATGAAACAAAAAAAAAAAAAAAAAATGAACAACTAGCGTTAATAATAAGAATAACTAAAACAAGAACAACAACTTATGACTGGTCTTTGACAGGAAAATGATAAATAAATTATTAGGTTGAGGAACAGAATGATTAGGATTAAGATCCGAGGTGTGTGTGTGTGTGTGTGTCCCATGTGCTGAAAACTTGTGCTGATATGTAAACAAATATGTGATTGGATAACGGTCTCAAGATATACAAGCTACGCATGACCATTCATAAATTGTCGTATTTTTTACGAAATGACAAAAACAAATGATAACAGATACAAATTAATGAAATGAAATGAATTGAATGAATAAATGAATAAATAAAAAAATCCTCGTTGTCGCTTGTCGGTAGGACGTGTTGTTTAATATCTTTGAGCTTTAACAACGAGAGGTAATTAATAATAAACTACAAGCGACTATGAGCGAGACATGTATGTATGTGTGTATCCGACGACCGCAAGCCTAAAGAAATAAAATGATGAAGTAATAAATAAAATGATAGAAGAAAAAGTGAAAGAAAAAGAAAACGAAAAGGAAAAAAAAAAAGATAAGAAAAACGGTAAAGAAAATCCGACAAAGCACATAATAGCATAAATGAAATTATAAACTCACGTGCATACTTACTACTATTACTACACGTTGTAATAATACTATTTTATAATATTTCGACGCCTCTCACGTTCCGAGCATGAGATAGGAAAAAAGAGATAGGATGATCACGTTGTACATATTATTATTATTATTACTATTATTATTATTATTATTATTATTATTATTACTATTATTATTATTATTGTCATTATTATTATTATTATCATTATTATTATTATATTAATTGATAGTTTAATTAATTAAGTGATTATTACGTTAGTCAGCATAATGTAGATTCATTTTATATCTTAGGTTTTGATTAACGCCGAAGTATGGAGCTGATTAAATGATAAATGATAAATTGATAAGCGTTGATAATAGTGCGATCATCGATGAATAAAATTGAGAAAAAAAAAATTGTATAACCGTTAGTAGAATGGTAAAAACTGAAAAGTATCGCATGAGAACGATAATAAGAACGCGCGGCTTGTAAAGATGTTCTGGGCCGCGCCCTTCCTATACTTTTAAATGCCTCAATAAAGAAATAAATAAAAAAGAAATTAACGTGTTTTTTTTTTTGTATTTTTTTTCTCAATTTTTTTCCATATATAATATATATATATATATATATATATATATATATATATATATATATATATATATATATATATATATATATATATATCTTTTCTCTCTCTCTCTCTCTCTCTTTCTCTCTCTGTCTTTTTCTCTCTATCATTATACATTAATATCGTTTTAAGTGATCCATTCGCGGGAAACTCGATATTCCTTTTACCCAGAATTCTTTACAGAGCCTCTTCAACAAATATTCATATATAAGGAATATTTAACGTTTAGGCTTTAACAGTGATAAATAAATTAAATAAGTATATTGATAAAAATAACATAATAATACGAGAACGCGAGCGAATCATAGATGGAAAAAACAAAATTTCTCTTGCGGATTTTTAAGAATATTCAAAATCAAATAATTATTTTTATTGTTTTTTATTATTTTCACATTTTATTTTAATTAGATTTTTTTGTTTGTGCGATACTATCGCACAACGGAATAAAATATAAAATAAAAAAGAAAAATTGCGTAAATTTTTGTAGCATTGTGATTTCTAATAAATTCGCAAGAAAATTTTCACGTCATCCACAACGTTATTAGGCTTTAGACGTGGGTATGTATTTTTTTTTTGCCTTTGCATATTTGTTTACTTTTTTTTTCGTTTTCAATTTGGGCAAGGGGGATAGGATACGCGATTATATACATGTAACTTGCGGCGCGGGTCTTAAAACGACGACCGCGACAGTGCCATTCCGAATGTGAATAACAAGGGGGTGATTAAGAAGATGGCTAAAGCCAACTTGCGCGAAGCATTGATTAAAAAAAATAAAATAAAAATAAAATAACTCGAGCACTGTAGGGCGTGTAAATAGTATAATACTTTTATAATCATATAATATAATATAATATAATAATAATAATAATAATGAAGATAAATTTTGAAGGCACTGAGCGCCAAATTGAGAATTATATGTATAATTTTAAGGGAATGCAAGTAGGAGATACGAAAAGGAGTTTTAATGCTAAGGCTTAAAGGCTAAGGGGGAATTGTTGTTGTGTGACTGTTTTTTTTTTATCTAAAAATACAACTTACATATATTAATCGACGCTAAAGTGATGTGTGCTAATATTTCGCGTACCTTCGGGGCGCTCTATAAGCCCGACCGCATGCTGCCTTATTAATTCTTCCAATTTCAGTTTCAATTTTTTTGTTTTTTCTTATTTATTTCATTTTTGTCTGTTTTGTTTTGAAAGTTTTACTCCACAAGTTACTAATAAAAAAGCTAGTAGTCTTATGCTTTTTTGATTTTTCGTACTTTCTTTATCTTTTTGTTTTATTTTATTTTATTTTTTTTTTCATTTTTCATTTATAATAGTCAGTGTTAAAGTCTCACCGTTTCTCCGTTCGAGTATGAAAATGCAGAGTTTCATTGCAAGCGTCTAAATTATTAATCAACCATTGATTTGATATTGAACTTTAAATATGAAACAACACATTTACAATTTATTTTTTGTTTTCGTTATTTGCTATTTTTTTTTTTTTTTTTTAATCATTCATCGATCGTTAATCCAGACAATCCAAGTTAATCGTTGATCTAGACTTCTCAACATTGACAGAAACATTTAAATATTCATATAGGTAAATAATTAATTCGACTAGACTGGAATATACGATCGTTCGAATGGTTGATATAAGTTAAAAGTTGAATGGCATTGAAGATCGTTTATATAATTTATACTGCAAGCTGATTTTTGATTTGATTAATTTATTAATTTTTTATTTTTTTGGTTTATCTTTTTGTTTTTTTTTTTTTTCTTCTGTGATTCCGTGTGTGAAAATGAATCATTAATAAACGTAAGTCTCGCCATTACTTGACAAAGTGACATCTTATCTCTTCATGCTGATGATATACAAATAAGTCATCTATTCAAAATTCATATACAACATTTATTGATGAATGTGTATTGTATTTAGAGAATCTCAACGACTGACCGCTTGATGACTATAATCTGCCTCGTAATAATATTATACCTGCTAATACCTGTTGCCTAGACAAAAGTGTCTAATTTATAGAGTAAAAGAAAAAAGAAGAATAAAAATAAATAAATAAATAAAACAAACAAAAAATAAAAGAAAAAAATAAAAAAACGAAAAGAAAAATAATCCAAAAATTAATAATTATTGAAAATGAACAAAGTAAAAATTGTGTATTAAGAACGATTTGAAATATTGTAGAGAAAAACTTGATTGCGACGTTGCGTGCCTGAGATAAGAGAGAAGAGATATACCTAGAGAATGATTACGAGGAAATAATGAATAAAGGAGACAATTAGGGTAATGAGTAATAACGCTTGCCTTATACGCACGCATTTGGCGATTGGCGAAAGGCTTTTTTCTAGTTACGTATCTCCTGCTTGCATTTCGACGATAAACTAAATTCCTCTAATGGCAATGAATGAGAGTAAATAAATAAATAAATAAATAAATAAATAATAATAATAATAATTAATAAGCGGGCGAGGCGAGCTCGCAAGAACATTTTACGCCATATACGAACCGTATTTAACAGTTCGCCGCCTCTGTTCGTATGTACGGTGTATATACGTGTATTTTACAATTTTGTGTTAAGCCTGGACTATTGGAACAAGCGATCTCACGACTACTATAGAAATAAAAAATAAAAAATAAAACCATATAATATGTATATATAAATATATACGTATGTATATATTTATATATATGATGTATGATATATGATATATAAAATAAGTTACGATTTAGCGTGGTATTGCAAAATTTATGCAGTAGTGATATGAATGCAAGTTGAAATGAAGAAGAAGAAGAAGAAGAAGAAGAAGAAGGAAACGGAGAAGAAGAATAAGAAGAAAAAAAATTATCGATATGTAGTATGTAACACTACCCTTACCCCCTAACTTAATGTTAATAATAATAATAATGATAGCGTTATTTTAGTTAATTAATTATCCATTTATCTCTATTATGTTCGTGATTTGATATTTTTTTATAATTGAGAAAACAAAAAAACAAAAAATAAATATATAAAAAAATAAAAAAATAAAATAAAATAAACAAAAAACATAATAATGTTCGACGAATGCAGGATTAAGTGAAAAAGTGTGCCCGAGTAAGAGCAGACTGCTGTATAATAGTTCAGGCTGGATGTCGATGTTTGTAGCGGATAAAAAAAAAAAAAAACAAAAAAAAAACAAAAAAAAAAAACAGCATATTGTAATTAAAATTGAGAAAATATTAATCTACCGATTCTTTTTTCTTGTTTTTTTTTTTTTTTTTTCTCATCAATTTTTTCGGCAAACTTTCCAATCTACCCTAACCATTCCTTAAATTTTCTCCCAATTAGAGTTTTCATTAATGACTTCAGCTGCTCGATTACCTCCGGGTGAGTCGTTTGGGATTACCTGAGAGAAATCTAGGGAGAAAATTGTCATCTGCACAAAATCAAAATTTGATCTAGACTATAGAATCAACCTTTCGTCTTGAGTATCTGACCTTTAGCTTTATTTTGATTAACGTTATTAATTGACTCCTTTCAAATTCTGATCTTTAGGGTTCTTTCGATTTGATGATCACTTCGAATTTATTATCTCGAAAACGAATTTTTCGGGCATTTAGGACAGTTCTTATTCGACAAGAGAAAACACATCGAAATAATATTTCACCTTTATTCACATTTTTTCCCAGATATAAGAAATGAAATAAAACTTGGGAAATTTATTATAAAAACTTAACCTTTCGCCAATCCGTATATAATTACGTAGTAGAATATATTCATCACTTTTAACGATTTATAAATTATTTTAACACTTTTTTCTCCGAAACATCGGAGGGGCTGCAATCTCTGTAAAGAATACGGCAATCTTCGCCTCGAAGACCCGCTTGGCCAGCATCTTCAAGGAGACGGTCCCATCCTGACGAACTTTCCACAGACATTTTGACCGTCCGTCTAAAATGAGAGAAAAATGCGTTTTTCAAATGAATTAATTTAGTACTTTACTGAAGTTTTACGTAAGTAAACTTACGTCAGATATTTAGCTAAAATTTTTCCAGTTCTTCCCAAACGTTTACGGAGTTTTTTATTCTCAAGGCACAGCGTCAACTGCATGCAACGTACTTTGGTATCGTCATTCAAAATTTCCTCTTGTTCGGGAGTCTGAAAAAAAAATAAAAAAACCACAGAATTTACAAAAGTTAAATTATGAAAAGAAAATTTCTGGTATTTTCCAACCATGGGATTTAGGCCGTGAATCTCTACGATATCTCGCTTCCTTCGTGACAAGAGAGCGTCTCTTCCCTTCGATGCAGATATGGAGTTTTGAACGATTGCAAAGAGTAGTAAAAGCCCGATGAAACTGACTATAGCAAAGTGCTTCGTGATTGATCCGATAGCGTTCTCAGTTATCTGAGCTGTCGAGACATGGTGCCCATCTTCCACTGTACCAGCCTCATACGTATATGGGAAATATTCTGCTCGTTGTGCAGCAGTGTCCTCGTGACGTTTCAAATTCTGTCCTGTAATCAGACCATCGTTAAAGCTGATTAGATTTAAGGACTGCTGATCAAAAATGGATGAAATGGAGGAACAACTGCTGGGAAGAAAATGTTGCTTTAAGGATAACGAGCGCGACGTTGTTGTTCGTGACCTTTTAAATCTACTATCCGACTAATTATTCATTCGGGTAATTTCGTCGATTGGATTTAGTGCCTGTGTATATACGTTTATATCACGTCGATTAATTTACAATCATGCCGGGGTATATTATTTATAGGGATTTTGTGCTGTAGCAATTTGTTGGAAAATTTATCATAAAACATTATCCGTAAACTGCAACGAAATCCCCGTGCACCGATATACATACATACTCGTACATATCTAAATACACGTCGCGGATAAAAATTATGGACGAAAATCTAATCACCATGTATCATTCCAATAATAAATTGATCGTGAGTACTTTGGCTACGACCGGAAAATTTAATCAGAGGATTCACGGTATGAATACCACGTACATACATACATACATACACGTATAATATTCAGTTAAAAAACTCAATATGTAACGTGAGAATATTAGATTATTCATGCGGCAACGACTGACGCTGAATTTTGCTACGTGCATATCCAGTCCGGAATCAATTTGAAGTTGTTCATTGAAATGGAGAGACTCCATTCGTATATTTCTTTTATGAACTTACCTGGCAAATAATAACTGGAGATAAAGTTCGGCAGGAGTGTTTCTGACTTCGAAAATACAGATGATACCGTTTCCGGTTGACTCCAGGACCAGGCATCCTCCACTTTTTTAACTTCTTTTGATGAAATTACCTGATTTTCTTGCACAGACGCCATCGTGGTGAAATGCATGTCGTTCGCTTTGCTGGAAATTGCAAAAAGGCAACAGCCGAGCACTAGCGTTTTTCCAATTCCAATAATACTGATCATGATGTTTATACACGAGCCTAACCGAGCACTGTAAGAAGCGTGAGTGCGCTTTGATGAAACAGCGTATTCTGATTTAAAAATCTTCGAATCACTCATCAATTTATTCCAGCATATCTACCATATTCTGTTATATACAATTAGGACAATTCAAATAATGCAAATAATTGGTTAGAGTGGTTTGAATTTCTCAGTTCGCTGAACGGACTGAGTGAGGAAACTCTGATTTCCTCTTCAAGGGTTTGCATGCTGTGGCACGGACAACTACCTCACTTCACCATCCACGGCTCGAGAAATATTGGCAGTTTCTCTTTGAAACTATCCCGCTTCCTTTTACTAGGCTACAAAATACCGGAAACCGTCTTCTCGCCTAGTTGCACGTCCATTTATTATACTATAGTTATACCCAGAGCATGAGGAGAGATCGAAAAAGTCTGATTGAACACGTATGAGTCATCTCGCTTTTATAAAGGGTAATATTCTACTTCAACATTTCAACGAGCAAGGCTGATGCAAACCTCTGTATTGATTTTGAACACCCAACTTCAAGTCTCGGAGGTATTCTCTATATTCTAGATAATAAATTTAGGTGAAAACGAACAAACGCATAAGAAATGCATGATTCTTCGCCGTCTGCGATACTTGCTGCATTTTACCAAAAACTCGATAGAAACAGTGGAACCAAATATAGGTGAGTAATTATTAATGAGAAGTTCACATAAAATATGCGCGGGCTATTTTGCATGAAGATGATCACTTCACGGGCTGAGTATCTAATCGGCATTATCTTAATCTCTGAGGGATGGAGGAAAAGATTCAGTAAACTATAATAATGGCGATATTTAATCGACTAGCTTTGCTACCCTCTGAGTGTCCATTTTTTCTGTAAAGTATAATCAATCAGTTTTTCAAGTGATTACAACATCAACTCTATGGTTTATGGATTTTTGTTATTTATTACGGTAATCCTTTTGATTTATCTTTCGGTGTTCTATGTCCATTGATGGACGATCTCAACTCCGTAATAAATTTACCGAAGCCCAAAAAAGAAAAAAAAAACAAAAAAGGGTAAAAGAAAAAAAGATAAAGTTCGGAAAAATGCTGAAGCTTATCCGTTGCGTGCAATATTAACACTTTTTTTTTCTCTTGCCTCAGGCTGAGTGAATTAGGATTTAGGACTACACGATATCGTAGATTGTAACGGGCGAAGGTAGTTCTTCTCCACTCCCATATCAGAACCCGCGGGTTTGCGTGGATCTGGAATGGGATTCCGTTGGATATAGGGAGTCTGAACTCTAGGGGTTGCTATGGCGATGGGGTGGCAAAGGACGAGGGGTTCCACAGCTCGACGAACAGAACGTGCGTCTGTCTGGAGCCACGGCAAAGGGTGAGGAGAGGAGGGATGTCGCGCACCCACGCCGACGACCCGATACATGCAACGTCGTTGTCTGTCAATGCTTGACGAAATCTTTGCTTTTCCTTCTAATAACAAAAATAAAAACAAATAAAAAAAACTTGCGGTCATTTTCAACAACCGTTAATCACTCAGCCATCGCGATAACACATATCTAGAGAAAATCTCCTTCAGAATGTAGTTACTATAAATTCCCCCAATTTTTCAATGTAGATAAACTGAAGCTCGCCCACAGATTTTCGACGCAGACTTTTCACCCTGAATGGAACGAGACTGAGAGATATATGCGCTGTATCTGCGAAGGTAATTTAAGAGTTTATTTATCTCAGCTAGGAGCTGAATCCTTCAGAGATTTTCAGGATTTGGATCAGCTTGGAGTTTATACAAAGAGGATCTTGCGCACTCTATTTTACTGATCGTAGTATGAATGAGCTAACTCATGCTGTTCTCATAATCATAATTACGTATCACGGGAAACTGGTAAAGGATTAGTGTTACATATTTGTCTATAAGATGTTACGGATTGATTACGTCGTTGGAAGGTTAAAATTGGAATCGTTACGAGTACCTAGTCTGTTATTGAGGTCATAAAATGACGTATCGTTGTATTGAATGAATATATTTTTAGACGAGCTCCACCCTCTGTATAGCCGCTGATTTCTGTATCATTTCAATCCATCGTGTAGCCGTCACTCTGCTTTAACAGTCTTCCAACCCCGGCGACGTGGTCATCATGAAAGTTCCATTTATCAATTTTTGGCCGAATTCATTAGAGCCGTCCTATTGTTTGTTCGGAATAAGCAGAGGTTCGGATATTTTATAAATTCTGTTCCGTTTTAATTAGATGCTCTCAGACTTTGAACAGTGAGCTCGCACAGATACCGACCCAAAGTGGTAGCGATGGTTACTTGAAGAGCCCTTAATTGGCATGCTGCATAAAAACTTGCGAACCCTACCGTAGGTAGGTATAATGTACGTACTATGGATCTACTTGGATAATATTAGCTCCATTCCTCCCTATCTCTCGTCAGCTATCTCGTTTACTCTGACAGGGTGAAAACGTGGGACAATGGACATAGACCAACGACGGAATCTCAGGACCAGTTTTGTTGAGTGCTGCGTCTGATTGCAGCCGGTTATTACCACTGTGAAACACGCGAGTCTGGTTGTCCAAGTATACCTATGGTTTCGTGAAACGTTGCTACTGCTATTTGGGATTGTGTGAAATGACCAGTGGTAAAAAAAAGAGGAAAAAATAAAAAGTAAAAGGATGCCATTTTAGTTTTTAGTTGGAGTAATCGAGCTACTGACTTGTGATTTATGAATTCATGATTGAAAAGAAATTATCACCTTACGTACATATTTATATATTAGAAATTAATTTATGATGCGATAAAAGTCATGGGTACTCGATTATCGATCGCGAAACTTTCACGTTGTTATTTTTACTCATCGACGTAGTTATATCAGTGAGCATCGATTGATTTTTTTTTCTTTTCTTTTTTTATTTTCTTCGTATTGTCGAATCATGCCGAAGAGGATATTAATAATTTGGAGAAAAATTCCGTTGTAAACTAATATTATTTCATCGGTAAATCTCCTTCGGAGTAGTTTTCTCAAAAAAAAAAAATATTCAGGACAGGGCTTTCATCGACAAAGATTATTTCATACGATTCACGGAACTGGAATATACCTGGTGAATTTCGAGTAGAATAATGTGACACACTTTCTTAAATAATTTCCTTTTATTATTTAACGTATACATTCGTCTAGGAGTTTCAGTTTTTTAACAAGTCTAATAGGTCTTCAAACACTATGAATAAAAAGAAAATCCATGACAACGATGACGCTTGGAAAAAAGCAGACCTAAAGGGCTTGAAAAAAGGAGCGGTACTTCTCGAAAGAATTTAATGTAATTGCCATTTCAACGAGGGAACCCTCCGAGAAAGGAGGTCACATTATATTTAAGCGGCTATTTGGGTTGCGTGGCCTGGACCTAGATCCGTATACGAGTCCGAGGGCGTATATACATAGGTATATACAGGTGTCCTTTATCTTTTCCAGTCTTAAAGTTAAAGCTGGACAAAAAATTCTGTTCACTCTTTATACCTACCTTTCGCGTTTTTAAAAGCCACAACGTCTCTAAAAACTACGAATTGCTGCATCTTTTCAATCCAATATGGAAAATAAATAACTACCAAGTAGTTTAGAATATTTGCAAGTCTATCCTTGGACGAAGCAAGTTCTCCATTTAGTTGGATTCAGCATGGTCACGAGGTTCGGATTAACCTACAGCAGCTGTATAGCCACTATCGAAGCGGAAGCCACCATCTTGCCTGACCTAGTCTGGCCTGCTCTACTTGATCCGCTCAAACACGCGATAAACACATGACTGTATTTTTCCGTCCCGATCCTTTGTTATCTGTAGTTATTACTCAGGTAGTATGTTACTTGTTGAAACACGTATCGTGTTAATTAACCGATAGCTTCGGCATTATCGAAAACAAGTTTACAATTCGAAATGCGTCCCGTGGATTAGGATCAAATTGCAGAGTGTTTGGACGAGATCTATCAAATTTCCAACAGGTAACGAGATATGACGTGGTGTCATAAAGAACTACACGCTCAAAAATTTTCGAGAGACTGATGATAGCAATTTTGTATTAACTAGCAATAATGCACAGCTTTATAAAGGCTCAACGATTTATGCGAACAAATTTTAAATAGCGTTTCAGATTTTGAAGAAATTGTAAAATAATGAAAACAAAAAATATGTAGGCTGTTGTAGCTAAGCACATCACCATATGCGATTTCGCATCTAACACATAGAGTTTGGCACGTGGCGTGTTGACGTCGTTTACCTATATCTCTCGGGACTAGTTTGGTTTTATGCTGTGGTGGACCGCCTGCAATGACGTAGCGGAACAGATTTTGGGGGAAATCTTGATTTATGAGCCTGTTTTCGACACTTCTTGCGTTGGCTACCCCCCTCGTCTGGATCTTTCCTGTTTTGTGGGATCGGAGTACTTCTAACCACTTCTAAGCGAGCGTTGCATATATACGTATATGGGGGAGTGTTGAAGGACCGTGGAAATCCACCGTTATCAATAATAAATCAAGAGTAATTAAATCCCTGGGAGAGTAACCGAAACCCATTTCCATTACCGGACGAGAACCCGGAAACCTAAAGTCATTGACGTAGGAATTGCTTGCAGAGTTATACTTCACCCGATGTGAACGAAATCTTTATTGCAGTCGTAACGAGGGATCGTTCATCTTTTCTTTATTGTCTTTTTACCTACGCCATGATATCGTACAACAAATAGTTGAAAAGTCGTATAATTTACGGTTGTCTGACGATTGATCGTTCACTGCGATACGAAGTATTCTGTAAAAGCTGAGTCCTTTTTTACTTGCCGTCAAACCTGCGCGGGACAACAAAGATTGAAATTCGTCGCAATTCAGCATTCGGATGGTTCGGGAAAAAGAGCGTTATTTTATTTTTATCTTTTTGAGTGTTTCTCTTCTTTTGAATCGACGGATCATAGAAACGAGCTGCGTGGGAGGACGATGGGTGGTAGTGGTGGTAGTAAATTGAGAAAGTGCGAGTATGCGCTGCATAAACTACAAACTATAGATACGGAGAAGGCGCAAGAGTGTTTAGCCAGTCGCGCGTGTGCACGGTGGCACCCTTGTCTCTTCTACCCCCGACGGTACCGACGCCCCCGCTACCCTTGATGCTCGCGACGCCAGCCGTTTGCGTTATCGAACGAATGCGCGCGCATTGAATAACGAGGGGCGTTCGTCTTGGCTGGCAGAGACCAAACCACACCAACACGACGGTTTGACAGAAGTTGCAGCTCTCCTGAGGAGCGCCCTCGAGGCTATCATCGGCATCGTATTCGACCAAGTGTCGTCATTAGCGCGAATGATCCTGGTGATATTGACAAAAATTCAATAATCTCCGGTACTTATAATCATCGTTATAAAGAAAAGAAAAACACTGCCGAGAATAATCGTCATACAGGATTATCTTGGCGCGAATTTACCGTTTACTGTGATAGTGCAAAGTTTGCTTATTTATTCCAACACTGTGATACATGCTGAGAATACTGAAGAAAAAAAGAAAAAATAAAAGAACACTTAACATTGCAAACGGTCGTCGAGGCAGTCGACTAAACAAAGATGGACTTTTTAGCGTGACGAAGTTGGCCTTATACCGACCAACCAACCGTGTCACGATAGTAAACAAGTGCAGTGCGTAGATCACCCCTCATAACAGGTGAACTACCGCAAGATAGTATCAAAAGAAGAACCGAAACAAACGAGGGATAAAACCGAGAAGTAAAAGGAGATTAAGAACATATAAAAGGAAAAGCATAGCGATAGATCCGGAACGAAACGAAACGTAATAAGATCTTGGAAAAATCATAAGGGGGCATCGATCGCTCGCCATTTTGCACGCGAGTCTCGTTTCCGCGGTGCATCTCCCCCTTTTGTGCAAGGGTCGTAAAGATAGAAGCGCCTTGGGTTGCGAGGGTGCCAAGACCAAGACGAGGGGCCTACGGTTTCGCTAGGGGTTTTAGGGTATTGATCGTCAGTGAGTTGAGCAGGGTGCTCTGTTGCGGTGGGCGGCCATATTAAGTGCCCGAAGCTCAAGACCGAAGGCAGGCTGGGCGGTCGGCTGAGCGAGGTGGTGGGTCCCGCCGTGGAGGAGGCCATTGAGCCCTGGGATGCACCCTCGCTGACGGGACCCAGCGGGACTTCCACGCCAAGGCAGGCACCGCCGCCGCCGCCACCCCCACCGTTACCGCGTACCACCTCGTCGCCGAGTCCTCCACGACCTCCGCGACCTCCACCACCACCGCCACCACCCCAACAGTCCCAAATCGTTGTACCGACTCGGCCAAAACTCGTACCCGCAAGGGCCCAGACTAAGAAGATGGGGACTGTTTTGTCGTTCAGTCCCAGGGACCGACGTGGTTCGGGTTATCCGACCGCGGCTCATCAGCATCCCGCTGATTTCACATTGAATAATTTCAATTACGAACAGCTGAACAACGCTAAGAACCGAGAGAACAAGGGTACTTCATCGGTCGCACCGGCGCCGACGAATCAACCGAACAACAACTCGTTGCAGAACAATAATATAAACTTGAATAACGACAACGCGAGAATTATATCAGAGAAAAATGCTCTGGACAAGAACCTTAAGAAACATTCACTCTTCATAAACGCTCTATCGTGGAAACGGTTCAGTACGACCAACAACAACAAGAAGAAACTTGATAATAAAAATAAAAACATTACCTTCAGACAACCCCTTGACAATATACCAATCGTTGACAAAAATAAGAACATACAAACGCCACAGGTGAGTTTATAATGGTCAGGCTTTTCTCGTTATTTTTTGTTTAAACGTTATAATCGTGCGTCGACGACAAGATAACGATGACGAGTAGGCAGAATTTACTTTACCTCTTCATCGTTTTGCGAATCATTTGATAAACATTGTTGTGACCTCTTATCAAAACCTCGTATCTCGTATGTACTGTACATACATACATACATTATACATACCGCGAATAATATAACGACTAATAAATATTTTATTCTTGTGTTCCTTTGTGCTCTTTATCTCTTCTCATTCTCATCATCATGGCATTTACCTCTGCAGTTTGCAATACCATTTTATATATTCCATATCTATAGTAGCCACATCTATGATGCCTGATCGAAGGTCGACTATTTAATTGGCAAGTAACAATTACGCTGACCGAGTTTACGTAACTTTGAACACGTTATAGCCAGAGGATATTTCTATTAGCTATTAATCGAGAAAGCATGGCATTAGCACAAGGTTATTTCTCGTTATTGATTGAGGCCCGAGTAATCACTAAATCAAAGGTCCGTTAGATCGAAGTATATACATACATCCGACTAGTAATTATATACTATCGTAATAATCGTTCTATAATAACTAATCATGTATGTATGTACCTGCAGCCTGTATATAATTTTCCTGGATGACAAACATTGAAAAAAAAAAAAAAAAAATGACACGCATAAGCGGACTGCAGTATTATTTATCGCAGATCAAAGTACCCGTATCGAACAACAACCACACGACGCACAATCCGACCTGTGAAAAACTGGTCCAGAAACCGCTACCACCAGGACCGAGGAAGACTGTGATCCAGGCATCCACCTCGGAGTTGCTCAAGTGCCTCGGTGTCTACCTTCACGGAAAATGTACGCGGTTGCGCGATTTCCAGGCTGGCGATGCGGTCGTTTGGCTCAGAAAAGTCGACCGAAGTTTGCTTCTTCAAGGATGGCAGGTTAGTTTGATTATTGGTTGATTCTCAGTCGAGATAACGCTAATAATAATTATCTTATTAGTCAGAGATATTATAGGGATAATGATCCATCTGGGATCGAAGCCTTTAAAATATTCCATTTGCATTGTTCGTCTGCGTCGTAGAGATAGCGGGATAATCCGTTGAGATATCACCCCTAATATATGCTAACGAAACAATCTCTAATGGTCCGGCCAACCGACATGGTCGATCGTAAATATTTACGAAACTAGCGCTTGCGCAGCGATCTGGATCCCCCTGAATTGCCGAGGGAAACGAATCACCAGAAGACGGGTGAAAATTTTTCCCGTTTATCCCAAGGGATCTGAACCTGTTCCCGGTATATGGGGCGCGCCTCTGGCAATATGTTCGACTGGCCACAACCCTGCCGAGGGAAGGGTCAAACCGTAAAACTCAACGTGGCGTGTGGACAAATTAACGTAACTCTCTCTCTCTTTCTCTAATATTTTTTTAGTCATACTCTGAACGTGTTTCTCTTTATTAAACAAAAACAACAAATGTACCGTAAATTCTTTTCGAAATTGGGGTTGATTACACCAGCTGAAAAGTTCCTGGCCCATGATTACTTGTAGGGTATCAGAGAGTCTGCAGGCTGTATGCTTGTACAAGTTTCTCTACGTTAGCTAGAGGGCCTTAATTTCTATGAAAGGGACGCATGTGTGACGAAGCGTGCAATCGTATCCAAAAAATCGACGGTGGAGTATTAAGAGGGTGCCCGGAGCACTAACTAGAACTACGTCTATCGTCTATTCACTGAAAATCCATTAGGCAAAAACGAACAATAAACTAAGGTCCTTTGGAAAGCCGGAGCAAGGACCCTCGAAATCTGAACTCTTTGATAAAAGCTAAGAATGATCCTCCTCCTCCGCTAGTGCGGTGCGGTGCGGAATACGCGCGGAGGAGCATTATGACGCGGACAAAGTAACGCTCAATAACGCGGCTGCAGTATGTATGTACACACTCATGTATAACTAGGTAAAAATGTATGATGCATGAAACGTCGTGCATGCGAAAATAGAATTGAAATATATCTATAATACTATATGAAAAGGCCATGACAGATATCTATAGATCTAGTGTAAAATTTACAACTGCAACGTAACGCACAACTGAAATTATACTCTCTGAGTTTAAAACAAAATCGATACACATATACACTCTCATCGGGGGAGAGGGTTTTGTATGCGACTCTGGAGTCCGATGGGCGTCGTCTAGGACAGTAAGGATTTATTGAATGGTAAGAGTTTGTCGAATTGCGTATTTAATTAATACCGAATTAAGTTCATTAATTTAACGTAAATATACCTAAGTAACGCGAAGATTTACAGCTGTTGATGACGGGCATGACGCAGTATCGTAACGTCTGCGTATTGCGTATTGCGTATTGCGTAAGATATATCTAAATACCTACGTCACACGTTAAATTACGTCGCACGAATAGGCAGCGAGACGTTCATTCATCCGTGTACACTTATACACGGTTTAATTGCATCCGTATAGCTCCAGCCGCAAAGGAACGTCGCGACACCCCATGGCGCCGCGAACGTTGACGTCGTCGCGTCGATATCGCAAAGAGGAAGTTGCACCAAAGGGGAGTCTCGGCGCTCAGTTATATCAAAGCCAAACTAAACGGAGCGAAAATCGTAATTTAAAAAAAATTTTCAAAAGTATCCGCGAGCGTATTTTACGCTCTCATAAAATCTCATAAAAACTGACTTACTATAAACGCGGAAGGTTAAATCCTTTGCGTTTTTTTCTTTATAAAAATCACGAAAAGAAAAACATGCATTAGATATTGAACGAAATATTTTCTGTTGTGTCTTAATTTACCAAAATTCTATTCTGTGCTGTGTTTCGGTAGCTTTGTTATCGAAAGAGGGTGCAGAGGGTTGGGGCCACTGTCATCCGGTAGCCAGACGTTTCTTTCCCCTCTAAAGGCCAATGCCCAGATCGCTACCCCCAAAGCCTGGGGTCCATCGCGACCCCACTAGGGGTGTAGAGAAATGCGAAGGGGTCACGTGCGGGCGATTGGATGTGTGCGTTTGTGCGTATTTATATACCCTGTGTAGAGGATATCGCGCATCGTGATTACGTCAGGCACACGCGCCAAGCATAGAGCCGATCATACCCCCAGGGAAACGTGTGGAAAAATGTTTAGCTGGTAAGGGCATTCACCCTTTGTGCGCATATTATACTGCGTAGCAAAAAGATCTATACTTACATATGAGTTATGTATACGTGTGTAGGTATGTATAAATGTATGTACACACTATGTATCTCGCAGGGGACATGTACAGGATGGATTTCTGGAGACCTCGGATGGTATGAGAAGGTAGAGGGTTGGTAAATTACGTCTGGCGAAATTCTTAAGGGAGTTTAAATTATTTCGAAAGAGAATTCTTCTGCCCTTAAAGTTTTATGAATTAACGAGTTTATGAATAAATTTACGCTTGACGAAGTACTTAAATTATACTGTAGGTAGGTACATACGTATGTACATACATACGTACGTCTAATACCGGTAGCGTTCGTGAAAAGTTTTCTTTTCATACCTACTGCGTTTGTACTTTAGTACTCAAGTTTTATTACTTCGTAAACATCGCTTTGATCAGCAATTAGCTATCCACTTAACGTCAAGCTCATGCGGTTGCAGAAATTTCCATTTATTAAGTTAAATGTAAATCGTTACTTCACTAGCAGATTCGAATGACCATGATATTTCCTAATTTTATCAAATGCAACGTCCTTCTCGAAATACTGCAGGTAGATTAAATTGTAGAAATTTTTTTTCCATCGGGATAAAGTATATGAATTTATAACATTCTTGAACACTTGTGTTTTCATTGTGGGATCATTAATTGGGAATGGACATAGGTATGTCTCGAGGAGGATAAATTTCTGGGATATTATTATCAGGAGGTTTAATTTAATCCAATAAATAAAATAATAGTTCTATACAACTTGTGACTTTTTATTTTTTATCAGTGCCAATCAAGTGCTAGTTTCATTCAAGTTTTAGCTTGAAGAGCTGAACAATAGTCCGAACGAGCTGGTCCAATCAAGTTTTTCTGCTGCAATTTTACACCATGAAATGGGAATGCAAGCACCGTTTGGATCTCGTCTGATGTAACCCGGCTTACAAACGCACCCATTAACTTTACAAATCTGGGGAATAGAATGATTTTAAATTAGCACAGCACTGAATTCTCAAAGAAAGAAAAAAAATATGAATAAAGAGGAGATTACTTACTTTTGAACAATATCTTGGCTTCTTCTGCCCACACGTCCACTGGCACGGATTTCCGCAGGGAGTCGTCATCGTGTTTGGCCCGCAATAGTCAACTATAATGTTTTACAATCTTACGTTTCGAAAATATATTATCAAAAAGATTCAATCTTCTGGCATAAAAAAACTGATAGCTAACATATGCCTAGAACATACATTTATACATCAAATTATTTACAAAAGTTTCCAAAAATTCTCTCTAAAGAAAAGGCTTATTATTTAGACTTGGGAATATGGTATTGAATTTAATTGGAATCGAAGATATGAATACTAGCATTAAAAAATGAATGTTAGTATTATCGATTTAATGAGCGATCAAACCAAGACGGTGTGAATGATATAGTTGAACAGAAATTATGTATCAAAAGAACTTACGTGAAAAAACGCCGAATACTAAGAGTATGAAAAAAATTAACACGTTTTGCATATCGACGTTCAGGTGTCAAGACCTGCGCAGGTCTACCGGAATATTATTGATAATTCAACTCTGATCACAAAGTCTGTCATTATACAGTCTACTTCGTCGTCGATCGACTTGCAGCAGTGCTGTCCATTTATGGACTAAAATGTTAAGTCTCATTGGTATCGATGTTTACACAATTGCCACAATACGTATATATACTTCTCATTATTTGTAAGAATAATATACAACGTTTTACAATTGAGTGTAATTAATAATTTTATGTCGTTTATCATGAATAGAAGCTGATTAAAAAAAAATTTTTTATTGGTAACAAAATTTTAGATATAATTCTGCCACGAGAACATGAATCTGCATATTTTATACGATATTAAAAAATTACCCTGCTTTGTTTTCTAAAGTCTAATTGTCTCGTGGGAAAGTGCTCAACTAATACAACTAACGAGTTAATAATCTCCCATAAGGATCTGTACGTCTCTTATATGCGTTGTGGTAGAATCTTTGCTGACAAAACGTCTATATTTATTTTTTAAATTTATTAACTTAAGTGTCAGGTAACGAATCCGATGTCTTTACTTTAAAAAAACAAAAATAATTTTTTAAACGCGAGCTGTTTCGGAGCTGGTTAATAATTCGTTCTAGTCTGGTGTCTGAAATTCGTGCTTAATTAATACCTACGTTCAATTTTCATCTAATTTCAGATCGAAAAACTTACGCTGTCTGTCAAAAACTTACACCTCCAATTTTGTTTCCGTCAATTAGAACGTAAAATAAATTGAACTACATTTCAGATATTAATGATTATTTTTCTTTTTCGACGGTATTATTCACCGTCATTGATGCAAGGGTATAGGGGCTTCAGCTTGAACATATGCTGACAGCAGTTCTCGGCTTTCATAATTCCTCGTGAAAAACTGCTTATTAGTATCATTACACAAGACAAAGCAATCGCTGACGTGGCAAAAGAAAAAAAAAAAAAAGAAAAGAAAAGAAAAAAAATTGTAATTTATATTAACAACAAGAATTTCTTTTTTTACCAAATACAAAAAAATTCATTCATTAACTAAACAAACAAAGTTTTCTTTTTCTCATACAACTTTTGCTTTTCTTACTACTGCCTTACGCTTATTTAACGAAATATTCTTGTTATCCTTAGGCTAACTTTTTCTTTACTGGATTAAACATCATCTTTTTTTCTTAATGACCAAGGTAACTGAAGTCTTGTTCAAATTTAACAGTTTTTTTGTTAAAATTTCTCGTACAAATATGAGAATTTTTTTACTTAGCTTATAGTTCACTTTGTTAAGTCACATTAAGAGGAGCTAAATTATTTGAATAAATCTGATTAAAACTTGCGGTTGATGACGGATTTGAGAACAATTCGATAAACCATCTTATATACTTACGTGAAAGTTTCATTGTCAGAAAAAAAAAAAACTCGAATATACATTTGAATCGATTTATTTACAGTGAAGAATATAAAAGTTAGAGAAATGAAATAATTGTTATTATTTTCAACTTCCTCTTGTCATAATTATTCTAAGTACTTGGACATTTCCGTGTATCGTTGTATTACTCTTTATTGTCTGTTCAGGTATGTGGACAGTGTTGTAACTACAAATCAGCTAATCGTGATAACACGTCATTTAATTCATCTGGATAAAAAAATATTTCACATTAAATACGGTCGTGACTTATGAAAATAACAAGGACAAAATAAAAATCAAAAAACTTACCGGCTATTGGTCCGGTCTGGCCTTCCGACTGCTGTACAACGGATGTCATGATTCGAATCAAGCTTAACATATCACGTGCGACCTGTAGTTCTCCATTTTTATGATTTCGCATAAAATCTGCGTGTTGAATTTTTTTTATTTTAATATCAAGGCTGCTTTCAAAAAGACGGAATATACCAGACATGAAATATGGTGAATACAAAAGTTGAAAAATAAAAAATTTTAATTGCAACTTACGTTTGATGATGACGAATATTATGCACGTACAGACTACGCACCGTTTCGATAACATGTCGATACTGTAAGTTGAAAGCGAATGCTTGTGATGCAGTCGAATTTCATTTAAACTATTTTTTTTTTTTTTTTTTTTTTTCACACGTAGATCTGTTTTTGTGCGATATGTGTTGCTATAAAACTGTTTAAGTAACAACGGGAGCAACTTGTGAGACAAGACTTTGTTTAAACAATTGTATTAAGATAGCTGTTAATGATCACTAATAATAAACTCTTTTTACTTTTCAAATGCGCAAAGGCAAGCTGTCCTTTGAATATCTTTGACCTGGTGTAAGGATAATCGATCAAGATTAACTGACGATTGATATTCTGCGACGGTTTCATTCACAGTAACAAACAAGTACAAAGATTCAAGGATAGTATTTACATTTAATCAAATTATGAAGGTTCTTCGTTGAAAATCGAGATTCTGATTTGTATTGTATTATAAAAATTTACTTCAACAGTCTCTTCATACTTAGGACTACTTATTTGTTGGGAAAAAGATGATAAATAGTCAAACCATAAGATAACCAGCTTATACGAATTATCATATATTGGCGGAAACACAAAATATCTATAAGGACTTACTGCTGGACAACTTGTGGGCCCTTAGAGATTACACGAAGGTTGACAATTAGTGGAACAATTAGTAGGTACTTCGTGCAGCCCACATTCAATATTAGCTATAATTAGACGTAAAATTTGTTTGCCAAGATACTAGAATTTGGTGAAGTTGACGATGATTATAGAAATGAAAAGACTGGTTTTAATTCTGTAGACACTGGGAAGATGGATTATAGAAATGAACAAAATGATGAAACTTACAATTTTCGAACACCGAGAATGACCGACAAAAATTTGGAACAAGGAGCTAGCAAATAATTTGATTTACATCTGTCTGGGAAATAAGCTAGCTAATTTACTGTGACTATGGAATTAAGAAGTGTAAAGCCTCATTTCTTGGTGATATGAAAACACCAGATTAATTTTACGTATAATTGAATTTAACACTTCGGACATTATTTTATTGAAATGATTTAACTTCGTGGCTTACTTACCTGTTTCGTTTTTACATGGCTTAGGACATTTTGATACTTTCTGATCTTATACAACCCTTGGTATATGCATATCCATTCAGAACACAAATCTGAAATCAAAATATTTTAGTTAAAGTCGAGATTCCGTGACAAGTGGACACTTTGGTATGTACAGGATTATAACTCACGGTTTCGGGACAGGGTTGAGGTTCTGGTTTCGCACAAGTAGGTGGGCAAATATTGGCGCAGCCTGGAACTGAAACCGTGTTCGGACCGCAGTCGAAAATCGCCGTGCCTATAATTTAATAGTGCAAACAGTCAATAAATCTAAAAATCCTTTAGCATATTACATGGTAGAACGCGTCCTGGATAAATCAAAATTTGTTTGTTTTAACACTTGGTACATATGTGACCATATAAAAATTATTATCGATATTTGAATCACAAAAAAACTCAGCAAAGGGTGACCAGTTGAATGATTTAAGGATGCCTTGTCAAAACTTATGAGAAATGGCGACGAATTCTATAACTTAATCAAAATGGTCAATGGTTTTCGTTGCATATTGACGTCAGGATGATCACAATCGTCGCGATTTCAGTAGTGAATTGTAATTCTATTCTTTACCTCTGACTTCCAACTTTGATCTTATATAAAATACGTTAGGTCTAAGTAACTCCGGAGTGATGTGAACGTTTTTTTTTTTTTTTCAAATAAATATCTGCTTACTGAGTAACTATGAATTTTATGTGTACAACTTCAACGAAACGGTTTTCATGACAATAATAATTACATGTATGTTATAGAGAAGGTGCTTTGTATGTGAGTAAAAATAATTTGTCTGCAAATATTTTGGCTATGGAAAAATAACATTCGTATACCGAAGGTGAGATACTTGCTTCGTTGAGCGGACAGCTTTCGAATGTCAGAAAGGCTAAATTTTTACTTTAATAGCGAAAAAACTCGGGGTTGATCACTTCAAGTTTCTCGTCATGTATACCTATATACGAGATTCGTCTTTCCGTCAAAAATTCTCGAGGGAGAAAGAATTTTTTGAAATAGCAAAACAAATTAGGTTCGATAAATAATTTTAGCTTAAGCTTTTCTTTAATTGTGGGAAACAATCATTTAACCTTATTTGACGATAAATGAAATTTCATTTCGTGCTATAAATGTTTCTACGTCAGTTTCTACGTGAGTCAGTAGGAAAGATAAGGCAAAAATTAAGCGTCTATTTAGTAATCTTTTTATTTTCAGTACCTAGTACCTACAGAAAACGAAATTAAACACACTTTATCAATCAGCATGTTGCACATTAAAGGATTGTGGCTGCACAGACCCTTTCTGTTTAGTGCAAGAGCATTGCGATGGTCGAATGCAGAGGCTATTCCTATCTTCTGATCGTATGTAACCCTCTTTGCAATTGCATCCTTTCTGAATACAAATCTGGAAGAAGAATATTTGAATTAGTCATCGAGGTTCTGTAATGAGTAAAACATATCGTATTATACAATTAGTTACCGTTGGACAGATTTTTGGTTTTCGCATTGCGCACGTAGGAGGGCAATAATCGACGCATCCTGAAGTAACTGGAACCGTGTTCGGACCGCAGTTCAGATCCGTCGGCTCTGTAATTTCGTGTGAAAATAGCTAGTTCGAAAATCTTTCATTCAGGAAAACGGAAAATGATTAACATAAAACACAAGTTTTTCGATTTAACACTTTAGTATAAGAATATTCCAGGAAAATATGACAATTATTATCAAAATTTACATGTCAAGTTCACTTCATAGATAATGAAAACTGAGAAAAAGATTGCCAGTCAAATGACGAAGGAAATGGTTATTAAGACTCACGGAAGACTGTGAAAAATTTCATAATTTTCAAAATGATCAATTATTTTCCGATCCGTTCGTAATGAATTTAAACTGTGTTCGTAAAAGCGAAAGTAAGGCTAGTGACCGGTGGGTTGACGACAGAAAAGCGACATCAATTTGTTGTAACTTTGCGTCATTTCAGTTAAAGTGAATAATATAGTTAGAAAATGGAATTATTATTTTCGTAATTTTTTTACCACGACTCGAACTTTACCTGAAATAATATTCTACTCACTGTCAGGAGGACAAGATGATATGAGAACGCAAGGGCTCCCCGTACTGTTATCTAGTCTTGTGTAACCTGGAGCGCAGGTACATCCTGGTTTACAGTTGGCTATCTAGAAGAAATTTTTTTATTATTATAGCTGCAACCGCTCGGTTATTGAACAGAGAAAAAATATGCACCAACTCACGAGTTGGTTTGGACAATGTAATATCTTTCCCTGGCTGTCACATGTACCTCCACAAGTAGTGGTACAATTAGTAGGTACCTCGTGCCTCTCCTCGTTACAACAGCCTTCTATAATACGGAATTTATTTTTGAACTGAGAGAAAACTTCTTGATGATTATTTACCATTTATTTTGATTTATAGGACACCATGTATCGCAATTCACAACTACTTACCATCACCGCCTGCAATGGTGAAGGTGATAAGCGCTGAAAGCACCAGCACGATAAATGCACCACGTTGCATGTCGACGTCAATTAGTCACCAATGATCGTGAATTATTTGGATAGAATATTACTTCCAGTTTTTAACGGACTGTAAGATCTGCTCTTATATGTATATAATTTTTTTCAATGGATATATTTTTATTTTAACAATTGGAATGACTAATTGTCGATCATTTATTACCACGCAGACTATGGCATAATATTTTTAGAACAGTGGAATACTGTTTTTGAAGATGTTGGCTCATGCGAGAGCGTTACTAACGAGTGATACTTATGATTATTTACTTCTTTTCACTTTTACATTCATTTTTAGGCAGTATATGTTGCAACAGAAACATTTTCTGGGACAGAAATTTTGTTTGAACAATTTTTTTAAGACAGCTTTTATTGATCCCTAACGTTATATTATATTTGCTTCTCAAATATCAAGGCGAGTTGTTCTTAGAATATTTTGGCCTTGGCCTAATAAATAATAGATTAGAAATCGACGGTTTTTCTTTTACTAATTAATACAATAAACCAAAAGAATTATATTCATTTTGTTAAATGATCGGTTGTTGAATTCAAATCGAGTTTTTGATTTATACATATGTACGTAAAGTGTACTGCTATACGGTATCTTTGTACTTGAGACTGCTTATTTATTGGGGAAAGGATAGATATTTAAATAATAATAATAAAAAAAAGGTAAAAACAACGTGTTAACTTGAGAATATTTTTATTTATAGTAGCTAATACAAATACCAAGTCATAGGAAGTCGCATTATACAAAGTTAATCTATAAGGGATCCAGAGTCTCTTGCTAGTGGCAAGGACATTGCAGAATGAGAATGCAAGGGCTTTTCCCTTGAAATTCGCGTCTCATATAACCTTTGGCACATAACATTCTGAGGTTAACGTTAATGTTGAATCAACAAAACAGATTAAATCGAAATCGAAATAACCAATTGTATCAAGTTTTTTATACTTGATTCGAAAGATACTATATATCAATCGTATTCCCTGTTAGTTCTTCTCCAATTGAGGAAAACATTCAATTCACCTTATTTTACAATAAATGAATTTCATTTCTTGCTATAAATTTTTCTACGTCAGTGTAAGAAAGATAATTAGATAAAAATGACACGTCTAATTGACAATATTTTTATTCATAGTAGCCGCTAATACAAAAACCAAGTCTAACATGTTTTTTCAATCATGATTTTATCACAATACCGACACATATTCATGAAATCATAGTAGTTGTCTGATCAGTGCAAGGGCATTCCGATGGTCGAATACAGAGACTGTTCCTATCTCCTGATCGTATGTAACCCTCTCTGCAATTACATCCGTTAATAAGGCAAATCTAAAACGAAAATATTTGGGTTAATCATTTAGATCTTGTGATGAGTACACACTCGTAGTACATGGATATAACTTAGTACCAGTGGACAGATTGCAGGCATTCGCACCGCGCACGTAGGTGGGCAAAAATCAACACATCCTGAAGTAACTCGAACCGTATTCGGACCGCAGTTGAGATTCGGCGGCGCTGTAATTTCGTGTGAAAATAGCTAGTTCAAAAATCTTTTACCAAAGAAGACGCAAAATAATTAACAGAAAACGCAAGTTTGTCGATTCAACACTTTAGTAAGAATGTTCCGGGAAAATATGACAATTATTATCAAAATTTACATGTCAAAGTTCACTTCATAGATTATGAAAACTGAGAAAAAGATTGTCAGTCAAATGACGAAGGAAATGGCTATTAAAACTCACGGAAGACTGAAAAATTTCATAATTTTCAAAATGATCAATTTTTCTCCGATCCGTTCGTAATGAATTTAAACTGTGTTCGTAAAAGCGAAAGTAAGGCTAGTGACCGGTGGGTTGACGACAGAAAAGCAACATCAATTTGTTATACCTTTGCGTCATTTCAGTTACAGTGAATAATATAGTTACAGAATGGAATTATTCTTTTCGTAATTTCTTTACCACGACCCAAAATTTACCTGAAGTAATATTCTACTCACTGGCTGAGGGACAAGATGATATGGGAACGCAAGGGCTCCCCGCACTGTTATCTAGTCTTGTGTAACCTTCGGCGCAGGTACATCCTGGTTGACAATTTCCTATCTAGAAGGGAGTTTTTTTTTATTTTTTTTTACGTCGTAACACTAACTACTCGGTAATTGAACACAGAAAAATTATGCGACAACTTACGAGTTGGTTTGGACAATCTAGTATCTGCCCCAGGCTATCACATGTACCTTCACAAGTAGTCATACAATCAGTAGGTACCTCGTTCAGTCCACATTGGACAGGTTCTAGAATTAAACGTAAAATTTATCTGTGGAAATACTGTACTATTTCATAACGATGAAAATCGTTTATGCGGAACGTTCTGTTCATATTAATTCTAGATCGGTACTTGTGTGAACAGAATGACTAGCTTTAGATAGAAGAAATATGATTTGGAGAAATAATCAAATCGATAAAACTTGCAATTTACGGACAACGAGAATGAACGTCAAAGATGTCAAATATATGGCAAATCGTTTACATTACACCTGTTTGGCAAATAAGCACCCTGTTAGTCAATCTACTGTGACTATAAATTCAAGAAGTCATAGAGCTTCATTATCCGTCTAAGCATGATAGATATCAGCTTAATTTTAAGAACGATTCATCGTTGCATTGGAATGATCTAACTTCGTGGCGCTTACTTACGTGGTGTTCTATTGCGTGGCTGAGGACATCTCGACTCGCGAACACAACGACTATTAGGACCATTCAATCTTATGTAACCCTCTTTACACACACATCCATCTAAAATACAAACCTAAAACGAAAATATTTAGGTTAAATATTGTTGAAATTATGTGATGGTTCATACCGTGGTACACGATTATATAACTCACGGCAGTACAGAACGTAGGCTGCGGTACATCACACGAAGGTTGACAAGGACTAGTGCAACCTGAAACTCGATCCGTATGTAGACCACAGGCATGATTCGTTGAATCTGTAATTAGATGGGCAAACAGCTAATTTAAAAATATTTCAACACAAAGAAACACGTCACGGTTATCCCAAGTCCACTTTAAACTTAGATTAATAAAACAGAGAAGGCTGACCAGTCAAGTGATGAAGAAAATGGTTGTTTAAACTTCCGGAAGGTGGTCAAAAATTTCATTAGTATCAAAAATGATCAATTCTTTTCGTTGCATGTATGTGTACATGTGTGTATGTGCAACATGTATCATAATCCACAAATACTTACCATGATCTCCTGTAGCCACGACGAAGGCTACAAGCGCTGAAAGCACCAAAGTGATAGATGCACCACGCTGCATGTCGACGTCAATTAGTCACCAACGATCGTGAATTATTTGAATAGAATTTTATTTCGAGTTTGTCACTGACTACAAGATCTTTTTTTATGTAGTCAATAAATGTTAACAACGATCTTTAATGCAGCTTCTCAATTTCAATAAAAATATTTGTTCCAATGGCTATTTTTATTTTCATACTACGAATAACTAATTATCGAATATTTATTACGACGCAAACTGAGACATAATATTTTTAGAATAGTGAAATACTGTCTTTGAAGATGATGGTTCGTACGAAAGTAACAAAATGAAACTTGAATTTAAAGTTGAAACGTAGCGTAAATTTAAAAACAATTTCTCATAATCCTCTTATTCTGTTCAAAAGCATCGAGATTCGGGTTACTGAATAGCGATAGTTACAATAAATTATTCACTTTTTTTATACATCTACATCCACTTTTATACGCTATATGTTACAACATAACTGTTCAATTAGTAGCGTAGGTACACATCTTCTAGGACAAAAATTTTGTTTGAACAATTGTTCCAAGACAACTTTTGATGATCACTAACGATGTATTATTTGCTTCTAAAATGTCAAGGCGAGCTGTTCTTTGAATATTTTAGCCCTGGCCTAATACATGATGGAATAGAAACTGGTGATTATTATTTTTTGACGCTTTTATTTTTACTAATCAATACAACAAAAACGAAAGAATTATTTTAATTTTACTAAATGATCGATTACTGTAAATAACGATAGAGGTTTTGATTTATAAAATTGTCAAAGTTTACTGCTACGGTAAGAGTGCTAATTTATTAGGAAAGAAGGTAAAGATAGCGTGTCAGCTCGAAAATATTTTTATTTACAGTTTGGAGTATAAGCTAATATAAACACCAAGTCATATTTGTCACACTATACCAAGTTCTAAATCTATAAATGCTCCAGATTCTCTTCCTACTGACAATCAGTACAAGGGCATTGCGAAATGAGAATGCAGGGGGTCGATTCGCGTCTTATATAACCTTTGGCACATAAGCATCCTGGGCTTTCACAGTTTTTCTGCAACATAACGTCTTTCAGTCACAGCCACTACTCCACTTGATTGGCGGAAACACAAGAAATATACGACGACTTACCGCTGGACAACTTATGGGTTTTGGGTTGTCGCATGCAGGTTCGCAAGCGGTTGAGCAATTAGTTGGTACTTCGTGCGGCCCACATTCATCAGTACCTATAATTAAACGTAAAATTCGTCTTGATGCTTATGGAAACAGAACGACTGGATTTAATTCTGGAGATAAGAGAAACATAGATTGCAAAGATAATCATGCAGTAATAATTACTTGTTTTGATATTACACGGCTTAGAACATTCTGATTCCGTGGTCCGCAACTGAAATCCGTGGTCTCCGTAATTTCATGTGAAAATAGCTTGTTAAAAAATGCTTTAACAAGAAAACGCATCATGGTTAACTCAAGCCGCATATCTGCATGTTTCAACGCTTTTGTAGAAATGATTCACGAAAATATGAAAATAATTAGTATCAAAATTCACATCTCGAGTCCATTTCATGGATCAATTAAGTTGAGAAAGGGATGTGTAGTTGAATAGTATTGTAAATTATGATTCAAACTTACGGGAAATGAGGACAAACTTTATAATTATCAAAATAACCAAAGGTTTTCGTTGCATGTTGTCGTAGGGGATGGACCCAAAATAATCACAATTGTAGTAGAATTGTAATTCTACTTGACTTCCGAGTCTGGTCTTATAGGTATAGAATACGTTGTGACCAAGTAGCTCTTAAGTAATGTGAACGTTTTTTTTTTTTTTTTTTTTTTTTTTTTTTAATAAATAATAGGTACTAAGTAATTATAAATTTTTTGTACAACTGCAACGAGACCATTTTCATCATAATCATAATTATATGTATGTCATGGAAACGGTGTTCTGTATGCATAAGTAGAAATAATACATGTCTGTAAATATTGTGACTATGACAGAATATTCGTACACCAACGATAAACCATTTGCTTCATTAAAACGAACGGTTTTTGTATGTCAAGAAGGGGTTAAGTTTTACATTGACAGAATAATAACTCAAGTTTTAAATTACTTCAAGTTTTTCAACGTATATACAAGATTCGACTTTCCACCGAAAATTCTCGTCAACTTATTGTACAATTAAAATTTCATTTTCATTTAATTTCATCGCAGCAACCCTTTATTTAGATTTACGGTCTTATTTTAGTGACTCGAAACTGTTTCGAGCTTTTCAGAGAAAAAAAAAATTTGTTGAATCAACAAATCTGATTAAATCGAAATCGAAATAACCAATTGTATCAAGTTTTTTTACATTCGATTCGGAACATATTATATCAATCGTATTCCTTATTAATTCTTCCCCAATTAAGGGAAACATTCAATTCACCTTATTTCACGATAAATGAATTTCATTTCGCGCTATAAATGCTTTTACGTCATTGTAAGAAAGATACAGTAAAAATCACGTGTCTAATTATCAATATTCTTATTCACAGTAGCTGCTCATACGAAAACCAAGTCAAATATGTTTATTCGATCATCATTTTATCACAATACCGACACATATTTATGGACTCATAGTCGTTGTCTGATTAGTGCAAGGGCACTGCGATGGTCGAATACAGAGGCTATTCCTATTTTCTGATCTATGTAACCATTTTCGCAATTGCATCCGTCAAGAAGACAAATCTAAAACGAAAATATTTGGGTTAATCGTTTAGATTTTGTGATGAGTACACACCCGTAGTACACGGATATAACTTACTGCCGGACAAACTGTAGGCACTCGCACCGCGCACGTAGGTGGACAAAAATCAACACATCCTGATGTAACTGGAACCGTATTCGGACCGCAGTTGAAATTCGTCGGTGCTGTAATTTTATGTGAATATAACTAGTTCGGATATCTTTCATCAAAAAAGACACAAAATGGTTAATATAAAACACATGTTTGTCAATTCAACACTTTAGTAAGAATGTTCTGGGAAAATATGACAATTAGTATCAAAATTTACATGTCAAGTTCACTTCATAGAATAATCGAGCTGAGGAAAAGATTGCCAGTATAATGACGAAGGAAATGGCTAATAAAACTTACGAGAGACTGTGAAAAATTTCATAATTATTAAAATTATTAATGATCGCAATCGATTCTGTCGTTATGAATTTAAACTGTGTTCGTAAAAGCGAAAATAAGGCTAGTGGCCAGTGGGTTGACGACAGGAAAACGTCATCAATTTGTTGTACCTTTGCGTCATTTCAGTTACAGTGAATAATATAGTTACAGAATGGAATTATTCTTTTCGTAATTTCTTTACCACGAGCCGAACTTTACCTGAAGTAATATTCTACTCACTGGTCAGGGGACAAGATGATATGGGAACGCAAGGGCTCCCTGTACTGTTATCTAGTCTTGTGTAACCTTCGGCGCAGGTACATCCTGGTTGACAATTTCCTATCTAGAAGGGAGTTTTTTTTTTAATTTTTTTTTTTACATCATAACTGCAACCACTAGGTAATTGAACACAAAAAAAATTATACGACAACTTACGAGTTGGACTGGACTTCTAATAAAAATATTTTTTCCAATGGCTATCTCGAATGTAAAGCCTGAAATAACCGGTTGCTTATCGTTCATTACGCCCGTTCAAGAATGTCCAAATGACAAGCCTGCGATATTTCTTTTTGTCAAGTTCTTATTCAGCATTATTTATTCAGCCAGTAGAAGAAAACATTTTCGTCCAATTCCTATCTTCTTCATACAAGCAGCCAGCACTATCCTCCGTTACTACTAAAAGTATCAAATTTTATAAATACCACCTATCCTATCATGAGGATTGATAGCCCTTGAATGCTGTTCGAAAAAACTTCTGAAACAAAATCGTAGATTTTCATTCCCACAATTTAACCAGCGAGATCCCATGTGCCCACTATTTTTCATCAAGAAAAATCGTTGACCACTAGCTGTCGTCCACAGTTTATTTCACTTCAGCTAAACCGTAAGACAAATCAAGTGACGGCAATATCCCGTTCAGGTTCCGGTGACCTTACAAAAGAATTAGAATTTGCTGGGGGTCAACTGTCACCCTCTGTGATTAACGCTAGGAATTTAATGACCGGATCGAATGGTCTCAGCGCGTGGAAATCTAGATTTATTTATACGTATACATATATACCTAGAAGAGAACAAAATTTATGCAAACTCTTTGGATCAATAACGGTTGTCCGGTAATTAAGTCAATCGATCGCAAGCAAAGAGTAAAGATAAGACGTTGAAACCAAAGCCGTATCAAGAGAACTTTGGACATATAGTAAACACGTATCACACTACCTCTTGGAGTTTGGCGAGTCAGGCTCAACGATGGCTTTAATACCGTCATTAGCCAGGATATTGAGACCTATCGAGTGTTAACAATAACTTGGTCGAATGCTTTCGTCTGGGGGTCGCGCCAGAACGTCGGCAAATACTTGGATACCTAGACAGCTAGTCGTAGTCGAAGAGTATGGGACTTGATCCAATTAGCAGAACCCATATCAATATTTCTGGTCTTGTTGAGCTTTGTTTGTGTCCTCGACAATATACTAGAAAGCACGAGTGCAGAACGAAAAAATTCCTATCGATGATGAGGGGCGCGGGTCGAGGGCGATCCGGACTTGGGGAGGACCTTTTCCTCATTTACAACACGAAGCCAAAAAAAATTTCTTGTCATCTAGTACACGTCCATGCAGTCAGTCACCCTCGTTACGGAAACGAAACAAAATACTTGCAGTCCAACGATACAAGAATTCGCGACATTTCTACTGCCAATGACAACGCGCAGCCCCGGTCTGTCTGGAAACCTCATAAAAGCAAAATCTGAATTTAATTAGCTGACGAAGTGACAATCTGTTCTCGGAATGCAAAAGCACGGTGAATGATTAGCTTCGTTTAATCAAGAACGAATTTTACTTAAGATAATGGCAAGATTGTAAACACCGAATAATGATGTCGACATTAAAGGATACCTGCTAACCTGCCACCCTCGTCTCAGAAATGGTGTTCTAAATGTATTTTAATCCTGCACCCGGATAATCGATATCATTAATTAATCATCTTCTCCGAAGCCTTTCGTTTCGTCAGAGCTTTAACATCTACATCAAAACGTAAACAAGATTTTCGTGACCCGAGACGAAGCGAGGGTGCCGTCGTTCAGGGTGAGGCAGGGTGAAACAGGGAAAGGCAGGGCGCCAACCCCTCGGAGTATCGACCGAACAACGATATGCTATACAGTCAACGGAGTAGGCAGACTCTCGCACACATATACTGAAACTTGGAGAGTTCGGCTAAAGAGAAAATCTATACATGTGTAAAAAGGATCAGACAGGATATCCTAGTACATAAAATGTGGATATTCCGATCATGCGAAATACTATTCGTTTACAAAATTTCGATCATAAATATAAACAGACACGTGATAGACCGTCTTGGTAGACACAGAAACTACTAGGAAGGCTTCCGACAATGTGATCCCGTGGGCTTTTCTATATGGCTTGTTTCTTACGATTAGTTCTTAGCTCACGTGCTGGACGGATAATGGTTTAAACGTATTTAAGAATAGGATATAATAATAAACCTATACACCTGTAAGGTGTATTCGTCACACGTGCCTTACTGTTTTTTCATTTAATTCTGAGAAACTGATTTTTTTTTCCATAACTTCCAGTTCTCTGCACGCATGTGTCACACGCACGCGCGTAAATATTACTTCATCGAATTGACGCGGTGATACTAGGTAGCGGTTACATGCTTTCAGACTTCCATTCGTGGCTAAAAATAACGCAATCTATGTAATTACATAATTCATTGAAAGGGACGATGCAAGGGAACTATAACTGTACATTTATATACAGAATTCCATGAAATTTAGTAGCCTCAATATTTCAATGAATTGTGCTATTATTAGCATGGCGTTATGCAAAAGGTATTACTTCACACCTTGCTGACCGATATACCTCATGGAATGACGGGTTTTCATCGCCTAATTCTGTTTCTCGAAACCTCTGACAGCTCTTAAGTAACAAAAGGCATGAATCCAGAGAGAATCAAAAATAGCCACTGCTGTATACTCGAAATATACCCACTTGACGACCTGACAAAGCAATTACATAAAACCACCAACTCTGAGGAACAGTGTGTTGGCAACCACAACCGCTCACACAAACATTTTGTAAATATATGATGATATTATACCTGGATGTACTAAAAGTAACATAGCGAAGGCAATTGTGGTGGCGGGAATGGTAACGGCAGCAGGTTGCTGGTTAGAACCTCCCGTATCGGGGGCATCGATCCTATGTCGGGTCAACGAGAGGCCTCACCAACAACACGAGGGGCGACGCACACCTTCGTCTTCGCGACGCCCTCCCGGTCGATGTACTTCGCCATCAGCCCCAACGTGTTCTGATTCAATACCAATTCCTCTAGAAAATCTCTTTAACAGATTTTTTTTCTTTTCTTTTTTTGAAAAAAATTGCATAGCAAAAAAATGTAACAGTCGTAGATTTAATTGCGGTTTACTTTAGTCGTTCGTTATATCAAGGCAACGTTATGCAATGAATCCTCAATTTTGTTATGCTCCAATTAGCATCACTTTAATTCGATTTTTCAACAAGTCTATTTGCCTGCCTCTTAAGCCTCGATTGAATATTCTCGCGTTATAATTTGATCCCAAGAGTTCTCATGGTCGTAGTTGTACCGCGCATGGACCAGCATCAATGCACAAGCTCACTAAGGGGCGGATACCCCTGCCGTGGTCCCAGATGAACCAGATACCTGGAGAACGATCGATGCCCCAGATGAATGTGGTCGCAGCCACTACGACCTGAATCGCTTAGCTGTCGCACACCGACAATTTTACCTCTAGATATTTATATCAGGATTTCAACAGTGAACTGGAATTTTTCTTTACACCTTTTGCATCTATGCAATTTCACAATTGCATACCGCAGCAAAGATATGTAGAGAAATGCTAAGACTTGGACAATTATCATTGAAAAAGAAATATATGTAGAAGGGATTAATTCTTTTGTTAAATCCTGAATTCTATCCAAGGCACTTGCGAAAGGGGTTTCTACTGCACTTGGCGTGAATGTCATGAATATTAAAATCTTAACTGTTCGCCTGGCACGAATCTCGACTTTCATAAAGTTATACGTAGAGTTTTAGAAACTCTTCGTTGGAGTTTAGTAAGTTCTAGAAACAAGAACGTTATAGATGTATACATATAGTTTAGGAAACTTTTTGGGGTAAAAAATTCTGTGTGAATTTTTAATGATAAAGATTTGGAAATTTTTGGTAGACTATTTTGTGTTTTTGTTTTTCATAATTTTTATTTTATTTTAGAAACATAGTGATTTGTGCCAGGTGAAAACGTGACTCTGGAATTAACTATTGATTACCCAATCGTTAAGTCGGTAGTAGACGTGGACGACTAAGCCCTAAAAACACGCGACATACGAAGCATGACTCACATTTCTGTCTGCGACGACAAAACCAGCTTTCAGGCGACCGAATATAGGCACCTACTTTCATCAGACGACTGCATAATCAAGTAAAAAGCCCAACAGACAAAAACTGTCTAATCACCGTATCAGCTACAACACTATAACATCTACTTTCAATCAATACAGAAGACGTATTGAATAAGCCATAAAATAAGCACGAGATATATTTACAGCAACGGTTAATACCGATTTGTAATTCTCGGCGAGACTAGTAATAATAATTAGCACTGCACCGTCTAGACAGCCTCACTATATCTCTTACAGAACCTTTTTGCACATAAAAAAATAATATCGTACGTTCACACTTCATTTAAAAATTCGACACGTTAATGTCTCGCGTGAGGAAAAAATTCTGCCCTCCTTTTGTGTTGGCGAAAAATTAAGGGGCAACCGTTATCGCGATTAATTATCATCAATTCAGTTACACCATATTCTGGATAGATGCTCCCCTGTGATTGATATGGTGTCAGCTAGATGCATGAATTGATTCTACGCATCGTATGATTACTTTGTTACGAAATCGTAACCTCGTGCGATATTGATTAACTAATTTGTCATTTGTCTCATTTCAAACTTTGTGATATAAGCCCGCTGTTCAATATAATCTTGTTTTAATATTATTTTTTGTTTTCTTTTAACAGGACGTTGCCTTCATCAACCCCGCGAACGTAGTGTTCGTGTACATGTTGGTTAGAGAGTTGGTTGACGGCGAAGAAGCCTCGGAAAAAGAGCTGCAGGCGACGGTATTAACGTGTCTCTATCTGAGCTACAGTTACATGGGTAATGAAATAAGCTACCCTCTGAAGCCGTTTCTTATCGAGGATAATAAGGACAAGTTCTGGGATCGATGTCTTCTAATTGTAAATCGACTGAGCGCCAAGATGCTCCGCATCAACAGCGAGCCAGGATTCTTCACGGAGATCTTCACCGAGCTCAAGGTGAGTCTTACGGTTCTTTCTATCCAAATTTCACACGCCATGAAATCCTAGAGAAATAAAAAGTCACAAAATTAACATTTTTTGTTGTTGTTGGAACAGGCATGCGGAGCTGGAGAACGAGGGACCTTGCCTGGGAGCGGTCTGGAGCGGAGCCTCGTCGTCTCCGGAATCGCCGTCCCAACCAAGGCAGCTTGACGGAGTTACACACACCTGTTGGTGCGCATCGCCAGGCACGGCTGCGACGTCACGACGCTCTGACCGCCGGGGCAGCGACGAGGAGGTGCTGTCGCGGCCTGAGCCATCCCCGTCAACCTCGGCGACGCGGCACCATCAGGAATGTCATAGAAGTGTATGTGGGGCAGACGAAACGCGTCGTAAAAAGTCTACCCCATACACAATCGAGGATTTAGACGCCATAGAGCCAGCGCCTCTTCAAGAGGCTGACTCCGGGGTAGCGTCCTCCGCGCCAAAATGTAGCTGCAGTCGCGAACGCCCTGTTAGGCAGCTAGAAACAGTGCAAAAGCACCGAAGCGCAGAGACTCGATGGGCAAACAGTTTCCTTTCGCCAGAGGAACCGCGATGGGATTACCGAGGCCGAGGGACAAGAGGGGCGGAATTTCGTTGGGAGCTTCACACGTCACAAACAGACGTTGATATCGCCAGAAATACGCGATCAAAGTGTAGCTGTCACAGTCTGACATCGGAAGAGGATAAACGACCCGTGGATAGAGGGGATTTACGGAAACACCATAGTGCTGAGACTGACAAATGGACGCTGCATCCAGACGCTGCAGCTCCACGGCATCATCTCCGAAAACACAGCAGCGACGATACACGGATGGCTCGTGACGCCAGATGGACTCTTCAAGTGCCCGAAGTTCTCCCTAATCCAAAAAATCGGTGCACATGCTCAAAGGCCAAACGTCTCTCCTTATCTCCTGCCGATGCACGGCCGTCAGTTGAACATTCTGCAAATTGGGTCTATCACCCGCAGTCTACAACCCCAGAGAAATCCGCACCCTCTTCCTCGAAGTCCGCATCAAAAAAGCACTCTGAAACTAAGGATGCCAAAAGTCCGGATGTCAGGGTTAAACCAGCGGGAAGAGAGCTCAAAAGGCAGACGAGAGTGGATTCTCAAAATTCCACGAAAAGGTGGGAGTCTAAGGATCATCTCATCTTGCCTGGAGACGATGGTAGAAAAATGACGCAGTCTCGATGGGCTGGTAAAACGCACTTATCATTGCCAGTGGAAACGCATTCTGGTTCAACCTGGCTCAGAGGTCAAAGATCACTAGGTGAAACCTCCGTTACTAAAAACGCAGATAAAGTGCAGGAAAAACACAAGTTGGCAACTTGCAAGAGTCTTTCACCAGAACCGGTTACGATGGACCGAACAGCGATGACGAGGAGTGATAATGGTGTGGATAAGTCAACTGCGCGGTATGTGTTTCCAGAGATTGCAATCACTGACGCGAAATGGGCTCCGTACGAAGGTTGTTCACCGTTGCCAAACGTTGGTACGAAGAAGCGGGACCAGAAACCTGCCGTTGTTACCAAAGAGACCAAGTGGTCTCATCGTGGTGAAGAGCCCACTGGTGCCCAGCTCCCAGGAAGCGAGGATCCTGCGGAAAGTTGGTCTCCCTTTCGTCACGTAACTCCAACGTTCTTTCCTCCACCTCAGTCATCGCCTAAGGCCGATGACGATGGTAGATGGAAGTTCCTGAACCAGATATCCCCGTTTCCGATTTACCAGGGCGCCTGGAAGGAATGTTCTTCTCCGGATGAAATCGAGCTCGCGATTACGTCCCCGGAAAAGTTTCTTCTCCAGCCCCTGATCTCGTCGCCAAAGATTATTGAAGTTGAGGAAATTCAGGGCGAAGCGATCAGACACGTAAAGCCCGAAGAACCTCCCGTCCAAACGTTAGAGTCGCGGAACCGTCAACGACCACAACTTCTGCGCTCGAAGGCTCTTCTTGAAGTCCCGGTTATCGACCCTGCGAAGAGATCTCTTAGCGAGGAGGTGCCCCGATATCGAATGAACGAAACGGTACGGGGGCCAAATCGTGCCAGGAGTGAAGAGGGACCCAATTATGGGGATCCATGGTTCGCGAATAATTTGGTCGTAGAGTCCACGGAGATGTGTCAGTACGTTACTACTGTCTAATTACGTGGATTCAAAACCAGATGATAAATCGCGTTTGAACTAAAAAGTTGCTAGTGATTTAGGGGAAGATTTTCTAATTAGCCCTGGGAATCGTACCTATAGACAAAACGTATACTTACCATACTTGTAATAGTTTATTAAGTATAAACTCCGAGTATTTTTCGTCGTTCGGTAAATCGTTGTATACATACCTATCTCATATCTAGGTATGTATATCTTTGGCGATGTGAGGAACTTGGTATATAGTTTACGGAAATAATATACAGACAAATAGTGCACGCCAGCTGGATAATATAGGTGCGTTGGTTTTGCCACAGCCTTTTACTATGCGTATATAGTAAAATTGACTCAAGCGTTTGCAGCAGGATCAAGAAGGAGTCCGCGTTCCATCGATCCTGTGGCAATACGCGAACAATTTATATGAAGTAAATAAAGTCTGGTGAAGTAGTTGGTAATAATAAAATAATAATATTGATAATGAAAAGCTAGCGTGTAAGTAGATGTAACCCGAAGATAAGAGAAAGAGAAGAAAACAAAAAGCAAAGAAAGAAAAAACCAAAAAAAAAAAAATTAAAAAAAAACCCAAAAAAAAAAAACAAAAAAAAAAAAAAAAACAAGTACTTAAAAGTCACAACTATTTATAATATGAAATATAATGATGCTCACGATAAACAAGATAAACAATCCATGTGTGCATTGAGAAGGAAAACTACTTACCTATACCCGCTGAAGAGCGGGCACTGCCCGCTTATAAGTAACCCCATTGTTCGTTTATTGATTGAATGTGAAAAATGAAACGATGAAAGTTCGAGGAAGCATGATTTATAACGTATATATGTATATGTATATGTATATGTACAGGAAAGCTGACGAGCCATACCTAAAAGTATTCGTAAATAATACAAAATGCGGAGTGGAGTCGTCGCTAAGTTCGGTTCTCGAATTAATCATGTTTCGTAAGTTTAGTTGGTGGCCCGAGGAGTTATGAAGGTGGCCCAGTGCCGGCGCGTGCAATATTAATTAGAATAAATTCTAGCTAATTAAGTGATAACGAGGGTAACTCCCATCCCGCGTTATGACCGTGTAACTGTTTGTTGACTTTAGGTTGATCGCGTGCTGCCAGTACTTTAAACAAAAAAAAAAAAAAATACTTAAAAATAAAGAGATGAAAAATAATAAGTTGCGATTCGTTGCGTTGATAAAAGGCTATGAGAATATGGTTCGAAAATCTTTGAGTCCTGCCGTACTATGACGAATTGAAAAAAAAAAAGACGATAAAAAATTATTTCTCGAGTCTCTTATTCTTTTTATAAATATATATATATATATATGTAAACTTCTATTTTTATTTTTTATTTTCTTCTATAAGTATATTACTCGTATAATTGATTTGACGGTATCTGTGATGACTGCGTTTATTGTAATTGTTATTTTATAATACGGTTTAGTTTTCTTTAATCCCCTCTCCCAAGTGATACGGTTGGTATTTACGAATCTGTAGTATTTACCAACTTGCGAGCTAATATTTTAAGAAATTACCAAGATGTCTGCCACGCGACCACAAACGATCGAAATTGGTTGCAGAATCTGTATCTTTAACTGCAGCCTAACGCGACCAACACGTCGTTAAAAGAATTTGTAGTGAAATAAAATTATTTTCTAAAAATTACTAAAAATATAAAATAAAAATTGAAAAAAGAAAAAAGAAAAAAAAAAATTAAATTAATAAATAAATTGAAAAAAAAAAATAAAAATAATAAACCAAAAAAAAATATATAAGCATAAACAATCGAGGCATTTTTCTCCTCGTTCAACGCGATGCAATTCTATTTTTACGCTGTGTGTTTCAGTTAATTATTATTACGTATACTTGTAGTACCTACTTAACTAGGACCCACGTGTTAAGTGTCGTCAAGGAACAGGCGTAGGTATAAATTGTATACATACGTGCATAAGTTGATATTATAATGTAATATATATTTTTAATTGGGCTGAGCCTCCGGTCCCAAATGCAGTTGATTAATTATTAAAAATTTGTATATATCCTGCTCCCGACTGACGCAAAATATTCTATAAATTTTTCAATTCAAGCTGCTACTAATTGTGTTAGTTGTGTAATTGTCAAAATTTTCAAAATAACCTCCACCTAAACGAAGAAAAACATAAAAACTGTGAAAAAAAAAAAATAACAAAAATATTGATAGACATGTTTTCATAGTTAGCGGCGATCGTTGTTATTGAGAGATGGGAGTCCTTTGGGATCGGGATTAATATAGATGCTGATTACTGCTTTGGAACTTGACGCGCAGCCCTTGATTTACGATATTTTACACGAGACGTTACGAGGTAATGTTGAAAAGCAAACGACAGGGGACTTTTTGAAAAAAGTTTAATAACTAAATCGTGAATAAATGGGATTGAACGATTTTCATCCACGAGGCGTTAAATACTTAATATTATTTATAAGTCAGAGGGCACGTAAATGCTAAACAGTACAGTATATCCGTACTGCCAGTAGCATAAACAGATTCAGCTGAAGCCAAAATAGTTAATTATACATTAATTAATTAATACTCAAAATACCAAACATATTATATTATAAAACATACTCCTGTGTAAATCATTTGCAATTTACAGATCATTTAGAATTTTAAATATATTCAATTAGCTAATTCATCTGAGATAATTAATTAATTAATTAATTGGCAGAATGACAATTAACGTTAGATAATAGAACTACTAAGTATTACCTATACAGATAATAGAATGTATTTAAATATTATCCGTTATTCTGATCATTATTGTTAAGTTGCTTCTTAAATATATTATTATGGTGAAGCTCGTATCTAGTCGAAATTTTTTAGTATTTTTTATTTATTACATAAATATATAAGTTTACGATAATAATTTGTGATCTGAACTTAAAATGAACCTAAATGATATGGCGCGTTGCAGGAATATTTAAAACTGCGTAGAGTGATGCATTATCTGTACAACAATACAATATACAACCCATAACATGAGGTCAATGTTGATTTGTTTAAATAAATGTAAGTTTGAAAATTCATGATTGACTTTTATTTTTAAATCTCATCAGCACTTATAATACACTAATACGCATAAGATAAGATTAATAATTCAAATTTTCAACTTTGATTTCAATTTTCTTGTAACAATTTAAATATTTTTTGGTTAATTCTTCCGCGAGGTAGCAGCACATCTCGAAGCTAATCCCAGTTCATAGTTCATGCTTCCTTCTTTACCATCTAAATCATTCCAACTGACTCAACATGGCCACGTATCACGATGGCCGACCTCAACAAAGAGTTGAACGAATATCTTCTCAGTAGTAAAAATGAGAAGCAATTTAAAATCAGTATCCCTTCTGTATCAATACCTAAACCATCTTTGGGAAAATGGCTAGGAAGAAGCGAAGAAGAACCTAAAGAGGAGGCCGGATGGTTCAAAGAAACTCAAAAGGACTGCTGTCCTAGTATGGTTCGTATCGTCACTTCTGTTACACGCATAACCTCAAACGTTAAATTCTTTTTTTTTTTTTTTTAAATCAAACAGTTTTATCTTCATTCGAAGCATAGTTTATCGTCTATTTTATGTTTTAGACAAGACTGCAACGAATTACGATGTTCGCTTTATGCTCTTTTATGGGAGTTCTATGTTTCACTCTATCCGCAATGTACATTCCAGTATTACTACTAAAAGCGAGGAAATTTGCGCTTCTCTACTCTCTCGGAAGCTTGTTCTTTTTAATGAGGTATTTTTCACGCGTTTTATAACATATAAAGTGCTACACAGCTTTAAATAAATCGCATATCAAGTTTTTATGCTTTTAGTTCAATAATTTTATCACATGTATTAATTTCTTTTAGTTTCTGCTTCTTGTGGGGACCAATAAGTTATATTAAATCGCTGTTTACTGCCGAAAAAAGGTGCTTCACTATTTCATACTTTACAACTTTGATTGGTACACTTTATTTCGCGCTACATTTACAGTCTACTCCACTCACGGTACTGTGTGCAGTCTTACAACTGATTGCTATGCTGTCTTTTTTGGTCAGCCATATTCCAGGGGGTACAACAGGACTCATGTTTTTTACAAGAATGTTTAAATCTTCTATTAGTTCAACGTTACCTGTATGAATATAAACGAATTTATATACTGATGGAGAAAGTATATCAAGCCAGTTTATTCAGCAATTAAATACCTATCTGTACAGCACTGTGTGTGATATATGAATATATCATGAACTAAAACAATTTTCCAGTGCTTTACTCAGATTTGTTGAATTCTAAACTATGTACTTTTTGTAATAATTAGTTAATTTATATTTAACGTATGATATAAATATCTTTAAGACTGTACTGTTATTAAATTATATAAAATATTTAATATATGTGTTTAATTATTTTATGTGTGGACTATATTTCGGCTTTTTACCAATTTGTAATAAAATCACAACGGTATTGCTTTTTACGAATCATTTTTTTTATAACCCGAAGGTGAAGAGTTGTTACCAGTTGAAAAAAAGGCAGTTCATTCAGAAGAACATTTCATGATTATAATGAGTTTATAAAAGATCGAAGAAGAAGAGTAATAAGGATTGTTTCAAGGTGCAGTCGGAGTTTGAGTTCGGAAGATTTCAATTACAAGTGTTTTACGTAGTTCGACAGCCAACTACGTTTTTGAAACAATTAACGACATACTATATTTCGTACAGCGCAAAATTATGGCTATAATAACAATTAAAATTCAATTGGTCATAATGCATTGTGTGTGTGCATGTGTGTGAAAGCCCACGCGGGATAACATTATCTTTATTTTTCTAGAAAAGAGGTTTTTTCGATGATTTACACAAATGATAAAAAAAAAACACATGATTATTCTATGGAATTCTAACTTTACGCAATTTTTATTAACTCATTTCTGCATGAAATAAACCCATCCGCCCGTTAAACTTGAGCTTCTGTTTAATGTTTATTTTCAGCCCATTTCTCTCGCTCGTAAATTATTCATGCATTTCTTATATTTTGTATCAATGGTACTTGTGCAAACACGCATTGAAGACAAATTTCATTGCGAATTATTTATTTAAAAAAGTATAACTGTACAGGTTCTTTCATATCTTAGATTCCTATGCGAGCGCGACGTTTTGCTGTCCTTCCAGTGCTCAAGTACATTACACTTAATCTGAAAGCTGCACCGTAAAGCATCCTAACGCAATTAAAACAAATTTTCTCCGGATTTTCTCAAGCATTTATTCGTTCTGAAGCCGTTATCTTTTCCTCTATTCGAAATTGCGTAAAAGGAAATGCGGAGTTATTTTTCAAACTCTACTACGAAATCAAAAAAATATGTAAAATAATTAAGAGTATGTATAAATTGTGATTTTCTATAATGATAGTTCGTAAACGTTGATTGAACTATTATTTTATCAACGTCATAAGTTAAGTCTTATATGAAGTAAAACGAACTTCGAATTGAAACGCATTAGACTGATTTGATTCAGTTTCAATTTATTTGTAAATTCAAAAGCTTTGAAAAATTAATTGAATATTTGTTTTAAATTACAGTTCTATTAATCTATGTATAGTCCGGAGATTTTAAATTATATCGACATGTACCGCGTCAAGTTTGACTCACGATAAACTTCGATATTTGGTATCGATTATTGAGTGGCGTCGTAGCCGACAACTGTCAGTTCTTGCTACTCCCAGAAGGCTGTGAGATCAATGTGCAAGTTATTATTGTATCTAATTATAGAAAAATATTTAGTTAATATACAAGTAGAGTGAGAGTTGAGTATAAACACCGTAATCTAAAACACCGGATAATGGCTAATAATGGTAACTATCAACTACCCAGCGAAGTTATATTCATAATTCAAGACTTACCAAGGTTATGTTTGTCATACAGACGAGGACCACAGCGAGGCATCCGTGGAACTTGAATCAGAGAAAGAGGTGACTGAAATTGAGGATGAAAAACCCGGAGAAATCCTAATCATAGATCCGGATACGGACGTAAGTTCATTTTTCATTTTGATTTCATTTCATTTTCTCTATCATTCATCTTCACGTCATCTATGTGTGTTTATTAAATCTGAAAATAGATTTGACATTGCGAATCATTTAAAGTCAATTGATAAATTAGGCCATGATATGCAATTATCAAAATTGCCATAGTTAATTTTAACTATTCCTATTTTAACCGTTTAAACTTATTTCTCTTCCGCGTTTAATGATCAAAAGAACTCATCATATTTCACGATTTATTCATTTCCGAGGTTATGTGTCATTTTGTTTTTATTTTTTTTTCATTTTTTCCTTGTTCTTCTAGGAACTGGATCTGAATCATTCTCGTTTAACAAAACTTGAGAATTTAGAACCGCTAACTAAAATTGAAAGGCTATGTTTCACTTGGAATTTAATAAAGAAAATTGAGAATTTGCACACTCTTACTACTCTGGTTGAACTTGAGTTAAGAGATAATCAAATTACTGTTATAGAGAATTTGGATGCACTTATCAATCTTGAGTGAGTATCTTAACACACCTTTTTATTGCTTGATTAGGAAACAAAAAAGAATAGAATTGATTTAATTTTTTTTGCAGAGTATTGGACCTTTCATTCAACCGTATTAAAAAATTGGAAGGTTTGGATAATCTGAGTAAATTGCAGAAGCTTTTTTTATCCTCAAACAGATTAATACAAATTGAGAATGTATCTCATTTGAAAAACTTGACCGTACTTGAGTTGGGTGATAATAAATTAAGAGAAATATCAAATCTTGATGGATTGGACAATCTCACTAATTTGTTTTTGGGAAAAAACAAGATTACCAGAATCCAGAATCTCGAGAATTTATTGAACCTGCGAATAATTAGCTTGCAAGATAACAGACTCACTAAAATTGAGAATTTGGAAACTCTGACCAAATTAGAACAGCTTTATATATCAGAAAATGGGTTAACGTATATCGAAGGACTTGAAAACTGTCCAGATATATCTACCTTAGATTTAGCCAATAACAGAATCAAAAAGATTCAAAATATTGAACATCTACATAAATTGGAAGAATTCTGGGTAAATTTTATACATTCGTAATAATTCAATTCATTTATTTTACAACATATGTACAAAATCTTGCTTCAGATGATTAACAACATCTTTCGTTGATCAATATCAAGATTAGTAGTACAATGAATCATCATTAATCATCACAAATGAAAGGCTTTTGTGCAAAAAACAAGAACAGTTATAAACTACACTGATTCTGAGAGAAATGATTTGTTCATATATGCGAACCTGAGACAATTTCTGTACAATAACTTTGAATACATATGGATAAAAATCTGATTTTGATTAATTAACTTTGTTTTTTAATTCGTTTTTTCAACATTTTTCAGATGAATGATAATCACGTCGAGGATTGGGCTACAGTGGAGAATTTAACAGCAAATAAAAAATTGGAAACAGTATACCTTGAGAGAAATCCTGTAGCTAAGGATCCGAATTATAGGAGAAAGATAAAGCTCCTTTTACCTTGGCTAACTCAACTAGATGCAACACTTTGTAGATAAGAAAATAATTGTTGTAATTAATACGTTGATACGTGTACGTGTACGTTTATGGGTCGATGTTATCACATTTGTATCCTATTTATTATGAAGTATTTTTTTTCTAACGTAATCAGCGTAACAAGAACTGAACAAAAAATACTTACTAAAAATATATATATTTTCAATCAAAATGAAGAAACTTGTAAGAAGGGCATTACCATTACGCATTCGATAGTGTTCAGTTGAAAATATGGTCGAATATTTATAATGGCAAAAATAATTAATTAAATGAGATAGATGATAGTGCCAAAAGTAAGGTCTACATTTTAGGATCTAAAAACATTTCGGAACTGATATTAAACATCCGGTTTTATGTTATTATCGTATTATTACAGTTTATAAATCATTTACTTCCGCTCGTCGTATGTTATAAAGTCAAAGTACATACTCAACCTCGTGCACCTTAGCAATTAATCGTTGTTTTAACCAACGTACTCGTGTGTCTTTATCCCGATAAAATAAACTTGCATCTATGTATACCTGAAAAAAGGATATGAAAAAATACATAAATAAATAAAGAAAAAATAAAAACATTAGAAAAAAGAATAAGAAGTATACAGAAAAGGAGATACACATATTCATAAGTTGATATAAATAAATGCGATAATTGTATTATGATGAAAAAAATTATGTATTGAATTAGAAATTGTTTATTTCCTTTTTTAATTAAGTGTAATGATAACGCTATATGCAGTCCACTCATCCAAAACGTGATACCATGAATTTACTTAGTCCAACATACGTGTAAGAAAATAAAATAGCGATACGCGCATTTGCACAAACGATGATGATAATAATAAATAAAATGAATAAATAATTATCCTGTATGCTGGGAAATGGCATTTTTGCAATAATGATAGTAACTACGGTGATAATCGCAATTAGAGTAAGCAAATACGATGTATATAAATATGTATACTAACGTCGTTAAATCTTCGTTATTAATCGACTTTAGCGTTGATTCAAATTCTGCTTTTTAAAAAGGACGTCAATCTTCGTTTGGTTTCGATTTCAGCTACCGCTTGACGAACCTAAACAGAAATAGTAAAATTACTATTACGATAAATCTAAAGTAATTATCTTAGTATCAGTTCAAGGGGTGCTAATACAGTCGATTTAAATATTTTTATAAATCTAATCAACATACATAAGTCAGAAACGCGGAATTTTCCGTCAAAACTGAAATAGTTGTAAATTTAAAAAAAAAAGGAAAAAAAAACAAATCGAAAAATATCTGAGATTTTTTTAAGCGCACTATTTCTATTAACCAAATTTTACATTGGCAGAGATCCAGGCACCTACAATTTTTCTAACGCCTTCAGACATTAAAGAAAATAAATCTTTTGCTATTTTCAAACATCAACATATACGATGGAAATTTTTCCCTACTTCTGACGTCACAAAACTGTGTCTGCAGTGTGTATGCCGTTTAAACTGATCACTCCTATGAATTTACACCCTTGAATAAATAGAACGAGTTTAAAACATATCCTAACAACGTTCGATCCAAGTTTTTGTTAAACAACTTTATCACAAGATTGGTAATTGCGGTGAAATCTGCGGACGCGGTAAACTACATAATTGAATAGTTCATGTTCTAGGAAACCCCAAAGCCACGTGATTTAGACTAAATTCACACGATCTAGTTAGATCGCTTCTAACGTACGTTCCGGCCATAGTTATAATACTTTTACAGTAGAAAATATTGATTCATTGCAATGTTACGCGTTTTTTTTTTTTCTTGTATTCTTTTTTTATTTATGGCCAAATAGTGGAATTACCTTGGCAAGAACGGGACCAGTTAATTTTTCAGATACGATAGTGATGCAGTCGTCTTTTTCTTCCGGCATTTCCTGCCTTCTGGTCATAGCCTGACGCGTTCCTTTAGTCAGGATCTTGAGAGCATCACGAGACAATACAGGTGTAATCAACACTGCCAAGGGTGTTCTCTCTCTCACAAGTCCTGCTCGCAGAAAAATTGAATAAACTCAATTTATAGATTTTTGAATGAAGGATAAAGAATCGTTACAACTACAGTTTATTGACTTTTTTTTTGCTAGTATAGACGACTTTTTCGTGAATCGATTCTGATTCAGATGTGGTTTTGGACTTGTTTTGGTATAAAGACTGGAGTTTGATCAATCGGAAATATTGGATAACGGATTAACAAACTTATAGATATTCCAGAGTTTCGTTGTTGACCACAAGATCCACTGATTCGTGGCGAACGATCCATTATTACCACAATTGACAATTATCATAACTGTCGCAATGTAAATCTATTCGGTCATTATACGGTTCAATATAAACTGCTAAATATATCGACGATACTTACAGCTCATTTGGCTTCCGGAATAGCATTGCGTGTGTATAATATACCTATGTCGTTATTATTTACATACTTATGAATTTACAAAGTTCATAAATCGTGTGAATTTATTGTTTCTATTTCCGGCAACAATCTCTGTGTCTTAAATGAATTTATTAATCTCTTTGCATAAATTTAACAACACTTTGATTATTTTCTGACTATTTTATTTATCCTTGACATTCGATACGCTTTGCAAGGTAGTTTCTCTAGTGCCATTCTCTCACCACGATCCAATTAATTATTTCTAATCAACATTCAGGGCGGTTCAATGTCTCGAAAGCAACTACATACATTCGTATAATTGATTAGCATGTGCCATGCTTGTCCAATATGTGTATTACAATGTAGGCAGCGTTGAACAGCCTTTAAAATCTAATTAGAACCACTAACCAGCATTAATTACTATACGTATATGTATACCTATACACCTACCTTCCATGTTTATCTTTCTTGTCTTAAGAGAGGCGCACATTTGGCCTACCAAAATTCTCTGAGGATTAGTCATTCGTCGTAATATTATGCGATCAGGTTCCAGGTAGTCAGGATTCAGCGAGGCCTTCCAAGGCTGATAAAAACGCAAAATAACAATATCCAGAACATCGGTTACCCACTAATAGCTGTCCCACAAATCCACAATTATTAGATAAAACTGGAGTTTCAACGTAATGTAAAAACATTTTCTCAAACTCACTTTAAATTGACACTTCGGCGATGGCGCGTTATCTCTTAAGGTGATCTTGGAACAGAGTTTTTGCCGATTTGTACTGATCACACTCTCGCAATCAGCTGTTGAACCCGAGACGATTGTGGAGCCTTTGTAGCTTCGCGCTTCATTGATTTGATCCACGTATACTTTTTGTTTGGGAAACTTTGTCCATTTCTCGAATAATTTATTCGCTGATATCTTCTGATTCAATCGAGAATTCTGCTCGACCGAATATAACAAAGTTCCTGATTCTTCGGCTGCTTTTATTGATACAGACCCTTTCGATGTTCTTGATCCTATTGTCCTGCTCGCTTTCAGAAGTACTCCTTTCTTCAATGATTTTTTCCTCGAAGAAAGAGAGTTCTTGGTTTTTGACAGAAAAAGATTCGTTTCTACTGCAGACTGGATCATTACAGCTTCAGCCATGTCCTTAAGCTTCGGCTTTTTGACAAAAGGTGACAAAATATAACGAGGTTTTTTCTGATCGTTAGAATCCAGGCCTCTACGCACTTCTTTCTTTTCAGAAGAACATGAATTCGTCGCACAATCAATGGTCTCGTATTTCCTTACAATTTCTGGGGTCATTTCGATCTCGTGATTAACTAGAAAGGAAAAATCTGGGACTTGCGATCGCTCTGTGTCAGGAAGAGAATCCTTCCACTTCGCGTAACAGCAAGCACAAGTCATCTTGGTTTCTTGAATACTGAAATAACAAAACGTATAAAATCATCAAAATTTCAAAGAATGATATATTTATTTTCTCACTCTGAATGCGGGCATGAAATGTTGACATCGAAGACATCCTTTCCGTCATCCGACTCCTTGACAGGAGGTTTGAAATCGAGTAATTTTTGCTTCTGACAATCGAAAGTTTCGATTTTCATCTCTGCCTTGGATCCGATCAGTTGTTTCGGATCCACAAAAAGATTACTGCGTATCTCTTCAACGAGACGGCGCAATCGTGGAGCGGGAGGTACTGCCAAGGTCGTAGCAACCAGCTCCTTTTCGATGCTGATTTCAACGTGTGGATCTATTTCAGTGAGGATCGACGCCATGGAAATAACGAAGCTGTTTGGTGACGAGATCAACGGTTGTCCAGTGAGAAAGTCAATGAACGACTGAATGTCAGGGCGAATCAACAATCTCCGAATTTCGTACGGACTCATAGCTGTAGTTAAAATTTTTCGCATCTTACTTGGATTCACTCGTTCGAGGACATCCAGTACGGAATGGACCAGAGCTTGCATCTGATTATTGACCAGAATTGGTACAGTTTTATATTCCTTGTTCTTAAGGTCGGGACTTTCCACCGGATGATTTATAAAAATTGGCCTAAGAATTTTCCTCGGTTCTCCCAACGACATTCCAGACATGATCGAGTTCGAACACGGAGACCCCGGGCCATATGTGCTCGAAAAATTACGAAAGGGGGACTTAGTACTCGACGTTTTTGAGGCCTTACACCCGATGGTTTGATCGCTCGATTTTATTGCCACGATTTGCGTATCAATTTGAATGTCTTCCGAAAATGAAGGCACGTCGTTAGATGTAGGACTTGCACGCTTTAATGTGGTGATACTCGGCTGCATTTTCCGAGATGAAGTCATTGATTTTCTAGATCGATTCTGAAAATCCGATACCTTCGAGCCATCGATAATTTTCGATCCATTCCAGTCTTTAATAGATGTAGCTGTCATTAATCGACGGGATATCACGTCGTCCTCATCGTCCAGTCGGAAGGATATGCTCTGATCGTCGACTATTTTGACACTCGAATTAATTCGCCTGAATTTCTTTCGACGTGATTCTTCCGCAATGGCATGTTTGATCTTTAATTCTTGAGCAGCACCAAGCATTGAATAAATGTGGGGCGGTATGATAGTGATTTTACCAATTCCGTTTGGAACCATTTTTGTGCGTTTGTGATTCGTCGAGAGGGCTATATCCACGTCAGAATTTTCCTGCAAGTATTTTTTGTATTTCCATTCAAAATCTCTGACGATTTCTTCTTCTGCTTCCGCTACGAGTGGATCTTTATGCCATTTGATATCGTCCGATAAGTTTCTGACGTCGTCAACGTTTCGTTGAATATCCAAGACGTAGCATGGAAGTATGGTATTCCAAGTACCACTAAAATTTTCTTTTTTACCTGCAGTAATGTTGCTTTAAGTTATTTAGATGGTCTATCTTAAATGATTAAATTCGACATGAAACTTTCGTGTGCTCAAAATATTAAGAAAGAGTAGATTAAATATAATACTCGAAAAACAGAACCTCAAAAATTTGAAAGTTAAACATTCTAAATCGTTTACAGCTACAGAATGAATGAGAAGACAAATGACGTGTCTCTTAACCTTCACCTTAATAAACTCGCTAATGCGAGCTACCTAGTTTCCACCTATTGTCAACCGAAGGTTCTCTTGTCGCGTCTCACGACAATAATATAAACGACAGTAAAGAAAAGCACTATTTTTTTCTTGTAATTTTAATAAAAATGTTGCTATTCGTTTATCGTCATATCTTATCCCACCTTTTTCTACTAACGGAGTTATTGGCCTAATTTCCGAAGATTCGCTGGAGCCAGACTTGGCGTAATGTGCCGTCAAAACATGGAGGCAGACAATTTTGTCAGGGTCGACTTCACCGTCTGTGAAAATCATTGAATGAACAACATCAAAGACATCGAGAAAATTCTTTCTTGGTGATCTGCCACGAGCTTTGATAGCGCCTGTGCAGTGATAACAGAACCCTGGATTGTGCGTTTCGTACATACGGACGTCTCTGGCCTGATTGGTCAAGGAGTTTCGAATCAATGACAGCAGTCTTAATGATTGCATAATTTGCGAATTGAGTATAACGTCCAACGATGATCTTTGAAAGCGTGCTTTACAGCCGCGCCACTTATCTATGAATCAATTTAAACAAATTGACTAACAAAAGTCGTACGAAGATTGCATCTCTTACATCGGAGCCATAGGACGACTTCGGCATATAAAATCTCTTAAGTTTAGATCTGAGACGATGACGGTCAGTTTCAAGCATCCGCATATCAGAACGTTCGACTTGCTCGATCATATTCAGTTCGCGAAGTAGTTTATCATGTTTTATTTCATTTCGATATATTATACCGGCTTCTTGAACTGCAGTTTCTTCTTCCGCCATTCCTTACATTAACTATGCCAAATAATATTGAATAGTAAATTTTCTCTATGTAATTAAATAATCGTACGTGAAATTTTTCCTGGTCGTAATAATTTTCGGAAAGATTCATTCCCGATAAGTTCGGACGTAACCGAAACATCCTCATTATTCACGGCCTACTTCACTCTGTATGTTAAAATGTCTTCTCTCTCTCGTTTTCTTTATCTCTCTCTCTTTCTCTCTCTCTCTCTTTATCTCGTAAAATAATGTTCCTTTCATATCCGCAAGTAATTCACTGATCGCGTTTTGTCTATAACGATCGATTTGCAATATTATATCGGTCACGTGTCGGCACGACGCGGTGTGGCGGCGGTAGCAGTAACAGAGGTGACGCGCGATCTTGCGGTCCTTGGACGACCGCGCGCGGTCGGCCAAGCAATAGAGGCGGGAGTAGGCCGCCGGGCTCAAACGTTGAATTTCAGTCGACGCTTACCACGCAGACCGAGAACATACTTAGCAGTAGCACAACCGAGCAAAGCAGTTTGTTCGTTGGTGATCACTGTTCACCATTCGAAGTTCGGCAAATAGTAGCCTTCTCTTTTCTATACCGTGATCCTTGCCCATGATCAACATCTATCTATCTCTCTCAATCTATCAATCTATCTCTTTCTCTTTCTCTTTCTCTCTCTAATATCTTTTTCTCTCTCCACGGTCTATCTGTCCTGCCACAAGATCTCCCACTCACCTCCCATAATCTCGTCATTCTCTTTTTATATATCGCTCTATATCTATCTCGCTCTCGTACCTGCGTTCGACCTGCTGCAGTAAACGAAGCAGCGGCAACCAGGTAACTAAAGCGAGTCCACCAACCTGCCCGCGGTCCAGACTCTTTGCGCGTGTCCTCCTGCCTCCAGTCAAGTGTGTTTTTTATTATTATTATTATTATAATAGCTTGTGCTCGTGTGGGTAGTGTATCTTCTTTACATTTACTAATACGACTAAGTGCAGAGCTTACTGCATGTTCGAACCGTAATTAATCGGTAACACAACGATAATAACGAAACGCGGTTTCATCCTGCCGCAGTAAATAACGTAAATCCTACCTATAATATAATCGCAGTTGCAACGCAAAGTGAGAGTTTGCTCAAGAATATAAAGAGGGATTATTTCGTATTGTGACCTATGACCTATACCGTGGCAGAGGTGGTGGTGGTGGTGGTAGTGGTGGTGGTGGTGGTTAATTATTTGTGCTGCGAGCAGTGAACTGTTTGTTGTCAACTGTCGAGGTGAACCGGTGTGAACAATTACGACACAGCCTCTCAGTAGTTCGCGGCAGTCAGTCGGTTATCCGCAATGATTGCGGAGTTGTGAACGGATCACATAAGAGTACATGTATATACATATATGTGTCTATGTGTGTGTTATACTGTATGTATTTATTGCGTCTCGGGCAGCTAATCAAGAAACTATACAGAGTTTGACATGATTACTAATAATAATCGCTAAACATCTAAAAGAGACTATATTTGAATACCAGTTTTCTTAAATAATATGTCGAATCAGTGATTTAAAACAGCTGTTTAATCATACCTGAAAACTATCCGTTCGTTTAAAGGAGGGAACCTGATCTCGTTAATCGACTAAATATTAACGAGTTTTTAGATCCATATTAACATCTGTAATATACGAACACTGGACCGAAATTGACTTTCGGTCATGTTAGATCACACTACGATTTCTATTCGTGTTTAAAAATGACATTTATACCTATCTATACCTTATAAAAATCTATATATCTGAACTAACGTCAGAAATTCGGTATAATATTATACTGAATATATCATCTATTGACCCAGCTGTAGTAGGTATATACGACGAACATATTTAATTTCGAGAATTTAATGAATAAAAATATGCCAAATATTTTTAGTTAAAGATAGTCGGAAATGGATCGTGCGTAATTATACACACACACATACACCACCTACCTACCTACCTACCTACTGTCGTTAAATTGTGGATTGTAAAGAAAAAGAAAGAAAGAAAAAAAGATATCGCGATGTATCAACACCGTATGTAGTGTAAGTGATTAATAAGATCAATAATAAATAAGAATCGATCGCGATTCGATTCGCGTATACATATATACGTGAAATGGAATTCGGAAGCTACAGAAGCACTGGACCTAGAGTCAGGGTTCGACGACGAGCAGAACTGGGGCGAAGGCTTACTAGGAGGTTATCATTAGTAGCCAAAGTACCGGCAGCTATACTGCAACGTGCTAATCCTCCGGAACCTCGTGCAGTAGAGATAACCGCAATAGCACCTGACAAAACGCAACTAACGGTGAGTTTTTTTTTTTTTTTTTTTTTTTTTAATTATAAAAATAATCTATTCCCTATACGCTTATATTATATTAATGTAAAACGTTTGTGTAATCCGAATTGAAAGTCGCGGCGTTAAAGCGATGGGAATGTATCGAAATCAGATATTCAATGTCAGAGAAAACAGTCGCTTAATCGAGTCGGTCATCTGGTTTAATGAAAATTCTTAATCTTTTCGAATCCGCTTAACTCACATATTAAGTAAGTATCACGTTCTAGCCGGTACAACGTATAAGTAATTTACCGTAAGTTTTGAAATATATATTTCCGGTTTTAGTATAAAAAGCTCAGTCTTCTTATTTTTATTTTTTTACCGTAATAAAACGTGTGAAGATAATGTAACGTTGAAGCGCAATACAGGTATACACGTCATGTGTAGGTATAGGTACGCATATTTACTCTTAGAAATCGAATCTTGCAGTCTTTCATAATTAATGTTGCATTATATACCTATAGTTTATAGGTATATAATAATATTTATGCGGGTACACGAACGACAGGTGGATTGTATTCGTCTATAACAATTCTTCTCTACAGCATTATTCTATCAGCGGTTTACGGATATTATACAGCAATGTATGTATGCATGTAATAAATACATACATATATACGTACTCGTTCCTCATTGAGCTGTATTATCCGCATACTGCATAGTATTTTCTATTTCCTACTATACCTACCATAAGTTAAACGTGATCCTTATACGTGTGTCCGTGACGTTTCGTTGCACTGTTTCGTTCGTTCGTTTGTTCGTTAGTTAGTTAGTTCGTCGTATGTATTGTTTTAATTTAATGGCAAGGAAGAAAGTATACGCGTGCATCGCTTTCTATTTTAGCAACGGTGAAATGTTTTGACGTTTGAATTTCAATCGGATAGGTATTCCATCAGTCATCTATATATCAATTTGTAATTAACACTTGTTGACTGAAAAGTCAATTTATGCAAAAACTACAAACGATTTAGGGGTTTTGTTTAGTCACGAATTTTGAAACACGTATAATACAGAAATGAGAGAGAGAATGTATAAAATGAGGAAATTCGGGTGACTATCTGCAGGATGTGCAAATTTCGCAATTTTTTATTCTTATGTTTATTTGTTTTTTTTTTTTTTTTTTTTGTTATTTAAGAGAATGGAAAAATTAGAGTGTATCTTGACGTTTAAGTTTGCGTAGTATAGAATTTTGAACAGTTATATACGGCGTAGGCGTGAAATGGCCCTTGCTCTGATTACCAGAGCAAAAAGTCACGGTGGTTTATCTCCAGTGACTGACCACCTGAATACTTTAACCCGAAACAATAGGGTTTATGGGTCTGTTGGAAGTATAAACTCGTTAGACATTAACCTAACTAAGTGTACGTATAGTGTAGAGCGAGAAGAATATATAAAAAAGGAAAACATTATCTCAAGCGATGTATGATTTAAGTGGGTACAGTTACGTTGTATATGAAAAAAAAAAAAAAAAAAAAAAAAAAAAAAAAAAACGTTATTCCATATGAGAAGCTATATTTGAATGCGTTAGAGAAAGTCATTTAGAAGGTTAATAATTATACTTTATTGAAATTGAAACGGAACGCTTCCGTTCTAATTGTTGAATTCCAATTCGTCTGCTCATTACGTGTGAATTGGATTCTTCCGTTCGAAAAATAAACTTTGCAACATTAATTTTCGAACTGCAGTACCGCGATATATCCGGCAATTTTATTATATAGAACATTTTCACTTCGATCATTTTGAGAATCGACAAATACATCGTGATGAATAATTGGATATAATTAGGCACTGATGATGACGATATGCATTATTCTACAGGTGAAGTTTTCTTTAGATTTGACGTGGTGCAGCTTTTGTCATGACTCCGAATAGAACGAAAGCATTTGCTAATACAACATGCCCAGTTACTGGATCTACAAATTGGTATTTTTAGTACGTTGCATTTGTGCAGATAGGACCGAATTGTTATGCAACTATTCCGCCTGTTATATTTGACGTAAATAAGTTTCCATTATACCTCGCAGGAACTCTATGTATATATGTATAATTCACTAACATCAACATTCTAAAAAAACTGTACTTCAAACATTAACTTATACATTAGTCTGTCTCGATTTACGAATACATTCATAAAGCACTTAGGCACATAAACCTGCCTACACACACACACAAACGTATTTCTACTCCTATAGGATTTACGGATTTATGAATTCTAAAAGACACGGAACATGTTGACAGTCATCCCGAAGCAATGATAGCCTTTCTGTTGGTTCATCTAAACCGTAGATATAGGATAAAGATACGGGATACTTAGGACTATTTCCCATAAACTAAACCAAGTTATAATTCTCTCGTATATGGAATAATATCCTCAGGTATATAACTTGCGGTGTATAGGTATATAGTTACGTTTCATATTTATGCCTGGATTGAACAGGAAGTTGTAAATATCGATAATACGTATCTATTTTTTTTTTTTCTGCTTTTTTTTTGTTTCCTTTCATTTCTACTTTCGAGAATATTTTTGGCGGTGACAATCGACCAGCCGGTGGTTTAGTGCGGTTGTTCTATTCTTAACGTAGAGTGTTGTTATAAGACCACGGTCTACCTGGGTCCGTTGGCTACTTGTCACGTAACATTCTGGAAATAGCATCAAAAACTTCCATACCACATTATTCATAAGTCTTGAGTCCATACGGAATATGTTTATTGTCGTTTTTATCTGCGAATAAAAAAATAAGAAAAAAAACAAAAGTGAAGGTCAAAATTTGTGGTACGATTATTTGATTGGTGATCTTTACAGGCTTTAGCTATGTTATATACGTAATTAATTACTGCACCCAACAGCACCAGAAAAACTGTAAGTATTACAATTTTGAGGTCGTATCCTGAATGTGATTATATGGAACATATATATATGACTACTACTTTAAAATTAATCGTTAAAACCAAACCACGAGTCTAATGAACTCTTGCTTATGGCATACTAAATTAACATTAGATTGGATCAAGGCCGTGCCAAGGGCTGGCGCCTCGAGCAGTCTTACGAAAATCCGTGCCAACACTACATGTCGCGTTATAAAACCTAGTTTAGTATCTCTCTTGGCTCTTGGCAATTTGAAGAATTTTATTTGCCAATATGCCTTCTGAACTGCGAATGGTTCTTTATGCAAACATATTTACTGCAGACAAAGACTAAAGTACGAGGATAACCGTCGAGAAACCAAGTCTCAGTTCATTTGCAAGAGGCAGTGATACCTTGTTCTCGTTAAGCTGTTAATATTTGACATAAGGGAAAGTGCAGTATGTACTTTCGGTTTCGTCACTTGAAATAATTTAGAAAATTGTTCGCAGCTTAACAGCATGAAGAATTCTTCGGTATTCCTACTGGGAACAAAAAATTTTAAGATATGTTTCTGTACTGACATGAATAAGTTTATTTGACACAGTTAGACTTAATTTTTTGGACAATCAGAAGATATTTTTATATCTAAAGAAAATACTGTACAGGACAAACAGAAGATCACCGTGTGACTGGTTCCAAGTGGACTTTCTTCCCACAAAAAGTTTTCAATCGTTGAATTCCTGATCGTCTATCCTTGACGGCTTGAAACTCCCAAGCATCGAATAGCAGGTTGTAATATCTCGGAGATTTAAAGAATTCGTGATACTTGTAGGTATCGTAGGTAGGAAAAATTTTTTCGAATCGTTCCAACTGCGTGAGTTCATCCTCGTAGCGTATCAGTTGACGAATATCGTCCCTTGTCAGATTCTTGAGAATTGCCAAAATGTAATTAGCTCGTTCCGGTGATTTTAGAAACTCATTTTGCTTGCTGTTTTCTTCAGAGCTAAGCATCGTACTGTACATCCGCTCGTCCTGACGCATTTTTGCACAGTTATACTCCTTGATGAGTTGACGTTCTTGGAAGACGGTCATATTACCCGGCAACTGATAACCGGCCATGTTCAGAACGTTTCTTATCAGTGGGGCCTTAATGGCTATGTCTAAGGACGAGTCAGTGTGTAAAGATGGCAATGTATTCACCTCCAAAAGCCAGGGCTTATACTCCTCGTCAAGGATAATGTCAAAACCATAAAGTTCATAACAACTATACGTCGAAACAACGTTCTCTTTAATCGCAGCACTCATTGCAGCCTCTCCGCTGATCAATGTTTTGACAACGATGTCCTTGATTTCTTTCCACAAATTCTTTACGTCGACGTTATCCCGTCCTAGGTACGTCCACAATGTATTGAAAGACCATTTATGTCCGTGATATGAGTCTATGCTGTCATTTACGACGTAATTTGGACTGTACTTGTTGATACTAGTGTTCGTAAGGTGCATGAAACGATCGTTAAGGTTCATAGAATCGTCGACGTATTTTACTGACGCAAAACGAACAAGACCTTCGTTGTATATGTAGATTCTAAGAGGATCGATACTGGTGACAAGGACGTAGATTCGCAAGTCAAACTTTGACCCGTTTATAAGTTTTGGTTTGGTAAGATAACGCTGTACCACAACCAAGTGCCACTTTGGAACTTCCCACCATTGATCAATCACTCGTATACCTTGCCCACGCCCAGACGACGCCGGTTTAACGATCCACTTATTTCCAAGACTTTTTTTCCACGTGTCCTTGAACTTCGCCATATCTCGTGGAAGCACAAATGTCTCAGGAACGAAACCGAACTGATTTAAACCGAACTTTTTTCTCATTCGGAAGAAGTTTGTCCATAGATGATCTTTGCAACCGAGATTATAGGATCCTGGAAAACAGTTTAGTTTTTGGAAACTTTTAACATCTGTAAACGTTACCCGGTCATTCGGTGATTGATTCCAAATTCCGAACCAGTCATCTGATGCTGTAGTGACAAAATTAAATCCTGATTTACGAAGCGTTCGAATGACTAATTTTGGCGTTATTCCACTCAGTTTCCATTTCAAATATTTACTGATACTGGCTGACAGCTTAGGACATTTGCAATCGACGGAGTGAAACGATACATAAGGAGCCACAAAGGGAAAAAGACTTTTTCGCATTGGTATTTTCGACTCTTGATCTCCTGCACCATCGTCGTAGCTGTAGGGATCATATCTTTCGCGAGAGTAAAGGATGTATTCAGTTATTTGAGTGTAGGAAAACCACTCGTCGTTGATTTCGATGTCAGTACTGTCCCACCAATTAGTCAAAACCCCATTGCTAGTACTAGTAGACACGTTATCCTTGTCCTTCGAAAGGTCTGATAAAACGTCACCGTTCATATCGTTTCCGCATAAATTCTTTAGATATTTTCTTTTCTATCTTTTGTGCATTCGGTAAAATTGACTCATCGATGTATGGACTAAAAATTTTGGAGCTGTCAAATGGAAAATTATACCTTTGTGTCATGATGCTAATTTCAGAGCAGCTCGACGGGATCGCCATTTGTCTTTGTGATGGGTATACCTATAATAGCGTGTTTCGTGTCGCTCAATTATCCTGAACTAATAACTGCCTAGAGAAATCCTACCTCACCGTCGCGTCGTCGTAGCTGCATTTATGATTTTTGGGTCTCGACGAATTCATAACTCGAAAATATGTTGATTTGCTTACTTAGAAAAAAATTTCGAAATATTTGTTACAATTAATTCGAGATATTGTGATGATTTCGAAATTTGAACATATTAGATGCACTCGACTTACTTGAGATTGAGTAAAAATTGTAATAGTGATACATATGGGAGGACAGAGTCGGTACAATCATGAAACCGCATAATTTAAACGAGTCTTAATAACGATGATACATTCGATCCAAGAGACCAGTTTGTCGTACATACATACGATAGTTAATTAATAATAAAGTCGAGCTTTGAAAGATGAAAAACGGGTGTAGTTTGTTGCCAGGATGCGACTGGGCTCTGAGCGGTCATTGGAACGAATCAACAACGAAAACAACCGGAATTGTATATGCATACGAACGTTATCTATAAATATATACCGACCACCGAGAAATTAGACCGGTGATTTTATGGATTACAGTTACACTCTACTTCCACGCAAATCTATTCGCTTAGTGGGAGGTCAAAAGGCACAATCTTACAATTAAATCTAGGACTTATGATTATTAATTATCCTCATATATGACAAATAGATGTATAATGCATACAGGTATATACCCACTGATTTATGAACACTACGGATGAAATATCTAAGAAATCATTAGCGTGTTAATTATTTATTCCGCAATAGTTGCTGAACGCAATCGCGGTGAGAATGCATTTATCATCTGGATAAAAATGTATTATTATCTTTGGTTTTATTTATTATTATTGTTATTATTATTATTAAAGTTTTGCTCGTGTGGATTAATTTTCCGATAAATTAAATTCCATTTGAAATATCTATTTTTAGAGATCGTATACTGCAACGAGTGACGAATCTCTGAGCAATGATTAAACCGTCCGTGAAAGTGACCAACCATCACTCTAATAATGGCTTTGCAGCCGCTCCTACTTCAAGGCAGGAAGTACTTGCTGCTAAAACTTTGTTCGTTGTTAATATAACTATGTTTATCTCGACAATCCCGTAGATACAAATGCTAGTGGTCAGTCGACGACCATAACCACTTACTTGAAAACCGCAAACGCTTTCAATTTGATTTATGGTACTATAAACTTCATGGAAATGCAGCGTTTGAAAATACACTTTGACCCTGAAGCCCTTCTACCATTGCATCAAAATTTAGTTGCTATTTGAACCCGGAATTTACCATAATATCTACTTCATTATAGACACTATATACGTGCTTGATAGGTAGGTATATACTCCACACTAAATCGCTGGACCTCTTCCCTTAGGAGTCGTTAATCTCAGTTTAGTAGTGACGTCGTAACCGGCGCCAGTATTTCATGATAATGTAAACAAATTTCTGTATACTGGCCAGGGGGTCAGGAGGGTAGGAACGCCCCATGCCGATTATTTCCACATCTGGACCAGCCCACGCATATGTTCACGTGATATCCATGGATGCACACGGCACTTGTTACATATAGGTTGAAAAAAATTGACGCCAACAATTCTGACGACACTAATTAAATACCTTAATTTTGATGATGATTACGATTGGTTATAGTAAATTAATTGGTAATCCATCGCCATTGTATTCACGATTCGTTTGAATTGTAGCTATATCATTCTTCATCGTCGAATAATTAATTATCGATGGTTTTTCAGCCACAATCCGATCCCCCAAGGTTGTGAACAACGGATCTGTTGTATAGATCTTCAACCACTGATTACTATGCATACCTACTTTTACTCTCGCTTGTGTTATTGTTATTGTAATCCTCATTACGATAACTCCTATTCGTTAGGTGGATCGAACATCTGCGCAAACTGACATTATCATTATTCGTTGATCTTACCTATATAAATGTTTGTACATACCGATACGATTCGTAATAAGCGGATTAACGATTTGCAATTTTGAAAAAGAAAAAATCAAGTTTTATAATGTTAAATAAATAGAAAAAAAAACAATAAATAAAAAAATTACCGATCACGAATTGGGATATCGATTTATTTGTACTAGATCATCGATCTGTTAGAAATACATTTGTTGCGCAATTATGAGAATGATCATTTTCTTATCCGGCACGTAAACGGCGAAACAAGAATAGATAAAAAAAATATATTTATTATCTTATTACTAGCCTGCACGTACCATGCTGCAGGCGTAATATCTGCGAAGGTTAAAGAACTGATTGAAGTATGAGTATATCGAGGGGGGCTTTCTAATTGAACAATCTTTAACGTACGCGCTTGATGATATTTAACGCGCAAATCAATTGCAATAACATTCATTGTCTATCGGTAAACTTGTAGTTGATAATCGGCGTAAGTTTCTCTTATTTATTATTAATTTTTTTTTCTTCTTTGCTTCTTTATATTCTTGTTTGTTCGTTTTCGATCGTGGAAATTATTAATCGTTAATTATTCTATAAGAGCGAGACACTACTGCGCGTGATCTTGAATTGATTTAGTACCTAGCCTATGGAGATGTCGAGAAAACAACTCGCCAATTTCAACTTCAACTTGGACTCCAAAAGTATAAGTAGCTACGACGTAAAAATACTTCGTGCGAAATAATTAACAAATATTTTTACATCTCATAACAATACAGCAGATTAAGCCGCCCACTGAGTTTGGAATCGTTATAAATATTATTCTTGAGATAAGACCTTCGAGAACAAGATTCCATGCAATTTGTCCTTCAAAGTGAAGAATCTTTGAATCACACGATAAATTCCCACGGGAGTTGTAACACACATATCAAATTGAATGTGTGTCTCCTCGATACGCTCTATCGCGGTTTATATTGCAACTCTTTGATATATATCGAGGGAGACTAGTTTTCTAAAATGTTGTTGACGTGGTTTCCGCATGTTGTTTGCAAACCCGTAAGACTCGAGATTACGTGATAAATTATCATCTAGTTATCGCCCGTCTTGTATTCCGTCGTTTCATTTCTTTTTTTTATCTTTTTCTTTTTTCTTCTCATTTTAAGTTCGAAAGAGAAATCGAGAAAATGGTTTTCTAGACGGATGACGAATTTAAAAGGTACGTACATTTACATACATACATACATGCAGTTATATCCATATTCAAACCGCTTGAATTATTATTCAAGCTTGTGCATTCAATGTCAAAGCCCAGAAATAATTATCCAATTGGATTTGCCAAGTAGGTAAATTGATGCGAACCGTGTAACATCCATACAAAACCGTCGATCCTATATACACCTACACATAATAATTTTATACGACAAAACGAAGAGGGACAGATATATTATATACACGTATGTATGTATGTAACATACGTCAACTGGTCAATAGGCTGTCGAGAATCACTTTTGGCTCGTATGGTTGACACGCTTTGGTAAAGTCGATGATAATCTCTCTCCATGTTGAGATAGGCACTGGAGAGAGGGCTAACGAATCGATATGTAGGTACTAAAAGAACCGCAGACTTACCTCTACCTGCCATACACCTCGCGGAAGCCAAGGACGGACGCGTCGCGACGCGATGCCTTTCGCACAAATACACCTACGCATTACGCATCTTATGTCCTCCGTTGTTATTTCTTCAGCGCAAATATCATGTCCATGATATTATTATCTTCGATATGATACATACCAAAGAAAAAATAAAAGAACAGGAAAATATGAACAGGAAGAAAATTTACACGTGGATTCATAAACTGTTTTTTATTTTATTATTATTTAATTACCATGTCATTATGCCTGTGTACTCGATTTATCATCCAGCACCACTCGACATACTGAGTGGTGTTACCAGATTCCTAACTAAAATTCTGCGTAGAAAATATCGCGTAGGTGGGGACGTATAGGTACGTGTAAGCATTTAAGTTGACGTCAGGAAGGTGTCTTATGGCTGGTGAATCGTTAGGCCAAGGATTACTTGCAGGGAGTAATCGTACACACGTGGTATATATCTATCATTCAAGATATTTGAATGTTAATTTATTTATCATTGTGTCGTTCGGAGAGTAGGTACAGTCATCAGCGATGACTTAAGTTACGAACGTTAGGTGAGTGGCTCGATTTGTCTAGACCGGATGGGTTGACTTATATTATAAATTCATATTGAAAATTATTGTTATGAATAGTTCATGAGTTTAATTGCAAATCATAATAATCCCACCCCTTTATTCCAATTTTGGGATCATCGTTGCTGAATTTTTAATAACGATAATAACAAATCAATTCCTTTCAACGTATGACTAATCGAGACGTAATGAAACATCAGACTTATAAATCTCCACAGGACTGATACCCATACGAGCCATGCGTATCTTTTACTCACTAGTATAGGCCGCGTCATACCGTAATCATCCCCATGCAAACAATGTTAGTTATTCTCGGAAAATCTGATATAAAGAAAGAGAGAGCGATTTATTTAATCGACTAATCGTTCTTGGACTCGTCCGAAGACAAGCTAGACACGCCGTAAGATCTCACAGCTCGTAATTTAAATCTGTGAGGCAATCGTTGAGCGATCTCTTCTCCTGGCTATGCTTCTTTCGTTATTATGAATAACCGGCGAGCTTATATCGTGCCGGCAAAGTATAATAAATTAATTAAAAATCACATTTTATGATGAATGAGAAAAAATAAATAAGGTTAGAATGATTCTAGCAGAGGTCCACTGTCCTCAATAAACTCCTGTCTCGTTCAATACATAAAAGTTTTTGTTATAGATCGGGAAACGGACTTCCCGTCTTGTTCGATCAGAAACCAGTAAACCGATAGCCAGAAAGCATAAAACACTAACTGGATCTGCCTGAATATAGAAATGGGATTTGTGTCGATTTCTATCGCTGGGTATTAGATATCTACATATCCTTGAGTATAAAAGTTTTAAAATACTCGACGTGGTTTATACGTGAAAATTTTTTTATACCTATACACACGAATGATGTTACATTCGAATGCATACGTTTTAAATATGTATATATTATATATATATTTTTATTTCTTTACTTTATTCACTTTTCTTACTTTCTAGACCACTCAACCGAATCTATCAAGTTATAGTTAAGAGGCATATATTATAGTATATCTGTTGTTGTTGTTATAACATCAGTCATGCAGATATTTATAATAGAATCGAGTCACGCGTTGATTTCTTCCAGTTTTCTATCATACTGTCTATAATAAGTGATGTATGGTAACAGGTGAAAAATTATACGATACGTTTGATACTTTAAAGAGACTTTGTTTTTTAAACAAATCTGAAAAATTACAGCTGTAGATTTTGTGCGTTTAAATAAATAACGTTGCGATCACGTGTCATGGTTAGTTTTACCCAATTGATCAGAGCTGATTTTGTTCTATCGTAGAATTTTACTGTAAATCATCTGTCTTTCAGTATAATTGTGTAAACCTAATGACGTTGATGCCTCTGCGAGAACAAGAATTTGGACATTGAACCGCAATTGACTTCTACAACCACGAGCCGTGCCATATTACGACTATTTGCATTTGCAAAATCGACGTCATCACGGATGAAGAATCCGTTAACCGATCCCAAAATACTCGATTATATTTATCATTACGGGAATATACCAGAAACGAAAGATTCCAAATACTCAATTATGAAACAACGTTCTCCGGAAGTTATCGAGACCGTTATGACTCCGAAATTTTGATGTTTCTTCATTATATCGACAGAACTTAGTTATCATTGACGTTACGTTTGTCGATCTTATTTTACAACGTTGAGTATGACTAATTTAGTAAACTAATAATGAATCGGTGTTTGCGTATGTCATGCATAAAGTCAAGCTCAAAGTTTCATAATTCTGAACAGTGTCCGCGATAACTTTACAATTGTAATCTTATGAAATAATTCTCAGACAATCCCATCATTTATATTTCTGATACTACATTGCAAAAGAATTTATGCTAATTTTTGGCACGTGGGGTCTACAGTATCATCTTTGACAGATTATTAAGGCTATCAAAATGATATATCAGCATTGTATTCACTAACATTTAAGTTACACGTGGATCCCCGCTACTTTTTGGTCTCCTCAATTTATCGGACACATTTTATAAATTGAATTTTAAAGTCCAGCATATATATATATATACATATACAAACTTAATACCGTAGTCAAACAGTCTGGTCACTTGCAGACTGGTTTTATATTTACTCATCTCTTTCGCATGGATCATACTATCTTAGTTTTGATCTCAATCACCGGACATAGTCCACGCGGAATTAATACATCGAGATAAAGTACTACAGGTGGTATGAGATAGCGAACTACACAAAGATCCTTTCACTGTCGAGTATATGAGTATAATAATAGGGATGCTTAACAAAACGAATAGTAGGTAGGTATTTTATACATGTCATTTCTATATAACACTCAAGTTTCCTCAAAAGTTTGACGCTTTTATTTCAAAAGTTTAATTGCGTTCTTTTGCCTAATTAGTTTTTGAGCAATTACAACATGTAAATATACAATTGCGACCTTTGGGTAATTGGGTTTCATGTATGATGTATATGTCGACACCCTCGTTCCAGGGTATGTATGTATGTACCTGTAACTAGCTAAAAGGACATTTACAACAGAGAAATTCTAAAATTATAATGACGTCACCATAAGTCGAAATGTAAATGTGGTTCGCGGAGGTGTACTGCGATATGGTGACATAATTTTTTTGCAGTGATCCTTACTCGGGTCGTAAGTAGGTGGACAGGGTGACGAGAAAGGTAGTCAACGATGGTACTCTAGCTTCTAATCCGCAAAGGTTATACCCGGTTTGTGTATACACGTATAGGTTATATACACATACGCGTGACTGATCACGATGGACAGATCCTTCTGCGTGACCAATCGCCGAAATAACAAAACGTGACTAAAATTTGATTCAAACTGCTCCGAGCTAGTCGATTCATTCAATAATATTTACTTGTATGTATGTACATACATATACATTTACTGGTATACATATACATTATAAGGTAAACCTTGCGAGGTCCGTGTAGAATTGGTTTTTAGTGAGAAATCTTACCCGTAACAATTCTACGAGCTGGTAATAACTATTAACGTAATATTTTTAAGTCGACACGCTCGTAGTCGACGCGTTTGCAATTCACTGCTCGTTTTAAAATTGCGTAATTGTCTTTAATAATCATAATTTATTATACTGAAGATAATTTTAAACTACCTCATTGAAGTGAATTGTTTTTCGATCAGGGCTAGTCGTTCACTGATTATGTATGTTAGGTATGTACATACGACGAATTCAAATTAAGCCGATCTTTTTGATAACGATTTTAACCGGGGAGGATCCTACAACATAGATCCATGAATACAATGGTATTTATTACAAAATCCTTGTAACATGGCGATTTGCAATTCGCCAATTCTGAACTGCGGACCATACAGGAGACTGACAAAACATTTTGCGACAAGTGGGTGTCGCTACTTTCACCATTATACCTATGTCTACGAAGTTCGCTCCACATAACGGTGACGTGATGATATATACTAATTCCAAATTCACATTTGCAGACGTTGTCGTTGTCGCTATGCAACCTGCTTTCAAAGTTTGGCTACATTTCATTATACTTTTCTGTCCCGAATTTGGGATGAACGTTAATTAAAATATAGCTAAATTCCTCGTCTCGGTATTCTAATTTAGAAAAAGATTTGTTAGTGTTTTCGATCAATTATCGTATCTGAAAAGGTGATATTGACTCGTTCGGAAGTTTATTCCATTCTCGAAGAACCTGAATACTAAAAGACAAGACTGTTAACGAGGCAGTGGTGAGAATCTTTTCTTAGTGACTCGCCAAGTCACGTAGAGATTAGGAAACCAAAGGACGGTGTTGAGAAAAAATAAAGAAAAAAAATAAGAAAAATAAAAATAAATAAATTATTTCAGGCTTGGCGACATAGTCGTATATTTTAGCACAAAACCGCGAGCCACTAATGACCCAACAAAAACCAAACAGTCTTACAGCTGCTCACTCGGCAGTATATTATTTTTCTAAAATTAACTTTAGTAAGTATATAGAATGATTTTTATCTTACATCAAAGTCAACGCATCCTCGGCTATCAAATGTGAACACCCGACCTCAAGGTTTTCCAACCTTCAACGTTTATCTTTTACTATTACTTTATGTTAATGAAATATGGAAAATTTTTTCTGTTCTTTGAAAAATTCTCATCTCCAAAGCATAACCCAGTTACATTTTTACCATTTGGCTAACACATATTCGACAGAATTGCATTTTTACAGCGAATATATTAACTGTTCATTGATAGAACAAATATTATATATCCGCGAATATTTTTAGACGTATATAATACATGCAAATAAGTTAGGAAGCCAATTAGGTCTGGTGTCTGCTATCTTTCACTTTGGTGTAAAATGAGCGTACCTGCTTTAGAATTTGCAGAATTGTCGCTAATCGTAGATACGCAGTGAAAAGTAGTCCCCGTTAGTCTCGTTGATTAAATGCATCGCTAATTGAGTTTGGTCGATAATTAAGAAGGAGATGATTATGCGGTAATTCAAAATTTCGTGAAAACTCATGATTACGAAAATTCAGGATAAACCAGAGCGCAATAATCGTCGCCTTTGTTCTTTGTGAAAAATATAATATTATCTCGTGACTTGTGAGAACTTTAGTTCGTATCGGGTTATATACGACGTGCTCGAATACGCGAGGAGCAAAAGGTAGTTGGAACAGACGATGAGAATACCGAATCGATCGCGAAGTCTTTACAGAATACTAGATCAGCCAGAGTTGGTCAATGCGCTGTGGGCAGCTTTTTCAAGTGAATCGTTTAGAAATTCGCGAAGGCGTTGGCAAACGGGTCATACATATACCCATATATCCATTCTCGTGTATGTATGTACATACATATAGCGAAAATATTGCGTGGATGGCACCAATAATTCAGATATAAAATATTTTAAGATAATTTCATTTATGCCATTATAAAAATTTTCTCCAAAATTATAAATCATCTTTTTATTTATTCAAAATTTAAATTGCATACACGAAACTATAATGTATGTATGTACATAGTTACGGAAATGTCTATTATCTACGGAAGAGCGCCTAGAGAGCGAGGTGCAGTGCGGCATAAACTTGAATTCTATGGAAGAGAAACAACATTTCTAAATGCCGGAAACTAAAAACGTCGCATATTTATACCGGATGTCTAGTTAAAAATTCTTAATATATTTTTTCTTTCTAAAAAAAAAAAATCACTTAGTTTAAAATGACTCAAGGCTAAGTTATCTGTTCAAATTTGTTTTACTTTAAACACGTATAATTTTCAACATCTTTTTCATTCTTCTTCTTATAATTTAGACACACACGAGTTAAAGAGCGAATTATTTTCAACTCAGTACTATTATATGCAATATTGTATCATTATCCAGTTTCACAACCCAAACGTAGATGCGGGATGTTCGAAAGTCGTATATCGCTGCTTTCTTCGAAGCTGTGTCACAAACTGCCATTACAGCTGGAGTAATCTTGCCGAAAATCATCGCTGCGTAACGTCGAGTTAAAACAATTAAAATTGAGTTCTTGCGTTGCCTAAAAACTAAAAAGAATTTTTGATTATTTTGATAAACATGGCTCGGCAGTTAATCCGTTTAATTGCGCATTTTGGCCTGCAAAAAAGTGCATTGCCGCAAATTATATTTCGACATATTTTTCGGTCCCCCAAATATGATCAAGAAGGTATGCAATAATTTTTCTCTTCGAACACTCTTTAAATCTTTATTATTGAGTTCGTGACGTTAAAATGCCATGAGTTAATGGTCGTAACTAACGAATACGTACATACATACCTGTACGTTATATCTATACTCGTTTGCGAACAGAGGATACCCGGTCACTATAACAAAATTTAACGCGCTAAAAGTACAGTGCATTGAAATGTGAAGGTAAAATGATAATAAAGTAGAGCAGAGCCTTCTTTGCTGTATGTATGTAACGTGTAGGTACAAATTACGAGTCGTATTGTTGTCGGGTTGTCGGATCTCAAGTTTTAACCTTCGAAACAACCTTCTAGTAATTTTGTTCTTTTGGTAGACTGGTTTCACGTCATATATATATGTAGTATTGGTTGTTCTCTGCAACTTTACAGCAGCAAAATTTCCACAAGATATTCCGCATACTCTTTAACGACGATTTTGCGCGAACTGCATGCTTTCATACAATTTTCATCAAACTTTCTCACCGGGCATTGGTAATGTTCATAAGAAATTACGATCATTCGAAATGCGGATAACATACGGTACTTATCTTATAGATAGTCGATACATATAATAAGAGTAACGGAATTCACTGCAAACGTCACGCACTGCTAGTACCACGTCGCAAACTAATACACCTAAATATTTCCACATATACATATGTGTGGATTGGACATATCTACATCCAAAGTTTATCTTATCATTGAAATTTTAAAGCATATACATCGTCACTTCTCACCTTTCATTTATTATTTATTAAAAATGATTCATTACCGTGTGGGTTAAGATTTTGGCAACGATCGAGTATATCTATGCGTATATATACCTACAGTACCGGTTGCTGATTCTTTCCGATGACTTTCCTTCTTAATTTTAAAACTAAAAATTTAATATCAATATACAACATAAAATCGATACATTTTTACAACATTTTCACGATATCGAAACTCCAATACTTTACCAAGTACTTGTTGAGGTATCTATCCGCACATATATGGTTCATACTCCAGAGGATGCGGTGACCGTTGACGCTACTTCCGCTTAGACATTCATTTACTACATTCGAGTTTGCGCTATCCGATGAAACGGTTTCTCTGAGGATGACCTAAGATGACCCAAGAATTCTCTATACTCTTGCTCTGCAAACCCGTCAACAATCTCACCGCCCACGACGTGGCCTTGTGGCCCGGTGCTCGCACCTTTTTCGTCGTGCAGGACCAACCTCGTGACCTACACCAAGAGTGGGCGCCATACTGTTACTTGATGTCAATTATTAATTGCTTTTGAGAGGCTTTTTTCACTGGGATATATACACGTATGCGCATAAACACGTATGTATGGGTTTACAAGCGAGTATCGATGTACGATGCATATGTGTATGTCTTACTGCAGATCAATTCGCCCTCGATATATTTCGAGTTGTTTGTCTTCTTATTTTTCGATTTTTTAATCTACACATTTCACTGGACCCGACATGTCGTCATCATCCGATATACCTATGTGACGTGCGATGTAATAAGCACACTCTTGTCGTTTATACAATTTGCATAGTGAGAGAGACCAATCGCTGGTTGGTTAAAGTTAAGACTGTAAAGAAAATACAAGTTGTTTTTAGAGTGAAACCTCATTACAATATTCTTACATTTATTCGGTAAAGAACGAAAATAACTGAAAGTTTGTTCGACGTGAGTCGAACCTACTCTTCACTCGCAGTTTAAGACTCGCATTGAAATATTTTCCTTATTCTCACTTGATCTCGGTTAATCGGTAAGATTTATACACTCTGGTTGATCTCGGAGTTTCATCGTTGTTTAGACACTGATTAATCGCTTTAATATATGGAGAATCAACTCAATCGTTGACACACATACATATAAACGTCGCCTCTTTATATACCGAATAATAACCTTCTGTTGGAGCGCGTTAATCGAGCTAATAAGCAGCTTCCGTCATCTGTATGATTCGACGGAGTACTTAAACAGCTTTACCATTTAAAAATACTTAAATATGAAACCAGTATAACTCAGGATAATTGTCGGGTAGCTAATTACGCTAATTACTCAGCCGGTTAGTCCCAATCATCTCAAACATTGCTGACTAACGTATGTCTCGTTATCATTTTCACTCCAAACCGTACCGCTATAGATCCAAAGCGCAACTATTACTCACTCGTTATCAATAAAGAATACACCATATTACTGCAGTTATACTAAATCTTACGAAACAACATCGGACCTGACAACCGGAGTCTTCGGTCATTGACTGCTGCCCCGATTTGCCAACGATGTTGCCAATCGTTGAGTAATTCAATTTATGGAAATATATATTCAGGGTGTTTTTTTTTTTTTTGCCTGACATGAAAACCTTTGAATTCATTATCACATCGTCGGTTATATCGAATCTCCAAAAAAAAAACGTAAAAAATTTTGCAAATCTTTGTCATTTTATATATACTTCAATAATTTGTTCGGTAATAATACGAAAAGGTAAACATTGTCATTAGAGCTTCAGCTCAGCGAGATAACGACCGGAAGAGCCGTAGAATCCGTACTTCCTGCTGTTTCGTCGGTTTATTCTGCATTCGTGGTTTTTTTTTTTTTTTTTTCTTCTTTTTTTTTATATTCAGAATCGACTTACGCAACCAGAAAGTGCGATCAGCGTTCGTTACTTGCCTGTAGGCTTTAAAGACCACCGACGATCAGCATCTCCAAATATTTCTTAACTTTCCTTATTACTTTCACAGTTCAATGATTCTCAATTCTGAAGCTGGAGGGCTGATATATCAAGCAAATTAATTATAATTGAAAAAATAGTTCAAATAACTAAATAAAATTACAATTTTTGTTTTTTACACAACACTAATATTTATTATATCCACTTATAAATCTAATTGTAATTATCCTTCATGATGGACGCGTGAAAATTAATCCTCAATACCTAATGTTATTATATAGTTACGTAAAGTGCCGAGTTAAACTAGACTAAGGATATTGGTGCGGTGTGCAAATTTCTCCTACATCGTAACCTACCTGCATATATACGTTTTTTTAGCTATTGCTAATTTTTTGTCCTGGAACATGAACATGAACATGAACATGAACATGAATATGAACATGAACATGAACATGAATATGAACATGAACATGTGTGATATACCTATGTGTACTTCATCTATACTTTATTTATGGTCTGTAACTGCAGAATATCGTACAGATATATACGTATGAGGTATATGGTAACACTATATGTGCGGTTTGTATCGAGTTCACTTAGCACGCGAAGAGTTTATTACGAAAATTTAGTTCTAGAAATCGATTCGTCATACGTGTTCGTGCAGGTTACCTAACAGCTTAAGAATGATGACTCATAGTAAAAAATCAGTGGATAATTTATGGAGTTTCTAGTTTAGATATACATATAATATAGGTAATGGTGTGCGTATAGTCGATTGTACGCGATACGTCGGATAATGAGAGATGCAAAAACAAAAAAACAAAAAAAATAAATAAAAAATTGTTGGGTACCTACCTATATTATTGGACCGTGATATTTTTTGATTATACATTATAGGTATAATATGATGAGAAGATAGTTGCGACGACGAGGAATGAAAGACGCGTATATGCATCCTGATTTCATTCCTGTTCACAATCGTGCCAATCTAAATTCACAATTGAACAATTTGCTAGATAATATTTCAATGCGACGAAGGAGTTCCCCATGTTTAATACATCGCGTCGCTGGACTCCCGCCGAGAATCAGACACGGTTGGCATCTCAATTTTTCATTCATACCCCAACAAGTTGAGAATTTCTCATCGATCTACCTGCTGCAGCCAATCGAACTATACCCATTCTATTATACTGACTTTAAAATCCGCTTTTACTTTGCAGAAAAGGTCGTTGCAATGGGACAAAATGTTGCAGCTGGTCAAGCTAAGCTCGGCTGGTCCAGAGAGAGAGAGCTAAATATATTCCCTACGTACGGTGTGCATAGGGATTGGCATTATTCCAAATACACGTATATTTGAATTTCATTTAGCACATTGCTTATGTAGTATTTCTTTATATTTTTTTTTTTTTTTTAATTTATGTATAAACATCCATATACATATATGAGAATTTCTACCGTCAATTTCTGGCGGTCTATTCGTCTCGTACATAGGTATAAGAGTGTCTATAGGTGGCCTTGGGCTTGTATGTTACGTGACAAACGTGGCTCTCAAGCAAATTACTCGTTGTATGACATATTAGGATATAATCTCTCGGCTTTGTTTTCAACTTGGAAGTATCAGTGTGGTGGATGGAATATCTACTGGCAACATATATGTCGCATGTTAACTACTTCGTATGTCCCAGAATCTGTTGTACAGTACCAGTATCTAGTCTATAGTATATACCCACAAGTAGTTATATTTATGTCGAGCTGGGATTGAAACGTGTCATGCGTGATGTGCTTTCAAGCATGACGATTATAAAGTCGAGTAAATCCACGGCTTATTTATATAATCATACGAATATTTGAACTCAAAAATATTCGCGTTCGATATATTATGTTCATTCGCTCAGTTTTTTTCTTCTCTTTTTTTTTTTTTTTTTTTATTTTCTTAACGGATATTTCCGCCGTGTGCATTAGGTATATAATACTAGACCTTCGAAAGAGATTATTGTTTAGTTTCTTTAGAAATTAACTTCATAAGCCATTGTATAACTTGAGAAACACTGCAGTGACTTTAATCTCTTTGCAACGAATAATCAGACTATCGCATGAAAGAGAGAATGAGAGAGTAAGAATGAGCTGTAAGTAAGGTGACAAGCGACAGGGATACTCATCAAACGTCGTTTATACAATAGCTGTTAGAGGAATGAGAAGGGGTAGACATGTGTTGGTTGCAATCTTAAGTGCATCGTCTCGTAGTCTTGTTACCAGTACCAATAACAGGCCTGAGAACGTTGCGAAAGGTGTTTTTTTTTTCTTATCTTTTTTTTTTTTACTGAAAGAAGAAACAATCATTCCTAATCATTTAAATTATCGTTTGTACGTCAACTGCCAGTATCCATACCCATCAAACACGACGTGCGTGTAGCTCTAAAGAGTCTTTCATCGTATACCTACGTAAGATTTCCATCGCGAATAGTACAAGGTCGCATTTTCACGCACATTCATTAGCCATGATAATTTCTATCCCTTTATACATGCGTGATTCTTTTTTCCATTATTATTATTATTATTATTATTATTATCTTTGTTACTTCAGGCAATGAAACGTTAAATAAATTTCTTGAAATGAAAGTTTTACATCTTGTGACATTTATTTATTCTCATATATCTATGAAAAGTACGTTATAGTCTATATCTATAACTGTTTGTGCTAAAAATTACCTACTACATGGTGTGGACAAAAGTACTCAAAGTATCTGCAGTAATTGTGTCTCGTTTTGAGTTGGGATTATCTGTTTTACTGACGCATAAGTCCTCGCGAAATTTAACTTTAGTATATATGTATGTACAATGTATACATATATGTATATCATTTGCCGGAGATGGAATTCCGGAAGAGTTGGCACAATTGCGGGTGTTTTTTTTTTAGCCATGCCAGAAACGATGGAGACAAAGTGGGTATAGGTATACGCGGTTTTCTGATATGGATGTAAATTATAAAACCGTTTCTTCCGGTTTAATGAAAAAAAAAAAAAAAATTCACTACCGCATCGCCTAATTCATAGAATAAAGAATGACGACAGGAAAGACGCGTTTAATCGCGATTAATTGTTTTCTATATACATACATACTATAAGAAAACATAAGGGAAGTTAGATTTTTTGACTTATGTAATCTTGTACGACGTACAAACACAAATATACGCATATACAGATTTATACACAGAAACTAGAATGTTCCTTTTATCCGTAAATAATGTATTTTATGGCTGTTTAACACGTGAAGGATTCATTCATCTTCTTAGATTCCCCGTACAGCAATTAATCCCCTATGGGTGCGCCCATCGCTTACATAACTTAGTTCAAGCAGGTGTCTAATCCTTACCAAGCCTGACGGATTACCATAAAGATATATTTTCTTTTTCTTTCTTTCTTTTTTTTTTTTTTTGTCTCTGCAGCATTCGAAGGCCAAGAATTATCGCAGCAGGAGTGTAGAGAAAAAAAAAAAATAATAAAAATAAAAAAATAATAATAATTGTAGACAGTGTACCATAGATAGTTAGTAGTTATGATCGCGATAAAAGATACAATCAAGGTATTGGATTACAATGAATAGTAGTAACGAAAAAAAAAAAAAAAAAAAAAACTTTCCAAACTGTCGCGTATATGCCTAATAAGAATATATCTCTAATGTCTGAGAGATTGTCGTTTACGGTTTATGTATCTATCGATCGTTTATATCTCTACAGCTATATGCGGTGTCGCGGTCAAAGTTTATAATGTTCGGTTATGAAAAAAAGAATAAAAATGAAAAAGAAAAAAAAAAACTACTTAGCCAAATCTACGGCTGTTTGATATGATTGACTGAGGTTCATCATTCGCTGTGAAAGAAAAAAACAAAAAAACGAAAATTATAAATAAAAAGAAATCAAAGAAACACTCGTTTACAACGGTGCCGGACCACGGTCATCCACCAGGATGCAGGCGATCGTGAACAATGAGTCATCGGAGTTGTATAGATATAATAATAGTCGAGCTATGCGAGTACACCACGTAGATTGCAATCCAGGTTTACCTGTAGGCAATGTTTGATCATTAATTCAGTGTTAGTATAACATATATAGATCGGTTATGAATAAAATAAAAAAATTGAAAGAAAAATATACAATATCAATTTGAAATTGATAATATAGCAAATCCATATGTTAGATTTTGATATTTTTATATCCAACAACTCGATTATAGTTAATATAATTACATTATTTATTAATCACTCGCAAAGGGTATATATGAGTACATAAATTTGATTTCATCTCATACACCGGGTAATATTTTTAGCTGCAGAAGCCGCCTCGGATTTCTATGCTAAAAGATACTGAAATTTAATACATGAGGTATTGCAGACTGCAAAGATTTGCGTTCATATATTGGCATACGTATATATGAAGTATACGTATATAGACTTATACATATAAAACACATTAACACGACAGCTGCAATGATCTGAATTAGTTTTAAAGTTAGGTATGGATAGGGTTGGGTGGGTTGAGGTGGGTTGGGTCGTTGGCCAATTAGTCGTCGACCGTAACCACTGTAGCCACACGTAGTATGTTAACTTTGTACAGTTTATGCTATACAAGTGGGTATACAAGCTCGTATAGTTTGTAGTAATAGCGGGAAGTATATATCGGGATTAGATAATTAGAAATTCTCTTGAAAATGACACTTTTGAATACAAACAGATTTCTGAAATATAGGTATGTATAGGTATGTATACATATACATACATACCTAAAACGAAAGAAACAAAGTTAAAATTATCACGCTTAACGCTGTCATAACAATACTTCATTGTCTTCCCGAAGCAGATATACGTGTATTGTTTCTACAATTAATAATGTGTCAATTTGTACATATGTAGATACCTACGTATGTACAGTATGTATATAATTCATATATAAGTACTTCAGGCGATTTTCTCGTTGTGAGAAAATCAATTATTATAGTTCTTGCCTAACTATGGCTTACTTCATTGATAATCGATGTAACAAAGCTCATTGTTACGATATCTGGTACTACATAGGCAATACATTATATTTATACACGATTTCTGGGTGAGGCAGGATGCACGCCCGTAGGCAACGGACCGTTCCAAGTGCAAGTAGCGATGACGAGACTTCTATCAGACTCAGGAAGACATCCCTGAGGTTGGGCCTATCCCGTTCTTTAATAACTGCAATTATCGAAGTAAAAGAATGCAGATATTTTAAAACCGGGTAGTAAGAACGATGTAGTTTTAAATAAATGAAATTTATTTGTACACCATTCGCGGTGAGGAGTAACCAAAGAATTGGAATTTTTATTTGCATTGAAACAGCGTAACTGGATAATTTCGTTGATATTTTTATGACTCGAGTTCGCAACCCTCTTGATTTTGCATACACGTTGCAGCACCGTCTATATCGTATTATTTACAATCTTGTTATACTCGTACCGGGTGCCGGTTGTGTGAGATAAAAAAGAAAAAGAAAATAAAAAAAAAAGATGAGATAAAAATGACGTAAAAGAGAGAAGAGATGAGGAGAGTGCGAGAGAAGCCGGTATAATTATGCAATTTAGATTCAACCTTACGATTCCGGTTTACCTTTAATAAAAGGGAGAGTGGGCGTTTGATCGAATACACCAATGCTTCGTAACATCGAACTGATTCATTTACACTGCTTCGCCAATTCTTATATCGAATAAGAATCAATGCATTTAGATTTTTCACTCAACTCTCATTTAGATGGTATTTAATGCGAGGATTTCGCCTGCCGTTCAATACCACCAAAACTGCCCATTATACGAGGCATCCTTTTTAATTATACCGATAACTATAATTGAATGAATCGAAGAAGATTCAGAGCGGTATGATAAGTACGGATCAGTCCGATATCAGTGGCCAGTATCTCGCTGCCAAAGTTAATCATAAAACAAACATTGAATTAAATTGGCTTACCGTAGGTATGTAGTAGGTATCTACATTCCCTCGGAGGCGATATCTCAGTTTCACGTTAAACAGCGATTATACATATAGGTAGAATTACATTTACAATCCCTGTACGATGAGCTACTTGCGAAAGGACGACGGTCAGCTGAAACTAATCTTACAATTAGACACTTGAATGAGAATATCATTTGCATGAATTTACCAGGTAGGCTCTTCAACGCTAAGAGATATAGTAAGCGTTTATTATTATACTTACTTGAAGTACCTATGCCATATGCACTAACGAGTAACAAGTTGCACTACCAAAGGATCTTAAAGGCTAAGTAAGGATTACTGCAGAATTTTAATCTACATGCATATGGATCACTAGTGCCAGACCTGGTTTTATCATTTATATAATACTATGCGCGGGCCCAACAGATTCTCAAATTCTAACTATTTCCAGAAAGTGTGATTTTTTTATATTTTTTGATTTATCACATCAATTTCGACATCATATTGCACGACGAATTCAACGTTCATGTCCATTTATGAATTAACAGATAAGTCCGTTAAGTGGATGGGTACTTCTGGTTTCTATATTTGTATCTAACTCACTTGAGATATTAACTTTTTAACTAAATGATCGAATCTCATTTCAGTATTCGAATGATTTGTATAAAATGTATAAAATTTTTGCATTTCTGATGTTAGACTTTTGTACGTTATAATTACTGTTTATTTGTCACTTTTGTAGCTTGATCAATATAGAGGATTCTATGCTGAACTAGACTCTAGTTTTTCTACTAATTTTTTTTTTTTTTTGTCCGCAATATACGAGATATCTGGTATTTGATCTTACTTTTTTGGTTCCGAATCATGGAACACCTTATTCCAAATTCATGGACTTGTATATTTATAACTATCTCCCCTATAATTTTGATTTAAATTTTGCATCAAACTTATGAAAGACTTGATGAATATGGCAAATATGGTAAATTCGCGGGCAATCGTTATGTAGTACCGTATTAACTATCATCTAATCCTATGGACGGTAGTTAAGTCTGTATCTCAATACTAGTTACGGGGTCATTGAATGAAAATTTCTCTATCGTGATATCGGACATTTATATAAAATAAAAATTAGCCGGTCTGCAACGTGTTAACACACACCTTTCGTGTGATACTAAGAAATTGTGGCTTTGGCAAGGTCTGTTCGTTGGCCGAGGTGGCCAAGGTGGACAGCCTACCATTCACTCCAGATTATTGGTAATTATTTTCTATAAATCTATTCGATTGTTTATTTTCAACGGTCATAATGATCAACGATTCATAGATATATAAGGAATTAGCACTGTCGAATCAGTTGCCAAGTTAATTGTTCGATTTCATTGACTTTCAATTCGTGATTGGCTTTCAATTTGCAAATAAAACTTTCCCAAAACCGTTGAGAATACGAATGAATAACGCACAATCTCCCCTGCAGTTCCTTTCGTTATTATTCCGATGTGAACCTTCATTCACAATATCACTAATGAAAGTTTTTTTTTTTTTTTCTTTACAATTTTCAGCTACCTGCCCTTTCACCTGGGCCTGTATCTTCGATAGTTGCTTCCGTGCTACTCAAATTTCGAGTATGTCGACCTAGGCTACTCCTTGCTGGATCCCGGGCCGAAGTTGACCCGGCTGCAGATGTGGCCCTTCTCCACGGGGATGTCCTTTTGATAGAGGACTCTGCAAGGCAGTTCAATCCCATCGGAGGTAAATTATTGTCCAGTGAATTTAGCATTTAGAATCCATAATCTTTTCCTGGGCACAACACCGGATGATAATTCGTTTAATTTTTCTATTTTTATTCCTTTACTGCATTTTTCTTAACGGTTAGTGATGACGTTGTCACATGCACAATCGTTGAAAGTAATTTTTCAGTATGCAAGGGTCAAGGAAAATGAATTTTTTACTAATTTTTTATTGAAAATTTCATAAAAAAATGTATTACTTTATATATTTTAGATACCGATAGGCGATACAGAGCTACGGAGAAACTTTTGCATGCGGAAGATGAATTCCGAGAGGCATTATGCAGCGCTCGTGAATTGTACGCGAGACCTTTGGCTCGCAGTCATCCCGAATTTCACGATGTTCTATTTCAACCTCTTGCTGATCTGGCAATCATCAGTGCTGAGCTTTGTCGTAGGGTAAGTTATAAACACATATTTTACACTACGACCTTTAGATGCGCATTTTTAACTCTCGTCAACAAACCAATCTAGCCAATGAAAGATATTCAACAGTTGACTCTGTCTAATACGAAATGAACTTCGCGGCTATTTAATTAGAACATTTTAAAAATGACGTTATACGATCTTCGAAGTGACTCACATTGAACAATTGATATGCAGATGCGTCTATTTTTAATTTTTAATTTCTATTTTGTTTTTTTTTTTTCATTTTTTGTTAAAAAAAAAAAAAAAAAAAAAAAATTGAATCGCGTTCTAACAAGATGGCAAATTATTTGTCTAGAAGGTGATCATGTATTCCTTGAGTAGGTAGTTTGAATCACTTTACAAGTTTATTCTGATATTATATCGAGATGGTTAAAAATATCGTTAATATTGGTGATAAAGTTTAACGTTCGAAGCGTCAAAGAGGGTTTCGATTTTTCATTCCTCGTAACGCAATTGCCGGAGATAAAAGTGCAAGTGTAAGTGCCCTGATGTTATAATTATGCAAAAACGAACGCGCGGTATAAGATCGGATTTCAGAAAAAAAAAAAAGTTAGTTACCTCAACATCGTATACCGATTACCATAACGCCTCGCTTTACGCTTAGCCAGCAAAAATTTATTCCTACTGCAAAAGAATCAAAATCAAAAGTATGAGTTATCGATAAATTGTACATGAAATTGTATAACCACGTGCTTGACAGAAGTGTACATACATACCTACTAAAGTGATAAGACAAATAAGAATAAGAAGAAAAATATGGAAAAAGAAGAAGAACGAACGTGTGGAATTTACATCAGCTACACAATAACGTTGACCACAAAACCCATAAAAATAACCATCAAATAATAAATATATTCACACTCTGAAGGCTTGAGAAACGGTTAAGCAATCAGGCCGTAAATACTAGTTATGAATTGCCGTAGCTTGGAATTAAATTTTATGCCTTTGTAATGCATTGTTTTTTTTTTATTATCATTTTCAATATTTTTCTGTATTTTTTCCCTCATCATTATGTATTTAAAAATTCTGCCATACGTCGTAATTCCATACAAGTGCCATTATTACTATTAAAAAATAATAATGGTCGTTTGGACTTAAAGCGAATGATTTCATAAATCATTGCGTCACCTTACGTCATTTAATTATTACTTAAAGTTTAACGTAACTTGATTTTAGTACTGGCTACGAATTGTGAAATTTTTTCAAACGCCTAAGAACACGCAACCCAAGTTACTTCCACGCAACGCTGATTTCTTTCTTGCCAACAATTAGTTGCCCTCGTTATTTACGTTGAGAATAGATGGCGGCACTATCTTAGTACCTGATGCAATCCACCTGTTGATTCTTGATGGATGTATGTAACGCATTTATCCATTTCTTTCAATTTTCGTATTATCTGATAACTTTTAGTATATGAAACGATAATAAATTGTGAAATTTACACTTTTACTATTACCGATCAGGAGCCATCGGTCTTCTTCTTCTTCGTCTTCTTTTTCTTATGAAAATAATTTTAAAAGTCTTTTTCGTCATAATGACGAAACTATCTTCAGATTTCAAAAAGACAGCGTATTTTCATTTTCAAATATCGATCCACAAAAATTTTCGTAAATTTTTCCTAAACTCTGGAATAAGATACGTAGATTTTTATTTTCAAATCGGTGAAATCGATTCTTTTGTATTAACTGATGCTCGTCGAATGAAAAAGATTTTAAAGTCTACAAAGTTTTAGCAAGATTTTTGAATTGATAAATTTTAACACCATTTTTCAGGTTTTTAAGATCGTTCGCATGAATATGCAAATATGAAAGACAGATCGACGAGTATATATCCTTGAAGAAATTTCTTCGATGTAGCAAATTTTAGAAAACAATTTAAAGAATCAAGAAAAAAAAAAAAAAAGTGGATAAAATATATGTCGAATTTAATTTCTGACATAAAATAACCGCACGCAGGTTTACCTTTGAGTATAGAAAATAAAAATTGAAGAAAGGCGGTCAGGGATGACCCCGTTTGTCATCATTTCGGTCACTCCCAAAAAACGATTGGTGGTCACTTTCTCCGTAAATATACGACAAATTAACGTTTAATGAAAGATCGTGCCGCAGCTTTTCATAAAGCGGCCATTCAAGACACTTGTCAGGCTCTCACGCTGTCCGACTTCCGCTATTATGATTTTAAATCGTGCGAAGTAATAGGTCTGGGATTCAATTAGCCTCGTGCCGTAGAAAACGAGTCGGGAGTGGTAACACCTGTTCGAAAAAGAAGACAAAAAAAAAATAAAAAAATAAAAAAATCCATTAAGCCATTTTCAATTTCAAAAGACAAATTTGTAAGGTATAACTTTTATATCGATGAGTGTGTGAAAAAAAGAAAAAAAAAAAAAAACGAAAAAATGGGCAAGTAAAAGTAGTTAGAAGATAAATCTGTGAGACAGATTTTTTACGATTTCGAACTAACGATCCATCTCATACGCGGTGAAATTAGTAGTCAAAGACAGTCAAGATTAAAGGGACATTGAACCCCCTCACTCTCACGTTTAATGACCCGTTTGCAGGAGCCCATTTATTATTGTATCTATATGTGTGAATAAAATCGTGAATTGTATATAGTCACGGAAATTATCGCGATTACAAAGACCTTAATTCTTGTCCTTAAACCTCGCCTAGTGATCTTAGAGACCCGTTCGCACGTTTCACACACTTTGTTAGTAATAAATTTCATTTTTTCTACCCGGGTAACGGGTCTGCAGTAGAACTTGACAGAGGGAGAATGTGAAAGCAGCGCAAATTCACTGTGGAAATGTCTAGCCTAACCCAACCCGAGTTATAGTATAACGTAGTCATTAATATACCTAACGCGATTTGTATTGGTAAATACAGACTCGCAATCATAAGTGTAAGTGTATACCCTCAACGGTGTATAACTACGAGTGGTAATTGTCCGAGGAGTGAATTATTCTATGCATTAGCACCTTGTCTTTCTCCTTTTATAATCTTGTCTAGTCTGAGCCGGAGGACGTTAGATGTCGATTTAATTCGCATTAGACGTCTTACTTAAAAAATTATCATTACCAACACCTCGAGAAAGAAAGTCGAGTGACCCAAAGATCGACGAAGTAGGTACTTTGCGTCGATGCGATGCGATGTCCATCGACCATCTGACACCGTACGTGGGTAGAAATTCATTCCTTCATTCTCACTATAAATTTTCTCTCACAAACCTCACAGAGTTTGGTCAGAATAAAAAGACAAAAAATAAAATAAAAAATAAAAATTTAAACTTTTTTTTATTTTCTAGAATCGAGAAATCGTATACCTATTTAACACTCTCATCGTCAATAAAATATAGATAAAAATTAAAATCAGAATCTTGTAGAAAAAAAAAATGCTAAACTTCATCGTCGAACTTTATGTGTCATTCTCTGAATAAACTAACTGTGCAAAATTGATATCATCTCGGTTAGAGACTAATAAAGAAATGAAAAAAAAATAAATTTTGTATCATGTGGTTTAAGGCCTTTCGCAATCGCATCCAGATTTTCAATAATACTATTTTTGTTCTCTCTGCAAATCAAGCTTCAACGATTTTAAATTCATATAGTCTTATATAAATTCGTGTAGTAAAAAGTTCGTTTCATGACTCTAATAATAGTCTTAGAATATTTCCGAGCCGGAAATCTTTATACAAAGTATATTTCTCGACGCGAACCTTTATACTTAGCAGTCGACTTCACTCGAGTTTAAATAATAATCCATAACTAATCTAACAATTAAGTACTGGCCAAGTGACCTTTGACCATTCCCGCAGTGATTCTTCTCTTGTAGTTTTAGTCCCTGGTTCGAATAGAGACAGCTAATTATCTTCTACACTCCGTATAATGTGGGTTTTGTTTTCTATAAGATTGAGTATGATATGTTACAATGAGTAACACCGGACCCTTATACTCTAAGGAATAGTGCCAGAGGATCTGGATGCGTGATGTTAGAGGTCTAATAACGTCCTTCTTCCTTCCTTTCTTTGACCTGGTACCTCACGCGACCGACAAAGAAATTCCTTTGCCGGATTATGTATGATATGTCTCATATATAGCGAGACCAGCCGTAAGTATTAGCTTCACGAATCACCGCGATCGACTGAGTTTCTATAGCAATTTGTCAACCGAAGAACGGCCTTACTTGTCCCCAGGGCTAAACCCCGACGCCCCTTGAAACGAAATTTGAATACTTACGAATTATATCTAGATATACCTAATATAATGGTATATATGTGACGTAGGCCTTATTCTACACAGTTACATAGTCGCCAATGAAAGTGTTAACGCTCGGATTACTTTTATTCATATCTGATTCCGAAAGCGGGAATCAGACTGCTTATAGTAAAGTTCTTAGTTCCTGAATATATTTCATATTCCATTGAGAATGGGGAAAGAAATATTTAAATTAATTCTGATTTAGAATCGACAATTTTATTTTTAATTTTTTTTGTTTTTAGATTTTTTTCTCGATTTTAATCAAATCAGTGGGGTTTGATAAATACTTTTTTTCATACTTGAGTAATTTTTTAATTATATAAAATTAGGTCGGGTTAAGTTTGTACTTGCCCTCGAGGTTCTTTAGTTGATGAATATTACAGACGGCAGTTTGAACCGAGACTAGGTATACTATATGAGACCACCGAGGAATCGGGATTGTAATAGAGTGGGATCGTGAAGCTCCTCCCAAGGTCCATTGGCTTAATAGCTCTTTCACTAAAACTACTAAATCTTCGAATAGGTAAGATAATTCAAAGGCCGAGAGAGGCGCTTGAAACGTTTAAGGTAATCTCGCGTATTACAAGTGTTCGAAGCTCCTTAATTGACACAACAACGACACATGGCTGCCACATAATACATTCTCATACATTAACTGCCGACCTTAAACCCATGAGAAAGTTCGAAAAAAGGTATTTCCATACCACAGCGGCTTACCTTTGCAAGAATACCTTTCTTAATTAATCGACAAAAATCAATTCGGCCATACACGTAGCGATATTATACCTATACTCGCTGCACTCGCAACGTACAGGAAATGGCTCAGAATCAACAACTTGTTACCCGCGATGTCGGCGAGCCTTTATCCCCAAGGAGAAAGTGAGTTCCTTGCGAATCTTCATCGTGTATGGTTTCACCGTCATTTTACTTGCGAATATCTCGCTTACTTATAGGTATCCTCTTTTATTATCATTGTTTTTACTTCTTCTGATTTCGTGTCTGGAAATTTTTTGTATATACCACGAGTATACGCGTGGGGTTATCAATCTTACTGTAACGTTGGGCAATATCCTGTATGTTACTTGGACGAAAATTCATGTTGGCTTTGTGGCTCCAGGTACGTTGTTAAAAGCTTAATTTTCCATCCCTGGGATAGCAGCTCATGTCCAGCGGCTATTTGTTCTTAGACTGCAGTAGGTACTCCGTTACTTGGTACTACGGGTTATGTGTACACCATGTCAGTGTACAAGACTAGCTAGGCATAACGAAGAGTCCAGAGATATATACGTAGACAACAACGGTAGGTGGAAAACACAAGTACAATATGTATGTACATTCATGTGCACGACTGCTGAAGCAGCGGTACTTGGGCACCTGCTGCCAACAAACTTTTTGTCCATCTGCAGAATTCTACTTTCTCCGGTCGAGCAGCAACTTCGAGGCCGAAGCACGAGGAAGGTACTCCGAAACGATGGTAAAGGGAATGAAATAAAAAATATAAAAAAAAAGTTACAAATCGTGAATCGCATCGGTGCGTTAATAGGTCGTCCGGGTCTCGATTCGGATCCGATTAACTGATTGACGTGGAAAATCTCGAGAAAAATAAAAGAAATAAATTAAAAAAAAAAAAAGATCGTGTACGTCTGTCGTTTTTACATCGTGGCACTTGCCGCTAACGGAATTTCATTAATTCGACTGTATACTCGGACGACAATAACGATCGTGAAAAATAACGTAAAACTTTCACACCGTTGTGGTTATACATATATTTATAACCTTCGAATTATTAACGCCTATAGCTGGACCAGGTAGGTCAAAGATGTCAGACATTTAACTGTTTGAAATTGACGTCAATCTAATTAACGTCAACGTCCAAGCTATAAACTTAAAACCATAGGCGAGTATCTGACAAATTCAAATTACGATCTTTGTCATATTGGTCATCGCCTCCCACGTTCTTTAAGAAAAAACCCACCGCAGAACTCGTTAATGTAACCAAAATTATTGAATGCCGGGAAACACTAGACCGCAGAATATTTCTAACCGAAGAAAAATATTCTGATACGATGTGCAATCGTCGTCAAGAAGAAAAATGTTCATCTCTCTCTCTCTCTCTCTCTCCTGGAACCACTTCATTTATTATCAACTCCATCGTTCTTATTAGCTTACATATATCCCTTATCTTATTCTATGTCAAGATATCGATACATACATGTGTGTATGTAAGTATGTACATACATACATACCTAACTATGCTTAGCCCAATTTATATCGAAGTTACATTTATCATTTCGTATTATCAGAATGGAATAAATGCGTATAGGAATCCCGCGGAGATTAGTAGGGTCATTGACCTAAGAGGGACGATTCAAAGACCAATAGGTAATAGAGTATAATAAAAATAATACAAACATGGTTTACACCCCCGTGGATCTACAGCATCTTTTCATAACCATGAAGATCTTTTTGTTAACGCCTCTACACGAAGGATCCGTGTCCCAAAACTCCTAACTCTGAAATGGGCCATGTCCTTTTGAAAGGACTTTGATGCGCTCATGTCAGTCTTAGGGATCTGGCGTGTTAGAACGATGACAAATGATCCCAAGTTATGACTATAATACACTTGGCCCGCCTCTATTTGAATATTGAAGTGTTATTAGTTGTTTTTATGGGCATAACGATACGCTGTATACATACGTATATAAAATACATACACATAGAATGATCCGAATGTATATATATATACAAACGAGTATAAAAAAGAGGGATAAATGTATATAAAAAATAAAATAAAAAATATCAAGGATTGCCATGGGGTAGAGACGAATCTCGAATAAGACGAACACCTGGATGGTATTAGTAGTTTTATTGCTTCTCCGCATTTAGGGGATATTCGAGGGCAGAATTGTGGACGAGACGACAGAATAAAATAAGAAAAATAGAAATAAAAAAACTAAAAATAAAAAATATCTTTCGACCGGTCTGACGCTGTTGAGTTGATTGGGCTGGACTGGCTGCATGGGTTGACTAGCTAGCTTGTTTGGTGAGGCAGACAGTCAGTAGTAAAGTAAAGAGGATTGGGCACAGGTATATCAGTGTTTCTTGGATACGAACATATAGCTACACCGATACGACGTAATAATATACAATAATATATAAGTCAAGAATACATATATATTTTTGTGTCACTTACAACCGCGTTAAAGTAGGCAGCATATATCCGCTACTTTATTTATTTATTTATTATTTAAGGATTTGAATACTTGCGTCATTCCACTCCATTGGTCACACAGAATTATGATAATTTAATAATTTTTGGTAACGGTTTTACGCCAGATCAGCCTCTCGATCATCATTTCTTCGAAAAGTATCTACTAGTACTATTAGTATGTATGTACATACATACCATCGAACGTGGATGCCTCCGTATATATGCGCGACCCGGGGACCCTAATCCAAGAGAATTTAAACGAGGATTGTAAAAAGCTATACAATATAAGAAAAAGAAAAGAAAATGAAGAGAAAAAAAAAAACAAATTTAAATAGGAAATCATTATCTATAGACTTTCTTTTTCGTAATTCAAACTAATCTTAGCCTATACCCTGATACAAAGGATCTCTCATCCCATGTAAAACGCATTCTACACGTCTTCGCTTGTACAGCAAATACACACGTTCTGTCAACACGCAATGTAGAACATGATGATGTAAACTATATATTTATATTTAATAATTTAAGTCGCATATATATATATATATGTTTAAGTGCAAGATTATATATGTGTACCCATTCTGTACGTCGTATAAGAAGAGACAAGACGGTAGAAACGCAGCGCAATGCGCTACGTTAGAGTACGTACATACGTTATACATACATAGATACATGGGTACACCATAATACAATGCATAAATGCATGGGATACGCGCAGTGCGTATTTACATAGATATACCCGTGTAACAATAAGCCACAATGCAATGACGTGAGGTGGGAACAGTGACAATAGAACGCGCCCAGGTGAATCTTGAGGTCCCATACTGCTGCAGGTATATCGCTTAAGAGTCCTTCGGTGAGTTCTTTCAAGCTTCCATCTATGCTAGGAGTCGGTGTCCTCCTATGGCCCCTTTCTATGCATCAGGTATTTACGTTGCACCAGGAGTCCTGCACTTTGTATATATGTATGTAATTGTACATACATACATAGATACATATATACATTGTCGGGGACCATATCTTGTCGTGACTACAGTCTTTCGGATAGGTGGATTCCCCAGGTAAAGGTAATTGTTCGACGACAAATTGCGATAAGATTCGACCGTGTCCACGGAGTATACCAGTACATGCTGTATTAATTATATAGCATCGATTGGCAGGGTAGGTAATTACCGCGCGGCATCTCCTTTGGTATAGAGTTTGAAAGTACTAGAGAGTTACGTATCAGATATTTTCTTTATGAAAGAAAGAAAAAATTAATCTACAATAAAATATCGAAAATAAAAATAAAAAAATTGTCTTGTTTTAAATGAGAGGAAACGATCCAACGTTATCCTCATCATGTACCAAGCTTTCAGATTTCATTGATAATGAATTAATATCCATGTTAATGTCGACGCTAATGTTAATCTAATCGTATAAGTCCGGTAGCTCTCAATCCTGATTGTGTATAATCCAAAGTATAGCCCATGAGTATTATTACTCAAGTTATATATCTACCACCGGTTATAATCCTACGCTCCATCGAGATCGTTTTGACCTGAGAATTATTTACTTTAAAGTAGGCTGAAAACGTGACTCAGCACACGTTAGGATTAACTTTTGACTAACGTTGTACAACAGTTTTGGTAATACGAGGTTAGTGACCGTAAGGTTAGACACTTTAAACTGGAACGCGAGATTTCTACTATGCGTAGCTCGCGTAGGTGTGGCGCCATTAAACGCAACTGTATCTGAGCAAATTAACTTTCGATCTATACGATTAACGATCTAGTCATCCGCGTATGTTGGTATGTGCATGTATGTACGTACGTATCCTTAACACACTGAGGTACAAAATTCACAATTTGAAACCTACAAGTAAGCAAAAATAAAAAAAGATTCCAGGATTTTATATTCAGATTTTTCAAGGGACAGGAAATCATTCGCAAATTCCGTTATTTTGATAATTGAAGAATTATTTACTGATGGCTGACGAAGTGTACCTACTTTGGTACTCAGTCTTATTTTTCATTATGAATGGTGCTCAAGCGCCAGAATTATTTGATAAACAAAATGCCCTGTATGTCTGCAGACCGGAGGTCCAAGGACGAACTTTGAGTCGGGGCCACGCTGGGGTGAGTTAGTCTTGGTTTTCTTGGGCCTGAACTAACGGGCTTGTAGGTATTGGTTCTTCGGAGAAGCTAACTCGGTATATGGTAGCAGACAAAAGGATTCCTGCGAGCTTAGGTCAAGAACTTTGAGCTACCGGAGAACTACCGGTAACGCTTATTCTTTCGGGTCTGTCAAGCACCAGGGTCTATAAATCTACGTATGCGTGTGTAAACGAGTATAACAACACTTCACTAAGAAATATACCCGTATTTCCCGGGGCTGTACTCTTCGATCTACCGTATTATATAAGAATATAAGTGGTACCCATCTCGTCTTGCTATATCCACGATGGTTCATGTATAATACATACCCCTTTATATCTTGGTCATTGTATTTTAAACCGTTTTAATAGCTATGATTTTTTTTTTTTTTTTTTAATTTTTTTTTTCTTTCTACTTTCAGCTCCAAGGAACGCTGGAAAGTTGGAATGCCGAAAACTTTAAGCCCGGTAAGTAATAATAACGATCATTTTTGTAACTCGTTATTCATTCTATACAATATTCTGAATCATAACTAGCTTTCAGTCTTATCTGCTTTATCTTGAACGAAGATTTTTTTTTTTTTTTTTTTTTTTAGGGCAGTAAAACTCGTTATAGGTTTATTGAAATTTACACAGAATACGACTGCACCCTCGTGTCCCTTTAGGATATGCGTTGGGATTTATGTGGATGAAATTGAACCTGAAAGAGATTAACAATTTGTTGGTTAGTTGCGGGTTATCTTTGATCTGATTGTCAAAGGGTTGCAGTCTGTTTAAAATTTTAATCCGTATTTCAAACAATATACAAGGACCTTGAAACCCGCTTGATTTTGATCCTTATACTTTCATTATGGGTCGCGTATTTGATATTTCTACGGAGAAACGAAACTGGTTAAAAATATCAAATTTTGGCACTGATTTATTGCGTGGATGTAATACGAGAACATAATTACCGGATCATTTTCAATCTAGAATCACTCTCGAAGCACTTCAAGAGACGAATATAGACACGATTTTCGAACAAACAACCGGACAAAAAATTAGAAAAATTGTTAAAAACAGTAGTTTTTTGTAAAGGGAATATTTCGCAGAATTTGAAAACCGCAACTGCCGGAATTTGAAACCGCATATTGATACTTTAGCTGAGTAGGGTCAGTTTATAACGAGAAATACGTGTCTTTCATTCTTCAGTGCGTCCTGTTTACCAGACCGCGGATGTACCATACCGGAATCAAGATACGACAAGTATTATAGTTTTGAAGAATTAGCATATTGAATAGTAATTTTTTGGGGAGGAATACTGTCTAAAAATTTAATCGAAATATTTAAAAAGTTTTTCAAATTCCGTAGCCTACGAACAGGAAGAAGTAGTCGCATTGAATAAAAAAAAGAATGACTAAAAAATGAACCCGACCCGTTGTTCTGCGCGTTCGAGGTCAAGGTTCCTTTCAGACTGCACAACGAGATAAGCCTTTAAGAATAAGAAAACAGATAAGTCGAAGATCGACTCGTGCACTTCTCAGTACGGGACTCTTAATACTAGTTTGTACAACTGCACATTTCTGTGTAGCCCACACACATACTATTCTATACGTATTTTCGAATCAACGCAATCGAAACGTGTTCGCGATGCAATCTTAATATTCTTGATTCCTATGGCAGGTGATCTTTTTCCATCATCCTTTTGGGAGGCGTACTGGGAATACCTGGAGTGCTACGACACGGCTCGACGAACGTTGGACCAACTCCAAGCCGCGGATGACCCCCTGTTGCACTTTTTTAGGCTGAGACAAGCTGCGGCAAGGCACTCACCTTCATCTCTGTTACTTTTACCGGTGAGTTATCATCTTTTATATTTTTGGTATGGCCGTTTGATTAATTAACGAGAATTACTCGAGAGGATAATTCATCTTTTGAAATTTTCGTATTCTGTATTATTTCTATACGTTCCGCTAGAGAACTGGATTCCAAATATTCCTTGACTGTATCCAGTAATCCTGAAAATAAATTCCAGAATGAATATTCATATCGGAATTTTGGTTTTCATGGATAAATTTTAAGCGGAATTAAATTTCTTTTTACCCCAATATACATCTTCGAAACCTAATAGCTTTGAATTTTTTGTGTTTCGTGTGATACCTTGACGTTGTAACCATGTAAATTCCAGGAAAGAACGATGACGTAACGCTCCTTAAGTATCTTTCTTTTACACGACCTTGTGCGTCATGGAATTCTCTTCTAGGTCCCGTCGTGATATCTCTTATGGAATTCCCTACCATTCAGACTGCAGTTCATCTTCTTGTAATTAAAGTCAAAAATTAACTCGTAAGATGCGCAATAACCAGCATTGCGCGGAAACGTGTTTTCATAGCCTTGGTTATCTATACTGTTTCTTGAGATGACGAACTTTTGAAACCCATTAAACCATCCAAGGGCCTTGGCTTTATCAGTAAACTCACCTCGTCAATATTTAAGTTTCGTAGGCACTTCAAACACCACTTTTACATGTGTGTGCGAAGGTATGTTAGATGTAAACCACTCACAAAAAAATTTTCGAAGCATATGCGTATATGTGTGTGTATATACAGATTTGAGAAAAAGAAGAAAAAAAAACTGATGCATGAGTATTCTTTTTTTTTTTTTTTTTGTTATATTTTTACAACGTAAAGTACGGAATTTTGAAGATGATTGGTGTTTCCGGAAGTAAAAAGATATCATATCGAGGGTTGTGTTTTCCACCTGAAATTTTCTCCTATAAGTACGTACAGAATCGATGAATATTGGAATTTTAAATGACCAAGTTTGAACAGACTTTTCATCTGAATTCCATCTCGTATTTTCATCTAGGGTATATATACGGGGTCGAGGCTGTACTGACATGAGGAAATACAGCGGGACAAGCCGGCTGTACCGTTGTAATAAATATACACTGGACAGTAATTAAATTATAACCACGTTCTTGCGCCTAGATATTTCATACGAGAGCTGGATCTCATACGAGATATCTCAATTCACAACACTTCGTTTCACGTCAAAGATTGTCCGCATTCGCTTATCTCGTAAGTTTTTATTATTTTTTTATTTTTTTTATTTCAAATCCAATTAAACTTTTTCACTTCGAGAATCTTCTCGTTTAGGTTATAGGTAAGTATACGTATACCTATATGAATCTTTACATACACCTACTTACAGTCTCTTATTTATTTGTGAAAGCTCACAATCAAAAGCTAAGAATCAAAAAAATTAAACCCATAGGGTAAAGTGACTCGTATTAATTTTATACCCATCTAGGTATATGGGAAAACAAAAGTAAAAAATTTTATGAAAAATAAAGAAAAAAAGAACATATTTTAAAAATAAATGGAAGCCCTCGAGCTACCAGTTAAACTCGAAGATCGGTCTTGACTTATGCTATACGGTCGTAAGATTTAGTCACGTTAGACAGTATTACAGAAGTTATATGAATTAAGTACGACCATTCAGAAGTTGTTAACGATCGTATATGTGCAAGAAACCTTTACGCATTCCTTTAGCATTTGCATTCATTATTTTAAATAAACAACTCTGATCACCTATGTAATACCACAACACATATCTCGTTGCGTACGTAAGTTACTTCCGGTGGGCGTACAGCAGCAAAGCTGTCATGTAACTATGCCACTTGAAACCACCATGATATGATTAAAATTTAAATTGCACAAGTGGAAAAAATTTCAGAATATTTCTCAAAGTTCCTATAGTTCTTGTGTACTTGCGGTTTTTTTTTTTTTGTTTTTTTTTGCCAATAGTTGTTTTACCATCTTGTCTTCAAGATCCATGACACAAATTCTGATATCGAATAATTTCGAGACTTTGGTAAATACACTTTAGCTGATTTGTTCATATCTTTTATTTACATTAAAGTATATGGGACTGATTAGTTGATTAACAAATTTTTCGTCGATCGCCTTTGATGACGTCAAACATTTTCGGCGCTCATATAACGTATGATAAGCGACATCTGAAGCCGCGTTTTAGTCTTTAGATTTTACGTGTTTTAACTTTTACGATTTGAACGCTTTCGCCCTATACAGATGCCGAATAGATAACAAAAGGGATCTGGCTAACCATAAAATTTTTAGTGAAGCACTTCGACTAGAAATGAGTTAGGAAAAAAATCCTTTTATTCATGGGCCAACTCTCGGCCATTAGGGGTTTCTATCAGCTGTCGGTTTTGTTCGAAACGATTCCTTACAGACATTTGTTATCCGGATATTTCTTTCACATTATAAGAACCGACGAGACGTGAAATACTGCAAAAAAACAAAAAAAAAAAAAAAAAATAGTTACGAAAAACACTGTCTAAAGTTTAAAAATCTTCTGCAAAAGATATATGTATATGATTAGTGAACCACATCTTCGAAACTTAGTTGTAGTTTCTTTTCTTTTTTTTTACTCGTTCAACACTCGATCTCAGGATGAATTTGAAAGTTGAATTGGAAGTCCCGAGTAGTACTAGCCTAGATTTTTTGTTCATAATTCACGCTCATCTCTCTCAAGTACCAGAAAGTTGTCTTTACTCCAATCCCGCGATTCATCAATTTCATCTCGATATCTCGATATTAATCTTGAAATTGAGGCCTCATTTTTTTTTTCTTTTTTTTTTTTAAAGAGGGATGGGGGAGATAACGGTTCTTGAGAAATGATAATCCGCAGAATGATACCAGCGGCCAATCTTTCTGTCCATTAGAACTTCAGGGACTTGTAAAATTTACTATGTACGTCCTTCAGCATTTAGCACCTGAAACGTATTTGCAGACTGAAAACTGTCGTCTTGTTATAACGTACGTCAGAACCTATAATCTCTATGCATATCCTGGTATCAGTATTTCATAAGCAGAAAGAAAACCAGTAGTTAAACTTACATAGTTGTAGTATTCGACAGTTTGGTATTTACCTTTGGAAAGTGTGGTCGTGGGTGACAAGCCTCGTGTATACGTCCAATATAATTAACGAGATTGAAATGAATAACTAACAATTTGCAAATCGTTACACGATGTAGAGAGCCTTGAAATATTTTGAATGTTTCATTTTGAAACCCATTAATTTATCAGCTACAGGTGGCAACAGTTAATCAACCTCTCAGTTATACGATATCTTGGAGTAATATGTAACGAACAGTCGTCTCTCCCATCACTTGAACGTTGTAAGGTACTACCTAACTACCTACCTACCTACCTACTACATGGGTCTAGTGAAAGTCTGATTTTCAATTACGTAACCAGCACCATACTCCGGTGAATCTTCAGTTAACCTTTAAGATTCTTGTATATATGTATGTACGGATGTGCCGACCGGGTACAAAAGTCTTCTTCGTCCGTCCGTCCGTCTCATGCCTAGCTTGTTCTAAACGCATTGCATAACTGTCGTCAAAGAGTCGATGCTCCTATACATTTTAATCAATTGAATTATTATGGCCGCATATTAGATCTTTAGAATAAAAGATAATTATGGGAACAGAAATTTTTGTTTCTGTTTATTTGAAATAAATTCAGTGCACACGTATGTCTTATAGATATGCAGACGTATATACTTTGTTATGACACTTTGAGCTGGTGAAAGTTTAAAAATTGACCATTATAACCGGTAACTGGTTATATTCTAACTTTGTGCGAATAATTATTGATCAAAGGATAAGAAATCCCTCTTGAAAACCAGACAAACACCTGTAGTAGCCTGTATAGTGACTGCTTGACCCGTCCTCCAGGCATCCGGTCAGCCAACCTACGTTCAATGTCCGCAGCGAGCAATGGATTATGCGGGGTTATGTCACATGTAGGTGTTGTCGTTTTTAACGTAAAGTAAACGCTTAGCATACCTCACATCCTATCCCATACACTCTCTTTACATATTGTGGAGAGATTGGTTACTTGACCTAGCCTAACTCAATCTGAATTCTAATCTATCACCGCGATGCTATCGAAGGGTATATAGATGCGGATTTTGCTCTTTCTAACGGAATATACGATTCTTTAAATAGCAGAAGTAGGTACCTTTGTTGCAGAGAAAATTATCACGCAGAAAAAAAAAAAAAAAAAAAAAAATGGAACTATGTAATTCGAGAGTCTCAATTTCATTTGCGTGTGGTAGACATACACGCGACGAAATTGAGTATGAAATTAAAGTTTCGGAGCTCATGAAGCCCGTAATTAAATGCTGGCTTAAAACTGCAGTCGTTAGGATGCAGTAATTTGTACTTTTGATCGTCATCTGCTACAGAGGTAAGACAACCTTTTACTTATTCTTGTTGATCATTTCCTCGATAGGTTTACCAAGGATGAGCTAGTAAGGGATCAAAATGGTCTCTCAATCACTGCCAAGATATATTCAGTATTTAAATTAATATTCCTGTTCCTAGCGACTCGAATAGTCAAAACATGTCTGTCATCAACAAGTCGTCTGGATCAGACAAAGCACACAACTCTTTGCATGTTGAGTATTTTTCTTCATTTACATAGGCTACATTTACCTACGTTCATATATGGCGGCTAATTAAAAACTGTTTTGTAAGGAAGCGGCAACACTTGACATTTCGAAGTTTTTTTTCTTGTTTCTTTTATTTTTCATCTATTTAACTGCATCGATTCCCTGCGACGAAAGGATGCTCATAATTGGTAATTAAAAATTTTTTTTTATTGAGGAAGCAGTGAGTTTAACGTTTTATAAACGCGTCACGTGTTACTCGAGTTTACTATCCTGGCATATTGGGTTGAGATACGTAAGTTAATTAGGCATTGTTGACCTTGTACAACAATCGTTAACGGAGGGTGGTCTGTATAAGAAAAAAAAGTTTTTAAACGTTCGATTATAAACCGGACGATAAATGCTTCCGGTAATTTGCTGTGAAATATCGAATGATCCGGTCGATTCCGCGGTTTACCTCCAGCAGGAGTCGCGCGTGACCGTTTACGTTATACCTGGCATTTCAAACCCATCGTTCGAACACCACCTTCCAGGGAAGGTTCCTTCGGGGCTCAAGCTATCGCCTTTTCAGAAGGACATAAACCGATCTGGTGTTATCTACTCATAGGTTACGATGGCAATTACGAACGGTACCGGGAGCCCGTGCACAATCTAGATAATTCGATAAATTAATAGATAAACTGTACTCAAAGATATGCCGTTGAACACGACCAGCTCTCACTGTTCCTGGGTCCCGACCCAGTGCGTTAGTCCATCAACTGTAGGTACCTATCTCCGTGCGAATACCATACCCGGATCAAAGACGAGTAGCTCAAGTGGATTAGGATTGCGATACGGGGTAGGTATGGAGGTGTTTTAAAATTGTGTATGTACTTACAAAGAGAAACAGGTGATACAAAACTCACTTTCTTGAAACTATAGAGTCACGTATCGCGTATAGGTAGACTCTCCTGGAGTCTTTCATGCATGATGATCGATTGATATTTATAAAAAATTGGAAAATAATAGGATACAGAGTGAATATTGAATCCGTAAATTCAACGATGTAAATTTATAGGAAAGATGGATTTTTATTTTCTAAACGACGATGAACGTAATTGCTGATGCAACTGTTTCGACCCATAAAACCATGAAAGAAACGGTCAGAGTTCGAAGATGCGTGGAATCCTGAGAAATGTTGAAACGATTATAGACTCAGCTCGCACGATCCTTCGTGCTAATGGACTTTCGAAGACATTTCGTGATAAGTAATCATCTAGGCGTAGCTGCTAACGAAGGGCATTGATGCAGTAGACTTGACATCAAGGATACGAATATAACCTCTCGATTCTTCCTCTCCGGTGATTGCCTGTTTTTGTTTTTTTTTTTTCTTGTTTTTTTTATATCACATAAGGGAACGCTTGAGAAAGATCCAATGAACGTTTTTACAACGCTTTTAAATCCAGCTTTAATCGCAGGATCCATTTCTTAACTTTTTTTTTGTTTCATTTTTTATCTCAACTCTCGACTCTCAGCATCTTCAAAACTCTTTACCACGCTTGTGCGCCATTCTTATTCGCACCAAGATCGAGATAACGAAATTAAGGAGCCCGCTAGTCTGCGCACGCCTTACTCCTTCAGGACCTGGGTTACAAATTTAAGAAAAGACAGACGGTATTATACGCACCATACGCGTGTATTTTATGGCAAAATATCCCCTGCAGGGTAGGTAGGTATATACGGTTTTAATTCGCGTTACTTCTCGCCAGTATTCATCCCGTCATCGGTCAACGTCTTTTGCGATAACAGTGCAGCAGGGGTTCGCTGCAAAGATGCGTGGCAACCTGCGTGCGAAGGATGACAGGGGGTTTAAATCTCCTTGGTGTATATTTGAATAACTTCTCCGGGTTGGATATTTTATTTACATCTGTCTCATTCCTCGTGACTTTTCTTATACACATATGTATATATATATATGTACATACTTTTGGACCCTTAAAAAATTAAATAAACCCATCAATTAGAAAAGAAGAACAAACCTTCAGATCTTCTGTAACATATTAAATCACAAGTATAATTATCATCTTCACCTTTGTATATAATTAAAACAAAAAATTATATGTATAAGTAAACGCAGAAGATTGATCGACCGTTTATTTGTAATCGATCTAGTGTCCACTAGCGTAAAATCCTATGTCCACATCGTTGGGTGTATAAATAACGGGATCCATCCGCTGTCAAGAATTGAGCAAAAATGTTAAACCACACGTCGAAAAGCTGTTATGTATTATCCAGAGTAACAGGGGTTGCGTCATTCTGCATTTACCACTTGGTATCACGAAGGTAACGGTACTTTAGTCACCTGTCTACCTATTAGATCGTCATATAGAGCAAAAGAATTTTTTTAAGACCGGTTAACACTGCCGGTTAATGTTGAATCACGCTAATAGAACGCGTTTCTCAAGATATGTATATGTATGGATGTATATGTGTATATATATATACCTACTTATCGATCTAATCTACTCGTTTCACCCCATACTGTTATCTCAACCTCTCTTTAGCACGTATTCAATCTATTGCAAAATCTAGATTGACTTTGGTTATAAATTAGTAGAAAAAAAAAAAAAAAAATTAAAAAAAATTAAAACTTATTACCTACGTCTGTAAAAACTCCGGGACTCGATTCGAGGTTTCGATAAGCGTAATATGCGAGTAATAATCGTTAGTTACACGATTAGTTAAGAAATAAAATCGAAAATTTATTAATTTGTTATTGCTTTCGTGTAAAGTAGGCATCGTTGTCACAGAACACAACATGCTGTAGATACAAATATGATATAAGAAAGAAACAAAAAAAAATAAAATAACAAAGTCTTGCAGGGTCGTTAGCAGTGATACGTCCCAGCATTCCGGCATACATGAACGTGGTGAACGACAACGTTGACGTTGTAGATTTTCTCGTTGTCGCCTGTCACTCGGCACGTGCACGCACGCCTTATGTTGCTCGTTCGCATGCAATATAAGTATTATACATAAACTTACACGCGTACTCATAACCCATACGTATATAACGCACGTGCTTGACGTATTTATATACTTTATGACTGTGAGTATTATACTTATGGATATTATTTTTTCACGCTTTTTATATACCAGTGCGTTCCAATGATGCAAGAATTGAAATTACATATCAATGAATTTTTACGGTAATTTTCGTACATGAAGTAGATTCGTAATTGCTCCGATTGCCATAAAAAAAAAAGAAAAAAAAAGTATATAGGGACTGGATATTTTAATTATCTTCGTAATGAATTACGTACAGAAATTTGATTTATTTCATTCAATGGTGGATTTATACCAGACGTTGTATACTTAATTGTTTTTTTTTTTTTTTTTATCAAGTCTTGTTAGATCAATGACGAATAGAAGTGAACGTTAAACAGTCCAGACCTGTCACTCGCTATGGTTGTTATCGTTTTGGTAAGCACACGTGTTTTATATTCATACGATATAGTGTATGGCTTTAATTTCTGTGTCAAACTGATGCTGTTGAAAACACATGTGCAGTCCTTATAGTCTGTAGCTATAGAGATAAAAGTTAATATCATCACGCAATAATGAAATAATTCGTAAAGATTATTCGGAGTAATTGTAGTTATTAATTTTGTAATAATTGAAAAGAATTGACAAAAAAAATAAATAAATGATTATAAATTTTAATTCTCTGTGGCGAGAAATCACTCCGAGTAATTTATCGTCGTCAATTGTCTGTGTAAATCATATTTTATGTACGATAGACAGACCGCAAGAGCAATTTTCCCCCCGGGCTTCTTTTTCTTCTTCTTCTACTTCATCTTCTACACGCTCAGATGACCACCTCGGACACCAAATTCAACGTACCTACCTACCATCTTCAATATTAATGTAAATATACTAAAAGAATCTTGTGATCGTCAGATATCGATATTGCCTAAACCTGTAATAACCCTTTCTCTAATTATGAATCTTTTGTAAAATCCAAACGTCCAAGGAGGGGCAGGATGTCACGCCTGGACTGCGTGCCCTGCAAGCATGGGCATTATTCTGCGTTCCTCTTTAGAATGACAAGAACCTTAACCACGATGTGTATGATCGTACGTGCGTAGATATCACCTGTTACGTGTACCACAAACCCATACATAAATGAGTATAGGTAAGTAGTAGAGTCGGTTACTGCAGGAGGCGGCAACTGAGGGAAAGAGAAATACAGAGAAACGTTTAGAATTCTCTATAAGTATAAGAAGAAGAAAAAATAAACTAAAAGAAAAGAAAAAATAAAAAAAGAAGAAGAAAAATAGAAAGAAAAAAAAAAAAAAATGTGCAACGCGGCGGTTAGTTGAACAGCTCGAATGGGACAGGAAATCATATTAACTTATATTATAGCAACGGTCTGAGTTATAACGATGTCTAACGAACACTTTCTTCGACTTTTTAATATACAAAACTATAGACTTGGGAAATTATTTTTCAAAATTTGAAATCGAATAGGCGTGGAGTCTACGCGTCATATTTTCGACTTTCGTTTCCAGGTTTTTCGACTAAATATATAAAATAAGGCCGACTTAATGTGCTCCAATTGTCAAATAAAAGTGACGGTGTTGTGTATTTGCGATTCAAGACGATGTAAAGCGATTGAAATCGCTCGGTCAGCGAAACGTTTCGAAAAATACGTGTTTAAGATTTGCGATATATCGGTGGAACGCGATCGGACTGTGTAATAAAATCCCGCGGCCATTATGGCCTCCATTTTAAAATGGAAATTAAATAAACACATCGCAATACTAGTAGCTGAACTACGAGAATTATATCACAGTTAAATTTTCGGTCGGTCTAAATTCTTCGTATAATTTAAACAATTATAATTTTGTGTCTTTAATTATTCGATACTGAAGTTAGACGTATGGGTGCGGGGGCGATGAGGAGACAAAGGAATGTCGTCGTCGTCGTGGTCGTCGACGCTGATCAAACGGATAAGGAGACGTGTTTAAAAACTTATTGGTTATAAAAGTCGGTGGTGTGGTGCCGCATCGCGGTTGAAAAGAAAAACTGAAAAATTTCATGAATAAAAGATCGAACCTATGAGCATATACCTAATATGTATACATATACGGTATATATGCGCCCTTTGAAAACCCTCAACTACACTGACAAATAATTATTATTCGAATCGCGTGGACGAATATTATTATAGATATTCATGATCTATACAGGATATATTATATAGGATGTGATAATCAAAAGCGACGTTGCTTTATTATACGATAATATTTATATTGTATTCATTACTATTCTTTCATTTCTATAATATAATATCATTTGGTCAATATATGTTAACTTTAAATTCATTGTATCTACCTGTAATGGACGTTACGTTGATCTACCTTAGCTAATGGAATAGCCTGGCAACCGTATGGTATGAAGAGGTAGATGGTTCGTTTGAAAACGTATATACCTACCTACAGTAATTCTTAGGCTTATGATAGTACGGAGTTTGTAACCAGGAAATTACTCTAGAAGCTGTAAGCAAAGTGCATCAATCAAACGCATTCTCACTTAACAATCTGCAACGTATTCAGCAATTCAGAGACGATCGGTATTGAATCGTGTTAAAATTGCCTCAGATCGATAGTCGAGAATTGGAAGTATATATACCTACGGTACGGATGCAAAGGCTGTAGAACATCACTTGACGCTTGGTATTGGAAATAGAAAATTATTCGATACCGCAAGTGTGTGTATGTATGTGTGTGTGTGTGTGTGTGTGTGTGTGTGTAGGTAGCTGAAATTTATTATCTCAAAGATCTAGAAAGTGAACGATTAATTTAATTACCTTGAATTTCATTAGGTATTAAGTTGATCGAATGATTTTAGAGACCTCAAGACTCTCTTAGATATTAACTATTAGTTGATATCTTTTGGCACGAGCCTCTACTATGTATAGTAGACAGAGAAAGGCGTTTAGAAGAGGAGTGACGAAAATAAAACCAAAAAAAAAAAACCAAAAAAAAAAAAAACAGGAATAAAATTGAGATGAGAACTGAAGGATAAATTTTCTTAACAGCTTTCTTAACTGTTGATATGGTACTCGCACTGTCCAAGGCAAAACACGATAAAACTTGGTACGCAATCGGCTTTTTAATTGGCGTTATAACTCACATCCGAAAATATCTTGCGATATTTATTTGCTGCTTAGTGCTTCTTTTACGAGGGCATCACTAAACCGATGAATTTCAAATTCTTGATCGTAATACACGCTCATTTCATCTAACATGTAAACCACAACGGGTTCTACTTTGCCCTCGTGTTCGTCGCGTCTGCGTACGTTGTTTACTTTCACTGCCGTGTGTAGCCCACGGCAAAATCGTCAGAACGATTATTCGTAGCCTATATACAACAGTAAAGAGTGCGCAAGTTTTCTCCTGATTCTTAGCGATTTATTGCCTTTCATAGATATATATACCTATTTTCGATTTTTGTTATTTTTTTGTTTTTTTAATCGGCAAGATTTCGCCACTAGAAATTATATTGGTGAGATTATTTTTTATTACCGATCACCTAAATCTTACTATATGTATTTCGAACTTTTCAAACGATCTCTAATATACATACATATATTCCAATTCCTTTTACTACCCACAGAATTATACATTATGCGACAATTTCAAAGAACAATGCATCGCGCTTTCCCCGTCCGGTGATAGGAGGGCGTACGTACACACGTATACATACCATACGTACGTCTTTACAACTTACCTCCATGTAATTATTCTGGGCCATGGTAGTTGAGTTGACCCAGCGAAGATACACGTTACGAAGGGTAATATTCAACCGATATATACCTATATACGAAAGCAAACTTTCGATGACGGTGCAGAGTTCGATATTTCGCTCGTGGGAGCCCGCGGGGTGTCAGGGTCGGTCAAGATTAAGATACTATCTCCCAGTGTCGATATGGGATTCCTTGCGGCGCACTTATTCGAGGCAGCAGCTCTCTCCCGTAGAAGTTGCCCGGGCTGTGTATAGTTGGCATCAAAAATGATCTCCGATATACCGTTTATTTCTCATTCGAGATATAATATTTTTTTCTTTCTATATTTCTTTTTAATATTGTTAAGAATTATTCGCGGATATTTATCTTAGGCTTAATAAATCAGCTATTATTTAAACGAGACGTTGAATAAAGGCTATCAAAATTGTTAGGACTTGTCGGTGACTGTACTGGCGCAACAGTGAACGTGGGTAGATATAACATGACATGATATCTCCTAAGTCCGCTGGTAAGGCAGTTTGACTGCACTTACAATTAAAGCTCGCTGAATCTCTAAGTATGACGGCAACTAACGTAGTTAAAAAACGGAGTTAAATGCTCTGATCCTCTGCCAAGAACCCACGTACCTATCCACGTTGCGGCACAAGATTAACGCCTTCGTTAAATTACATGAAATATAAACTGCCGGCTGTGGTTATTTCCGTGGCGTTATAGGTAGGTTCGAAAAATTTCTTGATTCTCTTTCGGAATCATTTTTTTTACTCTCGTTATCGTCAATTTTTCAACTATTTTCGAGGGTGAAATCGAAACTGATATACGATTAAGAATTTCAAACAGCATCACATCTCTGCACCGATCTTCGAATATCAGATCCTAATCTTTTATTTACTATCGCAAGATATATCGAGTTCATCTTGTCTCTTGAAATCTCGATCGATTTGTACCGATGTAAAACGAATCAAAGTCTCAAAGGTAAAATATATCATATCCTCAAATTTACAAAAAGATATTTCTCTCTTGGACCATGCAGATATTTTCAATTTCTTATCCACGAATCTCAGAGATTTTAACGATCGCATATATGTTTCTCATAGCAATGATAGCTACGGTACGACGGTTTTAGAACTGCATAAATTAATCCTTACCCCGTACGTTCGTTGCTACAGGATTAGGTATACTTCGACCTAAAAGTATCGCCTTATCGGAGAGAACGAATGATCGAAAAAAAACAGAGCAATGCTGCAGTGCGGAGATAATCCAAATGCTATTAAATGAAAGTTTGAATGTATATACTTTACGCGCGTCTGGTTATCATTATCTGATTGTGAATAGAACTAGGTATTGCATCGGCCCTATAGACCATATCGGGCGTTACTACTTCATAGGGAGAAACTTAGTGTGTATTAGGTTGCATCTAACTTGATCAGTGGCAACGAGAGATATGACGTCTCGTATTTATACTGATTTTAATGTGTATACGTATGTAGATACGTATAGATAGATATACGAGTCGTGTATGTTGGTATCTCCTTTCAAGACATGACGAGTAATGAGCTACGAGACTCTGCGCGAATTCCTTTACTGAAACTTACGCATGCCATGCCTTGGTCAGGTTGAAGTAGGGGTATCGAAAGCGCGTCGTATTCCCGTGTCAACGCGGCGATTCCGCTTCTTAACTCGAGCTAGTTAATTGTTAATTATACTCGCAGAGCGGGCTGTTAATTCTCGAATGATTGCGAGAATTTTAGCAAAGTGTTAGTGTACTGAGAGTTACTTTTACTTTTGAAACGGTCATACTTCCATGAAAAGAATCAAAGGAATCTGCAATACCGCCGTCAAACGAAGGACTCCAATTAACCGAGACAAGAAGGCGTCCGGTCCGTACGAAGAGGCTCAACTTTCGAAATATTTATTTTCATGATCGCTTTTTAATGGTCGATCTCCGTCCCATGCACAGACGTGGTAGGGGGAATACGAAAATTGCAGAGAGAGAGTAGAGATCGACGAAATGAAACTGTAAAAATCTTCAGATACGAACAACTTTGTTTCCCAAAACTAAATCCACATCTTTAATCAGCGATTAATGAAAAAAAAAAAAATAAAAAAATTAAGTGATATAATTGAAAAATCGTTAAATTAAATATACAACGTGATCTTTATACAGTGGAACGAAAAAAAGATTATCGTTCACACCGGGTGCGGTGGTCAGCTTCGAGGTAGGTATACTGCACTTTAATTTCTTTTTAACACAACATAATTACTAGATCTAATATTCCAACAACTTGAAGGGTCAGTCGCGACTAATTCTAATTCTAACCTGTCCAACGAACGAACGAACGGACGTACCTGACGGACAGCCGACAGACAGACGAACCGGCAAATCCGTCCAAGTTATTTCAGAACGCTTCGTTTATTCGGATTATTATTTTTTATTTAACGAATTCTTTTGAACGTTTGTGCAATGCCCAACGGGTAAACTTAGTCTAAGTATATCATTATGGCTGTAGGGACTTGAGTTAGATATTTAAAAAAGAATTTTTTCGATCGTATCTTTTAACGGTTTAATTAAAAGGGACACTCCAGTTGTTGTTTTTAACTTATACCTTTTACCATATCAAATCTACTACACGAATTCACCTATTTTTTATTATTTTTTTTTCTTCTTTTTTCAATTTTTGATTATAATTCATTTCATCTTTTCAACTATCTCGCTAATTTTATTCCTATAGCTGTCGTCTCGTATCTATTTACCTTATTAACGAAAGCGATTATAACACTTGTGAAATAAACCCGCTGGTGGTAATTAATTCGCTTATGAAAGAATAAAAAACAGCTCCGTTTTTTGATTACGGTGTTATGCGTATATATATACGCAGGTATATTTGAATAATATATATTAAATATATGTATATACAGGTACAACATTAGCGTATTCAATTACTCCGAGAAATATAACGGGCCATGATCAATCCTCGGAGCTCGATCAGGGATGAGGGAATTTAAATTTTTTTTAAATCATGTATGAAATCAAAAGTTGATCTCACGTCGTAGTTGAAGTCAGTCATGCGCGGCGACAGCGGCGGTGAATCAATCGTTATATAGGCAAGTGTATGTGTTCTAGCTTATGGTATATCATAGGTATAATGTATGTACAACTTTTACCCACCTCAAGTTATGTATGGTTATATGTTTAGTTGCGATATGTGATGAGTTATGTAACGTCGTAAAAAATTGTTCTTTTTTTATTTATTTCTTTGCTTTGCCACACCGTCTCGAATCTACGATCAGTACAAACTAATCAAATAAAACGGCAAACATCGCGGGATTTAATGATATCGATAATCATAATTATAATCATAGTCATAATCGCTATACAGTAAAAAGTGTGTGAAATTATATCTACTACTGGTCCAAATTTGGATAGGTGATAAAAATATGGCGAACTTATGAATATATGTATACTTATATATATATATATATATATTCTGCGTAGGTTTCCTTGCTTTACGATACTTGTAGAATTATTTTTATTAATTTTTAATATTATTTTTTAACTTCGCTTGACTCGTTAAAATCCCTCGAGGCAATTAACAGTTCTAAAATTAAATAACCACCCACTTGATTTCTTTACTGTAGGTCGGTAGGTATATATTCTATACATTATATCGATGTAATATCGAAGTGAGTGAACTGAATTTAACGTACAATTATTGACGCCTGACTATGAGATCGGTATCGTCTCCTTGTAGCGGTAAATTCCTAACTCCGTTACAGTAATATTTTTCGTATCTTAACGATAAGATCGAAATTGTTATTATTAATATATAAAAATGTTGAAAATATAACGAGACCGTGAGGTAGCTGATCTCGGAGAAAGCTGTCAGTCCTCGGTAAGATCTCCCGATTCGATCGACTGAAACTTGAGAGAAAATTTAAAAAAAGGAGATTTTCTTGTGGTCTAATATATATAATATACTCGAATTTAATGAACACAAAATGCAATCCACGACCCGAATCAGATGAGACAGTAACCCAATCAGATTTTTAGTTTGTTAATATATTTTAAAATAATTTATATCGATACCCAGAATATCGAACGTTTGAACTTTGGTTCCACCGGTTTTGCAAATAGTTTCACAACTGCAGCCGTCGTATACAGTGCAAGTTAAAATAGCGATTGCAGATAGGAATAGACGTACATACGTTTGTTCTCGTAATGGTTCTAAACCACATCACGTTTTAATCAAGCTTCTAGAATCAATTGAACGCAGTGGAGCTCGAGGCGATGCTACGCGTGACACGAAGTGACTATAGTTACATATCTGATCCACTTCGATCAGCTTCATCGCAACTTCACTCATTGTCAACGTCACTTCACGCCAATGGGACGTATATCCACGCTGCTGTTGAACATATATATATATATATATATATATATACCTCTTATGTTGACACGCAAGACATCATGTATTATTCACCATGTCGTGTGGATGAGATGAACACATGATCATCTAACCACCTACCTACCTACCTAATCAGGATTATAAAATATCATCCGAACTGGATCCAACGAAAATTTCTATCCTCTATAAAGGAAGACGATAATCCGTCATTGTAGAACACGCGTACTGACGCGTCGTTGTTCTTTAGATGAAACTTTGAACCGACATGTGCAGCATTATGGACGAGAATTTATCTACGATAAATGACGCACGAATGGTGTTACAGTGAAAAAAATATTTCCCCGTCTAGTAGGCAGTAGGAATTCTCAACGATTCACTACTATACCATAGGTAGATTCAAGTAAAAGATATTAATTGTCTAGATACAACGGTCTACGCCCGAGCTTGCAAAAGGCAATGGGAGAACTCGGTACAACGGATAATGGAGAACGCGTGGATAATCAGCAGAAGTTATGACTATCATAATTTGCAATTTAGATTCCATTACTATTAGCTGCTCCCTGGCCTAGGTTCTCCGTTTTAAATCTCTCAGGCAGCAACAGCATTCGTTAACTCCAACTTTGCGTTAGCTATTTGCTTCCGATCCCGATAGCTACCAACTATATACCCTGTGCACTAAACTTTACCTACTGTATTTTTTTATTTTTTTTCTTTATTTTTTTGGTTTTCTCTTCAATAATGTAAGTAACTCATTCCAGTAAACGTATATATTTTACAAAGCTAACGTTCTAGCTACAGTAAGTTTATATCTGTACCTGTATTTGATTTTCTCCACGATTTCCAATTTTACGCTTACACACGCGGTTGTAGTCACTTTGCACTTCCGTAGAACGATCAACGAAAGAGACCAATTTGCAGCATCAATTTTTCCAAAATGTCGTTTGCTTATAACTCCTGATCGAATGTGGGTATTTGTTTTTTGTTGACTTCTTCAAATTACAAGATATGTATGTATTGTACATATGTATGTATATACGTGATACATAACACGTTAGTATTTTTCCTTGTGGTTATTTTGCGTAGGTTTGAAATTGGCGAAACAATTTCCTTGTCGGATGAGAAAAGTGGTAGTTAGAAGTGGCAGGCTTCTGAAAAAAACGATACTCGAAGACGACGTCATACGCGCCGATAAACCGCCCGTCTACTTGCATCGCATCGGAGGCGCTGGGCGTCCTGGCGACTCCCTCCGACTCCCCTTCAATTCCTTTTGTTCAGTTTGCTCTGGGTACGTTCACGCGAGGGTCTGCATTGTTTCGTATTTTACCAGTGCCCCTCTGCTTATCCTCTTCTCAAGCCCCGTCGTTCCACGCCACTCACGATGTCGCCCTCTTTGCTGCCGCTAACCACCCGTACATACATACATACATATATACATACATACATACATACATACGTAGGTACGATATGACACTAAAGAGATAATAGTTTCTTATTATTATTATTCTTCTTCCTTTTCTTATTCGATTTCTTTCACCTACTCCATACCTCTCATCTCTTCGTTGTTACCAGCCTCCTTTATTCTTACCAACACCAAAATAAAACTTCATTTGGCGTTTACGCGACCGCCACATCAACCACCAGACGTCCTCTCACTGCGGTAGCAAAGCCTCGCGTACACTGAGTCATCCACCGGTCGCGGGAGCCGCTTCCAAGAACGGAGATTCGCGTTTTAGGACACAGGAAGTCAAGGTGGGCGAAATTCCGATGCCCTTTAGTCTTTGTGGATCCATACGATGTGGGTAGGTAGGTTTTTTTTATACAAATATTATTCTTGTGTTGTAACAATATACTCAGTTTAGAAAAGTTGACAATACAGTCATCGATACAATAGGATATGATACTATTGTAAATTATTAATTTTTAACACTATTCGTTATTCGTATAGGTACACAAAATCAAAGCCTTTCACTTTTGCCATTGACTTTCTACCTATATAAGCCTCATTCGATGGATTTGATTAACGTGGATATATTGGCTTGAGAGTGATTTAATACCACCCAATCATTTACCCATCAGTTTTCAATCATTCATACGCTCAGATGTTGGTATGTATAAGGTACTGAATTTCCTGTTATATGATTCTTCTTCAAAGAGTAATTTACTCGTTAATAATAATGCAAAGAAAAATTTTCCAATAAAAATTTTAAGCGACCGGTTGTCAGCAAGATGATTAAACGATCAATCACTCAGACTTTCTTTCATGTCATATACCATTGTCGTGATCCATTTACCAAACCATTATTTTTATTCCTTTCATTTTTCAATAAAATCTTGCAATTATTTTTCAAACAAAAGTCGTACAGGCTGAGACAGTAGATACTCCGTTGATTCAAACGGTAAATACCAAAGTACAGTTCCATAAACTTAGTCACAAGTACTTTTAGCCCCTAATGAAGTTTAGTGTAGGTAGGTAGGTAGGTAGGTAATTCTACTCATACGAATAGACACACTTAAATCAATATAATGAAACCAACTTATCTTCGAAGACCTACTTCGATGCCGAGTTAATTCACTCTCGTCGAATCTCAGCTTCTAGATTTTCTCTTTTTGAAGAAAATTTCCAAGCCCATATATCTTTCACGTTTCTTAGAAAGGACGCACTTTGACTTTGCAATAACCTCGTCTGCGGCAACAAGGTTTTCAGGTTTCACTACTTGCATTGGCTTTCGCGAAATAGTGCAAATCGCCAATTACCTGGTCCTGTGCTGCTTCAAGACTTCTATAAGTTGTGTTAAAAGTATAGCTGCTTATCAATTGGGTCATGTCAGCCAGATTATAGGAAGCTTCGCCTCCGGCTTACGACTAATCCTATGTATGTATGTACATACATACATACATACTATGTTCTAACAGTGGTCGAGTCGTAGTATGAATATATACAACGGCGTTATAGTAACGAAAACAAATGTGACGAGTGACCCAGTATGGCGTTCGGTCTAAGGGTGTTCTCTCCTTCGTGAAGCCATAAATTTCTGCTGGTAAGCCGATATATTACCAACGCTATTTAATTTACACCCCAAAGCTATGGCTGCTAGTACTAAATCTAAGTACTACTTACTTTTACTTACAAAAAACCATACGTATGGAATGGATTTTTTTATGTTGAAAATCAGTTGATAATTGGCGATTAACCGTCAAACCTCTGTCAAATTAATTAAACTGAATGAGCATACCGATATGGAAATATAAGGCGCACCATCACTGAGGAGATCATCGGTCATTCATAAACGTATTTACGAACGGTACCCTATACCATGGGCTCTCCCAGTAAATCGATAAAAATTATAGATTTCTCCACCAGGTTAAACGTGGATTGGTATTAGAGTATATACATATATGTACACGTTATATGTGTGCATTTATTTATATACATATCCTCGCGAGTTCAGCCCACTTCCGAGGAACATAAACAATAACCAGGCTATACTCTTCACTTCAGCAAGAGCAACGATGGACCGTGAGGTGCGGCCAAGGCGGTAGAGCTGCAGCTCGAGGCAGAGTGATTCGACGTGGTGGTCCAACAGTTGCGGCCTTTTGCTCGTTCGTCAGCTTTTCTCCAGTGAAAGCTCAGCTTTATGTTCCTTGTCGCACGAGGACACGTTCCTCGTGCTCAATGTTCTCCAGGTTGTCTGCTCCGCCTCTGTTTTAATATCGTCCCATTCAGTTATCGGTGAAATGAATTATTTATGCCAAAATGCATACCAGTATAATATACACGATAAATTTGCACCTTAAAAGTAGTACGTTTTTGGATATAGGTACAGTCCATGAGCGATATTCCAATTTTTCATTCCAAAAGAATTGGAGAATTCACAAACGGACTATATTTGACAACGTGTGCCTTTCCAATCTAGCATTACTTTTTTTCACCGTTAAAATAACAGCTTTCAAATAAACTCGTAAACACGAAATGTCAAATGTTTAACTTGTAGTATTGCAACGAGGGACTGAGCAAATAACCGATGGGACGGGTCTTTCGATATTGCCGCAAACAATGGCCCAGCTGTTCAGTCTTTACTAAGCACCGTAACCAGGGCAGTCGGTAGATAGGTATGGTATGTATGTATGTATGTATATATATGCGTGTGTTGTATATACGCATGTTGTATATATAAAAGCCGGTTTAAAATTTTTCTAACGAGTGAAACGTCGTTCCAAATTCCAAGTTCCGTTCCAAATGCGAAAATGTTCAAACAAACAGCGGTACTTTGCGGTTAAATACCCCCGTAAAACAACCATTAAAAGTGAATCTGCGCAATCTTATCTTAGAAATCTATAAAATCTTTATAGGGAATTATATAGACGCAACTGCCTCACTAACATCGATGTAATTATTGCGTGAGTGGTGGGTCGACGAGTTTCATTTAATTCCGTAAACGAAAGTTAATTAATACCAGAGAGGTAATATAATTACCAATTAAAGTTCGCAAAGTGGACCGTATCTCGGTACAGAGGCTGGAATCATTTCTTGGTTTGACTGCCCCAGGGAGAAGAGTCTCTGTATTTAACGAGGTGACGCTGCAGGGCACCCTGCCGCAATGGGTGTGCCATTGCAATATTCTAGTCCACTACCCTGACTTAGATAATGTGGTCTTAGACTAGACGCTGGTTTTTAGCAGATAAATCTTTTGCTTAAACAACCACGCTGTTTTAGCGTGCCTTTATTTCGTGGTGCGGAGTGAAATCCGAGCTGCTGATTGGACGATAAAATAGCGTACAAAAAAAAAAAAAAAAAGAAAAGAAAAAACGAGAATGTGCAATTTCCTTCAATGCAATCGGTGGCATACTTACTTATATTCGACTTGACTACTATACTATAACGGCCACCTATACGCTTAGTCACTTACTTTCCTATCACTATCCGCGGATACGGTACTACCGCAAGTCCAAGTCTAGAACCTGGACTAAGAAAGGTGCATATCTATTCTAAACTCTGTACATCTATTCTAAACCCGCTCTGACCCACTATTTAGGTTCTTATTACTTCGTTGGAGTATTCGAATCGATTTGGGCTATGGATAATTGCATAATCCATATTTCGAGAATTTTATAGTAGTCTGAATTCTCGCCCTACTGGCGATCGATAGTTCCAGGTTTAATATATTTACAGGTTGGTATATCGACGCGCTGAATACAACTCGTGTCACGTACATACATACCTAGTAGGTACGTCGTTCTATAGCCATATAGGAGCATTGTCTACCTAGACAGAAAAGGATGAAATAAAATTGAACGACGCCTGAAATAAGAAGAGTATATACTTATATATAAGGTATGTATGTGTGAGAGGTTAGCGCTGAAAAGCCAGAGACCGGCCAAAGCGCCCCTTTTACATGAACCGAACAAAAACGCGCTTGTCTGCTTCAAGTTTCATTTTCAACGCTTGAACTGCAGGAGACAGAGGCGCAGGCTTTGGTCAAACAGATTTAAGATTTAAAAACCTCAAGGCTTGGCCAGCTACATATACCTACAATGATATAAATTTCTTCACTATACCCAACCGAGAATCTTATATATGTGATTTATCAACGGCAGGGATAGTCACCTTAAATGACCAACGAATGACTAATTGGAGGACTGCAGATGTTTTCCAAAAACAGAAGAGAACCTTCGTAATTCAATACCGAACTCAGCAGGTAAGAGTTGGGACGGACCACCGCGTAAGATCGTGAATATAAAAATAATAATAGATCGTATGTATCATCGCGATAAGTTGAACGCTAGTTCGAAGATATAGTTTGAATTTGTTCATCATCCATTTTCGTTTTTTTTTTTTTTTTTTCCATTTTATACCCAGAAATTTTATATCCCTCGATGCGATATACTACCGCTTATTTTTCCTGGTCCAGCGTCGAACCGTTCCGCGATTTACCTGTTTCCGAATCGATTTTAAGATTCTTCTTTCCCGGTTCAAAATCTTTATGTGAATGTTTTCGTCTCCCGCTGTTACACAAACGCAAGATTTTAAACGCGATAAAATTCCGGCTATAGATCGAGTCTTAATTCAAGTTGGCAATAGTCTTTTGACCTTATTTATATCCTTTAGGATTATTGGATACCTATACGAATTACGATAGATCGATTTTCTTCTCTTAAGAATGCCAAGTCACACCTCTTTCTCCTCGCTTTAGACTTTCATGTCTGTAGCTCTTTCTCTTTCTCTTTTTCATCAATGCTCTACTACTCTATCTTTGGTATATCCATTGAATCGAATTCGACTCCATAACGAAGCCAGAAATCCCGAAAAAGTTTTCCTCAGGGCTGGTTCCAAACAATAAATAATTACCAAGGTACGATCACTGACCGAGGATGAAGATCAAAACCAGGTAGTCAGGTCCGCCTAGACTCGCTCTCAATGGAGTCCTCCACGCACCCCAGGACGCGGAACGAGTTCGCGTACTGCAACGTCGTTGTACGGAACCATGATGTCGGTGAGGTCGCAGTACGGGCATTCCGATACCTTGCAGCATTAGCCCCGTAAACCTCATGCCTGGGGTACGGAAGTCACCGTTCTTGCGGTATAACAACTGCGGTAACGGATATCGCAGCATCGATATGAACTCCGAAGATGGCCAAGCGTATTTGACACGTGAATGATGACGGATAAAGTCAACGGTTACATTTTCGATATTCTTTCACATGTTTTCGCCGATTTTTTATTATTTTTTTTTTTTTTTTGGGCCTCGCTATAAAATCGTTCATCTATCATGTTTTTAAATTTCTAGTATCACTCCCGATTTGGCGCTCGGTGACACCTTCCTAATTCCAACTAGGCAATAAATTTTTCTGAGATTTCAGAGATTCGAGAGATTTTAGAGAACGGTGGTTGCCGGTGTGGTTATAGACGGTATGTAAGGCCCAAGGGAGAATAAGTCTCGTTACTATGGCGACCGGGGGAGTACCGGGAGGTGGTCGATTCGGGCTTCTTCGTTGGTTATCGGAAGAGGTCGGATGACGGGTAAGCGAGGCCAACCGGTCCGCTCGCTCGCCACGGTCTCTCTGCGACCAGTCGAATTCCGTACGTAGTCAGCGATCGTGGTATGGCGCTCCGGGAGCGTGCCAAATGTCGTGTGGATACGTAGTAGAGCCTATACAGTGTCCGTGTAATTTTCGGTTTTACAGTGGGAAAATAATTTGATAAAGTATAACCGAAAGAAACGGAAACGAAAGGGAAAATAATTAAATCGGGGACAGTGAGCGGGTATTAATTTAAACCCAAAAATATTTTTAAAAAATGAGGAATCGACGAGGAACAGTGAGTCGTAGAACGTCGTTAAGGTGTTAACGTGCTCGCGACAGTGTCAAGCCAAATATTGAATTTGAAGCGTGCGTTCGTGAGGAGCGGAGAAGAGAGGAGAACAGAACCAACGCGACTTCGTGCAACCGAAGCCAAATATCTGCCTGGTTTGGTGCCGAATGACCGCAGCTCAAAGCTAATACCTTTCCCAATATAAGTAACAGGGTGAGGAGGCGATCGCTAAATCGATTGAAAGCATAGGTTGATGTATAAAAGAAAAGCATAAGTTTTTGTAAATAGATTCTTGAGACAAGAATTTTCGAAATATTCACTTACGCATTTCTGTTGAGAATAACAAAAGCCGAAACTTTCGAAACTAAGAGAACTGACTACTTCTTAAACCTTGTCGTATTTACACGACGCGTGCAATCGATGTTATAGATTGGTATATTGTTGATGCATTCTTCGCGGTTGATTGCACCGCTTGCTTGGTAATAACGAGCTGTTTGGTGTGTATGAGGCGTGAGCGATGCCATTTTGGAGAACTGAATACTCTTCGAAAACTGTTCGTTGGATAATAATATAATAAAACGAGGTGTTGCTGTTGGACCGTTAAAATTGGAGAGAGGTGATTACATCGAGGCCTTCGTTGGCTGGAGATGCGGTATTAGCGAAGTCATGGAGCTGCGGGATTACGCTAACTGCAAAAAGAACTGAACCGATCAGATCGATTGCTCGATAAAATTTCGGTCAAACTATTAGAGTAATTTCGCAGTTATTAAAAAAAAGAAAAGAAAAAGACAAGATAGAAAAAAAAAAATAAATAAACATAATAAAAAAAACAAGAAATCGTTAATCATGACGATGTTCGGCACATTGGTACAGCGGTTAACTTCGCCAGTTACATCACCTACATCATCTCGTAGACGATTTAAATCACCATCAAGATGGGAAGTACAAAGTGATCCTGAAGACGATGCTCCACCGGTAAGAAAATCGAGGGCTAAACATCTACTCGATAAACGCAAGAGCAAAAGTCGAGCACGCGGTCTTAACATCAGCGAACCTCAGCCATGCGCCACACCAGCTACATCCAGCTGGCACGATGTCGCTTTTCCTCCCCTAAGAGGAACCAAGAGTCTAGGAAGACTCGACGGCATGAAAGAGGTGAGCAAAGAGGTCTTTTTCTCTTCTCTCTTTTTCTCTCCTCTCTATTTTCCTGGACGTATTTATTTTCTCTTCTTTACGTACTTCGTGCCAAATGAATTTGTCAACTCATGTCAGTCGCGTACTACGTTGTGTTTCTTCAATCTCCGTTGAACCGCATGTAGGTAGGTAGGTAGGTAGGTATATTGTAATATACCTACTTACGACATGAACTTCCTGTCTCAAAGGCATCTAGGCGTAATGTAATCTTGTCTTTCGCACCTGCGGGCGCCTGGCGGGACGGTGAAGGTCGAGGGCGTATATTAATGTACCTACCGTCGTAGTTCGGAGTATAAGTTGAGGTCAATCCTTCCCACGTGGATCCTGAGTACTGTTTCGAGATATAGGTCGTCGTATTGTCGGTTGTAGAATAAAAGAGAGTCGGTGGATACATAGACAGTGAATTTGTTGAAATGCGACATCTTGTGGAGTGGCCTCGTCAGTATATGTCCGCCCTTTAATCCAACGGTGAGGCTTTAGGACTGTGAAACCCATATCTGTTGAAATCATTCCATATAAGGAGGCCCTTCGCGCCCGCAGGGCTTCCTACGGCTCAGCATTCCGACAGTCTGATTCGAACCGAGAGCACAACTTATATACTTGGGTTGGATTTATTCCTGCTACCTATTCCCGACAACGAAATGAAACGAAACTAAATGAACTGAACTGAACTAAAATGAAATGAAATGAAATGAAACTAAAGAGTAGCCCCGCACGAGCTAACTACGCGCGGGGAAAAGAAGTATATAGGTGTTTCCACCAACCAACTCCAACGAGACGAAACATATACCGGTCCCGTGTTATTATCCTTAAGAATGGAGTTCGTGCTGCGGGGAAAAATGTTAACTGTAAACATAAAAAAAGGGCTCCGCTGCGATGCCCGTCAGAATTATGATTATTATTATTCTTATTACTGCAGAGGTATACGTTCTCCATATCAACACGTACACAGTATATACATATATAGACATATATCTACTACACCTATTAAACCTGCATCGAGTAGGTAGGCTATAACTGCCTCTGTTCACCGGACTTCGCCTCTCTTCATCTTCTTCTTCTTCTTCTTCTTCTACTTCTCTCACTAATTAAACTTGTCGGCGTGATTATCACAGTTATTTGATAAATTGATAGAATAAATCCAGCTGTAAACTCGATTCAATGTCTTATATTATTCGTTTCAAATACCTCGACGTGATTGCAGAAGAAAATACGGTTTAGACTTCTAAAGTCATGAAGGTATGTGCTTGTATGCAGGCGATAGATATAGAGCCGGCGTGTAATCTGTCACCGGTTCACTTTCTACTTGAGATTGTCTTTTTTTTTATCCCCCTCCCCGCCCTCCCCCCTCCAGCCATCGTTTCGTTCTCTTTTTATTTATCTTTTTGTCGCAAATGTCGTCAGTAGAGAAACGACGCATGTACTACCGATCCGTCGTGCGTCCAAGGATGTGACGTATTGCCGACTTTTACTGACAGTGACTGCTACTGCTACCGGTCCAACGACAACGTCAACTCACCGAGAGACACGAGAAAGCAAAGATTCGAATTCGCTCTGGCTCAGAGCCTCACAACTACATCCAAGACACGCGTGAAAGGCGAACTAAAGGAATCGACCGTAAAAAAAGGTACCCTGGTATAGAATAGCGCAGAATTGGATAGGATGAGATCCTTTGATCAGAATCCTTCACGGCCAAGAAGGAAGATCCGGTGGCAAAAGAAACGAGACTCCTTTATTGGCCGGGTTGTATATACCTATATGTTCTCGGAATAAAAGGATGCAGGATACGTATGAATGGGAGGGGGGGATGGGGAATATACACGGGGTATGTTATGCTATGCTAGGCCTGTGTGTAGCTATCTTCACCTTTTCAAATATAGATAATAGACGAGTCATACCTACATTCGTATTCACAAAGTTTGATCTATAGAACAGATTACTCGAGGCCGTTGACGTGATCAATCTTATTCATGCAAACAAACTAAAGCAAAGTTCCTCTGGTGCAATCATTCTAATCAAGTGATGTGAAAAAAAAAACAATGTTTAATTGACGCATTATACTTTTACTTGCAAGTCCATGAGGTCCTTGGCTTTAACCTTTCGAGTATAGCTTCGTGGTGAGCGTTGACAAGTTGTAGTTAACAATTTACAGTAGTATCGCCAGCTTTCACTGACTTTTCAGGTCACTTGGTGTCACTCTGGATGTCAGAGAATGACAAAGTTCTCGAAAAGTTACAGTCGGTTTACACTTGACGAATGGTTTCGATACGATTACTTAATGTACCTCACCCGCGTTTGATTGAACTCTATTTTTCCCTTTCGTGCTCATAAATCATGAACCATACTTACATAGTTTTGAATTTATTTACGTTAAAACTGTCGGAGTGAATTCTCATCGCTGGATCTAGAAGCTCTTGCGTATCACGTCGTTGCGTGTAACAGTAAATGCTACAGAGTCTTCATCCTGCTTGCTGTTGGCCGTTGGCTGTTGGCTGCTGACTGCTGCTCAGTGAAGCTGAAAGTGAACAAATCTAGCACCGCCAGTAGTTGTCTCTACCACGGTTGCCACGTACAACATACTCACCTGTACTGTCTACAAGACGTATATAGAGACCAGACGAACGGACAAACAGACTCATCGTCTGTCCAGCATAGAGATGTTCGAGATCAGAAACTCGAAAGATATTATCTGAATAAAATAACACAGAGTGTCTCACGGACATGGTTCATTCTTCTGCAGCCAGATCCACCGTGTGGATACAAAAATATGAAAAATGAAAATTTATCGTAATATATATGCAAAGTAGTGATACGGAGGGGTGAAAGAACAGCTTAGGGATGGAAAAAAAAATTGATGATTAAGTTGTCGCATGACTGCAGTTGGTGGATTATTCCGCTTGAGATGATTTTATGGTGTGTCGTGAGGCTTGCGCCAAAGCCTGAGGGATGTAATAACTGCAAAGACTTCCTTGTCGAAGGGAAATGATCCGCGCGCGCGTCTCCCACCCTCGTTTTATAGGTATAAGTTACATCTTGCGATGATCGGGTATCCGGAGGCATTGAGACGGCAAACTATACGGCAATTAATATAGTGCCGAGTCAAGACGCAAGGTCCAACCTATAAGTATCTCGAATCCACACACCCGTAATTACCAACAGACCGAAGCACAAATCACGCCCGGGTAACTCGAAATGAACGCGCGCGCCTCGCTCGATTACCAGAGATTTATGGAACCGCTTGCTCTCTCAACTTTTTACGATTGATTGCCAGCTCTAGAACTCTGCTGGTTCCGCGTATCTCACAAGTTTCGTCCTACGAACGGTAGTTATAATACGGACGACATGTTATTTCGTATTATATGTATTACGATTGTTCAATCAAATCGCACCTCGTTTTTCATTCAGTTTATAATCCGTATTCTTTCTCTCGATGTATATTTCAGCTGAATGTGTCTATTCGTATACGTCTAATCGACGTCATCTCCCTAAAAAACAAATAAACGGATGACAAAAAAAAAAATACATTTTGAAAAAAAAAAAACAATCCTGTCTTATAGTCGTAGTTTCTCTTTTGTTTGGCCCGAATCTCGCTTCTGTCCTGTGTATACCTATGCCTATGGTGATCGTAGAGTCTTATCGTAACTGGTATTGTTGTGATCGTTTTTACATACACACAGATGGGCATCGGGATATTCGTATGTATCCAACGTGTAAAGCAGTGAAGAGGTACTGTCTAACAGACACAAAGGCCCTTTTTGTCACTCTATCCATTCTCATTTGAAACATACTATTTTCTTGGGTTGGGCTGGGTTAGGAACGCGTCTATCCAAGCCTGTCTTGGCTACCTAGGGCGGTCCTTTGTTTCTAGACAAAGGTCGCCGCGTCTGTGGTCATGTTCTGGTATTTCCTGACACGTGGAATGAAAATTTTGGGCTCGATTTTTACGCCTTCGAACTGTCAGTGCGTGAGTGAACGCGTTCGTTCGATATTTTCGATAGTGTTAGTAGTTTAAAGTATCAAATGACCTAAGAGGGAGGTTACATGCTTACAAAAGTATCCATCCACTTGATGATGGTAAACGTCCATACACAGGTATATACATACATGATATACATAACGATCACTTTATAACATGACGTACCAAAGTTCGTTGCCGTTTGTATAGGGTCAGGTTTTCTGTTTATGTGGAAACGCCGTTTTAGGCTCGCGTAGTATGTATGTACATAAGAAAGAGGGAAACCAGACAACAGGACAGATGAGTCTCCCCACCTAAAGTGAACCGAGAACTTAACGACACGACATTAGCCCTTTCCAGTTTCCAGTTTCTCATCTCTTTGTACGTAATTGCCGCTAATGTCAACGCCCTCTGACTCCAAACAGGCCATTTCTAGGCTCAAGGGTCAATTCTGGCCCTTTTATGAGAGTAAAATTCAGCCCGTTTCTGTTACCTTTCGACCTCCACATACAGTAATGATATTTTCACGCTGGTCTATCTTTGAAGTATGAAAAAAATTAAAGACAAAAATGTTTCGGTTAGTCTTTCCTACGATCATCCAACATAAAGGCACATACCTATAATTCATACGGAATTCGTAAAGAATATATACTATCCCCAAGTGATTATAAATCGAGCTTTCAATGAATAGGATAATTATTAATTATCCAGTTGTAAACGGTTAGTTCTTCATTGGTCAGTCAACAATGGCGTCCGTCTAAGGCAGTAAACTCTTTCAAAACGTAATCTTAAATCTTAATTAATGGCATACCACCACTAGACTAACCGCAGTGTCGCTCACTTCCAAGTACGTATGTATGTATGTATGTACGTACGTACCTACCTTCGTGATCAATATCTGTAAACCGTGTTATATCGTATTATAAGTTATTGCTCATAGTCTAACGTACATTGGGTACATTGTCTTTGGAAATAAAAGAAACTACTTTCATATTAGTGAGGTCAACGATGTGTCCGCGTCTCGTTGGAATAGCAATTTCGAAGGAAGGAGTGTATGGATATCCGATTTTATTCGCGATTAGGACATATCAATCGGTATTCCGACAATCGATGCGAAACAATATATACAAGGTCTAGTTTTGGTTTTTTGGTAGAATGAAAACTTTCTAAATCGTAAAACGCGAGCGCGTGTCACGTATATTACGAACGAAATTCATTATTTCTATAAAACTGAGTGAACTCAGAAAAAAAAATTAAGTAAAGTAAATCGAGCACGTTGACAAAACTTCTTTACACATTCTTACCGTCTTTTTATCTCACCCTGATTGAGACGACGCCTAAGTTGAGCACGTTTAACGGCCTCCGCGGTGTTTTGCTAATCAAGGAGCCATTGTTTCCCCACTAGGAAGTGTTAAAGTTACGGTCCAAGCCTTGCAGTCTCGTATACTGGGCAGGGAACGCAATATAATCTTAACTCTATGCGCTTTACCATCACAGTATGTGTTTTCTATATACATATACATATACCTATATCTGTGCATATATATATATATATATATATATATATATATATATATATATATATATATATATATATATATATATATATATATATATATATATATATATATATATATATATATATATATATATATATATATATATATATATATATATATATATATATATATATATATATATATATATATTCCATTTATAGTCTATCTTGGGCACGACGAACGATCTTCGGAGGCTGTACATCGGCAATACCATTCGAGATCAATGGAGCACGCCTTTCTGAATGCCCACTAATGCCTGCCCATCTTCTCTATATTATCCGACCAGACATTACTGTCGATTTCTAAACTTATCGACGTCGTTTTATCCAACCTGTAAATCCGATTGTCACAACTGGCCTGAACCGAACATGCTACGTCGTCGTGTCTACCAATAGCTACCCATATACTTACTATATCTACTATACGTCGATTGTTACAATCCAAGCGGTACATATTACTAAATGGTCAATTTCGTTCAGTGCCTAACTCTAGTCCCTCACCACCTGACATAATCAGTAACGGAGTCAAGTAGTTTATGAGATAGATGAAAAAGAATAAAATAAAAAAATTTCATTGATCCACACCGCTTCGACGACTACCAGTTCGCGGTTGCCGAAGAAACCGTTTATGTTTTATATGCTCTACGCCAGACCCGTTCGAGATTATGTGGTCAGTGACTCTGACTCTGACTCTGACTCTGGCAAGAGGTTGCCAAAATAATTCAACAATAAAAAAAATATAATAATAATGATAATAATAATAATAAAACTGAAGACACGACGATGCAAAACTAACATGAGAGTCAGAGTCGAACCTGAATTCTATACAACGAACGATCGCCTAAAGAAGCGACATCATCGGATAATGCCCACCCACCAGGACATGAACTCGAAAGTAAGTCAACGTGTCTTGTATTGGCTGTGCCAGAGCCGAGACGAAGAGTCAGAGACTGGCAGACCCTCTACGAGGACACTTGTCGTCCAGGAATGCTAAAGGTTCCGGTTCTGATTCATGGGCATCGTCATACGGCTGACTCCTGACTCTTGGGACTATTTTGCAGTCGGAAACGATAACTTGTAAGACGTATATTGCATAGGCCATCTCTCTCCCGCGATTCTTTTACCTGACAATGAGTCAGCTGAGCTAGCCTTACCGCGATCAGTAGCTATACGGGAATACCAGGTTCGTAGGTATACATTATAGTACAGGTAGGTATATAAGGATAAAATTTACATTAAACTTTTAACAATTTTGTCTTGAATCTCCGCCTATAAAGTCGCTACATAGTGCAATAGCGTATTCAATGCAAATTATATTCTATCTATTTATTTATTTATTTATTTATCCATCTATCTAACTATATCTATACATCCATCTATCCATCTATCTATCTATCCATAGTGAAAAGACTTTTGAAACGATTGAAATTTGTTAAAAACAACTGGTTGCGCACGCAGATGCAATGCTAATTTCATTGACAAGGCGTTGCACTGTTCCGCGGTGTCTTGAACTAAACGCAAGTCGAATGCTAATTCACATCCCACGTGTCTTGTACCTCGTTTATTCATCCACGCTTATACGTCGATCGTCACTGAGAGGCCTCCTTATAGACGTGAACGTTCACATCGCGAGACAGTACCTATACCTACCTTGTAAAAAAAAAAAAAAAAATCTGTGTCTTTCATGGGAGAAAACGTTTCTCTGGAAACTTCGCGTCTCTATATAAAAGTGTTTTGAAGAGAAAGTATGAAAAAGTGACTGATCGAATGAATATGATCAATATATTACATAGACACTGTCTTTATTATGTTTATCAGTAGGTGGAGTGTATTTATCATTCTCACTTTTGAAAAGCAGTCTTTTTCTTGTTAATTTTTTTGTTTTGATTTTGCTCTCTCGTTTTTCACAAAAACAATTAATTTCTAGAGAGCCATTTGAGACTTGTTTAATTAATTATAAAATTGAAAAGGTCAGTACCTTATTGAGAAATCTTTGTACACCCGCGAAGGAGCGAGTGCTCGGAATATACCGGTGTCTGCCCGGAGGAGACAAGCGATAAAAACAAGAGGAGAGACAGCGTGCAGTATAGTTGTTAAGGAAGCGGGAGTGAGAAAGAGAAGGTTCCTTCCACCTGCAGCACGGATTTACAATCAGCACGGTAAGCGAGGCCAAGGTTTCGCGGTGGGTCGTGCGGGTCAATTCGATAAAATGAGCCGGATAAAAGAGAAAAGAAAAAAACAAAACAACCATCATCGAAGCATTCGTATAGATCAGCAAATTAATAGAATGGGTATTATACCTATACCCGATATTCTATATGATTGCGCAAATCATAACGCGAAGGCCGTATCCCATCGTGATGGATAGTCGAAATGCCGATGCTTGGTTAATAAACTATACGCTTAAACTATCAAGCAATTATTTATTATGCCTGTACTAAACATCGTGGTATAACTATTAATCGGCATGACTATCGTAGAATTAAATTTTACGCGTTTCATACGGACCTTGACTTTCCAAATCGCTAATTGATTATTAACGTTCACCCAACAACCGCGAACAATAATCCATACATGATGCAGCTGGCAAGCTATGAGTAAGCGCATTATCTGCATTATGAGTACAATAAAAGAGGCAACGTCAATCTCAAAGAAACGTATATCTGATTAGTGCATGGTTTCGTTTCTTTCACGCTTCACTAGCTTGGGTCTGCAAAAAAGTGGCGACTAACTTATATGCCGAATAGATTTTTTCTCTTTTCTTTTTTTTCTTTTTTTTCTTTTCTTTTGCGAAGCCGTTATATCATCGAATCAACAAATCTGAGAAACGATGTCAGGTAACAGTGCAGTAAGCTAGTCAAAGTTCCTTCAGGTAGTATAAGGACGTTTGAACGATAGTCTCAACATTCCTTTTAGCTACCGGTCAATCGAGTTGTGTGCCCCCACAGCAACGGGCTGCGTGTCAAATCCAAATAAATCAATGCTCCGCGATTGATTGCTTCTAGTTGGTTCATCAATCTTTAGTGAAAGGGGTCGTAGGTGTTCACTGATCATGAGACCAAAGTAACGAGAACGAGGAGAACTAAACTCCTTGGACAACCTTCGAAATAAACCAATTTCGAACGAAGGAATGCTGGAGCAGTATCGTAAGCGGGCCACGTGCCGCACTCCCTCATTCGGTTATTCATGAATTCGCAAGCTCGAGACTGATGGTGGTATACTCGTACCCTGTAATCTAAGCGCACAATGTCACGTGATTACGGACCGGGAAAGATCGAAGTCGCAAAGAGTTCAAGCCTACGCTAAGTATTAAAATACGAAAGAAGAGGATCAGGCGTAGGTACAAATACATATCCTATAACCAAGGCGTATAGTAGGTATACGCGATGTTCGTATCACGTACGAATCCGTACAGCATGTAAGAGAGGTCTTTCGAATGGTTATTTGCATCACAATGCCAAATCAAGCGGTGCGTACGCACGTGGTGCATGCCGAGAGGTTCCAAGAAAGGGGCTTGGCTCTCCGAAGAAGATGCGTATTTAAAAATCATTTGGAATGGTATTTACTCGGTCGTTGCGTATACACTAGGGAGGGTCATAGATATACCCCATAGGTGTATATCTTATACATAGCTGAGAATCCGTAGCAACCACATGCGATCCCCATTTATGATGAATTTTATGGTAACGACGGTTTTGGTGACGGTGATTTATGCCTGTTTAAGAATTTGAAGCCTTCGTCCTGTCTGTTTCCTTCGAATGTCCTGCAAGAGAAAAAGAGATACCTGGATTATCCCGGGTTCGTAAATCACTTACTACGAAAGATTTTAGCCGGCAATATATGGAGCTATCGCATCTTGACTATATCACTAAGGATGATCGTAAAAATTATCCTCAAAAATTCCTGCACCCTCTACCAAATCTTATTGGAATCAAAGGAAATTCCCCTGCCCATATTTTTACAACGGAATAAAATGTTCGAGAAATTTATCTACGGAATGTTTGCTGAACCTTTTTTATTTTTTTATTGTTTTTTTTTTTACTTTTTTTCTCGGTCTTATATTTGACCGATGAATCTGTACGGTGTTTATAGGTGCTTAGAGACTTTCTCCGAAACAAATGTTAAGAGTATATAGCTGTACTAAGATATACATTATACATATACAACGTTCTTAAACTTATGATGAACAGTTTAAGTCGGGCAACTTGTTGCTCGTCCAACCGTAACCATTGCTTTATTACTTTACAAATTCAATTAGCTCTCATTCAGGATGTAGTTTAATAGTTTATTAACTTCTCGAATCGAACCACATACCATTTGATTGTTATATTTCAACTGATACCATATACCTATATATATACTAGTCCTACGATATATTCTGTAGAGAGCATAAAATCACCTAAAATCGATTACTCTTCACATTTATTTGCGTATTATATATCCAGACGGTCTCATTACCAGATACAATTATACAACACCGTGTATTCAAATAAATATATTTAACTCTGTTGCAATCAACCCACATACATTCAAAGTTCAAACTAAGAACCTTGAATAGATTATGTATACCTCATATATTATCGCGTGTCTATTTTACGAAATATAACTCCGAAAATTTTCAGGCATGAGAATGTTCGATTAATGAATCAAAACTGAATTAATTATCGCATGATTTAACTAACGAAAAAAATTGGCGTCTACATTTGTGAACAAGTTCGAGACATTGAGCGTTTCCGATGAGAGATGCATTATAATAATAGGAATGAGCTTAATAAATCTATAAAAAGGTTTGAATCAGAATGAGAATCAAGGCAAAGAAGAAAGATTAAATCGTGCGATAAAAATTTCACGGTTTCACTCTCTGCAGGATCATACCCTCAACGGTTTTTGATTCCCTTGACGTATAGCCTAGCTTTAACTCGCAATTGTACTTTTCAATCCGGGTGAAAAAAAAATCATAGTCCTATATAAAACTTCACGATGATTTTACCGCCAGGATCTCTCGACCCTTCTGTATTCTCACATACGTTTTTTCTAATTTCTATGGCACCCATGGAAAGCCCGCAGCTCACAGCTGTCCCCATAGAAACACGTGACGAGCGTACCTGCAGCAGAGACCCAGACGTTAAAAAATGGGGGACCATTGTACGACTGTCAGACAGCGTAAGCGTAAACCTCGACATGATGGCAGTGCGGAAATGGTGTAATGTCGACCAATGGCAAAACGATATCTATTAACCGTCATTTTCATATTTTAAATTAACTGTTGGAACGATGCTGTAGTCGCAGCCGGTTCGCATATTTAAGAAAAAAAAAAAAAAAAAATTTCAATTACGTATAGGTACAACCGATCGTAATCATAATATAACGATATGACGTTCAGTTTATATCTGCAACTTTAACTCGTTTCTATTCTTTATGGCTTCCATATCTTTATCGATCGGGTCTGTTTCATGTTTGAGATAATTTAGTGAAGGTCTAGACCAACACGTGAATCGTTTTGTCGCCGCGTCTAGCGTCCATAAAACTGTCAAGTTGCGGAAAACTTATTGCGGACGTATGTCGAATGGGATCGCGATCATGGTCGATAGTCTCGATAGATACCTACCTTGGACATTCGATAGATGATAACTATCGTTCGTAAATCGGGTTCAATAAACGACGATGGTTCTCACCTCCTCTCTTAACCATTATGAGAAGCGTCCATCTATGTATACATTCACACACACATATATATATACTGTATGTAAGTATGTACATATATGCAACGTCGTTACGCTGTTACGGGTCGAAGCTAGAAACTTACTTGAGAGTAACTCACAATTTCTTGACACACTTACTTGCAGATATAGCTACTGCTCGCGACCGCAATGTCTTCGGAGGTTTGCCTTACGATATTACCTACCCGTTTGCTCCTAATCTATGCTTAATAATGACTAAACCATTACAGTATGATCTTCCCGAGTTATAAGTGATAATATTACTGCATTAATGTGACAAGTTCCGATTAAGCCTTGAACTGCATTCCCGTGGATGTTCATTTCGCACGCCTCGTTAAACGCGAATGATAGAGGACTGCGCAGGCTTCAGGGATTGCGCAGGACCGATATAAACATTTCCCGTATTCGATTTAAAGTCGAAAGTTGTTATAAATGGATTTGTAAATGTGAATTGTAATAGATGGCGACCGCATCTTCAACCACAAATTGTGTTAACACTGTGTTTCTCTCTGTGAAATAAATAAAAATAAATAAAAAATAAAAAATTTCTCTACTAATTTTTCATCATATTTTACACTGAATATAAGTAGTACTCATTTGTTTGACGATTTCTACACGGAGATTTACCCATCGTTATATTACCAACCTCTGTATGTATGTATTTATGTATTTATGTATGTGTACCTACTTTATGTTCTCTCAGCACTTTCTTCGCACTGGTATATACTGCAGATACTAATTATTATTGATCTGTGTCGCTCCGTTCTCAGATGCATCCACGGCAACTATGTCGTATTTACCAACGGCAAACAGTAGAGAAATCAACCATATAACCATCAAGTAAAGATGGTTCTTTTATTCACAGCTTGTAAAAGTGTTGAGAACTTGAAATGCGAGAATTATATTTACTGCGACCCACTGGCAGCCCATCGTGTAAACGTTGATTTTTCTTTCAGACTCGCCGAGTGAATTGCAAGATAAAAAAAAAATTATTCTCTCAGGAAAACTTATATGTGTCTGTCTATCGGAAAGAAGATAATTCAAGAAGAAATTCTTACTTAGAATAAATAGAATAAGAAGAAGGCTAAAGTCTGAAATTATTTCGTCGTAACGAATATGATCGGCTTAGTATCGTCTGACAACAAATATACAAAAGACGACGTAATAAAAGGTCTCTATTCCAGTTTAGTTCGCGCAAACATATATAGTCAGATCATGCTCAGCCAACAAAGAAGTTTATAACACTTTAAACGGTGTAATTCGTTGTGTTAAGATTGCTGCCTCAGATTTCTCAGAGTTACCTTGAGGTTACCTGATTCTTAAATAGACCCCCATGTCTCTGTCCGTCAACTCTCACGATTATCTCACCATGGTTTTTGTAGAGAACTTTTCCATATTCGTTTTTTTTTTTTTTTTTTTTTTATTACATACACGATACATGTTGTATTATTGCTTTACGTTTCCCTGGTGTACGTAATTGACGATTAAACCGTTATATTGTAGATATTTCTAAATCGTAGTGTAGTTAATGAAAAAAGGGAGGAGATAATCGATTTAGAAACTCGTGACTATCTATTGATTCGTCGCCGTTTTAAACGAGTAGAAATCGACTATAGTATTGTCTGTAGTATAGTTACTCAGTAACTATTGGACCTGTTCAAAGTCACTTTTTGCCCCAAGGTGTGTTTGTCTTCCACCAGCTTTCCTTGGCGCCTAGTTTTATTCTAGCTTTGAGTTAACTGGGAGTTACGAAACTTGGACAAACTGTGCAGGCGAGACAATGGGAAAACGGTACTGTGAGACAATTTGCAATTTTGCAATACAGACGAGACGGCGACGCTTAGCTTATACGAACCTGTGCGTTTCTTCTCATTATAATTAACTACGTGACGTTCTATCGTACCCTTTCCTTTTTTCCCCCCTTATTTTTATTTCATTTTGTTTTTTTTTTTTTTTTTGACTATCCGTAGATTTACGATACAGAAAAGTGAGACTTTTACAATCAAGAGAATGTAATTGTTCAGGCTGGGGAGACAAGAATAATAATAAAAAAAAAAACAAAGAAATGGCGTAAATCTGAGGTACATTGTGAGAGTTGTTTTATATAGGAAGACCACCTTTCTTATATAATTATAAAAAATTTTTTTTATTTAATTGACTAATTAAGAGTAGATAAACGATAACGATGACTATGTAGGTATGTATAATGCACATGTATAACGCGAGCACAGCAATTGCACTTTTCACATCTCCTCCTCGATGATATGTTACAAGTATACATATAGTGGGATATTCATAGGCCAGAACGGTGTTGAAGTTTTCCCACAGTTCCGGCACAAACTACGGCGGAAACAACTCGCAACGTACTAACATCCGGTGACTCCTTCCGGTCTGTCCCCTTGAACGTTGCCGTACTGCGTATAGGTACATACATACACAGTCGTTTGCTTCAACTTTTTTCTTTTTTTTTGTATAAAGTCAAAAATCTCATATTTATTCGGTAGAACGAGTTCAGCGTGTCAAAATCTCATAAATTTCGGTTCGGGATTTGCTATTGTAATTATGCTACACACACGTCTTCGAGATATCTCCTATTTATGTTCGAAATTAAAACGTCACAGACTGCAGTTGGGTATAATTTTCATCGTCTCTATTACTCGGGAAGAACCCGAGGTATTGTAATGTAATTACTTTCTATCTGGGTCAGTAGACGCATTCAAAGTCCATTTTAAAATGCATAGAATCTTTACCACCAACTCGACATCCCTTGGGAATCGTGGGATTAAAAACTGGTTATTATTGGCTCGGACGATCTTAGAATTAAATAAATGTAGTAGCCAAGAAGATTAATGTTTACCTGTTCGTAGAAGCCTCTCTGAGATCGCCGATGACCAGACTTATGAACGTATAGGTAGTTACCTCTACTCTCGAATGGCATTTCCTTATACTCTAAATGCTCCACGAGTGTTTAAGTAGTTTTAAACCAAGGTCAAGATCCCGATCATTGAATTCGTGCGTTTCGCTAAGAATGAGATAAAAAGGTAAAGACACTTGCTACCGGATTAAGACGAATGATTTGCCGATTAAAACGCCTTACTTTTTATGTGATTCTCCTATTATTCGCGCTCATAATCACCTCACGTTTATAGTAGTCGGTTCGATTCAAGGTCTTCGAGGTCAGATCGTCAGACAATCTTAAGAAATAGATATAATAATAAAATTGGTAACAGTTATACGGGGATCATGAATTTATTCATGCTCTAAAAATATGTTCGTGTATATAGACAAAAAAAAAAAAAAAAAAACATATACCAGTAGACATATTTTACTCGAAGCAATTATATATCGCGAGTTTAAGAAACGGTTGTAAGCATTATTTCGAAAGGTGGTGGCACACTTAGAATTTCAATTCACGTACCGAATTCTATAAGGTATATATCTAAAGATCGGCAGTGATCGTCAAAACTCACGATACCGGATCTTGAAAAAGGCTGTAGACAGCTAGCAGGTGTAACGCGTGACACGCCTACGGTGTACTTACCTATCCACGGCTATCGCAAAGTTCTCGAAAACTAGTTGCGTAATATTTTTCGTCCAGTCTCCCGGTACATTACGATATTTTTATATACAATATATCTGCAGATACTTTTGGACCACATAAATATTTCTAATCTTACGTCATTCGATCCTGTTATGTTATGCCAATTGTACAAAACTATATTCAGCCCTTTAAATTATCGATTGGTCAAATTTGTATAATTTTTTTATCACGCTGTTATATTTTTAGAATTTTTATTCCATCGTACGAATAATTCGCAATTAACATAATTACCAATCGGTTTTATTTTCCTTCACGTTCGATATATGTTATAGGTGGTCGATGATCGGTGCTACTGCGAGTCTCGTGTTCCAGAGCGAGTCAGGTTGCGCTTTGTTTGGTTTTGTCTTGTCTCGTTTTGCTTCTGTTTCCGCTCCAGATACAGACGGCCAGTCCATGCCTTCTGCTGGTCAGGTTGTATGTGCCGATTATGGGGTTACTATACGATACGTTATGTACGTATGTATTTTATATACATACATACCTATCAGTGTGGTGTAGTGTTAGAATTATGTTATGAAGAAATGTTGTTATTTCTAACTACAATAATTCCCCCAGGGGTTATTAAAAGTATATGATTGTTAATTCTAGTGGATAAGTTAATGGAAACCTTGACAAATTTAAAGTTTATTATGAATCACTGTATCTTTACATAACACGCCTTCAACTTTAAGATTTTTTGTTTTTTTGTTTTTTATTAGCTCGTTTTTATCGACCTGATTATACCTGTAAGTTTACTTACATGACGACGACGACGACTAGCACGTTGGCAAATAAACTGTACTTCTCTCTTTCTTTTTTTCTTTCTCTCTCTACTCCGAGATAGTGTCGTGTTTATCGTACCTCTACGTAGAGGCTGCTAAAACAACATTTTCTAAAGAGTTTGAAGAGCTTAGATGACAACTTTGGTTATTCCAGGAAAAATATATAGGTAGGTACCTGGCAAAATGTTATTCTAAAACGATGTTATTTCACACTGTGTGTAGTAAAAGGAGAGAAATAAAAGATCTTCAAACAAAACGAGCAGACCCCCACGTAGAAGATTTGATTATCCTTTTTTGTTCTTAATTTTTTTTTTTTTCGATAAACCAAAATACAAAAAATAGATTCAGACTCTGAACAGTACCATTCACATACCTATACCTTTACCGAAAAATACTTTATGTATGTATGTATGTATGTACATAAATACTTAGACCATTCGTCATTTGTCATTTATTTTGTACGACCTTCGATTCTCCGTAGTAAAATTATGTAATATAGGTAAACATATTTATGTATAAATATAGCGACGCGTATTTCGAGGTATAAGACACGGGCATAATTCGTTCTTAGATTTCCTTAAAGGTAGGGTAAAAATTCATTTCGTTTATACGTCCGCATAGGTATATTATATCCGCATTTAATGGATTTCCCGTTTACTATTCTTGGCAATCTCAACCTCCACCTTCACCCTCCGTTTCCGCATTACTATATCTGACTACATATAACTACTCGGTGCGTAAAATAATGTGTAGGAAGGTTACATATCTCACGGTGGCAAGTGGCACCCCACGCGCCCTCCGCTAACCAGCTTCAACGTCCGCGTAACCTGTGCAGTAGCACCTGTTGCTCGGGCAATGCAACCTGACTTACGCTCTCACGGACGCACGCAAGTTATATACCTATACTTTAGCACGTAGGTATATATGTATATATACATATGTATATATGTATGTTGCGTATAATGTAGGTACATACACGAAATATACGTAGGATGAAACAATGACTTAAGAACCTGCACGCAAACGCGCTTTCTTAACGCCAAAGGGGCCAAAGAGATCACCTGCAACAGAACAGCTCATGTACCTCAATCCTGTTTACAAATTATCCCATTGCGTGCGAATCAACCTTAAAGATGATAATCCAGTGAAGATTCAGAGATAGTAGATTACTCTTAATGGTCGAGAGATTTTTACGAAGTTTGCAAAACGGCCGATCGGGTGCCCTTAATTAATAAACTTTATCGCAAATGGTTCTGTGTATATGAGAGAAAATACCTGCAGTAAGATTTTATTCATAATTATAATCAATCTTGTTCAAGGAGAATAACGTCATCCTTTCACGCAGACTTTGGCCCTCGATTTTACTCGGTTTCGAAGAAGGACAATTTTGAAACCGTGTAACAGATATATTATGTGAAATAAAAATTTCGCGAATCAGTTTTTACTTCGTTGATACAATTTTTCGTTTTACTTACAGTTAATATAGTCACGTCGTTAACCGTGACATGGATAATTATTCGATTGGATGAAAGGCCGCATTTTTAATTACTGTCAATTAATTTCCTCTCGTTCTGAATCCTAACAGTCAGTAAATTTCGTATATAAGAAAGTGTGAAAATTCAGCGAAGATATTTTTCGGTTAAATTCTTTTAAAGGCCATATCCTCCGAAGATATGGCGATAAAAAAAAAGAAAAAAAAAAAGATATGTCGGTTGAATTTTGTATTCTAAACGATTTCTAAGAAATAACGACATCGATCTGGTCGTAATTAACGAATGCAAATTTTAACAAGCTCGCCCAGGACACGCTATAAATTAATAGCAAACACCGGGCGTCGTATCGTAGGCCGTATCTTTTTTTTTTCTCTCTCTCTCTCTCTTTTTTCTTCAATTCGATTTCTTCACTTTTCTAAACCTCGCGCATATCGTATCTGACGTCGACGCCTTTCGTCTATAAAGGCGGATGGAATCTCTTGCCGGCCTTTCGCAAACCGTTAGCCGAAGCCGTGTGCGATTAAATCTAACCGAACCCTAAGAACTTAGAGATTTATACCAGCTAGGCTACTGCACTTCTGTACATCACGGGTTTGTAAATTTCCTGATTATTAAGAATTTTGTGCCATTCGTTCATTGCAGGATCCCAGAATTCTTCGGAGACTCTCTACATAAGTTTAAGATTTGTCGTTCGGAATGAGCATAATATACCTATAAGTATATATGAGAAACGTGAAGATGCTGCAGTGCTTTGCAGAGGATATCTAAAACTAAACGAGACACACGCTTCTCGCAGTCCAACGTATCCCATTGAGAATAAGATTTTTTAACAAGAGTCCTGAATGAGCACCGCATATAACGAGTTTGCTGCCCGTCCTCTTAGACCTCCTCTTTACTCCCCACATCGCCACACTGTCCTCGAGACTCGCACATCGGCTAAGATACCGCGGCGTTATAAGCAAATCGGGTATACCGCGCGCGCGCGCGTCCGCGTACAAATTCCATCTTAAAAGTTCGAGTTTGCAAAACGAGTCAGAGATATCGGCGGAGGCGTTCATGCCTTTCGATACTTATATTCGCTTAAGCGTAGGTGGAGGTTTTCGTTTGACCCGTTCAACTTCCTCGATATATTACGATTTTGAATTAATAAATTTCATTCTCTTGACTCAATTTCTTATATACGAATATGATTTTGCTTTACATTAAATACGTATGTACCTCTATCTTATACTACATCCAGTGGCTTCGCGACCGTTTTCATTGCTAATTTTAATCCGATCGATAAAGCCTTACGAAAGCTTGAAGCTCTTAGTGCTTTAAACTGCCAAGGTCATACGAGTCAGCAGCCTTTCATGTGAATTTTGGTTAATCGAGGAAAAAACTTATTATCGGGTCTTAGTTTAAAACGGTGTAAAGAAACTTGACCTTTCTGTAATGCAATAGTATTTTCCGTTTTATCTTATATAAACTCGTTTCTAAACTTGTCGTTTCCGATCCTCAACACACAAAACAGTACAATTCGAACCTTGAACTACAAATAGAATATTAAAGCCGCCAGAAAGTCTGCCGATTTACTAATCGGTATAAAGTTTTTGAATTTGTTAAAATAAAACCGTAAACGTAAATCGCGTACTAAAATTCCTCGGGATTTTAACTCGGGCCGGTATATCGAGAACGGGTCTCCACCTCAGGCCTGCGCCTTCTCCGCGGGTCTCCTCGTCTTCTACAGGTATTACATACCCACTCGCTCTCATGCACGCACGCACGCACGCACGGATGGATCGACGAATATACGCCGACGCTCGCACACGCCACCACGTACTCTGTAACGCACAAGATGGCCTTCGCTTCGAATAATTACGTTATAGAAGATTCTTTAAGGCCAAAAACACGTCGTTTGATTTGATCTACGGTTCCTGTAGATTAGAAAATTTTTCAGTAGATGGTTTACTAATCGCGTAACAATTTCGTACGTCTATACTGACGCGTCATATTCTCGAAAGGAAAATCGAGATCGAATTTTTATTTCGATTTTTTTAAACTACGGTAAAAGTTGACGGTGATTTTTATATCACCCTTCCTTTTCTCGCTTGGAATTCAACAGCCTAATTTCCAGCTCGACTATTTTCTATACTTTTTGAGGAAATACCGATTCCAACTCGTGTCTAGACTCGGCTATTATAGTTTTAGTACATTTGGCCCCAGGCAATGGGGCAGGTGCTTCAGCAGATGCTTCGTTCTACTCCTTACAAGATCGTCCTACTGTCCAGCCGCCCGCTACTTTGAAGACTAAAAATTAATCTTTTTTTTCTAAAAATTTCTCAAATCGCTTATTGCAGCTCCATCGTCATCTCACTGTCATAGTTGCTGCAGCCTATCCAGCCTCTTACGATCATTCCTCTTTTTTGCTTCTTAACTAGCCGATAAAATTAAACATTTTTTACCATTTATTTGAAATTAAATTTTCTTTCTCTAGATACTGTAACCTTTACAATATCGAGTTCTCACGCGATGTGGGAATAGCCCATACACGAGCTATATGAAATCATAATGCACATACACATTAGTTGGTACTTTTATTTATGCGTTAAATTACACCCTGGAAACGTTGTAACGAAACGGGTTTCTGTATACATAATTAATAAATAAGTATCTAGATGTTTGTCTAACATGCCAAAAAAAAATTTTATCTTATATAATACCACGTAAATTATTTATCAAGTGAAAAGATTTTTTTCCAAATTGGATATGGCGAAGTATATTTATTTTAGCTTGTATTTTATACAGTATACTGAGAAAATTATATCTTCTTCTTTTTTTCTAATCTCTATGTCGCAGATTTGGCAATACGATTCATGCCTATCCGCTTCAGGCTTTTATAATCTGGCCTTGAAAATTCACTGTGGTAAGACTCACTTGCTCTGAATGCAGAGAGGAAGAACGTACGTTAGAGTGTGAAACTTAGGTACGCCTAATGTATACACAAACATTACCGTTACTAATTACAACCGATAGGTATAGAACCCCGACTCCATAAGCCTAATGTATTACGCAGTTCGTAGTACGCGAGTACGTGACGTTTTTCATATTTTCTGTTCTGTTCAGGTAAGCCGCATGAACATATTAGATAAAATCTTTCCATCGATATACATATAATTAGCTGTTATCGAAAAACTAGGAAACTATTTCATGAGTATATACAAGTACAGTATGCTAATTATACCGTTCAATTTTATATACATAGGTATATAGGTAGGTATGTTAAAGTGAAGGATTTTAAAAAGATTTTATATACTGCACGTGCCATTAAATCGTATAGTATGAAAATTTTGAAATTCAACAAAGCTAGTTGGAGGTATTTGAACAATTTCACATCCGGTTTAACTTGGAATCGGCATGCAAGGTACATACCTACTCGGTCCGCATTATTATCAATCTTCCTCTTACATACCCAGACGGTGACGAGTACTTTTACACGTATTCACGCAAGTTGGAGAAGTGAACGTGAACGTGAACGTGAACGTGAACGTGAACGTTGGTAAATCCACTTCGTTGGTTTGAGATGTATAATTCCAAGTCTCAGTTGCGTCGAGAACTCGAAACGATTTCAACTCAGAGGTTCTTATACTGCAGGCCTAGCCACAACGACGATTCGTTCCCTCGGACAGATCCCTGTAATTTTCATTATCGTAGATACCTACGTGTGTCTGTGCCTTGGTGTAATCTACATTTAATAGAGGCATTCCATCTCCTCTGACTTTTGACCAGCACACTCTAATATTGTATATACCTACCATATACATGTAGGTATATGTGTCCAAACCTGAAGAGAACTGGGAGTGGTGATGGGGCAGACACTGGCCCTACGAACGGTGATAATACAAGTTCTAGAAACGTCGTGAATGTTTTTGTCGAAAAACAAACCTTTGAAAAACAGTCGGTATTGAATTACTTAGAATTCGTTCTACCCGCGCCCCGCGTACTAAACCAACATTAAATCGCTTGAATAACGCTCGATCGCGACCTGGATTACGCTTCGCGGATCTGCTGACAAAATTTGGAATTCCCATGAAAAACTATAGACAATTAACCGTACGCCCAAACTGTATCAAACCGGGTTATCCCTGGCCCGTGGCAACAGTTTTTCTTGAGACAATCGTCATCAGTTAGATCTTTGTCTTGGCTTAACTTTCAATCACGTATTTTGCACGAGATCAGACTAGATCTCCATGTAGTGATAGAAAATCGTACCTACTTTAAACTTAACCCTCTTAATTTCAATTGATTGTTAAATTATTTATTTTATTTAACATTTTAGCGGATTTTTTATCCCTTAGTCAGACTCCCACGCAAAACAGAGGCCGGTTTATAAAATTTTTAAAGAATTCTCTCCTCAAGCTACATATCGTACAGTTATTTGCGGGTCGAAGGACTTAACCCGAGTCTCCAAGAGGTCTAAAAGATCCAGGAGGTCCGGCAAAGTTCGCAAGAGAAGAGGCCCAAAGAAAGAGGAGTATTTCGAATAAGAGAATAACTCTCTTTGGCCTAACCATCTACACGTACCTTTATATTCTATGCATGTTAAAAAGAGATAATAAACGTGATGAATATACCATACTATGGCAGACACTGCTGCAACAGCGCGCCAGTATAAGCTACCGCATTCCATATACTAGTTATTAGGTAGTTGTTCGCTCTCGCCGACAACAACTATTCGCAGAGAACAAGGAACGGCTTTAGTATAATAAGAGAATAAGGGTCAATCTATAAACAACAATAATTTATAATCTCCAATAGTCAATTTTTCATCATCAATTCGTTAAACTTTATCACTAACTGCAACGTACCAGCTACGAAATCAATCTGTAATTTCGTTCCTTCGTGAATTCTTCTTCTACGTCATTGTCAGTCTTATCTTTTTTTTTTCTTTTTTTTTTCTCAAGTATAAGATTCCCTCATTCCCCGGGCTAGTTACAGGGTCGAGGTAAGCCCGTGAGAGTAAAGATATACTGAAACAGGGAATAAACAGACTTAAACGGGACGCAACGTCCTACATACACGCGATAGGAGTTATCAGAGCAAATCATACTCAGCTCAGTGCTGCTCAAAGAGAACTTAGGGATATCTAAATGTATATATATATAGGTAGAAGTATGCGATTATTTGATTTAAAAACCGGTCTTCGCGAATAATACGTAATTTCTATTCGATGTGATTTATGACCGATTGGTAACACTCGGGGACCAAAAGGTAAAGCATGACTACGGAATGTGAATACAATGTGAACCCACGCCAGTGCAGTATATATGTAGGTATATATGTATGGTTTCAAGATACTCGCGAAAGCTACATATATATGTATAAAGTACCTACGCACAACCCTAACTTAAACCGCACAATACTAACCACTACTTATGCACCCGGTATTCCAGGAAGGTATTATAAGCGGCACACAGATTGAAACCTACCGTTAGTTTGGTTATACGCGAGATAAAACCAAGACCACTTCTCGCTATACACAACCCACCTTCTCTCCTCTCTCTATACCTTTCGAGTGATAGAGACGCTTTCGCGCCTCAGACTGTAAGGTAGTTAACTAGGTATCTTAAGACTGTTCGTTCGGTGCAGGATGCCAAGGGCAAAAGTCCAGCTGTTAGTATATGGTAGTACATCTTTTCCGTCGTACATATACCTACTGCGGGATTTTTACCAAAGCTGGTGTTACGGACCGTGGTACATGTATTTGTACCTGTACGTAAAGTATATACATACTTATATATATATATATATATATATATATATATATATATATATACGCATGTTTATATATACCACGTGGAAAGAACGATGAGCGCATGTATTCGCGCGAGGTGTCTGCTAATGACGTATTATCCGGTGAACGTGTGCGCTGATGCTGCCGGACGCCGCTTCGCCGCTTGACCAAGCCAAGATATTTCGACTGGCGCCGATCGCGATGCCCCGGGAGTAATAGGATATATGTAATAAGAAAAAATGATGGAGAAAAAATAAAGAAAAAAAAAAAAAAATATATATTAAATTAAAAATAAACCAAAGCGGAGAATGAGAAATGAGTAAGTCGATATATCCAATACGTGTTAATGGCAATAAGCGTAAGGTTCTCGAGATATTTATAACTGTTTCATATCCTCTTCTCTTTCACTCAACCTGTCCGTGTATATATATATATATATATATATATATATATATATATATATATGGCTTTACATATATACCTTCACATGCGTATATATCAATTAGCTTCGATTTACCCTGAAAACTGTGAAAAATCAGTAGGGGAAAGACGCCGTTACGTAATCACATGCACCCCACGCGTAATTACGTATTTACGATAGTATATATACACACGCAGCTATGTTACGCCTATATACTAACAACAACAACAACCGGCGATACGCGTCATCTCGTGCGGAAAGAAATGGGTCAGTTAGGTAGATATAGTAAACTCGAGTCATTTTAACACCAGAGTTTTATACGTCGACAATTATTATACTGTTGAAAATACAAGAATGAAGATAATGGTTACCAAATTTCTAATATTCTACGATGCATAATAAAACCTGCCTTGTTCAAAATTTTTCTAAAGAGACATCAGTCCCTTAAAAAAAAAGCAAAATTTTTGACCTTTGAAATGGAAACAATGTCCGAAATTGTCTCTGAAAACTTTAAAGCTTCTCCTATTTCTGAGTCTACAAAAAAGAAAACCGTCAAATTTTTAATCTGTGGGTCGGTAACACTTGTTTTCTAAAAAAACAACCAAAAGTAGCGCATACATCTTATAGGTGTACATGACCCAAGCATAAGTGAGTCAAGTAAACTTTAAACTATCATAAAATACGGTAGAAAGAAGAAGTAATAAATTTTTTTTTTTTTTTTTAAGTAGCTCCTGTCCAACTGTGAAAAGTAAATATACAAGAATAGCCGTAATAAACAAACCGGAAACGCCCCCTCACCGGCATTATGGACAATGACACGCAATTTCGCGCTGGCTAATGATCAAAATCGTTTAGATATACGGTTGTGTCCCATATGCGAAGTAAAACACTGTTTCAATATTATCACAAACAGGCATAGTTATTCTTTTTTTTTTTTGGGGGGGGGGGGGGAATTTTTTTACAGGTGTATCTACCTGTGGATGTTATACCTGGTTGTAAAGGTTGCGTTTGTAGCTTGGTTCTTATAGATGTAGGTCAATCGTGCGACTAGACGACCTTTCGGATCTGGAGATCGGTGACATACCGTCGACAATAATAATTTCAGACTATCTAACAATGTAACTTAGTTTTGACAACGATGACAACGACGAAAAACTACATCTATATACTATACTATACATAAATATACACCTTATTTTAAAACCCGTCGAATATAAGCAGATGTACGAAAGGTCCAGGTCGAGATATCCGCCCCTAAAACATCCTCGAGGCAATGGAACATACTTCATGCATACATTTGTGTCCGATCGGGATTATGGACCGTTCTATCTACGTAGAATCGATCATGTCAATGATCCGTGAGGACGATATGGGTTAGTGTGTCTGATTACATCAAAAGAATTTTATTTAAATGATTTTTAACTTGACACGAAGCGAACGGGGAGTATATAGGTACCGCATTAATCTCAACATGGGTGTCACGTGTGGAATTTTATTATAGTAAATACCTTTTACATTATTATATGTATATCGACATATACCAACCAACAAAACCGATCTCTAGATCAAGTGTGTTTTACACATCCCACATCTATCAGGGCGGAATAGGTATATCGTAGTTCCACGTACGGGTTACGTTTTTATGGCCTCTGAGTTAACATTATAGAAATTTATTTTAATTTTCTGTTCTTCTGTCGGTAACCATGATCTCTTCTTTTTTTCTATATCTCGTAATCACGATCATAGAGGACTATGACCCACGACCATTAGCCACGTTACGGAGTCATCGAAATGTCAGTTAACGATTCTCGACTAAAAATTCTACGCCTGGTCAACTTTTTCGTTATACATACCTCAGCTATTAGATTAAAATTAATTTTTAGCTGTGCAATCTTATAGTAAAACGTGATCTCTGTCCACGTGCTATCTTATTGTTAATAATAGTAATTTGATAAAAGTATAGTTGAACCGAGATATACCGTCATCGATTTTAACATGTCTGGTAGATTATTGAACGTAGACGTATATCCATGGTCTGTTGGTCCATCTGTATTCCTACGTTAAAGGTATAGGTATTAAAGATTCACTGAATCTTATAACAACGTTACAACAAAGTCTAAACTAACGGCAATGGAATGCGGATAGATGCCGTGCCTCTCCCGTATATTAAGCCACGTAAACAACCTGTTAAATTCACATTACGACTAGCCAGCTACTCCTCGACAACAGCCTTTTACCTCCGCGGTTCAGGTTTGTGTTAGTAAAATATAGGTATAGAAAGAAAAAGAAAAAGAAAAGGTTGGAAATGAATAACGCTCCGTTTTACCAACAAACCGTTAAGTTAATAATAACATCACGAGTAATATCGTGTATTTTATAGTATGTTTTGTATACGCTGATAGTAAACGAGAAATATTTAAAGAAAAATTAAGAAAAGGGAATAAAAATGAATAAAAAAAATAAAAAATAAAAATAACATAAAAACCTTGAGGAAAAGAAGAGGAATCTGCTTTGTAACTGCATCTGTTGGCGTAGCTTGCGGGGATTAAGGAGTGCCTCTAAGAAAGCCGTAGGCCTTGGAAGGTCATCGGTGTATTTTATGGTGGAATCGTTGCCTAATGGGATGATTGTCTAGTGCCACGCTAGAGCCGGGATGCTGCATTGCTGGATTCCTAACTGGTCCCGAAAGAGCGAAGACTCGTACGTAAGGTGAGGGTAAAGTAAGGTAAAGCGGCATGGTGAAACGCGGACTACAATTACAGGCTTATTAACTTAGGAATGACAAGATCGGGATCACTTTACAGCCTCCTCACATACATATATACCCCGAGAGTTAAACTTCGTAGGAAACTCTCTCGAGTGTAGAATTTTCTTCACGATCTTTTTTAACCTTGTCAATTTTCTCGGGAGTCTAATGCTAAGAGGGAGAGTAATACAAGACGTCCAACTATACGAAGAACAGGTTCTACCAGTAACCGGAAATATGATAAACGTCAACGGTCTTAGACCTTAGCGTATACTGCGAGAACCGATCGACCGGAAACTACAGCCCATACCTATGTCGTGGATAAAATCGCACGGTGCAACAGCAGCAGCAGCAGCAAACCCTATGAAGAGAAATCGAAAGTGAAGGCTTACTAATTATTATCACGGAAGTAGTGAACGTAGATTATGAGCACTCTTCGCAGATATATCTATAGGTATGTATAAATATACTGTAAGTTATATTATACATATACTTACTGTATAGGCCTTTCGATTTCCGGCTGAAACAAACGGTCTACAGCATCCGGTAGAAACGGTACAAAATTATGCCGGTTAACTTGTGTGCATAAATACGACGTGAAATGAGTAGTAGGTATGTATGTTATACCTATATCTTGAAACAGCCTGAGGCATTATCACTTTGTTCGATTATTATATATACGCGATACACACGACTGAGATAAAGTTTTTTTGAGAAAACCTGACCAACGATCAACGGTTCAAAAATCAGGGCAGGTTTATTACTGACGGTGGTAGCTTGTAGCTAAGACCGGTACCACGATCTAGGCTAGAATGCAGGCGAGGTTAAGTTTGTATTTTCTTATTACTCCCACGCGGTAGTAGGTACGTATCTAAACATGTAAACTCCTTGAATATCATTCTGATGAAGAACCCGTTGATATATGATTAACCGAGATAACTGATACAACATACTTACGGCAAAGTGCCGCGGGATTGTCTGACTCTCTTCAGTTTACAAGATTTTTATTTCTTTTTTTTTTTTGTTATAATCTTATTTTGTTTCTTTCATCGTTTCCCAATTTATCGTCTATTACACTATTATACCTACGTCATTTTTCGAACGATGATTCGACCTCTTTTCTCTACACATAAAAGTATGCGTTTATACCTATAGACCCGATATGCTTTGCTGTGAGTACGATAAACACGTTATACCTACTACCATGTTCTAAGGTCTGTGTAGTCAAGTCTCAGATAACTCGTCTTTTCTTTCAGACAAGTCAGACTCAGATGGCTAGTATAAGTACACGCACTGTTAGACGAGAGAGAAATCAGTAAAAGTAATAATGGCCGGCGGTCAACTCTGGTCATAGTAAAAACTGAAACTTCGGATAAGATGTATGCATTATTCCTATTCCTTACTCGGGTAGTAGTTCGGTTGCCAAGGTGCGAACGAAAGTGTAACAATATGTATAGCCAAGTTGTGGTATAATTATGGTTTGTACGCGAATGTATCGTTGTAGATTGCATTGTGGGCGAGTACTTACAATGGAATTATACAAAGCGTTCTTTCCGCGTAATTGCAACCGTTACCATTATTTTTTTTTATTTTTTATTTATTTTTTTTCTTTCATAGAGTTCGAAGAACCTGACAAGTGGAACGCGCGAGGTCAAACCCTACTTGCATAATTACTTTTTATCACCTCTCACTCTTCAACTCTTACTATCTCGTATTTTCTTATTTTCAATATCGTAATTATATACACGATACTGAAAAGTCAAAAGCACGATCTGAACTCTCGGCTAATCATTGGTTTCGCTCTGTTTAATTTCCTTGACCAAGTATTCCTTGATCTATACTGTAGAAAATAACGATCATTCTGGAATGTCGACGGCGACCTTAAACTCGACAAAATTTCTTCAGGTTTAACTGTAAATATACACACTTAGTAGAGAAACGGTATAAGTAGCCAAGTGTACTTTTAATCAGGCTATAGTACTTGTTAATGTATTCAGACAATCAGGAAAACCTGATACTTCAACCGCCCCCTCGAAAGTTGTGGTTCATTTCATACTCTCTGTTTAGTATCATTTTATCACAAGCCGCCCAGTCAGTATCTCAGTCTCATCATTTATTTTTTTTCCCCGATACATATATACTTATATATATATATATAATGTGCAGTGCAGTGCAACTACGATAACAAAAACATAACGCGAAAACAAGTTGACGGTTCTACCGATCTTGCGACGATCGCTATAAACATACACACGTGTATCGATCTATATAATATGTATAGAATATAGATATATAAACGTGTACACGATCGTGTAAATGCGAGCAAGAGATCCAAGGCGGTCACCTCTCTGGTGGAATGTGCGGTCAGTACCCCACCTCGTTTCTACACGCTCACATGAACGCTCGCATACATATAAAACGGACCGATTCCGCTCGACGAAGGTAACATGTGTACACGTATGGATGGGGGTCGCATATTCGGTACATATAAGAGCTCTATGTATTATACAGTCGGCTTAAACTCCTACACGATATATATAGAAGAGGAGGGAAACTGCCTCTGTGAGTGTCGATTCCTATCGAGCGAGTGGAAAAGGTGATTTCAAATGCTATAAAATCGATAAAAATAAATAAAAAATAACAACGATTCAGGGATCGATCAAGAGAGGTGGGAGGGGGGGGGGGAGGGAATCTTGGCGAGGTTTTACTTAATCGAGTATATCGTGGTAACATTGTTGCAGCACTTAAAGTCCCGTGATACTTACTTACCTTGTCGAGGCTTGCATGGTTGCTTGCTTATCAACGACTAAGACTCTCGAGGATCCTCTTTCATTCGGTATATTAACGTGAGATCGGTTTCTATACATCGAGTAAAGATAACTTGAATTATTATGAGCGTTGCGAAATAAGCCAATCAATTCACGCCGTTGAAATATAAATAAACACTCGAATATCTAACCTGAGGGGTTTTTCGAGTGATATACATATAAGCTATACCTTCCAATACCACCTTAAATATTTCACAACTGTATAACCTATACCTATGTATGTACGTTTCAAGTGGAAGTTAAGAAAAGAAGCTTTCGACTTCTGACGTAAGTTTCGAAGTACCTAACCTACGTGGAGAAATCGATTCGGCTAGTTTTAAACCTTTGAAATCTTTTGCTCTTGGCATACCCTACCCTTAATTTTTCAATCCTTTCACAGTCACAGAATAAATTTGTTTAAATAGAAGAATTTGAACTTTTATTCTGCAGATATTTGCACGGACTTAAAAACGGCCAAATATGTATTTGGTTCGTATGACCTGGGTCATGGACTTTTTTTCTTTCTTCTTCTTCTTCTTCTTCTTCTTGAGCAAGCGTCGAGATATCCACACTCATTCTTCGTCAATCACAAAAGCAGCTTGCTCGAGTTCATGTTCATCTTCTTTCGACTCAACAAACCTCTCTCGTTACGAATTGCTATTCACACGTATGTACATACGTGTATAACTGACGAAGTAAAAAGTATTCGTATGTGTTTACCATCAAGACCCGTCGCGTATCTTTCCATAAGGCAAATATATATCTCACTATAAGCTGTTCTACGAATCTCCCTCACTCAGAGGTGGGCTGACGCGATAACGGTACCTACTATATTAGTGCACCTCATGTTTAGACTAACTTATATGTTCACGAAAATATATACCAATTACTATCTCACGAAACAACGTACAACAACTTCCTCAAACTACTTACAGATAAGCGATTCGTGGAAAGATTTCAACTCGGCATCAAATTCGAAATTTACTAATCTTCTACCAACCATGTAGCCATAGACATATGTATAGCCATAACCTCAGAGGTGAAGAGAAATATTTACACGAATATCTTTCAACTTATGACGGTACAGGAAATGCCAGCTCCTAAGGCGCCGTGTTAAACAAGTATCATAAGCCATCGTCTCTTATCAGACCTTCAACTCGATGATCTTGATTTTTGAACCCGCTGTAATCGATGATCAATTTCACAGCAAATAATTCTCGCTTATTTTTATCCATATTCACTTAGAATCTAACTATATGAAATGCTGCTTAGAAAATTCCTGAGACATTTGACACAACGAGTTTAGAAATGTTAACACCTACTGTGGATCGTATTTCTGTTTTAGATTTTTCATCGCTTTATATACGCCTTTATATATAGATTTGTAAAGAAATTATAAATTTAGCACCCTTTTGTAGCAATAAATCCGTGATCCCTGACACCCTAGAGCTCGATGGTAATACTTTGGTTTTCTTGCGGGGTCTAGGTAACGTTACACCCCCTTTCGTTCAGTATCTCTAATTCAGTTGACCACCCAAGTAACGTCTGTTAATTTGACTCCTCTTGAGATCACGTTCTAACCCCCATAAGACGTGGGTTTATAATCCCCTTATCCCACAACAGTTTCTTTCTCCGCCTCGTTATTTCCTTTGCTTTTAATCTCCCTTGCGGTATTTTCACATTCTGTTATATCCTTCTCTCTCGTTAAAGTTGACGAAATAAAAATAATGTGAAAAAAAAACAAGAAAAAAATCGTCGTGAATATATCGAATTCACCATAATATATCGACGCCTTTCGCGTCGCGTTGGAATGTACGCGATAGTTAGACGTTGCGTAACTGACCCTTACCTGCACTTCACCTCAAGCTGACAATACATAAAGTTATATAACGTATGTATAGGTATGTGTAGATTATACATACGTATGTGCATCCGGGGTTAGCTGTTTCCATAATATATTGCAGGGCGAAGGTATACATACAGCCTCCCGTTAAATTAAAACTCAGTTTTATGCCCCCTTCGCACGTTCAGCCTTGCACTTAACTTTTATTTGCATACCATTTAATGGTAATTAAATTATAACAGGTATGGAATAGTCACCGAAGCATAAGAATTTTCACCATTCTATTTGATATACTTACAGGAAACGTAAAATCGGCAGGACTATACCGACGGTGCACGTGCACCTGCGACTCCAACTGCAACTGCAACTTCAATTGCTAGCGAACGTTATAAGGCTATCTCTATTGCTATATTGCCATTTCTTCCGCTTATAAGTAAGTTAGGCAAGGTAAGGTGAGGCGAGGTTTACCCAGCTTAGGTTAGGGTTAGAGTCAGGCTAGGTTGGGTTGGGTTGGGACAAGATCCTCGGTACGCCCTGTGTGGTAGTTACATAGTGGTTACACAAGGCGCAAGATATACCCGACCGTACACTGTCTCTCTTGATCTTGTTCGTTTTATTCATTCATCTCACTCTTCCATTGACTTCCTCTTCCTTCTTCTCCTCACCCATCCCTTTTTCTATTTCTATTTTTCTATCTTTTTATTTGATTTTTTTTTTTTGTTTGCTTCTTACTTTTACTCTTTTTCTATAAGCCACGAAGAACTCCAGCGCGCGCACGTCCGAGATCACGCTTATCTCTCGTTACATTCATCTTCTCGATCGAATGTCGATCCCCGAGCCATTTCCATGGGCATATAGGTATATAGGTATATATATATATATATATATATATATATATATATATATATATATATATATATATATATATATATATATATATATGTATATATGTATACCTCCGTCCTCAGGTTCTGCTCCGATTGGTAATATAACCAGTAACCATTGATAACAATCGATCGTAGCCTAGTTGCTCTCGTATCTACGTAAGTTTTGTGTGTATTCATATTTACTGACGCATATGATCACCATACTTCTGTGTACATACCAACGTATATAGTAGTTATTTCCTCTTCACACAGATTCACTAGAAAATTGTATATATTTTTATTTTTTTTTCTATTGTTTATTTTTAACATCCTTCATCGCAGGATACAAGGATACACCTACACGCGAGTGTAACTTTTTTTTAGAATTTAGATTTGCACGGATAGCAGTTTATGCGAAGCCATTTGCAATGGGGATATATTATATATCTCGAGGATTGGTCTCGTTGCGCATCGACAGCAGCTAATTGGTAGAGTTTGTAATTTCCATCGGTGTGACTTATTGCAAAATTCCGAGTCTGATGGGGCCTGTAGCTAAGATATATATAAAAGGCTTAACTTCACTCGGTAGAGAATAAGTTGCGGTTTTCTACTCGCGATATGGTTCATCGAGAAATTGCAACGAGTGAGTCGAGTAGTAGACGGGCCAGCTAGGTAGTCGGGTATTAAAAGATCGTGGTTCTGTGCTTTATGTCCAAACGAGTACAGCTACTCTCTCTCATGGCTAACGAAATTAAATTTAATCACCCTCGTAAAGTGTCTCGGTATACTCGACGAGCAGTAAATCCTTCATAAAATGAAATTATGAAAATAATAATAAAGGAGTAATTATGGCAATATCGGAGATGCCGGGTGGAGTAGTCGGTCCTCGTCGTCTGCTTTGTGTCCATAAAATGGAACAGAGGGTTCTATTCAAGAAGCCAAAGCCAACGCCAACGCCAAAGCAAAAGCCCTCCGCGATGCCTCATGATACGACGCCGACCTTTCCATACGGACAGACCCTCTCTTCGTATATACATATATATATATATATATATATATATATATATATACTGAAGCAAGTGGATCATCATCAGAGTTTTTATCCATCAAAGATAAAGCCTTCCCTTCAACCGTAATTTAATGTAGGTCGCATGTTGCACCGATTATTATAGTGATAAATTAATCCATTGATTCATTTAATGGTATGAGAGGTACAGAAACCGATTATATTCAGAAGGGTCAAACGAGGCAATTCAGAGTTCAATGTAGATTTTTTTTTTTTTTTTGTTTTTTTATACCGTCTTTTTCAGCCAGCTCGAAAGTCAACGTGCCCGCAACAGCAATCAAGGTATCAATCATAAAGAAACGTTACTAACTTGTCGTAGCAAAAACGGGCGTAGAATTTATCAACTACTAGTAGTATGTATGTATTATACCTACCTACCTATACCGACATATATAAGTAAACTTGAATTACTCACAAGTTTTCTTTATTCCCTCTTATTATCGATTTTTATTTATTACAAATGATTAATAACCTTCTTCACCTACGTTTGAATTTCACGGTGGTTAAGACACGCGCGATTTTGTGTGTATATACATAATATAAATTGAGAAACATATTCATTCTCAAGTATTTTTATCTTCATAACTATATAACGTTTCGGGAGACTTAAGTGAATTTATAGCATTATCAACAGTTGTCTAAATGTCTGCAGCGTTCTTATAACCGTCGAGCCATTTAAAGTCACGGCGATATTTAGACGGTAACCAAAGATTTATTTCATACTTTACTGCGTCAGCTGTATCCTTCTGGGATAACCCGAGGCACACTAGTTTTTTTTTTTTTTTTCTCATCTTTTTTTTTTATAGTAGATTCATTTCATTTTATGTTTTTCATTATGATTTTTTAACTTAACGATATATCCCATCAACGCCTCAATGTTTTACGGTTTTTTGAAACTTATTTCAGAGAAAAAAAAAAAAAAAACCGTAAACCGATGAAACACAGGTCTTCGTTTATCGCGTTGATTTTTTTCAACCGTGCAGGGTATAGTTTAGATAAGCAAAAGGGATTATCGAGCGATGATAGAATGAGAGGAGTTGTGGATACAGCTAAGACAATATTTGTCAAGATAAGGGAATGAAAAAAAAGAACTCTAAAGGGTATACGTATTCTACAATTTAAGGAGGTTAAATCTGAATTTTTATCAAAATTTGACGATATGAACGGGTCAGAAATCAAAAACAAAAAAGTATAAGGCGATAAGTAGTTTGGATAATTCTGTATCATGAATCTACCATGTTTGTAACGTTCATTGTTTTGTTCGCTGTCAAATTATCATACGTCTCGTATATACGTAATTAAGTTTCATCATTACTGCCTTCTACGTACATACGTAGCTACCTACCTACCTACCTACCTACTTCCTATATTATAAAACGCAATTTGCAACTAGTCACAATTACCTTGTCCAAGGTATCTCATTAATTCATTACTCTCCTGCCACGTTTGGTAATGTGCAATCCTTTATTCGATGCCTATATCCTTTTTACACATAGATTTACCGTGGAGAGTCGATTCCCTCGATGAAAGCCTAATCAAGGTTATTATATATATATAATTCTAACGTATACCGTACGCATCTGCACCTGGTGGTCCTGCATATCATATAATATAAAACGTATATGACAAAAAAGGGAGAGTAAAACCGTCGACGAATCTTACCCAACTGCAAAGGGTTCCGAAGGGTCGAAGCCTCCAACGGTCTTTTAAAATAAATTTTCGGAATCAGTCGCACGATCGGGCCATTTGTTACTGTGAAAAATTACACTAATACGAAGGTAGGGATGTTGGGTTAATCTTTTTTAAAGTTATACTTGATTGATTGATCTGTTTTTAAAATGGTTTGATCAAATCTGAGCTTATTTTAGAACGAACTGTGGTCAACTGTGGATGTCTTTACTGCTAAAGGTTTTCGGTAGAACCTTGAGACTGGAATTCGAGTGACATTCTGCGCTGTTAGGATAAGGGATAAATAAAAAATGAGAATTTAAAACTGCTTTTAACGTCTCGACTGTTGCAGAGGATCTTTTCGTTATCTGGTCTCATATATTTTACGTGATTCCGTAACTGCGATACGGAACGAGACGCGGGTAAATAGTTACTGACAACTCCAGTGGCAGAACAATTTCGCGCATTTAGATTCTGACAAAGAATAATAACGATGATAAGAATAATAAGAATAATATAATAAGAATAAGTAAAAAAAGGATAAGCGAAGAAGAAGAAATAGATTTGAAGAAATATTCATTCAATATCACGCACCTGCGTTTGTTGAAACGGACCGCGCGAGACATATCTTGCGATCTCGTCTTATACTCGTAAGCTCTATAAATGCCGAGGAGAAGATTCAAGGCAATCAGGGGTATTAGGAGAGCAGCTTATAGCCCGATGTCACCACGCGGCCTGTTTGTCCACCCGTTCAGAAGAAGGGAAAGAAGTTGCCACAGACGGATGCTATACATATTCTCATCCTAACGCCTCGATAAACCAGCGCGTGTCTTCAAGCACGTACGCATTTTCATTTTGATTTCAGGTTTTGTGGAAATTTTTTCGGAAATTTTTTCGACTAATTATCAAATTAATAATTAAAAAAAAAAAATCGATGTATAAAAACACGAGTTTTTTTTTTTTCTTTTTATTTTTGTTTTTTTCCTATTTCTTTAGATTTATATACCGTATATATGCACGTACACGTATATAGTCGTCTCTATAACACATGTTGATATAATTATCTTTTTATCTTCTCAATGAATCAAAAAACCCCTTAGGACTTAAAAGACAGCGATATAATATGGTCGATGAATGCATCCGAACGCCTTGGCGAAGGTAATAACATTATTTCTTAAACCCGCTGCAACGTGCAACGCACAACGCGATAGGTTTTTAAAATAAAGGGTTTACTACACCGGTGTTGAGAGTTTGATTCCCAATTTACAACCCATTATATACTCCGTTTAGTCACGCCATATTGAAACGCGCACAGGTTTTAAGAAAATAAAAAAAATAAAAATTTAAATTTCATCCCAATAATGCCCACTCCGTTCTCCAACTAAAGTTAAAGAATGTATTTTCTTTGACTATTATTAATTTTTTGATTTTTTTTTTCTTCTTTCTTTTTTTCAAAGCATTTCTTTTAACAGTTTTTCAAAAACTTGGGGATCGTTTTATTACCCTCTAACGCGTTATGGTTCTTGACGACGACGGATACGCGTCGGGTCGTAAGGACACATGGCACGTTGGTTATCGTCGTGAGTAAAGAACAAATAATTTTTTTATTCTTTCTAAAATAAAGCATATACTTATAGGAAAAAAAATCTCGTTAATTCATTATCACGCGATTCAATTAACGTGCTTATCTTATTCAGGGAACTTCTTGTGCTTGACGAGACCATAAAACATGTTTTTCATATCAGTTGTAATCGAATCTTAAATTCATAAACGTTCATTTTTTCGTCCATATCTCCGTTGCCATTAGACACTTGTTGCTGTTAGTTTAGTAATTCGTTATAACCAATTAAAACCCACCCCCCCCCCCCCCAAAAAAAAAAAAAAAAAAAAAAACGTAACGAGAGAAACACGTGGTGCCCTTTATTCCTATATTTTTTTTTCTCCTTTACCCCTCTTGAAGACACAGATGCACTCTGATGTCAGATTTTTTTCATTATATTAGTGACAGTTTTCGGTCTAAAATATACAGTTAAAATTTTTACCCTCGAGGGTGGAACGGACTAAAATTTCTAACTGAGTTCTGGACTTTACTATGTCCACTACGCAGGTGGGGTAGCAGACCCTTCAGTGGCTATCAAACGGATGTTTAAATTCATTTTTAATTCAGGCTTATAAAAATTTTGTTGAAGAATAACGTGTACAAATTGTTGAGGCGTGAACTGTAATCGATTACATATTTCGTTTTGTTTTTATTTATTTATGATTTTTATTTTTTTGTTTTTTCGTATTCAAAATTGCTGGTAGAAGGCCCAGTCGTTGATGTAACGGTTAGCACCTCTCCGTCATATATCATTTTGCATAAGTAATAATTATAAGCCAATGAATAATATCCTAATGACGAAATGACCGGTTACAACACAACACGTAGGGTGGTTTAACTGATATCCTTTCCTATTTGAATAGTGACTTATACCCATGCCGTATTCAAATTTAGTTTTTTGAATCAAGCACTGCATTATAACCTTCTACCAAGTTATTGCTCCTAGTATTTATCAGTCAGCTTTAATCCACAAGGATCGATGTTATCCCGGGTTGAGAGCCCCTAGTCTCTAAATCCTAAGATCTACGAAGGAGCCAATGACAGGCTTGAATTTTATCCCTACCAAAGCAAAGGAAGGCTAGAAGAATTCTAGTCCTCCACTTTTAAAGTACGACTTGAGTTAGTCCAGCTCAAGCATCCGAAGCGTAAGCTAGTTCTTTCTGTGTTTCGAAGAAACTTATACCATATCTCACACCACGAGTTCTGGGTATATAATGTACGAAAATGTGTATCACTACAATTAAAATCAAGGTATAATAATGATAAGTGAAAATAATTTTTGTTATCCTTGTCACGTTGATATTTTTAATTTTTTTAATTTATTTTCCATTTTTTATTGACCACTTCTCGGGTTATATACTTATACCTAGATACCAGTTTTATTTGAAAAATGATTTGTATCGCTCTACAGGTAGCCACTGAACCGCTCCCCAGGGAATCAGGCAATTATAGTATTTCTGACGTCTCTCTGACACGTGTAACAATATTTCAAGACTGGGAATTCGCCTTAGGTTCTAACCAGAAATATCATTTCTTCATTTTAACTTAGAAATTCCACGCTAGTCTCTGTCACGTGTGAAGGATTATGAAACTTTAAATATTGACTAACGTAACTCTCGTTTATCGCACTTCTTAGTGTCTGCTTTTAGGTAGCCACTACTATACTCGAGAGTATAAGGAACCGTATTTTCCAAACGTCTTACCTCAAGATCAGAAGCAAATGTTTAGTTACATTTACTTCTCACAGTATCGGGTGGCAATGAGTACCGACAATTGTGAAGTCGAAAAAAAATCTATTTGCTTATAGAATATCGGTAAAAATATCGACAGATCAATCCATAGATCGTTGAAATTATTTTTGCTCATTATATTCTAATCTTGATTAACTCATCTCGTTAACTAGCGAGAATTTCATAGCTAAAACCAATCGCTAAGTCTTTACCTTCTTGTCGGACAGATAACGAATTGATGAGCTAGTTTTACAAAACTACTGCACAAACCAAGCCAACGCATACATGGCAGGACTTTCATAGCATAAATACTTTGCGGGCATACACACGCTCACATACTCGTAAAGTATGTAATAACCATGCGTCAGAAAGTTTTAACAACTAAACCAAATTACTGTACAGTATCCACAATCCGCTTTGATACTAACAAGAGCCATGCTAAACTTAGCAGGTAATTAACTATTAGTATAGGATATTGCAAATTGACTTGTACACGAAAACTGAATTCTCCTTTTTTTTTATGTTCCAGGTAAGCCAAAGTGATATTTGTATGCTATTTCGCGATTGGTGTAGCGGTAAGTACATTGAGTCAAAGTATCCAAACTAACTTCGGTAACAGTGAACAGTAAAAATTCTGACATACTTGATTCCAATTTTACGACATAGGTAGAATATAATATACCTGCCATCTATACAGACTGGTTTAAGGAATTTTAACAAGTCCTAAATTGCTCTACGCTTCAATCATTTGCAGTAGTTACCTCACTTACCTTGCCTACCAGAGTTAAGGCTTAGTTACTGTGCTTACCACACCTCGTCTCATGGCATAGAGCTCTAATAGCTGCAAAGAGACTATCACAGATCAGAACAGTTAGCTCCACTGAGTACTTTGATCGATTTTCTTTAGTTACATATTTCAGTTTTATTATTTGTTGTATACAGTTGGCTATAGTCCAACGGTAGCACATCGAGGAAGCTCTCCTCATTATCTTTCCATCTAAGTGCAGAAGTTTATTTGCACAATATTCCACGATTGTTCTCTCTATTTATTTTTATATTCATTTTCTTTATCTTCTGCAAACCTCTCGTCTTCTTCTTTCCTGAACTCTGGAAGCATAAAATGTCTCGCTCTTTTAGATTCCTATTATTTCATTTCTGCAATCAACAACGTGACTACAGTAGCAGCTATCGATTATCCATGACTCAGATATTACGCGTTCGAATGCCAATGTCAATTGAATCTGAAAGTACGTGAGATTTCTTTAATTCCGTTTTAGATAACCGTTCAAACTGGATAACGCCCAGTTTTACTCCCGTGGTTAGGTATAACTAAAGCCATAATTATATGAGAAGATCATCATTTGGTTGAGAACTGGACGACAACGAATAACGGAAAATCATTCGCGTATATCGGCGTATATATACTACGTGTGGAGAACGGTAGCAGTTAGAGAAGTCCTGCCGGAAGTATGGATGAAACAATTTCCTGTCATCAAAGCCGAGCTTTACCTACTATGACTTAAAAATACGAAAAGCGTTTTTGTAATCGGTGATAATCGTGGCAAGGGTAGTTTATCGTTTTAAAATCTCAACTATATCCTTCCGGATTCTCATTAGCTGTAGTTATTTGAAATTCTACTTTTACTTGGCTCCTTTAGACCACATGCCTTTTAATACATTAACTGAACAATAACTTGTGCTATTCCACCTGTGACTCGTTAGCAATTTCATCGAGTAGGTGCAGCTCGTAACGCGATACATAGATACGTATATCGCTTGCGCGAGGAAATCTAAATCGAAATCGCAAATGAAAATGTAAACGTAGGCAAAAGTGAATTAGAGTTTAAAAAATTGTATATGTAATAGAATTTATTACACGGACACTCTTCCCTTTGTGAATTCATTGAGCAACTTTTGTGCAGAGTCAAACGTCTAGTTAATGAATTTGCAAGTATCGTGTAGAGGCGCATGTAGTATGAAGTGTTTAAAGTATGCACATCAAGCGAATTCATTTAGTTGATGGGAATAAGTATAATATAAAATAGTTGAAAAAAATAAAAAAATTAAAAAAAATAACGTTTATTCCCATTAGCTGTCCATGAGTAAAGTATTGGTTACGAGTTACGATAATAGTTCACGTATTACTTGCCATCATAGTTATCCAGAGTGCAGCTACTACCAAGAGAACCAAGACAACTTTGCGTGTATCTCGTATCCGGTAGATACCAAGGCTACGGTCATATAAATTAGTGTTGCCTCTAGGTACTATTACAAAGGTTCTCAATCCACCGGTACCTGTGTACCCTATACCTTCATGACGTGACGTTAAACCGTTTTCTCTACCTCCATAAAACGCGGTAAATAAGGGAGGAAAAATCTCGTACTAATATTTCTTACTTCTATGACCATTGTCCATCGTCGTATTTGGGCATTACGTCGAAGTATATGAAAGGAAATGGTAAATTAAAGTGAACTTTATAATCCACGTGCGGTATATCTGAATGATGATGGATAATTTGTTTACACCGGTGCAGGTTGTACAGTTTTCAATCGTTTCAATGGCGGAACTGAGATATGGTTTTAAATTGCATGTAATTAAGTCAACGCATCGTTGTAATTCTTGTTTATGATGAAATTTCAAATCCGTTCATATACAGTGAGACACTGAAATTATGGCTCATCGATTAGATACGGTTAACCCAGATAGATAGAGGTAGTGGATGGTGCAGCAAACTGACTTGCTGCTCGAGATCAGAGCTAACTTCCCGCATTCATATACGCAATCCTTCTTATTATATTTATATTTTTTTCTATAACCTTACGTCCTTCTATAAGTTTTACTGTTGCCGATCCAATTTACCATCATTTTTTATGGAGATAAAACACAATTAAAATGGCCTCGTTCTCGTTCAAACTATAACCAACTCGACACTATCGTAGTACAAGTACATTACGTTACGTTACTAATTAGGTTCTTCGGAATGTTTTCCAAAGTGACCAAACAAATTCTGGACTAAAGTCGTGATTCATATTATACGATGAGTTTATACCTATATCGTCGTGTACAGTTTTTTCAACTACTTAATTTACCATCCACGCTGTATGCACACGTGTTTTACGTATAACAAATGGTTATGCATATATATTCGTGCTGCACATGTGAATTGTATGTTTCAAATAACGATTGATAATAACCGATGTAAGTTATTGCCGGTAGAAATCAGTCATCGTCAATTCAATCAAATAAAAAAAAAAAAAAAAATTGCATTCACCGTTTCCGCGAAGATTGATGCCCCTGCAGGGTGATCAATTTTGATAGAAAAATCATTATTGGTTCACTCTGTTTTTTTCAATTAATTTTAGTCAAGCTGCACTGTAGTCTAGCAACGACGCACGTGTGCATCGCCGACGCAGCCTATACTTGGCCTGGTACGCTGCTAGACCCGCAGTATCTCGAGTGTGCGCCAGTCCAACGTGTCTTGCGTCTTGCATATTCCGCGTTACGCATTGGTCTGCACTTGTTGCTACCGTGTTGTATAACACAATAGTAAACCTATAGTATAGCCGAAATTATTACGAAAAAGGATCGTTTGGATTATAAAAAATTTTTCGAAAATTTCTTTAGAAAAAATATTACGCCGATATATTGCAGTTCGTGTCTTGTGAATGAATTGTGTAAGGTATCGCTAGTTACATGACATCGTTAAAAGACAAGATTTATTTTATGAATAACGAGGAAGATTTCATTGACAACATCCCGGTACATTGTACATCGAGATGTTCAGTCTGGTGTAAAGTTCATACAGTGATGTGGTTCAAATATCACAAGGGATATTATAACGTTCAAAAGTTGCATCAAGATCTGGTGAGTTTTTTTTCTTTTAAGATTTTTTTTTATCTTTCTTTTCTAAAATCAGTTTGATCAGATCGGTCAGGAGTCCGATGTTATCTCATTTTTCCTATCTACCGTTTTTCTCGGTCTTGAGTTACTCTCACTGTAAATAGGCATCACTTACACCGTAACCATACGACACGTTAATCAATCCAAGAATACTCACACTCCAAAGTTTTACTCTTACTCAGTTCATTAACGTGTCGAAAGCTAGGATTTTCTCACCCTCTTTAGTCAGCCAGATCATCGCCCGGCCGCAAGGCCACTCTTAAAAACTCAACTCCACTTACATGCTCGAAAGCCACTTATGCTAGTGTCAACTTTAGGCTTGAGACTTTTTCGTTAGCTAGTTTCATCCCTCGAGTTATTAACCCTGCAATTATAGTCTTGGTTCTTAGCCATGCTTCGTGATGTATGGGTGAGTATTGGGTATTGCACCGTTTGGAACTCCCACATAGGTATGTGAATACACAGACGTAGTCCAACGTACGCATTCACGCCGCTTAGGTGGTGGAGGGCACTGTTCAGAAGCTTACTAGTGCTATCGCCCTGTCTGTTCGCTTAGCCAAGCGTGAGTATAGTCTGCTTGGATGAGTTCCAGTTGGTTATTTTGATGCAACCATTCCTTTCCTTTTGCTCCACTCACTTCTCTCTCTCTCTCTCTCTCTCTCTCTCTCTCTCTCTCTCTCTCCCTCTTACTTACTCAAAATCTTTCTCTGTATATTTATCTCTCTCTCTCTTTTTCTCTCTTCTTCCCTCTTCTCGTCAAATGGTGCACTTCTATTTCGGCTCGGAAGCTCTTCATGCAAGCGTATCCGGTTACGGAATTAAAAGTATAACGTAAAAATAGATTAACTTACACGCGCGGCGAATAAATTCTTGGAAATGTCATTATTACTCTATCATCATCATCATGATTCGAATATTATCATGGTGATCATTAGGATCGTTTTTGGTCACGTACGTACGCACGGCGGACGATAGGATATTGACCTCCAGCCTCTTCTCTGAAGATGTTATGTCTATGATCTAGGAATTGATGTTTTAAAAGATTGATTCATGCAAAAAAATTGATCATCGAATTTTTGTTAAGTTTCACTTCTGTAAGACAAAAAAAAAAATAGCTTTAAGACTATTTTGGATACGTGAGAATTTTACTGTTTTTGAAAATTCTGTACAAATCACAACTGAGACGACAACTTCATTAATAAACCATCCGTAATATTTCTCATTACTAACAAATGTCAAACGGTGAAAACATTTCGAGAAATAATATTCCCACAGGCAAACTGAGAGCGAATCATCCCACTCATCCCCATAATTATACCTACCTGTCTTCGAAAACGTGAGGGTGCAGTTGAGGATCGGCTAAATGTACCGAAGTTGTCTTATAGTTAGACGAACTGGTTGTCTACTTCAAACACTAAATGCATCCCTTACTTGCGAGAGAAATATTTAAAAATGTTAGGAAATGACCTTCGAAACGAAACTCAAGGCTTTTATTTTTTTCTTACGATTCGTACATTTAAGTACGTGTCCAACAGAGGACTATGGTCAAGTTTTGAAACTATCCGTATATAGGTACCTATGTATTTACCCTAAACATAATTTATTTGTATACTGCTATATAAATTCTTACTTCAGAAGAAAAAATCTTCTACGTGACCAGAAACGTGCTTTACTATTTTTCTAAATTTACAATTTTACTGACAATGGGTTGTATGTAGGTACAGGAAGTTCACAACGCTGGAAACCCCCGTATCACGTGCAACGATGGGGCACAGCCTTCTCGGAAGGATCGATAATATGGGAAATTTACAAACTCTTATTTACTTTCATTAGAATATCATTTTTGTAGGTATAATAGGTAAGGGTGTTATAAGGACCGGACGTTATTATATTATATATTTTTGTTTTTGGGATCAAAGTAATTACAGATTTGTTAAAGACCTCCCGTGGAATCTTAACGTGAAGCTATTTCGTTGATGAGTAATTAATTAGCTAACTATACACTAGTCGGTCTAATTTCCATACCAAAGGCGTACCTACTAAGAACTACGATAAGTTTTCTAATGATTATTATTAAAGTATTAAGTTAGTATCGTTAGAAGATCGTAAAACTGATTTTCTGTATGTATGTTGTAATAATCACTGAACAAAACGAATTAGGTATCAATTAAATTGCACCAATTATATATTCAGCATAGAAACCGATGAGAACGTTGTAATAAATTAAACCCTTGAACAAAAAAAAAAATCAAAAAAAAAATTACAAATTACTTTTATCACCAGCACAGCTATTAACGCTAGACAATAATAAGCGTGCCTATCCAAAGCTTTAATTATCATTTCGCCACCTCACGAGTCGTAAAACTCGCCGTTTCTATACCATCGAAAAAAAAAATAAAAGTTTTTTTAATAATTATATTCGTTAGCTGTAGAGTTAATGTAAAAGACATTTACACCGATAAGTGATAGGTATGTATATACATACATATGTTAACACGTATATGCAGTATACAGCCAGTATAAGTTCGAAATTTAAATGTAACTGTAAACCGCAAATAATTACTCTTAACGCTGTTATACCTGCACTCAGAGACTGGTTAGTCTGGACTTTAACTAGGCTAGGTTATCCAAGGTTAGGTTGGATTAAGGAGATATATACATATGCTGAACAAAGCATATACATCGCTAACGGCTTCTCCACTATAACCCGCATTATATTTATACAATAAGATCGAACCAACGCCCAACGTCTCCTGGTTACAGTTGTCACACATTTAACATTGTAGATCTGATCCCGTTTAAGGCTACACCCTACACTAGGTATGCCTGATACGGATACAGAAGTAATTGACTAGTTTAGTATACGTGAAGTAAGGCGTACGTATGTACGTAAACCGCACACAAATTCACCTGTATTAGAGATAGATCTTTGATTGTCGTATGTAGGTACGAGGTATACGTATTTATGTATACACATACATACATAGGTATCAGACAAACGTTGAAGAATAAAATGAACAGCATTATAACTGCGACTTTTCAAAGTTGTAAACGTGCGCTTATACAGCAGATAGGATAACTATGCGGGATGGATGACTGTGCAAACATGATACAGTCTTGTTGCAAGATGTGGTATCAATACACCGGTATGTGGAATTTGATACCACCAACATCGATGTCAAACTGTCCATTACAACGGACAAGTAACCCGTTTGTGACATTATACTATAAACCATATTATAATTGTCTAACGCATATTATTTCCAATCTAAAAGTTTAGTTAGTTTCTCTTTCATTATTCATAACTTTATGCTGGTGCAGTTTCATTTGATCGGTTTTGTTTTTTAACATCGTTCTATTGTTATCTATCTATATCGTTGCAATGTTCATATATTTATTATACCAATTGTCAAATTTCTCATGCGATATAAATTCGGCGAATGTAACTATTATTCGGGATTATATAGAAATTTAGATTTTGAACGGAGGGTTAAAACGAGTACCTATAATACATATACCTCGAAATTTTAACACCGGTCTACTTATACCACTACCCCCAGAATGTCAGAATTTCTTCAGTCTCGCGGTATACCTGTCTAGTTGAAGACGTGCCACTGACTCTGCCATGTCTCTCCAAGTTTGACACTTTTTGAATTAGAATTTTTTTTTTTTGTAAACGGTTAAACGCTCCCGTTTCAATAAATGTAAAAGTTCATTAAGGTTGAAAAAGTGCGCTGTGAATATTCAACATTTCTTGTTTTTGTTTTTTCTATTTGGTTTTTTAACATATTATTTATCAATGTGTACGGAAACTGTTTCCCGGGATATCGAACCGAAGATATCTGTGTGGGGTTACGTGTGGGCGAAAATATTCAATAACAGCTATCAGGTCAGAAAAACAATCCATAAATTAATCGATCTGTATATATATTTAATATCGTGAAATTAATTCATCCTTTTTTTCGGTAATAAATAAAAATAATTTTTCTTGATTACACGTAACGTTAAAATATACAGTACATTTTTATAAACTGGTGATAGTCATGGAGTTTCGGGAAAAATTTACATTTTGAAAAAAACAAAAATGAAATTGCAACATTTAATTATCATTAAGACATATAAAATATTTTACCTATTACTTTTTTTTTTATTTTTTATAATGGTGACAGGAAACGTTGAACTTTGACCTGTATCGAGTTTACTTCATTACTAGTATAGGTAGTATTACGTAATTATAAATAAGTGACCCATTTGGCACAGTCTCAACTTCCAAGAGACATTCTGCGAACGATTTCCGATAAAATGAGAAGTGTGGGGTAAAGTAGAGACTGCGAAGACGCATAGCGTAGCTGTCGTTTGAAGTTATTTTGAAAACTGGGCTGGTGCATTGACCGGGATGAGTCCTCTTAGCAGAATTCAAATACATCTTTTTCAAATTTTTTTCAATTTTTTTTCTCACCTTCGTACAATCACGCGTGAATTTAGATTCGTGATGTTTATTCAATATCGTTAATTAGCCATTTACTTGACACTTTGACACTTACAATTCTACAGATTTCTAATTGTCTCATGAATTTCAAATTTCGTACCGAAAATATATACCTATACGATATCGAATACTTTCCAAGGGTGACAGAATTAGGCGTATGTCCTGCAGTAGCCTGAGGTTAATTCGACTGCCCATGGATACTGATTTCATTTTTATTCATAATCCCGTATAACTGTATCTGTCAATAAAAACGTATATTGCGATTTCGCAATCAAATCTTAAGTTATATTGTACCACATGACAGTTTTACCGTTGCAATAACCATACCTAGACTTGATATAGGCCCTTAATATTTCATAAAAATGAATTCCTACTCTTCGCAACAAATGTTTTTAGTCCTGTGAACAATAAATGGGAAGAAAAGAAAAAAAAAGATAAAAAAAATATGAACAAAAAACAAGTTTATTACGACCTCCTGCGGTGTATAATGTCAAAGGATGTGGTCCAGCGAAACGGAACGAACGTGACAAAAGCTATACGTTCACCACAATAGAGGCGGGAAAATTTACATGTATACATACCAATATCAAAATCAAAAGTAAATCGACCGAGTCCTGCGGTATTACGTCACCGTTATGGCACGTGGAGAGAGAAAATATCACGTAGGCAGAATTTTGAGAAAAAACAACACAAGAAGAAAAAAAAAAAATTATTCCGTTGAGAGGAATGGAAGCTTTCTGTTCTACAGATTAGAAGGCATTGTTCAAACTGACGGTCTTCGTTATCGATACAAGGATGCAATATCTTCCGGTAGCTGGAATTGAGTGGAAAAAAATAAAAAAAAAAAAAAAATAGTGGCACAAACTTTACCGCAGTAAGTTCTAAGTCTCACCGAGGCTAAAAGCTCTTTTAATTACTTTTCTCGTGTTTTTCGAAATCTCGGGTCTTCTCTGGTATCTTTCGGAGGCACAGAGTGCTACAGTTGATAGAAAAAGTTGTCCGGTGTCTCGACGCTCCGAAATACTTACTCGACAAAAACTATTCACTGCTCTCAAAGCCGACGCCGATTCAAGCTTTCGGAATGAGTTTTACACATTCTTACGATGACTAAGCCAACTTAAATTTGACTTAGACGACGAGAGCCAGTAGGACGCCAGACGCCTAAAGTACATGTCAGGACTCTCAATTGTAGACATTTAACACTTCCGTTCCTTCGACTATTCAGAAAATTGCAACAATGCGAAGTACATGCAGGAATCCATTTCCCATAAATTTATTCAATTTTCAAGGCTTCGTTGCATTCGTACAAAAGACTGCACTTTGTGCTTGTGTGCACTTTATGCGTGGTCATTAAATGTTGTAACCGCGACCTAATAACACCAATAAATGAACTAGACTGTGACGATATTCTCCACGTTCCAGACAATTTATCTATCTGACCTTCAGTGACATTGAAAATTTAACCGAATACGTAAATTAACGTTTATAATAGCCGAGTTATTCGAAAGAGTGATCAATCTTGTATGGGAAAGCGCGTAAGATAGGGATACGGAGGATGTACAAATACTGCAGCGATGGAAATGAATAATTTACAAAGAAAAATTAAGCCACTTTGAATGCCGACTTTCTCCACACAATTCTGATTGCCTCGTTTATATTTATCATTCCTTAAGGCTTAAGGTATCAAACCTTACGTGTCCTGACGTATTCTGTAATCATGAACACGAGCCATATTTCTCAAACGGTAGCCCCCTCTTGAGAACGCGATATATTCCCTCGAGGATTGATGACAACGTTTCGATCAAACTACACTTATCTTTACTCACGTACACCAGCCGACCATAACTTTCCATGTTACTTTTTATTCATCTTCAATCACGTTCTCCTCATCTCCTCATCTTCTCCTCACCCAGCTGGATATAACACAAGACTTCTTATTGTCTTCTGAATGGTGAATGGTTACGCTGACGTGTTCAGCATGCAATTTCAAACGATATACATACATACATACCTTGCTTACTTACGCTATATGATTTTATATTCAAACGTTTGCGTTTCAACGGCTATAATATCAAGTTTTAATTATCTGTGACAAGTCCAAGGTGAATAATTCCTTAGTTTTATGGTCCGACTTAAGTAGCCACTGCTATAGGCAAGAACTGTCGAGTTTAATCAATGACTATTATCGGTAGACCAATGCAAGTTTCTTGGCAATTATCATCCTGGCAGGCTATTCTCTAACTTCACAATGCAATTTAATCGAGTAGTCAAGAGTTTGTCCTCTATTCGAAGTAATTCTCGTTCCAGTCTTGCGCATGGTGCTTCTTCAAGTGGTGCAAGTTGACTGCTGATGGCAGCATTGAACTGTGCGCGAAACTCGCTCGTCCGAATCGCCCGTAAGGTTAATCCGTAACTATAATATATATAAGTGCTGGTGGTTTAACTCTAGGCATAGAATACTTCCTAGTTCCTGCTAGTTTTCTTGGTAATCGTAATCCGGACCGCTTTGTCTAACCGGCCGTCCGAAGAACAATCGCTATACCTTTACCTATACCTGAAGAGCATTGCTACCGCGGAGAATATAAGAGAGGATGAAAGCACCTGTTTGCAATAAATAGCAGATCACTTCCGTAGGCTCGGGGTTTCATTAGAGATAAATACAAGATGTAGGAGCTTCAGGATATATATTTCGATGACCAACTATCGTATCGTTCTTTATCCTCATTAAATATAAACGTTCCTTATGAATTTTGATACCCATGGCTCTAGTCTCCGGATCCTATTTCTGTTTCAACCAACCTGTTAGTTTTATTTTTTATTTTTTTTTTGTTTTTTGTTTTGCTTTTTTTTCTTCTGCTACTTCTTTTCATTCATTCTTATCCTCTCGTTATACGCGACTCAACAGCGCTCGCTGAAGACTTCGACTACCTTTACAGATGGAGTTATAGAGGTAGACAGACGTCAATCGTAATCAAACTACGACGTAACAGCTCTCTTTCGAGCTGAGGTAACTACCTGCTGATAAATCGTCAGGTCTCCACGTTCTGGCTTTGTCAATGGTACAACAGCTAAGCGACAGAATGAACGGAAGCGTTAGTCATCATAGGAAATTTATTTCCCACTGAAAACCTTGACTGTTTTTTAAAAAGTTTTTATACATGTATAATACTAATTTCAACCATATTAACACCATTCAATAATACCTACCATTTTATCAAAGCCGTATGGAAATCACTTGTGTAAAAATCTACCAACACAGTGCAGACTAACAATCAGTACCAGTTCTTCATAATGTAAAATAGAAAAGTTTAAAGTCCTTCATATCAAGAAAATTATAGAAATAAAATAATAATTTGTAAAATATTCATCGCTCGAAGGGTTAAAGATAAATGATTTTTTCATTTTTAATTTTTCATCTCTCATCTCTACAAAGTCCAGTATTCCATCATCTCGTCAAATTGCACCATGCAAAAGCACTTTCACGAATGCAGAACGAAGAGGAGGCCACAGCTATGCGTCGATGAACCAGCCAGTCAGCCAACCGGCCGGCCGGCCATTGAGACGATAATCAGGGTCGGTTGTATATGTATGTAAAGAAGGAACAACGTAGTGCGTATATTTGTGCGTAAACGCTCGGGGGCAAAATAACACGGTGGTGGGCCTCGACGCTGCTGTTAGCTACCTCGATCCAAGGACACCAACTCCGCAGGTCCTCAGGTCCTCAAGTCGGCAGGTCCGCAAGTCCGAAGCTCTGAACTATTATCTCGCATCTCGGTAACGTCAGATCGGCGACGTTGCGACGCCCATCTGACACCGGGACTCCAGGTGACGCTCCCAGGCGCTTCTACCTTATTTCCTCTCCGCTTGCAACTGATTTTCTCAGTCATTTTCTCCTTCAAATTGCTGATGGTGCAGCGCGGCGTCTAGAAGAGGAAATGCGATTCAATGCGACGTCGTCTCGTTGCTCCATTCTCAATGTCGTATGTTTGTATGTAGATTATACATACGTATCTACGTAGATACGTAAGTACGTGGGCCGCGTACTCTTAACTTCTACGGTAGTAATTAAGATTCCACGCATCATTCGTTAATGACTCTTGGCACGATCAATTCTGAGAAAAATTACATGCTGGGTGCGAAGGTGTGACGGGTATTGGAATACATTCCATTGTTAAAGGAATATTTTTCGTAACGTGCCCAACCATTGTTTTATGCATCGCGTTGTTCTCTGTTTTCTTGTTTTGTATTTCTTTTTCTTCACAATTTTCTAAAACCCCTTTTTTTTCTTCTTCTTCTTCTTTATTTTTTGTCGATGCCTCGTGCGTAACGTTTCAATCGACTGACCATCCAATGTTTGGACCATCGTTTCGTCGTGGTTACCACTTATGCATTAACATACGATAAAAATCATTGACTGCTGCTTATTGCTATAAACACGAAAAACCAAACGCAGTTTCTAGAATTTCTTCTCACAGTCAACAGATTTCCCATACCAGAAATAGGCCTTAGATTATTACACTGTGATAGTTGGACTGACGGTGAGTCAAGGTGGTCCCATTCACTAAATTCCTTTCTTTCATTGGCGCCAATTACGTTTAAGAAACTTACCTTATATTGTACACTGCCCGAATACGTTACTTTTGCGTTTTGTTAATCACTGTCAAACTGATAACCGTGTTCAATTTTCAAATATCAAAAGCCGTGATACAGTCACGGTAATTATTATTCTTCGCTTGTCTTCTAATTGGTTTTAATTGCTAAATTAAGAATCTTCAACCAAATATTCGTACACGCCTCTGTTATATAGAACGCGGTTAGTTTAGCGGTAAATATCGTATACTATAACGCGTACGAAGCCGTGACCGTCTAGCTGAAATTTTAGGTTAAGAATTTTAACGGCAGATTCAAAGTTCACGACACCTTTTCTCCCCACCATTATAATTTCTTTATATACTTATATCTATCGACTGTATTATAGGTATAAGTTTAGATTTATAATATTACGTAATTGAATTAATTGTATAATATTAAACTCGTCAAATCTCTCCATACGTACAGCCTGAGTTTATTAATTATCTATCGTTTATTCATTATTCTCGTATCTTGAACTATACAGGTTATAATCAATACCCAGGCAAAATATCTATGTATATTCAATGCAATACCATATATCCATGACAAAATGTACATTTACCATTATTCTATCATCAGTTGATGCGAAACGAGCCGCAACAAGATTTCCTTAGCTGCACCAGTGCAAATACCATTATCATTTATTACCAAGTGTCGAAGTAGCTGGCATACCTACCTGAAGCGTTCTATCTATGTATATGTATATATACCTACATACATACATACATGACTATTATACATATACGCCTTACTTTACCATTATACTGGTGTATATATATATAGCTAAGAAACTACGTGTATACGGTACTTTCAGTCAAACCTGGAATCTAAGCCAAGGCTCACCAGCCACGATAGAGCTCGCTTAGCTATTCGATATTTAAACGCGATGTAACGCGTTTTGATATGGTGTAGGATACCTTTCCATGCTTGGTCGCTAAATACATGCATGGATATTGTGTATACGTGATTAAAATAGGCATATCTTCGTAAAATTCCCACAATTTCAGTATAAGGTGCTTGCGTCTCTGATTAATCTTTAAGATAGTTATTTTATATGAACGAGTTGTTTTGCTTAAAAAAAAAAAGTTTATAATTTTCTAGTATAGAAATTTCATCGATTACGAAATCCATCTTTGACTCTGAAACCAAACCTGACTTTAAATCCAACCAAATCAAATCCTCGAAAATAAATCTGTGGCTGACTATGTATTGCGATAGACAGGTGTCCAGAGAGAGAGAGAGAGAGAGAGACAGATCTGACTTTAAGATTAAATCAAAATGTACATACGTATGTTACGTTGTATGTATCGATGTATATACAAATACATACTTTGATACTTACGACGGACGATGCCCCTTAATCATTATTAATAAACGAATACTCGCTAACTTATATTGCGAAATTTGATGCTACATACCCAACAATGCCAATCATTTGTCGTATCTATGTACTCGTATATGTACGAGGTGGCAAGGACCCCGGGGGGGCCTATCTACCTAACCTGGTCAAGAAAACCCAGGGGCAAACCAGCGCTACCCGATACCCGTCCCATCGCTCATCCTTACCACCTGCCAGCATCGGAGCTATCTTGCCAAGTACGGGGGCATCGCGAACGTGCCAGGTAACTACATCGTCATTCTTGGAGACAGAAGGACTCCGCAATCAAACGCACATTATCCAAGGAATAGATCTTATATATATATCGTAAGGAATATTTCATAGTATTCCCTTTTGCCGAATTATTAATACGGTCACGCACTCTTCATAATCTCGAATTATCTCGAAATTTTACAAACAGACTTCGAGAAGATTGATATCAAAGAAAGTTTTCGAAGACATTGCAACTCTTGTCTGAAATTATCAGTGAAATTTATAATGACAGTAGTACAGATGCCTATACGCGTGTAATTGATACAAGTAGAGGTAATACAATTATTTAACTACTGTGTTAGAGGTTGCATAAATCGATCGATCAGTTCGTAGGTATTTAAAATTTATTTTTAGGATCTGTAAAAATTTGATCTTGCAGTTTTTTTTTTTCTCTCTCTCTCTCTTTCTTTCTTTCGTCGATGATTATTTCTTCTTCTTTTTTTCGTTTCTACAAAGCGGCAACGTTCCCGGTGGTATAGCCTACGAGAATTCTACAACCAGTATGTTAATTTCGAACAAGTTAGGCGCACGTAAAAAAAATAAAAATAATAATAATAATATACTGAGATATGAAAATAATAATGATGATAATAATAATAATAATAACTGGTCCAACAGTGTGAAAAATTAGAAGAGTTGGTAAAAATTTTCGCCTACTACAAAGTTACATACCATACGAGCTACTTGCGCGGACATTCTCACACGCTTTTACGGTGTAGTTCGCTCAAGTTGACCGTAACGTATGTATTATAATAATTTTAGATAAAAGTAGGAATATTCCACTCTTTTATATGGTTTTATTCACATACGTGAGTAATGTATAGCTTCATCACAATCTGAAAGAAGAAAAAAAAATCAAAAGAAAGAAAAAGAAAAAAACATACTAATCGTCGAAATCCCTACGGTTTTAAAACCCAAGGAAATCAAGGTACCAAATGCACGAGAACGTAGTACACCTATGTCGCAACTAGAGACACCTGTTCGGTGTTACAAAACTCCGTCGAACGTATAGCTCTAATAGCTCGCATTAAAACGGACGACAGCAAATGCCAGCATGTAGTGGATACGAAACTCGAGCTATGGTATAGGTAGGTATATATATATATATATATATATACATATACATGTATAAAGATATATGTATATATACTAACCGAGAGTAACAAATTGAGTTATTGTTTAGTTGACCTGACTGGGCATGGCCTTCTCTGAATTCTTAAATAACGTTTGGTCGTTAACGAGAGAAGTTAAGGATAAGTTTAAAGATATCGTGCGAAGATTGTACCGTTCTTGGTTACATCCTCCTCTTCTATACTGTCCTCCCTGCTTTCGTCCAGGCATGGTCCATTCTCGAGCCTGTCAAACAGAGTCGAGCGCAGAAACCATTCCGTTAACTAGTTAGATATGTAGACGGGGAGACACCTGCCCAGGTCAACTAATCTAAAGATCTTTTTGGTATGTATGTATGTACATATATACATACATACATATACTTAGAATGTGCGTACCCATTTCCTACTGTAATATCTCTCTCTTAACTATAAAGAAATAAATAAATACGCGCGTGTCCCTCAACGTAGCTGAGGTATAAGGTCGCAGGTTCCTTAATCAGCGGGAGTCCCATGTGCATTTATACTATATGCATGTATACCTATTTACATACATACATACATACATATATACAGTACTTTGATATCGTGACATAATCTCGCGTATATTCATCAGGTTGTTATAAAAGTGAGTAGATTATATGTGACGTCACTGCGGCAGTAACGTATATGTATATGCATACATATGTTACATACATACCTATACCTACCGCGGTTACCACACCATATACACGCCTTAGGAGTTATTAATTCCAAGATCTTATTTACGACGTAACTTATTATCATCTTGACGGTGGCCCGGCTGAGAAACCGGAGCACATACTAGTACCTTCATTGCCTTATACGTATACTGTTGAATGATATGATGTATACACGTGTGTACCATTATTATACCCAACTCCAATTCGTAGATTAACCGTAAATTCTAACGGAGATGTGTTACGTCTGCTTCCTCGTTGCACCGCGCAACAGTTGATGAATTATTTTTTAGGACAGGACCTCTCCAGTGCTCTTGCTCTTTAAAACGCTTAATGAAATACCAACGACCCTAGCGCATGGAGGTAGATAGCTAGATAGTATATTTCTATTAAAACCGCACATTGAACGTGTCCGTGATATGAAATTAACCTCAGAACTGCGATTAACTCTTATTCTCTTCCTCTCGGTCGGTTGGTCGTACTGTGTGTGGTCCTTTATGCTCTAAACTATCCCCGTTGCAGTGACCAATGGTTTAATTCTTAAATGAAGATTAAAACTTGACAGTTGTCGAGGAAGACCATGTGCAGGTATAGTGTGTTATGCGCAGGAGGCGTTAAAATAATTTACGCAAGATTTATTCCGACCAGTTTATTTATCTTCGTGACTTTCTATCGCAAAGTAATATATTGTGTTCAACATGAACGCACCACCCTGTCATGATGGCAGTCTCTCAGCTGACCTTGGAAGATATCAGCTGTATCTGTATAGGTATACATAAACTGTCAGAGGATAACTTCCTGACCGTACGATGTAGACGAGGAGACTGCACCAGTCCTTTGAGTGTCGCTCGGGAAAGAGTAACGGTGCTTCACGGATCGATGGACAGACACTTCTGCAAAGATACACCGTCGACCTTCGCCATTCACCACTTAACCATTGTACATGGATATGTTGGTAAAAGCTCATCGATATATCGAGTCGCTTATGGGACGATTTTGTAATGGCTGAAAAAGTAGATGAAAATAAAAGCTGGGTCTACTCTCAGAAAGAAAGAGGACCGTATTTTTTGACATTTTTTAATTTTTTTGCACACAAGTATATTTGGTTGAAGTTGACTGTTAAGAGATTTCAGACGCTTGAAATTATCGCATTGAAGATTCCTAGACGGATTTATGTATTCTAATTACCTTATGCTTAGTACGAGTCTATAAGGAGGAAACACCTTCTCACGGATTACGAATTGGAGATCTTATAAGGATATTCGAAAGATCTTAGAGGCTTTAAAGCCCTCTCAAATCCTGAACATCGTCAGACTTCAATCTATGTATAGGAACATACATACAAGCGGGATTCAAATTTCCAAACTACTATTCCTCAACGTTTGGATAGTTTTTTTATTATTATTATTATTATTATTATTTTTTTTTTTTTTTGATTTGTATAATGCGGTAGATAATTACATGCAAAGTAGGCTTAGTGCCGTGCCAGATTAGTTGAGCAAGTTTAACCATCACGGCGATAAACGTTACCCTCCATTCCCGTATAGTATCGACAAGAAATAAAACTATTTCAAGCCCCCTTGAAATACCCTTGAAATAAGGACTAGCTAAGCAAATAAATAAAAGGAAGGGTTTTAACAATTGTAAAACGCATTCAGTACTTTTTTTTTATACCTAATTTCAAAAAGTCACATACTTATATTACAAACTCTGGGTTAGGTACAAAATGCTGACATAACGTGGAGAGTTTGCGAAATCTTGGTAGTGATCATTGATCAGTATAATTGTATCCGCGCGGTTAGGCATGTAGCTTGTTAGAACAGGAATTTGTGAATGTGTCTAGTGAATTTTCACTATCTATAAGCAATCAGAGAAATGATAATCTAACACAAATGTGCGATAATTCATAACACGTATATGTATGTATCGACGAGTGTTCATACGATACTGATATTATTACATATGGAAATTTAACTTCTGACCGATTCTCGATTGTATATACCCCAGAGGTGTCTACGTGCTTGGTGAAAGTGTGCGAACCACAGACCCTATACGATGAGAAAAATGAACGTGAGCTAAAAGATTGTTGCATTGTCGTGTAGTAATGATGGGAAATTTGCGAGATGATAAAACAAGAAGAAAAATAAATAAATAAAATAGAATGTTTGCTAAATACCCGTGGATATCCTCTGCAACACCGGCTCGTATAATATTATATTCTTAATGGTTAAATACGAGAAAGCTGAAAATCCACCGTGTATATGATTTTATCAAAGATTGCACGTTAGCAATCTATGTACATCGATATTTTCTGCGAACAGAAAACGCGTCTCTCCAAGACTCAACTATCTTAGCAGTCTTAGGTATAAGTTAGAATTCCTGATCTCTTGCCTGAGGGCATGCCTGGTCAGAGGTAGTTTCAACTTTATCCCGTTTCTACACACCAAATAGGTATACTCCCAGGTAAAGACTTTCAAACAGTTTATTCGTCAACTTTCACGCATATATCCGCACAACTCTAAATAGAATCACGTGGGTAGCAAAGCACTGTAGTGACAAGAAGTATAAGAAACGAGTTACAGCTATACCTACATATGAGTTTTTTTTTTTTCTTTCTTTCTTTCTTATTAACGAGAGATGATTCCTCGATATCCGAGAAAAAGTTAGTCATCAAATCATCCGAGGAAGTGGATTAGCAGAAATCGGAAGTCGAAACTCGGAAGTACTGTAGCTAGCTTATAAAACTTGAGTGTCTAATCGAGATGATGTCCAGTCGACAAGATGTAGTCTCCGATACAAGCGAGTAGGGATCGGTCACTGAGAGTTCGAAAATAGTTGTGCTAATATTTCGCGTCTCTAAATAAGGAAAAATTACAGTTATCTGGTCAACCGAAATATATGTATACATATATATTATACCTACATGTATATGTATTGCGGTTTGTTTATTCCCGTAGTTGTGTAACTGCGTAACTTATATTGTATGTGATCTTCGCGATCGAAAGTAAACGATTAATCATTTTATAACACGACACAATATATGTTCGAGTGTTAATAGAAAAGCAAAAAAATTTTCTTTCACCTTATATATTCCGATTTAATGAATATAATAAAATTCACTCCATCTCGCAAGAAAATGTTCGTCAAATATGTGAATTACTTCTACGATAATATCGACGACGGTTACGTTTCTGACTTTCAAAACGTTGGAATGGAACAGGTGAGTTCTGAGTTTTTGCATATATGCAGATTAGATTTTTTATCTTATTTTTATTTTTATCTATTTTTTTTTTTTTTGATAAAAAACAAAAAGATGTTACATTTGCGACTGAATAATATCCCCATCTTTTTTCCCGAAGACTAAACGTCTTCTTATCGTCGTTATACATGCTGAGAGCCAACGGTATATAATATACCTACGTATATATCCTTAAAATTTTCTTAACTTTACTATGAACGCGTTGACCATCACGATTCGCATGCTTTTGCATGCTGAAGTATATATACATACATATACTCAACGTATAAGAATTTTAATCACAAATCGCAACCGTACCCGAATAACACGACCGGTTTGACAAAAACCTGTTCACGAAAAAACCACACGCTGTTCCGTTTTCTGGCGTATACCTACATCGGGTTTGTCCTTACGTATGTTCATTCGTGTTGACCTTGAAAATATAAACGCGTTACAATAACAAACTCCTTGATTATAGATAGTTACATATTATACCTATATATACATACACGTGTGTGAACTTATAGGCATTCTTAATATTATCTGTAAATATGTAAAACGTTAAACGCGGAGATCATATTGTAGGATGAAAATTGGCTTAAAGTTGAGAATAAATTTCGACAAACTGGACTGCGAATAGAATTTTTTCTAGCACCGTGTTGGATTATCATATATCTATACATGGACTGTAGGAGGTATATGGTATTACGTATTTCTTAATCAGAGATATAGTAGAAAGAACATTGACACAAAGCGACAAAGTGTGATTCAACCATTCACAATAAAGTGAACTATGAGTCATCTATCTTGAACGCAAATGTATTTTGCGCTTTCAATATTCAATATTTGCATTTTCATTTATAAGTATGCCTGATAGTGGGTAATATCTACAAGCATAGGTACTATATAGGTAGATATACATACCTACGTCATGTCAGTTTGATTCACATCGTACTATTACCGGATCTTAAAACAAAATGAATAATGTCTACCGTTGAAGAATGGTCGATATAGGTACACGTCTCGATGTAATGTAAGGTCTTTGTCCTTATTGCGTGTGATCTCTCTAACGAGCTGGTAGGTACGTTTTCAAGTTGAAGAAAAAAATGAAAAAATAAATAAAAGAAAATAAAAAATTTGAAAGAACCTCGATTCATTACTCACTTGTCATTAGTCATTACTTTTGTTTTTTTTTTTTTTCCTTTTTTTTTTGTATACGGACGTTTTAGTACAGTTTCTTCTTTTTTTTTAACGTTTCTTTTTTTCTGTCCTTTTTACTTAAAATTTAACAACATGGTTCACCGATCTTGGGTCGTCATTATATATTCCCATCGAACAATATCATCTCTGTAACTGACATTACGCGGTCTTTTATTTTATCATTTATGTATTCACTCCATTTGTTTTAATAGTTTTTTTTTTTATTCTTTTGTATATACCTGTATATATACATATATTCTAATATAGGTGATTTTGTCACGCGTTTGAATCGTATGAAAAAATAATCCCGCCTATACTCCTGGACATATATATACCTATATATATATATATATGGCATTGATATTCATACTTAAATCTGATCATCAAATCTGTCAATAATCGCGTTGATGGCTGTCGATTCGGTTGCTCATTACTTTGACTTTTTGTACAGTCATCTTTGATCCACCTTTTTTATTTTCTATTTCTTTTCTTATTATTATTTCTTTTTTTTTCTACATTCTTTATTCAACTTTAATAACATGCTTTGTAGACTCTCGAACGTCATTATAGATCTGAACGATATCATCTGCAAACCTGAAATTGCTCAATCTTTTACCATTCATATTTATATACTCGGATCATTTTCGAGTCGGTTTACTCAAAGATATCCCGCGAACTCATTATCCAAAACTTATTATACTCACCTTTTTTTCTTTCGCGTTTGAAAATATCGAACTGCAGATGCGTTTTCATCTGCAGTCTATTAATCAACAATATGGATATAATTTTAAAGTGAAATATATAAATTAACGAAATTTTCCATCCTTTTTTCATTACAGGTTCAGAGGCTCGCAGAATACGAAAGGTATCTTGGTCAGGAGGCTCGAAACGTCGTAGAGAACGGTAGCGGCGTAGGGAGTGGTGCCGTTTTACAACGCGGTCAACTCGAGGGCGATCTCCACCGAATTCAAGAACTATTCCCAGGAGACAATCTGCGTCTTCACGAACGAGATGTTCTCACCACGGTAAGACCGAAGAGTTTTACAAGTCTTTTTTATATTATTTCCGTTTAAATTTCAACCTTTTTAATTATTCGCAAAAATTTTACCGGCTTTACGCGACATGTTTCCACGGCTTTTGCGAACGGGCAAAGAAGAGGCGATTACTCCCTCTGTCCTTTTGGAAAGTAACTTCGAAATCGTATAATAATAAACCTAATTAGCATAGTATTTTAATCTCGGTAGACCTAACCACGTGCACACGTGTTCTCTTTATTAGGATTCTGTATGTCCCAACATCCCTCGGGTCCTCTATTATGAAACCCTTTGTATAGTTATATGTATAGGTATAGGTACATAGGTATATAAGAATGACACATTTATAGCACGTGGCTGGCCAAATGTGCCAACTAATCTTTTCTAATGGTTCGTAATCCCCGGTACCTGACAATGCCCTACGTAACGCCCAATATGCAAATTATTACTACTACGGAATATTAGCCCACGCTGTTTTCTCAGGGACAATAGCAGCCTGCGGTGAGAGAAGCGCATCTTTTGAACTGCTGCAGTTATACATATAGACGCGACCTGCAGTTCGACATCGTACAGTGGCCTCGTTTACCAATTTTTTTATTATTTATCAGACGTGAAAGAAGCTCTTATGATCTACGTTGATCAATTATTGACTGAATTATGGCATGTGCATCGAGTATCGGTTTATGGCCTTTGACGTTACCGAAATAACTATACCAATGTAATCGTAAAATGACTGGTTTATGCAGCGTTAACCGATCTTTACCTCTTTGCACGCATTACGTTTTAAAGTCTGTGATGTATTTGCCATTTTTTTTTTTTCTCTTTGTTTTTTTGAGTTTTCAATTTGTTACTTTTTGGTTGAACAATTTGCCTCTTTGAACGAAAACAATCTAACGGCAAAATAGGTATATATATGTATACCTACCCGTACACGTTCGGCGTGTCAAAGGTGGTTTCAGCTATGTATTAGAAAAGAAAAATTTACACCAATTTACTGTTGAGAAATTGCAAGGAATTTCATACTTGGTTATACTCATTTTGCACGAAAGTATAACCGAAGAGTGGAAAATACGGGCACCTAATACCGCTATCCCTCTATACCTACTGTCTTCGGTCGTAAAACTTGCTAGGGAATAATGAAATTGTACGTTTGCCATAGTAGATCGATGAAGTAGTACGGTATCGTGGCGGGGAGATCGGATTCTTGCTGAAAAGATAAGCTCGTAATGATTGTACGGCCTGCATGATCCCGAGGAGAAAGATATTGCAGCGGGAACGCTAAGGAGGCCAACGATCTGGGGAATGTTTTTCGTTCTTGCAAACTGACCATTTTTTTTTTTTTTTTTTACACTTTTTATCTTTATTTTTCTTATTTTTCCCTCTTTCCTTCTTTATTTTTCTTTTTTTTTTTTCTTTACAAGATATCGGAATGTGCAGAATATTCATTAAAATTCCGCTGGAAATATTTTCAGAATTTATACAACGTGTATACGTATACATATACACCATAATTTGCCAATGTAGTCCGCAATTTAAATTATACTATGGTATCAAATAATTCTTCTGTTCAATTATAGCAGATGAACAAATAAAAGGTCATACTTTACCGCCATTGGAGGAAACGTATTGTGTTTACTCGCAAACCATAACTTTTATTGCCAGTTTAGCAACGATTGCACAATGAATAATTTTTTTTTTTCTTTTTCTCGTTATAATTATTAAACTCTATACCTGCCAAAACTCGAATTTTTTTGAATGGAACATAAAAAAAAATTACCATCTAACTCAAATTTGCTTGAGCTGTAACAAAATTGATGTGTACCTAAACGAGCACAATATGATGTCATCGACTGAACGGCATTCTCATTAGAGATCCTTCTCATTATACTCAAATTCACATAAGATCATAAACACTTCTTACTTCTTCAGAAATGGGTCACCACTGATATGTATAACATTCTTGGCGAGTTCTCGATGATCGCAAAGACCGCCGATTCATGCTTATTCAATTTTTCAAGTATTCATTGCACTGAAGGATAACCACTGATTAGGAAATGTGTGAAAACTTTCTATTGAACTAAAGACGGAGACGACATATTTGTAAGACATACTTGTCTGTCTGACGAACGCGTAACGAGTTATGGAATCCAAATGATCGCGGATCTTACATACCTAACGATTTTCTAATTCTCTTTACTATAATAACTACCTACTATAGTTGAGAATGTGTTGTGAAATTTTCTCACGATGTCTTAATATTGAATTTTCAGAAGATGAAGAGTTTAATACGTAAGAGAACTAACGGAAATACCGGACGACTTACGAGGGTGCTTTCACAAAAATGCCTAAATTCAAGCAACGGCGCACCGGCACCAAAGTCACCCCCAAGAACCTTTCTGCTGGAAACACCTGTACAGTTCACCACCGTAAGTATCTAACCATGTAGTCTGTGCCCAATGCACATACACATGTGTGAAAATTGATGTGTTATTGTGTGTTCGATTTTTAAAGGGAATGCAGTCCCAGGAGAGACACTTATTCCTCTTCTCGGATCTACTTCTGATCGCAAAAGCGCGAAGTGGCGGAAATTTCAAATTAAAACAGTCTGTACGCATGAGCGAACTCTGGTTAACGGCTGGTCATATAGAGGATGTTGCAGAGTCAAATAAATCACAAGATACCAGTTTCGTTTTAGGATGGCCAACGACGAATGTTGTTGCTACTTTTATGTGAGTTTGAAGACTATAATCCTTGGAAGAATTATTTTCATTTCTTAAAATGGTTTATTTTGGATTTAAAAGTACATCATTTTTTGGTAATCTTGCAAAAACTTCCCAAAAGTGCAGTGAACTTATCGTTTACTTTCTTCATGCTTATTACAGGACCGCTGCAGCTAGAGATTTGTGGTGGGGACGACTTACGGACCTCGTGAGAGAAGAGAGTATGAAGGAGCCCCCAGACACAAACATCCAAGTAATTTACCACGACAGTGACACCAACACGGAATATGTAAGTACTCACTTAAAATCTTAACGCTAAGAGATATTTTTTCTCTCATTTTTATTTCCTTCGGGTCATGCCACTCACCTCTGACGCATACCCGGCTCGATGAGGTCTTAAAATTCTTTACACGCTACTTCTCATCTACAGCGAAACATATTGGCTGTATTGAAAAGTTTGAACAGACCAAAAACCTTGTACCTATAATAAAACCTTTGATAATCTCTATCGCTTATATCAAAATTTAATTACTTAACAGTGCAAGACCATCATGGTCGGTCCAGAGATGACTGCAGGCGCGTGTGTCAATCTTGCAACTCGACTGCTGGATCTTCAAGGTCCGTTTCAACTCTGGGCGAGAACCTCGTCCGACGAGTCTCCCTACCCGTTGATCGGTCACGAAAGGCCGTTTGCCATAAAACTATCCAATTTACGGCACACAATATCTGCAGAAGAGGGCTTCGACCTTGAACATTGCAACAAAAGTGGCCACGACAATTGTCACTTTATACTTAGGCCCGTCCTAAAGTCTCCAATAAAGAAAAACAAGTCTAAGATATCCGGACTTTTGAGAAGATCATTGTCTCTCAATCCCAGCATCTTTGGTGTCAATCTTTCAAGGCTGGATGAGAACGGACTACCGAAACCCGTGCTCGTTATGCTACAGCAGTTATTCGCGAAAGGCCCATTCACGCAAGGGATTTTTCGTAAATCTGCAAACGTAAGAATAGTCAGGGAACTCAGAGACCAAATTGAATCTACGGGGGATCCAAGTTGCCTAGAAGACGCCCCCGTAATCGCGGTCGCAGCACTACTAAAAGACTTCTTAAGGTCACTGCCCGATCCTCTATTGACGTCACACCTTTTTCCACTGTGGATGGCGAGCTTGGATACAGCGAATTCTGTACAAACTATAAAAAGGTGAATTATTTGATTTTACTCGTAGATCTTCTACGAATATTATACCTATACATTCATCGCGTATGCAAACCATGAGATGTGATTCACTGAAGCAAAGGTGTAGATGGTAATCTTTGCGGGATAACTCCGTAAAAATATTTCTTATATCATTACAGCATTTTGGACCGACTACCCAAGGCCAATTATACTCTGCTCTCGCACTTGATCTGCGTTCTACATCACGTTGCCAGACGGTCTAAACACAATCTTATGTGCGCTAGTAACCTGGGTGTATGTTGCGGACCAAGTCTTCTCTGGTCCTCGAGTCCGTCAGTCAATCAAAGCAGGGCTATACCTGCACTTACCGAAATGCTCATCCGTCACTGCGAAACACTATTTGGCGAAAGTGTTACCCAACTCCTCGGCGAAGAGAGGAGCGATAGCGGTGCCGAGGAAAGTACCGATAGTCTGCACTGTAAGTTCAATTTTAACATATATTGATTTTCTTTTAAATTAAAATTAAATTAAATGAATTTTTATTAACATTTTCATTCCTTTTGTACAGCAGGTGGACTTTCGTTGGACAGTTTGGACCTGACAGAACCTCCGCGCAAGGACCATATGTCATTGTCGCGTGATTCTGGCCTTACGTTATCGGACTGCCAATTATCGATTCCGGAATCTCCGGTCGGTTCAGAAGATTCGGCGGTGAACGCGTCGACGTCAAGTTTCGACAAGTCAATGATAAAAGAGGATAAATCTAGCAAAGGATACGTCAGAGTTTACGGAGGTTGGGAGGAGAGAATGAACACGTATACGAACGGCAATCAGGGTAGCATAAATCAAAACTTTCGTGAAGAAAAGAGCAACGTTTATCCAAATCCAAATTTTCAACGACAAGACTGGCTCAGAGCACAGCTGAAGAGAACACCGCGAACAAAACTCGAAGAGCAAGAACAAAGGAAGGAAAGATTCGAAGACAAGGATATATACAGGAGAGATTTTCACCGGCAAGATTCTATGAAAGAAAATGTTGAAAATTGCAAAGATATTTTCAGATCGCAGATGGATCTTGCCCAGGAAATGCGGGCTGAGTACGACAGATTGTCACAGCAAGATCCTTGCACGGAAAGAGTGTCAATTCACGATTCTGAACAGGATATCAACAGCAGGGATTCACCTCTCTCATCGGACCGTTACGATTTCAAAAAGGACCACTTTGGTGATTTCAAAAAGGTCAAATCCGAGGCTTACATAAACAGGGAGTCCCCCGTCTCTCAGAACGGAAGTTATCACTCCGGAAGTGATCTATACGAGTTTAAAAAAGTAAAGAGTGAAATATACGTGAATAAAGAGTCTTGGACCGAGCACTACGAGTACAATAAATCCGAGAGTAATATATACGGGAATAGAGACACGATAAACGATATTTACACCACGAGAGAACAGGGGGATCTTTATCCGTTTAAACAGGCTGAAGCTATTGATATTTATGGTGACGAAGACGACGGCGAAAGAACTTGGCCTGATACTCCACCCCCGCTACCTCCAAGACTCAGGCATCTACCACCTGTACACATGAGTCTTGATGATAGACACAAAGTTGCTAGTAGATCAAGATCATTACCTCCACCTCCTCCGTACAGACCTCCGCCACAGCCACGCGCCCCTATTACTACAAGACATCTTGGATATCCAAGATCCATTGTTGATGACGAGAGCTACGTTTAACGATATTTTATCGCTATACGTACCATAAGAACGTTACATAAAAAATTATTCTTCGGAATCAAAGTGTCTCGTTTTGAATAAGTTGTGGCAAAAAAAAAAGGAAGAAAAAAAAAATCAAAAAATTCAGTCATTTTTTTATTTTTGTTTTTTTTTTTGGAGTTTCGAGCATGGAATTGGGTACTGTCGTTAGTATTTACCCACGAGGTGTGTATTCTCGAGTTTTTATATATGTAAAATAATATACTATGAGATTTTGATCTTGCGAGTGTAAAAAATGAAACAAAAATAATAATAATATTAATAATAATAATAATAATAATAATAATAATAATAAGATGAAGAAAAATTGAAAGATCATTGAATAATGTTTATAGGGTAAGATATTACGATACACAATATATAATAGTTATTCGGCGATTTATCGTTTAATAAATATAACAGTTTTTAGGCAATTCAATATGCTTATTTTCTTATTAATAATGAAATTATAGATTAACGATTGCATGAATATTTCGTTATAATTATATATGGTTTGATCGAAATACGTGGTTCTGTGCGATGGTTCACCTAGTCTAAACTCAGAAAACGTCCGAAAGGATATTTAGAAAGAAAAGTACTGAATATATACTTCGATGTAAGTCTAGATCACATACAGATAGACATATTAGACATACATACGTTTCACCTGTCGCGGGATCTCGCGTTAATTATTATTAAATTAAGAAGAACGCTCCAAAACTATACATATATTATTATATTATATATAAATATATATACCTATATATTCTTTTATATAATATAGTTAATTAGGAATTAATATTATTCAAAATGTTGATATATTATAATATAGTGACGCGATAAATCACAGCTTTTATACTGACAATGAGTTCCAGGGTGCTTCCAACCTTAACATAGGTAATTAGATATTCGTATAGAAATTATAATAATTAAGCTTAGCTTATGAAGATACTGACAAGACTCGAATCGAGGTAAATACCATTTTTTACTTTTATTTTTTATTTTTTCTTCTCTCTTTTCTTCTAATATAAAATAGCAGTATGTTTTATGTTTTTTTAAATGTTTTATAGCAAACATTCTCGGAGTAATAATAGTAATACCACAAAGTTAAACGTATAAGAGACTATGGAACAAATTTTTATTTTTTCTTTTGAATATTTTTTAATGTTCTTACACATGGATTACCAGTGGTCTAATTATTTTTTTGTAATTAATCTTTTTTTCATTTTATAACACTTTATTCATTTTGTGCTCATTCAATTCATATTTTCCCTGTGAAATTCGCCATTTTTTTCTTTTACCTAAATATCAAGTAAATACCTTTTTACATACATACTATAATGTATATATACCTTGGCGAGGTATTTTAACATATATTTATAGTTATATTTTGGCCAGCCGCTCAAAAATCGACCGAAAATTTTTCTGTTCTATTTTACTTTATTTTATTTCATTTTGTCTTCTTAATCTAATTGGAAGAGGTTTTACATACGAACCAGTCTCTCATCTAATAAACATGACAGTAATTATTACCTAGTAGGTACATAAGATAATAGGTCATAACATTTAAACATTTATACTGCTTTGTATACATGGACGAAGATATCTGTGCGGTTAATATTAGTTTATAATCTAAAATAAATAACAAAAAGGATTATTGTCCAATTCAATTTCTTTTTTTTTTTTATTGCTTTTTTTCTTAATTCTATCTCGTTTGTACATATAATATTATAATACTGTATACTTTTATAATATGCTACATAATATCAATTTATGCAAGCATTCACATAAATGAATATGACAAAAATTCTGATTGAATATGTATACTTACCTAGCTAAATTATACGACATATTATCAAAGTAAATATATTTCGTATTTTATATGTAATTGTTTGCTCATTTTCGATTATGTACCCTCTCCTATACTTGAATAAGATTGAAACTGCATACATCTTCAATTTATTTCAAAGTGTGTTCATGATACTAACAATTAGTTGTTTCAGTGCAAAAACGAGAATCACATAAAGTTTTTACCAATATATGATTAAAGAAATGCAAATCCATTAATTCTCTATTGAAATTCGGAATTATTCTATTTTTTTTTATATCTGCAGGGCAGGTTTCTGCTTTATCTACATGGAACCTAATCTGCATATCTGAAGGCAGTCATCTATACACACAGAGAATTGTTTTGTTTACAATCGCTAAAATTTATAAATATTTGCTAATTTGTAATCTACATAGATGATTTAGGGTTACGATTTTTATTTCAATGATGAAAATTATAAAATCATGCAATTCGACGAATTCGTAAGTCTTCAATTAGACAAACCTCCAGAAAAGAATTTAAAGGTATGTCAATTTTCACCATTCATTATATAACGCAATACCGTGTAAGCATTCAATTAATTTTTATTACGAAAATTACTTAATAATTCATTTAGAGCGATGAGCAACTCAAAAAGCACTCTCTGGACGATAGCTTCGATCAAAAACCAGTCGAACGTGCTTTATACTTGTTAACGTAAGTTAATATCAAAATTAAGCTCAGTTATGACTTTTATACGTATATTTATACGCAATCAATTACAATCGCGATTAAAAATTGGATAAATGAATAAATCAGAAGGCTTATAAATTTGAGTAAATAAAATCATAATATATTAACCAAGCCATGCATGCATATGAGGTATAGATACTAAAAGCAGGAAGTTCGAGTGCATCACTAGACAATACTACAGTCTGCACCTTTCTAATTCACGTAATTATACCAAGCCTATAATAACCACCCATGTTCGTGAGTCATTCATTTTTTTCCCACATGTATGTCGACAATACTCCTATATTGCATTCTATTGTATTACGCCTTTCGATTCTGAGTAATTCCAAAGGCAACGCAATTACCATTATAAAATTCGAAGCTTTTTTAATGACATTTTTGCGATCAAACATAAAAATAGTTTTAACGGATGTAAAAATATCTTGACAGAACTGAAAATTCGTAATTTGTGCAATGCTGCACTTTCAAAAACTGCCGCATGACTTGTTCAAGACAGAGAATAATAAAATCTCATAATACTTCATGCGTCAATCATTCAAGTGAAATATCAACCTAGCCACTGACGTGTTTTGTGCTCTCAATTCTCAAACGCGATGTATTGTTACTTTACTATTCAACAAAACGCTCACCTAGATACGCATATTAGATCTTGTTACAGTAACGTCAATTCGGATTAGGTAGCTAGTCACCTAACTGCGATTGACATTCTTATACCCATTGTCATGCACTCATACTTATAGTTGATACGTATCGGTTTGTCAAGCATGAGAACACTGCCCGCGTACCGCGGTCCACCATACTATACCTATACCTATACCTGCCCTGCAACGAGTGTTCCGTGATCAAGCCGCAAGTGGTATCGCATGGTTTGGTTGTGGTTCTGAAGGGGTGGGAGGGATACGCGTGGGCTATCCACAAACACCTACATACAATACATGAATGCGTACAACTCCACGATAGTCGAGTACGCATTCATGGATAAAAAAAGCCTCGTATGTCAGCGTGTGTGAAGTCATTCCGCAGCGTGACGCAGCTTCGGAGATGCACGAGAGGATTCGGGCGAACTCGTGAATGCATGCATGTTGGTGAGGTGGGTTCCCCACTCCAACTGGCCAGTGTCAGTTGTGTTAGTCTTCGCGCGTGGCGTGTGTATCTATTACGAAGGTGGGACGTACACGACACGACGCTGTTCGTTGATTAGTTTTGGTATACAATAATAGTTATAAAGAGATATAAGTAATCGATGGATAAAATGAGTGACCGTAATGTGGCAAGAGGGAGGTGGAGCTCCGTGTAACACTTCGGAATATACGTGAGTCTTGAATGATAAAAATACACATATTCGAGAAATATTAAACCGCAATCAATGTTCTTTCTGCTTATTCTCGTATACACGTATTACACTCCTATATACAGAACGTTTTCGGCCTCCTCTTATACTATTTGTACTAAAAATACACGCGTCCCATGCGTCTTGTTCTAGCCTCGTTTTATCCTCGTTAATTATACCTTACTCTCGCAATCTGCTTGTGTACGCAGCGTACATGCATGTACGCGTATACGAAACACCGTTTTTTAACAAATTAATAAACATAATAGATAAATAAATTCAGCGCTTGTGGTATAGGTTATATTTTCCGTCTCTCTTCTCTTCTCTTCTCTTCTCTTACCTCTACTTTCATTGATGCAGCTATAAAATAATATAACAAAATATTATATTCTATACGTAAGTTGCTATTATCAATATTTGTTTTCCCTATTATTAATCCGCAATTATCAATCTTCAACAACATTACATGCAACTCCTAGACAAGACCTTGAAATCCTAGCCAAGTACTTGGTCCTTTTATATTGTATGTATACGTATGTATGTACCACTGACTCCCACTAATACCTATCTCCAAGGTGTTGCACAATTACGTCACCGTCATCCCGCGATTAAATCGATTTCCACTACACAAGTGGATTATTAAATTACCTTAGAATTGTGTAATAATATTCATTCCATATTGGTAACATAAGATATTATCGTTACCACATATTATTACTTGTATTGTTATCAGATTCACAGCAGCCTTCTCTCATCTCATATTCATAATAATAATAATCATAATAATAATAATAATGATGATAATTTCAATCAAATTTAAAAGATGAAAATTTCAGACATTTTTTTTTTTCACTAACAAACTCGCAAATTTTTGTTTTAAACAGAACAGAAAATATTTCTCATTTTTGAAATTTTTTTTCCAGGAAAGGTGACGAAATACAAAAGCTAAGTGTAATCCATACGCTGCCAACGCTCCTGGCAGGAGACGCACAGTTATGCGTGTCTCGATTGATGCCCAAGATGCAGCAGACTCTGTCGAATGCTTCCTCAGAATTTCACATGGCTGCCTCATCGACTTTCAAGACAATTTTGGAACAAAAATTGGTCAATCCATCAACTTTTACTCAAACATTTTTACAGAGTATATTAAACTCCTTAGACAGCAGGGATCCAGGTAAAAAAATATTCACTTGTTTGCTCATTTTCATTTAATTGAAATATAATATAGCTCTAAGATCAGCCATAAAAAGAAATGGACAATGTTATCATAATTGTTTATAAACTACTTCCTATTTTACAATGTTTTTCAGTGGTCGCTCATGCATGGCTGGAAACCTTGCTAGATGTCATCGAATTACTACCTACAGAAGTCATACGGCACGAGGTAGCTGCACATATTAATAATATTTATTGTTAAAAGACCAGAAATAATCTAGGGAAATTATAAATGAATATATTCAGAGTATTATTGAAGCTTAAAGTAATTTATAACAGTATCACGGGTCCAGAATTAAAAATAAACTATATGTACAGTTTTAAAACCTAGAAAAGTAAAGGAAATATCATAGAATTCTATCTCCAAATTTAGGAATATTGTTTTGGATTACCTTTTAAGGATTATTCACGTAGGAGATAGATGAATTTTCAATTCTATGCATTTTCAATCCTTAAACATGAAACTATTTCATTCAAATTCATTTTCAAATTTTTGTATAATTCTGGCTGCAAAATTGTCAGAGAAAAAAATGGAACTCTATTTCTGGCAAGGAATGAAAATTTTTGTTGGATTTCTATACAAAATATAATTCCAACAGATCCTTCCTATGGCGATATCGAAAGGACAACTATCTCAACCAATTAGCTCTAGAATAACTTGCTGCAAATTATTAGGAAAAATTTGCACTCGATTCGACACACTTTTGTGAGTATATTTTGTCTTTCAGCCACCATTTAATTTTGAGTACTTGCTTCAATCTATCGAATTAAAGATTAATAAATTTGGTAAATTATTCTAGAATAAAAAAAGAAGTTCTGCCGACGGTGCATTCACTCTGTCAAGATGTGAACAGCGAAGTACGAGCCTGCATATGTTTGCAGCTAAGTTTTGTAGCTCAGGGACTTGGAGTTGAATCTGTAAAGCCTGCACTACTTCCATCTCTGGTTGAACTAGCCAGCGATGAGGAAAGTGCTGTGAGGCACGCTTCTGTACAAACTATTGTTCATTTACTGCCTCATTTTCAACAAGGTAGAAAAATATTATCTAGACATTAATTAGAGGTACCTAATCTTTAAACTGCTCCGTGTCGTCTCTAAGAACTCTAATCTGACTCTAATTTTCCCCTTGCAGAAACGATAAAGGGAATTATAGCTCCACTTATTAAAAAACTATGTGAAAGCGCTTTGAAATCTGACGACAATGTGATCTGTGTGATTGCCCAAGAGTTCGGCAGACTCGCTCTGGGCCTTGAACGTATGTATTAGATAAATTATTGTAACTATTTAATTTTCAATTAAATGGCTCGCATAATTTAATGTCTTTTATTGTAACTTTCAGGTTCATTAGCAGTCACGGAGAAAACTTGGCTCATAAAATATTATCAGCAGCTTTGCCAGCTAGGCGTACCATCTATGAATAAAGATAGCAAACAAGAATTTTCATATACAAACAAAGTGAGCTTTTTATAACGTAAATGCTTATAACTTTCAAATCGCAATATGAATATTAATGAATAAATCTCTTTCAGGCATCCAACAGCCCTCAGACAAACGAAAGATATGTGGAATGTCGTAGACAGTGTGCATTTAATTTTCCAGCCATGTGTCTCTTCACATCAAATACCTTTGAGAAACTGGATATGATATTACCTACCTTTAATGATTTGGCTGCTGACCCGTACTACATGGTCCGCAGAACAATTGCTTGTGGAATCCATGAGGTAAGGTAATCAGATTTTTTACAAATAAAAATCTCTTATTACCAAGCATAAATTTAAAGACCTTTGAATCTTGATCAATATATCCAATAGCATAGTTATCAAGATTTGCCTTTTTACTTTTCAGGTTGGCAAAGTTCTCGGTTCGCAAAACGGAACGATAAAAGGTGAGCTAATTAAGTTACTGAAAGATGATTCCGAAGAAGTCTTACAGGGATTGGTGCCACACTTGGCTCAAACACTTGACCTTTTGACCCAGAGTCAAACAATTGGAACTGATCAAATGGTAAGAAATATTTGAACTCATCGGTAGAATATCTTAAAAATCTAATGCATGAACAAAATTGATTTTTCTATGTTTCTTTCAACTAATTGGATTGCAATTAGACTAAATTATTTCACTATTTCTACATGCTGTTCAGCATGTAACAGTATTCATTAACAGTTCAAGAAAATAATTACTAATTCTTAATACCTCCTTTAACAATCCTAAATAGTTTCATCATATTTACAGGATGGAGTTGTTTTGGATGTTTGTAGAGCGATTTTAAAGTGTGAAGTCGAAATTGCTAATACTTACAACTGGAGACTTTCGGCATTGATATTAAATCAGCTTGAGATTCTTCCACGATGTATTCCCGGTGATTTAATTAACTCACATTTCACACCTATGGTGTTCAATAGAGCATTAAACGCAGTAAGTATTAATTCCATAATCCGATCTATCGATAATATGGATATAAGTATCAAAAATGTATGAAATTATTTTCTAAAATTGAATTTTTCGTTACAGAGGCCATTGCCGGTGCGTTTGGCTGCTGGTAGACTCCTGCTCATATTTTTAAGATATAATTTGAAACCAATGCAACGAAACGAGCTTAGAAATAGAATTTACACAGAATTTGCACACAGTAATAATTGCTATACGAGAATGTTGTACATGCGAATGATGCAGGAAGCAATGGTCATATTTTCAACAGTTTATTTCAAAGAAAATTTCTATACCACATTATTGAGCATAACTGAAGACCCAGTTGCGAATATACGAATGAAAGTTGTTTCAATGTTGCCACAACTTAAAGCCATGCTGAGAATGCCAAATGATAAGAAACTGTTAAATATGTTAGAAGGAAACGTTCGGACGTTAATGAGTTTTGAAAAAGATCGAGATGTTGTATACACCTTGACAAATGTTATTCACAAATTGGACAGCATTGATGTAAAGCAAGATGGACATGTGAGCATATTTTAGATTGAAGAAATGATCTTAATTCTATTTATTTATGACTTGGACCACTTGGTTCTATTTATTTTGTTATTTTTATTATGAAATAGTGGAGATTCAGTGGAATAAAAAATAAACTTTTTTGTTGTATTTATCTGTTATTTTATGAATTTTTAACGATGGTATAACAGTTTGAAAATTTATCTCACATTTCAGAATGTTGGAAAATTGAGTCGACACGAAATTGATGATTCCAAGAAATTAGAAGAAGAAAAAAAACTAACAGCAATGGCTTCCTCTAAGATGACGCCCGCCTCTGGAGGACCAAACCAAGTTACAACAACTCAACGGAAGTCAAATATAACTAGTCTTCCAAAACAAATTTCTCCTAGTGAGTATTCAACATTTTAGAATTACACTAATAAGTCGTTATATCAAAATTTTCTCATTATAGAAATGAAATTCAATATTGAGTGAATTTTATATAAATTATTAAATTCTTTGAAAAAATATCTGTCCATTGAGATCTACTCTTTCATTTTCTAGCCACCCCAAAACCAGGTGTAGAAGTACCAGTTAGCGGAAATAGACAAAGACAAACAACTCAATCGACAGTCGATAGTCCATACAAGCAATCGTAAGTATGATAGTACTTTTGAATAAAATTTCAGTGTCTGATCCTTTTTTATAATATCTAGAAAGATAATGTACTACAAGATGCTGGGAGAATATGAATTAAAAGTCAAATCTATATTGTATTGAAATTACAACTACTTGAAGTTTTGTTTAATGAATTTTGCAGGCCCCAATATTCAAGAATTAAGCAGCCTAGTTCATCCGAACCACCAAACAAACAGTCATCTCCTGCTAAACGTAAGCGATCACTTCTTTATTACATAAAAATTGTTTCAAATCGAATTTAATCACATATTGATGATCTGGGGAAATGGATGGTGTTGCAACAGACGTACATACTTAATTTATACTTTGACAGAAATGCCTTAAGAAATACTTAATCAGTTTATGTACAGGTAGTTCCTTATTTTTAAACATTGATGAAATTATTCCAGGGGATGGGAACAGCACTCCAATTACTAGCAAACAGCTATCAGATGTAAAGACAAGGTAAGCTTTATTTATCTAAATAGATAGATCAAACAAACATGCAAACACACACATATTTATAATATGTTAAAAAACATACATTTATACCTTAAACCAAAAAATAACATAATTATAGAATCATTTTAAGAATGATGCTTTGCATACTCAATCAATTTGCTCTAACAACATCTTGAAAAACCAAACTGAATAACACTTACTTGGAGGTGATGCCTTAAATGAATCGTAACATATTGACGACGACTTAATGTGATACTCGATAGTTGAATGATATTTGATTAACTCTCAAATAATTACGTCAGAATGTTTCTAATCGAAAATCATCTACATGTCAAGTATCTGTCTGCTTCTAGTACTTCTAGCAACAATCTCACTTCGAGCTGGGCACGGCTTACTTCTAACAGCATGCTACTAACACACCCATGGGAAACAGTCAACCACATAAGCTCTAGTGCTGGTGTAAGCTCAGCTAATTTAAGTTATAGCTCTTGTGGTGATAATTTTAATAATACTGGTTTCAAATCAGCATGTGGTTGCTTCGATTCTTCTGAGGATATTTGTCGGAGTAGATTTTCATTAATTAATTCAAGTGAACAGGAGTATAGACCCATTGCACGCTGCTGTCCATGTTTCGATGCTAATACAGATTATTCAAAAGTAAATTTACCAACAAATTACAAGCATCATGCCCAACCTACCTCAGAATTTGCCAAGTCGTTTGTTCTAACTCATCTAAAAGAGGATAAGACCGAATTCTTGCAAAATTTTTTACTAACAAGGGGGAATCATGAGACTAAAGATAAGGAACCAGATTTTGCCGCTCTAAGAGCCCTAACAAATGCAGCTCACTACAATTCTTGTTGGGCTTTTAGCTCCATGCCTGAAATTCCAGTCACTCTATTGGATGACGAGTTTCTAGTAGATGCGGGGATTCGCATACCGGCACAGTTATCATCCAGTCAAAGCACTTCAAAAATTCCCAATTTACAAGACATTATTTATCGAAATAGAAGAGAGGGAAGTATCGACAGATCACATCGTAGCAGCATTAACTTTGACAAAGGCAAGTCTAAGAGATATTCTGCTGAATATGAAGATTGTATAAAACCAAGGATATTAATTAGTGATCAAATGAAAGTTAAGCGGAACTTAGATGACTTTGAAGAAGGCCTTGGGCTCGGATCAATGCAGGGTAAATCGGATGATCAACAAATTCCCAGAGAAGACATAAAGACTAAAAGATACTCGGGTTCATATGCTAAAACTCGATTCGGTTATGAACCAAACCAAGGAAAATCCACCGATGAAAAACCAAAAAGAAACTCACTGTTCATGGAAAAGGAAAAGTCAAAACTACTACAATCTAAAAGTGCAATTGAAAAAAATAAACGTTATTCAGCTACTTATACTTCCAGACTTCCTGATCTTAAGGATGTTAAACATAAATTTAAACGTCATAGCTTGGAAGTAACTGAGTACACTCCTATTCCTCGTGCAGATCGAGCATTGAGGAGGTATTCAGCCCTGGATGTTAATCATAATCAGGGAATAAGTAAAATTCCTTTAAGAAGTAGTTTTGTTTCGGGTAGTAGAACCGCACCGTCAACTAGAGCTTCTAGTCCCGTAAGATCTTGTACTAAATTATATTTCAATAAATCAAGTTCTAGCGAGGTCCAGAATTCTACAAGAAATAAATTTCTAACTAGATTTAGTTCAAGCGACGAAGAAGTTGATAAACTTTGTCATAAGTTCAGTAATTGTCAAAACGCTCCTATTGACAGAGCGGAAAGTCCCAGAACTAAAGATAGTAGGTTGCCAGTACGTCTCCAGAAAAAAAAACTCTGAAATATATATGTCTGTTATAAATTAGTTGCGATAGAAACTAAAGTATTTTGTTAATTATATTTATTTGTTATAATCTAATTTTACCGTGAGTATTCCTCGAAGTATACTTATTAATATTATTATTATTATTATTATTATTATTATTATAGTAGATATAATATATTAATACATGAAACGGTAGTATATACATATGCTTCAATTGCCTCCGGTACTGTGAATTTGAAATCGTTTAAATATGTTGTACTGATCTCACCTAGACTGCAATTTGTATTCTGCATTAAGATTACGTCAACCTTCTATCTGTATCTTACCGCAAAGAAGCTTAAAATTTATTAGAGATTTTGAGACAAAACTTTGACGTGGTAAAAACATTTTCATCCTTTTCGTTATGATTATAAATAATCGGTTCTCTTTTAATATAAATTATTAAAACCCTTAATCCATCCAATTCTTTGAGTGAAGATTATTAAATCTTTGTATAATTAGAACACCGTAAAATAATTATGCATTTTAAATTTAATTTAATTGTGAAGTGAATTTTTTTTGTTCTGTGTTTTAGCATTTATTTGAATGTTGTAATTTATTTTCGTCAAATTAACGAATTTAGCGAATCTTATTTAAGTTTAGAGCTTATTAATTTGAATCCTTATTATGTAGTCTAAAGAATTGCACTGAAGTTCAATTTTTTTTTACGTTTTAATAATCATCGATTGTTATTCTAATATAATATATAAATTTCGACGAGATTCGAGTTACTTTAGTTGAATAGAACCTGAGTATTAAATTTGTTAGTATTGATCTTAGTTAATTTAAAGTAATATAAGTTGTTTCATTATATTTGAAAAGTTGTAACAAATATTTTCTATTTATACCTTAGAAATTGGATTAAAATATTATCTGTTATGTATTATGCATATAGAAACGCACATATTTACATATACATATATGTATTAGAAATATTGCGTTTGAGTTTTTTTTTTGTTTTTTTTTTTTATCGAAAAGTGTGTTTTGAAAGATAACTATTATACCAAGGTACATACATACATACGATTCTTACCAATTCAGCACTATAAACAATAACGAAGTGCAGAACTGAAATACATAACTATTCTATATTTCTATGTCAGTAGTTTTTAAAAGCAAAACTAGTCAGATATAGTATGATCTGTTTGTGAGGAATAGATTAATAAATACTAAAATTATTGTAATGATAAATCATATATTTCTGCAGCCCCAAACCACCGGCCGCATCTACCAAGAAGTGATGAAAATGTTTTAACAAGGGAAGGCTTGTGTACTTAGAAATGTAAAGGTTCGACGTTATTAACTAAAGATTTTAATAAGTAAAATCTCGAAGAAAAAGAAAAATAATGTATAATTTAAGTTTTAATTACATCAAATAAGATGATATAAATTATACGTCCACAATTACTGAGCTTTACTTTTTTTGGGGTAAAGATTTGGACGTCACCTTTTTATCATGGCTGAATTATGATTATTTAGCCATATGAAAAGGAGACCGAATCTAATATCCCGTGACGATTAGATCTCGTAATTTTCAACATTGGCTAAAATGGTATTTTTGTGAGCCATCTTTAGTAGTATTTAAAATGGAAATAATTCTAAACTATATATCTCTATAGATCATAATGATATTTATTTACCACATATTAACGTTATCTTTGAAAAATGCAGATTCACGGAATGGAACGTGTACCTCGATGCAAAAGTGGCATTTAAGAATTGAGAAAATCAAAACTGGTAAACCCAGTTTAGATTATATAATTGGATGTCAACTTAACATTATTTTTATAAAAATATTCAGTGACTGATATATTCGTAATGCTATGTTAAGGTTCTTATGCAAATATGGATCGAGGTATGTCTGCCAATATTCTTGATAGAACATCTTACATATTGAATAGAAAAAAAAATCTGATAATAAGAATTTATGTAATTAAAATATTTTATATTCTTTGGTATATATATCGTGCAATTTTATTACGTCTAATATTGTAATGCTGAAAACTCAGTCAAGTTTTGTTATTTTTTTTTTTGTTCTATAATAATAACTTCAATTTAATTGTGCCTAATTACGCGCTGAAATACAATATATAATACAGAGATTATATGTAACTTGACTAAATTTTCAGCAAATATACCAGGTTAAACTATAAAAAAAATTTTAAAATAAAGAATTGAGAAATTGAAATAAAAAAATTGAAAAAAAATTAAAAAAAAAAAAAATAATAAAAAATAAAACAATTTTAGCTTCACCAATCATGCTTAAATATCGCTACTTATTTTTGTATAGATCTACAACAATACTATAAACTTTTGTGCCAGCTAAAACGAATGGCATATGTATACCAATAATAGAGAGATATAATGTATATGTATATAATTAAATGGAATATGTACAATTGATTAATATACCATGCTATCATGTGTATATGTAACTGTTGAAACCAAAACACATTATATAATTATTATCCTATTCAAGAAATAACAAGAAAAATGTATTTTTTATTTTTATCAACTTTATCACGATTTTCATTCATTATCATAGAAAACATCGAGATACGCAACAAATCCTGTGTAATATTCAATGAAAAATAACAATTAGATTCCCAATTAATCGTTCAATAGAATCAACTCATTGGTCCGCTTGTGCCAATCATTGTTTCTCTGAACAATTATCAATCAGTGCCTGAATCGAAAATATGATGTAGGGTAGACGTGCCGTTTTTGGCCACCTCAGTACCGTTTGTGGTCATCACTTGCTCCATTTGTGGCCATTCCCATTACCATGTATATCCAGGCCTGACCACAAACAGTACAAAACTATTTTAACAGCCTTAATTATTGAAAACTTCACTTTTAAACAATCAAGTACTGGAAAAGTTGGGTCTAATGTTTTCTGTAGGGTATATTTTCGTAATTAATTCAATAAATGAATAGATTTATAGTGCCAAAAAGAAGGGAAACATTTGTCAAGCATGACCACAACGGTACATCTACCCAATTGGCTTTTAGAAAGAATTGAATTTGATCGAAAATTATAGTTGTATAGTTGTATTTTGCAAAATAACCTGGTAATCGTGCCTTTGATTAAGATTTCCAATTCGTTGACTATCGGATATTTGCAGCAACTTGTTTCCAAGCTATGTACAGAATAATAAAAACTTCGGGTGTTTGGCTTCAGCAGGAAGAAGAGTTCGGTTCATCCCATTTGAGTAACAACAATTATTATCAGGATTGCAGTAACGGATGAAGAAATATAAGAAGCATATTTTTTTATTTCGTTTATACATAGACTATTTCTATTTTCGGACAACCTCTCTGCTTTCGGAGTATGTCTATCACTGATATATATAGTATACACATATATCAGTGATGTCTATCGATCTAAGGAGTGGGGGAAATGGGGTTCGAGAGTATATTAGCTGCCAGTCGTTCATTAGCGTTGCAGCGTGCAGCACCACGTCTGACGTCAAAGAATTATAATGCAGCTACAACACATGTGACGATAGGTATGTATAATTTCGACTTCTGTTTCATGTCTGCTGCTCCATCTATGAAGTAGACTTTAAAGTAGAGAGAGAAGGGTTACTGACCGGCTGGCAATAATCATCAGCGTCGTTCAGTTTCCTATTTGCAAACGTTAGTCTGAAGAGTGGGGGAACCGAGGTTCGAGAGTATGTTAGCTGCCAGTCGTTCATCAGCGTTGCAGCGTGTAACACCACGCGTCTGACGTCAGAGAATTATAACGCAGCTACAACACATGTGATATAGCAGTCACGCCGGGTACCACACTTACCGGCAAAAGTAGTTCGCCACTTTGATCGCTGCCGCGAGATGGCGATACCATTCCATTCATTTATTCATTCATTCGTTTCAGACCCCGTTGGCGGGGAGAGCAACGACCTTGAACTTGAATAGCGGCACCTGCTCTCGCGCCTGGCAGGGTCAGTGGCCCTTGTGGCGTCAACGAGTTCGCGCAGGGGTTGCGTTAACGAATTCAATATAAATACTCCGAACAAATATTGATATTATAACACTCATTCTTCTGTTACAGATGAATCAATTTCAATCCAAACTCCAAACATATTCGTCCGATACGAATTCAAGTTCTCATTGCAACGAACGAGTGCATATTGAACTTAGTCTTTGCAAAATTAGTTATATTAGGTATCATTATTGTAGTAAAAATATAATTTATAGATATATTAAAATAACTTGTATGTCAAAAAGCAAATTAAAAAAAACTCTATCAATTGTGATGGGTACATATTTAATAATTTTCAACTTAAGATTTGTAAATGAATATCCCACGTATACATAGAAACATAGCAATGTACATGAAGCCATTTATACATGCATGCATACCTCTACGCTGAAAAATTTTCCCGTCAAAAATTTCGGCACCTCCTCGGGTCAGATGTTCTCCTGATACTAGGAGCAATTTTCGACTAAAAATTTTTTAAACTCTGAATATACAAATTTTATTTTATAAATTGTATTGTACTACATACATAACGTTGACATTAAGAAATATTGTATCGATGCTACAGCAATAAATTCCCAGTTATACCTATAATTAATTACTTCGTTATTTTCCACTCTCCCCTTCCTACCACTCTTTATTTCAGATATTGAATAAGGTAAGTGAATTTTAATTATAGTAAGGAGACCTGGCACAATTTTTGGATTTACAGGAATCTTAAATCGAAAAATTAGGTACGCTGAATGATATGCAATCTCAAGTCGGATATTACATAAATGGCGTACGGGTTGCATGTAATAGGGTGGCCAATATTTTCCGCCAAAAATTTCAGCACACCTTCTCGGGTCAGATGTTCTCCTGATACCAGGAGGCAATATTTGATTAAAATTTTCTGTAGGTCGAAAAATTCGAACCTGGTATCAGGAGAACATCTGACCCGAGGAGGTGTGCTAAAATTTTTGGCGGGAAAAATCAGGAGCATGTGTCTAAGCAGGCATGCATTCGTATATATGCCTGTCTCTGTTCATGTCTCATTTGATTACGAAATTTTAAGTCGAAAAATAGCTGTAACATAGCGTTAGTATGGCGGAAATATAGCGGTAATATATCGGAAATATAGGCGGTAATATAGCGGAAATATAGCGGTAATATATCGGAAACATAAGCGGTAATATAGCGGAAATATTTAATAAATATTGAAATTTATTTTAAGTCGAAAAATTGCTGCTGGTATCAGGAGAACATCTGAACCGAGGAGGTGTGCTGAAATTTTTGGCGGGAAAATTTCTCAGCATACAGGCATGCATGCATACATGGCTTCATGCATGTTGCTGTGTCTCTATGTTCTACATTAGCAATTTTCAGAGTTTTCGAAATTTTAAGTCGAAAAATGGCTCCTGGTATCAGGAGAACATCTGACCCGAGGAGGTGTGCTGAAATTTTTGGCGGGAAAAAACGAGAGCGTATGTCTAAGCAAGCATGCATTCGTAAAGATGTGTCTCTGTGAATGTCTCATTCGCGTACGAAATTTGGAGTTTTCGAAATCTTAAGTCGAAAATTGCTCCTGGTATCAGGAGAACATCTGACCCGAGAAGGTGTGCTAAAATTTTTGGCGGGAAAGATCAGGAGCGTATGTCTGAGCAGGCATGCATTCGTATACATGCGTGTCTCCATACATGTCTCATTCGCTTACGAAATTTGGAATTCTTGAAATTTTAAGTCAAAAATCGCACCTGGTATCAGGAGAACATCTGACCCGAGGAGGTGTGCTGAAATTTTTGGCGGGAAAAATCGAGCGTCTTGTTACATGCAGCCCGCACGCCATCCGTGTAAGCCAACTTTTTGTTACATAGCATTAGGCGTAGCAAATTTTACGATTTAAAATTTGTGTAAATTGCGCCATATCTTCTTACGATTATTGAGATTCACTTACCTTCAATACCTGAAATAGAGAGTCGTAGGAAGGGGATAGTGGAAAATATAAGAATAATTAATTATAGGTATATCTGGAAATTTATTGCTGCAGCATCAATACATTATTTCTCATTGTCAACGTTGTGTCATATTTTGTACAATTTGTAATTATTTCTTATAAATAAATATGTATACCTATATGCATCGCAAATTATTAACGATGTCTCTATTTGCTTACTACTGTACAAGTTTTTAATGAGTAGCTGATATTTTAACGTGACAATTTAAATGAGCATACACAGCTTTTTCGTCACTGTGTATACACATTTACGTATAAGTATGATCAGTAATTCATTTGACTCGATTGTCATTGTGATAGGATATTAGCGCTAATGACTGCGAGAGTTTATTAATATTTATAAAATTTAGAACCACATTAGTTAAGAAAAATTAGAAACATAAAATTTGAAGATTTTTATTTAGTGAATAACTGACAGCGTCCAAAGCACCACCGAATGCACTTATGCCATAACTGTGCACCGTAAATTTCTTTTCTTTTTTTTAATGTCTAAATAATACACTTTTAATCAATTGGTTTCAACTCATGCGGGATTCCGCAGCTGTCCCATTCTACACATAATAAAGTCAAAGGCCAACTGTGTTTTAGACAGTGCATGTCTGTAAATGCTGATCTTATCGACAGTGTATATCTGTATTTGTTAATCTTACCGACAGTGTATGTTTGTAAATGCTGATCTTATCGACCGACGTATGTCTATGGTTGGCACGGTACGACCGAGCTTCCGTACGAGCAGGCTTCCATAGGTACTCCAAGTCTCCAATACAACAGCAACACACAGCACACTAAACGCTTGGCGTACGTAAGCAATCGAAGGTCTGAATTTTATAGATTATAATATTAATTAGCGTTGTCACAGTTCACAAAATAATGTCGTTAGTATAACGTTTGGTGATCAAGTGGTATCCCAATATTTCGAAATGGTTCGAAGTGGAGAAAAGTAAGTAGAAAGAAGCTTGTTATTAAATGAATTTATGATAATTTTTGAGGTTAAATCTAACAACGCCTTTTGCTAATCGCCTCAATAGAGAAAGGCATTACAGAAGAAGGTCCAGATCGAGATCTCCATCACCTGAAAAAAAACGTAGAAGATCTAGGAGCCGTGATAGAGAAAGGGAAAAGGGACGTCATAAAGAACGCCGTAGTCGATCCAGAGAAAGAGAACGTGAAAGAAGTGACAGAAGGGAACGATCGGATAGAGAAAGGGATAGAGATAGAAAACGGTTTGACAAAGTCTTATTATACGTTATTTTAATAAGTATTTATTTTAGGACTAATTGTAATAGTTGTCAAATAGCTAATAATCCTTGAAAAGATAAAGAGAAACACATATGCGATATGAAATAATTTTCTAGCATCGCATTGCTCACAGATAACGATAAGAATTTTTAATTGTAAATATCAGCAGTGAGTTTCTTCAATTTTTCCTTCATATTTATTTGTACAATGAATTTTATATATTTATTTTTCAGAATTTTAAAACATTAAAATTCTATCGATAATTTGAATATCTTGTTTAAATTGTTTACAAACTTTTGGACCTCGACCGTACATGAAAGATTTTTATATAATAATTCAATAATCTATTGAAATTGATTGTTTTCGGTGTACTAGTGGCGACAGTAAAGAAAAGCGTCTTACAGGCTCAAAATCCTCACGCTCCGGTAAAGATCGATCCAACAGATCGAGGTCACGCGACCGTAAGGACAAAGATAAAGGCGATGTGGAAGATTTGCCCTTTGACCACACAAAATTGGACAAGGTATTGTTTATTTGTTTATTCAAATGAATCCTTCCATAGAAAACAAAAAGAAAAACAATAAATTTATTTTAAGGCACAATTTATATTAAGTTTGAATAAAAATTTAGGAAGAGGAGCAAAAAAGGTTGGAGCTAGAGATGCAGAAGAGAAGAGAAAGAATCGAGAGATGGCGTGCTGAAAGAAAAAAGAAAGAACTAGAAGCCACTAAAAAAGATGGGAAAGCTTCTATTCTAGCAAATCTTCAACTTCCTATGAAAAAATGGTCTTTGGAAGACGATAGTGACGAAGAAATTCCTGTCATCCTTAACATCACTAAAGAAATAAAAGACGAAGGAGATATTAAAGAAGAACTTGAGATTATACCGGAAGAAATCAAGATTCAGGAAGAAGAAGTCGATCCTCTTGATGCTTTCATGGCTGAGGCGAGTTTGATCATCCTAGTATAACTAGAACTTTAAATATCTAAATAAGTTGATAATTTTAATCTTAAGAGGTAGATTTTTTGATAGAAATTATTTGAAAATATTCTCAGAATTAATTGATCTTGTTTTCAGGTTCAAGAAGAAGTACGCAAAGTTAATAAGTTCGATCCAAACCGGTCAAAGTCAACCAACAATGGAACTGGTACTGGAAATCCACAGAGCGGTGGTGTGGTAATAGTAACCGGAGTTGCCAAGAAACAAATAGTGAAGCAAAAGGGGGAATTAATTGAACAGAATCAGGATGGATTAGAATATTCCAGCGAAGAAGAGGGCGAAAATCTTCACGAAACTGCAGCTGGGATTGCCAATAAGCAGAAACGTGAACTGGCCAAAGTTGATCATGCGGCAACGGATTACCAACCATTTAGAAAGTCCTTTTATGTTGAAGTTCCTGAAATTGGTAAGAAATCACACGATACAATTTTCTATGAGGTATTTCATCATTCATATGAAATAGAAATCAGTCTAACATACTGCAAATTAATTTACCGTGCAAAACTGAATGCATTTCTTTATTTTTTTCTTCATTTATGCAGCTAGAATGACACCTGAAGAGGTAGAGGCGTATAAAGAGGAGCTCGAGGGTATCAGAGTGAAGGGAAAAGGTTGTCCAAAGCCAATAAAATCATGGGCCCAATGCGGTGTAACAAAAAAGGAATGTGAAGTATTGAAAAGACTTGGCTATGAGAAGCCTACGCCAATTCAATGCCAAGCAATCCCGGCGATAATGTCTGGTCGTGATTTAATTGGAATAGCAAAAACGGGAAGTGGAAAAACGCTAGCATTTCTTCTTCCAATGTTCAGGCATATACTGGATCAATCTCCATTAATAGATGGCGATGGTCCAATTGCATTGATCATGACTCCGACTAGAGAACTATGCATGCAAATTGGTAGAGATTCAAAAAGGTTTACAAAATCCTTGGGGCTATCTCACGTATGCGTTTACGGCGGCACAGGCATATCAGAACAAATAGCAGAACTGAAGAGAGGTGCTGAAATCATTGTCTGTACACCTGGCAGGATGATTGATATGCTTGCTGCTAACAGTGGGCGAGTTACTAATTTGAGAAGAGTTACTTACGTCGTATTAGACGAGGCTGATAGGATGTTTGATATGGGCTTTGAACCACAGGTATAAAGAACTAGATGTATTAGTAGTTTCGCATAGGATGAATCATACGTGATTATTGGGTAATTTGAGCATCAAAAGGGATCACGATTTCTTTTATCCTGTTATTGTTATTAATAAATTCATTTATTTTCCAGGTGATGAGAATAATGGAGAATGTTAGACCTGATCGACAAACTGTTCTATTTAGTGCAACATTCCCTCGCCAAATGGAGGCCTTAGCTAGACGGATACTAACTCGTCCTGTCGAAGTACAAGTTGGTGGACGTTCTGTAGTGTGTAAAGATGTTGAACAGCATGTTGTGGTTCTTGAAGAAGACCAAAAGTTCTATAAGTTGTTAGAGGTTCTTGGACATTACCAAGACAAAGGATCCGTGATAGTATTCGTTGACAAACAAGAAAACGCTGATACACTTTTGAAAGATTTGATGAAAGCTTCTTATTCATGCATGTCTTTACATGGTGGTATTGATCAGTGTGACAGAGACTCTACTATCATGGACTTTAAAGCTGGTAGAACAAAACTATTAGTCGCAACATCCGTCGCAGCTAGAGGACTCGATGTCAAACAACTTGTTCTAGTCCTTAACTACGATTGTCCAAATCATTATGAAGATTATGTTCATAGGTGTGGGAGGACTGGCCGCGCTGGACACAAAGGGTATGGCCAATATTTGTATAAAACATATTTTCAATCTTTGTTAATCATTAAATATAAAAAACTAAGATTGATGTGCAAATTTTTACCATTAAAAACTATTTACCACAGTTTTACACAATTTGATTAAATTTTCCGTGTTTCAAATTTCTGATCTACATAAAGAATTACTATTTCGTCTCTGCAAAGAACACAAAGCTATTAATTTCCTCCTTTTTCTAAAAAAAAAAATAACATTCTTTTCCATGTTTTAGATATGCATACACATTTATTACGCCTGAACAAGAAAGATATGCCGGTGATATTTTACGAGCCCATGAATTGGCGGCTGTACCAGTACCAGAACCTCTACGCCAGCTCTGGGAGGGCTACAAAGCTCGTCAGGCAGCTGATGGAAAGAAGGTTCATACTGGTGGAGGTTTTAGTGGTAAAGGATTTAAATTTGACGAATCTGAAGCAGCCTTGGCTAATGAGAAAAAGAAATTCCAAAAAGCTGCCCTAGGACTACAAGATTCTGACGATGAAGATATAGAAAATGACATTGATCAACAGATCGAAAGTATGTTAGCTCCCAAACGAACTGTACGTGAAATAGCTAGACCTTCTGCAGCCAATCTTTCCGTTCCTGGACAACCCGTACCCAGTGCTACAGACAAATTAGAACTGGCAAGGAGACTGGCTTCTAAAATTAATATTGCTAAAAATCTTGGCGCCGAAGCTAAGGGCGCTACTCAACAGGCTGCAGAAGCTATTCTGAAGGGAGCAGGACCCACAAATCTTATTACTGTGAGTTTATATGTTTGGATGAAAACTTGATTGATTTTTAAAACTTGTCTGAAAGAAAAACATTTTCTTAAACCATAAATATTATCTTTTACAGGCGAAGACGGTAGCTGAACAGCTGGCTGCTAAGTTGAATACAAAACTCAACTATCAACCTCGAGAAGAGGATCTAGTTGAAGGTGAAGGTGAACCTGGTGAACAAACGTTCCGTAAATATGAAGAAGAGCTTGAAATAAATGATTTCCCTCAACAAGCGAGATGGCGTGTTACCAGCAAGGAAGCACTTGCACAAATATCGGAATATTCAGAAGCTGGACTCACTGTTAGAGGGACTTACATAACACCTGGTAAAGCTCCTCCGGAAGGTGAAAGAAAGTTGTATCTTGCCATTGAATCAACTAGTGAATTGGCCGTTAGTAAAGCAAAGGCCGAAGTATCTCGTCTTATAAAAGAAGAACTTATTAAATTACAATCGTCAGGAACTCATACGGGATCCCGAGGACGATACAAAGTTTTATAATTTCTTACTTTAATATATTATTACACCATAAGATTAGTTAACGGAATAAATAATTCTTTGTATGTATTACATATAAGTACTACATAGTTTTGAAACAATTAAATATTATTTCAATACAATTCTGTATCATATTGAACTAAACATTTGATTATACGTATGCTAAAATACGAAAAGTTAGTATTTAACAATAAAAAATAAAAAAAATAAAAATATCAAATTTTATATAGTATCACTTCTTAGACATACGACAAACAGACTCCTTCAATTCTTGAATTTTTTTATCTTTCAAATTATTACCGTCTCATGCCTCACACAAATAGGTAAATAAATCGCTAACTTTTTCGATCTCAGCTAAAAAATCATCAAAAAATTCATGGAAACGGTCTTTGAAAATCAAAACTCTGCATATATTATCATATACTAGAATCTCAAAATTGCTAAGAAACAAAGCACGATGAAATCAGACGATGGCAAAAAATCTTAAACATATTTAAATTTCATGAAGTTCTTGTCGATTTCTTGATTCTTGTCCTTCTTATGGCTATTGCGGAAATGTACTAAGTACATTGTACTTATTGCTTTTGGATTTTAGGGAATAAATTCTATCCACACCAATACTAAAATGTAGAAATGATTGTTTTCTTTTTTTTTTTTTTTCTTTTATCTGTAACAACTCATGTATCGATATCGAGATTGAAATTGGTATGATCAGAAAATAGTTTTATTTAGTAATTAATATTAAATTATTATCTTACACATATATATATATATAATTATATTCATGCACCATTGCTTATAACTCTCTTTCTTTCTCTTTCTCTTTCTCTCTCTCTTTTCTCTTTGGTAATATAAATTGAAAAGTACATCCTATATACTACATTAAACTATGTAGGCACTAGGAGGATCACAGACTTGGAGTGAATACACTGTTAAAAAAGTGTATCCATATTGGGTCAATCAATACATAGTTTATCCTTAGAGAGAAGAAACTATTGAAGTCAACGTAAAAAAATCATCTCTGCAGCCCATCCCAAGGCCACACTCTTCACACACACACTCTTTCTATACAACAATAACTACTTAAATAAAAAATAAACAATTCGGTATTCATAAACTTCCATAGTGTCTATCCCCTTGTTAATTTACACTACAAGTTATTTTACGTCGATATTCCAAAAAACTGTACAATCAGTGTAACAGAAATCATCGCGACCAGGGATCTATTAGACCCAGAACACGATACGTGAACATGTGCTATTTCCGCTCTTGTCAACGATCCCAAAGGCACCTCTGACAATATTTTCGGACTTCTTTCCGATATTCGCGTAACTATTTTCTCCATTTCCGATATACAGCTCTGTAACTGTAGTGCCGATGGTTTCTTAGGAAGTGGTTGATTGATGATGAATATGTCTCCATCGGGGGTCAATGCGCCTCTTAACACACACTGTGATACTTGAACTTGTCGCCCCAAGGCAACGAGCATAGCACCTAACGTTACCGCGTCTCTATCCGACTCTTCATCCATCATATATAAGATCCGATCAAGCTGTAAAACAAATAAAATAAAATCAATCGATTGTCGTGTCAATAATTTCTACGGTAAATTCAATCTATCCCATGTTTCGACACGCCGAAATTAAACGACAAACAAACATTTCAAATTATTTTATTCTCACCTGTTTTCGAGAGTAAAATAATCTCGCGGCTCCTCCACAAACCGGACAACAAGCACCGGGCGGAGTAACGCCGATACAATTCGAATCGGGTAATTTCGGACATTGTACTACTTCCCCACATCGTGGTCTTGCAGTGTCACCAACTAGTCCAACAGCCACGCAAGGTCCTAGATAATCAACTACTGTTCTTGCTGCCCAAGCTGTGCACTCGTTGGCATAAACTTCGCCGTTTATTCCACAAACTGGACCGCGAAGACTGCATCCTTGAAGACATGGACCTCTGTATCCTAAAGTACCACCGGATCGAATCAAAGCACACAAAGAAGCGTATTCTCTGTTATCCTTATCGCAAACAGGACCACCAGTATCATGACGAAGGTCACAGTCCAGTGAAATGCACTCATGCTGAGGACATGGCTTGTGGATATTTGATAAACAGACTCGGGGTCTACGGACACATATTTCCGTACTATCACATGGGTCAGATGCGCAAGGATCTCTGGATAAACAACTTCCGAATTCGATCTTGTTGGGTCTTGTACCGGCGCATTTTGCCAGACATGCCGAAGCGAAGGTAACCCCAAGTCTTCCGCAAACTGGTACGTAATGTGCTGGACAATCGCATGGCAAAACAGGAGTTCTGAATTCAGTGCAACTTTTTCGCGAACATGTGATCTCTCCTTTGAAACAAGTACACGGATTACACTCGAGGTAAAAATTTGATCTGTGCGCTACGAATCTGTCTTGAACCCAGCAGGAGTTGAAAGTGAAACAGTTCAATTCTCGACATTTTTCCAAACCGTGCAATGTGCACTTGCAAATTTTTAAACAACCCAATTGATCGGCTCGTGGCACCTGAACCCAAGTGCCGAGAGGTACTCTCTGTCTCGATATTTCACCCAATGAACAGCTTGCAACACATTGATGTCCTTTTTCCGCGTTTGGATGAAGGATACAAACCTGATCTCCTGGACAAGGGTTCGGTATGCAAGGAGTCGTGATGTCTTCTTTTGGTATAAGAGTTTTGCCAAATTCAGGAGCATCTTCAAGGTACGGTTTCAGGGATACACACGGCTTATCTTGCCTCGGTGGTGATAATTTTGCACACAATGTGGCAGCTGTGTGAGGTTCTGTTATAGCCGACCAATCTACACATCCTGAAAGAAGCTCTAGACAGTCGTCTCTACATAGTCGCGTTTCGTGAATGCGTGACTCGCACGGACGTAATTGAAGCAGGCAAGCTGCGGCTCGTAATGTTTCCACTGGACATGAGGGTGCGGCTCTTACTGGTAAACCTAATCCAGTAATTACACCACCTCGAACCCAGTGGTCCGTTTCCCAATGTGCCGCGTCGTCCGCGGCCGCTGAACATGTCCTGAATAATAAAAGCGAACAGATTTTCATCATTATTTTTACGGACTAATTTAATCACGATCAATTACTAATCTTCAGAGATTTGTTTGGAATAATCACCTGAATAACGTGGTCGGTCTGTCGTTGAATCGCGAACAATAATTCAATCCTGTACATCCGGGTTCGCAAGGGTCGTCAGAATCTTCTAGACATCTTCTAAGTTCTCCTTCCATCGGTGATGAAAGACATTCAGCATCGAGTTTAGACCATGCCGATTCCCAGTCTGCTTGAAACACTCTCGAACATAAATTTTTACAAGTTGTTCTAGAGGCTCGGTAACAACATGAGAGTTTCGCAGCGTCTAAAGGAAGTCGTGGAGTTTCTGGCGGCGTTGTTGCTTTCATCATACAACCCCATATCGGTGACTGAGGCATTGCTATACCACATTTTTTCTCCAAAGCGTCCAAAATGTCACGATTTGTAACCGCAGTGCGTAAAGTCTTACGACATGTCTCTAAACAGTCTGTGTTGTTCGCTTCATCGCAGCAGTGCAAGTCTATAGATAAATAAGTAAAGGTAAGATTAGCTAAGATATCGTGATATATCGACGAAGATGTTTTATTTAAATACGGCTTACATTGCTTTGGATTCTCAGCATTTTCTGCTTCAGCTAAATTCCTCAAGCACTTAGGCATTTGATTCTGACAATTGTTATCGTTCTGTTTATGCGACGTTTGTTTACCGGGATTTTGAAACGTAGCCTTGCACACAGCACGGCATGCCTCGTTAGCCACATTACTGCAACACTTGTCGCTTTCTTCTTGCCTTTCCAAGCAGGAAAAAAGTCGAAATTCATCACTTTGTCGACAATCTGTTTCCAAATCTTTTCTACCACCGGCCAAGGCACATGTCGCTTTGCAAATTGAGTTCTGTGACAAATGGCAGCATCCTCTGCCTACCCAATTCTCGTTCTCTCGGGCTTCTGTGTGAAGAAAAATTTATTGATTGTATATTTATACTAAAAGTTGGGTCTACGATGTTATATGTATATCTGTATACAATTTAAGCTTACAACAGCCATATAAATTTCTGGATTTTCCAATTTAATTTACGATTCAATTCTGAATATTAAAAAGCAATGATCAAATATACATGCAACTGGTCTCCGCAGGTATGAAAAGATTCAAATTTTATACCATAGTGATTTACGGACGAACTTTCAAATTATTCAAATCGTTGGAATCAAATATACATATATACCTACACATTTATAGATATATGATTGTATGCTTTTAAAATATGGTTTACGATTCAAGTTTACATTTACTTATAACCAATGAGTAGTAGAATGTGTAGAGTTGATTTAAGCGTTACAGATAAATATTAAAGTTGAATTAGTCATTATAGATAAATTGCTTTGCTAAGTCATAGGTCAAGTAAATAGAAGATCTTTTTGAGATAGTGCCGCTGTAGGGAACGCTACTCTTCAAATATAATATCTAATAAGTGGGCTAGCGCGGTCGAAAGAGATTACAGCCGTATATACACAGTTGTTATGCAAAAAGATCACATACGCGATATTACTAGCTATTTGAATAAATTTTATGACCAATTCTTATCCTTTCTAATTTTAAATAACGCGTTTAAAGTAACTGGAATTTTTTATTTTTGTACTGTTCTTATACGCAGGAATTACCTATGAATTATATTTACTAATTAGTTAATTACAGCTCTGAATCGCTAGGAACAGTGTTTAGTACTAAATTGACCGATTATATATTGTTGGATAGTTTACTTAAGCGAAGGCTGGTATGAACGTATAAACGATATGGAATGTTTGAATTAGATTTGCGGTGATATTGGAAAAAAAAAAAGAAAAAAAAAATTAAAAATAATTATAATAATTCCATGGTGGTAGGCGTCGTCGACGCGCATTATCCTGCAATCAATCTTGAGGGCAAACACCCGTTCCGCAATGCCTCGTAAGTCAAACGATATCGAGCGTCGACTCGCATGAAAGTATCACATAACGTTCCCCATGCTGTAGCACCACTCCGTATGGAATGGCAAATAAACAATCGAGAACCATTTCTGTAAGTAAGTACATGCATACATACGTTGAACATGTACGTTACCAGCTACTTACTTTCCACTGTCGAGTTGAAGCAACCCCAGAACTCCGCCTGAAATAAGTTCGCACATTAGACGAAAATAGAGGGGTATAATAAAACTGTTGAAACGTGAAACTATTCGCATTTTCGGGTTCATTTTTTATTGCCGTTTTTTTTTTTTCATTTTCCATTCTTTTTTTTTTTTCTTTTTCTTTATCTCTGACCACGAATCACGAATATAATGGTTGTGAAAAAGTGGGGATCAAGTTGCATCCTGCCTTTCCATTCATCTTTTATTACTACCGATCTAAACGTGTTGGGTAACACTACGAGGTAACACCATTGTCACGTTTCCGAACCATTTTATACATCGCATACCTATAAAGGCTAACGGTCTCGAATGAAACCGCGGTCAAAGTTGAATAGCTCCAACGTTCCGTTCAATAAGTAAAACGATTTCAATGGATCAATTAAACGCTGCAGCTTACCAGTTCCGACGAACAAAACTCCGAAATATTCCGACTTGCGTCCTCCCTTATCTTTGGATCTGCCCCAATTTCCACCAGACGAATCTGCGGGATATAAATAGATCGAAATAATAATTATTAAAAATTATAAATATGATACGCTGGAATCTGCAATTGTTAATTATTTAAATACCGATTATGTATACGGCAAAGAGGGAGATCATGGCGATGCCTGTTAGAAGGGAGTATGTATATGGGAATTCGTACAAAAAAAAAAAAAAAGAAACCTACGGAATGTGTATATTTACGAACACTGTCACGGCGTTAGGAGTTGCTTCCTCCGTAGCAGAGATGAATATCAATTATGAGAAAGAATCAGAGACCTCACGTGGCGTATCGCGTGCTCATTCAAAATTCAATAAATGTCCCGGGCGAGACTAGCGTCCGTTGGTTGGTTAACCGTTCGTTTGTATATGTACCAACTGAGAAGTTGAAGTTGATGCTTTACGATCAGCAACGGCTTCAGCGAACTTTGTGTCGCTTTATAATATCACTGAGAACAAGTCAACCCAAGGGGTCAGACGCGCCCCTCCGTACCATAAGTCACTGCCCGCCTCCACTAATTCGATTTGACCTCGAACTTTCCGTACCTCGAACGTTGACTCGTTCATTGCTCATTTTGCAACGGTGAATCAACCGATTCTTCATATTTATGTATGATATGTAAAATTTTTATGTTATCTAGATTTTTTTCGCATTAACCTGCGTTTTTCACGCACAATTACAATAATTCTCTTTACACCTATAAACGCTCGACGCTTCATCCCCATTTCGAAAATATATATGCGCGATTAGTTTTAGCCATGTGACAGCCGCGCTTGCAAATCCTTCACATTTTGCCTCATACCTCTGTACACACTCGTTGACAGGCAAAGAGGATAATTGCATTGCATGTGTGCAATCGAGGGATAAGAAAGTCGACTCTGCGTCCGTCTCAACCGGACGAAGATGCCCTGTACGAGAACGAAGCAGAGCGTCGCGGACCCGCGTATTTTCGTCGTGAGTATTCTCGGAGGTATGTGGAACATGGATGACGCGAAGATGGTCTGGACCCATAAGAAAACTTTTGGAAATTCAGCGCTGACCCTTATCCTCGACATTCAAACTATCCTCCTTCAAGCTCTATGACAAATTACACTTACTTTACTCGGTAACCTTGACAACTGGCATGAAAATTCAGAATGAACGGAACTCTTGGTATTGGTGGCGAAACCATTGCCAAGTTACGCGGGCAATTACCTCTGGATATGTAAACTGTGTACATATTTGTGAGAATAATTGTAGAGGTATCTGTAAAAGGCCGGTTTCATACTCCTTTGATTCTTGGCAGATAGCAGATACCACGCAATAGAAGCCCAACCATCAATAATTCGAAATTGATTAATTACTGAAGGCGGTAGCGCTTCAATTTTTGGCAAGTCATTTATCTTACGAATATGAGATGAAACTCTTGCGGTCGATCTTCGACCGTATATAATGTTATACCTATCCAGTTTATTTTTGGATACAACGTAACCAACCGCGTTGTTAAATTTTCGATCGATTATTTATTTAGGTTTATTTTTTGACCAGAATAAAAATGGGAAATTCATATCTCGAATGCTAAAAATACATGGGATCCTAAAACGTGAATGGGAAAGACGATTATACGAACGTATACGACTCGAGTGACGAATAACGTATCCAGCGCGTCATTAGCACCATCATTAACCAAGGCGATACCTATAACTAAAATAAGTTACATAATTGCGGGCGTTAAAAATTTGGGCAATCACGTTGTAGCAATTCATCCCCTGACACCTTTGCAACTTTATGTGATCTTCGAGATTGTAGTATATAAAACGGTGGAATCTGCTAATGCGATTCTGCACGTGCCTCAAGACGCGAAAAACTTAGCTGACGCTATTTTCGTCCCTTTTGATCCGCACTCGGGTTTAAAACGCGGGTCTACCCAGACGTGGTTGTGTGCTTACTATGCGACCAGTGAGTGATTGCGCCATGGTGTTAAACATCACCGCTTTCGGGTCCCTCGCACGCTTCACCCTTTTCCTTCCCCTTTTCCTTTTCCTTTTCCTTTTCCTTTGCCTTTGCCTCTATACTTTTCTCTTGATCGTGAGTTTGTCTCTTGGAGGACCCATGGCCGACACTCTTGTGTCTAAACGTCGTAAATATTACCCCAGGGTATTTAAGAAAAGAAAATATTTAACGGCTACTCGCGATGGTTGAAACACGAAGATATCGTCGACATTTTGATACTGCATAAACCGCATATAATTGTGTTTGTGTTTAATGTACGGTATCCTACGTCCCGGGATGACGTAGAAGACTACAGTTCTACCTCGAATCCACGAGACTTCCGGTTATTTTACTTTTAGATTCCTAAGCAGGAAGTCCTCATCAGCGTTGAGCCTGACGCAAAGATCTGTCTTTGCCTCCTGTTGCACGGTTCAACCCGCGACGACCGATTGTCTCATTGTGTGTCTCGGTAAATACTATACGTTACTGTTTTTACTAGCTTGTTTAGCTTTTAGTTTCTCATTTTTCTTTTTTGTTTTCTTTTCTTTTTTTTTTTGAGATCTTTGCTGCTGCTGCTTCTTCTTCTCCCGAGATGGAGATGTAAGTTGAGATGTTTGACATAATGAGAGAAATTCTTATACCGATAGTAATAAATTGATATAATAGAGAACCGAGTAAGTACTAAAGGAACTTTTGATGTATTTTTGTTTTACAATTTAGATGTATACGACTACGGAATTTATCAAAGAACTCTGCAGCTGACGCTTCTTGTTTCGAGTGAAATTAAGGCAGGGTACTCATCGGATAAAGAACGTGAATAAAAGTATTGAGGAGATCGTTACTTTTGAAAAACAAACGAACCATATATATCGCGCCTTATAAGTGTAACAAGAATGCAAAGATTAAAATTATCCCATTAGTCAGCGATCTCAAGTTGATCTATTTAAATATTTTAAACTCCCATCTTTATACCTTTATTCGAATATAGAGAGAGGAAGCGATGATAAAGAACGAAAGACTCCACCGGTTCTCGGTTTATATTCAACATGGTAACAGGACACCGCATACCAAATGCACCGTGGAAACAGTATCAGTGATATCAAAAACCCGCCTTTTCCAAATCCAGTTATAATATTTGCGTATGAATGAGCCGGCGCCCCGCTGCTCCTGCGTAAATCTCCCAGCAGGGCCAACGCCATCGATACCATCTCCGCTCCCGCTTAAGGCCCAACTTTAGTAAGACCCAAAACCATCCCACGTCGCATCGAACAAACAAAAAAAAGTCTTTCACTCAAAAAAAAAAAAAAAAAATCCTCTTAGATTGTTCAGAAATGAAAATTATACAGTCAACTTTCTGCTCAATTTTTTCAGTCCTTTTTATCACATTAAAAGGTATAATAAATTTTATTAAACGATTTTCAACCATTCAATAATCATCTCTGCTACACTACTTAACATCAACTATCATAGCAGCACTCAGCGTGCATGCAGTTTCGAAATTTTTATATGATATCTTTTTAATTAAGTGAGAAAAATCATCGCGAATTTTTCGGCTACGAAGATCGAAAGATTCACCTAACACCTGACCACTCTTTGCCAACGTAGGCCCATTCCTGGATGGATTTATGGACCAGCTCGGCCTAACCCGTAATACCACCCGTAGCCTACACTCTAACTCATCGAATAACGTACACGAGTAGGTGGTTGTTGTACATACAAGTATGTATATATACGTAGCTACCGATCAATCGCGCTCTTTATTTTATTTACAGTCGTTCGTCTCTCTCTGGAATATTTATGATCGCGTGATTTCATCGTACCCTCGATTGAATTGTAGCTATGCTTTGATCTGTTCGTTTTAACGAGGCTCAATCTATCAATCTTTGAGTAATTCGACGATTAAAATGTTCCCAATGCCTCGTCCAATTCCCGTCCTGTCCCGTCTCTGGTTATACTGTTAAACTTTACCAAAAGTTGGTGCGAAATCGATTAATCGAAATGTTTACACTCGAAGGGTCGAGGCAAAATTGATTGCTTTACTGCTTGCGTAAATCTATTACCTTACGATTGACTCCCTTCGTTTATCTTCGGATATCAAGTTACGTGTATAAGTAAAAAATAAAAAAAGAAATACGGATAAGCAGTTTTTCTGCTCTTCGTATAGTCATGTGCTTGTATAATTTAGAGAAATTATTGTTGAGCAGCAAAATTTAGAATTCGACGTACCTTTGAACAAACGCTGCGACAGGAACCAGCGGCTAAGTGGCAACAGATAATCTCTGCAACAGATAATAACGACGTGGCGTTAAAGAAAAAAGGATCTAGAAAAATCAGTTTAAAAAATGGTCTAACGTGCAGAGCTCGGACCCTTGCGGTCCAATGTGTGTCAGGTCCAATTGACAAAAACCAGATTTAAGCTGGTCTGCGTTACGTCAGAAGCCGGGTTTACCGTGAGGACCTACATATTCTCGCAAGGCATGTGGGCCCGATCCGTCAAAACTCAAGGGCCCACCCGTATCCTGATCTCCGAAGGGCGCCCCGCGTAGGGAAATCTCTTATTTTCCTCTAAGTGAAATATATGGGTTAAACGGAACCCGGATGAGTGGCGAGTGTCTCCTAAACTCCAACTAGGTATACTCTCCATCCTTTATGGCTACAAATTGTCGATAAATATAAACCATGCACACGCATATGTATACATACACATATACTAGACTTCCAATTAAATTTAATAGACAATAATTAGTCTGCCAACCTACGTTTCCCCCGCATTTATACTCGTCCCTAAACCTAGCTCATGCCATCGAGGGATGTCGCACCTACTAAGAAATTAAACACATGCACTTTGTACTCTGCAAAAAGGATTTCTACAGCTCGATGAAATACTGACGGTAAATAATAAATGATCGTACATCCCTAGACGGAGAAAATGTTATAGTGAAATTTCCTATGACATCTATGGTATAAAGAAAATTGATTTTTTTTAATCATAGTGAATTTCCCAAGGGGGGAATGAGGATAATTTTCTGTGTGTACTATAAGAATTCTCTTCATGTTGTACATATCTAGTATTTCATCAATCGAGATTCTTCACTGTATTTAATGGTAAAATATCCCAATCGGCAATATTCACAAAGTAGGCACAGGGAAAATTACCATGTTGACTATAAGTACATACGTGATTAAAAAACATGGAAGAATTTGTCATGCGAACATGTAAAATCCTCTCATGCTCTTCAGCTACTATAGCCAACATGGTAATTTTTCCTATGTATACTTTGTGCATTTAATAGCATTGCTGATTAGAATATTTCCCTATAATCCTTTCTAATACCTGTATCGTCAATCGTCGAAAAGGAATTTTAAACTATAGATTATTGGTGTAGATTGTACGGTGGACAAAGTGGATATGGCTCCATTTGATGTTTCAACAAAGGTTGATGACCCGTGCCATTAAAGGGTTAGTGATTAATCACATGCCTGATGCTACTGGCAAAGATCGTCCATTACTATGACTTATATTTATAGATAGCCGTATTATACGGGTATGTAAATATATACATAAAGATATTTACGTATGTGTAAAAGGTTCAAAGCTTCGCCAATAGTTAAGTTATAACTTTGCTGTCTCAGGCTGCTCCGTTAACCGGAAGTCTTTGATTTCAATTTGACGCGCTCAGCGGTTTCCTGAGAAGCTTTACCAGTGAACTATTGCTTATCTACCAAAGAGACACGCGTGCTTGCAACCATGGCCGACTGTAAACTTGTAACTGGAGCAGAATTTAGGGCTACACGTTGATAGAGCTTTCTTCGTAGCTGTCAGGAGATCAAAGGCTTTAGTGAGCTTTTGAACGAGCCAAAGTAGCCTTCGGCCGCAACTTCGGCATATGCCCTACATAAAGCCTCCACCTTCTGGAGGACGTCACCACTCGCTTTTGTAATCAGAATATGTACCGCGTTGCTTAATTGGGTGAATTTGAATTATCAGTAAAGTATACGAAGGAGCAATCGTATATAAATGGTAAAAAATTTAAGGTGGTGTGATTTTTCTACGAAACTTATGACACTTTCCCGTTCGTCACCTCGACGTATATCTTAATTAGAAATATCACTTTTGATGGTAATTAGCGCAACGTTGATTAGGTAAGACTCGACATCCTCCTTGGCACGACTCCGCTTACACGAAAAGCTCTATCCAGTAGTGGTTGGTTTCCGTTGACTACTGACACGGTGATTGCCGCAGCATACGAAAATAACTAGGAGTTTCGTGCGGTTTACTAGTGGTCGGTTGGTCCCTCGACTATAACTCGACGGTGGGTTACCGGCTTACCAAAATCCAAACAGTTAAACAAACGACAGCACATTTTAAGGATCGCGTGGGCTCGGCGTCAAATCGGGTTAATCTGGATCAACGACTACGGGATATAATCGCGTTCACGTCTCGCCGTTAAGCCCCTGGAACGTTGATTCGGAGCGAACCGTCACGCCCACCGCAACACACATACACATCAATTAATATTATTTCATTATACGGAAGTAATCAGAACTCGAATTTCTTCTCGCCATAACTTGTTCAGATTTTTTGATACGGAATATTAACCAACAGCGAAACAACAAAATCTTTGCCCTTTTTACTCGAAAAACAATCTCGCAGTTCACAGACGAATTAAGTCGCGTGGGCACCGAGGAGATAAAACTCGTCTTTTGGTTGAGCTAAGCTCGTAAAAGACGCTAAAAACAGCATAACGTACTTGTCAGAGTAAAAGGTAATAAAAAACTTTCAACTATTTCATACCCTTCGCTCTTTTATAGTCCGTTTCTACATAGACTTTAACATGGGCTTAAGACGACCCAGTAGTAATCTAAAACTCGACTATTATCAGCTTGGGAACAAGCTCAACAAGTGGTACAACTTGAACAACTGGTTAACGCGACGACCCTCGAGATCAGGCTCGGGCGATAGAAGGGTGCGTCATTCAAGCAGCAATAAAACAACGTACTAATCGTGGAAGAGAGGACCATTGAAGAAGAAGTAGTCTTGACTCTGATTGTAAGAATCAAATTATTTTTTCCTCTTTTCTAAGTCTTGAATCTGTTCAACGTATAAATACTGGGTTTATTTGAGCCCCGAGTCCCTTGGCGTCTTGACAAAAGTAAACCTATACTGACACTAAACAGACAACAGCTACTAACATTCGACTAGCTGTTTGAAAAAAAAAAACTAATAGAAACAACGATCGTAGTATTTTTATTTTACGATCAAAAAAGATCTTTGATCCACTGTACCGTCTCCTACTGTTTCCTGGCTGATCACAAGCCTGTGGCTATACAATTCTTGAAATATTCATCTATACATATATTCATCAATTTTAGGAGGTATTATACATACTCAAATTTATATAATAGCCAGTGTTGTATTTATCTTGGGATTCCTTTAGTCTGCAATGTTCTTTATTCTTGGTATAGAGTAGCGAGGTAAGTGACACTTGGGTATATTACCATTCCTAACGAAGCGCGGGAGATTAATCAAGACGGTGGTAATTCCCTCTTCTCCTCATCCATGGGAGGATTAGCATGCATAGAGTAGTGCAGCCGGCTGCAGAGTTACTACCATACTGCACCGGCTCAATTTGGTCAATTACATACGATGACGCCATTAATTTGTTAACTCTTTCTTGACAGAAAAATTATCCCGAAATCTTGACTCCTGCATGTGTAATATATAGCCACACATATCCAGACTTAAAGGCGATTGTAGAAACCGTATGATAAATTCATGCAAATAAATTCTCCGCGCGTGTATCTTATATAATGACAATACGACGAAATAAATTTCAAATGGTAAAAATCTGTTCAAATTATTCGCCCTTTACGGATATATCACATATACGAGATGTATGTATGTATAGCTGCAGAACGAAACAAGTATCGCTTTGTTGGGAACACTTTCTCCGAGTTTCCGTGACAACCGGCACGCCTTGGATCTCGATTTTTCATGGCTTAACACATATTCGAAGGGGGATACTAATTACAGATTAACGTCCCTAGGGACCATGAATACGATAACTAGGGTCGAAGAAATTAATATACAACATATACCATACATCTTAATCGTATGGCAAATAGAGGTGAGTCTCGTTTCTCGGTAAGGATTAAACTTTTATATATCTATATATGTATATACAATACATATTACATCTATACTGCAGCTGACTCGTTCAAGTATATAATCTGTATTCCGCGTAGGTTTGTATACATATATATGTATACATATAGGTATGTATACATATGCAATTCGTTGATTCGATCAATTACCCGATGACGTCACGCTGCGGGAATTTGTCGCCATGAATCCTCGACGTCCGACCATGCAGTAAGCTAAGTATACGTATAAAACTATAAACGCGCGAAACTATGCTACACTACAGCATCAGCATCAGCATCAGCATCAGCATCAGCATCAGCATCAGCATCAGCATCAGTAGCAGCAGCAGCGAGCTTACTGCACTCTGCACAGTTTACAGTTTACTGTACACACTGTTTACCAGGGTACAGAGTTTACTGCCTACTCCGACTGCAGCTGTGCCCCCGTATCGCGCGACGAGGCCGACGACTCGAACTTTAAAACTTTATCCCACGCTTATGGTGCGTATACCCGCGATTACCAGTATTTTATCCAATGTAGATAATTATGAGCAGGAAGACAAACGGTGATTAAAATACAATCTCCCCTTTAGCTTTTTTGTATACTATTGAACAGGAATTATTTACTTTTGGTTTTGTTTCTTGGAAAATGCGGACAAAATAGATAAAATGATAATTTGTTTTTTTTTTAGATTACTAATGGATAACATGAAAATTTTATCCGTGACTTAGATCAGAGTGGGTCTATTCAATAACTGCAGCTAAATATTTTCACTTGCCAGATCCTGCTGTAGAAGATTTAAAAGTAAACGAAATATAATATGTGTACCTAACTATGCAGTTGTATACCTTCTCCAGGTCTCCGTTAAAGGTATAATTTATCGATATAATTACGGGTTATAGTTGGTTAGTTTGTTTATTTTTTGGGTTTGTTTTTCATGAAATACGTATAGCAGTTTCCGAAGAGTACGAGTATATAAACTCCCATCTGAAAGGAGATTTCGATTACGAGTATGGAGCCAGTACTGAAATGCAGTTAACCCCGTTACTATTTTACAGGGGTAAAAAATTGGGAATAAAAAAAAAAAAAAAAAAAAAAACATGCCATCCTATGTGTCGTTAGTTTGTTTAGTAAATCCTGTGAAAACACGTGGACCTGAAGAAAAAAAAAAAAAATTTATTTTATCGCCTTTATACTACCGCAGACAAGTTTTATGGAGTCGGGTTTTTCGAACCCCTAAATTTTCACCGCGCTCGACGTACTGGTGTAATTAAGAAACTTACGGTACCTACCTACTTTTTTATCTTAGCTAAAATAATTGAGCATCTCAGTTTTTTATCTGTTTTATTTTTTTTTTCAACTCTTTATGATAAGGATTAATATTTTTCACTTAACGCATATGTATGTATGTATGTATTGTAGTATACGTCCTTCGTATTTATGCGCGCTCGTGAACCGGAATTACGGATACAACTGCAGCTTAAGACGGTGTGGTGCAGCTTTGGTGCGTCCGCATCGGGGTGTCGGGCGTCGGTGCGTGGGTTCGAGATGTGTGTCTTGTTTGAGTTTTTCTCTCGCGCGAAGCTGTCACTTGTTTTATGTCTTTATTTATCTTCTCCTCTCGGCCCTACGGCGAGTATCTTTTATAACGGGTGGCAGAGTTCGATTATGCAAACAATACCGTATGGTATATAGTTACATATTATCGATTTTAATCCCCCCACAAGACATATCAGACTACAGATAAGTAAATGATAATAACACAATCTGTAATTACTAAAAAAAAATAAAAAATTACTCGCTTACCAATTTGATATTAAATCATTCTCTCATCACCTTCATTCACATAGAATTAAATCCAGTTTTAAAGCGCCACACTTTATAACTATCTCCGAAACTAAAGATTGAATTGCAACCTGTAGCTTAGGTATATATGCATCTCGGTCCTCAAAATATTTGTATGCGCTAAACAGCATCATTCCTATATCATCTTAATGCTGGGGACTGGACCACGACGCGGCAGTCAGTCACGCCTGGCACTTGTTCGGAACAGTTTCACGCTCACTTAAACTCCCATCAGATATATCCTCCCTCCCAACACCATCCCGCCGTCACATGCGACGAACACCCCTACGAACTATCGCATTGAGATGTTAAAGACCTGCAGAACCACCGCAACTAATATATACGCGTTACGGTTTATAATTTGCTGTATGGATGACATGTAAAATTTAAAAAAATTTTATACGACTACATGATCTGCAAGGAACTTCATTGTAAAGAAAATGGATAAGGCGCAATGAAAGTAAACGAAGGAAATGATTAGTCCCAATTTCCCGAAAAATTTTATTTCAATTTGATATTCGATTTTTTCAGATATTGAGATGAACGTAAAATGATCTACGTGCAGCTTTGCAAACATGTGGATGAATTAAACCTGAGTAAAACGTACACCACGCCACGTGTAACCCACGACAGCATGTTTGGTGTAATAGCAGAGCACCAGCAGTAGCAGCAGCATCACAGACTTGTGAATAGTGAAAATTTTCCCGGTTTAATTACTTCCCGTTTCACCTCGTCGACGTCGTACCAAATTTACGATATACTCGCAAAGAAGTTCGAGCCTTACAAACTGTACGAACTTTTATACGACCCGTTGACAAAATACTTAACCCCTGTATTTGATGCTCGTTTATCCTTCTTACATGATTAGTTTACTTATTTACATATTTTTTTATAGTATCAATCTTCTCACCGATCTGCATAGAGCCACTTATTCATAGAATTATATCTGATCATTGTCAGCCAATCCGTTAGTTTAATAATATGCGGAAGCATGATATCGCCATCCGATAAGAGCAGATCTTTCGCATTTGCGTTTGGAATGTTCTTCCTTGAGTAAGACTGGCAGCAGGTAAGTTTACGTATAATTGTAAGTAGTCACGCTTGAACGTTTACTCGAAGAGATGAATTGGCCAAGATCTGATCTCGAAGGGTGAAAGCAAAGAATAAGCTGGAATGATCGATCCACAAGGCATTGGACCGTTAGAGTAGGAACTACACTTCGATCTGCATCCACCGGCTGTTTTTCTGATATATAAATTTAGCAAAAACAAAAGAAGAAAAAGTCCAATAGAACGAGGACTCGTCGGGGAACGGAGGGACGGTTCTTAATAAGAGAAAAAGCAGATAATGACTGACAACTATTTATATCCAACGGGGTGCATATTGCTGCCAGCGTACACCGTTTTATATATACCTATACGTATACTATAAGCTACTCTTTGGTGTAGCTTTGCTGCAGCGCCTCATTTAAATCGGAGTGCTCGTGATTTTCGTCCTAAGTAAAAAGTTCGTCACGGTAATTATCAATTAGCCAATGCACTTTATGGATACATGGCTACGCGTGAATGTAACGATATACAGACATACCTAAGCTGATATTTGTAGAGCCGGAAGGTGGAACAAACTCACAAGTGAACCTTTTTTTTTCCACCGCTTAGAATTTCATCAATTAATTGTTGTATCATATTTATAGTGATGATTAGTATCGATTAAATTTTATTCAGAGCATCGTTAGACTAATTTCAATTTAAATAAAAACATCTCCAAGGTCCAGTTTATATGATTCCGAGAATAAAAATGTTTTTAATCTTATATCACGCAAGTATACTAATTAAGTAATTAACCCTAACACAGATCGAACTTATATACCTATATAACATGCAGTAGCTACTGTTGTGTATGTATGTGACTATTTCTGATAGACGAAACGGATAATTAATTCTTGTTTTACTAAGTCAAATTTAAAATATTAATTAATTATATTCATTAATAATTTCAGCGATGATCATTTGGACTATTAACTAAATGATTATGGTCGTCCCTGCTGTAGTAGTGATGTACAGGAACTCTTATGTCACTTGACAAAAAGTCTTTTAACGAATACCCTAACCCGGGAGTAACCACCGAGAGTATATGTATTGTATATACATACATGTGTTATATATGTATCTATGTATACATATATACTCTATACGAATTATACTGTTCAGGCTGAGTTTACTACGTCGAGTTGTTACGAGTTAGCTGCATGGTCTCTGATGGTTATTAAAAGTTAAAAAAACAAAATAAAAAAAGAAATTCCTTTTCGGAGACGCATGTGTCGGGAAGCTGTCGTCGATCTCTTCTTATATATGGATGATATAGTGGTGCGAGAAAAGGGTCAATGAATCCGATTTTTTATTCTATATGTATATTATAAAATACATATATACAATAGTTAATTGAGTGTAAAATTTATAAAAAAATTTCATGAATCCTCGTAGTTTTTGACTATACGCAGTATAGTATATAAACCCGAATTCATAATTTCGGATTACAAGGAACTAGAGAAAATTAATTCTGACCTAAAATTATTCCCATATCGCTCGATTCTATTCAGGATCTTCGACGATCTGACTTCAGCGATTCATCACAGTTTAGGAGTTAGACATAAATTCGTGTAATCAAATTTGATGAGTGAATAAAAAAAATGCTGTTTTTTAGTCTATTGATTCCATACTGACTAAACTTTCGATCGAATGTATATGTTTCGTTATCAGAAACGCCAATTAACCGAATGACATTAATTATCTACGTTTATCGTACTGCAGTCTGTAAATATATATATTTTTTTTTTTTTTTTTGAGAAGTAAATTCTATTTACATGAAACACTGATCTTATTTTATTATAAAAACTTGAAACTATGTGAGTGAAAATCGGGACATTGAACTAGAGGTCTATCAATATTTCGATGACTGTGTCATACTTTCGGCTCGAAAGTTTTAATATATTATTGAAAGTTGAACTCGAGCTAATGAATTAATATCATCACCTAAGTACATATACGAAATAAGAATCACTCACCTTGTCCAATAGCCGATGAACCAATGTTGGTATAAAAAATGAAAAATATGGTAAAATACGATCGAAATCTCGTTGTCATTTTGAACGTGTCCGGATAAATAGCCCTCTGTTATCTAACCTTCAACCACGTAATAAATTTATAATAAAATTTACTTATAAAGTTTGAGCAATCGTCAGATGGTGTAATTGCGTTTTATAAAACCACTCACATTGTAGATAATTATTTATAGATATCTTTGCTATAGTTCTAAATACATTTCACGGAGTAACGTGACCGAGTAAAAACCGTACGCGCGCTCGCTGGCTCGCGACTGACTGACTGACTGACTGAGCTTTCGAACCATTTGAACGTACGAAAGCTTTTGCCGCGCCTCCTTCTTCCACACTCCGCTCTCCACCAGCCTTCAGGAAGATATTGCGTGGGCGGGCGGTAGTCGGGACGCGTGCTCAGTGTCAACTCGTACTGTAGCTCCGCTGTTGTGACATTCTTTTGGAACCCGTGTCCACCGTGCGGACCCTTCCGTTTCTTTGTTTTTATTTTACGTTTTATACTCACTGCACCAGTTTCGGGTGGGTTCGAATTTCCCTGAAATAGCCTCGGCCGGAAAAGAACTCTTGACACATTCGAAAAGAAACAGAAATGAAATGTGTCTAAACGTATACGCAGAACAATAGATTATATGGCTTAGCGTAGATTTGGATATAAAATTTCTCCTCAAATGCTACAAGAATTTCTTCGGAACTGATTAAAGTAGATTCTTAAAAACTACGTTGCGTTGGTTCCGATTTCACCGATCCTTTTACAACACGGTGCAGGCTGTTTGTTATATAGTACGCATGCAAATATCAAGGCACACTTACGATCAATGTCGGTCGTAAGCGATATGCTGTTTTGAGACTAAAATTTTTATGTATGTATGCGTATACGTATATGTATAATGCCTATCTACACTTTCTGCGCGTTCCACTTAGGTAGGTACGTATATATTCAAAGCGTGTTTATGCACTTTCCAATTTTTCGCAATTAAAATTCAATCGAGATGTGATCGAGTCTATTAATTCGAGCTGTTACATCACCGTGAACAAGGTCTATTCTGTATTGCCTTTAGTGATACAGGATGAGGAAGTCGGGAGTGAAAAATGCGATAACCCAAGGGCGCGCATCCGCTGATACGCCGCGGTTTACCCTCGCCGCGAGTCAATGCTGTAGTGCAATGAATCATGAAAGATATAGAATAAAGGTCAATGATCCTAAGTATCTAGTGTAATATAATTTAACTAGAAAATATCTTATTTCGTATAAAATGAATTATTTTCTTATACTTCACGCATATTTATTATTCAGGAGTGAAAATTTCCTCGATTATTGACGAGTAAAACGAGGAGTAGTAAGGAAGCACCGCGCGCAATACACCGTGATTGACGGATCTTAGAGATTGCCTTTAAAGAGAGATGTAATTTATTAATTTATTCTCACAATAAATTGCTCTCAATCCGCACGTGGGCAACGGGCAGTGCACAACCAATCCCAACAATCGCCGCAAGAGGAAGGCGGTTACATTTGTATAATGGAGATGTGAGAGTGCAGCGATGTACAGCGCTTATAGACCTTGTTTGAACTCAATGGAATAGAGTGTTGGCTTGAAGCTAAAGAAATCCCACAATTTCTGGTTTTAGTTTAAAATCAATTTCACGCCATCGATTAAATCGTCGTGTACGTTGCTAGATGCTGAGTACCTAATCTAAACTCAAAAGATACTTTTTATCAAATAGTACCTGTGTAAATATATTTTCGTACTTATATACATATAAGTCTGTATATATGGATCAAATCTTAATTAAGGCAAAGTTAATAATTAATTACGTAAGACCGTAAGACGATTAAGTAATTGTTGCATAATCGCTATCGAATATTAATATACGCAATGTATATATGATTTATTTGGTTGATATATCGAGGTCCGTTTGTTCCTTTCGCTATATTACACACATATGTACCATATACGACTGGTTTCTTGACCTAAGCCTGTCACAGAGCTCTCTTACTCTGTTATGTTAATCGTTTCGATATATAAATATTTAAATGAAGTCGAAAAACTGTTTACTATTAGTTATCGCTATAGGCATTCCGAGCCTATATAGCTTTAACACAGTTTGCAATTTAGAGCCTGATTTAACACGCAATACGTAACACCTGTTACTAACTACATATTGCGATAAAACTATATAAGAAAAAAAATAAATAAATAAAAACATCTCACATGTTAATTGAAAGGCTTATAGGTATATCTACGACTTATACTTACAACGACGAAGAGCCGAAGGCCAAAGAGTTCATTTTTCAAGAACAAACAGAAATACGTATCTACTCGTTTCATTGAAATATGGTAATCAAAGAATGAAAATTTAACAATACCTGTAAGTATTTAATATTGTATTGTAAGTTTTGGTAAGAGTGTATAATTATGTTTATGAAATCTCAGCTGGTTTAGCGAGTTATGAAATAAGATTACATAATTACTATATGCTGTGATCGTTAAACGGAATATAGCCATAAAAAATCATCCTTTCTCTTACAAGCTTGACAATGAATCATGTCATCAAAATGAAAAAAAAAAAAAAAAAAAAATACAGCTCGATTATAGCATGGGACCGAAAACACGTTGCAGAAATAAAATATATGAGACGTGCATTTATATTCCATGCATGTTACTATAGTTACACCTGAGCCGAATACTGTGTGGTGGAATTGACCCTTCAACGCTTACATAAATTCAGTCAAGTTTAAATAATACGCTGTATAAAATCATTGTCAAAAATTTTCCATGTATTCGGAAATTTTAACAATATATCAAAAATTCTAACCAAGTCACTCTGACTTCCAGATTCAAATTTCTCATTTTTAATATCCATCGAAAAACGCCGGTGATTTGTAAATGGTCAAAAGTACTTCCAACTCTTACGAGTCTCAAGATGTCATAAGTTATCGAAAAAATTAAGCTCGAGAGAAAATGCTTACCGAAAGAGCATAAAATTTTTCTGAGCAGTAGCGTTTGTAGTGAAAAAAAAAACCGTGGGAAAAAAGATAAAAAAATTTCCCTGTGACGTTCACAGGAGAATTATAGCCCAATAAAGAGAGAAAAATGTATGTGAAAGAAAAAAAAAAATGAAATATGAAAATCTACACTTATAGGTATAAGTAATATGAAACTGTTGTTTTCATCCGCAATGTTTAGTTTATGGGTGTATAAGCAGGAGCTGGACTATATGTTCCTGCGTTTGAACTTACGCCCTTCCCGCTTCGTCCTTCGTCCATAACGGGCAGCGACCGAGGCAGCGACCCTTCTAAGGCCAATAAAGGGCAGTTGACTGACTGCGGTAGCACGAAACCTTTGTGACTCTGTAAGTTGGGAGGTCTAGAAGCGCTCTTTGCCTGCGTACATATTTGCCTCGCACGTTCTACCGTCGATAAACACTTCTGGAGACAAGTGACGGAGTAAGTATTCGAGTCCCGCAAAGAAGAGTATAGGCGAGAAGAGGAGAGACGAAAAGAGAGAAGTAAATAAAAGAAAGAAATAAAGAAATGAATGAATGAATGAATGAATAGTTCCGTGAACGCGCGCATCCTCCCTCGACCGCCGGCTGCATGGCAATGAGGAGGTATCCCGACGTTCATGGGAAACAACACGCGGTTGTCTCCTAACGCGCTATATGCTAAAGATTGTCAACTCGTCAGGAGAATGAATCGCCGTCAGGATCCGGGTTGGACGTTGAATACTTAGCAGAAGGACTAAATTTACAATTTCCGTTACGAGTTACGGCTCCGTGTTGTCGGCATGTCGATGCATTGCCATCGCAGGCGTGCGAATTGACCAACAAATACTTAATCGATTTTTAACCCTGAAATGAATATTTTATGCGATCGATTAAAATGACGCTCAGTTTCATTCTGGACGACTCGGAATAACGGAAACTCGTTTTATATACGTAGAGGAGGTATAAAGGAAGAATAAATTTTGATTAATAATATTTTATTATTGTGTTTAACGTTTCCTCACATAACTCGATGATGACCTTTATATCCTGGGTGCGCCATAACGTGAATAACTAAATATGACCTTAGGTTAAATTAACATAAAATATTTTATACGGTATATCATTGCGGCGCAACGGGCAATCTCGCAAAGTTCCGACTTTAGATAATCAACCGTCTTATTCGTCCCAAATTACTGTCTTCGAAACAAAGTAGAAAAATAATTGCATAAAATATATAGAGAATGGAATGATAATGTTGAATCACGCGTATATAGAATCATAACGCATGTATTATATGCGCGAGAGATGCAATTTAAAAGCCGCACCTTATGGATACATATACCTACTTTCATAAACTCGATTACCAATTCCCAAACCTTTGAAAATCAATTTTCTTCCTCAAGATTCAGGTGCAAAGACCGAGTTCTGCTCTACAAGGTCAAAATCAACTCATTCTCGATGTTTACAAACTGTAATGGGCGGCTTACACGCATCGGGCCGGTGAACCCGGGAAATCCCAGTAAAATATCCATATGTATGTAGATAGGACATTGCTGAACGTCGGAAACTGTCATAGAAATGAAGACATCATCGGGAATTGAATTCTGACGGGAATACCCCAGAAAAACATTCGACTGGAAGTTGTATAAATAGCTAAGCTACGTGGCTTGCAAAATTCATATACTTTTTTATTTTCATCGCAGGATGCTCTTACTTCATTCCAACGGACGACTGAGGTTTTATTCTTATATTAAACACATTTTCTGCATTTTCAAGCCTTCGGTACACTCATTAGGTATGCAGTAAAAACAGCGCGTACAGCACTACCGGCCGTTAAGAGAATTATTAACTAACAACATCTGCAATATTATGCATTGATAACAGTTTTCATTCACATATTTTATAAACAGTAAAAATAAAATTTGCCAAAAGAAATTTTCGCCCTTTTGCCTAGTAATAAATGGTAATATAATGAGGAGCTATTCGTACGGCTTTTTTTTTATGTAGATGATGATCATATTTTGAAAATGATAATACGCTAAGGTTCGGTCTATACCTATATAGATCCGGCCAATATGATTTGTTCGTAACTGAATTTAGGGGTGGCTTCGGTTGATTGACCGATTTGGTTGAACTATAGAAATTGAACCGAATTTATAATCCCCAAGAGTAAACACCCTTCTAGAGTTTCGCCGTTTACCGACTGGGTAAAAGCCGGAACAGGGTGTTCGTCGTGACCTGGAAATATACTCAAGGGGTTGAGAGAGGCGCCATGTTTCCGCGTATGCGCACAGCGACTTAAATCCACTGTGTTCCAATATTTTGGAGTGATTTTCGATCGGTTAAATTCTCTTTCTTGTAAATAACTGTTCAGTTGATATTTTACTATCGCATTGATGATACGTTAGGGGTTGAATGAGAATTAACGTTGACGCTAATTGAAGCCGCTTAGATGTTGTTGTAGTTGGATAAAATTGTGTTAGAAAAATTGACTTAGTTTCTGTCATAACTCTTCTGGATCGAAAAATTCTTTGCAACTGGAACTCTGTCTCCCACGAGAAATTAGAAACAAACCTTTTAAGAAATAAAAACGAGGATTGTACCGACCGAACGATAAGGGAATAAGGAACACCAGCTAAAACGTAGCGCTGTGCGCGTTGGGGGTAGAATATTTCGCATATGGAGGCAGTCGAGGCACCGTGTTAGGCAACCAAGCCTACACGGACGCCAAGCTGTGTTGCATAATATCTAATTAAGTAATATCAATTTTATCGGATCTTGTAGTTATCGGTGCAAAGTAAGTGATCATTTATTTTTATCCAAAAATTTAACCATCCAAAATAGTTCACTACAGACAAATATTCACCGCTCTACTTCCTGTCTAAATCGCACGATGGCCTAGTTACCGTCAACCTTCCCCTAAAACGATATAATGTTGTTTTTTGACGCATAATACATTGCGGTAATTATTCGCTGTATACTATATAGCCAAAAATTTAAACTATTTTATCTAATGATTGTAATTATCATTATTTTTCTTTGAACCCCTTTTGTGATGAGATTTAATTGATTTATCACCCGCCGATAAGGTGGCGATATAAGTGTGTAGTATAACAGTGGCAACGGATGCAGTGCACGAATGTTTATTTCAAACTAAAAAATATATAACTTATACACATTTATTAGGACGTGAAAGAAATCACGTTAATTGCTATATCTGCAGTGAAGTTGAGAAAATTCTGTTACTTTGGTAATCAAACAATTATATCGACACTCGAGATCATTTTGCGAAAAAAATCTGGTATCATGCTTCAGATTATTACAGTTAAAGAACCGCTCGAATTTAATGAATTCATTTTCTTTCATGAATGAAACAAAGATGAACTCTACATAGGTAGAACCCGCGATAATCTACCGCCATAGCGTATTCTAAACCATTCATTTTTCATTAACTACCATTCTCTCGAGGTTCACACTGATGACGTTTTAATATATAAATGAAGAAAACTTTTCGGGACGTTCTAATTCTCGTTTAGCAAGTTTAAAATTGATTTCATTAACGTACATACATACATATTCTACATAATGCCCCTTCACGTGATCTATAAATTATGTATAATTCTTTAGAAATGAATTAAACAATTAATATACTATTTTTAAATGTTTGTATTTAAGCCAATCATGACTATGCCTATACATATGTCGTACATGAAGAGAGAAAAATTAAAAAATTATTTCTTTCAATTATTTTAGACGAGTGAATATTTAAAATATCGAAATGGCAGCTAGTAAACCTCTAGAAATGAGTTACACGTGTGAAATTTGTGGCCTAGAAGGCTTCAACGACGAAGAAATGAGATCGCACATGGTTATCTATCATCTCCAAGGAGCAGCCAGTTGCCCTTTTTGTGATCTTGGCGAAGTATCACCTGCCGAAATGCTGGTCCACGTGAACAGCGCTCACTTAGACTACCTGACACCAAGGTTCTTAATTTTTAATTTCTATTATACCTATAAGTACACGTATTTCGATATAATCTGAAACCCTAATCAGTACTGCTATACAAAATATACATATTATTCAATTCAATGAATTATTTATTTATTAGTCTATACAATTACATAGATATTTATATCTACACATAGATATGTGAAGTATATGTGTACGTACAGACTAACGTATAATCAATAACATATTAACAAGAATTCATATAAATGTTTGACTACATGATGGCTTGATTAAATCGTTTTATCTGATCCTGCACATATAACAGCGGGACTCGACATACATACTATATCGAGTGAGCTTTTTCATTCTATCGACGTTTTCGCATCTTGAATAACATGTTTGTCAATCGTAATAGATTATTTGAATTTGAACCGCCCTCAGAATTCCACCAACACAGTTGCCAAATTTCGACTACGATCAGCTGTTGGGGCAATAGTAATATGTAGTTGAATCCAATTTGAATTTGGCAGTTTCTACTTGTTTTTATACGGCGTGTATTCTCATGGGTAGTTTCTAAAAAAAACATAAATCAATAAATAAATCGAATCTTTATCACCAAAGTCTTATGTTGCACATATTCAACGGTCGTCAGACGAAAAGGAAACGGTAATATATCGCGATGATGATAAACTTTTCATTCAAATATGTGTCCGATACTACAGTCGATCAAACCGTTCAAAGTGGCGATAAAGTATAAACAGACATATCGTTAGTTTGAGGTTAACGCGAACTTACATACGTGTTGTCGTAAACTTTACTATCCCAATCGATAATTGACTATTATGTGATAATATATTAAGAAGTATTTTTTTATTCAGTACTCCGGAAAACGACATGATGGCATTTATCGACGACGATCCAACAACAGACAGTGATCGTTACGACGAATGTCGTGGTCCATCACCACCTCCGCCTCCACATCCTCACAATCATCAAAACGGTTGGGGTTCGCCCCCGCCGTCACAGCAATCACAAGTAGACCGAAAATCCAGTAATCCTAATCTAAACAACAACATAAACAACAATAACAACAGCAGCGTTGTTAACGGTGAGCATTATCCATTTTTTTTCATATTTTATTGCTACGCGAATATGGCCAAAGTCGTTTTCTCTTTATCTCAGTACCAGAAGGCGCCGCTGGTCACGGTTCGCCACTTCGTTCTGGTCTGAATCTTCAACTACGTTCACATGCCTCGCCCAGGCCACCTGTACAAGAGTGTCCAATGTGCCCTTACAGTTCTGACAGCCCACTAAGACTAGAGGAACACATTAACAGGCAACATTTTGATTTAACTTCACCGTCCTTTCCGCCGGAATCACCACCGTCTAGAGACGGTGTTTTCAATTGTCCTTTATGCGTTAGATCCTTTCCTCATGCATCTGATTTAGAACTACACGTCAACATCGAACACAAGGATATACTCAGGTGTGGGAAGAATGCATAATCTTATAGTATATGTGAAACTTGCTTGTTTAGATTCTGGTTGAAAAGATTAATTCTTGTTTCCATTGCAGCCCAGCAAATGGGACAACAACAACATCCTCCGATCATAGCAGTACAGAAAGCTATACACCCGCCTGTCCAGTTTGCTTGAGTACTTCGTTTAAAAGCAGCGACGAATTGACTGCTCATATAGAAGAACACTTTAACAAGAAAGGTGCGCCTTCGCCAGTTACACCTGATGTATCTAGCGATCGTATGCTAGCTAAGGATATGGAAAGGCGAGAAAAGGAGGTCAGGAGATTGAGAGAACAACGTGAATTTGAAATGTTGAGAGCGCAATATGGTATGGACAATCAGGGAAACTTCAGAGAACAAAGTGTAACAAATATGCAACGGGCTGTTTATGCCGGTGAAATGTCTGTGGCTGATTATTATGAAAGACAAATTGAACTTAGGGTTGCTGAGAGCAGCGGTATAGATGATGGAAGTTCCTGCACTCGTGGTGAGTGCAAATAAATGATCAAAAAATATTATTAAATGATTATTTCATGACTCAAGAATCTAAACTTCAAATTTACGTGTTAAATGGTTATTTTAAATTTACAGGACTGGTTCCGAAAGTTAGAGCAGTCAGTCAAGCATGTAGCAACGTTGTAAACACTTTGATGTGCTCTACTGTTGACCACTACGGATCAACTTATGGAGACAAAGGATGGGGGTGTGGATACAGAAATATGCAAATGTTAATTTCCAGCTTACTTCAGCATACAGGATTCAACGATTTGGTATACAAGGCATGGGGTTCTAGTATAGAAAGTAGTAGCACTACTGAGTGTCCGTCTCGCAGTGCTATGCCATCTATTTCACGACTTCAGACGATAGTGGAATGGGCCTGGGCCCAAGGCTTTGATATTCAAGGTGCTGAACAGTTGGGCAGCAAACTAGTTAATACCAGGAAATGGATTGGTGCTACAGAAGTTGTCACACTTTTATCGAGCCTCAGGATAAGGTACGATATGCAATAGTGGGTATGGATCTTTAACTTTGGATTAAAAATAGAAAAATGTAATTTTTATTTAACAGCAACATCAATGCAGATATTAATTCCCTAATCAAATCAATTTACTAAAATTCTCGGTAAACAGATTTATTTCATTCTGTACAGGTGTCAGTTGGTCGATTTTCATAGACCTACTAGTTCGGATGGTGGACATCCAGAGATGTTCAATTGGGTATTGCAGTACTTTCAAAGGAGTGATGACTTCAAACCACCTTTGTATCTACAACACCAAGGTGATTTTACTTACACTTAATGGTAACATAAATTTCTATAAATATATAGTTTTATGTATTTATCATTTTTCAGGTCACAGCAGAACAATAATGGGTGTCGAACAGCTAAGAGATGGCTCTATAACAATGCTAGTACTAGACCCTAGTCACAGCCCAGCCCAAATGTCCCAATTCAGCAGCACGAGCAGTGCTCCAGGTGCGATGCGTTTGGTGAGAAAATCTGCCGCTGCTATGAAAGCGAGACAGTATCAAGTTGTAGCAGTTACTGGTATCATGGATACAGAATATCAGTATCAAGTGAGTTTATTTGTAGAATTTATTTGGTATGGTTTATCTGCTATCATTATCAGCAGTTAATTTTTTTTTTTTTTTGTGTTTTTGATCTTTGATATTTTATTTTCTGTATCTCTCTTGGAGATGCAATAAGTGTATGTATACTTTCAATGTGATTAACGAGTATTGATAATTTCAGCAAAGCAAGGTGCTCCAATCGATGCGAATACCACAGGATAGGTGAGAGTCAGTGAATAATAATAATAATAATAATAATCATAATAATAATCTACGTCCTTCGATAAGTGTCCTATGGTGTTCCCTCGCTGCCATAACGAGTGCCAGTCACAATACCCTTAAATTAATATCTGTCACCGTTAGTAACAAGACTTCGTGACCATGGGACAAATAGTATACCGGTAGAAAAAATCTAATGCAACGTTGTCATATAGTTAATGAATATTCTTACATTACCTAGCCCATCAGTGGATAGGACCAGAATTACGTATGAAAATGAGTTTAACGTTCTTAAATAATTCAGATTATATTGAGTGTAGATAGTAACATAATTCTAACGAATTTACACTAGTCTATACATAATATTATTATTATAAAAGAGTGTGTGTCGGACACAAGTTTTAAAGTGTCTTCTGAGTGCACTATTTGCCAAGGTCTACTACAGTCTTGTCATCATTATACATACAAATTATATTTCATTGCATTTACCCTAATTACCCAAATAATTTTCATCTAAAGAAGATGAGAGAAAAAAATAAAATAAAATAAATAATCAATCATGAATTCTTGAATAAAATCCATTAATCTGTAAATCTATCATAAATATATTCTTAAGAATGTATCTGTGATCAAGTCAAGAAGTATGCAAAAAAAACTTACATCGTAGTTGTTAAAGTTACTTTTGTAATTAAGAGGTGTTCTTATCGTGCAAAGACACTTTAAAATTTCTATTGACCATTCCAATATGCCCGGCCCAAAATAAGCATGCTCAAAATAAATAAAAAAAAAAACAGAAATAAATAAGTATAATCACAACAATAAAGCTCTGAATCTGTACTCGACAATTAATAAGTACGAGCCAACAATTCAATGTCCATATATCTGCTGTTAATGCTCAATATCTTTGAACCGTGCTAGTTATGTCAATTCCTTTATCAATTATTAAATAATTGTCATCATTTCGGTAAAATGGGTGTAAACGGCCGGGATAGGAGAAAGAGGCTCTTATGTAGCTGTGATGCTATTATCTAATTAATGCTAATCACTCACTAGCCAAACCATTTTCGACTACACCCCAAACTCCTTATATTACAAGTTATTTAGTTGATTAGGGACCATTATATGTGTAAATAAATATCATGACTGTATTTGAATTGTTCCTGAGTGTTTACCAAAGGTAATAACGTCAAACGATAAATTTCTCATAATGTTTCATTGTAAAAAAAAAAAATATAAAGAAAAAAAAATTATTATTATTAAAAAAAAAAATATACAGTTTAGGGAATTTTTAATACTAAAGTAATGATCATGTTTTGCTTTGTAAAATCACACGGCAATTACTAAATTCCTAATTATACGCGGTTTAGTTCATTTTTAATCAATCAGAAATTAAATGATGATTTGCATGGTCTATGTACACACAATTAATTTGAAAAATATTTATTAACAGGAATAAACACTCTAAGTTATTAATGAACCTCTAAATTTTAAAATGTTTCTTTCCAATTACAGATTTATGATTGCAATTTTAATTTCTTTTGATTTTCTGTTTGTTTTTCTATTTTTTAGGAAACCTAACTCTGTTATAAGGTTTAGTTTGGAGTGTTAAAAAAGGGCTTTACCACACGTCGCACCAGCAATCAACACTCATCCCATAAAAAACTGCACTTACCCGTTTCACACATATAAAGTACAACTACTTTCATACAAATTATAAGTAATATATTTAATTACGTTAATCGATATAAGGCAACCTATTCCCTAGATCGTAAGGTCCACCACAATGCTGTGAAAATTTCAGTCCAATACTTAATCGTTAAATACGACTTAATAGACTCTCTATCATTATGTATAATACCTAATTATAATTATTACTCATGTGTTTATTATTCATTGACGGAAGGTGTCTCGCAATTATAAACATGATTATTTTCACTCTAGATAGGATAGTATAAGGATCATTTTATAGTCGCGTATACTTATTTTTCATCCAAATTTCTGTCCAGAGTCAAAACTATACCAAATCCTTCAATATTATATATACATTATTAATGTTTGGCTCTAGTTACCATTCATCATTATTGTATAGAAGACTAGACAAGTGAAAATTTCGATACGATTTTAATTATAAAACATTCTTCACAATTGCTTAAATCATATAAATAAATAACTTCCAATCATTAACTTGAAGTTTATTCATTGTTTTTATAATTTTGAGACACCAATTAAGAAAAGCACGTTAAATACGATGCAGTCGACTTTTTAAGGTGCACAAGACTGTGTCGTTATCATTATCTCATATGTATTTAAGCTATAAATAATAATAAATTGTTTGAAATCTCATTATTCAGAAACTTATTATTATTACTACGAATTGTCTAAATTATATTATTACTTATCAGCGAATAAATATTTATTTTTTATTATTTATTTATTTACTTATTTTTTTTTGTTTGTCTTAGCAAACTAAGATATAAAATTGTTATATACAATAAAATTTGAATGTTATCCATACGTCATGTCAAAATATATGCTTTGTTAGAATTCCCAATTCAATTGTCTATTATTATCAATTTAACAATATGTCTGAATTGATTCTCCCAATAAAAGAATTCGATTATACGATCCTATTGCTCTTTATATCTTGAAACTTTATCTATACAATTTCATCACTTACTGTAAGAAATGACTGTCAAATTTTCAGTAGATTAATGACTCCAAGGTCGATTTGAATCACGAAGCTAACTAACATCCCTGATTGTCAGTAGAGACTTGCCAGTGAGATGGAGAAGTCGGGGATGGGGTAAATGAACGGAATAATCTAAACAATGAGAAAAAATCTAGGTAAACTAAATTTATTTACATTAATAAAATCACAACAACTGTTGGAATAATTTCCGTTATTCTTAAATATAATATACGAACTAATAAATTAAATCAGATGAGGATTTCCCAGAGTTGTTTTCATTCCGTACGAATTCAATGCTGAGGTTTTCTAGTAGCTAATACTTATATGTTAAATCCTAATTTTCGCATGCATACTTTATGCGCTTCGATCAAATCTCCGCAGTTTTCTTCGCCCTTTTCTATAATGCTGTCAACAAATAAAAATACTTCTAATTCTTGATATTATGATCAATCTTTTTTTAGATTTAAGTCGTAGGACACATTCATTATAACCTAGAATTTGTCATACTTTGAAACAGTAATTACTCACCACGCATCTCTCGGCCTTTTTGTCTCCGGACATGCACAACACGGCTTTAATTTCTTCTCAGGCTCTATTGCGGCCGTTTTTGGTCCTCTTTCTTTAGTCGCGTCGTTACCCATTTTCAGAGAAATTGATCGCAAGTTCTATTCAAGGTTAAATTTGATTGAAATTTCGAAGTTCGAACCTACGCACCGGCAGCCAATACGATATGTAATGCTGTTCGAGAGATCGACCCTAGAATAGAGATGAGATCGACCTGCGACTTACGAGTCGTGTTTGCACAGCGATTTTTCTATTCGATTGTTGACTTGATGTAGATGGCGCATTTGAATTGAGGAAAAGCGAGTACAAAATCGTAATATGATGCAACTCAGCACTCCAGGCTGCAACGATATTTCCTTGTTACGTGTACGTCACTAGACTAACGATCACTTCCTACGTAATTCCTATACTTTCCGAGAAATCACGCAGATTTCATCTCACGCAATTCTATCTCTTAGTGACTTAATCCATGAACTGAGCACTTAGAAATATTCGAAATTTAAAGTTTAAACTGCTAAGTTATGAATATACCGTAGATGAAAAATCAGTTTCCGCTTAAATTTCATCATCCATTTTGCATATTCTTCAGCTTTTGGTTTCCAAAGAATTAGTTTTTCAAGCACAAACGTATAGCTGTAATTAACAATTGAGGTAAAAGGTGGTTGGGTAAAATAAGATATACTGATCTGATAAAATGAATACGGTTTAATGAACAGCCAATGAACTTTAGCATCAAGCTTATGTTATCTGACCACATAATCGATACATGATACATGACAATTGCATTATAATAGAATTTACTATAATAAAATACAATTGACACAATGATAATAAATAGGGGGTTTGAATTACGATTAACTACCAGAGTTAAACACAGTTATTTAAATACTTCGGATGAGTAAAATTAACTGGTGATTTAAACGCCAGATTATAGCTACAATGTCATTTTACATTTACATAATTACAATGATATCACTATAGTTAATCAACCATAATTAACGTTAATAACTCTGCTATCATACTTCAGGGTTGAAACTAGTATATTTATAGGTAACGAATAATGAAGTTGCGGGATACGAAGTCAGAGATGATACTTGTACTAGAGTCTCTTCGCCATCCGCCGCATGACCTTTATTGTCATTGACCCGTTATCAGAATTACTTTGTGGATTGCACAAGGTAAGCAATAAGGTCCGCGCGTTCGTCTTCTTTTTTCAATCCGGCAAACACCATTTTTGTGCCCGGAATGTACTTCTTTGGGTTGAGAAGATACTCGAACAGAGTATCCTGATTCCAGGTGATTCCTACAAAATACGAAATGAACATATTAAATAAAAGACCAAAAAGATATAGATAAACAAAGATGTTGATGCAAAACAACGAGATTTTCAACAAATATTCATTTTCAATGTTACTTTATCTCCACAAAATACGGTCTGCTTCAATTCAAAAATTTCTATTATCGTTCATGTCGCAATGTCTTGATCTTTTTTTATTTACCTTTGGCCTTGTTTGCTTCTGTGTAGGTATAGCCGGCAGCTTGGCCAGTTTTTCTGCCGATCAATCCATGCAAATTAGGCCCTACTTTATGTTTGCCACCAGCTTCGACCGTGTGGCATTGCATACATTTTTGCTTGAATATCTGAAGACAATGATAATGGTTTTTATTATTAGTAAAATATTACAATTTTCATTAATTATCTATCCTTAAATAGCAATTTCATCAGATTAATGAATGATCAATTTAAAGCTTCTCACCTTCTTTCCTTTTTCAGCATCACCAGCAGGGACTCCCATCTTTAATATGTGTTCTAGAAAAAATAAAATAAAATAACTCAAGTTAGATGATTCAAGCAGAAAAATGAATAATGAAATAATTATCTATTTCATTTAATTCAAAAGATCTATTTATTTTAGTCTGTGTTTTCAAATTCGAGTGAATTCCGATTTGATATGTAATAATTTTTTAGAACCATAATTGTTATATAATGAAATCGATGTTTAGGATGAGTGTCGAAAATCAGTCATAAACTAAAGTTTATCTATAATTTAATCCTGACAGTGATTGATAAAAAAAATTCTCTGCTAATTCAGGTCATCTGGTATTGATCAGTGACTCTATACACCAAGGTATACATATGTTATATGATTTTTGAACAAAACAACTTTTGCGCAATATGAAAGAAATGTAACATAAGAATTACGTGGCTAGTTTCAATTATAGATTCGTAAACAACCTTGCAAATCAACAGTGCACAAATACGCTAGTTTCAAATTCTTTCAAAGGGCGGTCAAATAGCGTGTTACGTCAGAGCGCAGAACTCATGTATATCTGTTTTAAAATATGGTTTTAAAAAAGTTGTTCTCAGGCAATAATCAGCCGTTTCTGGTATCAAGTATCAACGAGTATTTAATAAGAGCTGATTTTCGGGAATCAGCTCACGTCTTCCCGTGTAACATATACGCCCTTTTTACGCTCACGAGTTAGGTGACGTTATCGCGAATAAATGGCATGTTCAGTGATTCTCATACCTATTGCAAGACAACAGCCATGCGTATTTGGGACACTGGGACACTGGCTCACGGCCAACAATCATTATATAACTCACGTGATCACATTAAAACGTTAATAGATCAGGATTTAGTAAGACAAACTATGAATTCCCCGCGTTTTATAATATCAGAATATTCCGAATTAATTTCATTTTATACAGAGTTAGTAGCTCCGCGATATTGGGGGTTAGCAAAGATCATTCTAGAAAATCAATAGATTTATGAGAGAAATTTCGGAGGAAATATAAAAACTATTCGAAAATAATCACAGAACGGTTGTCAGATACTTGTAAAAGTGTTATTTCGAATAAATAAAGTCTAGAAACAATTGACATTACCTGCTCGGAGCGACTGTACAGACTCAAAGGTAACCGGAAAGTGATCTCAACGTTTCTCTACTCTCAATGAACGTTGAACTGCTCTGTAGCGTACGATACATCGATTTCACGCTCCAACGCTCTGTCTTACATCGAGATTTCAAAGCTCGCAATTATCGAATCTCGAGACCAGATTTGATTGACATCTCCCGGTGTATTTGAAAACCTTCGTCACGAATTTACGTCGGTAAATTAGAACTCTGTGAGAAAAAAATATTGCCGATGTTAACTATTATTCGAAGTCCGATCAGGCAGAATTAAAAGATTAAGGTTGTAGCTTAAAATTAGACTCATAAAGACTAGTTTCTATTAATTATTAAAAAAATTTCATCAGGCTAATTCACTTGGTGAAAAAATCGATTTTCATTAACTAAATGCGTTGACTGAAGATGTATGTATATTTTCAAATATATCTTCAAATATCTCTTCAGTTAACGTTGAATGGGAAAAATTCGATGGTAATTGAAGAAAAGATTAGAAAAAATCTCGGTTTTTATGACGCTACACATGTGGTTGACCACAGTACAGTGCTTCCCGATTTTTTTTTTTTTTCAATCCCATGACCATGGAAATAATATGTATACGGATAGTATTTCACTATCCGTACAGATTTTAATACTTTAGCTTTTAACATCGACCATTTACTAGTTCAAAATATTTATAAATTATTAAATAAACGAAGGACGTAATAATTGTATTAATGCCGTCACGTTATAACATGGCCACAGATTCAAGGGTGGCTTGTTCTGTTAGGGAGACAATGAAAAGCACGAGCCCTTCTGAATCTATAAAATTTAAATCAACCAACTAATTAAATCACTCTGTATAATCGTGTGGAACTATAATAAAATTAAAATATATATTAAATTTCCTTATGCGATTATTCTTATATTACTTACATCACATCGGACGCTCAACATTTATCTTTTATATCTTTTGCGTAATCCATCTAAGTTGAGGCGTAAAATTTATGTGTTTTTCAACTTATAATATGTCTCGCACTTGACCAGACTCGAATTTTAAGTATATGGCTGCAGACTGTCGAGGACAAAACTCGTTTCGTTATACCAGGAACAGCTGGAACACCTTGTCAGGAGGCAAACAAAGGACATACCTTCTACAGCGATATAAGTACTGGTACCTACAGGATCGAACAATCGAGCCCTTAGTCCCATTATCTTTAGTCGAGAAAGTGTGAATTATCCAAGCTCGGCACGATATGTCGCAATGTTTCATATAAGCTTCGTGCGGGATAACGCAGCAGGAAGGATGTGGTTCGCACATTTCCACCGGCTACGGTTTTATCACTCTTTCACTCCGATATAATTGCAGGAAAATATTTGCTATCTGCCGTTAAAGTTTAATCCCATTCAGTCGTTCGTTAAATGTGTAAAAGAATACCACGAAATGCGCAGCATTAATTATACCGGCTAATGAACGAGAAACGCGACAATATTTTCATATTAAATGAAATCTCGGTGGTAGATATAGCCGGAAATTCTTTGCGTTTAAAATCTTGAATTGTTCAAATCGTGTATATCGATTCTCTCAATAAAAATAAAAAATAAAAAATTTAAAAAAAATATGAAACATCGTAACGCTTCAGCCGTTGATGAAGGGGATCAATCGCCAGAAGACAATAACGGAGAAATAAAAACCGGTAAACATAAAGCGAAATCATGTCTGAGGCTTAAACTTGTTCGTGCATTCAGTTCCGGATCTATCCGTAACCCAAAAAGTCCTGATCCAATAAGTTCCGGGCAAAATTCACCCATGAGTTTTCCTGGATCACCTCGGGGAAGCCCAAACAATGGAAGTCCTGTATTTCATAAATCGAGGTCCAGATCATCTTGGTACAGCTTCACCCACCCTCATCGTATCCGGTCTGCATCGTCGATTTCTAACTCATCGGTACCTTCCCCGTGTACGTGGTTCGGCGACGATTCGTTACCTCAGTCACCGTACAGTCCGATAGAATCTGAAGAGGTTAAAGATGTGAAGCGAAGTTTTATATACGAAAAGACAAAGTCTAGAAACTCTTGGAGTACTGCTGGATCTTCTCAACGTCACAGATCGTATTCTTCTTTGTCAAATTCGCCAGTGCGTATGTCTCCCTTGGGTTTTGGCACTCGTGGCTCGAGCCCTATGACGCCGAAGGAATTGGATGATCTGAGAAAGGACTTTGCCGATCATAAACACAGGTCAAGACATTTCTGGTACACGATAACCAATCCTCAACGCCATCGGTCTTACAGTTCGCTTACAAATTCTGCTGCACCAACTTTTAAGTCTTATACTCATAGATCGGTACCTCCGTCACCGTGCAGTCCGATGACCCCAAAAAGTGCGACTTATGCAAAGAGTGTAACGGACCAATGGTAAGTAACCATACGCATACTTAAGTTTTTGGATATAAAACAGAAAGGATTATTATTTTCTACAAGGGAATGAAACTGCAGTCTTGCTCGAATCTGAAGAGGAAACGCATGCATTTGAAAAATAGGATTCATACCGATACTTTTGACGGAGTTAAAATATTGTATAGTATCAGTATTGGAAGGTAGAGAAAATTAAGAAGTGATCTTCGATGTGGTTTTTAAGCTCGTTCACTCATCGGTACCTACCTACCTACCTACCTACCTACCTACGTGTTATTCCAAGAATCGAAGTAAATGCATCGGTTCAGTTAAACGAGCGATGTCGTTGCCCGAAAGATGTAGCAGTTTAAAATCAGATCACGCAGTCAGCCTGACCGTGGTAGCTAACAACTATTTATAAGTATACTCGCGTTCTTCCTATATCCATCATATGCATACTGCAAATGAATATAGGATTTGATTCAAACCAGTAATATGCGGATCAAACATGCAATTTTATTAATATATGGCCCATTTCTCTGATCGTATATTGAGAATTTGAAACAAATTTTGTTGCAATATTATTTTTCTTCGTTTTCTGATCGGAATATACCTACGAGGCAAAAAGTGATTTTCGGAAGCTATTTCAGCATATTCATCGTGAAGTCGAATACCCGTTCGAAACTGCGCAGATGCAGTGGTTTTGTATAGAACCGTATTAGGTATATCACATGGAAATTAGGTACGAAGGTGAATTTGGCCCTTGGCTGCAGCATAAACGTGAACTCATAATGGGTGTTTCTGTCCCAGTTATATTATATGCATATACAGATTACTACAATTTTATCATTTCAACGAAAACAGAGTGCCCTTTGATACGGAGTAATCAAACGACGTAGCCTTTTCCTGCCTTTTATCTGACTTTTAAAAAGGTCAGGATACGATCCCGCTATAGCTGGTTCCAAGACTATAACAATAACCTACTACATTAATGGTCGTACAAAGAAGCCAGCAGTCGGTACAATAAACTATATAATGAATCTAGCGATTAGGAAGAGTCTGTGCTCGTTGAGGCCGCTCTGTACGACGAATAGAAACGATTTACTAAAATAAAATCCAGATAACACCAGATTTTAAAAGCACTCTTACGAGTACGTGCGGAAAGTGAGGATTCTTCCGCGCTTTTTCACAACAACCGCGGCGAAACGTGCCGTGGCTTGGCTTGGCTTGGCGTTGCGACGAGGAGGACACGGATGACCCGGGTCGATTCAGCATCGTTACGATTCACCGAAAACCAGCCCCGAAGCCCATGCGCGTTTCGCGCACGTCATGGACCGCCACAGCGATCGCTGTGTTCGCCTACAATTAGATATAGAGCTCGTTGCAGCTATCGCCGTCTTCCCGCCTACCTCTCTGCCTGCTTTCAGCTTTATACCAACACATACAAACAGGCGTTAGGTCGCGGGCTTATGCCCACGCAATACATACACTATTACGAAACTCGCGGTATATGGCGCTAAAACGCGCAGGCTCGCGGAGGGAGTAGAGTGGTATCAGCGCAGCTCCGAAGGGCCGTCGCAGTGTGCCTTCCTTTACGTTACTTTCTGTTCTTTCCTAACGAAAAACAGACGCGTGAATTTTAACCAAAAGGCTCCAGGTAAGTGACGAGTAATAACTTTTACTTTCATTATTCATTTAATTTATATAATGCCAATCATATTTAGGCGACAGGATTGAAAATCCTAATTCATTTATTCGCGATTTCGTATTCATAAATAAAATTTACTTTCATTTCATTTCAATTTTATATACTGTTCCATTTTATGACGATAAGTTTGAGTTTTTGAATTTGTTAGTTAAATTGAGTCTTGAATAAGTTTACGAGCTTTGAATTATTCGGAAATCATTCACTGCTACTGTCATTTTAAAAACGTTGTTTTATACATCTGACTATCAGTCGGAAACTGGGGTATACATAAACAAACGAATAGTGGTAGCAATCAGAACTTCACTAAAGTGTCATTCAACGCGATTAGAAAATTTCTGGATCACTGAATTACGAGATAAAGTGGCTAAGCGATGAGAAAATCATAACGTGTTGTAGATAATGTGAAAAATTCAGAACCTAGATGTGAATTAATCGATCCGCTTGTAGGTATTATACATATTGTCAACTTCGAATCAATAACGACATGAAAACATAGAAATCGTTAGCAATGAAGTGAGTCTACGACGTGTACGTAACAGATGGGCAGTTATGACGCAAAGCAGTAAACTGGCCGCGACATAAATGTGAGAAAATAAAACAGATTTTAAAACTAGGGCACTGCAGCGCTATCCATCGATTACGTGGCTCACGGTACATGTATGTATGTATGTACATACATACGTATGTACGTACATGGGCCAGCAGACCCAGGGAGAGACAGCTGGTAAAAGAATTCATATACATATGTATGTATATGTATGTTACATACCTACATGTTCACGTGTATCTGGATTTGAAAGGTTTACCCTCTTCGTGTCCTGTTTATTTGTTACTTTGTTTACACTAGATTCACCTAGCGGCATGATACTATAACTTACGAAGATCAATATTGCTTAATTTCTTAATCGTAAAAGCATATACATATCTAGGAGAACCCGGGTTTACCGATCAATTTAGTAAGGATATTAAAACTGGATCTAACCGCGTTTACCAATCAGGAATATCGGATGTAACTAAAGCCCGCGTAAGATCTTCATTTCTTAAATTACGGTTTTAAAAACGAAGGGAATTATTGGTGTATATAAATTAGAAATTACTTTCTCCACCCAGTTTCTCATCCGATAATAAATTTCATTGAACTGTTACTTTCGTTAGACGATGTAACGCGTCACAAATCCGCTTTAGCATACCCATGTCCACGCGATAGATTGTGTAATACGATATTATCGTAGCGATGACAAATCGAAATCGTTGATCTTTTCCGGTGAGGATATCGTGATGGTATAAATGTATACAGCGGTTCAGCAAAAATGGGCAATTGTCGTTTCGGTGGTAGAATCGGTGTCCCAGATCAAGGCGAAAAAGTAGGTCTAGCCGTGGGCTTGGTCTCCGGACCCTCGAGATCGACGATGTGGCGCAAGCGCGACCCGCGCGACTCACTATCTCAGGCTTTTCGTCCAACACGTGACTGACACATTGCATTGGTTTTGTTGTCGAATTGTTATACATATATATATACTTTTTTTTTCTTATCCTTCCTTTCTATAGTTTTCGGGAAAGCTTTCACTTTTATTGAAACAATTTGGGTTAAGTCATTCGGATAGTCAGGATATAACAAAGGGGATTACCTAGTGGGGCATCTGTCTTCATGTAGTATCTATCTTTCTATTATACTCACCTATACCTGTAATACCGTAGCGTCGTGACTTGTGAACATCGAGGGCGAACGCTAATAGCGTTTAATCATAATAACAGCAACCGTCGTAACGATATTAACTTATTAAGCTATTGGAACTAAACGTACGTGCCGTAACCGTACAACATATAGGTATATGTATTGACAGGACGGAAGAAGACTTGATTTTATTGCAATGATTCTATCTTTAAAGATGACATACCATCATACTGTAGAAGAAACGTAGATCGAGTCATGGGGTGATGTAATCAGCTCGAAAACGCATTAAAAAACAAGCAAACATATATACCAACGAACGATAGAAACTGCTCTACGGATTTCCACATACGCGTTAATTCTGACGAAATTTTTTCGCCACCCGTTTAACACGTGTTGTAGCTCCACTGATCTTTATTATAAATTGTTGAGAATTCTTTGCCTTTAATCTCCTCTCTGCATGTATGATACCGATGCAGCATGAACCCTGGAGGCTTGTCGTCTAGCTCGTAAATTGTATAGTTTTATATTATAGTAGGACAAGGGCAAACGATATGAGCTAACCGTCGTTGATAGGAAAGACCGAGCAATGTAACGAATACAGAGACGGATAACGCGCGGAGGCATGACCTCACAACTCTTTGCGTACTGGAGGTCTCACTCATATGGTATACTATACGTATAACTGCACAGATAAATAGATGAAAAGAAAAACTTACAGCATCCCCTTGACTTAGAATTGACTTTATTGCAGAACGTAGCTGTGTTTACGATTACGAGATAGTTACGTAAGGTTAATCAATGTCGTGCAAAGTAACGGGGTCACGTTTAATTACTATATACGAAACAGCGGGCAGGATTCTAGTTAATTAATTTTATATACACCTCGACTATTTCTTTTTTTATTTTACATTTAAAAACAATTTTGCGGTGAATTTGAAAAAGGAACTCAATTTTTACTTTAAAAATAGATGTTTTATTGATCGGTAAGAACATATTTCTTATTTAGCTACTACATTACATATAATAAACGGTTTCTGGTTTCTAACTAATTTGTTTATCCTTCAAACGCGGAAGCTGCGGGTAAGGACCAAGGACGACGTCCATAATCTCCGTCAGCTAATGGGCACGTAATGCCACAAGTCATTGGGTTTAGTAATTCGAGAGATTATGTAAATACTGATATACAGCCACTTTATATACACTCCTTGTCGGCCATTTCTCTAACTAAAATCTGCCGGCCATCCTTACTACACTCGCAATCTCGCAGACTTAAATTCTATACAATAATTTCTTTACCTAATATCCACAAGACATAGTCTCGATTGTCAATTAAGAAACTACACTTCTTTCGCCGATCTCTTGACCTAATGCCCGATTCTGGTTATCGCCAAATTTGATCGAATATAAGCAGAAAGTTAGCTCGAACCTTTCGAACCGCATCTTATACCATAAAAACCAGTTAAAACCAATTCGACAATTCGTAATTCGCTACATTGGGTTAATAAAATATATGGGTGGGAACGGAACGGTTCAAAATATCATCATATCTCATCAAAAAGATATTGGCTAATGGCTATATTAGGATTTTACCTAAAAGCTTACCAATTCTCTACAGAATGAAGTACTCTCCGCAGCAGCAGCAGAAGGAGAGAAAATCAGAGAGTGACTTGGGCTCGGCTCAGGGTACACCAGCCCGGGAAATCCGCACCTCCACCGAGGTGTCCCATCAGAATCTATCGAGTTCTTCTGCAGTGGGTTCTGGATCATCATTGTCAGGTTCATCGGGAGTTTTTGCATGGACTAGGGTCTTCCGGTTGGCGTCTATGCTCCATCAGATCGGATGCTAGTTCACGGTCTTGATGGTCCTGCTAATTGATATAGAGGATAGACAATATAGACGGATAAGACGATGCGTTGATAGAACGCAAACGCTAGTCTAGCACGTATCACTTATAGAATATTTACAATTACAGTGAATACCTAAATGAACTGTAAATGACAAAAAAATGATTGAGGGCTAGATTAAACACTAAAGTTTTACCCAAAACTCATAATTATATAAGTTTCAGAAAAGATATATTGACGTAATATCTTTCGTTTAAACGACAACAGTCATCAAATCATTATTGAAATACAATAAATAGGCGGTGGGTATAAAATCGTAACGATCATCTGTATTTATAAATAAAAATCAGGCACAAGTACAGACAGTAAATAATTTATGGGTTAATTTAACCTCGACTATAAAAGCTGGGAGTCTGAAATTAACAACATTTATAGGATACTGTGAGTAAATTAACTTATTAAACATATCTAAATAATTAATTACGCAGTGGAGAGACACGAAGGTGGATTAACGTTCTCCTTTATTTTCTTTCTTGAAAAACTTTGTCACTTACGTCGAATTACACGTTCAAAATAATTTTCGTTTTTTCATTTATTTCATATCCACGTGGAATTGATTGAAAATTTTCAAAGTACAAAACGTGTGGATGTAGACAATGGTTCGAATCCTGAATGAAATTTTAATTCACTACATCCCACGTAGATTTATTTAGTATTCTTTATAGTTTATAAATTCAACTGTTTCCGTTTATTCCGTACATATCACATCGCATTTATAGTTTATTCAGTAATTGATTGAATTTCAAAATTCAACGACGATTCTCTAGTCAATAAAGTATAATTTCTATTTCGAAAATGATGAATTGTCCTTTAAAATCATTCAGAATTTTTTGACCGAGCGCACGCGCAATAATGACGAGTCCAATCGATGGGAACAGGTAGAAATGGAATTAAATTGATTCTATCCTAGGCTATATGTTAAATTCTGCACCTGCAAGCTTAATTCTCAATCTCCTAATTAGTATTTAATTGAAAAGCAATTTAATCGTTCTAGGACATGCAATTTGAACTTGAATTAGGCTAAATCATAGTAAAATTTAAGAAAAATTTTTGATGAAAAAAAAAAAAAAAATATATATTTCTTTATTCAATATCACGCGCTAAAATATTACCACCGGAGACGGTTGTCAAACAAATGAAAATATACCTTGCAAATATTCGCAGCAAACTGTTACATTCCACTGCATCAGAGTGAATAATAAAACAAAAAATTAATTAACACGAATCTTAAACACGAGCACGTCGGAATATTATACCTTTAACCCACTATAAGTATATGGATATTTTTCACAACGATATGACACGAAACTTGAATAATAAAATTTCTAATGCAATTAACGAAACTCTTTGAGCATCAGATATATGGGATTGATATAATTTCTATGATTATATTTTTCATTTGACAATAAATATTGGTATAAATTATTTAATCTATTTTGTTAACGTTGTTCGACTCCCGGTCAAGTTTTACCAATGATGATAAAAAACAAAGATAATATATGATTACGAGAAGAAATTGACCACAGGCTGCCCGCCGATACATAAAGTTTGTTCCACATTAGACAATATTTAATTGTTAGACAAAATAAATGTTATCACTGTTATCATATATTATGTATTGTATTAAATGTTTGAATTCAAGTTACATATTATAATTATTGATTTGACAAGATATATATTATTACAACCGCCATGTACATATGTGTACACATGTGTACGTGTATATAATATACATACATATTAATTTACATGCTAAGCTTTACTAATGTTATATCTCGTTAATTATCATATTCATATATTTTACTAATATGTAATATCGACTAATAAACTATTTACTTATCACATTATTATGCATAAATAGCCCATTATATCCTAAAAAAAAATATCCCTCATACAAGAGATCATTCCGGGTCCCCATACCACAATCGCGCGTGTTTCGTCAAATTGCTTTTTCCTTTTTTTATCCGATTCCATACCGAAGCGTGATCAGGTATAATAAGCTGTGTGATGTAACAGCCACTTCCCGCGCCAAGTAGCCACGAATGGTATACAGTAAGCCGATAAACCAAAAGCCAACCGTATTATATCGGTTCGATTTTATCAACTCCACTCGAGCTCTCGCTAGGCGCTAAAAAATAATTGTCAATTACCCGGATCCCCATTTCTGAATTCATCGTGACTCCCACCCACGCGTCAACAAGATTAAACTAATTTATTGCATTGCCTAAAACAGACGAGGCTATTTACGCAAACACAGAGCAATTGCATTCGAAAAAAAAAAAACTCTATCAACCCAATTCAAGTATTCAGATGGCTGATAGTTAATAATAATTCGATCTACGAACACTCGAAGAAACTCTGCTTCAGTTTTCCGCAATTTTTTAAGGGTTGTATATCCTTTTTTTTATAGTGGTACAAGCAGTGAGCTTTGATGCTTTTCATCGTAGTTCATAAAAATAAACTACGATGGGAATTCGTCAATCGATATCCAAGTATCGCATAATAAAACTGAAACAATTCCGACGAAATTTGATTTTTATTAGAATAAAGTTTTTGTGATAAAAAAAAATCTTCTTTATCATTTAGCACAGCATCTAAATATTAAAATATTAAATTTGTCTTGTAGTATAGTTTTTTTTTTTACCCTGAACGATAATCCTAAAAAAATTAATATCACAGATCCCTTCTTTACCTTATCCAATTCTCTCGATTTAACCATCGCCGTAACAGATGGCGTGATAGTCTCGTATGTTTACGTTCATCAGTGGTGCTCCGGTAGCCAGTAGTAAGGGACGAAGATACTCAGGCAGATTTCCGCGCAGCAAGAACTAAACTACAGTATGTTGAGGGCTGACTGAGGCTGTCCGTACAACGTATCGAGGTGGACGGTGGACCAGCGCGAGCGCGAACTGTCGTGTACGGTGTAGTCGTGAGCGACGCGCCCGACCAGTCAGAGCTACCGAAATATCGCTCGCCGGTAGTGTATTAAATCGGGACAACTTTTCTCGCGCGTTTAGAGTGAGTTTCGTTTGTGAAATCATACACGGGAAACAGTATTAATATCATTAGGTATAAACAAATGAATGAATAGTCAGAATAAACGTATAAATAAAAGTCGCAGTAATTAACGGTGACGGAAATCAAGTGACCTAAGGGACTAACAGCTACCGATCACAACGGTGGAGGTCGCTGATAGTGAAATTGCAGATCGGGGTGAGCCAGGACGTGAAATGCGCCGGCCACTTCTTCGCCACCTTTCCGAGGGTGGATGCACCATCCAAGGTGGTGTAGCTCAGCATCCCTCGACGGACGGGGGACACCATGTGGCGTCCTGTCACTTACTTAAGGTGCCTGGAACCCCGGGGCCGGTAATTAGGGAACTAGGAACTCCCTCAGAACCCCGACGATCTGCGACTATGACGTTCCACAGGTAGTTGACTTACGTTCACTTACGTTACGCTCCCGAATAATAGAGTTCCTTTTTTTTATCAATAGATGTTAATTGAATATTAATATTACGTGTTCATAGTTATATCGTAGACATATATGTATTGGCATATACGTATATTATTTTTCTGATCGTTGAAAAATAGCAAATTAAATTTCAAGAGGTAAAAAAGAAGAAGCGTATGTAATTCGGTGTGTTAGCTAACAGCTGAATAAATTGGCGTTTTGAACACGCGATGATCAGATATTATATTCTTTTTGTAGGTATATTAGAAAAAATATATATATATAATCGGTCATAAATTATTTTAATAATAGTCGGATGTGTCAATAAGGCGGGACTTTGTACGTTGTTAAATACCACCATTACTTTACGTATGGATTATATCGTGATCGACGTTATGTATTTACTTATGGTGTATTTCCTATACCAAGGTGAGACCGCCGCTCCTTCGGAGAATTTTTTTTTTTTTTTTCTTGTTTTATTGTTTGTTTTTTTCGCAAAAACAGTTTTACAGCTCTAAAGATGCAAAGATGTTACTTTTACATCTTGCACGTACGTCTTGTACCTAGTCAAGTCAAACGGACTAACTTACCTACGGAATTTTCAAGCTTCGTATCTTTCGCAGTCACAACTTGTTGGCTCTCAGACATTTAGTGGCTGCACACCATCTCGCTTTAGATTCTCCGATTTTACACGCTTCTGTAGGTTTCGCTAATATAATACCACAAATATTTTTTACGACCATTATACTTTCGCTCAACGTTCTTGAAAATTTTAATAAATAAAGTATCTCAATTCAATAATTTTTTATTTATTTTTTATGTTTGTCTAAGAAGTCAACGTTTTCTATAATCGTAAGTATCACATTGCCGAATATTATTTTTTATTATTTTTAAACCGATCGATCTTTGATGTGCTTTATTTGTATATACGTATAGGTATTCGTAAGAACATTTACAGGGTGGTCTTCTGAATTTAAAAAAAGAAAGTAAAAAAAGAGAACAGTCCGATTTCTGTTATCGTCGTGACATTTAGCCTCTGTTCCTTTATCAATTTATTTATGTTATTTTTTTTTTTTTGTCTCTTTTTCATTCAAAGCTTTATATATTATCTCGACCGTTATATTTATCGGCAAATCTTTCGATAAGTTAAAATGGTAAAAAGATTTTCACCTTATCTCTCATGCTACATATTGTCAGCTTCAAAACTTAGCCTCTTCTTCTAAGAAACGGTAAGAAAAGAAACAAAATGAAAATAATGAAATAGAATAGAATAGAATAAAAATAAAAGTAGAAGTAGAAAAAAAAAGAAAAAAAAAAAAACAATAACGGTATAAAAAAGATGAAAGAAAAACACATAAACGTTTCGTCTTTCTACGGCGTATAATTTTTTCATTACGCTACCGCCGCCACCGCTACCCTCCCAACTCACGTGTATGTGTATACCACCTCTTTTATTTTTCGTTACAAAGCGTGTGTAAGACTATAAAAGCGATTGTACAGGTGTGTGTGCGTGTGTGTGTTGATGTGTACAGAGTAAGTAGGTGCTAAGTAAATGGGGTGCTGTCCTCGTTGAAAATACAGGGACATAACTATAGTATCGGTTTATAAGGGCAACTCGACGGGAGACATTATCCGCGCTAATTGATCGAGACCTGATTCTGTTTTGTTATTTTTTTGTTTCTGTATACATTTTTTTTACTTTTATTTTATGTCGTTTATTTTTCGTCTTTTTCACCTTGACCTAGATCTAAAAGTTTACTCGTCTATAGTTCGCAATTTATTTTAACGCAGAATCCACCCGACTAACGTATAGACGTAGGTATAGGTATAGATATAGGTATAATTATTGCGGGAGTGCAGCTTGAAAAGATATAAAGAGTACTTTTAATTACGCTAAACCCACGTTCCCGGGAATGATTCATCTACACCTATATACGTCCAACATGGTTTGCCATTCCCATTGCCATTGAATTAATAAACCGATAGGAAGTATCTACATTTATATATGTATAATATATATCTTCGTATAATAATACATACGTGCGAAATGTATGAGTCGTATAAATTAAACCAGATTAGTACGTCGTTACAAATCTTCATTGTGTAATAAAGTCTATATCATTCATAATTCTTTACTCACGTTACACAGATATAAAATTGAAAAATTATTATGTGCGTAAGACTCTTTGTAATTTTTACTTTTTATTTCATTTAAAATGAAAAATGAATTTTTTTTTTATCGGTAGGTACATCACGATCGTGTGTGGTTAGTAGGTAAGAAGGTAGGTAGGTATGTATACTCGAATGTTAAGCGGTTCGATATACTGTACACATAAAAACCTATTCCTAGAGAAAATTCGTCATCTAACGAGTGACAGATGCAACCGCGTGTGGTTGGAAAAACTATCCCTAACTATTTTTTCTAATTAATTTACTCTACGACCCGTTTTTGTATTTTTTTTTTTTTTTTATTTCTTATTGCTTAATTTTTTTTTGTTTTTTTTTTTTTGCGGTGAAAAGACGTACGTGTATTTTAAATCATCTTATTTATTTTCTTATCTCTTTTTTTCCTCTCTTTTCTTTTTCTTTTTAATGTCAAAACAGCTCTCTTTGCACGAACTTTAAGAATGTATTATGATTGAAATCGGAAAACTGTATTCTGAAGTATTGGCTTTTCCTGCAAGTAAAGAGCTGATGAAAAGGACTCGAATAATTTGGTGGTGAAAACTCGTTGGAATATTCAATCGCGTTGAAAAGTTCGTTGAGAAGAAAATTGTCTCTTCGAAATAAAAAGAAAGAAAGAAAAAAAAAAAAGGACAAACTTTTTCCTCAACTTCTGAAAATCTGATTTGCTTAGTTAATGAAGAAAAAAAACAAAAAGATTCATCATTTAAATTCCGTGAAATCTTGTCTCTGTACAAAAAGGTGAAATTTAAGTCCTAATAAATCACGGGATAAAAATTACATTTATTTATTTATTTATTTATTTACTTATTTATTTAGTTATCCGTCTGGATGTATATATGTGTATATATATTTATACACGCGTAATTCTTACGCACGGCTGCGTATGAAAGTGTGATGTGTGTATGAGAGAGAGAGAGAGAGAGAGAGAGAGGGGGGGGGGAGGGAGAGAGAGAGAGAGAGATAAAGAAAGAAAGAGATAATAGATGCAATTGGCTAGAGAATGGAAAAAATAAAAAGGAAAATATTGTAAAATATGAACGCGCGAAAAGCGTTGCTGGCACAGGCTTCGTCGTCCACTTTATCGCACGGCTATAAAACGACATGTAACACAGTTTAGTATAGTCATATATACCACAGAGAAGAGAAATAAACGTGCAGCATGGGATATGAAACGTACGTGTCACACACTGCGTACTCTTTCCGTCCAAAAAGTTTAAAAATCTAAAACATCCTTTTCACTTCCATGGAGCACTCTACGTATATATATACATACATACATGATAAGTATATGTATGTATTTATGTATGTACACTGAAACGATCATCAAGGCGTTACAACCTTACGACTCTACTTCTTCTTCGTTTTCTTCTTGCCACCAACAATACGGCATATGACTCGTCTGCAGTCCACAGCAGGGTGCAACTATATCCTGTTACAGATTCATTCATAATCAAATAATTATATAGCATCTAGATTGAAGATATGCATATGGTGGGTGTCATAAAGACTAACGTTTTACAATTAGTGTAGTGCAAGAAAATCCTTCCCTCAATCGAATAACTTATTCGAATAAGTCGACCGATCTGAATTGGGTTTTGGTTTTGTGGAAAGAAGAGAGGAAAATGTGTTTTTAAAAAATTGTTAACTTGTTGAAAACCGTTGCAGTTGGTGCAATTTAGATGACATTTTTTACTTTTCATCACCTACGATGATATGAGAAAAGTATTGGTTTTGGTCGAAAAGTGGCTTTTGCTAATTTCAACGAATCTTCACGTTTTCGACCCTCTAGAATCCGAAAAACAGGTTTTTAGAAAAATGTCGGTCTGTCTGTCGGTCTGTTCGCCAAACTCGCGCGGCGATCTCGGAAACGGCTTGATGAAAAAATCTGAAATTCACAGGACTTTACAACCAAATGATGGGCATGAAAAATTGCCATGTCTCGTTTCATTTGAACTTCCGGTTCTACCGGAAATGAATCGATTTTCGTTGTTTCACTGACAAACCAATTCCTTTTTTTTTTTCCCCTTTCTAATTGAAAGAATATGTTTTTTCGAGTTGAGAATTTTATATGTATATGGGGCATTCCTTGCCAATGACAACAAAAAAATTGTAAATATACCCAGATCGAATTAGAATGAATGCACTGTATAAAATTGTTGTTTGTCAATATATAGGGCATTTTCTTCATGTGAAATTTTCAATTTTAATCTTTTTTTCGGGTTTTAATTACTTTTTTTATACTTTTTCTTCCCCTAACAAACCCATACTTTTTTTTTTTTTTTGATGACAAGTACCCCGAAAAACTGTTTTTCCGGCTTGTTTTTTTTTTTTCTATTCGTACTTATTCAAGCACAGAGCTTTTCGGCCACACATAGAAAAATTTTGAAATCAAATGTGAGAGATATGGCGATTTGAAATTTCATCGCTGCATATAGCTTGATAACTGCAGCAGGACCAACTTCATCCATTTTTTTTTCTCGTGTAAAATCGCGTTCTACTATTAAACCAGTGTATTTCACAGCGCAATTTTTTGCTATCTATAATAAGCTGTATCCACGACTTATTTTTTCTTTTTTTTTTAAATTTTTTCTATTTTAATTAACTGAAAGAATAATTAGAACTGGGATCTCCTACTCACGTCTATTTCACAATTCTCAACTTACAGATCATATATTATTAACGGGACTATTATATCGTGAAATATATACGTATCATTAGATATATAGTATAAAATATAACATCGCGTATTATATATGGACAAAAATATTATTTTCTCTCGACAATTTCATTTGAGAAAGAAATCGTGTAGGCATACCGCACATAGAAGACTTCCTATCAAACTGGTATCTCAAGGTTGTTCTCGTGCGATATCACCGTAGGCTTGAACATTAGTCTCCATGCAACACGTCGTCTCGTGTACAACCAAATTCATTGTACAATTATTTCGTGTCACACTCGCTCCGGCTGCAGCACTCCGCCTGCACACACGATCAGCCTTGTTAAATCCATATAATAACACAAGTATGTATACGTATATATTGTATCTACAACATTATTATCATAATATTATCTCGTTCCAGGTACTGATGTATGTATTATTTCATTTCGGGGTGGGGGAAAAAAAAAACACATTTTTACAGTCACTTTATAACATCGAAAACAGATTTCAATCCTTAGGGGTATCACAGTAAACGTTTTTTTTGTTAAAACACTTTTTTCCCTACCAGATCTTCACCTTTGTTAAATTTTTTGAATTTTCAAAAATATTTTTATTTTACATCATATACTTATTCAAAAAGTTCAAATATCTTCGTCTACTTTTGCTGTCCGGCAATACTACACAGTTCAAGTTAGGCGTTGAAATTTCGTATCTCTTTGGCGAATATACATATAGTTTTGTACCACACGATGGTTTACCTATACCTATGTATAGAGGCTAACATTGATATATCAGAGCACTCCACTGCAGTTGTTTGCAAATGACGTTGTTGTACATAACATGTCAGACAGATACTATTAACTCTTAGATACCCACCCAGGCTACTCTACTACCCACTTACCTCAACCTGCCGACTCATTCCTTGGTTATATAGCTCGCTATGTCTTGTTAGAAAGTGACGTTTGCCGTTGCGCTAAGTATCGCTGTTCAACGACTTACTGCACTCGTTCTGTCCGAACTGTTATAACAACAACTATGAAAAGTATCGCTATAGTTCGAGTCGTGCCCGCGTATCGAATGAAACAACAAGAAAAAGAAGAGAAGGATAAAGTTAAAAGATCGATTTTTCATCTCGAGAAACTTTTCCTTCTCACAAAACAAAAAAAGATATAAATAAAATAAAAATCTATGTCCTCGATTACTTGGGCGGTCACACCTTGGTCAGAGGTCTATCTTGTTACAGAGAATTGTACTGCTTTGTCGATTATAAGTGATCGTAAAACCGTGTAGGTATATCAACGGTCGATAAAATTGTAATCATATATGTATAATATATAAATAAATACGTGGAAACTTTGAGAGGATGGAATAAAATGTATGAAAGGCGTAATAAAGTACGCGGTTATTGGACCAATCTTGGACCGAAGTATAGATAAGATAGCTAGGTGGTACATACATATGTGTATATATATATATATATATGTATATATACGAACTCTCCAGTTTTACCCAGATATCTGTTGTATGTACTATAATACATAACCGAAATTTGTCTGTAACTCGCAGGCCAGCTACGGCTATTCCAGAAATAGGAATAGTATATTACCGTGGATACTATATAAGGCAACGGGGATACGTGATCAGAGAGTAAATTTTGTCACGAATTGAGTTGATCCTCCTTCATCATTTCGCTTATGTATATAATATTTTCAACTATTCCGATATACCTATATGTATACCTACCGGGATATGATCTACGCGAAAACAAAATTTTGGGTTACTAAAAAACAGGATGATTTTTTTTTTTTTTTTTTTCCCCTCTAACTTTTCGTGGCGGTCATATTTTTTCGGTTCTCTTCCTGTTCTCGCGGTTCTTCCGCTGTTTTTAATAATAGGTATATCCTGCACGCTTAATTACGATCATTGTTGTTTTATGAGCGCTGTTGTATCGGGCGTATATATATGTATATGTTATATAGGTATGTATATATATATATATAACCGGGACGTAGATTTACCCGTTTTACTGCCTGCAGAGTCTAATATACCCACTCGGCTGAGATAATGATCGTTCCTGCGAATTGCAATTACACGATTGAGACTCGCAGATAACAAACCTTGCTGCTCGATTATAGCTACGCAGGCATACGACGTCTAGGTATACACACACCTATCATATACACGGATCTCTATATTGATGTATATATACCTACCTTCTATGTACTATATACGTAACCGCGTTGGTACACCGTCGAGTTTGCAATACGAAACATATAGCTGTATGTATATTTGCTTTATGCGGTATGAGAATTAACCAATCTTTATGGCTAATACAGGATTTTGAACTTATGACCTTGCCGACCTTCTACCTCACTCCGAAGTATGGTTATAAACTTTGACAAAGTCGGCTCTCGACTCATTATACATACATGTATGTATGAAGTTCGTTACTTAGGGTTGATATGTGTACCTGCAGTGTTTTAAATCTGCGATTAATATTTCAAACCCTGAATTACTATTTTTTATTAATTATTATGAAAATATACATTTTTCGAGTGTGTTATATAGGTACGAACCTTATTATTAATTAAACACAAACATACGCAGTATGAATAATCGCAACTGCTTCGCTCGTTGCTGATTACGTAACTATATAATCGTCGTTGTGCGGTTCGTTTGGATAATAGAAACTAGAATCGAATACCTAAATACACGTATTATTGTTTATACGCATAAAGCCGCTCGGTGTTTCTACATCGCGATTTTCCGTCAGATTAAATTCGACAATTGGTACATACATACATCTATGTACATACTTTATATGGTTACTCTTGTAATCACGGACGAACAAACGATCCCTCATTTCATTAGGACGCACCACCTGGGCCTCCTCGTCCTTGAAGAGTAGCTCCCTTAATATATTTGAGAGTCGTTATACACATACATACGTTCAGGAGTAATATAGCCCCTAATTAACCCTAATTAGCCACAATTAGTTATATACATATTGCACAATCATGATGAATTGAGAATAAAAATTATTTTAGACAATAAAATCTGCCCCTGTACGATATATGGCGGACTTTACTCCGGGTCAATTGAAGATGAGAGATTAGTGATTCTCGACTCTATATAAAAGATCGAAAAAAGTAGACTGTTTTTAAGATTAGTTTGTATAAAAGAACGATGAGAAGTAGATAAATTTGCTGTTTTTACATCGTTTGTATGACCAAAATTAGGCAAATTTTGAACAAAAAAACAAAAAATTACGATAATTTATGATTACGTTTGACGTTTAAAAATACCATGATTTCGGGATAATCTGACTAATTTTATAATCTACGAGTGAGTGTCTCTTTATTAGAATGTGCAGCGAGTACTTTTTTCTTTTTTTGAAAATACATATTTTGATCCGTTAAGATATCTTCATTTTAATTTATTTTAAAAACTGCCAATTAATTTTGCTTTCCGAATTCTATTGAGAAAACAAGAGAAAAAAAAAAAAAAAAAAAATCCAGGAGAGATAATGAATTCTTACGATAATCGATAAAGTTTGAACGTTCGGTTGAACAACAAAGTCCACCCACTTCCCAGGGCGATTGCATTTCTCTTTATTTATACAATGAACAATGACGACGACAACGACGAGGACGAGGACGTAGATGGAATCTCCTTTCGCGCACCAGGACTCCAAGCCCAGGGCGCACACCTGTATCTATACCTACCTACACCGCGTAGGTGGCAGGAGGAGGCGTGCGCGGTACGTTGTGCACCAGGAGATAGCCACCGCCGCTGCCGTTGCCGCCACCACCACCACCACCGCGGTGCAATATCGACCATTTCGAAGCCTTGACTCCTAGTGACCCACTCCCAGTTCGAGCCGGTTCATCTTATGATTATTGCAGTTGGTACCTGAATTCGAGATATACATTATGGCAAATGGGAGAGTTTCCCTCGCGGAAGCTGGAGAAAAGAGAAGTTGATGTGGTCGAGTTCGATATTTTTTAACGAGTCAACTTTAAGACCGTAATTTTTATCTTGTACATTCTCTTGTCGTCTCTAACCGTTTTAAAAATAAACCCCCCCACCTCCAAAAAAAAGAAGAAAAGAAAATGAAGAAAAGCAAAAAAAAAGACTAAAAAAAAATTTTGTATGGTTCAGAAATCGAGAGAAACACGTGAAAAGATATAAGAAGCTTTCATAATGACGACTATAAAACGACTCCTCCTCGTATTCTTTCTTCCACGAGGTCTTCAAGTAAATTGCTCGCTGAGATCATCCGACAAGATGTTCAATTCGCTGTTTTAAAAGCCATCGCTATTGCCACAACCGTTCCATTTGTTGAATTGAAACGTAACGTTTCTGATGTAAGCGAGTGGCCTTTTAACTGAACGATATAGGTATGTAACATACATACAAACTCGTACTAGTATACACGATGAGTATGTATGTACAATCGTATTACAAGCATGTATGTATGCTGCTATAACGTTCGTGTCAAATTGCGGTTAGTCGGCTTGATTGACAGCTGCGGTGGCGATTCATTCATTTTCTAATAATACGAGAACGCGTTACGGTCAGCCAATTGTAGAAATGTCGATAAAACCGACGTTCTTCTCTATTATAACCCAGGCATGTGCGCTCACGATCACGTGTCCCTTTAAGCACATATACATATAAGAGATAATAAACGACTGCAAGGTTCTTTGAACCGCATCAAACGTTTCATTCAATAGTAACAAGAAACGATAAATTCGCATCGATTAGTTCTATACAATCAACCTGATAATAAGATTCATAGTTTACACTCTACACTATCGTATCATACAAACTAAACACCACTGACGATACACATTTGTAACCAAAAGTAATCGGTATCGTTATACTTCGCTACATTATGACAGTTATTTTACAACGCTTATAAATGCACGAAGTTTTGCGGTGTTGGGGTCAATTTCAAACACTTAGTATATGTTACCTCGTACTGTATGTATTTTATGTATTACAATACATACCTACAAACACGTTTACAGGTGATGATGTACAGTTAATAATCGAGCACGTGTGAACTAACGGATTAACCTCTACCGTTTTCTTCTATTTTCTATCATTTTCTTTATGCTTTTATCCCGGGTTTTATACAGGACCGTTAGAGGCTTGGATAGGATTATCATAAAGCTTATTTTCTTACGCTGTTGAAGGGATTATAACTTCCGAATAAAAAAAAAAATACGATCTCCAAAACGAAGAAGAGAGAAAAATCTCTTTCGTTCGAACGTAACCAACAAAATTTTGTTAAAGTAAAAAACCAAAAATAGAGAATGTTAGTAACAGCTAACGATAGGCTCGCTCGCCGATATGTGGAACAGAAATTTTTATCTTCTTCATAAATCTTTCGTAATCGCCATCGTAACAAAGACGTATATGGTACGCGATCGCTCCAGGCGGACTTGTCATGAATAACTACTATCTACGCCTAAAGTTTGGCAACCCAACATACGCCCGAGTATAACCGGAACTTTTCATACCCGGAAATAGGTGTGTATGGTATACATATATACGTATATGTGAATAAGTATATATATACAGTAGGTATGTACACAGGGAGTATGACGTTGGAACCTAGACCGAAATAACTAGCTATGAAATTTTGGTATGAAAGGTATTATGTTGCGTTGGGACTAGGACGGTAATAACTAGCGGCGGTTTGTGAGCTTTGTAAACTTTTCTAATGCCCGGGTCGCGCGCGCTCCACCCCATTTACGAGCGGCTTTGCACGTTGCTGATGAAAATGTCCTAGATAAATGCTTAACAGTTTAATGGTTGTTGGCGAGGAAGCGAACGGGAGGTATAGATGGAAATGACGAAGGTATTGGTAGACTGGTCAGTGGAGTCCGTCCGTGATCCGTCCTGGAGTTTACCGCCGGAAGGGGCCACGAGGACATCCTCATTCTGATTTCTACCTATACGTATAGCATATAGCACTCTACAGAGATTACAGATTAAGATTATATGTATATAACGAATTATCACAACCTTTTGTCAAAGGTTAAACCCGTGAAATTTTAGACAAGATTTCAAAAAGTATAGCGCAAAAGTTCCAAAGCGATATTCTATCAGATATAGTCTTATTTTTTTTTCTAAAAGAATATCGGTAAAAAATTTTAACGGAAAATTTCCCTTGGGATGGAATTTCGAAATATCTGGTCAGGATGAATCGAGAGGAACTGGTAGGGGTCTTTGCCTTTCGTCCCACGTCGGACGTCCTATGGTACGTATGTGTGTGTGTGTATACCTATATTCTCTTCTTTTCTCTTCTTCTCGATTTCAAAACCTGATTTAACTCGTTTGAGAAAGAGCTTAACACGAATGTTGCAAAATTTTCGCTGTGCTTGATTCTCCCAATGAGTTGGTGACTACAGTCACCCTATATCAATAATTCACGAATGGTGTAAGCGAAATTTGTTGTTAACCCCTCGCAAATAACAGTTGAAACAAACGAAGAGTAACGACCACCAAAAATTTCACGATTAAAGTGGATTCGAGACCAATTTTCACCGGGTAGATATACATGTAGGTATAGGTGCCTATTCCAGAATCAAAATATCATTTATTATTTGTCGCTAACGCCAATCTCGCGTCTCGCTTCATTCATCTAAATATAAATGTTTCTGTTTTTTTTTTTACATACCGGGTAATACATTTTAACGCAATAGTGTATCATGTAATCGTACGTAGCGATGAAATCCGAACATGAAAATTGTCGCTTTTCAATTAAATTTGTAAATTAGAAAGTCAAAGAATGAAATCCGCATTCCTGAAACTGAAATAATTTCATCAAAGATGGAAAAGTCGTACTTTGATCCCGACTCGAAAGAGACTTTCTTTTTTTTTCGAATTTCCCTGAAATATCCTACATAAGTACTTTAAACCCAGGAAAAAGATTCTTCGTCGCGTATGTCTGTATACAATGGCGATGACCTCACCACCGGAAGCTACTCTCAAATCCCGGACCTCCGAAAAGCTTATCCCTTGTAGACCCGAAGATAGAAATGACGTGGAAAAAGAAAAAAAAAAAAAACATCGGACTGTTTTCAAGAAATAAGATAACAGCTCTTATCTGATTCAAACCCAGTGTAACCGCCATTACTACAGCAAATATTTAGCAACCAAAAAAATTTGACATTTGACATACGAAACGGTTGTATTTGCCTTACGATTATGCGTTATCCTTCGTTATTTCCGAATTCCTATAAAGGCTATAAACCTAAACTAAAGAAAGCTCAAGGCCAAGGGCTCGAAGGCTTCTGAAATCTGTCTCTCTGACGTGAGACATGGATCGCGGTTCTATCTTCTCGTATAAATGTAATACCTGATGTGTATATACCTTGGTAGGTATATCAATATGGCATACCAGCTATTATGCCTTATGACCGTGTGCGCGAGTGACTGCAGAAATCAAGACCCCCGTAAGGTAACAATCCCCTGTACTGCACGTACGGTACAACCCCATCCGTACACATATAGGTATAATCTATATCTATTTACCTATACCTTTCGTATAGACACAGGATCTACAGCTATGTAATATGGCCACTGATCTACCTCATGGCTTATTGTGTTGGTTCTTGTCGAGCGCCTGTAATTTAGCTGCAGGGAAAGAGAAGGTTAATCAATAGGTTCGGTCTAATTCACTATTGCGGTGCTTCCTGACGTGTACCTGAATTCTTCCTTTTGTACTTCTGTGTACCCTTGGGTTCGCTTCCTCGTTACGTTATACAGAGAGAAATAGAATTGTGTTTAAGAAATACGTGATCTCAAAGCCAATCAAAAACTCCCCACTTCCTTATTCTCATTTCTTGGATCAATTTTATCCGTCTGACCGCATCTTCGATTTCAACAAGGTGATTTGACGGTTGTATGATCCCACGGTCTGACGATTTGTCTTCGCGAATACCGCCCAGGGATTTATACCAGATTCGGCTGTTCTTTCAGAAATCGAATGGACTAACAGGATCCAAGGGTATTCGAGTGTGAAACACGTGAGGGTGTGTTTTACGCATATACCTACCTTAGAAAAATGTCTGACTATTCGTAGATCGAAACCGATTCAATTTTACCCTTTACCTTTGATATAGAGAAGGGACGAAGTTGTCTAACATGGCTGTAGGGTTTGGATATATAGATAAATTTTTAACCAACCAAAACCCAAAATATCTACTCGGTGATTTTTTATTTATTTTTTGTTTTTTCTTACCTCTAACGAAATTTCAAACGTTAATAAAATTTCCAATTAAATTTGTTTGCCTATAAAAAAAAAAAGGAAAAAATAACAAAGGGGATGGCAAATCCCCTTTTCGTTAGACGCTGGGGAAGGATAGAGTTGAAAGGTTAAAGGTTGAAGTATACATCTTGGTTGTAGCGCTCTAGGCAATGGACCGTAACGGCAATTGTTCTCGCTAAATTAACCCCTTGAAGAACAGATTCGCGTTGAAATTGATTTCTTCAAGAAAATATCGTCTATCCAGAAAATAGAACCAAGCTAGAATCTTTGGTGTGCTAATCTAAAACTCTCGATAAAATTCAAATAGGTTTGAAAATACTTGTTTGCCGTATGTATGTACCTTGCACGTCTGTGCAGATCATTAATCGTCCTTCGATGCTTATAAACCCACGCTGCTAAAGACCTCTAACAAAGTCATTTAAATGTTCTCGTATAATATCTTACAGACTAATTATCACAGGTATAAGAAAAAAAAAAAAAAAAAACAGCCTCATAAATATCCTATAACTTATCCACAAAACGATTTTAAGATCCTTGAAAACAGCACTCAGAGACATTAGATGGAATACTTCAGTAATTGCTATACAAATGATCAATAATCAATGATGAGAGAAGGACCTCTTTTCTTATCTGTTATACAAAAGCGCAGGATTTGTTCGTAGTTGAAAAAACCTTGTAATAACACAAAGATATAATACTTATGAGCTAGACTATCCTCGGAGATGGTTTACAGGGTCAAAGGTCACCCGGTGGGTGTGCTTGTTGTTGTATGCACTGCCCCGCTGCGAGGTATGATCGTCATAGGTAATACCGTGTGGTGCAGAAGCGATGCCAATGGGTATATAGATTGGCAAACTATATCGTAGAGTTTGAGATCGTATAGAGCGATTTTGCCCGTAGGTACCGACTGTTATTAATAAACGGTCTTAATAAGGCATGTCCGCTTGCTATAGGTCACCGATCTTCCTCCACCGGACGGACGTTCGTAGTTTGCTGGCAGTTAATTCTGATTCTTCCCTTTATCGGGGGACAGGTAAAGAGAACTGTATGTATGTATGTACATACATACATACATATATACATATACGAACTATAACAACTCGAAGGTTTAGTATATACAAGAGTAATAAATATTTTACAATAGATCTAGACCATAGATTACATTCGCACGCGCAACTATCGTGATACACTATCAAATTTTATGGTTCTACAATAAGCTGTATGCATGTATATCTATACACACTCGAATGAGATGAGAAAGTAGGTGCTGTTTATTTTTTTATTTTTTTTTTTTTTTCTTATGAGACGAAGGACAAGAACAAAAAGTAAGATGAATAAAAAACAAATCAATAAGTAAATAAATAAATAAATGAATAAATAATGCACACTGTAAGATCGCGCATGGGTACCTATATATTTACTTATTTAAAGGTAATAAAGTAGTGGTAATTAAACGTTCGAGACTATAATATAATTTATATATGTGAAATATAATTTATTTAATAACCTGAACCGTAATTATTATTCGCGATCTAAGAATAGGTTATACTTTTATGTTTCAGGTACGTAGATGTTACGATATTTAATGCCCCTTCGACTGAGTAAGTATACACATACATACCTAACAAATTTCTTTTTTTTTTTTTTTTTGGCTGTATATGTATTACAGGTACTTAATGGTGTAAATTACGACTATCGGTAAGGATCGGCCCTATTGTCTTAAACTTTTATACGTGTCAATTGCGCCGTTACGAAAAGGGATTTTAATCTCAGCTAATTAATACTCTCCTCGCATGTGAGGAGATACCGTCTAAAAATGATATTTTTTTTTCTCTCTCTCTCTCTCTCTCTTATTATTTTTTATTTTTTTGTTTTTTGGTATACGTAAAACAACAAATAGTTATTATTTTACCAACCATATTTCACTCCGCTTTCGCAAGGGTTGCATGTTTTTAAATGGAAACTGTATACCTACGCGAGAGTGATTCTCTGTTTTTCTTTGGTAATTGCAATTTTTTCAACGATATATCGAAATCCGCAAGCTATAAAATTTTTCGGTACTTTGCGCACCTCACTTCACATACTGTAATACACCTACATCTACTTCATTTGCGATTCAATACATACATACAAACGGTAATGAACTTCTTTAATATTTATATCATTCGTTGCTCCTGTCCGCGGATTAACATTCAAAGATTCAAATTTTGCTATTATTATTGTATATACAGACCCTTTTTCCCTGTTTAAAAATTCGTCAATCCCACGCATAGGTATAGCGTTAGTATAAATTTAGCTCAGAGCGGTATTACCTATTCCAGATTTAGCTTATACTGCTACGTCAGAGAATTTTGAATTTTAATTGATCGGAGGTAGAAGGTGCTGTGAATTATGCAGAGATATATACCTACCAACCGCGGTGACCTCAATATCGCTCTATGATTCTGAGGTAAGTTCCGTTGTGGAACCGGAAACTAATACCGTTGTAGAAATCCGTCCAATATCTCAAACGGGATATAAGTACCATCTTGGCTCTCGGTGCAGACGCGATCCATTCCATCTTATATAACCCAGGTAATCTCCGATAGAAAAAAAAAATATATATATATATTTTTCTACCTATGAGATTTTGTAGTCCGCGAAACCTTGAGGTAATATAAAATTGCGGTTTAAAAAAATTTTCGTTATGAAAATGATCGTCGAGTTATACGCCGAATTTTATAATCCTTAAAGTAGTTATATATTTCTTATTTCTCCGCGGTTACCAGTACAAAAAAATTTTATTCTTACTTCACAGTATACGAGTACCTGTGGGAATAATTGGGGAGATTTTAAACTGAAACGGGTTTCTCGTTGAAAAGTTGAATTTTCTGAAAGTAGGGTATAAGTATATTTCAAGAGAAGATGCTGAGTGTGCTTAGAATGATTCATTCAAAGGCTAGGTTTATCCCGAGGGATTGAATAAGGAGTTGACTTCGAGTTAGAGTTGGAGTTGATCAGGAATAAAATGAAAACCCTGACTTTTTTTTTTCAGTTTTTTTTCCTTTTTTTTTTTTGAGATAACGTATTACAGCCGTTACAACAACCTCTGAGAAGAACGTGACGCAGTAAAACACGCCAAACAAGCAGACAGAGTTTGGCTGACATCAGGGCAAGTGGGTGTTGAGTTAGCGTAACTCTGTTCTACCGGTATCAAAAGCCAGATCAACTAAAGTGAACGAACATATACATACGTGTACGTAGAGGTACAAGGCGTTCTACAAATAGTATAATCTATAAGTATACAGGGTGATCCAGGAGTCAGGATCGATAAACGGTTACATTTTCTCTTTCGTTATATTCTGCTTGACGATATCTACTGCAGGAAGAAATCCAATATTATTATAATAAATGAAAACCTGACCTGTTACTCGATTATAAATTCTAATCTACATACATACATACATATATACGTTATGACTATTTATCTAGTGAGGCATGAGGCTCTGCTGACCGATGGGGGTAACAAATTACAAGGCTTGTTGTCGTTCGAGATTAACACGAAGCTTACAAAGCTTATCTATAGAAAAGCTTAGGAAACCCGCACGTCGATGCAGTTCCTTAATATTATGCAAATCCCATGTGATTTATCGCTTATGTAGGCATAGGTGTTTATAGTTATTATATACGCCTGTAGCTGCTGCTGCTGCTGCTGCTGCTGCTGCTGCTGCTGCCGCCGCCCTCGGCTCAGTCTATAATACGATATATGTATATACATTCGTCTATTCACAGAAAACTCAAACTACTTGTCGCCGATGTTATCTTGTGGATATATGTATAATCGAAAGCTGAAATATAACCATGGAAAAAAAAAATCAAATACCTACGTGAAAATAAACGAAAATTTGCCAAATTTTTATTCTAATTATTACACGAACGAAACGAAATAATTAAGATTTAGTATTTTTGTCTAAATATGTTACAATATACTCAAAAGTAATTAATTTCTTCATATGGTTTAGAATTTACGGTTTAGAATCATCTTCGCGGTCCAATTGATATCTAGTTCGTTTTTCAGCCTCATTTTATGTGATTGTGAATCTTAATACTTCAAGTACTGCAGATTTCTCAAGTATAATAGAATTTCTATTAATCGTAGAAATTCGTACGTTAGTATATAAATTAATGGAGTTGACTGTACATTGTAAGTTCAGTGGCTCTTCGGACCGAAGGTGTACCCTTAGATAGTCGTGGGTAGAGGTAAAGCCATGCACGCAATGCGTCATTCCATTCCAGTATTACGTGATATAGGCGGTATACTAGTAATACCCAGCTTCCAGTCTCCCTTCGTATAGGCTTTTGCGGGTCGTAAGGGCGAAGGGTAGAAAAGGATCGCTATATGTTAGGATTACAGCCGGACATTCGGATCTGGCTGATTTATAGATAGACATATTTTAATTTCGTCACGGGTAGTTTTGGGGTCTTCTAAAGATTCGTCGTGCGCCACGTATCTATGTGTATTATACATATATGTATTTATGTATTGTATAGTATAGTACCTACGTGTATCGTATCCAGTAGCCCGTGTATTAGTTTAATTAATTCAGACGTTAGTAGAGAGAGCGCTTATGGGCAAGCCGCGTTAGTGACAAATTATTCTGACGTACTACACGACTACCAGATACGCTCTAGGTAATCAGATAGGAGCTTTTACTGCATCATTAGATTCATCATTATTCATTCGAGATGATCATCAGACGACTATTTCGGTTCTATAGGTATTTTAATAGTCGTTTTAATCTAATGCGTTTTTCCTTCTTCGATGTATCTTCTCTTGTGCTAAAAATTGACTTTCTTGTATTTAAAATAATTATGCAACGAATAGAAAGAGTGAAAAAAAAATATACAAAATGCAAATATTAATTCACAAAAATCACCACGAATAGGTATACGCGATTATTAAACAAAATGATAAGCTGAAGTCTAATTTGAATGAAAAATAATTCCGGGCTGGATTGAAATTCCGAAGTTTAAAAGTTCCGAACGCCCAAAATTCTGAATTTAAATATTACCGAGTCACAGCTTTTTGAAAAAAGTAATTCTCCGAAAGCCTGCATAATCCATTTCAAAAACTTCCAATCGAAAAATACCGGAGATCTTAAATTTCAAAAGCTAAAGATCTGAAAAGCTAAAATTCCGAAACTCGAGCTTCGTGACTTTCTATAAAATTTTCGGAATCTTAGACTTTCGGGGTTTTGAACTTTCGGAGTTTTTGACTGTCTGCATTACGATCTTTTCGAATTTTAATATTCTGAACTTTAAAAATTCGGAATTATAATCCATCCCCAAGAATAAATTTTTCTTTATTTTATTTTATTTTTCTTAACCATTATACTATTTTTGTTAATTCTTGTAGTACCCATTTGATTTGTCATTTGTGCATGAGTTGGAACAGTGGATGTTTAAATTGTGTGAGACCAATTAGAATATGGGAAAAGTTACCATTAGTTAATCCTCCTGGAAGCCACTTAGCCCACATTTTCATTAAACGCACTATGCCCTAATCGGTTTGAAAGTTGAAAAAGGCGGTATTGGGTGTTTGGGGAATAGTATATTCTATATATGGAATCGGCTAAATTATCTAATCAAGATAAGTCCCCCATAAATTAATTAGAATCGTTGCTTTGTATACAATAAAACAGTAAAACAAATAAAAACAAAAAAAGACTTGAGGCAACTTTCTCAAGTTTCATTATTGAAAAAAAAAATGAACTTTCGCAGTTCTCAACCAAGTAATGAAAGCTTTTTTAGTGCTCACTGTTTGATATTTCCTTCTTTGACCCTTCCATCACCAGTTTACTTAATACAATTTTCAGAAGAGACAAAACTTTGAGCTGGATTACCTCGCGGCATTATAATAAAGGCTTATAAAATCGCGAGCTTTTTATCTCAAATTCTCATTCCGAAAATCCCCGTCCTTTTCCAGAATTCCAGAGACCTCTAAGGCAGCTACGAATCTCTCTCTCTCTCTCCCTCTCTAGAGATTTCCGTCAATTTTCCATCTCTCATTTCTCACATCTAATTTATCTTGCTTCATAAACCATATACCTACCTTAATCTATATACACACCAACGAGATGAAATATTTCATCTCTCTCCACTTCCTATTTATACCCTTCAGCATTCCAGTGCACTTCTCTCTACATACGTTCAACGCTTATGCTGCTGGTACTCTTCAACCCTCAAACCGCGACCGATGAAGATGGGTAATTTGCATAGGTCTCAGTGATGCACCTATAGGACATCATACATCATGGGGGTAGGCATAAATCGGACCAGGTGCGTGCGTGCGTGCGTGCATACGTGTGGACACTGCATAACTCTGTAACCCCATCCTCGAATAGGATATGGATAGTTGAAAATTATACGCTAGAATTGGGGTCCCTTGAAGTGGACTGCGTCATTTGATTCAAGAGGTTGAACATCAGCAATAGCAGTAGGATTCACCCCTTGGATGTATATATGTAAGAGAATAATTTGTTTAATTATAAAAAATTGGTCCGATCCAATTTTAATTGTGGCCATTTTTCGTCCAACGTTCGTTCGTCTCGCCTACCTTGACAATTCCAACCCTCATCGGGTCCAGAGTCCGACCGAAGTCACGCGTGACAAATCGAGTGATGAATTCGGTTGTCAGACGCGCGCCTACCCTCTACACCTCCCTGCCTTTTTCATCTATCCAATAATACACCCGATGCAAGAGAGAATCTGACAAACGATGAACGTCGATTTATCAACTGGGTTATATAAAGAGACATTTACCTTTTTATTTTTGTCTTCTTCTATTATCATTCTCTCGCCTCTTTCGAACATATTCTCTCAATTTCAAACTAAAGTATTTTTATTTATTTATTTATTTATTTTTTTTTTCATCAAGTTCAAATTTTCAAAACCAATTCATTACTCATTCACTTCATTCTTATCAATTTATTATTTTCTTGAAAATTTTCACACATTTACCTACCCTTCCTAGCGACGACATAATATACCTTATAAACTTTATTTACGCAATGAAAAGATTGATCGGTGTTACTGTAGTTAGGTACTCGAGGACTCTTATAATATCTACAACAAACACTATAAATTCCCAGTCTCATTGTTATCTGGTTGAATACTTTTCAAGCTTTCATTTCTAGAACAGGATTCGCCCGAACCAGTTGGCATAATATATATTCCATCCAGGTATGTATGTACGTACATACATGCCGGGCATAGCTTACTACATATTCCAGCAAATCAGGGTTGCAGATAACACGCATTTACATCTGTGTATCTATTTCCGGCTTAGTCTATAGACTCACAATGGTAATATTAGGGGAAGATTCTACAGGGTATGTAAGGCATTTGTTCAGCAATATTAGTTGTCACTAAGGATTATATCGCGCTTGGTCGAACTTCGGCTTAATGAGTGTGTAAGCCAAGCAATCCAATACCAAATATTCAACCACCTCGAGAGAGAGAGAGAAAGAGAGAGATGGACGCGTGTCAAAGTCCTCTCTGGTCTGTCCAACGAGTGTTGAAATTACGTACCTATCGCCCTATCATCAATTGCTTTTCGAATTGACCATCGCGGTAGAAGAGTCTGACGTATATCTACAACCTCCGATGGGACTAGCGCCGCAGTACCCTAAGTATAAATTTTCCCGCTATTGGCAGGCTCGGTTAAATTGGTTTTCGGTACGACAGGAAGACAGTTATATCTTTCGATAGAACTCGCGGATATAGTATCTGTTTTCTTCTTTAGTTTCGAAATAGAGTTCGTGGTGATTTACTACAACAAAGCCGTGTATAAGGATCGATGAAAATAAAACGTATCGTTCCCATGGTTATACAGGTGGTAGAAGGAATTTTTCTTCTCTCCAACCGCGATGGATCTTTCTATATACGTTTCGAAAACACTCTCTTGGGGTTTACTACGTATCCTCGTATAAACATTAAAAGGGGTCGTTTTACCACGAACAAAGACCGTATCATATTTCGACCCCAACGTAGAGGGCGAATAAGGTACTCGGTCCAGCTATCGTTTCCTTTGGTCGAATCTATTCCATTTCTAACTCCCCCTATCATCCCCCTCTCCCTACCTTTCGAAAAATACTCTCTAACTAATAATTAACTGTTACAAAACTCTTCGCAACCCCTAACGCTAGGTTTATTCCCCTAACAATAAGTAATGGACACACGATCTGCCGCGACACTACTCGGCTCTCCCCATTTTGCTCGATTATGCTAATTGATTCGTTCAGACGAAACTTGTGGCTAGCTGATGCGAAAGGGGAGGTTTAGGGTTTAGGTTTAGTTTCGAATTTGCGTGAAAATGACTCGTTGCAATCTGCGTTATTCCACGCTTCAGTGATGGCCAGAAAACTGTCACTTCGAGTTATGTCGTCGCACACACCATAATCTTGACTACACGTCTCTCAAAATTTAAACTCTAGTTGAAACTTGAAGCTATCCTGAATATAAATCAAGAAAAGTATCCATACTGAAAGGGGTTTTATGTCCTTGGGGATTTAGCTAAGGAATACAGATGCCTTCAGGAACCCTTTTGGTATTTTTTTATTTGTTTTTTCATTTTTGTTTAGGCACTTTTTTCACGTCAGGGAGCGTTTGATTTTTAAAAAAACAATTGCAGATCCAATTTTGTCTTATTTTTAATATACGTAGACACAAAAAAGGTGCAGGGAAAAAATTCTCACCTACTTTATCAGAGTTACTGTATGCGAGATGTAAGTAAGTTTCTCCCTTGAGTAAAACGGGAATGGTGTTTGCAGGATTGAGCTAAGCATGTCAGAGTGAGGTTGAAGTTAAACCGGAGATATCCCAAGGTGCACAAGTCGCTATAAAATCTTTTTCGTTCTGCCCATTATTATGTTTTATTTATCTATTCTTGAGTAAATCCCAAACACAGGATTCACGCTTTCCTACCATAAATGCGATTGCATTAGTAAAGAGAAAAAAATGTATATATATTGTATATAAAAATACAAAGCTACATCATTATGTACACCGTTGGATAATAATTTTCGTACATTTTCAAAGTTTTCTTCCGTGTATTCCATTCACATCGAGGTAGGTAATCTTTGAAGGCAATCTTTTGATATTTCAAAATAATAAGAAGGAAATCAACCGCATGAGAATTTTGAGAAAGTTCAAACGATTTATTAATATTTTTTTTTTTCAAATTTCCATCGCGACTATTCATCGAATGTGGGTTATGAGTAGAAAAAAAACCCGTGAAAAGTGTTCCTGACCTCGTGAATTAGGTAAAAAAAAAAGAATAAAAAATTTATTTCAATTCAGATATTGTCACTACACATAATTTAACAAATGTCCATTACACAATGCCGCATGATTATAGTATGAACATAAAATCCGCAAACAAACCCTTTGACTACTCTCTGAAAACTTACACAAGTCAAAGAAACTATGCATGTATATATCCATGGAAGAGGAATGGTCTTATATGTGAACAGACCAACACATAAAAACCGTTTATCAATGGGTGGAAATTCCGCATTGTTGAAATTGTCAAATCCAGACACGGGACTCTAAGGGGCTACGGAATTGCCATTACACGTGCTGTACTTTGTGTACATACCTACATGGGTATGGATAGACATTTTCATGGTAGGTATATGTATAGAAAGAAGAATCAGAAAGAGAGAGAGAGAGAGAGAGAGAGAGAGAGAGAGAAAGAGACGAGGGGCTTGGGTCGCGTGCTATTCACAATAGACCTTAATTCTGTACGATTCTGTATACCTGTATATGTATATTATACATATACCTATACCTATACTTATAACTATCTATTGCAGACGTATGCACTGCAGTAAATCTCCACATGCATACATATATGTGAAGAGGCAACAACCCTTGTGCGTTTTACTGTGTCATGATCGCACTTGTATATTTTACCTCCACATATAGGTGCAGGTAAGGGTTTTCCTACCGTATGGTATGTGAAATGAAATATTATAGAGACAGACAGACATTAACGGGAATTAACCTCATAGTCCGATGACCGGTCCAGTTTTTTTTTTTTTTTTTTTTTTTTTTTTTTTTTTTTTTTTTTAATATTGTTGCCCCATTAGTTTAACGCGTGGCACACAATACGCTAATCAAAAAATTGTCCACAAAAGAGTACCCCTAAACTAAAACTTGAATTCAATACTGGAAAGATTTTTTTATTTTTTTTTCGAAAATAAGTAGCGACAAACGAGGCATAATTTTAAAGTATAAAAAATACGGGGTGGTAACCAAACGTATTTTCCATCTCAGTAGATCGGTTTCCAAAGAGGGATTTTCGTCGGAAATACCCTCAGAGCTGTATCTTGAGTTAAAAATTTTCAATTCCCTCTTGGTTTGCGCAAAGTTATTTTTTTCATTTTTTGTTCGCTCTCTCTCTCTCTCTCTCTCTCTCTCTCTCTCTCTCTCTCTCTCTCTCTCTCTCTCTCTCTCTCTCTCTCTCTCTCTCTCTCTCTCTCTCTCTCTCTCTCTCTCTCTCTCTCTCTCTCTCTCTCTCACTCACTTTCTCTCTCTTACTCGACAGGTGTCTACGATATATTTTTCAACATTTTAACACTTTTCATTCCAAGTTTTCTTCACTCACGTTTGTGAATAGGTTCAATATAAAAAATGGATTTCTTCAGTACAGGAAATATAGAGGTCTCTAAAAAAAAAAATAAGAAAACGAAGTTCGTATACATCGTCGACAACTTTTATTGCCAATAATCCCTCCCAAAGTTTGTTTTATATATCTCACACGGCTAAGGTATGTATATGTACAAAATAAAAATTTAATTCCCACATGCTTGGAGAGTTTGATATAGGTACAGAAACGTATCGTTTACAGTCCCTTAACACAAAACTCAACAGCAAAATATCTTCTAGAGGATCACTTTAGGAAATTAGAACAATCCGAAGCGTAACATTTGCAGAGGCGCCGAATTATCTGGAAGGCAAACAAACTTCACCAGATGTTTATAGTCAAGCACCAAAAAAAAAGAAACAATTTCCAAAAAAGGAACTGTTGTACAATATCTAACCTTTATTGTAACTCGAGAAAACAGCAAAAAAAAAAGAATTGAAACAAAGAATAATAATTTTATAACAGTGGGGAACTTCGTTATTGTTATAGTTAATCAAGCATTTTCAATATACCCAGAGCTGTTGTGAAATTTATTAGCCTATCGAGTATCTTTCTAGCTGCTGCGCAAATTGTGCAGTAAGCATAATTTAGATTGCAGACTATTAATGTTTTATACAGTGAAAAAAAAAATAACAATAAATAAATAAAAATATGAGTTAGATGACGCCATTGGCTGGTCAGAGAGAAAGACATCTGCCAGGCAATCTACCCCCCGGTGTTTAACGTAGCCGACTCGACTCTTCGTAGGGAAGGTCTTCCTCTCGGTTGAACGCGCGAGGAGGGTGATCTTCACGTGATCGACACAGGACACTTTCCACAACGAGATGGAAAATACCCCGGGACCAAACTGGGACAATTAATTATTAAAGAGGTGACCGTATACTTGACAGGTCAAAAGCTCGAGTATCAGATCGATACTTAATGGATACTACATCGCATGAAGTCTCATCGTTTTTTTTGTTGTTGTTTGTCTTATTATTTATAACTTTGTTACTTATTTCACTTTTATATTTGAGATTGAGAAGCATGCAAGTCTTCGGAAATTTAACGGTTTAATCATTTTCTTACGTTTTATATATCTATTATACGAAAGAATAAGAAAACGAATGAAAAAAATCACTCCGTTATATGTATGTATATACATACATCAAATTGAAAAACTCCGACTAACATTGGAAGCTGACTCCGAACCGGATCACAAGATTGAACGAATTCGAGATGTCGTGCCAATAAAAAAGAAGCGGTGAAATCTTTATCTATGTAAACAGGATAACCTGGTTTTCAGCTTGCCACCAACGTCGATGGGTTTCAATCTCGAGCGTCAGATAATTTTCTTCACTTTGCGTATATATCCCCTTACTTCTTTTTTCTTCTTCTTTATATTTTTTTTTTTCCTCCCTCCCTTGTGTAGCTCTCGCGCCAACCTTCTTAACGCGGTATTACTTCAGAATAAATGTAAAAAAAAAAAATAGAAAAAAAAAGTTTCCTTCAATGTGTAGATATAGACAAAGTTTCCAACGGTGCGGTACGCCGTTCCGCTACCTACGCACACGTAATTTCCAATTCTGAATTCCGGGCTTGAGGAAGTTATCGCAACTTGAAAACTCGACGTCGAATATGTAGGTATGTATGTAATACATCATACATACTCACTCATGTATGTATACATACAGAGAGAATGAACAACAACAACAACAACCGTAACAACAATAATAACACCGTTTGAATTAAGTCCTATACATATACAATGCCTATAACCATGAGCTAGCAAAGTTTCAAACGGAATCTGACTAGGTATTGAGTAACACGGTTCATACATATAGAGGGATATACATATATGTATGTACCAGTAATTATACAAATTGAAGTCATAATACCCGCACGCTTCATGCTCGTGCGAATAATGTAACAGTCTAATGGTAATGGCTCGACAATTCAGAACTCGATAGACTGCTATAATGATCGGTGCACATATCACGAAGAGACGAGAATTTTGCACTGGTAACCCAGTAGCTTATACATGTACCGAGGTATGTAACGTACACACATATGCATTTCGCGATGTTTTATTTCATGCTCGACTGCAGTACCAACGGTGAGCAAAAAGTAAAATTGCTGGATATTTTACGAGAGAGAAAGATAAAGACAGAGTTGATCTACAGAGACCGGAAAACGTCAAGGGAGAAAAGGAGGGCTTAATTTGGGACAAGTCTAAAGATAGGGAAGGGGCAACTTTAACTCTTTGGTGTCGTGTATATGAAGGAATGAATTATGAATGAAGCTTGAGCAAATGTCTTTTTTTTTTAGCTTCTATTTTTAAAATCATCGTCGTTATTCGTGAGGGATCTTCTTCTCTCTCGAACAAAGCTGTAATTGTATGTTATACTTATCGCTTTTGTAAATTTATTTTTATTCTAATCCGTTAACTTAACTTGCTTACGCACAACCGACAGCCTTGTCTTTTGAACAAAAAATATACATACATGACTTAAAAGTATCCGCTGGGACGCATGGGTTGAAGTTCCGAATTTATACAAAGTTCTAAACGGTCAAAATTACGAATTTATTTTACATGATTTCACTCATTGACAGCTCAAAACTTAGAAAGTTCAAAACTCTGAAAGTTTAAGAATTCGAAAATTTATTGAGGAGAGGCACGATGCTCCATGCGTGAATTTCAAGTCACGGAGTTTTGGCCTTTCGGATATTTAGCTTTCGGAATTTTAAACCGTGTCGGTATTTTCCCGATTTCAAGTTTTCTTTAAATGAACTATGCAGACTTTTTGCAAAATACTCCTTGTAAAAATTGTAACGACTCGGTAATATTAAAATTGGGAATTTTTCACCGTTCAAAAGTTTCAAAATTCGGAACTTTGACTCAGCTCAAGGTATAAAACATTTTAATCTTATACCATTTATCAACTATTATCTTTTTCTCTTCGGCAATTCAGTCATTCGTTATGTTGTCTATTTTATTGCTGAATTTTTCTCTTCCTTTTCAACACAATCAAATTCTTAGTCTCTGTCTAATTAGATCCGGAAGTAACTATTTTTCGCGTCATAGACAATTAGGTATATACATACACACCTGTAAAACTTGTGGTACTCGTTATTTACAGTTCTTCACCGAGGTCGTAGTTTGTTATACCTCAGCAGGAAACTGACTCTGTTTTTTCTCAACCTCCTAAGCAAATATCACAGTCACATTATTTACTTTGGTCCATATTTCCCCCCGGTACAAAGCCGAAGCACAGGATAGCCTATTCTCATTTGTTTATTTATTTATTTTTTTTTTTCATATGCCCAAGACCTTCAGAAGGGTGGATCAGGAGGCAGGTTGTACCCGTCAAAATAGCCTCCAGGCAAACGTACCGCAGATCAAAATTTACTTCGGATGTAAACCAGAATCGTAATGCATATAAATATGTCACAATTCAAAGTCTGCCTCAGGACAATACACAAAACACATTCTCTATTATATTATATACCGGGATTTTAATAGCCGTCGTATTTGTAAAAATTTAAAGAAGGACAATATATACCTAGACGTATACGTGTAATTCTTATGAATTAACCACAAAACGATTTTCCCTGTTTACACCTTAAGTCAATTATTGTGTGAATGGTAAATTGGACCACGCCAAAAATAGGTAAAAAAGTTCTTATGGTCTTTGGAAAAACCGCCATTGTCAGATAATGGCTGGGTCGATTATTATTTTCAATAATCGTACCTGCTCATTAATTGAGGAAATTTCTAAACACCTCATGGCTGGAGTGGTTCAATTAATTGTAAAACACGGGGTATAAAAGTCTGTAAGGATTAAAAGATCGAGATTTTTATGTGGGTATAAAAAATATCCATCGAAATACGGGTTTCAATTTGACTTTGATACCTGCGGATGTGTATATAGGGTGTTTCTTTTTTTTTCTTCTTTTTAAGGTTATAATTACATGAATCGAAAAATTTTCTAAAAATTTTTTCTTACTTCATCAGTAATTGCGATTAATCAACGTTATACCATACCGCTTTGTCTTGACGATAAAAATTTTTATAATTAAATGAAATAAAACGTCTAATTCGAATTAATTAACGATAAAAGAAGATTAACAGATGCGCCACGATCCTCCCGCACGTTAAAGAAATTAATGCGGGACCGCAATTTATTCTCCTCGATGAGACGAAGAGAAAAAGTGTTTTAAATGTCTTGCTTAAACGACGAGGACGAGGACGAGGACGACGCGCACGAGTTGGGTCGAATTTGAATCCACTTATATTAGATTTTCATACATATATTTTACATACACGATGATATAATACATAGGTATATCTTATATGTATACATACATACACAGTTATGGATGGAACTAAACCGCTCTTTGATTTTCCCAGCACGTCTGAAGATTATGGGACCCAGCAGCAGCCTCCGAGCTAAAATTAATATCGTATAGGTAGGTATATTTTGTATAACCAATGAAAAGGCGTTTCTTATACGATTTAGCACACGTTGGTGGTTGAATTTTTAACTCCTAACATTCACACGTGCAGCGTGATAAAATCCCTTGAAATTTATTAACGACGTGGTAAGATTTTGTAAAATCTGATCCAGTCTTTCCAGAAAGATCTTTTTTTTTTTTTTAAATATTTCTCAAATGAAAATAGCTTATCTAAAAGTCTCACGCCTCTCTACCTGTAATACATACATAATATATAACTCAAGGTACGTAAGTAAACAATTATTCATGCCAGTACAAATCCCAATAAATGCAGCAGCGGGCAGGTTAATTGTCCAGGAAGAATTTGCTGTTGCACAGTTTTAAAGTGCAATCTGTGCCAACTATGAAATTCCACTATAGGTATAGGTATAACGATGCACGAATGCTCCGTATAATTACTGTACCTATATATACTCTAAACCACGGGAGCGTGAAGTTTTAATCTGGCTTAAAAATAAATAATATACTAAATAAGAATAAAATAAGAAATAAAATATTTGCATAACATCGAAGATATTGTAATTATTATACATACTGCAAGTATACATATAGATACGCATTTGCGTGTAACGGTATAATAAATAGTGATTACATGAAGGAATTCCTGCATAGCCTCTTCATCACACTACCGTTTCCTTCAGCCGTGCAATAACATTCTTATCTTCAATCTGAAATCGAAAATCTGCCATGCACTTTCTAGAAAAAGAAAAATAAAAAAAAAAAAAAGCAAGACTAGATACCCTAAAAATGTTCGGCTTGCATCATCGTCGGCAAAGTTTCACGCGGGCCTATTAGACTGGGGCTGCAGTTCATCCGAATCGTGGGGCCTTTTTTTTAATCAATTAACTATCTTGACTGCTGCAGCCTTAAGGAAGAAGTTAATTTTTGTGTCCTCAGTGCTGAGGGCGATGTGTATATGTATTGACTATGGAGGTCCCAGCTGTCACACACCCGCATGAATATAGGACAACAGCCTGCGCGCAAATCTTCCAGGACGATACGATGGCGAGACGAATAAAGTATCCTCTCCTCTTCTCTTCTCTACTCGTATCCTCTTCGCTTTTCTCATCTCATCTCTTCTCTTCTCTTCTCGGATCCCACATGTTACTTTCGGTTACGCCTGGCGTCGGCCGACCCGCATCTATCGCTACGTATTATACGTCACGTAGATACACAAGTATACAAACGTACAGGACATATATACGTACGTATATAATATATATATATATATATATATATATATATATATATATATATATATATATATATATATATATATATATATATATATATATATATATATATATATATATATGTACCTATACTGCCTTGCCTCGAGGGCCAAAAAGTATCCGTTACACGTCGAAAACCGCTAAACGTACAGCAGTATACTTCGTGCTAAATATGAAAAACTGTGTCAACTATGTCAATGTGTAATCAGAGTGCGAAATTAATTGATCGAATACCTGTACTTACCTACCGTGCACTATAAACATGTATAGAAAACCGGTCGAAAATTAAATCGACAAAACTAATATGTAGGTATGATCGATCATGCGTCTCATACATTCGGAATTTTATTCGACGATGAGAAAGCCTCGCATTAATATAACAGTCTGTTTTTACCTTCTTTTTAGTTAGACATTTACTATCTTATAGACGATATGTATATATATATATATATATATATATATATATATATATATATATATATAGTAGGTATATGTCTAAATACCGATATCGGGCTTTATTTTAAGTGGCCCCCTCCCCCCTCCCTCACGCGAGACACCGTTAAGTAGATTTTGTGGTAGGTTCAGAATTTTGTAACGGCACTTTACGTTTTTACAACCTATACCTACTAACTAAACCTATATATCGATAAAACAGTGACAAACAAATTTTTCTATTATCTAGGGCAATGGCACGGAGGTAAGAGTCCGAATCGTAAAATTTTATTCGATAATCAACTTTCCACAAGAAAATTTTTATCTTTAAATTTTATTTTTTAATGCAGTAGGTATAGATACTTATCTATAGCTTTCAAAATTATCATTCTTCAAATCAATATCACGGTTTAAATACGGTTAATTATAACCTTAACTAGTTATAATTTATCACATAAGTATAATAATTAGTATACATACATATATACGTGTTTAACTGTTTATTATACATACCAGACTTTATTGACCCAGATTGATTGAAGATGATATGGGTACATATAGTATAGAACTTATTCATTTTTAAAATATAATGATCATGTAGTATTATGATCGAGTAATTTAAATTAAATATGGAAGAAGCCAGGATAATTGGTTAATTCCTTTATTACCCCCGAAGCAGTAATCATTTCTCTGCTCTAGCAATTTGTTCGTATATATGTAGGTATATATGGAATCGTTGAACGATATTCCATCTTATACTTAAATACGTATAATATAGTATATGTACACGTATATATGTGTATATATATATATATATATATATATATATATATATATATATATATATATATATATATATATATATATATATATATATATGTGTATATATATATATACGTATAGAGAAGATTTACTTGCTGTTTAGAACTTTGCCCGTAGGCCTTGAGGATCTTTTTAAAGTTTATTTAACTTTAAGAGAAGACCTCTAGATCCTTCGGTCGAAGTTATGAAACGTAATACCCATTTTAACGAAGCGCAATTTCTCAGCTGTTCTATACCTATATATGTATATAAACGTACTACGCAGGTACGCATCCCCAACGTTATATGCAAATGTCTTTCGAAGTGTATATCCTACGGAATATTCCCCTGCAGACTCATTGGCCCGCTCTTCTCAAACCCTACACTTCTCTTTCTCTCTCTCTCTCTCTCTCTCTCCAGCTCTTTGCCCTGGAATCCAGGGTGATCCTCCGGTCTTTGAGGCAAAGTGCTTCTCCCGCCAGAGATCACGCGAAAATACAAAAAAAAAAGGAAAAAAAAAAGCGCAAACACACTTTACATCCCGTCGTGTTATTTTATTTTACTTTTTTGTCTTCTCATTTTTATCTGTTCCTTTTTTAACGTCACACGAATTATTTCAAAGTTTATCGACGCTCGTATTATTATTGTTGCGGTGGCTATTTAAGGACTGTTTAATAAAAAGAAGTTTAATACTACTTCATGCGGCAGGCTTAACAGTCATAACATGTACGTACGTACCTACGTATGTACATACGTATCGATTCTTTTGCAATCTTTATGCTTCTTCTTCTTCTTCTACTTCTTCTTCTTCTACTTCTTGTTCTTCTTCTTCTTCTTCTTCTTCTTCTTCTTCTTCTTCTTTTCTATCACAAAGCGTTCCCGCATCCATCCCGCGGGATAAGTATACGTAAGTGCCTAACACACGCACACATAAATATACCAACTCATCTTTTGCTCTCATACATAGATATGGTAATATACACGCTAGAGAATCACAGTCACGATCATACTACCAGCACCAGACATACGTTCAGCCCCTCCACTAGTCAAACTCTAAAGCATTCTCTGCGGAGGAGAGAGTATAGCGTCGTAGGCTACTAGCGTGGCAGTTCGTCCTCCGCCTTCGCCTCCGCCTTCGACTTTGACTTCTGTTAGTGATGATCAGATACAGACTTGAGTCTAACGCGAACGCGCGAGTTACAAACCTTGTTCATTAAATTCAAATCACCTTTCGAAGTTGAAGTTAACAAAAAAAATAAATAAATAAAAAGAAAAAAATAAATTATAAAAAACAAAAACAAAAAGACTGAAAACAGTGTTTGACAATTTGACTGAACAGTTCCGATATGTTTGACATAATATAAGTATAAGGTACATACTTAGAGCAAGGATCAGTGTATGCGGAATCGAAGAATAATTCACATTAAATTGAATATGTAGAGTTTTCAAGGATTAAACATTTTCATGAGATTTATTGACTTGTGTGATTATTCAATGAAGTTTTGAAAATTGAATAAAATTTTTTATTTGTTTGCTATAAGCAGACATAAATCATCGTAATAAAGGGACAATGTTCCCATTGCCCAGGAGTTTTAGAACTAGATTAACTGATACTCGATTTGAAGATGTTATAATATAATAATAATAATACTAATAATAATAATAATAATAATAATAATAATAATAATAATAATGATGATGATGATGGTGTGAGCAAAGTGTACAAAGGTACATAGCAAATAAAAGGCTCTTCGATCCATCCATCCATCCTATCGGAGGTTTATTAATGGCCTGTTATTCATTCGCGACGACTCAATCTAATGATTAATTCCTTTAGCACGTTTATATATACAGGAGCAGAAACGATCGTTGCATATGCATTTTATTGGTATATATATTTATGTACAAGGAGGTGAATAAAAACAAAAAGAATAGGTATATAATAAACCGTGATCGATCCCTCGTCTATACTTACCCTGCACCTTTCATCGGCATATTGTATTTCAACATTCGAAAACACTCCCTCGACGACGAATGTTGTAAGGGTAGACAGACATGGTACCCAGACCCTAAATAAAACGTCTGAATTATACGTAACCCCGTGTTAAGAACGGAACACTAAACTCCTTCTACCGTTTTACGATTATCACTGTTCTGCGGACCGTTAAAAAAAAAAAAATATGATGTTATATTTAAACGAACGATGATATAACGTGATACTTACAAAACTAGTGAGTGATCTATAAGGATGTAAAAATAATCTACTTTGTTTATCTGCACATCAAGAAATGCGTACATATAGATGAGCTTAAATCGAAACCAAAGAAGTAAAGCTGCGATACGTTGCTGTTTATTGTTCAATAAAAATACTTGACTCATAGGATACGTGGGCGTAGAATACCGTTTTCTATTTGGTCGTAGGTATTATCAAAAAAATATTTAGAAACAGAAGTAACAGAAAAAACAAAAAAGAAAAAGATAACTGTGCAGTTATTCCGACTTGTTTTTGTTAGTTGAATTTTTGTTTGTCTGTGTGTGTGTGTTGCGAAATTGATTGACCAGATGAGCATTTTTAACAGATTTAATAACACGAGTTTAGTGTGTGCGTTAAAATGTTGAAGATTCACATGCTGGACTACATAGGAGATACTGCAGGGTGAGTTTAGTAATATTATTCTTACAAGGCAAATAGTTTTCTTTTTTTTTTTTTTTTTCTCTCTCATCTTATTTTCATTTATACACGGAATAATTTAAATGATAATTCTCGCCTTAACTAATTGTAACTACATATAGGTATAATTGTAATAATATAATTGTTCAACGAATTATACTACTCCTTAAAGAATCCCGGTTATAGTTTCTCCTTGGTGAAATTCTCTCCTCCTCGCGCCACACTTACGCTCGTGCAGAACGAACATTTCCTACTATATATTATATGTGTGTAAGGTATACACATACCTACAATATACCCCTCTAGGCAGGTTTGAAGCTTAATTCGCGGGACGATTATGCCAGTCTTTTCACGTCCATCGACCGAACGCTACTCGCGCTAGCTCTCCTCGCGTTGTTACGATTATTTCTTACCTCTGATATTATTATATAGACGCATATAGGTAGGTATATTTCAAAGAAACGCTTAGCTAGGAAATGCTGCAAGAAATTCCTCGATAATATTATTTTCATTATATTTCTTATAGTATCGACGGAATATATACTTATATTACGAAAGTAGTAAAAAAAAAAAAAAAAAAAAAAAAAATGATAATAAAAACACACAGAATTTGCGGGAAATAAATTCAGGATCATTGTGCCAGTAAAATCCTATTTACTTTTTTTTTTTATCTTCATTTTTTGATTATTGATTTTATTATTACCTTATAATCGCGGTTAGTATAGTTTTTCCTAAAATAATATTTTATATTACATTATTCGATCACCGACTTATGAATTGGCACGTGTTCAAATCTTTTTATTTTTTGTTTTTATTTTTTTGTTTTCTAGACTCGTGTTTGAAATGTACATACATACATATACGAGCCATACGCTGCCGGGAATTATCCGCTCTACAATTTATTCTCGCGTGTTTGCTGTTAACCGACATCATCATGAGCGAGACTTTCATAATTTAGTTTTGTAACAAGCATATAGGTAGGGTATAGGTATATATGTAGTATATATACCTGATTTTCACCCCAGTAATCGGCACGCGTTAATATAATGTGAAATAATTTCAAGGTCTAAGCCACGCTCATAAGAAGATCGCTTTTCGCGTTTTATTTGACTATTGTTATTTATTTATTTTCTTTTTTTTCTCAACAATTTTAGTTTTGTTTCCTTCGTCGAAACCGAATTTCTCTGATTTCTGCAAAAAGTTATGGTATCTACGCACTCATGAAGGGAAATAGTAACGCCCGGAGTAAAGTGTGCAAAAAAAAAATATGAAAAAAAAAACACACACCAAAACAATAAGTAAAGAAAATGTCTTTCATTTGTTACAATCGGAGTAAAGGGGGCCACACGATGCGTACCAATTGATCGCGACACATTCCACATAGGGTCAGCAGGTAGACAGGCGTGTCTTACGCGTTGTTCGTGCGTTATCCGTTATGGTCATGCTTGGCCCCAATCCGCGCGATTCCAGGCTGTGCAACGCAACTTGTATATAGGTGTATGTATAATATATATATAAATATATATACACACACACCTATACTTACAATTATACCTACGACAATTTGTCCACGATGCAGTTTACTGCCCGATTCAGCGTATGACCCAAACTAATTTTAAAACTAGAACTATGACCAGTTTGGATATAAAATTATTTTTAATTATATTATGTAGGTATTTTATCATACGCTGTTTCAATTTTATTTCAGATTGCGTAAAAACCGATTTAGATCATAGACGACATAAACAGTGTCATCTTCTTTTTTTCGGTTGGTTTCTTCATCCGATACATAATTTTATTTTAATACTTTTTATATTTAGTGCAAAGATACGCGTGTTAATTATTATTTGACAAAGTTCGTCGATAAGATATTGGGAAAAAAATAATATACGATGCGATATGAGAGCATCGTATATATGACCCAGATCACATGTATACGATATACCCTATATTATATTTACGTATCGAAATTTAATTGATAGTTAAGTATATTGTATTATATTGTATAGTTAATTAATATAGAAGTTGTAATGAAAGTTTGTGGGAAAAAAAAAAATCTCAATTTTCTTAATTACGATAGTCTTACAGACATCGGAACGGTAGTTATAGTTTCTCTTTTTAAACGACGACGAACGATGTAGTTAAGTTGACGAACGGTGTCCTCAAATGAATTTATTAACTGCAGCCGCACCGCCACACGTATACCATTTAGGCATATACATTTATTTACGTATATGAAACACACGTTTTTATTATTATTATTTTTTATATATTTTTTTTTTTCATATATTCTACTTTTTTTTTTTTTTTTCTTAACCGGAAGAAACGACACGTGGAAATTTCTTCGCATATATGCATGTTTCTAATCTTTATATGAATATAAATGTTATAGGTCATCTATAGGTAAATACATACCTGTATTCATCATCTGTATTATTATTCCATCATAAGAAAAGAAACGTTACAGTCCGCTACACCCACAAAGAATATCTTATGTGACGCGTTCTTTCGTGAAATAATACCTACGCATATTTCAACGAACGAATTTGCCATCTGGGGGGCGGAACTGTTATCGGCTATGCATTTGACATGTTAGGCAATATAATTACTTTCTTCAATATTATTGTTATTATTATCGACACTTTTTCAACGGAGAATATTATGTTTATCCGTGAAAATGATTCACATATTCATTTTTTTAACATGAACGTCTATACATTTTAAATAGTAGAAAAATTTTAAACAAAATTTTCAAAGATTTATAGTTAATTTTTTTCTGACCATTTTTTGTAACTTTGTATTTATGCTGATTTTTAATGGATAGTCGCTATAGGTACACCTTTTTATACTTTTATTGCTTAGGTATTATTTTTAAACTCATTAAACGACGTGTTTCAATTTTATTATCTATTTTTATTTTTTTTGTTCCTTATTATTCTTTATTTGAAACAATATCTTTGAAAAGAGCAGGATGGTTTATAAAGATGAATTCAATCACATATGAGTAGGTATATGGAAAATAGAGTTTATGATTTTCTGTATACTTCAGTCGCAGTTAATTCGCTGATCGGGAGTAATGTGGAAGAAAAATTATTATTGCAGAACACCGAAATATGGTAAAAGAGTTTTATTTCAATATACATGATATATTGTGAGACATATATATTTATCTGGAATCTGGTCGCGTTCCAAGGTAGAAAATCCTGTTGCTTCACACATATACAATTAAATGTAGGTACATATGTATTCGTATGTAGACGGTATATATTATCGGCATAGAATTAACCTAGAATAATAAATTCCTGCACGCTTTAGACTTCGGCTGCAGTATACCTACCTACAACGCGATTCGTGCCCTCAAACGGGGTCGTTGTCGTGCAGTTAATGAGCGTCGAAAAGCCAAAGAAAAAATGAAAAAGAAATATAAAAATTCAGAAATATGTAAAAAAAATGAAAATTGTATAATTTAAGAACCCGAAAAAAAAATAAGACAAACACAAAAAAAGAACAAAACGAAAAAAATAAAAATGAAAAAGTAAAAAAAAAAAAAAAACGAGTGGAAAGGATCAGAAGCGCCCAAAGTAGCAACGATAAATCGTGTTGCGTGGCTGAATTAATAAATCCCTCGTTACCGAATTCCTGGAAAGCCAATCGTACTTCTTTACTATGGGTCTCGTCGTTGATCTTGCAGCAGCAACAGCAGCAGCTTCCCTCGAGTGTTTCTCATGCGGTTTAGAGCGTCGCGTCGCATCTTTCTAGTTTTTACCCTTTCTACGGTACGGTCTCTGTCCTCGAAGGGCAAGTCGATGGGAACAAAAAATTACGAACCCGAATATTTCAAGTTGTTTGAATCTGTCGCCGCGAGCCGCGTGACTTCGATTTTTTTCGTTAAAAATAAAAATAAAATGAACAATTTTCAGTGTTTTTTTATTTTATTTTTATTTTGTTTTGATTCTCTACTTATATTTTATTTTTATTTTTTTTAACTCATTTTCTTCATTTATCATCGTTGCTTTTTTCATATTTATCTTTTTTGTTTTTTCTCTGCCGATGAGTGCAGGAGCTAACCCGCCTCTGTACCTGGACACAACTTTCGATTTAATTTATGCGCATAATTATGCATAGGAACTCCGGTCGTACTTAGTGGACATGCTAAATAGCTACTTACTTAATCATTAACTTCGCTCTAACTGTCACGCAGCTTAAAACCAGCAATTGCAGCCTCGCAAAACCAGCGCGGAATTATCCATACGGCGGAAATAAATTTATTAGTTGTGGACGAGACGAACCGTGTAGGTATAATCGAGAACTGCTACTACACGAACACACGATCAGCCAAACGCCTTCCTTCCTTCCTTCATGATCATAGATGCAGATGTAATTTTCATTAGTTTTTACGTATTTTAGTCGAAGATACTAAATACATCGTTCTCACTGAAAAAAATCGAACAATAAAAAGAACAGCGAAGATCGTCGATCTATATTCTTTATTCACTTATATACGTATAGTCAATTGCGGTTCTTATAAAAAGAGATTCTTCTTTCCAATTCTCCCCACAGATGGTAAAGATGCCTTTGAAATTCAAGACCGTTGAAAAAAAAAATAAAAAATAAAAAAAAAATATGAAATTTTAGAGGCTTCATCACGTCGCCCGTAGCTAAATTAGAATTACGCCATAATTTCCATTAAATCCCATATATACCTACCTACCTACCTACCTACCTAGACCGTAAATATTTCAAGCAGAAATTTTTTATTTTATTTTTTCATTCTGTTCGAACCGCACGGACACAACTACACGGCGACAGTGTGGCTTTTACTCAGGGTAGCTGTGTTCGCCTGCCTTTTCTGCGGCATTTCATTTATTCAAAGACCTACGATTTGTATAATTAATCCCAGTACTATGTTATTCAGGGTTTTCCTTTCGGGATTAAACCTTGAAATAAATTGTAAATGAAATTTACTAAATCTAAAAAAATCTCAATCAATTTTTATTATTATTATTACATATTTATCTCACATTCAAATCACTTTTAATGATTTTTTCATCATATATACCTTATACCTATACCCGATATTTATAATTTTCTATTAATTTTTAATACCGAATATATTTAGTAGTTTATTAGAAATAATTTCTTGCCTAAAAATTTGGACTAAGTATATATATGTCCCGTTTTAATAGACAAATTTTTGGTCCGTTATACAAGTTTCAAATATACTATATAAGGTATGCACTTTCGAAAGTATAGGTAAATTTAAATACGAACATTACCTACCTCTTTTCAATAGTTTCGCACGATAAAAATGGTCCGCGTGCGTGACTGAGATCCGTATAACTATATGCAGTATTATAACTATATGTATATTCGTATATTTTGACGTGTTTGTCGATTTACCAATACCTCGTTACACACATAAATTACCTTCAAACTTAACATCTGCAGAGATGAAATACTGCCTTATAGAGAGAAAGGAATTATCGGTATGTAGGTATAATGTATGTACATTCATACGTACGTACAAGTTTACTAATACACGCTATATGCGGTTGGACAACGTTGGTTTATTTTAACCTCTTGCAACACCGATTCTCATTCCTTTGGCTCATTACATCGTTTTAGATAGACGTAATACTGCAGCTATTATTGCTGTTGTTGTTTACCCAAAATAATATCCCACCAAGATCCCACTTAACACTATAATTCGGTCAGACTAATACCAACTAGAAGAGTCAATGAAAGAGTTCCAATTCCGCGATATATCGACTCGATAAATAAATACTGTTACTTCTATTATTGGTTTCGAATTGATCAGACCATCCGTGTGTTTCAGCCCGTAATAAAAACAAAGTTTTCTGTCTATACTGGGTCGTTTTATAGATGAGACACATAGAGCGCCCAATTGTATGCAATTCAAGGTACAAGTACGCTCTAGGTGCCATGAGAATCAAAGAAAATTATGAAAAGTTTAACCATCACATTTTTTTTTTGGGGACCCTATAGGGTATCATCGACGAAAAGACCTGGATAATATAAGTCGATTTTATCCGAAATGGGCCAAAAAATTGGAAAAACTAAAAACACTTTAGGTATTATTTTATAGTCGATAAAATAATTGGTAAGAAAATTTTCGAATTCGATTTTTTTTTTTTTTTTTTTTATAGATTTAATTAATTCCTGTAGCAGTATGTGTCACGATCGTTGAGATAGACTCATATATATGTATACATAATACATATGTATGTTTATTATGGACGTATGTAACAGGGTTAGATACCTTAGCGCATTGAGGCGTATGTAACAATGAAATTTTACAACGGGTAACAATGCGAGCCGCACGCGTAATACGCACACCGCGTTTACACATGAACAATGACGGTAACGTGTCACAACGAGACAATGCAAATTGACAAGGCGGTGGATATGGAGCGGAAGTATTGCCCATTCGCTTGGACCAGCCTCCTCCCGACTCTATACTCTATTCGTTCGCCCGTGTACACTTACTTACGCAACCTGATATCAAACTTAACCCTCATTTAACTTACTTTAACATCGTTTTTTCGTTCTCTTAGAAAAATTTTAAGTCTTAAATCTTAAGTGTTAAGTCTTAAGTGAAAAGTTTCACTTTTAACGCGCGTAATACGCTAAACGCACCCTTTTTTGTTTCTTTTTTTGTTAATTAATTTTTTACGTTTTAAAAACACATATAAGATGTATACTTGTGTGTACTATAGTAGGATATTTTTTGACAGTATAGGAACAGTTTAGGGAAGTAGTTAAATTATTATCCTTTTGCTTTTCTTTCTCAATTTTTCTTTTCTTCTTTATTTTGTATTTTTTCAGACGTGAGTTTATACTCTTAGTCATAACTCTGTTTTTATTAGCCACGATATCTGCCCGAATTCGCGAGCGTTGTGAAACATAAATTCAGATTAAGGTGGCAGGAACGGTTATATCCATCCTTCCCATCTGACTATACAAAACGTAGAGCTGGTTCATTGAGAAATAATATTTTTACAACTGGGTTGAAGTATTCCCATACCGTAAAGTGAAACTTTCTATATTCAAATACCTATATCCAGTATAGGTATAATATTTAAATTTTTGTTTTCGCGCAATCTTGAAAACTGGAAAAATTAGCAATATCTCATTTTTACTCATCTTCAAAAACCTCAACTACTATAAATCAAAAAAAAAAACATTATCAATAATAATAATCAAATTCAAAATCCCATTCGAAAATAAATAAAATTTATTTTTAACCAAATTCGTTAATTGAACAGACAGTTAATTCATCTGTTCGTTACGCGGCAGATCTGTGATATGCGCGGATATAATATAACAAATATTATATGGCAAGACATTCACACGTCTCTATTTGAATCACATATTATCTCTATCTCTTAGACGCATATGGCGTTAAGGAATGTTTTAACGAAAGATATATGAGCCCACTAAACCACAAAATATGCACATCACGATTTGATTGTAGTGATATTATTTACGTAGGTAAAGATTATGCTTGTACTCAACATATATGATACTTATATGTGTACATGTACATACATGTGTGTAGGTAGTTATAATAAAGGAGGTATAAAACAGCAAGTTTAATCATTAAAAACAGAAAGAAAAAGTTTGAAATTAAATTCCTTACACGTAGGAACTGGTGTATATGTATAGGTATGCATGTATGTACGTACTACGTTGCGGGGGAGAAGAGACAGGTTTGACGTAAACAAGAAAAGAAGGATCTCAATTCTCCGGAGAATGTTGCGAAGCTGGTTATCTGAACACTGCGAAAAGATATTCTAAAGTTCGACGTCACGTTCTTCCTCTCATACTCTGCTTAAATCTTACAAACTTTTTCTCATTCTTCTTCTTCTTCTTCTTCTTCTTCTTCTTTAACGATATCAAATCTTGACGAGAGCTCCTTGCAATTTTATATTTAAAATATTAAAAAGTTTTAAATCATGTATCTACTAAAAAACAAAATATTTATTAAGTGTATTGCTAAAAAAAAAAAAAATTTTTTGCACATCCTAATCCGCATATCGGATATAAAATATGCCTGCTGGTTATTCTTTCGCGAAATATATTTTCCTAGACGATTTTCTGCCTTACGAAATATAAATGGCACGAGCCTCGCAGGCGTTTGCCATAAAGAAATGGGATACAGACACACGTAATATCTACACGTACATATTTCGCACGTCTGACAAGATGCGGGAGAGGAAGCATTTTATATAGTTAGCTGTTGAATGAATGAATGAATGAATGAATGAATGAAACTCTGTTTGGCGTGAAAAAGTTTATTCTTAAATAAAAAGTAATGCGAAGTAGTAGTAGTGGTAGTAGAGTAGCATGAAAATTCTTTGCGATAGTTTTTGTTCAACTTTCCTTTCCTCTCGCAAGCTGCAGTAATTTTTTTTTTTTTTCTAATAATGTTTAAACTTTTTGATCGCGCTTGCAGAGTATTTTTTGTATTTTTATTCTTTTTACGGTCTTAAGAACCAGGAATCAGGAACCAGCCAAGATTGTTAACAAACGGCTTGAGATAAATCTTCAAGACTTTGCGGGGCGCCGACATCGTTGCTTCATATTTCAAATTTTCCATCCTCTCTTATAACTTACCAGACTCGTGTTATAATACCGAGAACAAATTGGTTCGTGATGCGATGCTGGTGTGTAGTACCAGTTGTAGATGTAAGTACAAACCTTTGTTCTCTTTATCTTTACCTTTATCTCGTCGGTCTATAGTATAGTTATGTATGTACCTATCTACCTACTCCTCTCTTCAAATTTATCGCAATTCTATATATGGCAAATGGTTTTGTGGTTTACCGCAACAACGTTCACCTCTTAACTTTACTATGTACATACATACATATACCTATATATCTTACGATAAATTGACCGATTTTGATAATTAAACATTAAGCCTAGTTGAAACTACCTCCCAAAGCTCGTACAGCTATTTCCTAGGGAGTTAAAAGCTCTACTCGGACAGCCCCCGATCACCTACATAAGCCTGTATACGTGATAACCAAAATCCCTGTGATGCAGGGTCGGTCTGTATAGAGTTCAGTTCCCTCAATTTACCACCGTTTACTTACACACATAGGTACGCATAAACTTGTAAATTCTATATAAAAAAAGTTTTAATTTCAAACGTTTGTTCAAAAGAGAAGAACAATCTTCCATATATATAGAGTTTATTATGTAGACGTACGTTGCGGCTTGTTAATACAACGAGTTGGAGGTTAAGTTGGTTTTGCGTACAGGTTTGATTATAAAATTTTTCAATTATTTTATTATTATTATTATTATATATTAATTTTACCTTTCCAGGGCGTATTTATCCTTCAGGTGATTAATTATCGCAGGGGGGTTCTTTGATTATTAGCTATACATTAAAAGCGGAGTGGTTGGTAGGGATATACATGCAACAGCTGAGTGGATTTATTTGAAAATTAATGTTTCATATATACCTACCAATCCGAAGAGTATAAAGTTTGTAAGCTCCATGCCTTTGCTCCGTCTATGTATATATGTATACGTATACACGACCCCCGCGCTTTGTGTTTGACCTATGTGCTATAAATAACTTCACAGATTTTTGATTAATTGACTTTATCTTGATCCCCTGTTTAATTGCTTTTTAGGTCTTGATGTTATATTGCATACGGTATATGTATAATGTATCTATATATCCCCCTATTTTCAAACGTTATTGCACGAATCACTTCATCCGAGCAAAAGACCGTTAATTAACATTATCTAGATTGTTTTCAAGTGCACTGTAATGTGCACATTCATTTAATCTATTTCGCGAAAGTATTCATTGCAGTCATTACACACAGTCTTATAGATTTATATGTAGTACAAGAAAAGTTAGTTGTTGATTTTCGTCGAACACTTAAAACTTGAGTTTTAAATGGCTAAGCTTAGATATATTATTCTCACAACTAGTAAGGCAAGGGTATACTTATATTATAGAGCCACTAATTTCGTGTAGGAGCCCCATTCACTGACCATGACGTCACCGTATCATTAGTCATTATAACCATATTTCCCACGCCCAAAAAATTTTCTGCTCTTAAATTATTATATCCCGTACTTATTACCGAGCCTCAGGCAAAAATCCTCGAAACCCACTCGTCTTTGATTGATTTTTTTTTTTTTCTCTTTATTTTCTTCTACTTTTTTTTTTTCTATTTATTATTCGTTTTATCGTTTCAACGCGTCTAACGCCGTAATTAGCATCGACGCCAGTTGGTATATATAGGTAGGTAATAGTTGTCATACTTTTATGAAACCGACGCCATGCCTATACGTAACGACCGAAAGAATTCTCTCAAAATTATTGAGATTTGATATCGCGAATGAATTTTTCAATTTTTGTGGCTAAATTTTGTGTAAAAAATGAAATCTTATGAGAATTTAGATAGGTACTTGAATCTGACATCTCACGGAATTGATCACTCACTCACGGGCATGATCTACCATGTTTTCTGTGGCTTGCTTATATTTACCTGCGGATATACTCCAGATGTTATGTATATGTGGTATCAAGCTCGGCTTACTCTTCTGCCTACCAACCCGTCTAGAACGACGAAGATACCGAGACACGATGAGCTTAGCGATCTTGAATAACGCAGGAGAAACCTAGGGGAAGCATGGAAATATTAGGTAATGCCTTTGTGACAAAATCTAAAGCTCTGTTCATACGACATTCATCACCCCGAAAAAGAAAAAGAAAACAAGCCGGAAAAACAGTTTTTCGGAGTACTTTTCATCAAATTGAAAAAAAAGGATGGGATCGTCAGGGGAAGAAAAAGTATAAAAAAGTAATAAAAAACTGAAAAAAAAGATCAGAATTGAAAATTTCACATAAAAAAAAATGCCCCATATATTGACAAACAACAATTTTATACCAAAACCAATACTTTTCTCATATCACCGTAGGTGATGAAAAGTAAAAACGTCAAAACTTCAAGAAAGTTATACATCAAAGACAGGAAGTGAGGCTAAAGGGATTACAAGGTGAAAATTTCATGTAATGTGCAGATGACAAACATTTTTTGAATCTTAATTATGTCAGTAGCAACGAATATCTTCACTCTTAAGGATATGTATATTGGTATACAAGTTTCATCATTTCATTCGATTTCTATCGTAAAATGGGTGTTAATTCACCCGTAGAAATGACATGGGAACTCCACAGACTGATTTACCGAGGTACGATATGTTACGAGATCGGGGTTGATGGTTGGATGTATGTAGCAGACTAGACTCAATAATTCAGAACCACTCTGCGGTAGCAATAAGTGGTTCAGTGCGTCGTATTTACAGTTTATAGTTTACAGCTTACAGCTTATCTTAAACAGAAAATCGTGTAACCTTGCTAATCCTTCTCTTCAGTCTTCGGGATTTTCTTTTTTAACTTCCCGCTCTAATAAGAGGGAAGTTATTGTAATCATCCCGATAATGAAAAGTTGAATTCCCACCAGATCTTCACGTTTTAAGGTCAAGAGAATCACTTCTAACTATTTTCAGATGGACGTTGGGTGTGTGTGATCAGTTTTTTTGTCCAACAATATGTGTAGACGGAATAATCGGATTTTGATAAATTTGATATCAATCGACGTGGATTCTCCAAAATTAGAATTGATTAGATTCTGGATTTGATCGGTCCAGTAGTTTCCGAGATATTCAAAAAACAATATACAGAAAAAAATTATTCAATCGACGACATCTCGTGAAAGGATCGACGAATTCGAATAAAAATTAATATCTCAAAGTTTTTTGGATCATTGATCACAAATACAAGGTCAGATTTTTATTCACCCCTCTCATCTCAAAATTGCCTATATCAATAATTATTTTAGGAAATCTCAATACATGTGTTTCTTTTTTTGTTTAACTTGAAAAATTTGGGCGGGAAGTCTTAGATCTGGCCCATCTTGGTCATCCGATTTACCTGCTTGTTTTTCTTATTTTATGTTTTTTTCTCTACTTCGTAGATAATTAACTTCGTTTTGTATGCGCAATACGAGGTTGTATGTAATTGTTGTTTGTGTTCTTGGATTAAGAAATTATTTAGGAAACGTATGTATATTGTAGTTTCGTAATTCATTTTCTGCTTTCTTATACATATACCTACTCAGCTACCTGTCTCATTGTTAGTTGGTTAAATTTAGCCGAGCGTTTCGCAGACATTATAGTTTACCTAGAATGGTTTAACTTGGTGTATGCCTACATACCTATATGTGTATAGGTATAATACATGGATATGCACATGTACATACATAACAAGTTAAAGCATAAAACTGTCAAAGCGCAGTACCGTATCCTAGAATTTCGAAACAACGTGGCGTATTATATACGTGGTGGTGGTAACGAACGGGTCACATTCACCCCATGCCGGAAAGACAACGGCATCGAAGCGTGCGAGACAAAGTCGCGTATACACTATAGGTATATATAATTAAAGGAGAGTTTTGCACGAAGCGCGCTGAAATCTTGGTACTAATTATTTCCCTATGAGCCTTCGTCTTATTCTTGTACCTTTTTTTTTTTTTCTTCTTTTTAGTTTTCTTCTATCGTGTGCTGGTAATGTTACCGCCTAATTAACTTCAACCGGAGGATAAACTCCTAACAAGTACATACATACATACATACATAAAGTTGTAACTTTGAAATAACAAAAGACAAAATCGCTGCAGTTATGGTTAACGACCGACGTAAACGTAAACGCAAACGATTTCTCTCTATCTTTACGTCGCACCTCCACTTCTCAATCCAAAGAGTTACTACTATTTTCATACGAAAGTTCGTCTGTTTAGAAATGCAAGAAAAACAGAACAATTTCACGACTAGATCAATCTTGAAAGAGAAGACAGAAAAAAAAAACTGCGAAAACAGAGAAGCTTCTTCTTCTTTTTCTTCTTCGTAAGATATAGTTATAGTTTATAGAAAAGGCAGAAAAGTAGAAACTGAACGGCAGTTACTTTTGTATCAGATACATATTGGGATGTAAGACATTCGTTATACCTATTTTCTTCTTCTTTTTTTTTTTTTTTTTTTTATCCGTCGACGAATGAAGCCCGTTATTATATAAGCTTAACGACATTTTCATCCCCGCCTATTTCTTTTCTTTAGATTTCTTTCGACCCCTCTTCTTTTATAGGGTTGCCACCCCGACCCAGCCAGCCCCTTCTTCTTTTTCTTTCTTTATTTCTATCTTCCTTCGTTCTTTCCACTCAAAAATCGGATACACTTGTTCTCTCGATCTAATATTCATATAGAAAATACTTCTACCAACCTGTTAGCAGCGATAGGGGGTTATACCTCCCATCGTTATACAAGGTTATGAACCATTACACAACTTAAACTCTACCGGATGTCGCTTTCTCGTCTACCGACCCCAGCCCGGAAAGAACCCAAATTTTACCCCACGTAAACTCTTTTCTTTATACAATTCTTTGTGCCAAGTGTAACCCTCGGTTCTTTATGTTTATATCATTGAGGAAGAATTTCTATTTAAAACTTGTCGGTATAGGTATTATGCGCGTGTTGTGTATGATGAATAATTAAGAATAAAGAGCAAAGAAAAACGTTCAATCTTTGGAATATCTTAATTTTTTTTTTTTTTGTTTTTATTCTTTTTATTTTTAATTTTCTTTACCTTTTCTCCGTTCGACTCTTATATTACTTAGATCCCATTGCCACCTGAATTAAATCCTGCTTTGCATATCTAAATAGCTGTCTAGAAACAGCATATGTGGCTATTTACCTAAATATGTGAATAGTGAATAGACCGAGTGTGTATGCCTTCCGTTTTTATCGTCTTTCTCAATCTAGATCGAATTTTAAGTAACCGTATATAGGGGCGGGTAAAGAGAACTATCATATATTCCCATAGGTGTGAACTTACCTGGATAGATAGAGAGAAGAGAGAGAGAGAAAAAAAGGAAGAAAAAGAGAAAGAGATTGTTTAGTGGTGCAGCAGTTCAAAAGAAGAATAGTTTTTGCATATCAAGTGCTAGTAACGTAATCCTTTTGTACATGGGAGTTTGCCGCGGTACCGCCCACACGGAGAATATAAAACTTGTCAACCCATATAGGTATACATCCTGTGACGTCTTCAACGAACTTACATACATATTGTAGTCCTCACGGCTGCAGAAAGAGTGTAGCTGTAGTACTGCTGAATTTAGCATTTGGTATTCGCAGGTATACCTACCGTGAATGTACATATACATATGAATGTAGACATTGGTGAAGTGTAGCTACCTTATATACGTCTACAGGTTCAAATATTAAACGGATTTGTGTTAAAAAGAAAAAAAGAAAAAAATTCGTTGAGAAAACTCTTTCATCTCTTCACTCTCGGTGTATTCGAAGCGTGTAAGTATAGGTAGCCAGGCTGGTAGGTATATACATATATATGTATGTAGGTACATACCTATAGACGAAGGGTTACGCTTTGGAATTTTATGAATAATGGATTTTGCTAAAAAGTCTTTACCTTTTACACAAAACTCAGGAGGAGAGACCAGTTAACGTGTATATAAGGTATATGTGTATATAGTAACGTTGCTTTTTTGCTTACAAGACTATAGCTCACGCATGCATACGGTTAGGTATTTTTAAATATATACCAAAAAATAATATAAATATATGTATATATGTTGTGTATATATATATATATATATATATATATATATATATATATATATAAAGACTTCCACGCCCTCTAGACGACGTGATATATGATCGAGTGGAACCCACACGTAGTTCTAAGTTAACGTAAAGATATGCACACATACTTATAATACATATATTTTATTTTATCCTGCGGAAGCCAATCTTAAATTTGATTTGAATCTAAATTATTATCATTTATTTTCTTCTTTTTTTTTTTCACTCCGCCAGTTTCTGATTATCTTTACATAATTATTAGCATTTTTAAAACCGGATCGTGGCGTTAGATTATTCGATTAGAACTAACGATATAAGTCGTCGTTGTCGTCGTCTTCGTTTTCGTTTTCGTCGCCGTCGTCGTCTTTGTTTAACACTCACCGGTCAGTGAGTATATGAATATGACAGAAAATAAAGGTACCTACATTGCACTGTAGGGATATGCTTAAAGGATGTCGAAATGTAACTTGGCGTGTAACTTCTCGAGCATATCTTGGGGTAGGATTGAACCGTGACTGTGAAATTTTAACACTATAAGAAAATTGGGGAGACCTCCGGATAGCCGGTAAAGTACTTCCGGTTTCCGGTCACCATATAAAAATTTAACCCTACGACTTTGTGATGTAGGTACCTACTTTTCCCACCTTATCGCTTGTCAAATGGAATGCTTTTAGGATTCAAATATTAGAAAGTAAAATACATTTTTCCATATACTTATATGAATTGCGATTGTTTTTTTTTTTTTTTTTTGCATTCACGTCACACTTCAAGAAAGGCAAAAATAGAAAGAAAAAAAATTGTTTCTTTTTTTTTTTTTCTTTTATTTCTTTTTTAAATCGTACACCGCGTTGTAGGTATCTGCACCGTCTGCCGCAATTTCCTGTTTCCGAACCATTAATTTCCCCCTGCTGCAGGTCAGCGTGATTTTGCATAGAAATGTTGGGTTTTCTTTTTTTTCTTCTTTTTCTCTTTTTTTATTTGAACTTTTTCATGTTTTTTTTTCGTGTTTTTTTTTTTTACTAGAGGGAACCGGTGGCCTATTCAAGTGCCCTACGAGATATTTGCAAACCCATTGTCATCAGGGTAAAGCGTTTCTCGCGTAATTATAGGCGACTAGAGATAAAATGGGTCCTACAATGAGTAAAAAAACAGATGAAAAAAAATGTTGAAAATGGTTTGGCCAGTACGTGGGCGTGTCGAATTGGTTGGATCGTAACGAGGTCTTTATCCGAAGCTGTCAATATCAGATCTGCGGTGAGTCTCTTCTATCATTTTTCACCTCATTTTATAGGAGTGCATTCGCAAGACCAATAAAAATGTCACTTTCATTCGTCGATCTGCTCGAACATAATGCGTCGAAGAGAAGAAGAAAAAAAAAAAAAAAAAAAAAATGGTAGGTATAATAATAAAAAAAAAAAATAAGAAATAAAAAGAAAAGTAACTAAATTTCTGTTACGAAAACCGTATTATATAGGTATGTATGTATAAGTAAATGTCTTTTTAGCGCTATCAATTTTAGCGCAATTTAGTTGCTTATGTAACTATAATAACTTCCAATTAATCAATGAGCGTTTCTGCTTGAACCCGTTGGGATTCAACCCATAATCCAGGATAATCAATAAATAGAGGTACTCGATCACTTCTATGACGCGTGAACTGACTAGTTAGAGAGGGGATTCAAGGATTGGAGGAGTAGGCGGAGAGGTCATTAATATTTATTAACACGTTGGAGAGATTGGTTATACTATAGTTGTTAATACCGCGAGATAGTATAATAATAGTGTTTGTATTTGTCAGATACATACTTACGTATATATATATCCGTTACTTAAATTACCTACAACGTCTCCTTTCATTTTGAAATAGTATTTTCCATCAACTATTTCAATATATAAATATACCCCGCGAATCGTGGTGCTGGTTCGGATTATGGGATTCTTAATTTTTGCGCGCAAAATTCTTGTAGTAATTTATAACACGGTGCTTTACCTTCCAATCAACATTTTCAAGTTATATACATACATACCTGTACGTACGCATACATATGTTTTTCAATTCTTTCCCCTCCAACTAACTTGACGGGGTAAAACGGTATACGTAGGTATGTATCTATACATATACATATGCGTGAATATACCATGTGTATACATCAGTTAAACGAAACCGGTTCGAATATTATTTAATACGCTGTCGGGTGAGATAATATTTCGGATTACGACGCCCCTGTGGTGACCGGCATACCTATATACACTCAGGTGTGTTGTTGCATGTGTGTACCGTATTCGCACGCACGTGCTTCTATATTGTATATCCCCCTTGGTTCTCCCTTTTGCGTGTTGCCTTACCTACTTATTATTAACATTTTTATTTTTGTTTTTATGTTTTTATTACCATTATTTTATTCTTCTGTCTCTCTCTCTCTCTTTCTCTTCGATTTTTTTTTTTTTTTTTAATATTGGGGATTTTGCGGAATTACTTTAACCAACGGGCTAAGCAGCATCATCCACCGTGTGTAGGGGAATAACCGATAATATTAAATCATATATACAGAGACCACAACCCCTGTATATGTATGGAGGAATTAGGCGGATTTAGAACTTCGCACCCCACAGATCTTCGTGTTTTGGATAAATCCAAAGCCCCTTCCTCAACCCGCGGGTTTATCTCTCATTCTTTTTCCTACTTTTACCAATAATCGTTGTATATATATATATATATATACATAAAAGCATAGTGCCATTTTTTTTATTTTCGTCACACTCGACCCTATGTACGCTGCATTGAATAATACCAAATTCTGTTTCAATTCTGACGTGTTCAGGTTTATAAATAATTCAGTTTCTGTTTCTTTTTTTGTTTTATTTATTTTTTTTTGCGGACAATCTGTTCGCCAAAAATTGCCTTTGGGGCTCCTTCAAAACGGTATATAGAATAAGTTAATAATTAGCATATATAATATGTATAATTTTTTTATTTTTTCATATTTTCGAGCTATACATTATACCTATACGATATATGTTTGTGTTTACACATGGTATTAACGCTAGTGATAAAAGAATTGAAAGAGAAGTAGATAGGTACACAAATATCTATACATAATTGTTTGTTTTTACTGGAGTACATAATAATTTGTATTCACATGTATAAATATACCTATATACAGTATAAATATAGACGGACGTTGCACATCGTGTATATATATATGTACACCCTAGATGATTTAATGAAATAGGGTGAACTGAAGCCAAACGGGTTGGTATGTTCAATGTTATGTTACCCGTCAGTAAAAAATGAAACGTTATAACGAATAATCTATAAAGAATAGGCAGGATGTATCGGACCTATAAGAGATACAATATTAATATCATAATGCGCCGTAGTGTGGACAACAATGGAGGCATTGAGCCTTCCTTCACAATGCAACGTTGGCGTGCATTTGAGCATCAAACAACTCGCACATGTAAACTAGTTCGAAAATTCTCTACTCCCCCTCCCCTTTTTATTTTTTTTCCAATTTTTTTACTCCTTCTTTCTCTCTCTTCCTATACGTATATCCTACAACCCCTTTCGAATTGCCTCGATTGTGTATTGGCCAACAATCGAGAGAAGAGAAGAGAGCAAACTCCAGCTCTATACGTTATGTACCTCATATTATGCACTTTTATATCATTTCTTTTTCTCTCGATCCGTTTTTATATACATATATACTATAGGTATATAGACAAAGTTACATACTTCAACGTACGGCTATATAGTTGGCTTTGGTCCACGCCGTAACGAGTGACGTGAAAATTCGTCACGTCTATCACAACACAATAGAGTATACGGACACAAATGCAACGTATGTACGTCTAGTCAATCCGTCGCTGTCAAAAATAGCATGCGAAGAACGCGCATATGTATGTATGTATGTATGTATGTACGTAGGTAGGAGAGATGTGCCTTTTGTTTTCATATTTTTATTTGGTACGTCTATAACGCGTCTGTCACTCACCATGTCCGAGTACATTCAGTCACCTAGTCATTCAGTGATTCAGTCACGCTTTTAAAATATTCTAATATGAACGCATCGGTCACAGATAAATTTTTAAGGGCTCGGGATGCAAAGAGTATATATAGTAAATGATTCTCTAAGAGAAGTTGGTTTCTGCCATTTTCGTTTACGACGTGGTGACACGGCTCGAAATTCAAATTATATATGAATGTGCAAAACGTGTGACGTACGGTTTTATAGTTTATGGTTCATGGTTTACGACTCTCTGAGAAACCTCGCCAACGCAACTACCCTTTTAACGACCATGTTATATGCTTCGTAAAGGCCACTGTGACGAATCTCTTAAACGCTATCTCCGGGGTTAATTTATTCTTATCTTATCGATCGCGAATTACAGGCTGTTATTTCTTAAATCCAATTTCAGTATCAGCTTTGTTTATATCTATCTACTTGATCGATGATTAATTTATCCCTAAGTGGTGAATAACGTATCAATATATTCGCTGCGGTATGAACTACCGCAACTTGTTAATCATTCATCACCATATTACGACTAATTGAACCATAATTGCAGATATTTCATTTTTCGACTTTAAAAGTATCGCGAATTTCTCATTTTATTCTATCAATTATTAAATTTAGGTGTTCAAAGAGTGCGGGGAAAAAGGATTATGAATATCTAAGATTCGCTGTTTTTTTTTTTCTTTTTTTTTCTTGTCTTTTTTTTTTTCACCGGAGTTAACGTTCGACTTGAATACAGATTGAGAGTAGAGATATTAAAGTCGCAGTGTTATACTCTTGTTCCTTTATTACGGTCAATTCAATTCAGTAGTAAATAGCGCTTGTTACATGTTAATTCGGTGTCTTTTACTCTACCTACTCTAATTGAATCATAACGGCATGGAACAACCGGAGTATAGAATAACAGATAAACGCACTAAGATTAAATGTCTGAAAGTTTTCAAAACTTTGTCGCTTATACATCCGTCAATTTTCATCTCTTATAGAATTTGTAAGCCAGCTTATTTCACACCCCCAGTTTATTACATAGCATATACGGTAACGTACAAGGGAAAAGTGATTTTAAGGGATTTGTCACGTTATTGGGTAAAATCAAGGCCTATTGTCACCCGAAATTTACCGGAAATAATCGATGAATGACAAATCGAAAATTTCGTTCAAAATTTTACCCCAAATCCCGTTCTGATTAGCTATCGCCGATTAACGTAGTAGTCTGGTGATCAACATCCTTGCATCTACCCTAAAACAGCCCTCGGAATAATTTTTGTTCTGCGATTAGGGGAGCCCAGATCATATACAAGTTACTTTGCGGTCATCCGCTACATTTGTTAGAAATAACTTTCGTAGTGAATTGCGGATTATACCTTACTTTATATTATATGCATATCGTCCCTTCTGACGGTCAAAAGAGCTCATTGACAGCTCGCCAAAGTAACATCGTATAGGTATAATAACCGCAGCTCCTACTGCAGCGGGTCATAAAGGTGTCAACCAGCGAATTAAACCCTTAACAACGAGTGGAAATAAGGGATCATGCATATTACGACCGGACAACGTGGAGACCGAGTATGTACCGCCGCAGTGTTCACTCGAACAAAATTAACATAAAAATTATTGAATAAAAAAATTTACATCATACAGAGAAAAAAAATTTACGGATTAAGATTATTCGACGGATAAAATTGCTGACCCCTTCCATTTCATCCTTATACCAGTTTTAATTGAATTTTGACAAAACATATATTCAGAGTGCAGATATTGGATTGTATAACGTCAAAAATCACGGGCTAAAAAAAAAATTACGTTTGTGAGTAAATAATAAATAATAAACTGTACTGTTTGAGTTACGACTTTTTTTTTTTTTCGATCCTACGCCTTATGCTGTAGTGAAAATAAACCCCCTTGTTGAAACAATTACGATTAAAAATTCGGGTAGGTAGGTAGGTAAGCAATTTTCCACACGAATCCGCTTGTCTACATTAGCTACCGAACGTTCTTCTTTTAACACACATATATGTATACCTACTACAACGCGCGTGCCACCCGATTTATAGCACAACCAGATTCTCTCTACCCTCAATATATGAGCATGAAAAGGGTAACAGAAGCTATTATATAGAATGCGGAGCGAAGAGGTCAGGGGACGATCGCGATCACCAACGAAAGAGTTAAAGGGTGAAGGAAAGCTGTATCGTCGTTTGGCACAATTCTTTCGTCGCAAAAAAAAATAAAGTAATAAAAATACTTGAACAAATTTTTTTTTTGTTTCGTTTCGGTTTTTAGGTAATTATTTTACAGTACATAGGAAATAAACTCCGAATTTATCTCGTTAAAATTATAACGAAAAAATAACTGTACAAACTATACAATATCTATGTTTAATTTTGCAAAATAGCTAATTGCTGAATTCCACCTCGCTTCACCCATGGTGATCAATTAATTAAAACATTATATTGTACGTATATAATCGAGTGGGGGTTGGGGATATAATAACGATAGCCGTTGAAACGGCTAGTATATAAAATAATATTTATTCGTCTGTACATATATACCAAAGAGAGAAATGAATGTATTTATAAAGGTACATAAATAATATCACAAAAGTATAAAATAATATGTTAAAGTTTTCATCAGTTTGTTAGATACATACATGTATATACGTATGAGTAAAGGAGGTAAAGGGCGAGTTTTAGATTTTATCAAGACACTTAATAATTACTACTATAGTCAAGGGGCGGAAATCTCTCGTGTGCGGTTAGTTTAATACCTATATTGCATATATATACGTGCCCGTGAGCAGTGTGACCCCAAAGTTCATAAACTTATAGAATATAAGTATACGTATATATGCGTGAACTGTATAGTGACGACGCGTTAATACGCTTCAACGACGATTATATAATTACATTTTACGACGCGGCCTTATACGTATGTGTATGTATGTATGTACACGTATAGTGGTGTAAAATACAGATTCCACAATCCCGCGAGAGCCACTGCATGTTTATTAAGGTACTCAATCGTTTTTTCGATGGTATAAGGTTTATATACCGTGAGCGTCTGGTGAACCGGGTCAGTGAAACGACGATGGCGCTAGTTTTCTTGAAATTTAAAGGGAGAGCCAATACACCAAGAATATCCCTAGTTCAGTCGCGATTTCATATGTTTACTCCATGGTCCGTGGAGGCGGCCATTGTATTTGGTTGACAGATATCAGAAGTGTTTTTAGGGTTATAGGGTATTGTAGAGTTGTACACGAAATAGTGAAAATATGTTATGAATGTTTTAGATCAAGACAATAGATCAGCGAACTACAGCGTTTTGGTTATTCGTTAGTTATTGTAAACACGTGTCTGGTAATTCTAAAAATTCTACTGCAAATCTTCGTAACCTGTGAAACATAACCTCGAAAAACATTTCGATAGCTGTCTAACATATTTAATGGCGGTCCGCATCTACGCTTCGAAAGGCCTAGGGATATTTTCGGGATGTGAGTTAGTTCCCCTTATAAATTTCAAGAAAGCTAGCGCCATCGTCGTTTCACTGACCCGGTTCACCTGACGCTCACGGTATACCTATGTATATGTATATTTTTATCGACTGTCTTTGGTATTAAAAAATCCACTTAACACTCGCGATTGGTATTTAGTTAACGCATTATATATAATGCATTCGTGTGTATAATTTAGATTTTAATTACCTATTTATACGAGGTTATTAAGCTGAAGCTAATCGTCGAGTTTATCGTTGCAGGATAGTTGAATAATTATTGGGAGTTGAGAGGCGCGTATATACGCATTGCGTAGTAAAATATCCTGTATACACACACACACACACATATACATATATATTACAGTACGTATTAATATAATCCCTGGAGGAATACGCGTGCAGGCTTATTTGTTGCCTGATGACGAAAAGAATGGCAATCAGAGCGAAGAGGTCACATTGTGTGTCGGTGTAGTTTACGAGCGGTCGCAGATGTCGGGTTTCGAGTACCGCGGCTCTATGGTATACGTATAGTACACATACGTATGCCCTATACCTATAACCTTGTATATGGTTGAACCTTATAGCGCGCATTCAAGAGACATAAATTATTGCTTGGTTGTATTCGATTTTATGGGGGTTTTCTGTCTTTTCCCATACCAATCTGTTACCTCCTTGCCTGCTTGCTGCAGGGAGTACGTTGGTACGGGTTCCCCATCGATTCATCGTTCGATCGATTGATTCCCGACTTACGTATATGATGATTCGCGATTATGATTCGTTTTTTTTTTTTTTTTAATTTAACATACCCGTGAATAATCGTAAACTTTATTTTTCATCATTGTTAGAATCCTTTCCGTAAGATTAGGCAAAGGTAACGCCTAGTAGTATAATATCTGGATATATATAGGCATACAGTTTCAATTAGTTCTGCGCCTTTTACTCTGTTGAATTCAAAAGGGATTTTTTTCTATCCATTTTTTTTATTTTTTTTTTTCCAACACTTTCGTAATCCCTTTTAATTTTATTCCTTCTGCGTATCGTCAGTTACTCTGGTTTATATATTTTTTTATCATCATTATATATAGGTATACATAATTTTAGAATCTCTGCTGCGAAGGTCCTCGAATTCGTGGAAATATCCTAAAGTCTACAATTTATTATCACAATTTTTATTAATTGTGAAAAAGGATGCTCTATTCATGATTATAACAAAAAAAGAAAAAACTTCAAACATACATTTGTACATACATCTCTGCTTTTATTTAACAAATCTCTTTATTTCGCTTTATTTTTCGATCTAAATGAAGAAATAATTGAAAAATCTAGCAAATAAAAGAAGAAAACAAATATATATACATATCTGTATTTCAATCCTACAAAATGAAAAAATAAAAAATAAAAAGGTCCTGAATCTTCCAGCTGTGTCAATTTTTTTTTTTTCAACACCGAGTATATATTCATATAACATTAATACCAATCTCTATGTATGTATGCGGTTGATGAGTGTCACGCGTCGATGAGCTGTTTTCAGGAAATATCACAAATAACGAGAAATGTATGAAATTCCATTCAGTTTATCATTATAGCCGTTATACATCGTCACGAATATAATATATGTGGTTAAAAAATCAATCACATAATATAACACGTCACTCGCTCATAAAACAATATATTTTTTCTTGTCAAAATTGTACACACACACATATATTTATCATTGTGTACATTGATATTGTACCAAAAGCCTGCAGAATCACTTCGCTAGCTGCTCTGTATATCGCCAGTGAGACAGAGTGGCACATATTTACGTTGTATAAGAATCGCATGCATACGCACAGGATGGGACGATACACCCATCCATCCCCCTCTCCCTCTCATTCGGTACACGTTCATCGGCAAGCAGCAAGCACGCACCGTGACGCACCATTCACTACGAGTTCTCTCCAACTCGTCCGTCAGTCTGTGCGTAACGCACGAGCAGAGAAGGTCACGTGGTAAATATTGTGTTTGTTACGAGTTAGTTATTCGGTATCAGTTCGTCAATGTGATTATAAGTTTTGATTTGTTTCTTATACAGTTTCATTCATTTCATCACGCACATTTTTAATTCTATCAGTGAAATTTTTACATTTTTTTTTTTTTTTAATTTATTTATTTTTAAATGTGAATTTATATGAAGAAACAAAACCTTTCGATGTTCTTAATATTCAAGACATTTTTTCAATCTTTAATGTGACAATGAACTTTACGAGTTGCGATTATTCGAGGCGATCTAAAGCCCAGTGATTTATTAAAAATATTTTCACATCATATTTACTCACACCCTTAACCGAGTGTTTAATCTTTACATCCTGAATGCCGGTGCTAGACGGTGGTATTGCTAAAAAACGTGGAGGTCGCGGGCGCAAAATGAGGATGAAACTTTGCACGCCCTCCAAGGAGTCCTACACTCTACTAACAAAAAAACGGTACATAAATATTATTCTCTTTTCATCATTCATTCGTATCAATTCTTCAATCTAATAAAGTATTAAAAAATCAAAGAATTATATTACATCTCTTTCCAGTTATTTTCATAATTTTTTTTTATCATAATTACTGACCAATAATATCACTTCTTACATGTTTGTTATTCAATATCTTTTATACTTTTATCAACTTCCTTCCAGGGAATTCGTTTCCCTTTTCCTTTATCATTATCATTAGCCAACAAAATATACACTAGAGAATATTGCGGTATTACTTAGTTTCAACGATAACCCGAACGACTTTTATTTCCTCATTTTATTTCTGTGTTACATATTTTATTCCATTTTTAATAAAAAAATTTCTTTTTTTTTTTTCTTTTCTTACTTCTTAATTACATTTCCTCACTAATTCTCGTATCTGAAATATACATATATACATAATTAATATTATTATTATTATCATCTGAGACACGAAATCGCGTCACTCGTTTTATATATATAGCCAGTTGTGGGTAACAAAAAACGACCGCGAAAACTTTCGAATATTGTACAATTAAAAAATCCCAATAAGTCACAAGAATGACGTGTACATACCTACTTACTAAGATGCAAAAAAAATGAAAAAAATAAAAATAAATAAAAAAAAAAAACAATTTCAAGAATATCCTCCCTAAATCTCTTTAGAGGACAAAACCGTCTCGGGAACATCCGGTGTGAACACATATATATAATACTCTCGCGACTAGCCATAGGCTCGCGTTCTTCTTATTGCAAATCAAATACATTTACCCAAGAGCGAATAAAATGTACAAGAATATATTTTTGAAATATATCATATAAACTTTTTTTAAAATTATTATTATTATTATTTCCTAACGCGTACAAGGCCTTATAATAATATTATATATGATATGGTAGAATAAAGATAAGTTTTTATCGTACATAATATAGTGTCCCAAATACATTTCACGTTTAGTAAAATATATCTAGTTCGTTCGTCGGTTTTCTCTAACATGTGGGTGCCTCTTATTCATAAGTATTATATAGATATATACATACACACTAGTATACATGTGTACGAGCCTTTGCGAAGAATTGAACAAGTGTTCTTATGTTCCGGATTCTCGTTTAGTGGGTGGATGGTATACAGGAGGGTCGGACGTACGTTATCGTAGCTATCACACTGCACTCAGTTTACTAACAGCTGTTTTGGTTCCGGGCGTCGTCTTTACCCGCCCTTCTTTATTTTATTCTATTTTTCCTCTTTTCTTAACTTAACACGAAGGCCTCTTACTCTGGGCCCTCCGCTCCCCATGTCTCTCTCTCTCTCTCTCTCTCTTTCTTTGCTTCATCACGATATCGTGAATCAAAGCTCTGTTATAACTATACCTATATATCTCTGCCGTCTGAAAAACAACTTAAAGTTAGCTTCCATACGCCCAGGGAGTTAGTACCATATAGGTATATCAAACATCCTCCCTTCCGACTATACGTGTAATCTTTGATAAAAATTCTATCGAGATTCTTCTGTTTTTTGATTGAAATTTTTCACATTTTTAATAACAATAATTTCATTAACATCATTACATCTCTCTCGTCACGCTTAGACATTCTATCTGTGTTAAATCGACGTCCGCTAAATCACTCGTAGTATAATATATGCTCCTTCACACAGACTGCAGACTCTGATACATCTATAATACGACATATATTGTATTACTCGTGTACAAAACTCCGGATATATTCAATTAAATACTGGACAGTAATTCGTTCATTCGCTAATTCGCTTACTGCAGTACAGTATATAGATATACGGTTCACAGCTCTTCGTAGATAACTATTACTGATATCACTGCATTTCTTGATGCAATATTCATTCATTCATTTCGATTTACTTATCCCAACAGCTATTTATTCACGATCGCATATATGTTATACGGACTCTCTAGATTTTTTCTCTTCTTTTACCCTATAAGGCTATAATATCTATAAAGGAATGAAAAATACATGCATGAGGGGATTTGGTTAGATGGAACAATTCGTGTTTCAATATTGTTTTATTTTGACGGAACTTTGCGGCTTTACGAACGAACGAGACGACGCTTTTTTAGCCGTTTGTGCCCTGCAGCACCCGGGGTTTATACACATATCTACAGTGGTTTTATACATACATACATGACATATACATTAATTCATACATATATATTTGTGGATAAAGATGTATAGTAGAGTTTATAATATGTGGAGGAGAAGAAGTAAGGAACGCTTGAACCGTGTTAACCTTTGGCTACTTCCTACGTACGATTCAGCGCTTATATGGTTAATGGTTTATGCAACGAGGTCAACGAACTGTGATTTCCTTTCTCAGGGGAAAATATTTGGGGTTAATATATATTAAAAAAAAAAAAAAAAGAAATTTATACCTATTCGATTTCTGCATGATTCATATATTTTTTTTTTTGTTCTTGTTTTATTCTCGTTTAGATATAAAAGATGTGATGATTAATTTTTTATTTGTCTTTACCGATTTTGTTAAGGACTATGATAATGTTGTTCTGTGTTGTGTTATGTTAGCGGAATAATAATCAGCTATATGATGTCAGTCTTTTAATAGAAATTGTGACGATTCCATGAAACAAGGATAGCAGAAAGTGCTAACGAGTAGAGAAAGACAAAGCCGGTCAGCACCGGATATCCTCTCTGGTTTTAGTGTGTACGATATATAGTCAGCGTTTGTATTATGTATCTATATCTATATGTATAATATATGAAAGTCAACGTTATCGAGACCTTGTCATTTTTTCTACTTTTTTTTTTCTTTTTCTTCTTTGGATCTATATAGATATATCTATACATATACAATATATCACATCGGCGTAAATATGTAATATTTACGTAAGTATGTGCATACAGAATGGATAGAATGGAATATGGTATAGAAGGAAGAAAGGTAAAGAGAAATTTTTGGAAATTGAAAATACATAATACATATCGCGGGTGTATAGGTATGTAACTACTATAGAACCCATTCTTAGAACTCCGGATGGTAAATAATAATAAAAATAATAATAATAATACACAACAACGAAAATAAAAAGGGAATTGCAAATGACTCACGTACGGTAACTGCAAATACTATGCTGATTGCTTTCCACCTTCTTTATACCGTATGTATGATATAAATATTTACGAATGTGAATGTATGGAATTTAATAGTGTTTTGGCCGATATGGATATATTTTATGATATTTTTTGGTACAATCATGAAAAAATATTATACTGTATAAATCTATGGCAAGGGGAGATGAAACAGTAAAGAAAAACACAAATCTAAGGAATAAGTCAAAAAGTGAAAAAGTCAGTGTACATAGTCTAATTTGAAATTCGAAAGATACTTTGGTTTCGTTTACTTTCTTCAAGTCAACGCAATACGTTATACCTACTGGAAAGAAAAAAGAACTTTTCGAAGCAGTTGCATGATTTATCATATTTGGTAACTTATTTACCTCCGGCAACGCGATCACACACACACACCGGACCCTTATTCCGAAAACAGAACATACATCGAAATATTTATTATATCTATATACCTACTACTTATAGATAAATGTGAATACCTAGATATCATGATATAGGATATCAAATTGCGGAGAATTTATTGCCGATAAAATTGAGCAGGAGTTTAAATTTTTGTCGTCTTTTTATTTTTTTTTAATCTTTTGGTGCACGAAAATTATCGAAAATCTTTCATCAGTTGAAGATTATTTTGTGCACTAAAAACTATTATTGGTTGGTTGCGGTATAGAGATAGCTTTAAAATTATCTCTTTCCATTATCGGAATCCTTTCTTGCCTCGAGTGCAAGCCAAACTTTAAACCATCTGTTTCTTAGCTTGTAGATAAAAAAAAAGGACCTTTGACTTGGTAAATTAAATATAGAATTCAAACGCGCCAGAAGTTGTTATAAGCTTTTGATTTCAAGACTATACGTACATACATAAACCATAAACCATAAACCATAAACCGGTACCAACACCGGAAGAGATTACTTTTAGGCTATACAACATTTTTCGGGGTTTAAGATGTAGTTTTTTTTTTTTTAATTTTTTTTTTCTCCCCTTTTTATTTCTCGTCGTTTCCCTTTTAATCTATACGTGACCTTTTCTCGCGCAATTTTCCTTCTTATCTCTAATTACGTCGCTTCTACGTTATTAACATTTCGTTCATTTATACGCGTTGTCACTTCAGTGTCTCGTAATATGCGACAGCGTTCAACATACAACGACCGTATAACAACAGTTTTTTTTCATTTCGTTCTTTTTAACCGTTGTTAGCTTGGGTTTTTAATAAACGTTAAGCTATCTCAGCTAACGCCAAAGATATTATCAAAAAATTTACGTCATTCGTTACAAACTTTACAACTCACGGTACTAATTCGCAGAAGAAAAAAAATAAAATAAAATAAATATAATGTCATGATATTTTTCAGAATCTGAACAGAAACTTCTGTCTAATAGTAAACACTGTCCTATCTGTTAAACGGAATACAGTACAATCTACAAATCCCGCGATTTGCTACCCGGAATTAATATGAAAAATAAAATTTAATTGTACATTTTTAAATTAGCGGATTCTTAAAGTTTCATAAAACATTTGTAAAAAATTGACTTTTTTTTAACCCGTAAGTAAAACTGTTACAAGTATCACAGAATTTCGGAACATCTTGAATTCTAATTATCCAGTAGGTATGCTCTCGTTATTATTTCGATTCTACAAGATTATTTAAAATAATAATAATAATAATAATAATAATTATGGCCGTCAGCAATATTTTTCCCAGTCTATTTGGTCTCTGACCAACGGAAACTGTATCGACAGCATCGTCTGCAGGGGGTGGCGCTTGACGGGAGGTAAGCCAAGCAAAGCTAAGACACAAGACCCGGGCGAGGGTCTTCGACATCTGGTCTTCGGTTACGTTTAGGCTGTAGCATAGCAGAGCAGACCGGATCGCGCTATCCAGACCCCCGATGTCTTCGAACCTTTAAAAACTGGTCTAAAAATATACCTACCTACCTACCTTATAACGCGTTCATCTAGAAATCTAAATGATCGTTGTATAAAAGAAAAATCGAGGGCAAAATGATCTTAAGAGAAAATTTCATAAAATTCTTTAGAAAAAGACGAAGAATAAGAAAATATATAGAAAATGAGGAATAAATTTAATCCACCTCAATAAAAATTCTTTTCCTACACCTTTATCGATTGATACACAATAGACGGGCGAGACTCGCGCGCGTTGTGCGTTGCATCACGATGATATATAACCGAATTCTCTATCGAGAGGTTTTTGACCCCCCCATCGATTTCTGTAATCAAAAAAAAAATAAAAAAATAAAAAAATTCTTTTCTTCATATACATTTCACGAGATAAGTAAAACTGGCATCATATCGATACGAGTGATAAGTATACATATTATACTGATCAAAGAAAGAAATGATGATGTGGAAAGTTGACAAATATTTTTTTTTTTTTGTAAATTTGTGTTCAATTAGAAAACATTTTTGCAGATTTTCGATTAATTTTTATTAAAGACAACTCAAATATGGAGAAATATCGTTCGAGAATAATAGTAGCAGAATTTCATTTCGACGTCCAAGTATAGTAAATCTACCTTGATACTAAATTCCATCCACGTGTTGTGTAAATTACACGTTACCACGTTAGATAGCTACTGAATCACTTAACGTAGGTATCTCTACCTGGCCTCTCTGCACACCGCGTTCCCCAACTTTATCGCGATCACGTAACTTTCCTGTCCGTATAAGTTGTAAGAGCTGGATAAACAAAAAGACAAGAGAAACAAAAAAAGAAAACAAAACAAAACCAAAAAAAAAAATCGTGAAAAGATCAAGATAAAAAAAAATCACACGGAAAACATGATGAAAAAAAAAAAAAATAATAAAAAAAAACGAGTCAAACTTTTCCCCGCACGGGATCGTGTCGAAACTTTTTACCTAGATATCTCTACCATTAATTTTGCGCTCTTACATTCCGATTATAACCAGGCAAAAAAATTTCGTTTACGCTATAAAAGGTATAATTCTCGATTCGGTTATAACGTCAATCAATTTATACAAAGTATAAAGTCAATCAAACCTTTAGTTGTATTCAATGGTGAATAATAGATTGAAAGTACAGGAAACAAAATGAATAGATTTAGACCCTATAACTTCACCATTATATAATAAAACATCAAAAAGTGTAAAAGTGTATGATAATAAGATTCATGGTCTCTAAGAGCACTATGGATATATCTGATGATAATAAACCAAAAAGTTGAATAGGTATACATACACATATAATGGTGAGATAAATGGAAACAAGAAATTAATCTTTCCTCGTCAGCAGGAAGTGAACAATTAACTTTGTGTGATCGTCGCCCAAGGCGCATCGTTCTGTTTTCTGACTCACGTTATTATATAGACGCGACGAACTCGCGTTTGCTGACCAACGGTCACGAACGAGATCAGTAGACACGAACTAACTACCACCCTGTTATGGCAGGGACACGAGCCTATAGCCACAAGTCCCCAGGGTTCGGTGGATTGTACATACATCCACAGGGCATTCCACGGCGCGATGACATTAGGTCAATTGACCAGTTGCGCCCACTTGTTCGTTTCCATTCCCATTAATTAATGCCCCAACTCAACGAAGAGCAATGGTTATGCCTTATTATTTACGGAGCTCACTTTATATACTCGATGTAAGTTTATAGAATAATCCGATGAGATATCTTCATCTATAATAGAAAATTCAATTCTGTATACATATGTAATTAGTTTCTTTTATTATTTTTGATTGATTTAATTAAAACGATTTATAGAAACTGGTACAGTATTTATAATACACAAGCTTAACAATGTTTAAATCTTTTGTAAATTAAAGATTTGGGATAAATTGATTATATAGCGTATCGATCCCCACAGCCCTTAAGCGTCGTTTTGTAAAGTTTGGCAGTGTCAAGTTGAGTTAGCTGGAATTTAGTTAAAAACTTAGTTGGCAGCTCTCGTCTCAGCTGTGCGATGGTAAATTACTTCTAAGCCAATTTACGCATTAAACGTTTAAATATATAAACTGCTTTCATTTATCCGAGGACTGTTACTATTTACAGCGGAGCAAGGGATACCAGGAGAAAGATGGAGAGAGATGAAGAAGAACAACCTGACTTACCACATCTATTTTATCGGTAGGGATTAAACAATTTTATAATGTATCAAAAAATCGGATTCCAATCGCAATCTTGATAAAAAAAATAAAAAAACAAGAAATCAAACAAGTAAAATACCAACCGCGTGTACCACACAACCACAATATCAAAATCATCTATTGATCTATCAAACAAATACCTCATACACCAATACGCACTGTATACATATATAAGTATACACATGCATATACCCTCAGCACTCTCTACCATGTCTATTGTAACGTTGCACAATATGTAATATTCGGAATGCCTGCAGGTCGAGTATATCCTGCTCACAATCGTCTATTTTATCCATACGTTACCCACACACACACATACACATACACATACTCACTCACGTATGCACGCACGAGTATATATATCTATGTACGCAATCTTCTGTATTCTCATATAGCGTTAGGGCGGTGACCAACTGAACCACCACTTTTCACACCCCATTCCATCAAGGGCGAATAGCTAGGTACATATAGATATACTTGTATAGATACGCATGTGTGTGTATAGGGTATAAAATTATCGACAGAGGTCCCACATTACTCGAGCAATTGGTGCAATTATATGTATGTACATATTATATATATATATATTTTTTTTCGTATTCATTTCGGACACGCTTACCTACTTACGTGTCATAATCCTCGATAGAAATTACAGTTATTAGTTGAATTCATAGATTAATACACCATATTACATATATAACAAAACTTCTATATCTCAATTATACTTACTTCGAAGGGTAATTTTTGCTTTCTATATCGAATTACACAGTACATAGTTTGAATGAGCATATATATAACCGCGTGGGTATAATAATGGGAGTACAAATGATTTTCAAAAATCGTATTTAGATCGAATAAACTTCCAGCCAGTGCCTAGGCGCGAATAGCAACGAATTCTACAATCGATGATTCTTCGGTCCGATGAACGAGGTTATGCAGTGAGCATGGAATTGTGGAATTGTTGGTAAGAGTTGGGAGAACGGAGGTTATTTTTCCTGGGCTTTGTATATGCGTCCGCTAACACGGGATTTGTTGGACTGCGTGATTTGGACCGCGTGTACCATACATATATAGATGTATAACCTCGTACAATTATTTGTGCCAAATCGTTCGATCGGGTGAGCTTACGCACGCGCGTGCCCGATTTAAACAACAACAAAAAAAGAAAAAATGAAAATCTAATTGGAAAGAATTGAAGAAGAAATAATTGTTTTATTTTTTCTTTTTTTCAAATTTATACGACGCGTGTATAATCGGCTATAGGTATTATAAACAAGAGACTGGTATATAGCTTATAGAACGGCAACACGCGAGGCATATGGGTAGTACCGTTGGTTTTCCATCCCTTTTCACTCTCTGTCATCCCCCCAACCCACCCCTCTTTCACCTATTTTTTATTTTTAAATATATTTTAGTTATATTTACCCAGTACCCTTATCGGTGAAATCAAACGTCCGAAGCGTATTCGCTAATTAAATGAAAATTAAACAACGTCATGTGTGTTGGCACGAGTCATCGAGGTTCCATGGGTATCTCTATACCCTACTTACCTAACACCCCTATCTACCGCTTGATTTAAAGGCCAGAAAATTAACATATTTGATGCTCTAACAACGCGGGGGGTGATGCATGCCGCGTGTCATCTGCGTCCCAGTTCATATAGGTATATGTATATGTATGTACGAGTGAGTCAGATTAGATAAAAATGTATATACATATTATATACTTGAAATATACGTAATTTAATGAATTAATTATTAACGTATCGTATTAACAAAAACATACGCGTGTATCTTTTTCGTTTCTATGAAATAACTGTCCAAAAATTATTCTCGTATCATATTACGAATCAAAATTATTATATTTATTAACCACGTGCCGGCGACATGAACGTTTACTCAAAAACTGTCTCTCACGTATCAACCGTCGAACAGAAAAAAAAAAAAAAAATTAAAAAGATTCACACAATTCATTTTTTTTTTAATAGGAATTATTATTGGTTCCTCATAAATATGAAATTTTTTCTACAGTAAACGTATATTGTATAAAGTAGAGAGAAAATATATGCATATGACTATAATAGATCGAAATTTGAACCTTGCTGATGAAAATTTATAATCCGCGAATACTGTAAGCTGATTTCCATACAAATATAATACATCGCAGGTAGGAAGGAAGGTAGGTAGGTAGGTAGGTCGATAGGCAGTTAGTTACTTACTAAGGTAGGTACATGTGTAAGTCTCTATATATCATCAAATGTATGCATATACATACTGTATAGTACATTAAGCTCTCGAGTGGCAAAGATGAAAAAAAAAAAGTTGAGTGTAGAGGATATAGAACGACGAAACGAAAAGGATACTCGCATATCCCAAGCGGTATATAAAAAAGGGATGATTATTCTTTCGGTACCTATATAACACGAGAGCACTGCGCGATGCAAAAGGCGTGAATATATATACTTTTGTCGGGATGCAAATGTCAATATGACACCGCCACGCTGCGACATAGTCATATATATATAGGTATATACATATACTTATATGTATTATAACGTGCTGCACCACAGCCCGGTCCTCGGGTTCACAATGCCAAAATACTCTTAATAGTAGTAATGAGCAGTGAAATATGGTTATGCAAATTAGAAATGAGCATAAGTGTGCGAAGGACAGCTTCATACATGATGCATATATACATACATATAGGTATATATACATATATATATTGTATGGGTGTATAATATCGCCCTCTCTTTTGCCACCACCCCCCCAACACATAACATATGCGATGCTCAGTTAGGCTTTGGTGTGTGCACCGCGTATACCATAAACTTCATGTGTATAAAACTGCAGCACGTAGTGTATGTATGTACATACATACATACATACGTATGCACGTACGGTCTCCTCAATTCCACTCCATCCACTGCACCGCATAAGGAAGGCACATGGTATTTTGTCCACTTTAACCCTCTCGAAAGCAGCATCGCTTTAAATTACATTCTCTTTTGTTTAGTTTTTGTTTATATTTTCCTAGGTGACCATTCGGTACTTTTCACCTCTCGACGTTAGCCATAGTTATGTATGTATGTGTACATATGTACAGTATATACGTATATGTATCTATCCAATGCTACTACTCTACTCCACTCGTAATGTACGAATTAATGGCCCGTTAATGCCGCGTGTATATTCGTACGTGTACAGTACCCATAACCTACCTACCTCTGATATCACATATGTCGCGAGTACTTAGGCATTTCAAATCGAATTTTTTTGAAACCGGTTATTCAGCTAGCTATGACCCGTAAGTAGGTATGTACATACGTACATACGTATGTACTACGTATGTATCTACATTATGGAGTTGTACAGATATTAAGCATACCTCGTTATTATTATTGCAGATCATAAATTTAGCGACGGTTTTCGCTGTAGATATTATTTCATTTAAATAATTCGTATTTTAGTATTTTATTAATGATTCAAACTTGAAGGATGACAAAAATAAAAATACCGTGAAATCATGTCAAGGTTGATTATACGTCTAATGATGAAATTGGAGAAAAATAAAAAAATAAAAAAATAATTACTTCATCGTAACTATACCGTAAAATATAATATATATATATATATTTTTTGTCATTACCGCTAGATGCTGATTTATCACACCGCAAACAGTTTACTGGATGAACCATTCGATCAGTTTTTATTCTACTTCTTTGACACGAATAACTATACCTACATGATTACAGCAATGTATGTATTACTGTACTAAACCACACAAAGATTTAATGAGAAATAATCATCCTCAAGATACAGAATATTACGTTTATATATACGATCAAGCCTGCAGTGGCGGATAAAAATAAAAATTATACACCGTAACCAATTTTTGATTATTTTTATTCATTTTAATTTATTTATTTATTTTTTTTCTTTACATCTGTAAAAATAAATTGATTGATTGTCTGACTAATGCAAAGGCTTGTCTCGTCTTGTCTTGTCTTGTCTTGTCTTTTCTTTTCTCCATTATACATGGTATCGTTACTATTTTTTATTTTCCATTTTTTTTTTATTTTTTTATTTTTTTTTTTTCGCACGCGAGCGCAATTATCGCCTATTTCAATCAAATTTTGTCGGTTACACGTTACATACATACATGATCGACGAGCGCAAATCTATCACTTCAGTAACAATACATCAGAGGCGTGGTCACGTGGTCGGAAGACCGTGACAAGATGAGAAATAAAAAGATTTAAAAAAAAAAAAGAAAATAAAAAAACATAGTACAACAAAAAAACACAACAACGATCCATCACCGTTCAAACGAATGACATCCGAATGACCAAATTAACATATTCATAGAAAAGGGGGTATATATATATATATTTATTTTTTTTATTACTACGTCGTCTAGGTCATGGGAGGACATCTGCCAATCAAATAGCTACCCGCTATCGACTTACAGGCAGCAAGACCAGACTATAAAAATACAAAGCGAAAGTTGGTCCTAGATATACGTACGGTACTAAATTACAGTTTCATTCAAATTAGATAAACCCTAAAAATAACTTTTGGAGCATATTGCAGGGTAGATGCGTTTTGACGTTTGTCTAACGGTGGCAAAGGCCAATATAAACATAATTAAATATCTACCCCCGACGAACAGGGCTGCTCAACTTACCTACTCCCGTCCAGGTGTATATAGCAGATAGTACTCACGTGTATTCTTAGGTATAATAAAAGTTAACATATATATCTCTGTATACATATTTAGTATACATAAACAAGTATATTGTCGTCATATTCTGCGAGAACAATAATAATTAGTCCGACTTAACAATCTAGCGTCTCGACGTATCGTTCTCTCTGTAGGAACTGAAACTCCCATTCACGTAGTTAATTGTTTATTAAATTTAAATTGTTTAATTAGACAATTTTTTCTACGGAAGTAGTCTGGTATGAAACCTGACCTCATGGGAAATACACCGCGTTTCATTCTAGTTTGTTTATGGTTTATTATACCGTACGTATGAATGTTATGACGTGGATATGCCGTTTGATAAATACACACATTTCATATTTTCCTTGTACGCTTCCCTCTATTTATTACAGTTGTCCTTATTTTTTTTTTTTTCCTTTTTTTTCTTTTTTACTTCTTCCTTCTTTCTCCTTCCTGTCTACTTTATAACATCGGTGACTTACTCCGATGTGTTTATTCTTTACTCACGCGTATCTTGAACAGCTACCTTACGACCTCGGATATAATTTGGCACGTGGTCTCTATCGCCCCCTCAATCTCACCTAATTAACGCAAATTCTTCAACAAACGAAGATAGCCATAAGACGTACGATCATACTTTTCAAGGTTTAAACGTACATTTTCTCCGTCTCTGCAATAATAACCATGTTATATGCATACATATACATTTATATAACATATATATAGAAATAATTTCATTATTTAATACTATAGGTACACGTGAAAATAGAACGTACGGCGTCGTGCAAAAAACTGGTAAATTATTATTGATTAACATTACGACACGCCCAAGAGATCTGAGGAACGAATTAACCTATCTTTATAAATTCTATATATTATTATAAAATAATAATTTTTAATAAATTATCACCGTACGTATGTATACATACATATATTAGTATTACATGTATACGGAATGAATATGAATGTAAATACTTTCACAATAATCGCGCATTATTATACCAACACATACACTCATACAATTATGATCTTATATGGTCATGATAGTCCATCTGCTCGGTTTTAGCACGCCCCATGCCTTCATAATACAGACCTTATATGAAAGCAGTTAATTGTTAATTAACCGAGTCTTTACCTCAGGTGAACAGTAACGAGTATATAATGTGTAAGACGAAATGATACCACTGATGTACTGTAATCTCTTTATCTCGAAATGCAGGCTGGGTATAGAACAGGTATGGATTGTTTAAAATTTATACGGAATTATCCTGATACAAAGAATTTTTTTTACTATAAATTATCTCATTACAATTTGTTGCAGATGTGTTTATAATCTATAATAGGTAATGTATGTACATACATACATACGTACGTACGTAAACCTAATTATTTATAGGCTTGTTAAGAAATTATTTGTATAGAGTTCAGTTTATTTATAAATGAAAATTGAACTTTTGTTATAATTTATTTTATACGTATATATATATATATATATACTTATATAATATATAACTACGTATATAAAGAGAATAATAGCTGTTGTTAAGGGAAAAAGGCACGCGCGCAGCCGGTTCCCCGTATATATATTTTCATTACCAAAGCTTCTCGCCTCTTAATTTAACCGTAGATGATCATTATGATTATGATGATGATGATGATAATGATTATGATGACCCCGAAGATCACGTTGTATCGGTAAAAGAGTGCGAGACAAACGAGTGAACGATGCGGCTGCAGCTGCCCCTCTTCGATTGGGCAGATGTATATTGTATATATATTTGTTTCGAATCATTCTTGCTGCGCTACGGGGTGTCTTGCGGAAAGCTTTGTCTCTGACTAACCATTCCGGACAATTTAAAACCACTGTATCGTCTTATCGCTTAAGCTTTACCACGTCCGTCCGGTTCGAGACCAAGAACTGGATGCGTGTCGTATATACATATTTATCATTATCATTATTATTATTATTATTATTATTATTATTATTATGAATTACTGATAGAGTAAAAGGCGCTTTAACATATTGGAAAAACTATTCTATTTCAGGCCTGCGGCGATGAAGAGACTGCGATATATTTTATATACATGCATAATACGAATTATTATCGTTATATACCTATACATATATATTATGGAATCAGTTTTTCGATTTCATAATATTTTTTTATTTTGTATTTTTTTTATCAATATACGAAGGATAAATAATGGATTGACGTAGGATAAAAATAAATTCAGTTTATATTCGTATAACGGATTTAATATGAGAGAATTTTTATATATTTTATAGGAGACAGCAGCTCGATCAATCGGTCTACTGCAACTCTGACCCGAGACGAACGGAGGAGACGCAAAACAGCCGTGTTAATCCAGATAAAGTAAAGGTAATGAATAATATTCTGTTCGAAATTTTATTGTGAAATTCTTTTCCTTATTTTTCTGTTTTTTTTTTTTTTTTGTTTCTTTTTCTCGTTTTTTTTTTCATTAATGAATATTCCACGGAACGTTTTTCCGCACTTCCATTAGACAGACTTTAACTACATACACGAGGTATCTACGTATACATATATACCACATAATAGAAGTTGCCTACGTATTATACGGGAATAGACGGGAAAGTAGAGATTTTAAATGTTGGTCCTGGCTCGTTTAATTTTTCCTCTTATAACTAAGCTGCGGTTATTATTCGTCCACAGTTTTTTTTTTTTTTTTTGTTCTTTTTTTTTGTGCTATCACCGCAGTGCAAAATTGCAAGAGTGCAAAACTGAACTAAATATTATTCAGTAAATATATATATATATATTTTTTGTTCTTCTTCTGTCTCGTTTTTTCTTTCAAATAAATAAAATCATGAAATTAAAACAAAAAATATGCAGAGTAGTATATGTATACTACAGAGTTTAGAATTTACTCCGCGGCATAGTCGATCTCTGAAGCACTGCAGTAAATATAAGGGAAAAACTGATCGACCGAAGTCTCTAGGATGTGGTATTAAAACTTTCTTTGTGGTTTTTTTCTTGGAATATGATATAACTGACCACATTATCATCATCATCATTTACGCAGAAAATCACCAGCATCAGCTCCGTTGCTGTATAACTGTCATCCGTCTATTTCATAAAGAATTAATATTATCCTAAGTATATTCATATGTACAGAGAATCCAGACGAATGATTTCAACAAAGGGAAAAATTACAATAAAATAATAATAATAATATTAATTCAAAATTCAAAATCGTGAAGATGCTTAATTAAGGCGAATTAATATACAAGAAATTTAATTCTTGTCTTTCGTGTTGTTTCAGGGAGCAACACAGTCCGAGCATCTGTTTGAAATTTTAGAAAGGGTGCAGAGTTCTCGGCTTGACGATCAACGCTGTGTATTACCTCCTTACTTCTCTTCACAGGTAAGTTACTAACTAGTAAAAACCATTTGCAATTAAACGATGTCTATGACTCTTCGACAGTTTCTCGTTCAGACCCTAACCCCATAACCCCAGAAGCTCGTTGTCGTAGTAGAGAACTTTATATACCTTTCGTACGTATACCTACGTGTGTGTCCTTATACCATACTAAGATATAACGTCCCCCCCCCCCCTTAGCTTTGCGTATAATTCTAATTAGAATTTATACGCCAGGTTGAATTTACCAAGGAAGATTTCGTGAGTTGCGTAATTGAACCTTGTCACTTTGCGCTACGTCGAGGACTATCGTAATCATTTTTGTTTTCTATTTGTAGAAGAGAAAAAAAATTTGATTTTTTTTTTTATTTATTTATTTTTTTTAACTTATTTAATCCATCACAGAACCGAGATTCGATCGATAAGATAAAGAGCTTTAAAAAAAAAAAAAAAAAGAAAAAGAGAGAAACAAATAAAGAATCTGTTCAGTAACGCTGTTCGAAATCATTGCTGATCCCCTGGGGCCTAGGATATATGTTATAACTATTATAGACGTAGGTATATGATAACCGTTTACAAACCCAGTCAGGAAATATCGTTAACGATTGTTAGATGAATGAACGCGATTGGCTTCGCCTTTTTTTTTTGTTCCGTTAGTGATTTAACCGAGGACACAAGGCCCGAGGCTAGAAGGTATAGGTATAAGATAGGTATATATACATATATACCTTATGGGATATACAGTCGTAAACGAAAAGAGCCCCGTCATTCGAATAACTAGTAATAATATTGGCGAGGGTACATAACACGCATAACAAGCGTCATATACAGTTTTTGAATTTCCTTCCGCGACAGTTATAGGGGAGTTAGAAAAAAGGTCGATTAACTATCGTTAGTTTCGTACAGGGGTCAATTCTGCTAGTCATTTGTTAAACGTTCGCGCAACACGTAGTCGAATTCTATCGTAGAAAAAAAAAAAAGGAAAAAAAAAAAAAATAAAAATTGAAATAATTTCTTCACAATCAGTTACATTCGTCATTATAAAAGTAACGGTACGGATATATCACGATCCAATCCTCTTAAAATTAGCATAATAATTGAGCAGGAAGTTCGCAGTCCTGGACTAGCACAATCGAATTAAGTCAAGGCCGCCTGCTGATCGCCTTGCACGTTGCGCAGCAATGCGATCTTAATCTTCTAATGAAATCTGCAATTATTCTTCGATGCCTAAGGCGGGATTTATACCTACTTCAGCCGAGGGATCAACGTTATATGCAATTTGCAGTATCAGTCAAACTCTAAACTTACTCTCCAAAGCCAGCTGTTACTCGATGGTTGAAATTAGATCGGATGAGAATTATAATTACGGTTAAAGTCGCGGTAGGGGGGCGGGGGGGAGGGGGGAAGAGGCTGATGTCTGCGACTTCACGGAGAATCTCTCTGTATACGTATAGGTATACATTTAGATTAAAGTCTTAAAGATTTATACAACTCTATCCAAGTATGATGTAGGTCTGTGGGTTTCAAGAATTTATAGTATTATCATTCCGTAGACGTTTGTATATATATACACCAAACTCAATTATGAAATCCAAATATGCATATAGCTGCAGGATAATTATATATTAACATTTCCAACTCGCGAGATCTTTAGAATCCGTTATTTCAATTATTTCTTATTTCTTTAATTCTTTTATTTTCTCCGAAATTAATCTATGAAAGAAGTTTTTCAGTTTGGAAATATATAACGTCTCGGGGGGGGGGGGATAGATAGAAACTTTACTAATTAGTTCAAACCGTTGTCTATGAGGTTAGTTACTGAAGCTCACTTTTCTCTCTCTCTGTCTCTCGCTCTCTCTCTAGTTATATCTTTGACAAAGCTTGGTAATTTCAATGTTTCTAGTTCACTCGACCTTGACATCTCTCCGTTGAAGTATCTCGTTAAGAAAGACCACCATTAAACGTGGCAAATAACAAGCTATTCAATTTAAGAGCTTGCGAAAGTTATACAAGAAATTATACAAAGCTTCGTTGTGTTTTTCTTGTAAACTAAGAAAGCTCACAGTTGTATTAAAGTTTAACCGATTGACCTGTACTATCAGTTCTTTGAAAACCTTTACGTAGTTACTGCAATGAAAGTCCGAGGTCTTAGACTTCCGAACGTCTATTCTCTTTGAGAATAATAAGAGAGGGTGTAGTACGACTATGCAAAGCTGGATAAAAGCATAAAAGATTAGTCGAAGGACTAATGCCTGAGTTGTACCGAAGCTGGACCCCCCTTTTCTTACTGTTCCTCTGTTCAGTGCTCTTCAAGTGCTCACTTCAAAGCTTGTACTCTGTTTCGTGTAAGAGACCGGGGTACAACGAGACAGTGAATGCTCTGCTGAATCGAAGGACAACGAGAGCCGTTATTAAGAATTGATAATAAAGAAAAAAAAAAAAAAAAAACAAAATAGAAGACGAGATTCTGGATCGTTTTACCCTTAGCCTCGTCTCCGGAACTTTTTCGTCGTACTAGGTACGAGAATTGTGGTCAAAAAAAATGAAAAAAAAGAGGGGGGGGGGGGGGGGGGGGGGGGGGGGGAGGAAATTGCTGTCACAAAAGACGAAACTGAATCCGGATCATCCCCTCATCTCGTCTACCAGTAAAAGCCATTCGCAATGGTCCATTTCGGAATCGACCGTACGGATTTTTTCTTTTTGGATTAAATTGAGCCTCGTTCCTCAATTTTCAAATACCTTTCAAATATCAATTTTGTCAGAGCATTGAGAATTCTTCTTTGATTTGATATCTGAAAAACATAAAAATCGTCTGGAATCTTTTCCGTACTGTCGCATGCTTAACAGATGAGAGAAAAATGGTGAAATACTTTCCGAGTTTTTGCACATGGAAGTTGTCTAGACATTTGTTGAGTCTTGCTCTGTTTGCGATAATATATTTCCTTTACTTTATTTTTAAACCACTCGGTTTGTGAATTTTTTTTTTTTTTATTTTCATGGTGTCAGGGATATGGGAGCTTGGCATTTTTACTCCCTTCGCAACATGTGTCTCTTTAAGTATCTGCCCCCATCCCCCCCCCCCCCCCCCCCCCCCCCCAAAATTCTTCAAATCCTTTCGTAGTGTTGAAAACTTCTTTATTATCTCATACAAACATGCTAATGATCGTCGATAAGGTAACAATATTTGTTTCAGTCGGTAAAACTAAATTTTGTTTAACCGGCTATTAGTAACGCAAAGAGATGCCATCGTCGGTAAAGAGGCACAACCTCCATACCTACTGCCGGAAACTCCACGGTCGATAAAACAGAGTCGACATTCTAAGGCCTAGTCGATGAACTGAATTATTTTTGAACGGCTGTCTGTAACGCAAAGAGATACCATAATCGGTAAAGATGCACATCCTCCATACCTACTGCTGGAAACCTCGCGGTTGATGAAACAGAGTCGATACTCTACAGCCCAGTCGATAACGTGTGAAAAAGTTAAATCGTATTTTTAAAATACACGCGATGCCTCGCACCCCGGTGTTAATTATTCACATATTCGTTATTGATTTCACCGGAGTTTGGTCTCGTCCTTGAATATCCATAATTGTTCACAGTTTGGAGAACCTATCAGCACTCTAAATTCAACAAAAAACTACACGGGGCCTTTTTTTTTTTAATATTATAGAGTTGGAACAATTAAAAGTTTGAATCAAATGTTGCGGAGCGGGTTTGTGAGAATAGGCTTGACTCGTACGTTGACACGAAATAGAATAACGTTGCTGCACGCTCTTACTCAAAATGTAAATAGAGAGTTGCAACACCGGTGTATAGCACCAGTTAACCAAACGAGTGGGCAGTGACTTAAAACGGATATGTATGTATGTATGTACGTATGTACTCACTCGAGGGTTTGAAAATTACGGAATCTAAGAAGTTGAGATGTTCTTAATTCCCGGAAAAGAACAATTTACGTAGCGTTAAGAGGATTTCGACTTCTGTACCTTACATCCTCTCTTGCCTGCTTATACTTACTTACTTGCTTGCTTGCTTACTTGCTTCTAGACTTCCAGACTCTTACCGAGTACCCATTTCCGAAAACAAAAAAAAAAAAGACAAAAAAAAAACGCAACTAAAATCAATTCCACGCCCGGTAGTCAAGATGACGCTTCTTCTAGTTTGCCCGTCTTGAAGGAATGGCCAATCAGTGCATAAAGCAAGCAGCTGAACATTATACTTATCAGTAATTGACGTGTAATTCACAATTTCTTTATAATAGTATATGTATACAGCATATATATATATATATATATATATATACGACAGAGTATAGTAGGTATGTATAGGAGACATCTTGTGCCCGCAAATTTGACTTATACCTATATAAATAAGCAAACGATTGTGCAAAGCGACAATAAAACTTATTTTACCCCTTTACAGGCTTTTACGCGGTTTCTATGATCAAAAGCAATTTATCTTTCCGACTATATATAATTTGCGAAATTTACACCCGGTATTGTTTCCTTCCCATTGAAATTTCGCGATATTCATTCATGACGCGGTTTCGTGTTTTCGTGAGTTTCGTGAGTTTCGTGCGCGGTTTAAACGGTAATTGAGAAAATTAATCGTAAGACTTTGCCTCGTCGCCGGATGCACACATCTTATACGTATCATTGTCGGTATACATACCATACATACATACATACATACATACATACATAAAATTAATTCCTGAAGTACACTTGACACGCATTGCAAAAGAACTTTGAGAGGAGGTTACAGCTGCAGCATATATCGTTGCTATTGTTTGTGTATTTCTTAGTATATACGCCAATGGTTTTCTCGGTGGTTTAATAATAATGGTAGTAACCACCAGTAGGGGACTATATGCGCAGCACGCATGCAAGGAGGCGAGACGCAACGTCCTGCGGGATGTGGGGAGTGCGAGTCCCCCTTCCGGTCGACAGACAGGTACACCGGAAGTTTCGCTCCAGCCGCCGCACCGAGTGAGGTGGTAACCGTCATGCCAGGGCTTCGGCTAAATACTTGGAAAGATTTAACAGATTCGTACATATGGTATGGACTCACCTATATTATATCTCTGTATATATGTAGGTATAAATGTGGGCGCGTTAACCGTGAAGATCAGAGATTTTTAAGAGCGGAAATACAAACGATGGCGATTGTGGGCTAATTTTCATATTTATTCTTATTTTTATTTCTTTCATTTATATTTCTTTTTTTTTTTATGTTCACATCCGTTTAAGTTTTCATTTATTTTCAATAAAACATAAGAATTTATTTTTCTTTTACTCTCTTTCTCTCTCTCTCTCTCTCTCTGTTACTTATTTTCTTCGATCTCTTTACTCGGTTCAGTACAAAACGTCGTAAAGTTTTTACGCTAATCGTAAAATACCAACTAACATGTTATTATCGTAAATTCTCTTCAGATAAGTATTTAAGTAGACAGAGGTTTTTATGACACTTTTCTGATCGTTTTCAATGATTATAATAATTCCAATTTAACCTATCTTCTATATGCAAAAAAAAAGGTTTTGCCTTAGGCCCATTCTTTACGCAAAATCTTTAAGATCTTATCGTAAAATTATCTGGCTAATTACTGCAGTTCTAACTAATCGTTGAATATCCTTATAATAGCTTGATTTTTTTTTCTTCTTTTTTTTTTTGAGACGTCGATATCGTCCTTCTAGTAGCTGGGTCACGGGACTCCGTGTGTCATTTTATTCGTGTTTTGTCAATTTTTGCCAATATTTTTAGTTCAAATAAGTCCAAAAAAGAATTTATCATCTACCTGTATCAAAAATTGCAACACCAATGCAATGTTTCAATTTCTAATCTCGGTATTATGGTGTGGCTTGACAACAGCCTGCAGGATATTATCTTGTTTATTTAAGGCTAACTGTAGAGATAGGTTGAAAGTTGACTTAGGTAGGACTTATCGATAAATTTTATCATTTCCTTTAAACCTGAGAATATATTTAAAAGATAATCAAAATTCAAGAATAGTTCAAAAGAGTGGTGTATGACAGGTAAGTAGTGATTTAATGGTTTTGGTATATCGAAATGTTACGTATATATCTTACGCGTAAGGAAGTAGTCGTTGACATTAAATAACGTAGCTAAAGAAATGAAATAAAATAAAATAAAGAGCGAGAAATGTCAGAGAAACGCAAATAAAAATAAAGAGAATTCAAGGCGAGGTGGAGTTTGTCTTTTGAAAACTTTCTAATTAGATTCGAACGCTCGATGCTTTTCGTGCAAAGCAAGATTTCAAATTGAATTCCAAATGCAGGACCCTTCGCCAAGGTTTTTTTTTTTTTTTTTTTTTTCTACGTTGCGGAAAGAAGTTTGGTAATTAGTTTTCGAAAAATTTATCAATTTGTCGATAATTGTCGGTGCTAATAAATAGTCTGTTAAATATATCGTCGAAGGATCTTCGCTGCGGTTTTCGGGCACTTAATACCTACCCACTAACTTCGAGCATTCACCCGTATATGGTTCTTTTTCACTTCACATGCTTCGAAAAAAAAATTTTTTTTTTTTTTTCTTTACTTTCAACCCAGGAAGTTGATGAAAATAAAAATAACATTGGACACAAAAGAATAGGGAGCCCAGTGGCGTGCTTCACGAGACAACGAAACAAGTCAACCACGAAATGACATCCGCTCATACCTTATGCCCGCTCTCTCACTCGGCTGTCCGGTTTTCAGAACTTCCTCTCAACCGTCTTCTTCCCTTTAGCGTCGTTCCTTATAACCACAACCAATTACAATCCTTATACTCCTTAGGTATAGAGTATACAGGTACAAAACAAGCGAATACTTCAACGAGCTTTAACTTGAAACTTGAAAATTATTGGCGAAACGGTTAGTTGAACTATGCGACAAGAGCGAGATATACCTGTATCTACTTTGTTAATCTACGCCTTTCCAAGTGACTTTCTACTAAAACTACACTCACACTCACACACCTGCAGTTTGTAATTATGATCGTCAACAAGAGAGTATACATACAGCTAACATGGTTTCCAAAGTGACTCAGAACCAGGGAAACCTTGATTCAACGATGATAAGTGAAAGATGTAAAACTGCACATTTACAATGTACATATTAAACATGAACTAGATTTTGAATTGGCTTATAAATATGAATTTAAGTTAATACTCACTTCGCCACTTGAAACTCCTTTCTCATGAACTATGAAAGATATTTGACATTATGAATTTACACGGTGATTGAAAACTAAAATATTACCGCATAGATCTCAACAGCCGTGTTTCCCTCCCCAGGATAATGTCAAGTCGAATTGTCCTGGTAAACCTGAAGTCTGAACGAGGAGAGGTAGGCGTTGTTTCCTATGGAACAATAACGCGTCTGGCTTTCCAGAGGAAGGCAATACCCTATTGGTCGAAGCTATGGAACCGAGCTGCGCACGCAGATCTTGGTAACGTTTGCTTTTCACGCTTGTCGGGTATATTACTCGCCGAGGCCAGTTGGCGGTTGCGCTCCGCTCTGCTGTGGTTGGAGTTTATACGTCGAACATTTGACACACACGCGGTGTACAACATACGCGTACATAAAGAATACTTTCTACTCTGACCTCACTTCGTTTAGAAACATGTAAAACTTAGGTGTGACGTTGAAAATGAACAATACCGTTTGTCTTGCACCGTTGCCCTTTCACACTAGTGTTTCTTAAAAAGAATCTTTTAAATATATATATATATATATATATATATTCATCATTATTCCATGGATTTTCTTAACTCTTTTATAATCCATATACTTCCTCTAACTCATCGTCTTATCAAAGTGTGTTTTACTAAACAGTGCGTAGTTAACACATGTGCAGGGAAAAAATGCACGCAGGTATAACAACGATATCAAGTGCACATAGAACCGAATGACGGTAATACCTTATACAGTGTTTTGTATATATTTGCGGTTATCCGTCACTCGGCGTCTTTCGATTTGGCTTCTTCGTTTTTTTCTAGATAGAAATCTCTTACGGTCATTTCTATCATCAAAATCGCGATTGATAAATTTTCTGGATTAGTTTCTTTATAAATTGAGAAACATTAAGAGCTCGGATATGATGGGGGTACTGCGGTGGAGGCAAGATCTCAGATCTGATGCTGGCCAACAACAGCAAAGGCCAACTTCGGAGCAGCCGGGTACAACGCACTCGCACACCTTGCCCAAACTTATAATGCAGGTGAGTGGTTGGTCGCTAAAAAGAAAAAAAAAGAAAAAATAAAAAAAACAACAACAAAAGCGAAAACTAAAACTAAAATAAAAAAAAATAAAAAAGCGTCTGGTCCTCTGCGCCTTTTTTGCTCTTTTCATCCTTCAGCGTTTGGACAACTTCCAGCTACCACTAGACGTTGATAATTCCTTTAGGAGGTCAAGTCGGAGCAACTTGTTCGAAGTAGGTACTTTGAACTTTTTAAACTCACGCTGTGCGCAGTAAGCTTTACTTACCTGTGTTGGAGGATTTAGACGATAGAAACGAGATTATAGATACTACGTATAATTTTATTTTGTTTATTTTTTTCGAACTAATACACAACATGTAACGCAGTTTGTTCAGCTGTATGTAAATCGAGTGTTACTACGTGTTTCGGGAATCTTTACTTCTTTTGTATAGCACAAGCCTTGGCCAAATAAGTAAATGTTTTATTCGGCAACCACTGGGCCGAGTTCGGGGGGGGAATCGGAAAGTAAAAAGTAGCAAAAGGATGAAAAACCCCGTCTACTTTATACCCTTTTCATTGGTATGGGTACGTGCATGAAATCGGAACGGTGTTCTCAACTTTTATCGTTCAGACATTTTTCGTATTTGTTTAATAAACAGTATCGAAAATTGTATTCGTTCGTAAAAAATTTCACGTCATTGATACAATCGGACAATGATTTTTCATCGTGAATTAATCGCGGTTAGCTTTAACAATTAGTTCCAATTTAGTTTTTCTTTTCATAGAAAAACCGTGGAAACGTATATGTATACATATATATTTCATTAATCGTCCGAAACAGTATACGACACAAACTTTCTTACAATTAGGTGGTTCGAAGAAGAAAAAAATTTCCTCCCACGTTTAACGTGCTCTAAAAAATTTCTGGATCGTATTTATATATATATATATATCTCTTTCTCTCCTTGGACGTAGGTGATGAACTTTTTCTCAAAGTTATATCACCAATTTCATTAAATTAGTAGACCATAATATTTCCGCCCAATCATTAGAAAATTACAGTTTTTTTTTTGTCTTTACTTTTTCTATTTCATTCAACGCGCAGCTGTCTGCAATCGCGTTGGTAACGTATACACCTCACGTTCATGGCTAACGAACGAAACTGCAACAACCATGACATGCATTAATTACCAATTGCAAGATTATACAGTTACCGCGAACGTTGCTCTCTTTCGCGTTCGTATATATGTAGGTAATACTGCGCTTATACTGTAACTATTACATTATTATTCAATCCGCACGGATTGACTTCATCGTATATCATAACATTATATCGTATTCATTATCAAAAATTCGAATTTGATAATTTGCTTTTGCGTCTTTGGTTGAGCAATGTACGCGTTACGTTGTCTAGTGCATCGACGGTGCTTGGACCGTGAAAAAAATTCTCTTCGCATATGGCTGCATATGTATACAATACTGATTTTATAAACGAAGTTTTTTTTTTTTCTTTCTTGTTTTGCGTATCTCGTGTGTGATCATCACTATTCGTAATCACTGACGTATATACAGTAGCTATTATAATAATAATATGCAAAGGTTCTGTTTCCATTTGAATTTATATTTATTCATTTTTTTTCTTCTTATCATTAAACATTTTTGACGATTGCTTCGATATCATATCGTTTATTTGCTATCGTGTAATAGAGTTGGGGGATATATATAACTTGATGTTATCATACAATCTAGTAATCGCACGATTCATGAATATAATCTCTATACAGTATACCTATAACGGCATATGTATGTACACTAGAGACAGTAGGCAACAAATAACGATCTGCAGCTGTGAATAAAATGATTGAGTTTTTTTTTTTTTTTTATTGTTTTTTATTTTTACATTTTTATAACACTTTCGTTGTTCTTTGTATACCGCAAGAGGTATGAAAAAGTGGTAATAGGATAGGTACTTGGAATCCATTACACTTTAGGATAAATAAATAAGAGTGAAAATCATGTGACTAAAATAGTATATATATGTGTATATATGTACTTTGTTGGTGGAAGAGTAGAAGCAGGGTGGAAGCACAGCCCTCAACACTAGTCGTCGTCTATACGGTGATTATTTTAAGCTACACCACTTGTGTTTCGTTTTAACTAAATTCCGTTAAATTTTATATTATAAATTGTTCTGTATTGTATTCGCGAGTTACGAAAACTTGAAAATTTTTTTATTTATTCCTGCTTCTATAGTCTTTGATGATTTCTTTTCTTTTCTTTTTTTTTTTATTGTTTTTTTTTTTTTTTTTTTTTATTACATTACTGTTTACCGACCTTGTTTTATACATTTACTCAACTGCGATGGATGTATCTTCCTATAAACCATTTGCCATTTGTGAATTGTAAATTGTGAATTCACCTTGTAGCTCGTTAGTTGAATTAACTCCAATAATTACTTCTCCTCTTTATTATTAGCATCCGTCCGTGAAGATATTTGTTTTTTCTTCCTTTCTTTTTTTATTTTTATTCCTTTTATTTTATTCGAGATTCTATTTTTGTTTCCGTATGAAAAATTTACTCCGTCATTAATACGTAAAATTTTTCGGCTTTATAGTTATATATATATATATATATACGAGGCACACGTAGGGGAGTATCACCTATACCTATAGTAGACAGTTGTAAAAAAAAAAAAAAAAAGGGGCCAGGTGTCTTTCTGACTTTCAATATAGGTATATCCCAGTTATCGTTTAAGTGTAGATGTAAACTTCTAAGTATATAGATATTATTATATACGTGCAAACGTGTTCAGCTGGCTTATGGCTATACACATATATAGGTACGTGAATATCTGTAAACTCGCGCAGACTGACAACCAGGTGAACTTTGCAGCTGGCACATGCCATTTCCGTTCGAATATAAGCGGAATATATATAAATATACAAATTTTGAAATGAATTTAGGTGTGTTGGAGTACGATTGATACGGACGTTCGTAAAATGTAACAATTTTTAGAAATAACTTTTAGTTATGTAACAAAGATACATATATTATAATTTATAGATATAATTATACGCAGTCTGATTTATATTTCCTGCAGTGTGAAAATCGGCTGATAATTATTTTCTAGGGTTTTTTGTTTTTTTTGTTTTTGGTTAGCGTCGAACCGATGTTAACGATTTATTATTATTAGCCTCACGATTATATACGTATATACCTATGTATGTATATAGGTACGTATGTATGTCGTTCGTCTTTGTTTACTCGAGCTTCCTGTGTGCACGAGAACCGAAGATCGAGTGACAGCATCAAAGCTTGATTATATAAAGTTATTCAATTAGTCCTGTAGTCAACCCGATTACGCGGCCAGTTTATTGCGCAAAGAAAAATTAGTAGGTTTCCTGAAATATGATATACAAATAATAATACCGCCCGGTTGGGTTAATTAATTCCTTCGTGATCCGACACCCTGCAACGGCAGTGGTAACAGCAGCAGCAGAAGCAGAAGCAGCAGCAGCAGCAACAGCAGGCAAGTTATAAGTAACATGTTCCTGCTGTCGGCGATAAATTTCCAATCGATTTTTATCCGGTTAATTTTGTTCGAAGAACTTTCTTGGCTTCATTTTTATTATTATTTTTTCTCTCTCTTTATTTTTATAATCAAATGACCAACTGAGTCAGACTAAAAGTTAATCTCCGACGATCGAACGAATTCAAATCTACTCTAAAACGAAAGAAGTTAAATTACCAAGAGTCTACTTCTTTTTTTCTTTTTTTTTTTTACCCTTCTATTTTTCAAATGAACGATATTCTTTCTCACGTAATAAGATGCTCGTAAAAATCTTGAGCTACTAACCTATACTTTTAAGATTTACGGCCACTTCGTATGTACCTATATAGATATCTACATATATAACTGCTGTATAAGGAACAGTTACTACCATAATCACCGTAAATCGTTATTATTCTGAATAGTAACGTTGATCACCGTCTCTAAAGTAAAATCTCTCTCTCTACAGTACAGAGAATGCAAGTATAAGTAAAAGTTCAAGGCGCTGATCGTTACATTAAATAATAAATAATCATACTCAGAAATGTCTATAACAAAATCAGAGTATATAGATACATACATATTTTTCCTTCAATCATTTCCATACCTTTATTATAGATCGTTCTATTTTCTAGTATAATAGTTATAGTTGTATATCGAGCTGTAGGTATACGGCAGAATGCCACTTCGCTTGAAATTTCCCTAGAGAAAAATTTTACCAATGTATATATAGAGGAAATATATACCGGGTTTAGGGTAGACGTATATGTACTTATATCTAGCCTACCTTCAAGGTATGTTATATGTTATATCGTTCCCTTGCCGAAAGTTATATACGTATCTCCAGAAGACCGTCTAGAGTTTAGGAGTAGTAGGTAATAATCCTATTCGGTTTTTGCCAAAGCCTCAAAAATATTCTGAACTATATATTCAATACTAGGTGTGTGGGTAGCTGTCTGTGTCACTGTGGCATACGTTTTTGGATGGCAACCTGTTTCGATATCGGTTTATCTCACCACGTGACCATGAGAGAATTTCGATGAATAAATAAACTCATAGGGATCCTAAATTATCACTTCGAGGTAATGAATCGAGTTGCTGCGGGGCGTTGAAACACGCTGAGAAGTTTTTAATAAGGTGTGTGTAAGTATACTGTATATGTATACATCTTGGGGATCAGATCGCGCGTAAGTTGCATCGATTGCGTTTCTTCGAAATATTTGTTGAAAAATTTATTTGGAATTTGACCCTGAGCTCTCGTATAGAAGTAGGTATAATATAAAAATCGAAATCCCGTTACCTTTGAATCGTTCATAGATCACGGACCGAGTTTTCTCTTCTCTTAATTAAGAACCGAAACACAGCGGGAGTTCTCTTTCTCTTGACTATTTTGTTATTCATAAAAAATAATAAAAAATAAAAACACTTCTAATTCTTAAGAGGTTTTGATATCTCAGACCTATTATCACTATCTGAAGGCCACAGTCGTATACTTCTACTGTTATATATGTACTTCCGTAAAAGGTTACAGCTTTTTTATTTTAATCCGCATAAAAAACAATTGCGGTGATGCAATTAGCCAAGGAAGTGGCCAGTTGGCAATTAAAACTATTTATTCTTATATGAATTAAAGATCTAAAAAATTTCCTCGAGCTCTCTTCGTCTCAGTGGTCTACCGTCTAACTCGCGAAAGAAGTTATAGATAAAGTTATACAAAGCGCGCGGAACTATACGAGTTGCCACAATTGTACATTTTACACTTTTTATTTTATACCAAAGAAATGTCGAGATATTTATACCAAGGGACGATCTTGATATCAAATTTGAAATTTCTAATGTCTTATACGATTCGAGACGCGATCGTGGTCAGTGCGATTTCTTTTCTTTATTCGCCGCACCCGCAGTCAGTGACCTCGCGTGATCCGGAGTCGTATTGCAGAAATTATTCTATTTAAGCTATCGAGTCGTCCTGAGGATGTTAGGCAAAAAGTAAGAAAGAGAAGGAGAGAGAGTAAGTAGTATGAAAAAATTGTTCATTAGAATTTATTATTAGCTACATTTCGTAGTTGGTCATAATGAGTAATTACATCATTTAAATAGCAGCGAAAGATTTGAAGAATTTGAATACTGTATTCCCTGTTTTTACGTTTCGCAGGAAAGAATTTTTAGGATTGTCATAGAGGCGAAAAATTATTATTCTCGAGAATCCGGACTGCCATTAAGTGTAAGGTAAAAGTAGATTCCAGCTAAACTAGAGAACTGACACAATGAATAGGATAGCGAGACCTGGGACACCTAGTTTCGCGTAGTAATCCGCCTTGGTAGCCATTAATTTTGCGAGGGATGCTGAGCAGGCGAATAATGAAAACGAGGTGACGGACTACGAGTCAAACTTATTCCCTCGACGTCAGCTCTCGAGTTAAGGACCTGCGCTTGGCTGAAATTAAATCGATAAATTAAAAGAAAGGCAGATTCCCGTCCTGTTCGTTGCTCATCATTAGTGTCAGGGATTGAGAATAAATGCGAATGATAATGAACCGCGTCAATGCAAACGCACTTATTTCTATATCGGGTATAAAAATTAATTAACATTTATTAAAATTTACAAAAAATCAATACAAAACATTGCTATAGTTGGTGCGATCGTAAAAATGGGTCCGTTTGTGATATAGGAGGATGTACATTGGCGCGCCAGGGTCTGATTTAGGATAAAATCACTATCACAATTCACTGCCACGCCATTGACCTAATGATAGTATTGGGGAGACAAAGCATCAGCATCATGAGTATCAGGAGCAGCAGAGATTCCCTAGTGGAATGTAAGTTAATTTCATTCCCAGCACACCTTCGGTGTACAGACGCGACGCGGGGTATCTGGGCGCGTCCAACAATATGTGAAGTGAATTATTCATTCGCGCGGTCAGTGACTCTCTTCTGCGATCGCTAGTAAGGTACATACATACAAACATACATAAGAATTTTTTTTTTATGAATTATATTTCCGTTGTTAAGTATGAAAAATTAACCATCTCGTCTGCTATTATACCGAAATAACTTTTTCAAGGTCACCCGTTAACCTCGTATAAATACTATTTCTCATCTATCGATCGAATTACGGCTTGTCAATAAGCCAATCTCTCAAGTACTTAATAATTATTCGTCGAACCCTACTCCTCTGTAAGCCGCTTTCCACCGCCTGCAGTTAACCGTAATTAATATTATCTTGTCTCTCTCTCTCTTTCTCTCCCTCTTTCTCTCTTACACCAAAACCCAATTTCTGTCCTTCTCTTGGTACAAAGATAACGCGTTATCATCCCATTATTCAAAACTAACCTCGGGCACCAATAATAATTATCACACTTAGGTATATCTTAGTCTGTGTAACTGCAGCAAACCAATCTAAACCAAACTTTTGTCCTCATCAATTTCATCCGTTGGTAGAAAATTGAAGAACAATTTTACCCTCGACGGTGTAGATTGGTACTGAGAAGCTGAGAGAGGGACAGAGGGATACTGTGTATACAGTTCGATTCGAAGCTTGACATGGCAACCCCATTAGTCGAGAGTTAAAACAGTATAAGCGAGAGGGCGGGTGTTGACTATATCGCCTTGGTTGAGCCTAGGATCTTGTTATACCTTATGCTCTTGAGTAGAAGCCTGCGGAGGGTTTAAAAAGTTCTTCTTCTCTCATATGATGGAGGGTCGCTTCTAGCGATTCACCAACACATATATACCTACCACCATCACCATCACCATCACCACCGCCAACCCCATACGTGCAGTGTATAACTCTCAGTTATTAATACTGCGAAGCCAGAATCTCGCTCAAGTTTTTTTCTATTGACTACGACGACCAGACTTCTCTTTCTTCCATCCCTTATTTCCATCATTCTATCTCTTTTTATTCAGTCGCGGCGGTACCGCCGGCTCTAACAACTCTCAGCTACGTGTCGTCTGCCTTTGAATAGTCTTTACCCTGGTCTTCTCCTCGCTCATTGTCATACTGCTGAGGAGAGTCCTCCCTTGGTTACTTTTCTGTCTGGCGAAGCAACCCTTGCCGTTAACTGACTATGGCTCTTGCCTCTCGTTCTTTACTTGGCTTAGGTATATAGACAGTTTAGTAAAATAAACTATAGGTAAAGGAGAAAAATCAAAACTGTAGTTGTATCATATAAAAAAAAACCACAAACTTGCGGTTTTCGATTTCTAAGAATGTTAATGATCGTTGAAATCTTTGTACTCTATGTATATCACTTTGTGGCGGTTTCCTTTTAAATGACGGAGAACTAGAAGAAAAATTATCACATGATATCGCGGTCTCACCGCGTTACGTTGGTTATAATTTTTCGAGCTAGTATTATTGTCACGTATATCAATGTTTGAAAATAATGTTATTCCAAGGAAGTTTTCATATGTATGTACATACGTGTAACGTAGTATCATGGAGAGTGAAATAATTTAATGACAAAGTTCAATAATTGCGGGAAAGACCGGTTAATAAAATAAGGAGAGAAGAGAAAAATAAAAGAGTTAAAAGAAAAGGAAACGGGAATACCAGACTGCTAGTCACAGAAATGTCCTCTTGGAAGAAGACTGAAGGGAGAATAGAAGAGAAAGAGAGATAAATAGAGGAGTGATAAGAGACCGCAATGCTGAGACATACGAATGCCAACGCAGCAACTTGAATTGCAAATCTCTCTACATCCTGCGACACTAGGTAATGGAAATTTGCTGTACGCGCTGTTTCGAAGGTATAACTTCATACTTCAGCAGCAGGTACAACCCTGAAGCTTGTTCCACAGCTTGGATAGTTTCTTGTATGAAAAGAATCGTAAGAAGAATAAGAATAAAAATAAGAAGAAATAGAGGAAGAAGAAGAGGAAAGATCTATCTAACAATGAACAACGGGTTAAATAAATTCATGATATTCTGCATACGGGCCTTTACTTCTTTTTTTTTTTTTCTTTTTTTTTTTTACCTACGTAACCGTGTATACCTGCTTCACTAACGTCGAGGAGTAAAATAATGATCGGAGGAAGCGCTATTTACATCGAGGTCCTAGCTGTGGCCGTGGGTCTAGGGGAGTTGAAAATTTACGGAAATTACAGGGCGAGGTAGCTACGTGGACTGATTAATAAAAGAAAACGCTTGACAACGACATCCTTTGTCTTTTTTTCCTTCCTTCTTTCCTTATTTTTTTCTATTTTTCTTTCTTACTTACTTCAACTCCTACGTAGTGTAACAACGCCTCTGCCTCTCTCACTTTACCTATACTGGTGGTCGTTGCCGGATGAACTCCACTCTCTTCCCTTCTCTTTTTCTCTCCTTCTCTCTTCTCTTCTCCTCTCCTCTGCTTTGCTCCTCTATATCTCTCAAGGGAAGGGATCACGGAAGAGTGACTCACTCGAAGAAGCGTGCGCGTCGAGGATATCACGTTCGATGTAAACCCCCGTGCGGATATAATACAACCGCTTATATAATTTGTGTTTGTTAGAAGATAGACAGGCGAGAAAAGAAGAGAAGATGAGAAGATGAGACGAGAGTGAGAGAAATGGACGAATGAAATAGGAGAATGACAAATTATCGGAATTACGTCGATGTACCCTCCCTTCTCCCTTCTCTTTGCGCAATTCAACTCCCGTGATTTTGCACGCGGCAATTTGATCTTGAAGCTATTAGTCGAGTGGGATGAGGTAATTGCTATAGCCGACATAGGTAGGGTACCGGACCTTAGAATATATGGTTTAGAATATGCGTTGGTACGCGCATTCTTGAAACCTGATATCAAGTAATAACTATTTACTCTAAAAGGCGCCGTGTTATGTGGAGTTTAATGCTCCGTGGATTTCTAGCTTTAATATACATATGTATGTATATATACTGTATAATCTTGTAGCCAGTACCTTTTACATTTTCAAATATTTCTGTATATAAACGCGTTATATCTCTGCAGACAAGAGACGTGAAAATGATCTTTGAATAAGCTATACAGATTAAACAGCCCAAGAATACGTTATAAGTTTAAATAGTACAAACTATAAGACTATAATGTACCCACAGATTTTTGACACATGGTTGAGCAGTGGAAATAACAAATGGCTTTCATTATTCTTAGTAACGTTATACTCGACGTGAAATTCGGGCAAATTTATAGTCAAATTCAGCTACTCCATGTTTATGAAAATTTTGTTATAGGTATAAGATGATATGTCAGTCTGGTTTGGAAGCCTTCAATCAGGGAAGTTTAATTAAGATTCTTGATACTGCAATCAACCCGCACGACCCAAACGTGTATTAAAATAACCCTAGCCCTAGTTGAAAGATCGGGGAAACATCCGAGCGATTGATGTTACTAAGAAAGTTTGTTGAATGGGCGCAATTTGGCGTTTCGTAATCTTAGAACGACTTCTACTCTATATACCAACTAGGTATAGCTACTGCCCTCTTCTACTTCAATCTCATATGTTAGCTCTAACTCCGACGTCGCCGCTATAACCGAAAACTCGCCTATAGCTTCGCCCCCGCCTTTAACTTTACTTATTTAGTTAAGTATGACCAAAAGCTCGAATGTATGCGTCTTTAGACTTGGACTAAAAGCCATGAAGGATACATGAGAACTAAAAACAGTCTTTCGTCGTCGTATAGGGATGTTCGAAAAACTATACCTTACACTCGGTGTTCATTACACGAATGTGAAACAGTATCGTAAATGAATTTACGGCTTAACGCCGGTGAAATAACGGTTATTATTTTGTAGAAAATTGACGATATAAGGTAACCTAAAATTGCTGTTATTATCATACAGTATGGTGTAGTTTAGAGCTCATTTTACGACATTCTACGAAGTGTAATTGTCGAGTAATTGTACCACTTAACAAGTATCGAGTTATTTATATATTCATCAACGATTGTTGTTACAACTGTTTCTAGTCCAACCTTTACACGATGATGTCTTTATTTAACTACCCTTTTTCACTCTCTCAAGTGTAATAACATACGATTTTACTATCTCGTTATAATGTCCATACGTATAATATATTTTTATTATAATTCTCTCATCTCGATTTTATTTATAGAAAAATAATAAAACAACGTTAAACCAAAGAAGATGCCTTCGGCCTAGACTGTACGACAGAGTTTTAAAAGTAAAACGAACATTCATCTTCTCGGGAAGAGGCGAACTGGGTCAGCTTAATTATCGTAGTTTCTTTGCGCTAACGCGAAAGACTATCTTGTACCCGTTAGACGATTCACTGTGTTTCAAACGTATCTGAATCACGGTTTTTCATCATTTTTGCCACCCGGGTTAGTCATATCGATACATTATGCATTACGATAATATATATTACGCGTATAACAAAGAATCCGGATAACAGAGAAATAATGATGGGAGAAAATGGCTCCGAGTTACATCTGCCATGTCCGTTACGGAAATGGCTATGTCCGTGTCACCTGCTAACCATGGTGCCAGCTACGCGGGTGGCAGGTGTTTTCAATAGTTCACAGTTCTGGTTCTACTTCATCGGATAAAGTGATCGATCGATCGATCGTAGTTTCGAATTAGTTTAATTAATTAAGGGGACCCTTTCGGAAGTCTTTGGGCGTTGTCGTCTGGTCACATTTAGAGTCCGAATATGTAGGAATAGGGTTTGAAAAGTTTCTAGGGATAAAATCGAGGCAGTCAATCCAGAGAATTGAGCCGGGTAATCGACCGACAAATTCTTACTTTACGTTAATCTTTTTCGAGATTGTAGACTCCTTGAGGAAACTACATCGTCTTACGAGCCAGCAAGCGATTTGGGTCCACGCTCGTACCAATCCAAAGTCGAAAAGCTTCTTTTTCCTACTAAGATTAGCCGTTTTAGCCATGTTATCGAAAATGGAAAAGAGAGGCTATCGACTCGTCTTGTCTCTTCGTGTCTTTCGACTCGTACCTGCTCGGCCTCGGTCTTACTCAACTTGTTTTAAACAGAGCAATAGAAATTTAAAATTAATGATTTTTTGTTTTACGGTTTTAACAAACGCGAATTTTTTTTTTTTTTTAGCAACGGTCTTAGATCGCTTCAGTCGATTGTCTTTAGTGTACATACAAAATTTTGATAAGGTTACCTAATCTTGGAATTGCTCATCTCAAAGTAGAAGAAACAAAACTGATCACAGTTTTCAAATAATTAAAGAAAAAAACGAAATACTGATGATAATAAATAAAAGCAAGAAGAAAACTAAAATGAGAACCTTTCGAACCCGGGTTCTAAAGGTCCTGTACATCGTAGCAGCCAGGCATCGCTAGCTAGATGCAGTGAAAAGGTTCGAACCTTTTAGTTCGTTTTATACCTGTGCCTGACTGCAGTATATGGGGGCCTAAACGAAAGATTGGGATTTTAACGGACATCCAGGTAGATATCATTGGAGAAACACGTTCAAAAGATTTTTAATATCGGCTGACTAGAAACCTGCCCGGTAGACATAGCAAGAAGAAAATTGTAAAACAGAGAGAGAGAGAGAGAGAAAGAGAGAGCGCCTTAGCTCGGTAAAAACAGCCCTAAATTACCCGGCGCACAACGCTTAGTAGTCATTTTTTTTTTTTTTTTTTCCAGCTTTCTCCCTTTTTTCTGCCTAGCATGCTGAACCTCTAGTGCATGCTCATCTCCTGGAACAACGCGCGGATTATGCGAGTAGGTTTAAACGTATCCGCTATTTCTCTCTCTCTCTCTCTCTCTTTCGCTCATCTCTAAATCCTTAATACGTAGCTTAGACGAAGCTTTTTAGCTGCAGATTTTTAACCGCACAGGTTCAACAACTGTAATATTTTTCGGCCTATAACTAGCCCGTATATAATCTGTGCAAAGCATCCAGGTTTAAGGATAATACGGGCCGATTATAAAACTTAATTCCCATATTTCCGCAAGTACGAGACCTTAGATTACGCCTTCCTCAAGAACCTCGGTTTCTACTCTCGCAAAAGTAACTACGCCGAGTAACTATAGAATTCTTAAACCGTTAGAATTACAGCTCAACTCTTTTTACCACCGTTTATCGCTTCTTGCAGAGTTCGCGTTCCGACAATTATTACCTCAGTGAGTAGATAGGTACTACTCTGGACAGAGTGAGATGATCATCGCGTTGACTCCGTTAAATCGAACGAACGAATTCCGTTGTTTATAACCATAATTGAAAATTTACGTTCGGTTAACTAACGGATTAATTTTTTCTTACCATGTCTGATCCATGCGACATCGTAATACATTGCGTATATCTACCTAGGTAGACAGCTAATCTAAGAAAAGAGAAGAAGAAGAAGAAGAAGAAGAAGAAGAAGAAGAAGAAGAAAAAAAAACTTATTATTATATGCACACACGCGATCGAGGACTATATTTAATTTACTTTATACGAAACGACACGTACGTAAACTATTTCTTTACTCTTGTAATAATATGTAGGTATATATGTATGTACGTATGTTACATACATCGTTCATCGAGTAACGGGCATGTCCCACATGGCTGTGGACGCTCCTATAATATATCCGTATCTTTTTATCCCTTTGTAATATACATACGTATAGAAATCTTCTTATACCGCCATGGTTATCACGATACTTTACAGGCAATACATCATAAACTACGTTTATTGAAACGGTAACAACATATGTCGTATTACGTTCTCTGTTCAGTCGAATTTTTTATTTTTTTTTTTTTTGTCTTCTTCAACACACAATGCGGTGAATGTATACGATACATATTCTATACATACGAGTATCTATACAGAAGAGGAATTTCTTTGCGATAAAAAAAAAATTTTACACTAGTGATAAAACTTCGAAGTATTTTTTGTCTCTCGATTCTTTCCTTTTCGATTAGTTTTTATTTTCAATTTTTTCTTTTTTTTTTTTTTTTGTCATAAAACTGTAAGTCTACGTGTTAATTCATTGTTTTATATGGTTGAAATTGAATTCTAATAACTTGAAAGCGTACGAGTCTATGGTTGTTGTTGACTTAGTGATTGAAACCTGTTTGTTAATTGCAAGACACTTAATATTATTTGTTATGTGTATATGTTTGCACTTGGGATGTATAAACTCGTAGCGTTAGATTACGGAGTTCTTTTGTATCATCCGGCTCTTGGGATAATGGATTTGTAATTGTTAGTCTTTGAGAGCGGCGTGCCAGGGTATGGTGCCACGGTTTTTAAAAGTAAAATTTTTACCGCATTATGTAGGTACCTTTAAACGTCACTGCACTCCGCCACTGTATATAATCGCTTTTAGGGTGCGAGCAAGCTAAACGGCTATCCCTCCAGTGAACTGCACGATCAAATTACTAAGATTTTTCATCGTTTTAAACCCCGTTTGATAGACGCACGCATAACACGCACCAACGATCCACCGACGCCCTAAAAGTCATTTAAAAAATAAATTCAAAATTCATGCAGACCGTGTTGCGTTTACTTAGGTAGTAGATATTATAGATATAGAAAATTTTACATACATACATACATAGTTTTGTACTTTTATATTATAGCTATACAATATCGATAAAACAAAACAAGGAAAAAAAAAAAAAAACGCATTGTGTTCGAACCAGAACCCGGGTTCTACGTCCGGAACACGCTGCTGTCTTTGTCAGAGTCGGAAACGTGAAACGAATGACGTAAACTGCGTGGTATTTGAGATAAACATAAAGCTAGACTTTATGATGCATATAGAAATATTAAAAGATTTGAATGAATTTTAATGTAGCGGTAGAAGAGAATAAAAAAAATTTAACCAAATTCGAACAAGAAATTTATACATTTTTTAATTATTATTGTAGAATATTAACATGTCAGTACTGCATACGATTGCAGTTGGAAATATTGACAGATATGTGTGTGGTGAAAACTTCTTTTTTGTTAGTTTTTTTCTCTTTCTTTTTTCTAATCCGAGAATTAAACCCTCGGGTGTTTCGAATACAGCGGGTTTCTTTGTCCCGAAATTATTATATAAGCTGGCCTAAATTTCTGAATAGGAAAAAAGAAAAAAAAAAAAAAAAAAAAAACTACAGTTCAAACGATATTTGTCGATGAAACATTAATCGGAGTCTATAACAGAGACTTGAAACCACAAACCAACGATTTTTTTTCCAGATTTTTTTAATACGTAATAATAACGCGTAGAAAAAAACGTAACTAGGAGACGAATTGAACAAGGGTTCTATTCTAAGAGTAGATATTCAAGAATAATTGCGTTTAGTACTTGTTGAGAAATATTAAATACTCGATATTATCGATAAATTAAGAGATTTAGGCTTATTTTTCGACATATCACGCCTTCAACCTTTTACTACATAGACACCTCGAGACCCTGGACAAGCTAATCCTAATCAGGATTTATATTAAAGTTCGTATAAAGGTTAAAGTTCGTAAGGTTAATTCCCACGGCACTAAACAAAGATTTAACGCCTTTTTTTTAGCATCATGGCGGTGCTATAAACTTGTTGCTCTTATGTAGGCTTGCTAAAAAAAAATAAAAAAAATAAAATATATATATATACGACGGATTTCAGCACACATTCACATGTTCTTACATATGTACCTTAACTACGTGCTCGGAGCTCATGCAAAAGGCCTATTGTACCACAGGCTCGTGCTGTTGACGTGAGAACCGGCCTTAAGAACTGAGAGAGGGCAGGTGTTCGTGGCACAAGTTCGAGTTCGCAAATTTCGTGTATGGAAGCTTCGTGAAAGCTTAACGCTTTGCCGAGCCGAACTGCCAAGGCTCGGATAGCTTCGGATGGGTCATATTTCCCACAGTATATAATAACGGGCTAACTTTATCCTCGCTTAATTAGTTTCAAGTAATTCGTTTGGGTCGCTAATGAAGGTAATGTTGCAGTTAAAACCGATTGATTAAATTCAGGGTATGTATATATTTGGGTATATGTATTAGATAGATTTATATAGTGTGATATCTGGAATTGTTCGCATGAATCAAAGTTAAGTTTGAAAAAGAAAAAAGAAAAAAAAAAAAAACTATCATCTGGATTCGATCGAACCTTGAGAAGTTTTAAGAGATAAACAACGATCGAGAGAACTGCAGCAGCAGGTTGCGAAACTTTAAACTTGTGAAATACGGGCAAGTTTACGCAGACAAGAACCATTGCATTGGGTATTGCGTCAGTTGCATGCGAACCTGTAACGACTATCAATCAACTCCTTCCACGGTTTGAAACTAGGCTACGTAAATTGTGGCTGTACCAAACTTTGGAAATTTTCGATACGTGTTAAGCGGGAATGGAGAAAAACGGGTGAAACTAAGAGATAGAGAAAGAGAGAGAAACACAAGTGTTTAGAACGTAAACAACCGTAACTCAAGTTTCGGATTTAGATATCTTAGCGAAGCTCTTGTTACATCTCGACGTAAATGCAGACGAATGACTTCGTCTTCAAAAAAAGAAAGAAAAAGGAAAAATAAATAAAAAATTATGGTAAGAGGTACGTATATGGTGTGAAGTTGGCGTTTTAACCGCATCAAACTTTCCCAAACTGAGAGAAGAGCCGTGCCGAATAGATCCGAAGGCGAGTCTCGAAGCGTTCGTTGCGCCTTTCAATTTAAGAATTCTAAATCCAGCCGAATAGGAAAAAAGGAAGAAATAAGAAGATTCCGAGGTCCGTGGTCCGCGGCTCGCAGCCCACAGCCCGCGTGTCTCCAAATATAACCCCGTGGTATTTGTGGATAGCTGATGGTGTGTCGTTGAGACCCACGAAGAGAGAAGATGATGCGGTAGCTATCGTCGCGACGACTGCGAAGGATGCATCAAAAAACTAGGAAACTCTACTAAGACGCAGGGCGTAGGGCTAAGCTCGAACTTTGATTACAACCAACTGACAACGTATACGAACAAAACCTATATTTGGAACTCTTCCGAGTGACGGGGTTTCGAGTTCATACCGCGATTGCGAAACAGGAAACCGGATGTAAAATTGATTGTCCTCGGGATCCCGATTCTTTTACGGTTGCCATCGGCTAAAAATGGCTTCAAAAATTCTCTTCACGGTCAATCGAAGCCTCATAAATCCATTATTTCTTATCTAAACTCTCCTAATGATATTCCTCTTCGATTCAAGGACACAAGTTTGTTTTATCGTATATACATAGATTTTCCTCCCATATCACGTCGCTGTTCATTCTCATCTCATTTATGGATCCTCTTAGCTCATCCACTAATAGACTATCCCTATACTACAAAAATAACACCCTTAAACATTTTTCTCTTTTTCATACCAATATATTATCTCTATGTAGGTATATTCTCCCAAATACCCCGCATCTATGTCACATAATTTACCTTACACCAAAAGACCAAAAAATTAGAGAGGATGTATTTTAGTGGGTGGCGATTAAAATTAGGAATATATATCTGGCTGTTGGGAAGTGGAAAAAAAAAACACATCCCCAACATCCGCAATGCTTGAAAAATATACCCTACAACGTTAATACGTATAGGTATACGAATTGATTAATTGTCCCTCGGTGTTAGAATCTCGTTAGTATATTTCCCTCGTTGTGTATAATTAACATCAGTACCGCAGTAATCGCCCTCGGATTCCGCCGAGTTTCATCGGTGTCATTTAATTGACTGTTTTTCCCCTCTTTCTCTCAAATAACGAAATTGGACTCGGTGGATTTCTGAAGTCTGTCCGTCGGGGCTCGTCAAGTCAAGAGTGGATTCGCAAAGAAGAGAACGAGGAGGTAGAGGTGGAGGTGGAGGTGGAGGTAGACGGGTAGAATGCGACGGTGCAATTTTATATATACAGACTTTTCGTCTGGGCTGCTTTGACCGAGGGGAGAGAATAAAAAGAGCAGAACGACTGAAATACGGGAATGCAAAGACGTTAAGGTAGGGAGCGGGACAGAGACGGAAAGAGGAAGTAAGAAGGAGGCGAACAGTGATTCACCGAAAATCCCCTCGGCCAAATAAAAAAAAAAAGGCCTTACGTACTACACTTTGCAAATAACACATATCTTCCATCTTTTCCTTAGATTATTTACATACTAGGTACAAATCCGTCCCAAACCTTTCGTGGACCCACTTTAATAACGTGTGAAGAAAATAAAAAAAATGAAAAAAAAAAAAAAAAACGAAGGAAAAGAAGTTGAGGAATCCAGAAAAACGTAATTTTTCCCTCGAATTTCTCCCACTCTCTATATACCTACCCCCCGGTCGAAAAACTCCGTTCGTTTGGCTCTTTGTCAAGTAGTACAGCGAACCGTAGGGTTGGCAGACAGGCAACGAACCATATAGAGGCGAAATTCGAAACTCGAAACCAGCGTCAAATTACGCAACAGACGGACACGCGGACGGATGAACACCCTGGAAATACGCGTTCAAGTTTGTAACTGATGCGGTGCTTGTTGTTGTTTTCCCTAGTACGTTTGGTATTCTCCATTCCCCAATTACGGTAAATATATATCTACGGCTTCCTTACTTCCGTATACGGAAATATGGCTCTCGACCCTTTTTGAAAACGCGAAATAATTATTATCGCATCAAAAGTCTAATAACAAGGATATTTCGACATATTCCATTCGAAAATCCCTTGTTCAAAAAATGAACGACCTACCTACGTGCATAGGAGCGCCTACCAGCTAGACTAAGGACAAAGTACCACCTCTCCGGACATATGGCTTGGTATTTTATTATCATTTTGAGAATGAACTGTGCGCTGGTTGTAATCTTGCATAAAATATGACCAAGGTATAAGTACGTTGGTGTAACGTAAACCGTGAGACTTCTTCGCTTGACGTGTTGTTTATCAACTAACCTTTCGCGGACGAGACTCCAAGACGGATAATCTACCCGGGAGTCTCAGACTTGAGGGGGTTCAAACGAGCGCCCTTATAACGAGGAGACACGCCCCAGTGAATAGGCGCAATTATCGCTTTGACCCTATTGACAAATGGCAGATAATGAGCCGATATGTTCCCTCTTGAAATGTTCCAGATACTAAATTGAGCACAAAAAATTCTATCGCATAGAAGTGATGATGCTGGTTTTTCACGATACAGGAATTAACCGATTTTCAAACTTTATATTGTGGCGTACGTTAAACCAACTAAATTAACTCGAAACTATAAAAATTTTATTAATCTTGATAAATCTTAATTCAAAGTATCTTCGCGCTCTCTCTCTCTCTCTCTCTCTTTATACTACCTTCCTTCCGCTTCATATACCAACGGCAATAGTTGCCCTCCTTAATCATTAACCGTTCAATTAACTTCCGTAGACAGGGGGAGAGAAAGAGAGAGAGAGTGAATGAATGAATGAGTGAGTTTGTTGACAATGAAAGCAAAGCTGGAGCTCGCATCCCTTGCAGCCTTGGATGATGATGATGGGTTTCCATAAAATGCAACACCCCCATAGCTCGTAGTCCTGAAATTTATATCTCTAGTGATACCCACACAGTCGTTAAAGTTTTTCATTTTCTTTATTCCTGTTTTTTTTTTTTTTTTCTTTTTGTATTGAATTTTTTTTTTATATTTCTATTTTATTTGTTTCAGTCGTCCAGAGATGAAAGACCTACGTCGAGTCCAGCCGGCGGGAATCAACCCGTCACTCCGACACCTTCTCCGTCACCAGTCGCCGACGCCCCGCTTGGACGAGCGCTTATGGAGGCTGCATTACTTCATGCGGGAACACAGCCTCCACCTTTGGTCGTAACACCGCCTGGTTATTGGGTCGACGGTACCGACCATCATCATACTCTCGATTCATCTGGTAGAGCGTTATTGCCTGCTCACCCTGCATGGCAACCAACGATAGACCAAGACGACACTGCGAAATATTATAGACGTTTTTACGTCGGAAGGGTGAGTTTTGCCTTTTTTTTTTATTATTATTTATTTCTGTATTATTTTTTTCTTCAAAAATTTGTGATATCAGAGTTTCAACATTTTTGTAAATTCTTTTTACCCCTTGCAAATGCGTATTGTATATCTTTTTTTGACGGGACAGTTCCCTTGGTCGCTCTCCCGCGAAACTTTAACAAGCGGATGGCAGATGCGGGGTTCGAAGAAACTGATAAAAATTCAAAACAGTATGTTTTTTATTTATTTATTTTTTTTATCTTATTGGGAATAGCGCAATTCAGTTGGAATATGTTTAGTGTAGGTATAGTGTGAAGGGAAAAATTATTTTTTTTGTATCCAGCTGTCTTCTATACACGCGTTTATGTAAGCTAGAAATCTTTTCATCGCTATACGATATACGTATAAATAGATAAACGAATAAATGTAAGTAAACAAGTAAATTTAAACTCGTAAAACTGGTATACATACCTACATGTTACACTAGACGATGCGGATAGTCACTCGTGAACAGTTACCTACCGAGTTTTGGCTTTAAATATCGACTAGTACAAAATCGTGTGAATATCTGCGATTAATCTCGCATCAAATTTAAAAATGTGAAAAATTCCTTCAATATAACATCATATGTATATAGAAAAAGTTCTTTGAAAGGTTGCAATCGTGATTGAATTTGATAGAAATAATATAAACTAATCAAATCTACATGAAAGTCACATGTGCAGAGTTTTAATGCTACCTAATAAATATATGCGAGTAAAAATTCACAGAAATCAAAACCCACTTTGTTAAAGGGGCAATTTAATACTTCCTTCGAGAATATTATGCCGCACTAAATTACGTAGTTTATTAATAATATACTTCCAAGTAGTAATTGTCTTGAAATACTAACATCGATCAATTGACGTAAGTCAGTTAAAATAACGCAATTCAAACTATTCATAGGAAGTCCATAATTCGTTTTCCTTGAATTAAGGAAAGGAACGTATTGTCTAATACCGTTTTTCCGTAATCCAATAAAAATACTCTCATTTCTCGTTTTCTTCATAAATAGCATAAAAACGTTAATTTATTTCAATTTTTTTTCTTTCAATTCTTCGCGTAGTAAACAATCGATTTCACTCGTACGTTACATACATACAAACCATAAACTACTTATACCGTTTTACCTGCGGTTTGGTATACTTTCGACGTGATTTACTTTTCGTAACAAGTCTCTCTCCTTCTCTCTCTATCTCGGCGACGTTATTACTCCAGCTTATCATCGTAAAGAAGAACCACTATATGTTCCAGTATTTTAATATCACGCGGTTTATTTTCTATAACGTAGGTACCTATAGGTAGTTACAACTTTATTGCAGTCCAATTATTAACCGTTTTACTTTTCTCACTGCATCATATAAATTCGTTAAATTTCTTTAGTGGTCAAATTCCAACTATACAATAATAAATACTAAATTACGTTCTGGTGTTTAGCTCGGATTTTACATAACGTATATCCAATATTTCGATAAAATTTCTACACCTTTGGACTTAGTAGGCATATAGTCATAGAGAGAAATAAAAAAAAAAAAAAAAAGAAACTCCGATCGGCAGTAGCGATGAATCCAAGAGACTTCTCTCAATAAAGCTTATAATCGCCTAAAATTAACTACTATACCGATCGCGCATGAATAATACGCACTTAGAGTAGTAGCAGCATAGGCATAGGCATAGGCCATATCTAGAGTTTAATACTACATAGAATAGAGTTTGAGCACTCTGGCTGGCGTGGGAGTGGGAATGTTCTCATAGCCTTTGCTGGTCTCCGAGGCGGTCGCCCGTGACTTCCATCCTTATCCTCCTTGTTTCTGTCTCTCTTTAACCTCTGTGTATACATATGATATTCTCTCTTTTCCTCTTTCCCTCTTCACCTCCGTTCCTCTGCCCAGGCTTAGGTAGGTATTGCTCGTATCTACCGGCGTCCATCTGCTGCGCCTCGTCGTTGGCAGAACCCTTGCGCAACGTCGGCGTCAATGTGCTACAATTATTGTCTTACACGAATGAATTTTCGTCCTTTCTTTTTTTTTTTTTTTTTTCTTTCTTCTTTTTTAATAGTATCATAGAACTAGAGTATACATAATTTATTTCACTTATTTATACCTTTGTTCGTATTTTTTTTTTTATCACTTAATAACGATCTTTAAAAAAAAAGCAAATAAAAAAACAAAAAAATGTGTTACTTACGAGGAAAAAATACGAATAAAAAATCCTGTGCGTATTTTTATTATTAACCACGTACACGTCCGATGGTAGATATTAGATATTATGTAATTACATACGTGTAAAGGAGTGCGAGATGAATATGTAATATTGAATATTAGATCTGAGAATTTGAGAATTAGATCTAAGACAGATATAAAGGTGGATATAGGTATGTAGTAGATGGTTTTTATTTTTTTTCTTTACGCAAGAATCGCGTGTCTCTGCTCCTCTTATTTTTTACATATAGATACTATAAGCTAAAAGTAAGGAATGCCGTGTTTGTTAGACGTTAAAAATTGACTATGATAATACGGCTCTACGCAATCGTAACAATCGTAATTGCCTCCTCTTCCTTCTCCACCTTCACCTCCACCTCTTTCACTACGTCAGGTAGATATGTATATATTTACATTTGCATAATAATCCAGAGATCATTAAATTCTTTCGTAATAGTAAATCTCTCGAGCGAAACGCGTTCTTTATACCTACCGATGAGGATATTAGGTATAGTACCTTACCTTACGTAGATATACATATATATATATATATATATATTTGAGCTACATTCATCGGTGAAAATATAGCTGTTGATTAAAAAAAAGTAAAACAAAAAAAATTTACATAAAAAAAAAAACACTCTCTTTGATCAAACTGGACTAGGTATACAGTAGGTATAGAGATATGAAGTAGAGGAAGAGAATCATGTCACACCATACTAACAACAAATGCCGCGACGACCTCTTTCGAAACAAACAGCTTATTAACATAAAGAAAAGCGCATATGTGCTTTGAATCGACAACGTGCAACGGCCCCCAACGCGTTCTATACACGTGGATATTATATTTTTCTTGAAAGTAGAACGAGTTCTTTAAGACAAGCCCACGCCGTGCACAGGCCAAGCCAGCTCAGCTCTAAGGCCAGTACAAGCCAAGCCAAGCCGAGTCGAGCCAGACTGGGCCCCAACTCGGCGAATCTCTTCTCTCGACGTTAGACGACGAGACACTTATACTTATTCACTTTTTATTCGGCCATGTGCTTATATTTTATTGCAGCTTCATTAATAAGAGTTTAAAATCTTTGAATGCAGATATACAACCAGAGTTTAGTGATTAATCATAATCTCATGGATTAGTATCGGATATTCGTATATACGAAATCCAAGTACGCTGCATGTATCTATGTATGTATGTGTGTATATATTTACAATGTACATTCATTCAAATACGACGATCTTTTTCGACGTAAAACTCCGGACCCTAATATATCGTGACGCATTTTATACCCTTAAATTTATTTTCGCTCTTCAATTAGCGAGCGATTACGGAACCGTGAAACCCCTTAAAAATGAAAATAAAAAAAAAAAAAAACACACGCTTCCTGAAAAATTCGTCACCGCCTATGACTCGTGGGCCGAAGAAGTAGGGGCTACCTATTTGTCACGTGTATAGCCAAGACACACATCATTCTACTACGTCTATACTACGTAGATTCCGTATTATAGTATGAATGTGGTATAGGTATAGACTTTCTTCTGTCACGCGATACCATAATCGTTAACCTTTTCCGAATTATAAGATCGAGGTCTCTCCCCTTACAACACCAGCACCATAAACTCTAATTACATTATAGAATCATCTATACCATCAAGAAAAAATAAAAAAAAAAAAAAAAACCCCCGTTGATATAACGATAATAATTATATTGCATATATATGTGTGTGTGTTTGTGTGATGGTTTATTATATTAAAAAAAAAAAAAATACTATAGACGATAATAATTACAATATTAAAACAACAATGAGAGACTACTATCTATATCAGCCGGCGATTTAAAGCACACACAAACGAAACCGACCCGACAAGAACCGATAACCCAAGCGGGAGGAGGGCATGCCGCCGTATGCTTCGATGCTTTGTAAATACGGACGTCAATAGAGTTCGATAAAATATAGCTGCATGTATAGGTATATCTATATGTATAGAGGTAGAGGTTAGGGATAGACATATAGGCGCGATATCAGCTATTATCGTTGGTCACCAAACTGAACTGAACTGAACTGAACTGAACTAAACTAAACTAAACTAATCGGAAGGAACGAGACAATATCGTTTTATCGATCCGACGATCCCATCGCCGGACCTGACGTAATATTTTTTCTTTTCATTCCCACTCGCTAAGCCAGGAAATTAAGCGATCGGTAGTTATACGATCTTATTCGCCTTGTACATATATGTATAGGTATACGTACTGAAAATGTCTGTATTTGTGTAATCTGCAATGCATTTCTCTGTACGTATCTCACCCTACCCATATTTAATGTATTTACACAAGTTGTAGGTGTGTTACGTCCTGATATATAGGCGTAGGGAATTAGATACAGAATTGTATGAATCATCGAAAAGATTGCTCGACCCAGATCGGAGTTTCGACATACTTCCGTTTCCTAATTATAATCCTATACCTATATACCGATCTTCTACTTGTTACTCTCTCTTTCTCTATATAGGAACTATTTTTCTCCGTTCAATTAATCGATTGATTATAAAAGTTTAGGCAAACTAATTCGTTTTAGGATCGAGGTTATAGAAGAACTAGGCGACTTAACTAGGTTCTCGAGTCCTTATCGAGATAGACTTGATTTTTCTTTTTTTTTTTCTTTTAATTCTTTTTTTCCTCATTTCACTTTAGCTAATCTATGTGTAACAGTGAAAACCGAACATTTTACCATCGTGAAAAAGGAATCTCAAGGATCGATTCAAATTCAATTTCTGCAAATAGGGGAAATTCTTTTTATCCTTATTTCGGGTGATTAATCTCCCAGGATCTATCAAGTCTTCGTTTCTCTTGCCTCGCCCAATCAAGGTAATTGCGGAGATTGGTGCCCCCTCGCTACTCTCGTCCCGCAAATCAAGATCAACTTGCACGCAACGCTTGGATCGAACAGTTTGTGCAGTTTCGTACTTGCAACAGCGTAGCTGTATACGTATCATCTACGCCGCAACTTCAATTCACATAGTTCACCGGCTTTGGACCATCCCCCGATATATCACACACGGGTATATATACATAAGTATGAGTATAGGTTTAGGTTTAGGTTTAGGTATGGGTGTGTGCATGTGCCTGCGTGCTGCTCCCTTTACGAGGATCGTCGCCGAGTCCTCCTACGCCGTATAAAATCCACTCTTCCGTAAGTTTTGCGATCTTAAACGCGCGGAGATGGAAAACACGAAGCGATAGGTATAGGTATTCCGAGTTTTAACAGTCCGGAGAACGTACATACGGAGTACGAATGGTAATACCGATAAACGTCGAGGTATACACTCGAACCTTGAATCGTTGGTCACAGAATGCACCATTTTATGCTGAACACATAGACGCGTACTATAGATATATGTAAAATGGAAATTTTCTCTATTCGAGATATCGAAGCGTATAAAAATCGCGGCTATTTTACGGGGTGTTATACGACGTGTGATGGAATTGCATAACCGTTGGTTTAACTTGAGTTAAAGTTGCGAGCGTTCGTTGAAATGCGGTACCGTTTTATTTTTTCTCTTTCTTCCTTTTCTTTCCGTTTCTTTATTTTCAAACCGCGTGGTTGAGTACCCCTCAAGTCTTTAGTGACAGGTCAATGCGTCTCGAAACGTTTCTTGCATCCGAATACGTATATAGAATTCCTCTTAAACACTGGTGTGTAACAGTTGCTTGACCCTTTGACCTCTGTTATAACGCGCTTCCAAGTTCCAACCTCCTTATACTTGTTGCTGCAGCAGCATCCGTTGTAAAAAGAAGCTTCGCAGCTGAACCCCTCTTGCCGCATATCGTCGAAGTCGACAGTGTACATACTCCGTTTAGACGTAGTGTAACCCGGTACAGTTTTAAACAGGCCATTAAACGCTACGTTCCGTTTTACAGGAGCACATGAACCTCGTGGGCAGAGACACGGAACATGGACCGGTACTCGTATCAGTAAAGGCGGAATCTGTCGCCGGACAAGAACATTGGAGAGTTCTTCTCAGACTGAGGGCCGGTTCGACACATATGCTCGTACCAGCTTCCGACTTAGGGCCAAATCCCTCACCAGTTAGAATGGTCAAGGTAAGTCGAAAAAAAGGAATCAACAACGAATAAAAAAAAATATGATTTGTTTTTTTTTTATTTTTTTTTTTTTTATACACCAAAGAGACGCGCCTGTGTGAGCTTTTCAGGAATGAAGAAGGGTCGGCGGGTTGCCGTAATAATTCCGACCATTATCTGCGCCTTATTTGCGCTTCGCGCGTCCTACGCTTAGTTCAAACAATCGAAGACCCTTCGAGAAAGAAGCGTAGGCTGAGAACGGAATAAAACGACAGTGAATGGGCTTCGGACTTTTGCTTCAAGGTTTACGAGCGACGCGGGCGCCGACGGCGTCGACGTACCTATCGTGCGATTTGTTAAATAAAATCTCAAATTATCTGTCGCGAAAGATGTTTATATAATACAGGGTGTCCACGTCCAATGGAACAAAGAAATCCTGGAAACATATTATGTCCTGTCTTTTTATTCCCAAAAAGGAGAAAATATGATCTGAAAGAAACTGAAATTTTTAACAAAATTTAAAACTGTTATCTGCAGTTTAATTTTAACGAGCTATCGTGCAGCGGTTTGTCATATATACTTTCTCCCGATAAATTGACAGACTATTTTATCACCGTCTCGATAACCACGGGTTTTGCAGATATCTTAATTATTCACGACCCTGTCCTACTCGTTGCAGCGACTATCTGAGGTCGTCACGTTTCGATCTTGTAACGATATATCTTAGGCTTGGATTAATATGCGCGAAGTAAGACATTGCCTCTTTGTGATACCGCGGAGCTGTGTATCTCAACCTTATTGTATATCGTAAAAGGCGATCATTGCCAAAAGTTTATTCAATATTTTCTTTCAACGAATCGATAAATGCCGTTCGTCACTAATATGTACTGTGTAATACCATACAGCATATTCCGATAGTCTACCTTCTAGTTCTACTTACTTAAGTTCTACTTCCACAGAAAAAAAAAAAAAAAATGAGGACAACATGAACAGTTTTTTATTTTTTTTTTTCAATCACTTTCTCAGATGCTTAACGATTCTTTGACCGTGAACACATTGGCTCCGGTGATTTGCTCGGGTGCTGGAGCGATGATTGCTCGCTACGACGAACACGCATTGGTATCAAGATTCAAATTCGGTGTTCTTCATCAACGGGCCGGTCAAGTAACAGAGGAAAAGTTGTTTGCCAACAGGCAAATGACTCCGGCTTTTCAGGAGTTTTTGGATCTTCTTGGCCAGAGAATAAACCTCAGAGATCACAAGGGGTAAGATAATTTTTATTTTTTGTTAGGATAAGACTCTATCAATGTACATAGTATAAGACTTTGTACATAAATGTTCAGGGTGAATTTCTGATTCCTTCGAAGCCAATTACCCACACGGTGGTATCCCAACCCAACCGGGTTTCATAAGGTACCCAAGACCGCCGATACTCGTATTTACCACGCATCCAAGACACGTCGACGAAGCCAGAGCTCCAATAATCGCATTAAAACGCGGCGCTGGCTCTTCCGCGCTGTTTTACCTTTTTATTTTTATTTTTTCTTTCACTTTTTCTTTTCCTTTTAGTTTGTTTTATTCTTTATTTTTCTCTCTCTTTCTCTGTCTCTCCGTGTTTCCCCTACTCAGACAACGTGACGACGTTGGTTCTATTTTTCTTTTTTTTTCTTTTTTTTTTTTCTCTTTTACTTTTATGCTCGGGCTATACCAAAATATATAAAGGGGAAAATTATTGTGTTTCAATATTGGAGGTATTATCTATAAAGGGATCAAAATGGATCAAACTGTATAGAGGTGGGTCTGCTGAAAAGAATTACTGCACAGCAATAGCATGGCTAAAGTTATTGTTGTTATCTGATCGCGCGCGTTCCGTCAACATGCAGTTAACTGCTTATCAGTATACGATAAAGACGAAGACCACGGTTGCGTGTCAAACCATCGTGCTTAACAGACCGGAGCCGTCTGTTTTAGCGCTTCTGAAAGAGCTGCAAATAACACTTTATACATAGATGTATATAGAATTTCGAACAGCCTTGGGGGTATAACAATTCCTACAAACGACTTTGTCGATACCCATTCGATTCCAATTGATCCAGAAATGTGTCTTGCTTATGCCTCTCTTATTGAACACGCATAGATATTTGTATTAGGTATAACCGGTGCAGACTTAGTTCCAATATCATTCACATTAAAACATCATTATTATACTTTTCATACAGCTACTCGTACATCAGATGATCGGATCTATCGATCGTAACCGATTTTCTTATTGCGAAATAATTTATTTCTAATACGATCAATTAACTCCGCAAGAAACAGGACGCCTTTTCATTGTTCATTGTAGTTATATTATATTCTACTCATTGTAGTCAGCCGTGAACTGTGTGTGTTCATTGAATTCCTTCAGGTGTCGCCGAAATACGATCGATATGTCGAGCCAGCGGTCAAACGTGTCTTTATATTTTTTCATTTATTTTCTTATTTCCTTTTCGTTTATATGACATTTCATCAATCAATCGGATATTGACGTGAAATTTTTCGTCTCAAATTGATATTGAAAAGATTTGTCAAAACGTAATAATTCTATATAATAATTACGTATCCGTGTCTATAATAACGTGACGAAAGATATCCAAGAGTATTATTTTATTCGAGCCATAATTTGTGTAATCGTAAGTTTTAACTAGCTTTTTTTTTTTTTAGTTAGAACGAAGGCCATATATAATTATCAAAGCTAACGATTGATCGTTTAAATTGAAGGCTAAGGCTGAGAATAGTTTCGTAATTGGTTCTTAAATATTTTAGGTCAGACTCGCAATACCAAGATAATAATAACGAGTAACAACCGATATAATCGTATTGACCACAGCCTGGTTAACGCTTGTAATTACTTATAGGTATCTAAATAAATTTTGTATCCACAATCAATTAGACACGTGACGCGATGACTGATTTAAACGTTCATTTATGACTCACGCCAATTCCTTTGCGTCATACACGTGTCTATGTGAACGTCTTTGGAGGAATTAATCTACTGATTATATGCACGTTATATCAATCATATACGTACGTGTACATTATGTAAATACATGGCCTTGAAAGCATCAATTGTAAAGGAATGAAAATAGAATGCAAAAATTTTTTAGGTAAAATCAGTAAATTTTTTTCATTTTTTTTTTTTTTTTTTTTTCTCTATTTTGCGTCAGCTGTCCGGACACGGGGTTGTTACTCATGTAGATATATGTAGATATATTATAGACAAGGGTCGTTAGCGAAATATGAAACTGACCTCGAGGGGCTTGGCTTCAGATATCGACCGCTGACCCACCTCGTTATTTCCACCAACCTGATCGATTAGCTAATTAATAAAGTTCCTGTTACTATTAATCCCAGGTATCGCGGAGGATTGGATACCCGACACGGTCAAACCGGCGATTCGGCGGTCTACGAAGTATTTCGTGGACGAGAAGTACTATTTCACGTTGCTTCGTTGCTACCCTATAGTCCTTGCGATCCACAACAACTACAAAGGAAACGTCACATTGGCAATGACATTGTAGCCATAATATTTCAGGAAGAACAAACACCCTTTAGCCCTGACATGATAGCCAGCCACTTTCTCCACGCTTTTATCGTCGTTCAAGTCATCGACCCGTGCACACCGAACACCAGGTATTTTTTCATTCACTTTAATCTTTTCCGTTCGTTATTATTATTATCATCATTTTTTTTTTTTTCTCTCATTATTTCTGAAAGCCTATATACTATGAATTCATTTCTTGACCAATGTGAAGTATTGGAAATCCAGTGAGAATTTATTGAAAAATTAAGATTTTTAACTTATATTCTTAATTGGCCTTTCGAAATGTTATATTCGCGTGATTCATTCAATTTCTTTTTTTTTTCCAATTTAATGTTGAATTTTATAGTCCGAGGTACTTAATTAGATATAAAAAATTTTATATCAGATTTTTAATGACAAATATTACCTTCTTTACAGGTACAAGGTGAGTGTAACTGCCAGAGATGATGTTCCACCATTTGGACCAGAGCTACCTACACCTGCCGTCCTACTAAGGGGTGTTGAGTTCAAAGAGTTTCTACTCACCAAGCTCGTCAATGCCGAGAGTGCAGCATACAAAGCTGAGAAGTTTGCTAGACTCGAGGTAAATGATAACACATAATATGCATCCCAGCGGGTATTGTGTTTTTTTGTTCCCATCTGAAACGTCGTAATATTGAATTTCTCATCTTGCCTGGCCGTGTTGGTTACTCTTATCCTGAATATTTTACAGTATTTGGTCTATTTCGCGATAAAACCCTATCAATAAATAAATATAATAATAAACGTATCCTAACTTTTTACTCATGTTTTTATAAAAATTTCGTTTTTCATTTCTAGTTGCGAACCAGATCAGCACTCTTGGAATCTCTGACCGAAGAGCTGCAATTAAAAACTGACGATTTTCTTGGAAGAAAAGTAATCCCGTGCCCAGTGAGTCCTGCAGCAAGTGAAGCTTCAGCATCTGGGAGCAGTAGTAGCGGCTCTAGATTTATAGAGACAGTTCGTAAATTGGCATCGATTTCACGCCGAAATGCATCGACAGATAACGTGCCTCAACAACTGCCAAAAAAGGGTCCATCTGAACCTAGCCCTCCATCAAATCGGTCCGTAAGTAAATCCGGCAAACGTTCCATCGAGCCTACGAGTCCTTTAAGCTCGCCGGACTTGACTTTGAGGAGAGATTCGGACCGGGGAAGTCCCAGTCTTGGTAGCCAAGACAGTAGCCATTCAACAACTGATAACCATGATAGTAGTTTGGCTACTTTGCAGCACGACGATTGTACGGATAGATCCGAGAAGAGTTCATTCCAGCATTTAACACATGAGAATCTTCAGAAACGAGAGACTTCTAGCTGTCCGAGAATGACGGAGAAATCGGAAACACATAGAGTTGTTTCTGAGAGTGATGATAGCTCTTTAAATAGTGAGCTGGAACTTGATCAGGTTGTTTATCCCGATAGCGATACTGGCCTTGAGTCTATGAGCTCTGCTGAAACTCATGAAGTATCACAGTGTCCTCAAAGAGGTGAACCTGAGGCTGAAGCCTTGCGGACTGAGGTCACGAGGCTCAAATGTGATAAGCTCGATCTACTTAGACAGAATGTGGTAGGTTTTATTCACCAATTTTTATAAGATAGTTGTCAAAAGCTTAAAAATTTAGTTTTTTTCTGTATCTACTCACATTGAGTTATCACTGCTTATGGCATATCTATTACAGCGCTTCCTAATTGGTCATTTATCTGAATTTTTGGTACTTTTCAGTCAGTCTTACAGGAAAAAGTTACTTTCCAACGATTTGCCATTAACACATTAGATTTTTCAGTCATTATTCTGAAATTGTGGTTTCAGTACTCTGGTAGGGATCGTGATAATTGATGAGGAATTCCCCAAAGAGTTTCAAATAATGATTATATCGAAATGAGACATAGATTTAAGGCACAATTCAAACGCATCAGTGTTTTGAAATTTTTCATAATGATTCAAAGTTATAAAACGTTACACAGCTTATCGAAGCATAAAGGAAACAATTGTGGTATAGGCCCCTATTAAGTCAGAAGAAAAAAAATCATAACATGGGTTTATTTCCAACATAAATTTGAAATATTTCTTAAGTTGAACGGAAATGTTACTTCTTTCGATATATACATATGGATTAGTAAACTGTGTACGTACTTAAAGAGTAGTCTTCAACTGATTATGAATCACTAAACTTTATTCATTTTCTTTTATACCCATTTATTTTCCTCTTTTTGAGAACTCATTCACTACAAGTCATTCCTAACTTAGTATATTATTGCCAAAAAAGCGAAACTATCATAGCTGAATATTGCTGAATGAAATTGATAATAAAGGTAATATTATTATTATTTTTGAAAATTTACAGACTTGTCAACGAGACATAAAAAGACTTCGAGAAAAGGAACTTCAATTGCAATCTGACTTGGCTGCAGCATCGACAGAAATTTTGCGACTTAGAGGAATGCTGAAGGAATGCTCGACTAGCGTTGCCCTGGAAAACAACAATCAGCAAACATCAACAGTTTGAGAATATTGTAGACTGGCAATGACTCTTTAGTAGAAAAAAAAATAATAACAAAAAAACAAAAAAAAAAGCCTACATACTATAGAACCTGTAGTTGATAAATGATAATATCTAAAACCGTTTAAAGTACCCACTCTCGCTTGTTAGAGCCTTGGTCTGATCCAACTAGATGATAGAAATGTGTATAGATAAGTTCGGGTTCCGAGGTAATAATATCGTCTTCAGAAGTTATTAATTATGTTTTTACAAACCGCTGATTTAGCGGATCACAAATGGTTCTGCAGCGTACGATAGATGACGGTACAAATTTTAGGCATTTTAAGCTGCACCGTATTATTATTATTATTATTATTACTATTATTACTATTATATTATTATTATTATTATCATTATTAATAATAATATCATTATTTTTATTATTATACGACGGCACGGATTAGGCAAGGGACGTTTTTGGGCAATGGTAGAGTGTATTTGTTGTGCTCTACGAATGAAATTGTTTGCGAGTAGTCCAGCTTGACGAATTTACATAATTTTAATATGCTGAGAGATTGATTTTTCGGTCCTAAACTACGACGGTACTTTGTAATTCTCGAACGTATATGCAGAATATTTATGAATTAATTTATTAATAGTTATAGGATACCCGATAGTGGTCAGTGTATAGGTAAATATTTAAAAGTCTATTGTTATTAAAGTTTAAAACACTAAGAAAAGAAAAAGAAAATACAATTAAGTAAAAAAAAAAACAAAAATAAATAAAAAATAAATAAAAATAAAAATAAACAAAATAGATTATTATCTATATTAAGGAAATGATAACTAATGCCAAATTTTATTTTAGCAAAAGAGCTGATCTTGCATGAAGTTACCAGCTTGATTTGTTTACGCACGCAATATATAATTTTTTTTTTTCGTTTTCATTTTAATTTTTGCCTCGTTCGTCAAAAGTATCATTTTTCTTACAAAAGTATTTTACTATTAAATTAAGTATATGTTTTATAATTATACTATTAAAACTTTGTATAATATTTTAATATTTCGAAAATTGTCTAATTATTCAAGATTATTGTTCAATAGCTTTTTCTTTTATTTTTTTTTTTTTTTAAGATTAGATCGCTTGCTGAATTTTAACAATTTGTAGATTAGCTGAACCAAATCGTTTAATTTAAGGAATCATTTGCATTATTAATTATTACATCAGTATGCTGCATTTTATGCCACCAATGTATATAAATATATATATATATATATATATATATATATATATATATATATATATATATATATATATATATATATATATATATATATATATATATATATATATATATATATATATATATATATATATATATATATATATATATATATATATATATATTGATTTTAGATTTTAGATTTAACTAACTCATAACAATACCAAAGTTTAATGTAGTAACATCACTTTCTTTGTTTCCTACATTCCCGATTTACGTGCAACGCCTGTACTTCTTCTGTATTAATTAATATAGATAATCTCTACTCATAATTCTTGTAGAAAATTCGAACGGTTCGACGTTCTTCGATCAAAAAATAATTAAAAATTCCATTTCGTCAAGTTAATACAGTCAATTACATACATATAAAAAATTTTAGCACAAATAAATTAACTCCGTAATCCATTGATCAATTGTAAACATGCATAAATTGGATTTTATACCATCGAAAAATGACCAATGTATGCTCTTTTTTTATTTTTTATTACAAGCACAGAAATACATACATCACACGATCCTTGTAAATATAAGTAAAGTCTGTTCAGGGTACTGTGCGGATTATTAAAAGTAATTGAAGAAAAAATTGTCAATTTTTATTATCTTTGTTATTAACGCATAAATCCAAACTGTACCTATATCTATGTATATCATTTAAAAAGAAAAACCTGTAAATATATAAGGAAAAGTTTCGTTCTAGCTTTTGGGGTGGAAAAAAAAGAAGTGAAATGAAAAGTTAAGAAATTGAATAAAAAAAAAGAAAATATAAAAAATAAAAATAAAAACAATCTCTTTACCGAAAGCTTAAACTTAGTTTACCATTTCTAGTGTGATTTCTAAGCGCGCCTTGCAGAATCAAAGAAAGATTACCTATATGAAAAATATAATGCATTATATTATGAGAAAGTATACTACTACATATACATATATATATTTTATATATCTACATCTTCTACTTCTACATACTATATTTAGATGAGTCACATATGTCTAACACTACTGACTAATTTGCAAGAATAAAAATAAAAAATAAAAACAAATTAAAAATAAATAAATAAATAAAACAATATGCTCTAATGCTGATGTATAGGAAAAACAAAAACACTTTTCTTATGACTGGTATTACTATTATAACTTGTTTTAATTGTGCACGCTGTCGGTTCGATTTACCGCAGTTTAATATTGTTCGCCAATAAATAAAACGATGTACGTAAATTTTTGTTCTACTAATTTAAATCGTTTTTTCCCTTATCATTACAATTTCAGACGAATAAATGAAGTTAAATCGATAACCCTGATTGATGGGGATAACGCCTCGAGATTTGGAAGTCATTTTTACATATAATTTCACGCTTCGTACAGTGTAATTTTTATTTTAAATTATTTGACAAAGAAATTCAACAATAAATATGAAGATCTGATTTTCATTCAGACCGCCATCCCATAATATGTTCGGTCCGCAACCGTTTACCTACGTAGTTAATAGGTAGAAAGAAATTCTCGTACCGACCGTACCGTGCAAAACTTGCCGGGTCTTATTGTTGTTCAATATCCAACGTCAGCAAGTGCTGCCCTCTAGCTGGTTTTTGTGTTAAATCGATATAGGCAAAGTATCTCGAAATGAAGGGACGTTTGTGAGTAGGAAAATGTGAAAAATTTCTAGTTCTTGAACGAGTTGTGCACCTAACTCATCTCTAAACATCTACTGCGTATTTATATTTGAGTTTAGACTCTAGCAGAAGAATAGTTAGCGCCTACATCCAGTGATCGATTTAGATGATCGACGACGCCTTCGTGCCGTTGGTAATAAAATCGATAGGTATAATAGAGAAGCCTTTAAGAAAGGATAAAATGAATCGAAGATTAAATAACAATCTTTCAAATTGATTTTAAGTCGTTTAGTTACTAATTAGTAATTACTCTTCTCGATGATAAAGTAGATGCAAATGATAGATCTGCCGTTCTAATTCTCATTTTATGTAAACAACTAATTATCAATATAACGCGTATATAGTATGTATAGGTATTGTTTAGGGTGAAATGTTTAGATGCTTAGAGAATTCCTAGTACATGAGACATAGCTGTAGCCTTGAATATTAAGAACAAAAAAAAAACTTATCCTTGCAATAGTACTTTTATGTTCTTTCCTGTATACGCATAGGTATAGTATATGAAGTGTATGGTATTCGATGCGAAATAGAGAGTGTGCTGAAGGAAGCATGGCATATGCAACACAGGTATAGATCTGTCCTTATAACATTTGCGATCTGAACAATCCTGCGATGCCATGACCTCAGTGGTTCTCTATAATTCAATGTTTATCACGAGCGACATTACAGATATTATTTTTCTCATTTCCATTCATTTTTTGTTATTATTTTTTTTTTTTTTTTGATCGTTGACTAAATGCGAATAGCGGTGGCGCGCGAACAGGTATTTATTCACTGGGAGTACAGTACAGTACAGTAAATGCGACACCGTTTATTTATAATTAAGGATCAAACGACTTAAATTACAATACCTTTTATCGGTTAAGGTAAACAACTGTCACTATACATATGCTCGCACTTGCCATCTGCTACCACACGCGTGTCGATTTTAAACTGGTAGTTTCGTGGTGGCTTCTATCTTATACCTACGATTGTGTAAGCCGTTAAAATAGAATTTAAACACCAAGCCGATATTATTTTAGTTTAAGCTGCTACTAAAATTACATAATTTGTGATACTTACCTGGTACGTGACAACGCGTATAGGTACACAATGTTAATTAAGTGTATGTATGAAGCGTAGGATTTTTTAAGTGCGTTATTGCATACATAATATTATCTTCAAATTCTATTCCATATATGATCTAAGAAATTTCACAAATTGTTATTCATGCTGAATGTTTTTGTATACAAAATCTAAACTCTATAATAACGTTTCCTGTTCATATCTATTGAACGTGCGATAAAGCGAGCAAAGTCTAACTCCCGTATAGATTCGAGTATAATTCTAGATACAAAATGGAAACTGATGTCAGATAATGGGAGAATATTAATTTCATACTTTTGTCCCCGTGTTACACTAGGTAGATATATAATAATGCTTGTGCAGCGTATTATAACGATAATCCCGGATGAAGAATGAAAAAAAAAAAGTTTCTTTTCTCCTCCGCTTGTAATTTTGTCATATACGTATAAGTATAGAAGCTTATTTACTAATATAACCGTATATATACATGCGTATATGTATATGTATGTACGAAGTACCAAGAATATAATATGAGTATATAAAACTTTTGTCAAAAGTCTATAGATATGGAGAATACATAATGGAAAAATCGAACTTTCGACAAAGATGTATAGGAACTAGGAAGCCTAAAGTTTACGTAACAATCTACAGACACCCCTGGTTTTAGAGATCAGTTCAAAAAACGTTACGTCAACGCAAATATACGTCTATACCGTAAACCAGTCTTTATATTGCGTAACGACGTTCAATCTTAATGTAGAGAACTTTTCTGGCCAAGTTTATTTGTCGTAACAAACAAAATCCAAGTATCTAGTATTTGAATTACACTTGAAATAACTGTAAGCAGCGATATTATAATAAAATAATCATAATAGTTATAGTAATAGTAATAATAATAATAATAATAATAATAATAATAATAATAATAGTAATATTAGGAATAAAAAGAAGCAGAAGTAGAAGAAGACGAGACGAGACACACGAAAGGTTCGTGTCAGCTGTCGCTAAGGGACTTTACTGGACGGCGTGGCCGGGAGCAAAGCGCGAGGTCGAACGAACAGCGTATCGCTTCGACGGATCCAGCCAGGGTGAGGAGTTGCGGGGAAGTGGCAACGACGCGGTAACCTAAAGGCGGGCGAGGCGGGTACGAGGGGAGAAAAACGGCGCAGAGCGTCGCGGCTCGACAGCGAGGTGGGGGTGCGGCGGCTGCGGGGAGCGGAGCGAAGCGGAGGTCGTCGTCGTTGCCGTGGTGCGCGGCGCGCGGCAAGGGCTGGGGTTAGCTCGTTCGACCCGTTATTCCCCATCTCTCCCTCCCCCGTTCGACCTCCTCCCTGCCCCTTCGCTCGCTCTCGTCTAAAGTATTCTCCTCTCTCGCCCCACCTGGCCCCGTTTCATCGGCCCCCCACTCAAACGGGTGCAACTGAACGAAGGCAGACTCGCTCCATTCCCCACCATCGCGTTGTTCCCCACCTCGACCCGCTTGCAGGGGCTGACCAGCGAGCCACATTCGGATCCCGCCACGGTGACGTCACTCCGAGTAGTGTAGTGCAGTGCGAAGGAGCAAAGTCGGCTCCGTCCATGTACATGCCCAAGTGAAAAAGAGCGTACGTATAAGATACAAAGGTAAAATCAATTATTCTACGGTATATGAAAAGATATTTATAATATCGTTAAGTTGGCTAGAATAATAAAGATCGTTTAAATAAAACGCGGCTACCCTCTGTTAAATGATAATATCGACAGTGTGTTTAAATATATATATATATATATGTATATATATATATATATATATACCAGTGTTTACGGTGGTGAACTGCTGTAACGATGATATCTAAGCGTTACAGCGTTAGTGAATAATAATAATAATAATATTAAATAAATGATCATCGATCGGAGAGTTTAAGGAAATACTTCTATTATTAAGTAATATACATATGTTACATGTATAGGGCGAGGTAATATATTAATATTATAGGTTTATTTATAGGGATCCGTTGATCGTTTAAATTCAGTGCCGATAATAATAATCGAGTGGTTTTTGAAATAATTAAAAAAAAAAAGCAAAAGAGAAATAAATTCATTCGCGAGTGGTTTAATAATATTAAATATCGTCGGAGAAATGGATAAGTGTGGTAGTGGTGGTGTGATGTGTGATTAGCGGTAGATAGATAGTGTGTACGATGTGGTGTCTAGCAACAGCCTATGCTAGTGGTGTCTCATCCTCAGACCCGTCGCGGTTTTATCACGAGTATCTAATCCCTCTGCGTTGCTACAACCCTAATAGTTGTGCGTGGGGCAACGAGCACCTTACAAGCATCAGTGACTAGTGCCGAGCGTTGTGTGATCGTTCTTAATCTAGTTAATAGTTAGTTCTCCATTGTGCGTTCTGTAACAACCAACAACCAACAACAACAACACGTATAGCGTAAAGTGGAAAAAAAAGAAAGAAAAAATTAAAGTAAAATAATAATAATAATAAAAAAAAGGGGGAATAGTTCGATAGTTCTGGGAGCGTATTTCTTCTTATTCTTGTTGTTTGTTTGTTTGTGGATAACAGTAGCGTAACTAGATATACCCGAGGTTGGGGCTGGCTGGCTAGCTTGTGAAGCTGGCCTCCGATACTAATAGTTATTGGTGAGTGCGCGATCGGGCGAGTTGTGTGTCGTTGTACAGTGTCGCAAAACGATACCACAACATCCGATCCCAAATGAAGAGTTCGGAGCAAAATGGTTAGAGAGACACGACACCTGTGGGTTGGAAATCTGCCGGAAAACATCCGAGAGGATCGCATAAGAGAGCACTTCAAACGGTAAGTGGTTCTCATTCAATTATCGTTTATTTTTTTTCACAGACACTACACCCGACACCTTATCCTTCGAGGTTTACCCGATACCCCATTAGTATCTACAAAATACGTGATTTTTTTAATACACTCCAACAATCTACGCACGCCTCTAGGACCCCGTTCCCGTTTTCCATTCCCCCGATCCATCGCTACCCTTCCCTTTCGGGTTTTCATATCGAGTTTCGAAGGTACACTTCGGTAATGTTTTTGCTTCGGGGTGTAGCTAACCGTGGTACCCTGCACACAGGGCCTTGGACGCCTCGAACCGTGAGTGCGCCGTCATTTGTTTTTTTCCCCGATGTAATAATAGCGGAGGACAGCCATTTTGATCTCTCGCGGCGGCACGACGTTATTGTTAAGCAGTGACGGTCAACCGGGGGATCCTAGTTCCGGCATTCTGTTAGTCTTGAAGCTATGGCGAGGAGAAATAAGAGAAATAAACTAGGATTGTTTAGGGTAAGGGACGAGGGTCGTCTGCGGGTTGGCGAAAAGGATGTAAGTTTGTAAATATCCAAGTCGGAATAGCTACCCGCTCGTTTTGGGACGGTCTTAGAGCAGACGCCGGGCTTAAGTCCGGTTTAATTAAATTCAAGAGAGGTTTACCCTCTCCCTCAATCTCTTGAGAAGCCATTATTTCCGAGTTGGACGTTCAGTATCCTTCCAATGGCCGATCCTTGAGCCTCGTCGGCTCATCTTCCTCCTTGATTAATCTCGGAAACGTGAACCGAAATTACTCCTGTGCGACCACTCGCCCATTTGCTCTACGACGCGAGCCAATCCTTCAAATAAATTGCTTCGACGGGTAGACAGTCGACGTTTTCTGAAACGGTTGTAGTACAGCTGCGCCGCCTCTCGTTCCCGCAATAAATATTCTCACACATCGGATATGCCGCGGCTGGTATAGGGCTGCTGTTTGCCAGCCAGTGTTACAGACTACTGTTTTTAGTAGATACTGTACGTCGTTTTCTCTCATTCTCTCCTTCTCTTTTTAGGTATATCTCTATCTTTTCATTTCTCTCTCTTGAATCACGTGTCGACTGACTCGGGATTAATAATCGTTGAACAATGTATGCGCCCTGATGTATGTGGTTTCTTGAAATTTATTCGGTTGGGAGTTTCGCGATGACAAAATGGCGGCGTTGTATTTCGTGCGGCCGGTCGTCATACCGGTACAGAAATAAACCCAAAATATATCTACATATAATGAAACGCACTAACTTGTGGTATTTATATATACATACATACATACATACATACATACATACATACATACATACATATATATATATATATATATATATATATATATATATATATATATATATATATATATATATATATATATATACATATATATATATACATATACATACATACCTACTTACCCTACACGCGATGCGAACTTTAATACTAAATGCGAATTCCTCGGAGCTGTTTGTACTGCTGCTGCTGCTGCTGCACCCTCGTCCGCGCACCACCACGTAGCTTGATTAGAAATGTAATTACGAAGCCATGCGGTGGATCGAATCGCCGCGGTATATACGCAACGCGCAAAATACATATAGATAACTAACCTAACAACATGTATATACCTACCTATCCTATTGCTAAAGTCGTGGGAAATTAGCAACGAGTCTCAAGGAAGACGATGGCTTGGGCTGGCCTGGCGTCGACGAGGAAGCCTTTCGGGTTGTCTGCAATAATAACATGTCGCAACTTAGTTGTATATGAATACACGTGCGAATGAATGAATACATAACTGCAACACGCAAGCCAAGAGATAAACGGGATTTTATAATGATTTAAATGAGAATTGTCACCGCAATGTTTTCTTTCTTTATGCTGCTTATTTTTTTTTTTTTTTTCTTACTTTTTAACAAGCAACGGTATACTCATTACGTTAATAACCAGAACTGTTATGAGTCGAATCAAATGATCATTTATTTTTCTTTCTTTTTCTTTTAATCACCTTTTCAGTTACGTTAGTTTTTCTTTTTTTTTTCTTTTTTTTTTGTGATTTTTTTCCCTGTTAATCATGCCTACGTTCTATGTCACATAATTTTCATAATTACATTTCTTTTTAGATAATTTGAAATTTTCGTATTAACCCTCGTTAATATTTACTGTACAATGCCTGTATCATATCTTGCATACGAGAGGTATATATGTATGTACTACTCAATTCCTCTTTGTTTTCAACTAAAATCCTACGTGCTAGGAATTCAACTGTTTTTTTTTGATACTTGATATGCGAAGAAATGTCTTTCCATAAGTACAATTTAATCTTCAGTTCTTTCATTCCTGAATAAATAACATCATCAAGTATCATAAACAGTTCTAATTCGTCAAATTTTGAATAAGGGTAAGAAATTCTTGAATATTTTCGTTCCAGCGTTCGTTAGATAACAGTTTATCTTATAGTTAAAAAATCCACGATAAGTGTATATCGCAAGTGGAAGTCCTCGCAGATATATTTTTTAAATGACTAAACACAGTCCTGAAAAAGTACACATAGGAATTACAAATTCTTCTAACGTTGTTATATCAATATACATAGTAGGTAGACCATTTGGGATATACGTGATGCCGTACTACCCTAGTATAATATATGATTCTGTTTTCTGGAATTCTTCGTGAAAAACGGCAAGGTGCGTGTTTCATCGCGCTACGAATGCTTAACCGTTAATCGACTGTTTTTTCGGAGCTTTTTTTTCCAACCTAAGGGAAATTGGAAACGGCAAACTCCGAACTCGTACTCGCGTGCAGGAAGGAATCATCGGGGAACGTTGCCGAGTCGGGACTCCGGACTCAGTACCTCGTTCGTTTCTAGTTCCTCGTACCTCGTACCTCGTGGCTACTGCTATATCCACCTTACCTTCCTTCCTCTACCACCCACATCCCACGTCCTCCTCTGCTCGGCTAAGCTCCGCGCTGCCGTGGCGGTGGGCTGCTGCTGCTGCCGGCGTATTTTGGTATATTGATCGCACGGGCAACTCCTCCACCTCTACCTCCATTCTCCACCCCCTCACCCTACCCTTGGCCAAACCTTCGGTTACCTATATATGCGAGTATACACGCGTATGTATTTACGTTCGTATCCGCACGCATTATGTCGATATATTTGACGCGGTTAGACGTTAATAATATACACGCGCACACACACACACACACACACACACACACACACACACACACACACACACACACACACACACACACACACACATATATATATATATATATATATATATATATATATATATATATATATATATATATATAAAATATATAATAGACCGCTGCTTTTTCCGTTTTACCGGTATTATAATGGAATTATAGAATTTCTTTTGGGAAGTTTGGTTGAAATAGGACTTTTTTTTCGGAATTCACATAGCAGCAGTGTAGATAAATTATTGTGTAATCATTTATCCAGTTGCATCTACATAATATAGATATTTATCTATGTATATAAAACTCGATAAATTGAGGAATTGTATTGAAAAATTTTCATTCCATCATTTCTTAAATGTTTTTCTTTTTTTCTTCCCCGATGCTAATTCGACGTATAATCGTTTTTGACTCCTTTTTATGTACTTTTTTTTTTCTTATAAGTGGTTATTTTCTAAAATATAAACTAATCGTAACAGCATGTATAGTGTTAAAAACTTTTCATAATGTAAGTACGTACATAACAAATCTACTGTATCTATACAAAAGAAAAATCTTTCATTTTGTGCGACGTCAAAGGAACGTGATACTTTCACGGGAGGAGGAAGAATCCCTGTCAAATGTAGGGTCCAAAAAGTTCTAGTCTTAAAACTAGCTGGCCGGAAGTTACCGTAGCTAATATGCATCCATGGGAAGAAGAAGAAAAAGAAGGAATGAAAAAAAAACTTAGGTATAGATATACATCTATATATTATTGTAGTATATGTATACATACTTACACGTGAAACTTATATATACTTATACCTATATAAAACCCTGCGCATCGGACGGACAGAAAGACCGTCCGTTCATCTCGGCACCCCTAACTCATAAGATGACGACGGACGTCCCAAGGTCCAAGATATTACCCCAAGTCATTTTTTCGAACGGAAGCAAGAAAATAATAATAATAATAATATAAAATAACGTGATCAAATCGAATGCCTGCGTGTTGTTGTGTTTTTACGCTATTCGATCGATGTTTACGCAATAAATCATGTATAAAAAGAAGAGAGAAAAATAAAATTAAATAACTTAAGTACTATGAAACGTTTGCGTTATTATATATTCATTAATTTATCCTGTAGGGTCAGGAACGCGAAAAATAGAGAGATATGGTATAGGTATGTATGTATAGATATTTATACAAAGTATAGGAAGTATAGTATTTTTACAGTAAAAAATTTTCTTTTTCATGATATCTACAATAAATTAGGTACATACATACATACATACAATTAAACATTTTCTAAAACGCAAAATATATTGTTCCTTATCTACATATAACAACTCTCTTGGGAGAGGTGAGCGAACGAACGAACGCAATTTACGTTTGATTTTATTTATCATTAGGTTGGCCAATTTATACGTATACAATACATACGAGCATATATATATATATATATATATATATATATATATATATATATATATATATATATATATATATATATATATATATATATATATATATATATATATATATGTATGTATGTATGTATGTATGTATGTATGTATGTATGTATGTATGTATGTATGTACTATGTACGTATGTGTACGTGCACAATCGAGAGAGATCGTATTTGTATGTAGGAATACATAATCATACGACGAAGATAGACGACCGATATCCCGACACATCGTGTCGCTTCAACATTTAACGCGTGTTGTTTATCTCGGCCTAGTTAAAGCTTATACTTGAATCTAAAAAATCTCTCTTCACCAATGTCTTACACGTATGTACACAACCCCACTTCCTCAAGTCTAACAGGCCACAGATTCTCTTCTTCACGAGAACCCAAATTATATTAATAATAATAATAATAATAATAATAATAACAACAACAACAACAACGTTAAATTTTTTACACGAATTAATAAACAAAAATGTACGTCGAGAATTCAAAAATTTGAATATATTACATTATGGAGGATAAATTTGTGGGCATTGTAACCCTGCATTAGCGGTTATCTGTTGTACCTCGGCCTTGCCGGTAGGCGTATCTTGGTGTAATCTATATAGTAAACTACAATACTAACAGAGGCGTAGCCGCCGGAAGGATAACGATACTGCGATAATAACTGGACTTGTATATCAGCGTTTCTTCTCGTTATTATTATATACGATACTGTTTAGAGTCTAGGGTTTACCTAAAGGAACGAATTTTGCTCGGGGGCATCCGAGTGATTGCTGTTCTATTTTCAAACACGATATTTATATTGACGTTTCTCTGTCACACGTTTCTCCTCAACCCGCCTCCATACATATATAGGTATATGTGTATATATTCTATGATATATTTATCTGGGCGTTGTCACGGCCCAGCCCGCGACGTTACTGTTATACACACTATACTCACTCGAAAACAAGACTTTCAAACTTGAAACTGCGAATTGATCAACGCCTATATTATTAACATTGACGGTATATACCTATATACATATCTTTCATTTTATATACATGTGTAGCTAAGACATTCGCCTATAAAGATATGCCTTGTAGATTTTTATCCTTTAATCGAATGGGCAAATGATTAAAATCTTGTCTTTATGCATTAAATTTGCACATTTGGTATGTACCTCTTTCAAATTATTGATGAGGATTCTAATGTGACAAATAACAGTAACGACAACACACCGGATTATAATTACATATTGAAAAATACACAAATTTCTATATCTAAAATTACGCTTTAGCTTGAGAATAATAATGATTATTATCTTTCGCGTTTTGTGATGAACTATAATGACAATTTATATTATGTGTTCTTATTTTCACTAAGTATATATATATATATATATATATATATATATATATATATATATATATATATATATATATATATATATATATACACATACTAGTTGTTGGTATATATGTCCGTATGTATGTACATACATACATAAATATCCATAAGAAGTGAATTTTACAACAGAATGATATTATGTCGTATATATATACATATAATATGTATAATGTAATTAAATTTTCGCTGCAGTGAGTGATGTTGAATGTAGTGATTTTTTTTTGTTGTTGTTTTTTTCTCCTTCTCTTTATTTAAGTAGCTACTACCTCTTAATCCATCTGATGTAGGTCGTCGAATCTAAAGTCTGTTTAAAACATAGCGCGCAGCACAGTGCATGGTACGATTCAGAATATGACCTCACATTGGAGCAGCGAACACAGAACGGCCTGAACAAGATGCATAGAGAGAAAATAAGAGAGAGAAAAGGGCCATGACGAGGGGCGGTAAATGAGGGAGGAGAAGAGTTGCGGGGTTAAGGGGGGAAGAGGGGGTCAGAGACAGAGATAGAGACAGAGGCAGGGGCAGGCGGGGAGGGTACATACAAGAATATATCGTGGCGATGTGCACCGCGTTCTGGTGCGGTGTGTTGTGTTGTGTTGTCTGGTGTATTCAGAGAATTGAGTAGTGTGGTAGGCTGACTTTCACCGGCTGAGGCCGAAGTTACGACCCTTTCTAAAAACGTTAACCAAGATAGGCCCATCAACGAAGCCTGCAGAACGCTACATGCTGGGAGACCCGCCCTACTGGTACGAAGGAAATGTCGAATACGACACGCTTGTCATTATCTTAAAACTGGATTCCATCTCTCTCTTTTTCCCTCTCTTTCTCTCTTCTCTACTCTACTCTCTATATGTACATACAAGTATGTACAAAGAGCGGATTTTATTCTGACCTCTGAAACTTCAACCTATTTTGTATTTAATTCCTTCATATAGATGAACCTCTATACGTCGTAGTACTAATGCATATATGTATATACTTTTAATGTATACGATTTCGCTTATACTTGTATAGAATTTTTCTTTTTTTTTCTTTTTGTTTTCGTTCTTCTACATAAAACATTGTGATTAGTATCTTCGTGCCAACTAAATGTCACATTAGTATACCTATGTGTATGTATAACCATGTTGTAACACGACTTAATTTCCTATACGTTTAAAAACGCGTTGGCCGAAATTAATGGCCATTTCTTCGAAAAATTTTAAGTTTTCTATACTCGAAATATGAATAGAAACTTTTATTTATACTTGTTATTTTTTTTTTTCATTGCTGACAACAACAAAAAAAAAAAAAAGGAAAAATAGAAACACCGTATTCCAGGAAGTAAGATCTTTCGAAAAGGAATACTGAAGAAAAAAACCACGCAACTCATTTATAGCGCAAACAAAATACAAAAAAAAATATAACGTAAGTCAGTTTTTCTTTTCGTATATTTTGTTTTACCTATAAAAAAAAATAAAAATAAATGAGTTTATGCTGGGACAGGGAACTCCCGCTGTGTCTTACACCACGCGAAATCTTGTTCTCCAGTTATATGCTAATGCAATTTAGCCAAGAAATGGACAGATCTGCTTTATACGACGTGTAAGTCTGATAATCCGTGACGGTGAAATGAGTTAAATAAAAATATATATATACATATATACAGCACACAAAAAAATAAACAAAAAGTGAATCACCAAAAATTTGTGATATATACACATCAATTATAATAAAAAATCATATATATAGGTATAATTATACACACGATTTTTATTCATTAATTAATTAATTTATTTATTTTGTACTCATTAGTATCCGAATGTCGGAGACGCGTCTTTACACATATACGTCATTTATGTTAAAGGTGTACGACGACTCGTATATCTTTCGAAAAGAATCTATGTAAATGTAATAATACAACTATACGTATCGTGAGCAAGCTATATGTACATATACCTACATATATACATATATTTATACACACGTGAGGCATGTCATACAACATACGTATAAAGAACGACACATGGCGTTCGTGTAATAATTGAAAACCTCATCTGAAAATTTACACACGTGTATACATACGATGACGATATATCTTCAACTCCCGCCAATCCTATACGCGATAGCGTAGTTGCCAGTTCTTGGCTACTCTCTCGAGTAAATATCGAGGAGCCAGAGAGAGAGAGAAGAAAAAAAAATAGAAAGAATAAAAATAATAATAACAACAATAATAATAATAATAATAATAATAAAGAAACAAAAATAATGAATGAAGCTGCTGGTACTGCTGTTGGTACTACTCAACGAGGAGTTGAGTTTGCTGCACGCGTGCGTTGTCGACACCAGATCGTAAACAAACTTTTATCGTGATAACTTACTATGTATTTATTTCTTCGTCAAACATTATCGTATCGTAACGACTAACTACATTACACCGTTCAACGCCGAGTCTCATTTCCTCCCCCGCCCCATACCAAACATCCCGGTCAAGTTATAATACGATGCAACTATATAGACTATACACGCGTTATATAACCCGGTAATATCCACCCGTTCTCAATTATTATTATCATTATTATTATGATTGTTATTATTATTATCCTGCTGCAGGCGGATTAGAACCGATTCTTGACCCCGCGTTCATTTTTTCCTCTTCACCACCGTCCCCGACATACTTTAAGTTCGTTTCCATCTCCAAACCGAACCGTGCGTTCGGATCAGGTGAAAGGAAACGAGTATAAAGGTACATACGTATATATGCAGATGTCTTACAGATCACCATCATATCAACCCCCTCAGGTAACTTCGACAGGATTAAATTACTCCTCGTACATACAATGTAGATTGTATTATATGTGGTTTTTCAAAAAATTTTTTTTTTTGCTATTTCGTGCGGTACCGATTGTTTAGGATAAATTAAACCCGATTACGTGTTTTTTTTTTTTTTTTTGTTTGTTTTGTTTTTTGTCCTGTTTTGTTAATTCGGTTATTAGATACTATAGGAGAAATTTACGACGCTTTGATTTCATTACCGAGAATATAATTACATTCTCCGGGTTTGAAATTCAACTTTAAGCTATAATCACATAGTTTAGCAATAGTGTTGTTATATATGAACAGCTTCGGTCTTTAGCTATGCCTAATTTCTCCATATCTAGGGAGAAAGCCTCGACGTGTAACATATAATATAATAATACAACAGCTAATTGCATTTCCATGTGTAATATATTAATACCAAGAAGTGACCGATTCGTTCGACACTACTTTCCTCACTTCCTTCTGAGAATGGTATAACGCCAGGTACGATGCATACCTACTTGGAATCCAAATCACATTTACCTTTTTCTCACTGTACGTACGTACATACATACATACATGCATACATAGCTTTCGTATGAAAATTGTGACACGATATATATAATTTTTTTTATTTTTAATCATAATTCAGTTTTGTTACCTATACATATGTATATCTGTATTGCGCATATGGTGTGAAATATATAATTTATTTAATTAATTAAAGAAAAAGAAAAGATTAAAAAATAATATTCGTTCGGGTATGAGTTTGGGCGAGGCCGGAAAACAGCTCGTAGGTATATAATTATATCAAGACTCCGCGACGAAATTCTGCGGACGGAACATGCGCGCTCTTTCATTCATTGACCGAGTCGAGTTTGCCGTAGCTCCGCGTCTCGCGGGGCTCGGTCGTTCGTCGTTTTCTGTCTCTGTTTCTTTTTCTCCCTCCTTCTCTCTCTCTCTTTCTTTCTCTTTTTACTCTTTTTCTTTCTCGCTCGCTCGCTCGCTCGCGGTCTCTGCAACCCCACCAGGAGCCGTAGGAACGGGCCGCCCGCCCGCGTGAGTCAGGGGTATCCCGGCGTCAGGGGCCGACCGCCTGCCGGGACGATGGCGTAGCTATTCGCTCCTCTTCGTGCATCGCTCTTCCCTCACCTCAGATTTCACTATATTCCGCAGTATTTCAAACTACCCAGTGAGATTGACCACCGCGTTCACCTTGCCTCTCGTCGTACCTACGTATTATAGATCCAGTTAGTTACTTTTTTTTTTTCTTATTATTCTTTTTAATTTCTTTTTTTTTTTCTCGTTTCCTCTCTCATTTACATTTCATCTTCTATTTTCTTTCCTTCTATATAGTCTTGATTTATTATTCAGATTATTATCATTATTAAGATTTCAGTGGCTTATTGTACGGATATAACACCGTGTACAATGAACTATACGTATTAGTATATTTATAACACTGAAAACAAATATGATTAGTTCCTAGGGTAAGATATTTAACGTAGCAAAACGTTTCCTTCATTATTTTATAGTGTCAAAATGAAATTCCTTGATATGAGACAAGGCCTATAACGTAAGTCAGTCCGTTATAATACAAAATTTGACGAGAGCAACGTTGCACTTTTCCCAGTGTCCCATGATTCTCTTGCAGCGTGTTCTTCTAAGGACGTCTCTCGGTTATGAGGGTTTTATGAAGGTAGTGGGGAAATACCTGGAGCAAGGTTTCGTCTTAAACTTCGAGTCAAACAAAGGAACACCGAGCATAATACAGTTAGGGTACTATAATATGGGTAGACTTCGTATACCTAAGTCGGCCCAGATCGACCCCACGAGTTATGTGTATAACATAGGCAGAGAGTTAGGTACCTTCCTACTACGCATTTGAATTATGCGTTCGAAGCACAGGTCACTTTGCAAAGGGTGCACCAAAGTGGTATACATATTACATTGTACCTACACCATTCTGTACGACGTGGACATTTCTGCGAAACAATACCTACGCTAGGATTTAAGAGTTGTTGTAAATTTTATTATTTCACATTCAATTCACCTACACGTATTACTACTATACGTATGTATACATACCTTATATACATATGTACTTACACACACTCTATATATAGGTATATTCTTTCAGCCTTTTTTTTTCAATAGGGATGGTTGAATTATATACGCAGAGTGTTTGCATTTCCATGGATATTTATGAGTAGGTTTGTACATTTAGGGCGAAGAAACATTCTCCTCGTTGTCATATATGTTTATACGTATATATGTACATACATATATATATATATATTTACATCAAATTTAAATTTCATTAATATTTGCTTATATCGAGAGGCTGTGATACCCTAAAGATTGAATTAAACAAACAATAAAAATATAAAATAAAAAAACAAAACAAAGAAATAACAAATGAAGAGAGAAATTTTACGCAAATATAAGTATCTACATTACATGTGTGTATACATATGTATAGAATTAAATTAAATATAGAATGGAAACGTGGCGGGCTAAGGTACTCGACATTCGGTGATTCCTATGGTATATTTTTAGTAACGTCCTTTTACATTTCACTCTTCAACTATAGTACTGCACTACCAGCACTCGAAGCCAGCAGTTCTGCACTTGAGTTGGTGCCAGTATTCTGACCGCGTCGCGAACGCGACTATCGCGGATGAATTCGATTTCGGCGTCGCGGTGTCGTCGTCACTACTATCTGTTGTTCTAGATTGCCGGCTTTGCTGGTTGACCAATTATTATCATTGGCCCCATACTTTAGATCTCACTATCTGGCCCGTTTTAACCCTAGCTAGGCCAAAGGCATTAGCGTCCGTACGACGCGTGACGATAACATTTCATGAACAATCATAATATATGTCGATAACAAAAAAAAAAAAATTGTTCATCAGTTTATTTGTTTTTTTGTTTTCTAATTAAAAAATGTTACGTATACCTACTTACACGCATAGCCCGCTAAAAAAGCGTCTTTTCTTTTAGTTTACTTTACGTTATTTTTGTAATTTATTTTTTGTTTCTCTTCAATTATTCATTGCGAACAAAAAAAAAAAGAAAAAAAAATTCCGTTAAATTCTAGCGCACGAAAAGGAACCGCTGCGACAGAGGTAAAAAATTTGAATATATTACAATAACAAAGAATAAGGCAAAAGTAAATAAAAAAAATAAAAAAAATACATATATGTATATAAAAAAAAAAATAAATAAAGAGAAAAAAAACAGAAGAAGAACGTTTCGCTAACGAGCACGTAGATATATGTATGTATAATATGCCTACATATGTATATATGTATAATTATATATACATAATATAAGTTACACGGCGCGTTCGCGCGTGCGTATATCCGGTCTCTGTATAAGCGCGTATACATAAGTATATGTACATACATATCCCCGAATATTACGTACAGAACAGAAAGGAAGGGGTATATGTATAATATGTAACATAGATGAAAATGGAAATTTCATGTTAATCTCGTAAATAAGTTTTCGGGTGCAATGCTTTCAACACATTCGCTTTATACTATACAACTACTTACATACCATATATATATATCGTACCTACTCGTTGTTCTGTCGGGTCTTTATACATATACATATATATATATATATATATATATATATATATATATATATATATATATATATATATATATATATATATATACCTACATACGTATGCTATACAGTCTACGTATACGCGTACATATATATACATATAATAAGTTTTCTCCCGTTGGTTCTCTCTGCAGTAGCTCTAATACGAGAGTTCTCTATGTGAAGGCTGGGCTTGCTCAAAGATTTAACCGATATGGCAACGTCGCAACCTTTACAAGAGATCCGGCAACGTCGACGACTACTAGCTATTATGTAACACCCGGCAACGTCGCCGCGCGGTGAGGGAAGAGGGGATCGAGGCATCATCCCTCGTTCGCGTTAGCGTTCGCCGCCTTACTGCGTCACGCGGGCAATTGCAACCCCCTATATCAGCTAGAATTGTTACGCTGCCGTTTGCTGTTATTGTTATTCACGTCATTATTGCTGTTATTATTATTAATATCATCATCATTATTATCATTATCATTATTTTTGATATTGTTCTTGTTATTATCAGGAAAAATAAAGTGTGCACGAATCGAAACCGGTTTCTTTTCGCATCTATCTTCTGTTCTGATTCTTCGTCTTGGTCTTTTTATATTACTTTTTACTTTATATTTTTATTTTTCTATTCTTTGAGCAAAACTGCTCCTCGTAAACTGTTCCTGGAATCATAGATATGTATAATAATATGTACCTAGGTATGGGTATAGGTATATGTATACGTATACGTTAGAGCGAATAGAGGCGTTCTATGGGTAGCTACACATCTAAGAAGACCTTGAAAACTCTAATGGTACCTAAGGCAGGGAGAAGAAGGTTCTCATCGTGTATGTATGTATGTATGTACTTACGTACAACTACTTTTTCATACTACGAACGTATGTATGAAATAATGTGACTATAAATAGGGGGCCGGTTGCAAAATCGACTATATGTTATATATCTCGCAAACGAAATGACCATTAATTTTGTGTGTCGATACCACATCAGGAAATCTATGACCACATCCGTTTTACGTTCGTATAGTATATTACATTATACATATATACAATAATTTACTCTTTCGTATAGACGTGTAATTTCTTTTCATACAACAGCACGTTGGCGTTTTCCCGGTTTTTTTTTTTTTGTTTTCTGTACGATCGCGATGTGCAGAAATTTACAAAAAAATTTTAGTTTTTTTTTGGTTTACAGTCAATTTTTCTTGACCTGCGGCTAAGGCTACAAATTATTTTATTTTTTATTTATTTTCTTTATTTGTTCACTTTTCGGACCAACGATTCAAGCCAGTCTACAACAGTTCTTAATTGCTCTCGTGCACTCAGAGAAATGTTTTTGTAATTGAATATAAAAATATTCGACAATTTATTGGTGAAAGTTTTAATTTTTATTGATTAAAAATAGACGGATGTATGTATATATATACGTATATACACAATACTATATATTTGAAAATATTTATTCAATTTTGAATAATTTATTCGTATGTCAGTTGAAATTTTATTACAATAATTTATTTACATAAATTGTTTCGTTTATAATAAATGTTTCAAACGTGTTATTATTTTGATTATTACATATGATACATGATCGAATAGTTTATCGAACTCCCCCCTACACAGTGCGCACCATTGTTTGATATTGCGATTCTCATCGTTATATGCACTACAGTAGCTGATACTAATTCTAATTATTGCGGTTAGATTATACAGTGACTGGCAAATTGTCCATAAACCCGGTCTTCTATGATCGAAAAGCCTTAAGGCTATATAATAATATCTCTTAACTATTTACGCTTATTATATTTAGAATTAACGTCCGTTTTATTTTGATGGATCGTTAATACCGAGATGATATTTATTTTTATTTCATTCAATTCTTTTTTCATTATATATCAAAAAATAAAAAAAAATAAATAAAAAACAAATCTATTCATGTTATTTTTCCCAATCGATCATCATATCCCAGTAATTTGTTTTGCTGTAGTAGGTAGGACGACGTTCATCGCTAATAACGGTACTGCCTATATGTATATACATAAGTATATACACATACCTTATGTACCTACTGACTGTAATTACTTAAGATATACTACCTATTACTAAAGACATTATTTTACTATTTTTCATTAATATTTGATAAATCATCGGTAAAAATTACACAAATTTAATCAACACATGACGAGTTTTCGAATTTAATTAAATCAATTATTGTCAGTACGTCTGTCTGCGGCGGGATCGATATTGTTAGAAGAGAGAGAGAGAGAGAGAGAGAAACGTGTTATAGAGGATAGATGCGGTGACGCCTATGCCATCTACTTTACTTTTATACCTGCAGTAGCAACAGCAGCAGCAGCACCACAAGCCAAGAAACATAAAGCGCGGATGAGATATACAGAAGCGGTGAGCGTGTCCCGGCTCCGTTCGGCTAGGATAGGCTAGGCTAGATGCTGAGAGATCTTCTCGATGTTTTTAGACGGTCACGGTTCTTGTTTTGTAGTTCAACGACACGAACCTAGCCGACGTTGTCGCCTCGCCTTCCTCTTAGACACGCGAGTATCCGCGACGCCCAACGACTGCGCCTCTAGTGCTGTTTAGTTAGATAGAATAATAGCTGGGATATATATGTAGTAACTTTACGGCGCGATATATCCTGAACACCTAAATCTCGTATGTGTCGTTTGACTTTCATAAGTTCTATACCATTAGCCGCCAGTGAAAAATTTCTTCCTTTTTTATCTTAGCTTTTTCTTAACGTCGAATCCTTATTTCCGAACTAATCTTAAGTTACGACTATTTAGGTATATTAACCCTGTCTTCTCGCTCGCTTTCCTGGTACAGTAAAACTACGCTTGGCTCCGATTCAATACTCCGAAAACATTGGATAAACGCATTAAAACCAGACTTCGTATGGGTATCTTAATTTTTTTTTTCTTTTTTTCCTTTTTTTCTTTTTTGATTTCTTGAAACATTATAACAGTTTATATTGTATACGTTTATTTTTTCGGACACTAATGTTCAGTTTAATGTTATTTCAAATCTCTATAGCGTCTTCGTTTTGTTTTTTCGTTTATACTATCAACATTATCTAAGCGGACCACCAGCGACCGTTATCAGTAATATTTTAGCGTAGTATTAGCTCGATTTAAATCAAGTGACTAAAGTCAATTAATTATTTATTTTTTCTTTACAATTATGATAGGTGGTTTTAATTTATCTTGATTTATTTCTTTTATTCAAATCTTGTCTTCTAATTGTTATTGAAATCCGGTTTCTACCATGTATGTGTCTTAAGAATTAGAATTAGTATTCTGAATAGAAAATTCAAGAGGGCTTTGAGAAATATCATGCAAATATTTCAGAACTCTGAAAGCTTCATTAAATAACAATATGCAAAGTTATACAAATATATCATTTACATTCAAATGATACACACACACACACACACACACACACACATATATATATCATAATAATTATTCAATAATTTGAGGAAAAGAAACCATAAAAAAGCAAGGGGTTAGTCGGATTTTCACAGTCACTATATACTCTGGTCTCGGAATCTTGTGTGATTTTTTACATTTCTTTCAATTCTGTTTTAGCAGAAGATATAGCTGCGATCATCTTCTCCTCTCGATTCGTTCGAATTTTATAAAGACGGGTAGCTGTATACATGAAAACAAATTTTTCTCCTTCTTCTTTTTCTTTAAAAAAAGAACTGGCGATAAATCCAACATTCCAAGAATATAAATAAAATAAATATCCAGCAAGAAATCCCCGCAAAACTTAACTTCAGCTCGTTTCTGACACCTGGACGACGTGTTATACCTATGTAGGGTATCCCGACTGTACGATCGAAAGTCAGACAGTCATATAAGTTCGTTGCGCACTCGGGGCCCTTCGTATATTCCATGTAGCTAGGTATAGATATATAACGTGAAATATCCCGACTCTAAAAGTCCCTAGAAGACCTCGGGGCACATATGTACACCTACATACCTATACGTAATGTAATAATACCTATATATAGGTACAAGTAACATACATCTATCTATGTACATATGTACATACGTACGTACCTACATAAACTCGCTTATACTCACTCACTCGCATTATGTACATACGTACGTACGTAAACTACGTATATACGCATATACGCATGTACGCGTATAGGCACAGCTATACACATACGCATACAATAAAAACGCCTAAAGCAACGGCTAGAGAACGCGCTCCGTGTAGATTATATGTATATAGGTATAGGTAGAGGTACAAGGTACACACAGACTTGTAGGGACGCGTTGCCGAAGGCTGCGTACCGAACTAGGGCGGTTTGCCCTACCTATTATTATTACACGGATGCCTGAACGCACGAGGTTGGTTACGCATACGAGGAGGTTAGGGTGAGGGGAAGAGAGCGACGTACGTAGAAAGGCGAGGTGGTAATGTGCTCAAAATTGACTCTCTTCTCTCGTCTCACGTCTTGCTTCGTCCTACACGGCGCGTACTTATATCTGTATAGTAGGAGTGAGTTAGTGCGTTGAAAACTCAGCCGAGATCCGTGTTATAGAAAATTGAAGAGTTCTGAGTGAGTGAGCCCAGGCAGGCAGGAAGGAAAGGCAAGCTTCGCCCGACGCCTAAAGCCTATTCGAATTCGCCTCCTCCACGTAGCAACTCACGCTTGACGCGACCGGTATATATACAAGGTCAACAGCATCGGTTGGCTACTGCGCATTATCGTGCTCACGTACCTACATATATACCGATACGGAAAGTAGAGATCCGGACACGCTGTATATATACCTACGCCGCCCGCCGCCACTGTTTGCTCGAATATATAAGGTGTTGCAAAAGCTATGGGGCTCTATTATATACTCACATTATACACAGGTATATATATACCTTCGAGAATTCAAAGGCAGTAATTTACAGTTTGAGAATGAAAATGTGTGCAGACTTTATTCGGAAATAACAATTAAAAAAAAAAAAAAATTATTCTCAAATCCAGGTTTACGTATACGATGGATGTGTTTCGATGGTTTACGGATACGATACCTCGTGTTTCGGGTCAAAGTTTATCTTTATTGATTTTATTCTTATACATACAATTACATAACATAGAAATATTACTATTTAATTTTTAATAAAATCGCTAAAAAAAAATGAAAAATTGGTACATTTAAAAAATCGAAACAATTTTATCTTGTTAATTTTTATTAAACAAGTAAAATCCGACATGTTGTGTATAATTTAGTAAAAAGTTTTATTTATTTATTTATTTATTTTGTTGGCCTAGTTACCGCATGACGTATCTGCGACATCCTGTATAGTATATGTTATATACATAGATGTATATACGCGGTAGATATATATGCCACCGAACCGAATCCAAGTCCATCGTTAAGCGATGAGCCAAATATTCCAGCCACTTTTTATTTTTGTTTTCTCGTTTTTGCAACAATCAAAGTCCATATGTTGCGTTTACAGGTGAATCTAGATTCTCTCCCAGACACAAAAAGTCGAAAATCTTTAAGAAAACCAGATGTCCTTGGTAAAAATCTGATTCACGTGCTCTTACGGAAATAGAGCCAGGTGGTTTATATAATGTTAATCGTACACATGGGCAATGTCTATATATGTATGTACACGCGGTTGAATCCTAGGCGCATAGCTAGATATACATAATATGTATTTATGCGCAGTGTCGTTTCGTGTTTCAAAAACGAATGTTAAAAAAGAGAAAAAAAAAAACGACAAAAAAACAGTAAAATAAGAAAATAATAAATATAAGCAAATAGCTACCGTGTTTGGCAATAATTTTATTATCACGTTCTTACGATGTATAATTTTTCGAAATAATGTCCGAAATGTTGAATTTATATTCCAGACGATATACCTAACTGCTGCTTAAACTCTGCCCACGCGATTTCTCCAGCGGACTAAAATTACAGCCAATAAACAGCGTTACCTACTTCAAGGTTAAAAGAGTAACGAACGAAGGTTACCTTACTTTACAATGATATATATATATATATATATATATATATATATATATATATATATATATATATATATATATATATATATATATATATATATATATATATATATATATATATATATATATATATATATATATGTATATGTATATGTATATGTATATATGTATAATGTATATACACGTATATACTGTCTTGTTGCGAAATGATTAATATCGAGTGCGGAATCGTTTGTGTACCCTGGCTAATTCGCTGTGCTGCAACGTTGAATTTCTACTTTTCTCACTTATAGTCGATGTATTATACTTACCTGGTTGCGTAATAACTATTTTAAACACACACACACATACAGACAGACACACAAACACATACAGATGTACACCTACGTGGAAACGTCAGGCGAGGCGAGACCTGACTGTGCATAGACATAAAAACCATCAGAGTTTAACAAGAAAGTAAGAGATTCATTATTAACCGCGCGTGAATCAATCCTCTGCCAGGGCTCTGCCTGCCTGCTGCTAGTATTGCTGCAGTTACGAAGGAGCAGCTTTGGCGATGACCTGCTTAAGAGTTTGTTCACCCTGAATGCCGACGTACGCAAAAAACAGAAATAAATTGGAAAAATAAAGAAAAAAAAAAAACTTATGTATACATAAAAATGTTGATCGTTTTAATAAAACTTACCTCAAGTATTAAAACTTGTATATATCTATATAGGTATATATATATATTATACCTTTACATATACTTTTCCAATTTTATTTCATCGATCGTCAACTCAATTTATCGCATTCCCGTAAATATATTCAATACTAATTTTCGCACGTCGATGATGTAGGTATAATTATGTTGTTATATTTCAGGATTTTTTCTCTTTATTATTGTTTTTTTTTCTTTTTTTTTCTGACAAACTCACAACGCGTGACATTTCCTGTATAGGTACATAGTATGTAAACGTCACGTATGATGAAACATTCAATGTTATTGCAATGAAATACCTAATGAAGTAGCGGTCGTAGCAGCAGATAAGATGGGAGAATCAGGAAAGTCCCGACTTTTACCTACCTCAATATATCGTTATATTATAAGCTATACGGTTTAGTCTGCTGCTCCTGCCGACCAGCTGTGCCCGCCAAGCTAATAAAACATTGCTGCTGCCCGCTGTGGATGTCTGACGACTCCTCGGTCGGTTGGTTGGTCATTTATAATTGGTTGGCTATAAGTTAACAGGATTTAGGTATATCACTTGGCGTGTATCGAATTTTCGAATAAAATATTACAGTGATAATTTATAAAACCTCAGACTTGATAAAAATCCCACAACAGGATTTGGGGGGGGGGGGGGGGGGGGGGGGGGGGAGAAAAATAATAAATATATATAATAACAAGAATAATAATAAGAATAGTAATAAGGGTGTGGCATGGGAATTTATGGAAAGCGGATGTTATTGCCCGGCATAGGTTGTTTACGGGATTCATGTTTGCCTGGAAATCGGTTGCAGAGGAAGTGTTTGTTAGAAAGTTGGTACGTCGGAGGGCCGGTGGTAAACAGGGCTGTATAACGCGAAAGGATACGCGAGGAGGGAGATATATATATATATATATATATATATATATACCATAGAACCGGCGAATCAAGGGTCAGGCGTTCCGAAACGCGGTCGAATACTGTTGCCGGATGGTTGACTCCGGCTTGATCACACCCAATGCACGGAGTTTTTCCCGCGTTTTTATTTTTCAGTCATTGCTTACAATACGCCCGTCTTTCTGACTGGTGAAATAATAGAAAAAGAAGGAAAACAATAAAGAGATGAGGGAATAAAGAGAAAAAAAATATATATAAAATGATAAAAAGAAACGGAAAACTGTGTGGAACCGCGATGGTGAAAGCAGGACAGAAAACACAACCGACCATTTTTCCTTCTCTTCACAAGCAGAAACCTCGAACCTTTGATGCAATGCCGGCGTCTTTTCTTCTCCCAAGTTTCTCGCCGTGGACAGGCTCATTGTGAGCGCAAAGTCTCCTCTGCGGTTTGTATGTATGTACAGCATCGGTCGACGGAGACTCTCGCGTCGTAGCTTCGTCGTCGTAGTCGTCACGTCTCCGCGGCTCCCAATTTAGGTCGGCCGTGCGGGAACCGCGCGCTCAGAAACCGGTATGGTAATAGGAGTGGGACGGGTTGGTGGAGCAAGGGGGAGGGTGGGGGAGAGGGAACACACGTCTTGCGGGACAAAGCCCCCTCCTTCCTCCTTACACACACACACACACACACACACACACACACACACACATACATATATATATATATATATATATATATATATATATATATATATATATATATATATATATATATATATATATATATATATATATATATATATATTTATTGTATACGATATACTTTACATCGTGGTACACAATCGTCACCCCGAATCGTCTCTTACCCTTTCCTTTCCTTTCCTTATGTTCTCTCTTCCTATTTTCTTTTTTTCTTTTTTCTTTTTGTATGTTGAACCTCGTTTCTCGTAACGATTGTAGGTATGGCGGGGAAGAACGCGCAACGTAAGCACAACGATTGCGCTTTAACTTGGCACGAAAAAAAAAGGTTAAGGTAACTTTGGCGATGATTTGTAAAACATTAGGACGAAAATAAAGGCATAATTTTACGTAAAAAACAAAAATCGACAATTAGGAGCTGCAGTTGCTTGGAATTAATTGGTCGCTCATGCTCCGCATTATCGAGATTGAAATGAAATTAATTTTTGTTTTGTTTGTTTTCAATGTAAAGGATAAGGAATTGATATATAAATACCCCTAAGTATATAAATGTTGCTATTTTATTATCGATGACAAAATCGATAACCAAAAATAGTGACACTTTGAAGTTTATGTTGAAATATTGCAATAAAAAATGATCGTAAATCATAAATTTTATATAATATAGCAGAAGTCTATAAATTTCAACCTCTATACAATATACATACAGAAAACACAGGTGGATTACCTAACGTTGTCTGATATTACTGCTTGTTGCACGATGCCAAGTGAATGAAACTGGCCACTGTCCACTTTTTCCACCCAACGTATATACAACCATCTCATATACTATTTAAATAATTTACCGAGTAAATATGATGTTTTTTTTTTTTTCGTTTTTATTCTTATACATGTGTATTTCGATATGTTTGTAAAATCGTAACAGATCGTATCATAAGTCTGTATTTTCTTACATTAAATAGTATTAAAAACATTATAAAAATATGATTTATTTATAATAAAACTTCATCAATCACAAAATTCACAATACCAATCGTCAGATATGTATTTGTACAAAATGTATTCAGAGAAAATGACTATGACTACTTATAATCTTGTATCGCGTAGTTGGTATTCTGCCAGTATATAATACTTACCACATATCTGCTGATGTTGACTTTCGAAAATCAAATCCGTCTATTTCTTACTCGTTGCTATAATAAGTTTTGATAATTTTAAATTTGATTTACCTACCTAACCAACCGCTTGGTAATCGTTAAGTAAATATTTTCAAATTCTAAATACATTACATACCGCTGCAACAGTAACACGACTTCAAATAATGATACCTACATACGTTGATATTATCCGAACGGTTAGTACAAATGTTTCCTGTCCAACGTTGTCGGCTTTCCCTATACATATACAATAAGTAACATGGCATAGCATTGCCCAGCATAACATCGACACTGGTGGATGGATGGATGGATGGATGGATGCCGCATGCTTACACTGCGAAAAGTGTTGCAGTAAGTGTGCGATGACGTTGACGCGTAGACTAGGTACCCACACATACCTAGAACAACGATGAAACAAAACTCAACTATAATAAACTCAACGCGTTATTTATTCCTATACGGTACCTTATCGTTTGCTTAAACTGTACTACTTTCTATAACTAACTAGTATAATGCAATATAAGTATGTTTATACATATACATATATAGATAGATAGGTATGTCTGGATACAAACCGACGTATAACTATATTACTTATGTAAATTATTTCATTTGTTATACCGCGTGGGATGACTATATACGGTATAAGCTAGCTGTATGGATCAGGAGCTGCTGGGGTAATGGATGTCGTAAAATATTGCGTTCGAAGATTTCTTGTGTATATTATCTTCGTTTTATATACATATACTTATGTATTTATATGTATATACGCATGCATGTTACGCATATACCTACCGCGGTGCCGACGCCACTAAAATTCAATGACCTCGTCGTGATGATTTTCTAAAATCCAGTTTGGCTGATGACAGTATGCTGATGCTGCCTGCCGCGAGAGAACAGGTTACCGTTTGCGTGTCTCGGGTCTTGTGGGAAGATAGTCGAGAGTCCGCCTCCAGCTCGCCTTCTCTACTTCTCTTTTTATAATCTTTTTCTTTCTCTTTCTTTCTCTTTCTTACTGCCGGCTGACTTGCTCGAGAAGAAGGTCTTCCTCTCGCCACTTCCAGCTTTGCTAGTCGCTAGGCGTTTCGAGATACCCAACAAGTTTGTTACACCGTAGCTAAAAACGCGGCAATTCTTTTTACGGCTTACTACAAAATTCTGTTATTTATTCATTACGCTATTTCTTCTACAAGTTCTTTTTTTTTTTTGTCAGTGTTTAAATGTCTGTTTTTTTTTTTTTTTCTGAATTTTTAAACGGTTTTCCTCAACACTACATGAGAAATTCATTTTATTTCACAATTGATCCCGAAGTATATTAAACAAAAATCGATAATTATACATTGAAATATCGGTAACATAGATGTATATATATATATATATATATATATATATTTTTTTTTTCATTTCTTAATTATTCTTGTTCTTATGTTATGTTATTTTCTATTTTTATTACTATTGCATCAGCCGGATGGGTTTTCAGGTATTTGCGATATTCATTTACAGTAAAACACGTTACAATATAGATACAGGTATCGGGTATAAAGATACAAGAAAGAAACTGTTCCAGGCCCGTATCGTCACGGTTAACTGAAGGCACGCTCGCGCGTTCTTGCGGCTAACATCATATATATCATCCGTAACGCTATTGGATATGTATAGTTCCTCTATCATTCATATGAAAAATTTTAATTATATTCGATAAAGAAAGATCTATCGAACTACTAGCTATCATTAATTAACGTTCTTAACAGCGTGTAGGTACTAAAGGTTATTTATTTTTTGTCTCCATTTTCTTAAATCAAATTGTTTAATAAAACCTACACGATGAAGCGACACAAATTTCTAAAAAACTGGAAATCTATTAATCTACAAAAACAAAAATGAAAAAAAAAATTAAACTATTTACATAGATACGAGGAATGAGACTCATCAAAAATTAAATCTCTCAGTTTGACATTTATTTATAACATAAGATCGACGTCGTAACGTCATCGTTCAATTCGATATTCTAAATTGTGTAAATAAAATTTGTCGATACAAAACAGACGGGTTTTAAGCGTTACGCGTCTTTATTGCATCTCCGCAAGAGAGCTGATCAGCACCGCCTTCACCTACATCTAAGAGTGTAGTGGTACTGCTGTGAGAGCCGGTATAAGGTACAGAGATCGAGGCGTGTGCCCGGCTAGCTTGGTTAAGCGCTGGTTACAATCTACCGTGGAATATTTTAGTGCCGACACGCGCTTAACGGGAAACCCCCACCAGCTTAATTACGCGCCGTTCAATTCTCGCGGAATGGGTTTTGTCTCGCGGATAAGGTTAGGCGGTTTGGATTCGCGGAAGAAATATACATATATATACATAAGAGGTACACGTATACCCACTCTCCACCAAGTCTTATGTTAGTTCACCCACCGCGCTGTTTCAACATTCGCGTATAGCTGGGTAGGTAGATACGTACGTACGTAGGTACGTAGGTAGGTTAGGTATAGGCGAGAACGTCTTAATTAAAACCTGGGACAGATTCGTCCGTAATTAGAGTCGAGTTCGCGACTCGGTTGCACCGTCCTACGTACCCCGGCAATATATCTTTATTATGTCACGTACGCCGGCGGCGCGGGCGTTTCGTTATACCTCTACCCCCTGTCGGTATACACAAACATGTGGAAAATACGTTTTCGCACTTATCTCATCTCATCTCATCTCATCTCATCTCTTTCTCTCTCTCTCTCTCTCTGCAGTTATAACGGCCCTGGGTAGGGCGGGGCCTTTCCAAGTTAAAGCTCACTCGAGCGAATGTGTTTGCTCGATAGTCAGTCTAAACAAACCTCTTCTCCCTCATTTTCTCTACTCCCTCACTCTCTTTATTAACTTCGCGCAGTATTCCTCGTTGGTGGTTTGCGGATATAGGTAGATGGGGGAGAGATAGCTACCTATACTTATACCTATAGTATAGCCTCTTTACTCCCTCTGCACTACCTAATTATTGGGCAATCTCTTTATCGCATAGGGTTTATGTCTTTATCAAACATATATGTGTGTATTCCTTTTCTTAGAACTTTTACTCGAAATATATATAGGAACAAAAAATCGTATTTAACATATTATGTCGATTTATTACTACAGTACCATCCATAAATTCGGGAACACTTGTCGAATTTTTGATCCAGACGGAACAGTTTCATATCTTGGTTAAAAAACGGTGTTAATAAATGTTCCAGGTGGTATTCAAAAGCAGAGAGAATCAGCTTCATTATGTTTCGTTGTAAAATTTCTGTACGACTTTTTTTTGAATTCACTAGGTGATGTTAAACATAGCTTTTTCTTTGCAGTTTTCATATTTTTATAAAGTCGCGTGTAATTTTTTGCGAAATTGATGTAGAAACTTTTTTTCCGAAAGGACTTCGAAAGAGGAGAGATTAATTTATAATTTCGTTGTTTGAAAAAAAAAAAAATTTTGCAATTTTTTTCCGCAAAGTTATTCAACTTTTTGTTCAACAATTCTGTTTTTTGAAAATCCGTCGTAACTTGAGAAGTATGGGGGTTTCAAATTAAATGTCAAGAGGTAAACAAGTTGTATCCTTTTTTTTTGAACGTGTCAATTTTTGCAGAATTTTTGTTGGAAATTTTTTTTTTTGTGACCATTCCTAATCGAAAATCCGTAAGTTGTCTATCAATTCGGAAAAAAAAAATGGAAAATTATTTTCAATACATGAAATTATAGCTTAATCTCGCCTCTTTCGAAGTCCTCCTGAAAAAAAAGTTTCTATATCAATTTCTCAAAAAATTACACGCTACTTTATGAAAGTATGAAAACTGCAAACAAATAGCTATGTTTAACATCACCTAGTGAGTTTAAAAAAAGTTGTACAGAAATTTTGCAAAGAAACATAATGAAGCTGGTTCTTTCTACTTTTGAATGCCGCATGGAACATTTATTTACACCGTTTTTTGGCCGAGATATGAAACTGTTAGTCTCGATCGAAAATTCGACAAGTGTACCCGAACTTATGGACGGTACTGTATATTACTATCCGACAATACGATGATTTGTTTCAAGTCAAATATTCACCCAAAACATGTAAGAATAAACTTTTAAAGTTATTGCTGAAAAAACGAAAAAAAGAGAAGAAAATAGATGAAAGTTCACGTATACTACCTATTTTTATATGGTCGACTGTTTACCAGTCTGATAAATAACCCGGGGGCTATAAGTAATGAAATTTATATAATTTTATTATTTTTTCAATCCTCTGCCTATATACTTCGTAACCTCCACGGTATACGAACTAATTTATTAACATTTCGAGTCTACCTTATACGTCGTGTATACTTATAGATATAGGTATACGTGCAGGTCCCGAGAAAAATATAATAGATAGATGAGATGAAAAAAAGAACACGAAAATAAGAAAACAAAATGGAATAAAACATCTCGATATATATATATATATATATATATATATATATATATATATATATATATATATATATATATATATATATATATATATATATATATATATATGTGTGTATATACATATATAGTTAGGTATATATCGGGGATTGGGATAGAGTAAAGTGGCTTCGAATCTAAATTCTGCCTTGGAAACGAAACCACCCTGCAAAAGCCCGTAGCCGGGACGGACCCAGAACGGACGGTCTGTCTACCTAAATTTAAGCAGGGGCGCTCCGCAGGGATATAGATTGGAAAGACGAAGGGGCGCCCGCGAGGACCCAGCAGTCTGCGGCTGGTTTGGGTTAGGAATTCTGCCTGCGCTGGCTCGGCGGCCGGGTCGCCCGAGGTCGGAGGGCGAGTATGGGAGAGGCGAATCCATTCTCGACCCTTCCATCCCCCCGTGATCACCCGCCGGCGCTATTCCCTAGCAGCTCAGGACCGTATCGTTAATTCTAAGAACCAAACTAGTCAGGATATCACGTGAATAGTATACTAAAATTTCTAGTTTTCAATAAAACGATCATCATCTCTTACCATGTATCATTAAACGCTCGATGATTATATTTATCGATTCGTTTATCAGCGAAAAATGAATATACACCTACTACAGATTAAAAATGTACTCAATTCTATGCGCTTGACATTATTTTTCGGTTACTTAATAATAATAAAAAAAAAAAAAATAAAAATAAAAATAAATGAATAAATAAAAAGCTTTGAATGTATAGACGAAGTAATGACGATTTATTTTTACACCGTGTGTTTTTATCCCCAGTAGATCGTCGTGACTGACGATTATTCATGGTTGATTTAAAACCGTGATACGTCAGCTGTATTAAGTATTGATCGTTGAAAAGCATGAGGTTTGAGATTTTAGACAAGGTCGTATACGCGTTTACATATAGATATTAATACTAGTTAAGAATCTACGCGGGGTTATACAACGCGACTGTGTACTATACGTCGACTTTCGTATTACGGGGCGAAATTTAACGCAGATACGCTCCTGGCCAGCCACCCCCGACGACTGGTCGATATCGCGGCGTTGCCGCTTCAGGCCGCACGCGCCCTCTCTCCCTCTCTTCTCCTTTCGTTTCCCTCCCTCGCTCGTTCTCTCACTCTTCCTCTTCCTCATCCACCCACTCTTTACCCCCAGCCTGCCCTCGCCCACTTCAATGTCTCCACTTGTCTTTTCTACGAGGCACCCAGTGCCACGCGGACAGTAATTTTCCATCCTGGATTAAAGCTTGCAACCTGCGAACGAGAACCCCCTTCGTGCATCACCGATACACATTATATTCTATAGATATAGCTGGCTGAGTGAGGCGGGGGTCGGAGGCGTCCTTTTACTCTTTTTTCCTTTTTCTTGCTTCTTTTCCTTTTACTTTTTCTTTTTTTCTCATAGGTATATACCGAATATATATATACGAAACGTGCGGGTAGCCCTGGCTCGAATACGCCGTGCGACGGACAAGGCCAGTGGCGTCGGAGATAAAAGATTTTCAACGTTGTTTGTCGGCATGTATATATGTAGAATCATCGCGAAAACGCCTTTACTTTACGACGATGTAGTATATTACACATACCTATACATCTTGAATAAACATATCGCTGTGTATCGTATATATACATATATGTATATAATATACGCATATATACATGTATATGTATACATATGTAGATACGTATGCGTATATAGTGAAAGTTTTAGATCGATGGAGGAAATTCACTGGCTTCTTTCATCTGCTATAACTGCTGTTGTTGCAGGGCCAATATTATTGTTATTATCATCGTTATTATCGGTGTTACTGCCTATCGACCTTCCTTCCTTCCTTCCTTCCTACCTACCTACTTACCTTCCTTCGTTTATTATTTATACGATGAATTTATAGGTAGACCTCTACGGCCAGTTTTGTTACAAGTCTCGTTACCTATACCCTCGGAGTTATTATATTGCCGTTTAGGCACTTGTTTTCAACTAATTGTCTACCCACGGGCTTGTTAGAAATAAACTCGTTGATAATTAGCCTGCAATTTATATCTACGTAATAGTATATCTCGGTATAATAAAACAGATAATTTAGTGCCGTTGTTTTTTCGTATTTTTTAATATATATATAATATATAATACGTATACAAATAGTAAATACATATATATACTAAACTAAATACCTTTTATTTTATTTCTTACCCCGTGTTACTGCATGCCCCTCTTCTTCTTCTTCTTCTTCTTCTTCTTCTTCATCTCCCTCTACACTCTACAAATTCTCAAAGCTAGGTAAGAAATCTTTCGAACTAATTTCTCGATTGGATTGTGGTAGACCATTTTTCACTAGATAATTTAGTGCGGCTTATAATTTCACCGATAAACAGGTTTTTGTCAAACGTTAAACATGGAAAGGGGATGAAATCCTCTGATATACTGCGAAAATTTTGTATCCAACTTCTTACACCTTAAAATATCGAGACTAGGAAAATATTCATTGATAACTGTTTATCGTCGAGGCGACATAAGATTTTGGATTTCTCAGATTCTAAAGAAATTTTCAGTCTAAGTAGTTGGAAAGTTTAATAAGGGACATGATAAATTATTTAAATAAACAAAGTAGGTATCGATTTTAAATTAAAACTATCTAACAGAGGGTGAGTAAATTATACAGTCGGGACGATTTTAGACAAGATATGTATATATGTATAGGTGAAACATAGATTTATAACGAATATAATAATTTGTTGGTAAATTTCACTCTGAATAATTAAACATTGAAATTAATTTTTTTTTTTTTTTCTTCGATTTCCCTTTGAAATAGTTTCAATGACGACGGTTTTTTTTCATTTATTTATTTATTTTTGAATTATTTCTCTGTAACTAGGTATGTATTCACATTCATATCGTATCCATTACGTACCTATTATAGTATTCGTAAATAAATACGGAGTAGGAATACATACCTACCATATATCTACCTCGCAAATGCGCGCGAGTGCAACCGTTATACGTACGACCTAGTTTCACTCGCATAAAAGTGTATAGGAATAGGTATATATTTACGCAGGTAAGGCATACCTATATACATATATATATGTATATATATAAATATAAATATAGTATGCATGCAGAATTTTTCCCGGTGTATAGGTCCTCTGTTTCGTCGTGCATTTCATCGTCAGACAGAGAGCCTTGCCGGCCTCGGCCTCGGCCCTGTCACCACTCGTCGGTTCTCTTCTTTGTGTAACTTTTCTACCTTTTGTACATACACCATATTATACCCCTTCCTCACGGGCTCATGGGCGTCGTCCAACTTAGCGAGCCATACATAAACCATAGAATTGTTCCAACGTCGGTGAAGCTCACGATTCTATTTCTACTTATACACTCGTTTCAAACCTGTCCTACATATATATATGTTGAGACTGTGGTAGTTTTTATTCTTATTTTTTAATTATTTTTCTACTTCTTTTCTTTATTTATCGGTGTATGTATGTATGTAGGTAGGTAGGTAGGTAGGTAGGTAGGTAGGTAGGTATACATAAATATATTCTACATCGTGATTCAATAAAACCTTCAAAGAATTACGTCGAGGTAGTCGGGTGTCGAGACACTCGGCGGATTCGAATTCTTGCAATATTTAATATATATTACGTTCAGATCCGAGAGTGTCGATGGTGTGTTTTATTAATCGATTTTTTCTTTATTTCTTCTTTTCTTCTTTTTTTTACAAATTCGGTTGAATAAATTTAGTTTAATTAACAAAAGACGCACTTGATCGGACCCTTATCAAATGTTTTTTTTTTTTGTTTATTTTCTTGTGCTTTTTCAAACAATGAGTGAAGATCAATTAAAATATCTCGGTAGTGGGTTCTCGACTTTGTGTATAACTTGTTCGTATTATTATACACCCTTGAACGGTGGGAATCTTTTGATTATATACGAGAGGATAATATAAATACGAATTTGAATGGTTGTATAGTATAAAATCTCTGTATACCTCTAAATCCACACACATATCGGGGACGACTACTACTGCATCAATTAGGGTGAGCTAAAAGTGGCAGTTACGAAAAGAAACGTGGAAGCAGCAGAGGCCCTAGTACCTACATATTCAGCGTCAGGACGAACCAACCCGATCAATTGAATTCCGGAACGAAAAAGTCGCGTGGCAAAGGCGGCGGGGTGAAAAAGAAAAGGGAGAAAGAAGAGAGAAGAGAGAAGAGAGAAGAGGAAAAAAATGAGTTCCTGATTACCAAGCTCCCCGTGGCACGCATTTGTGACTTCGGAACGTTCAATTCCTTCAATTTGGAGCCCTATATTGCTGCTCCTAGACCCGATCCCTCGTATACTCCTTGTACATAGACGCCCCCATCCCTCCCTCCTCCCGCTGCCCCTCTGTATATGTATACCTACGTGTTTCTATATATTCGTATACGACTCCAATTTTCCCTGTTCGGGGAAATCCCTTTCTCCTCCATCCGTTCCCGCTCCCGCTACTGACGCCTCGACCGCCTCCGTTTCCCTCCCTTAACCGTCCTCTGACTATACTATACTATACTATACTCTTCCCCCTTTTTACTCCCTGCGTGCGAGCGCAGTCCCTACTATGCGTGATTTTTTGCGCGACAAACCCGAGCTTGCGCGTTACTGCAAACCTTCTCTCTTCCTACTCCGCAGCCCAACGTTCTGTGCAGATATATGTGATATATATATATATATATATATATATATATATATATATATATATATATATATATATATATATATATATATATATATATATATATATATATACATGTATAGATATATATTCGTATAACCCCTCCTGGCTGGATGCCTCGCACCCCCGTGCCAAACATCGACCGATCCGTTCTCCGGCATTCTCCCCTGCTCTTCTCTCTCTCTCTCTCTCTCCTTCCGAGGGACTTCCTCCCTTGGATCTCGGCGGTTCCATCAACAAACCCCTACTACTGTTACGGGTGGGAGAGGAGGGAGGAAATACCCGACGATGCCACCCTCGCGTGAGCTCGTATAGGCACTATGCCTAGACGGAAGAAGAAGAAAAAAAAAAAAATAAGAGTAAGAAAAAGAAGAAAATATATATAAGAAAAAGAATGATTCGTCGTGCGGGACCGAGAACAGAACTCGAAATATACTACGTGGAAGCAAGAAATTTTTTTCGCTTAATTCAATTGATGGCGGATTTTTATATATGTATGTACATATCTATATGTATATACATCATACGAGATTGTAACTTATAAAGTTATAATCAAAAAACTAACATAATACATTATTTGTACATACGCACATGCCTTAGGGTATATTACGGTATTTTTTTTAATATAATTTATTCATTTCACGAAGACGTAGAAGAATTTTAGTTTTTTTCCTTCTACTTCTTCATCTGCAAAATAATTTAGATTCATGTTTTAAAGTTCATTGAATGAGAAAAAAGAAAATATCTAACTATCAGAATTTTAAAGTAAATAATTTTACACTATATGTCATTGTCTTGTTGTACATACGTGTGTTAAAAACCTTCTCATATATAGGGAACTCGTATCTATATAAAGATATATGTATAGCTCGTATTATAGACGACTTTCTATAGAGACTGAATTTGCAAGGTAAAGGCACCGCATCGTTGCTCGATGAGCGATATTAGCAAGTACTGAATGCGTGTTCAAATGTCCGCGATGGCGCATCCAAGAGCAAATATATGAATATAGTTTGACCCATACCAGCGAATGGTTGACACGTTCTGAATGCATATCCCTTCGTGAAAGCGATACACTCGTACATCTCTCTCTCTCTCTCTCTCTCTATATATATATATATATATATATATATATATATATATATATATATATATATATATATATATGTATTAGATATTATATTCTCACATAAATCCCGTACATATACGTATACGTATACGTATATAATATGGATGGACGGACCTCATTCAGTCACCTCTGCACACTGACGAGATAAAGCTTGAATTGAGTTAAATTGGATCTTTGGCGTAGTCTGTGAGATGAACTATAGTAGGTACAGAATACTTTGAATACCATTACGTATGCTGTATAAGATAAAGTCGCGGTTAGAACTTTATCATAACTTTTTGCTGCATATAGTTTCGGTCCATTTTAGTCCAGAATTTTTTATATTTTCATATTCGTCGTACCTGATGACATGAATTATGATGAAATTGACATAGATAATGAGCAAAGTATTATATTTGGATACTGTTTCTGTGTGCGTTTATAATATCTCATATCGTATGATGTATATAAGTACCTATATATATATATATATATATATACACGTGTACGGAAAACACGGGTAAATCGGTAACGGTATAAGAGATTAAAGACACGCGATCAACTGCAGACGTCACGAAGAAACTTTCGGAGCTATTTTGAGGTGCCACGTATATTCAAGATTGTAATATGAGTCTAAAGTTTATACTATGTTGTTAGAACGTAGGCGTTAAGAAAAGGTCATTCTTCGGTTTTTTTTTCATAATTCTTTAGCCTGATAACCTGTAATGATGAATTTTTATTCTAGGAAATAAATATGTGATTAGAACTTTAATAAATCGTTTTGGAAAGAACAAACCGGATTAAGAACGCCGAGGTTCACTAATAACCTTCGAATATAGATCACCCTAAAAACATACACGTAATTATTATATTATATGTATTACATATAGTTATCAGTTTTCTCACGGAAATGGGATACTCGAGGTATCATATACCTATCTAATTGCCGATTCGATGTGCTTATATCCTATAACAACCAAGTCTCTGCGGTGTAATATCCAACGAGGAGATCACGACTGCAGTTAGCACAGAAGCTTAACGAATTTAAACTATACTAAATGAGCGCTAATTACTCTTCCAAGAAATTACGGTATTTAACAATAATCCAAAGTCTCTGTCAATGAGAGATAAATATCTTAAGATACGAACAATCTTGCCAGAATGTCTAATCCATACTAAAAATTGATATTTTTTTATTATTTAAATAATTTTTTTTCATGAAAATTCGTTGCATTTGCAAAACGCTTAAAATCGGTCTTGAATGTAGAATTTGAATTCCCTCGAATTAGTTACGGTTGAACGTGACTGATGATTAGACGCTTTGTCCCCCCCTGCCCTCAATCTTTGATTGTTTATTATACAATTTCTACGCAAGAAATGTTGTGTACTTATGTACACGCATGTAGTTATATACAAGTATATACATCTCGCAGATAAACAAAAAACACATGTAAATTTTTAACAAGCCACATTGTCAGACGGTAATTTTCTCCAGTTAACAAAAAAAAAAAAAAAAATGAAAAAATAAAAAACAAACGCGTCTGTGTGTGCTGCAAGAGTGAGCAAGACACACTCATGTGTAAAGCAAAGAAGTGTCCCAGTGTTCGGTTCGTCCAGCCAAAAGCCTGCATGGCTTTCTTTCTTTAAGAACAGTCTAGCTGCTAGCAAGCAGCTAACTCTTTGTTCTGAAACGATTCAGATTGACGGACGGGGCGCGGTCACGGTTTCCTTTCGCGTTCTCTCACGACGTATAAAAATTAACGAAACGCTACGCAGCAGCAGCAGCAGCAGCAGCAGCGGCAGTAGCATACTCAGGTACTAAAATCATTAAATCTCACCCGTTTGAAAAATTAACTGGGTAAAAAGAGTAGCTGTAATTTCTCGGGAAAATAATTTTTACATCGTGAAATGACGTTCTAGATTTTTTTTTTTGGTATGAAAGAACAGCTATTTGATCAATCATATCATTATTGTCAATCTTTATAGTTAATCAATAAAATGGCATAGACTTCTGTCAATAACTATCACAAAGACACGGCCTTCGGTTCAGGTATAGTTGAATCGTAAGTTTCACAAATACTTGAGCAGTAGGTATATATTTGCGTGCGTGCGTGGGTGGGCGTACCTCGGGACCAGGCAAAGGTTACAAGCCAACTTGTCTTTCATCTCTTATATCTGCCTCTACCATACCTTACCTTCATTCTCCTTCTCCTATTCTCTCATCTATTATTATTATTATTATCATCTTCATCATCATCATCATTATAGTCGTCGTCATCGTTATAGGTATTAACTCGGGTCGCGTACATTTCTCTTTTTTTTTAATCTCCATTTGTATTTTCATTGTTATTTTATTTTTTTTTTTTTTATTTTATTTTTTTTGTTAGTTTCTATCTTTATGTATGAATATAGGTAAGTATCGTGTATCTATGTACACAACTATATAACCCGACCTATTCTCCAAATTTTTCACTCTCTTTTCTCTTTGTATGTCCTCTTGCGCAATAATATAGTGGGGGGTAAAAAATAAAACTGAAAAGATAGTTAATTGAAAATCATTACTTTTATTTCATTAATTTTTTTATTTTTATTTTGTTTTATTTTCACCCGTCTGTCTCGTGTCTTGCTCGCATCTTTCTATAGCTCTCTAGTTTAAGTGATAACTGGTTTTTGAAGGTACGCCGCCGTACCTATATATTACAGGTTGTGATTTTATTTCTATTTAAATATTTATTTTTAATTTTTTATTATTATTATTATTTTTTTTTAATTTCAACGCCGGGAATAATTTCGCTGCCTTGTTATAAAATTACGACAGGTTTTTCTATATATATATATATATATATATATAGATATATATGTATATATACAGTCTGCAGGTTTGTCTCTATGCGTATAATACTATTCTCAATTCTGTTATGGAAAGTATATTATAAATATATGTGTGCGTGCATAAGTACCGTATATTTATGCCACCCAGAGATCCAATCGCTCTCTTCTAAATCGTAACAAATTACAGTCGTTTTACATAATAATTAGTGGCGAGGCCTATCACCGATGTACGAGTATACACATAAGTATACCTATATCCACCTTATACCTAACTAACTAACTAACTAACTGCACGCTCGCTCGCGTTGCATGCCGTTACGTAATATTATAAAATGGTCTGCAGGTCGTTGTCGATAATGATTATTTGACAAGTTGACCAATTTAAATTGAACCTTTTTTTAGTCTTTTCTTTTTCTATCTTTCTTCTTCTTCTTCTTCTTCTTTGAATTATTATTATTATTCTTATTCTATTCCCTCCGCAGTTTAAATAACACAGTTTCATAACCGCTGTCTGCGTTATCTACGGATTACAGCGCTGAGAAATAATACAATGATTCTCGTCTGAAATTGAAATGCTTGTATTGTTCTGACAAGATATCCGAGTAAAGCGGATCGGCGAATATTTCAATAAAAAATAAAAAATAAAATAATATATGAAAAATTCAACGTCTAGACTTGAGGTTATAAATTTATTTGATCCTTCGAAACAATGAACAGTTTTATTTTTTTTGTTTTTTAAACACAGTCTTTAATGCAGTGTGCAGCAATTATTTCTCATACTGAGATCGTTCTTCGCACCGTGTATAAAGACTATAATATCGAGCGTTTGATAAAGCGAGAGTACAGGGATAGAATTTAGTGAACATATTATGCAGAGAGAAGAAAATGAAATAGTGTTACGATTTATTCTTCGGTAAGGTTTATTTAGGCTTTTTCAATAGACAATATCATGGCGATAATTAATCGGTAGAATTTAAGAAATAATAACGAAATATAAGTATATGATAGCGACTTGCGACAAAACTTAAGGTTATAACGAATTCTTTAAATATAATAATTCAGGCTCAACACGGTGAAAACAATTCGAAGGACACACTATAAAGTTGTAATGTAATTTTTTTATAACCATAAATTTTAAAGGAACATCTAATTTAATATTCAGTTTATACAAATGTATACAGATAATGTATATCTACGGTCAAGTGTTATTTTAGATTTATTCCCTCGAAATTATCTTATACGTGCACTTTTAGTTTAATGCAAATTCGTTACAAGATCTTAACGATTCGAGGTTTTAAAATGTCGTACATTATTTATAGGTATGCATGGACTTTGCAAAGCATATTTATTTTTTTCTTTTATTTTATTTATTTATTTATTTTTTTTTTCTATTTAATATCAGATTTTTGTTAATTGAGTTAATTTACATAATACAATTTACATATACGGAACAGAAATTCCGGGTATACAACAAGTGTTGTTTTATATTTGCATTTTAATTTTTTTTTTTTTTTTGTTTTATTTTTTTAAATTTATTTCTGGCGATTAATTTCGGACTTGCTAAAACACCGTATATAGTGGCGATAATATATAAATCGTATTATTTTATTTCTATTAATTACTTTCAATTGAAAAAGTACAGCAGCGCTGCAGTGAATGTGTAATTGAACTTTTGTATAGATATAATAATTACTGCCAGAGGCGTACCTCCGTAAATACGAGAGTTTGATATGACGTTTAAGTGCAATAAGTACGTACATGTATGTATATACATATGTATACGTATAGGTATAGGTAAATGTTGGCTGCGCCCGAGAGACTCGGGCGATAGTTGGCGATGGTGCAAATTAAAAGGCACTCCTCTTATACTGTTGCCAGCTGGATACGCTCCGCTCGCAACAGCTATCTTTATCTATTGTTAAATCGTTATATTGTCCGATAAACGGAATGCCGTTGAGATCATCGTATAGAGAACTCTACGTGCAATGGACGAACGAACGAACGAACGAACACCTGCATCAGCTAAGAGAAACGCAAACTCGAAGTCTTGCGAAGTAAAACGGAATACCTACTTTCTTCTTCTCTTTCGCACCTGGGGAGATGCTTACCTCTGTACCTCTATACCTACATACCAAACTCCGACTTATATACGTAACAAAGTGCATTGAAACGATGAGCAATCGCCCAGGGAGTAGAGGTACAAGAGGAAAAGGGAGAGCCTTGCCAAACCGAACTCGACCCGATGGCATTTTAGCTTCATGGACCTCGTTGTCTCGTCGTTTTATAGTCTCGAGATCTCTGCAGGTATACGTAGTGTGTACCTGAATCCGAAGATTGGAACAAGAAGCTTCGCAAGACATTAGAGCGAAAGGAATTCGATTTTATTTATTTTTATTTGATTATTTTTTTAAATTTTTTTTGCGGAAATCTGGATTCGGCTAGAGTGTCATATTTTTTTCTTCTTCTAATTACAAGAGTTCGTTCATTTTTAATCAAGTGGATATTAAAATTTATTTCGATAATAGTTAAACTTTATAAAAGTTCAACTTTTGAATGAAACTCGAGTTTTCGGGTAATTGAAATTAATTTTTAATGTACCTCTTGTAATTATATGTATTAGACCGTATCAAAAAATCGACTATTTTTTATTTCCAAAGAGTAAGTCAAAAATATTGTTCCAAATGATGAAAAAAAAATGCCGTCAAAGTGTGACCTCTTAATATTAATATTAATATTAAGAGGTGCCTCATCGCGATTTTCTATTTCCCATCTAAATAACATGGGAAATTTGTTTTTTAAACTTTGGAATTTTATAACTCGTCAACGCATTAGTGTACTGATAAGACGAGAACATATTTTTGTAGTGAATTGAACACTCTACAAAAAAGGTCTCTTGTTCTTTTTCAATAAATCTAGCTATTTCCAACTTGGTGTATTGGCTATTAATGCTAATTAATCATGACTAACTTGGAAACAGTTGGATTCATCGAAAAAGACCAAGAGACCTTTTTTGCAGAGCGTACAATTTTGAACAACAGTATTCATGTAGAATCTTTCTAAGTAGATTAATGTTCGAGATATAAAAATCGAAAAGTTCCACAAGACCATTTCCCATGTTATTTAGATGGAAAATAGAAAATTGCGATGAGACACTTCTTAATATTATTATTGAGAGCTTAAACTATGACAGCTTTTTTTTTTTCGTCATTTGGAAGAATATTTTTTACTTACTCTTTGGAAACAAAAAATAGTCCATTTTTTTTGATACGGTATAATATGTATAATACATCCAGAATTTTTGTTCTTAATATTTACATGCTTGAGTGAATTTTTTTAAATTTCTTGAAAGTTACAAACTCGCGGATTTTTATTTTCTATTTTCAGTGACGTCCGTATATCGCTTATAATTGCCAAATCATTTGAATGTGTAATCTAAGTTTTTTTTATCTTTCTAAGAAAAAACTTCGTCGTTTTTATAATTCTAAGCGCCACGACGCGATGAGACGCTATACGCGACGCAATCCGATATGATATGACAGTGTTGATCCACGTATAAGACATGAAAAAGAACGCAATGGGACAACAGCAGTAGGTACGTCGTCGTCATGAAGTAGGAAAAACTGCTCCGTAACTGCAGCAACGTTATAAAAAGGCTGCGTTCTTGGAACTTTATTCAGATATTATTATATTTTTTTTTGATCTTTTTTTATATTTTTCTATTCTTCTATTTTTCTGTTCTTCCATTCTTCTATTTTTTTTTCAATTCAGGGGCTTGGGCACTTTGACAATAGACCGTGACAATTATTTTTTTTTTTATTCAACACCTGATGCTGCAGCAACAGCATCAGTAGACGATCAAAGAATTTAATTACCTATTTCTATAACCTATAGTAATAACATGACTCACGGGTATGAAATAAACAGAAAAAAAATTATTCTTCTCTAAACAATTTTCGTGCTGTAATAATCGTTTGTTATACAGTCGTCATTAATAGTTGATAAACTATATGTTGTATACACCTAACTCTGTTCAGCTGTGCGGATGTTATCTTTATTTGCCAACGAATATGTATGTATGTATGTATGTAACATACGCGTGGGTTAACAACTGGCGTAGACATGAATATATAATAAATAATATAACATCCCCACGTGTCCTGACGACTGGCAATTCGTGCTCGAGAAAACCTCGGCCATAATCGAAACAGTTGTGAAGGCGATCCGGTTGCACCGTTACGTGCTGCAATCTCTGTTAATTTCTATCTCGGTTGTCTTTTCTGCTTCTTTGGGTCTTATTATCGCTTTTTTTTTTACTTGTGCTTACAGTGTTAGGAAAACAAGAAGATAAATTAAAATAACAAAGTTGAAAATTGAAAACAAATTAATAAAAAAAAAAAAGAAAAATACTATTACTGCTGCATGTAATAATAATTGTATAAGATTTGAATGAATCATGACGTAGGATAATGATAACGATTTTTTTTTTGTATTTTTTTTTTTGTATTTTTTTAATTTAATTTAATTATTTATTTATGTTTTTTCCAACAAACGAATGTAGTTTTAATTTGCAGTTGTAACTCCGATGCAATGTACGTACAACGTATAATATTACCATTTGCAATTAACTACACGTGATTGCAATTATTTTCGCATCAAATTTCGAACGTATTGTATAACCAACTATTGCTTCCTCGTTACACAACATGTTCCAGTGTGACGAATTCGTTTGAAAAATATCTAAATATCGCAACGCATTGAATTACGGACTTCCAAGGGCCTTCGAGTCACGTTCGTTAATTTCACATTTTTCGAAATGACATTATGTGAAAGAAGAACAACTCAAAAAGGCAGACTATACCTTCAACAGATAGATTGAATTTTACGGGAATTTACTTTTAAAACTCCAAATTAATGTATTTACTCACATGTATATAAGTTAGTATAAAGACGAGTACCTATATACCTACTTAAGTAAAACGTGATAAGTAAAAAATTCTTCATCTTCGTTGAGCATTCTATTTGTTATATATTAGCGTCTAGATTTAAAAGTAGGCACATAAATACATTGCACAAGAGAGACGTGGTTCTCTATTTTTATTATTATTTATTTTTATTTCTTTCATACCTATCCATAATCTTTACCACATTGCTATTTCGTTGTTGGACAAGAGCTGACGAGCTATTTCTTTGCACTGACCTTTAAGTCCTCGGCTTAAATCTATAATCTATATTTTAGCAAGTCATGTGGCAAGCGCGGACTGCAGGCTAGGGGTACCTACAAGCCTCGATTACAGTGACGGAGGGGAAATCCTTTGAAGCGAACGTTATAAGATTAGTGCCCCGATGAAAATTCACGAACCTATTTTACTCCATTTATTTCCCTTGCTTGTTTTTTTCTTTTTACTTTTCTTTGCTTTTATATATTTTCTCTCTTCTTCTATATTGCGCACGAGGAGGAAAATTCTAGCACGGTAGTTTCCATCCACAAACATACACTCGCATATATGATGTATCTGTTTGTGCGTGCCTATATAAATTGCAGCTTATAGATATAGAGATAGATACGTGCAGCGAAAAATAGCAAAATGCTCACCGTTTCACTGCAGAATTGAAAATATTTGCTTTCAAACTCGCAATGTTAGGAGGTATTTATTTTCTTTTTATTTACTTATCGCCAACATCAATCTCAAAGTATACATACATATATATTTTTAACGTATATACTTATATACACACGCACACACATGAGAAGATAAACTTCTTCTCGTATATATATTGTTTGCGAGACAATTCTAATTCTTCATAAATATCTAAGTCAATACACCAGCTAATTACTAACTGAATTTACTATTTTTTTTTTTTCCTTGTTCTTTTTTTTTACATAAATTTTCGATTGTCTAAGCTTAAAGTTACGTCTGTTAACGGCTTGCTGTATTAACGGATGAGATATATGAAACGAAAAATTTAACGTTAATATATTTGCAAGCCAAAATCTGTCATGTGTTAATTAGGCAAAATTTGTGACAAATGTGTACATGTATGTAGATTATATTAATTTATACTCGTGTCAGATTCGAGACAACGTTTTATAATTCATGAATATTAATTAGTATTACGCTAGAACTGGATTATACGATGTATTTCGAGTACTTTCAAAAATCACCTCGAACGACGACAACGACGACGACATCCCCGGGTTGTAGGGCAATGTCAAACAATGAAAACACGAAGCGTTTGGAGGAATGAAATTGGTGATTATTCCATTTGCACAAGCAGACGTAACTGCCTTAATTAAACAACCAATCATACGCCTTCGCCATCCATCAAGGCCTCGTTTCTCTATACCAGCCTCGGTGCGAAAACGTTTAATTTTTTTTAATTGATAAAAATTTCATAATTATACTTGCTTTTGCTCTGTTCATCTCCGCTCAGCCTCCCAACTAATAACGGAAAAAAAAAAAAAATAAAGTACAAAAAATAAAAAATTATATAGTGATATATAAAATCTTTTAAATTCTCACCAGTCATCGTGTATACTCGAGTCTTGATCGTAACTATACCACGTGAACTGCAAGTGGTAATAATTGCAGCGAAAATTATTGCTGCAGTAAAGTTTTTCAAAAATAGATTATTATTATTATCATAATTTAATTTATTTATTCGTTATCGTTAACATCCTGATTATGGTTCTATTAATAATGATGAATCATCGTCTTGAAACCTGTAGGTTATACGATATACCTAAGTTTGAAGCAAACGCTACTGCGCTACGAGTTGTGATATAACAGATAAGGAGTGTAGGTATATATGTGTGGATCTAAGAAAAGTAATCTCTAACTATTATTTCCTGTCTATTTTCATACAGTAAACAATTACGAAATAAAAAGCTGGGGTAACCTGTCGATCAATATTTTAATTGGTTTTTAACGATATACAGAGGCTTATACACGCATATACATATGATTTCAATCTACATATATTTATATACTATTGTTGGCCTTGAATATAACCGTATATAGTACGGATATGGCAAAGATTCGAATCGACGAATACCTACGTGCACGTATTGAAGAGATGAAGATAAGAATTTGTGCGATAACCGATATACCTATATGTATACCAACCAACTCCAATTTTTTACTACGTAAAAAGCCACGCCTAATTAAGGGGCTTGATTTGATGCACCTATGGGTTGACGTTGAATTATAGTCTTTTCAATAAAGTATCGAATGTATCGAGCCAACTTCCTGTCTGTTATTATAGAATATCGTATAGGTAGGTATGTTATTATACTGTGGGTACGACGTTAAAGGATAGCAGTCTCCGACCGGAAACCGCGTGCATTTATTTGAATCTATTGTTTCGAGTTCAGAAATGAAATGAAAGGAAAGAAAAGAAAAAGAGGAAAGGAAACACGATGCATATGTGTAAAAGCTGGGACATGTTTTCGTCTTTTTTATTTTTATAATTTTTTTTTTTTTGTTTTTTAGATTGTGTTTTTTTTCTTTTCGTATATCTTGACAATTGGGCTAGACTACTTCCTGGTCACAGTTGAACAAGATGAAAACAGGATGCGTAACTACATACTTACCTACATGCCTATACATCTATAAACGAAATGTCAGCCCACCTACATAATCTTTCTGATTTCTGGCACGGCGTAGTGGCAACAGTTTGTTACTTATTTGATACCTACTTAATTTTATTTATACACACCCATGCCAAGTGGTGGGGTACCCACGTGTAGAACTGAAACAGATTCGTTTCACCGCGTCAGAATATAAGGGGCAAATGAACAAGCAAAGCAAAAGCAAGTTTAACCTTGGCCTACGAATATCAGCTGACGTTGTCAAGTTTTCGCGACAAAGTTGCGAACGACACTAATGTTTTAAGAAGAAGAACGAACCTCCACGGTATAAGCCAAGAAGTTGGCGATAAATTTTTCGTTTTACACCGCGAGAATTTTAGTGTTTCGTGTGTTTTATTATATCTTTCTAATAAATCATGTCCTCCCCCCCTTTTTTTATATTTCTTTTTTTTTTTTTTGCTCGACTTGGCGCACAAACTATTTCATTCTACATACCTATACTGTATACAAGCTTTATAAAATTGACCTTGACTTATCGTCTAACTGCAGACAACGGAACGGCTATTATTATTGTAGTTTACGCTGTCGTTAAGATAATTGATAACAATTTCACCATTCTAGTTCTGCCTTGAAAATTGTGTGTGTATATATATATATATATATATATATATATATATATATATATATATATATATATATATATATATATATATATATATATATATATATATATATATATATATATATATATATATATATATATATATATATATATATATATATATATATATATATATATATATATATATATATATATATATATATATATATATATATATATATATATATATATATATATATATATATATATATATATATATGTAACTATACGTCCAAGTATTGACTGACGTATGTACTCACCTGTATGATATCTGTATCTGTTGATAATATAATTGTATACAGTAAACTGCGCATAGCTGTGCGTTTTCCTAGAACTTCAAGTTGATGAGTATGATTGATAAGTAGGTATGTGAAATAAGCGGAATTTGTTAGATAGAGATAAGCATATTTAAAAGTGAAAAAGGAGCTAATAATACGTAGTAAAGAACATGTTATAGGTACGCGACTCGTTTTATGTACACGTACAATTACGAGAGTTGTATTTTTTTTTTGTACATGTACACGTATCTATGTAATAATAAATAGCATAAGGTAGAGAAAGTCTCTTTCACGTATCGAATATCAATACTTAAAGAACTGCGTGTACCTATCTTTGTAAACGTTGTAACATTTTCTTTATGCCCCCCCAACGACGACGACGACGACGACGACGACGACGACGACGACGACGACGACGACGGTGGCATTCCGTGAGATTTTTCTTTGCCTATTTCATTTCCTAGAGCAGCAGTAATATACCTAGCCTATATATATAAAAGTATTAGAAACTCGTAGTCAGTTAACCGTGTAAGTATATACCTATCTCGACCGTTTGCATACAAATAATAACAAAGTACAGTGCATACGGTATAGCCAAGTACAAGTTACATACTGGTACACCTACTACAATGGCATCGTCGATAAATCTTACCTCACACGTGGTTATACTGTGGTGGTTACCTTCTATCTAGATTAAACTCTGCGATATCTTCGATTTATTGATTCTACAACTGTTATAATGCCGGGAAAGCTTCGTTCTTGCAAAAAAAGAATCATCCGGTCTTTTTTATACCGTCTCGATTTTTATAATATAAACTCCCAAGAGATAAGAATAATCCTTACGCCATTGGAATTCATTGATCGAAAATTATCGAATTTTAATACTATTTCTCTCAATATACACATGAATCTACCTTTTTTTTTTCTTTCTATCCCTTTAATTATCTTCTTCATTTATTTTTTATTTTTTTTATTTAGAGATACACATATCTCGTATCGTATTTTTGAAGCGTAGATCCATGTATCTTTGTGGGAGATTCTTGGAGGCGAACCAGTGTTCTATTATGTGTACGTGGTGGGTGGTGTTTCGTTGCAGAGGCAGACGTCTCGCTTATATTCTGTTTGGTAACGGTCGCTATTTTAGCTGTTAGCGGGGGGGGATGTTTTTTTGTTTGTCTTTTTTATTTTCTTTTACTTTATGGTTTTTCAAGTATTTTTGGTCGCGGGATATGTTAGACAGGTTCTTTCGTAGTGAAGACCCCGGGCGGCGCTTAGAGACACACGTTGCTGCACCGGCTTCTGTGTCGTCCAACTGCAGTTACAACTACAGCAGTAGCAACAGCAGCAGCAGTAGCAGGCCCGAGAACGCCAACGTCCTTTGTCGCTATTTTTAGGGTCAGAAACAGACGAGACAGCAGCCGCGGGAGTTATGGACGACGAGAAGCGAGGGTCGCGGTGTCGCGATCGTCAGGCTATGTATTCAAATTGGCAGCGTAGTCTATTTATCTCTGTGCAAATTCTCGACGTGTATTAACAATACGCTGTTTTCAATTTAAATAACAAGTCAATTTCATTCAATCTTTAAATTATACGTCACAACGCGCGACTGCAGTACCATCCCGAGCAATATACACGTAACAATTCATAAAACGTATTATAAAGATGTTCCGTTATATGTTATACATAATAAAAATTCCCAATTTCATTGTATAATTATGCAACTGATTACGAAAACTTTTTGAAAATGTTTTTCCGCGTTTAAATATCATTAGGTGTACATACATGCATATATATACATATAGTAAACTTAAATACATTTCGCAAGCGCTTAGAGTACTTCTGGGTATTCGTTATATACCCTAGACAGGATAATGTGACGCGGACAGGAAATAATTTAGTAGGTGTATTATACCCATGCTAGAGGTAGTAGATACAGATATATAGGTATATTCATATATTGTGAATGGTAATGGTAAAGAGGAAGGGGAAACTTGGCTGTAAAGTCGAAGAACGAAGTGAATTAACATTTTATCAAGGTTACAGAGTTGCGTTACGCATCGAGTAACGGTTACGTAGGTACATACTACGTACCTGCTCGCGCTGACTTATCAGTGAACACAGTCAGACGCGCATGATTTTCTTCACGCACGAGGACGCGCGCCGTTTCGTGAATCGTCTGCGTATCTAACTCTTATATGCTGCAGGTAAGATAATTGTACAGCCATGCGTGGAGGTTTTGTTTTAAAACGTGTTTTAATTAATCAAGTTAAAGACAAATAAGATATGAATAATAATAACGAAACAGAAAATTAAAAAAATTAATAAAAAATAGGACGAATAAGTTAATAACAGTCATTGTTGTTGACGAGTCAAATATTACAGGTTACGATTCGTTGTAGTAACGGAAATTATCCAAGTACAGTGTAAAGAGCCTTCTTGTTACAAGTAAACAGAGATATAATATGTATAAGCTCTAGTTTTCTCCGGTTTTCTCAGTAGATTTGATTAATTGAAAGTTATTCAATTGCTTTTCCTATATATATATATATATAGGAATTTCCTATATATATATATATATATATATATACTATATATCGAAATCTGAAGATGTTAATGGAAACACGTGACACGTGGTCGAATCCACATATCGTGAACCCGTGCGAAAGCTTGTGTAAACAAAAGACTAAAATTCCTGCTCTCGAACTGGTCGCAGATCGTGTGAAAGCGTCGGAGTTTTGTCTCGGAAGAACGTCTCGCTACTATACGTGTCCATATGCTACATTATTCAATCCAACTTTTATAGGTACACACTTTAGAAGGAGCGTCTTTCTTGCATAACGATTGAAACCCCACGACAGTGCAGTGTTCCCTTCAAGAGGCAGTACATACACAACTCCAGTATGTGTGTATGTGTATATTGGTGTTGTTTTGTTGTGTTGTATATTGTATTGTGTTACGTGGTAGGTACATTGAAGTGGCTGAAGAGGATATAGAAAAATGGTGCTACGTGTGAACAGTTTGTTCTCGAGAGGCTTGTAGCTGTGTATATGTATGTGTGTATATATGGGATAGGTATGTATGTAAATACCTATACATGTACTGTGTATACATAAGCGCAGAGTGCAACGGTGTCTCTTCTCTTTCGAAAGAGGAATATTCTTTTATTTACTTATTTTTTTAATTTTTTTACACAGTTGAAACTCTGCCCACTTCTATATTTAATGCAAAGTTTCCGATCGAGTAGATATATACATATAATATATGCATACATATACCTATAGGGGTATATTAAATGTCGAACTGCTCAAGTGTGCGGAATGTGTACAACTGTACGTTCGCGCTCGTTGCATTTACTGAACACAATGCAGTAGCAGCAGCAGCCTGGCTTTCTCTACCTTCGAAGAACTAAGTAATCGACTAACCGTATGCCTCTACGAGGTCAATATATTACTTACTCCGTTCATTACGATTCGGAATATAAAATTTATCCATCGATACTCGTATATTCGTACGGATATTATACTTCTTGACTCAAAACTTGAGGTGATTAATAAATTACGGTGTTTTACAATACATACATACACCCTGACGATGAGAAATGATTACTATTAAACGTTCAGCGGTGGTTTTTCTTCCCCTAGCTTCTGGTATATAGTTTTTCGGGGAAATATATCGAAGGGTACCGTTTTGGAGCCGCGCACGTACGTTTCGATGGGGGAGGTAGGGACGAATTAGTTCGGTGCGATCACCGTCTGTTTGTTTGTTTGTTGGTTGGTTGGTTTGTTTGCTCGCGTGTTATTCGAGAAAATAGAGGTAATGGAGGAGGAGGAGGGGGAGAATCGGTGGCTACCCTACGAGCCTTCAACACTCGTAAAACTTTCTATGTAATAAACGGTCCCCGGGCAGTGACAAATTACGCAACTAGCTCTGACCCTTGCTCCTTTCCTCGAGCCTGACTCGTACGTGTGGTTCAAGGTTATCCATTTATAGGCTGACGCGCGCGCGCCATGTCGAGGGCCCATCTGTCCCGTCCGTGTCCATTTATTATAGGAAGAGAGGGCAGGCGTATGTATATCAGCATTACATTATAGTGCAACGTTTGTAAGGTAATATACTAGAATACGTATTGCGTACTACATATTTCACCAAGCCAAAAATTATATTTAATGAGTAAATTTGGGTGGCTCTACTCGTATGAGATCATCGCTTACCGTTTATATTAGCACTTGTATGTTACTTTGCTTTTATATTATATTATATTATATTATATACGCGAGGTTTCGTGCGGGTCGTAATAACCGAGCGTAAAACACGCAAATAATGATTGCGAGACTTTGCAAAAAATAACATAGAAAAAAAAAATAATAAAAAAGAAATGAGAAATGAGAGAAAAAAAAAGGTTCTCGTACTTTAGAACTTTGCATTTTAGAGTGAAAATATTTGTGCAAAACGGTATCGAGAGAGTTGAAACGCGCGAGGTAGGCAAGCGGTCCGAGACACGGACGATGTTTTACGAGGTGCAAACGCCAGAGCGGATATAATGCGGTTCTGCGAAGCCCAAAAAGCGAGCAAAACGAACCGTGCGGTCGTCGCAGGTGTAACGGCGATGTTGCCAAATCTATTCGGCAACGTTATTATAAGTGTTGTTTGACGAGAATGTGTAACGTGTGCGATCGTGTATCAAGCTGACAAAAAGACGAGGCTTGAATTTCTATCTTCCAATCATTCGAGTCGAGAGAGAGAGAGAGAGAGAGAGAGGATCATTCCTGATATTATATTGAAAAAGAGAATCCTTTATATGTATAGATATACAGACATATACACGCGACGTTGAACGTCACTACCAGCACAGCTGACGTACTCCGCCCCAGCTTTTTCTCTTTATTTCGTCACGGGCCGTGCGTTCTGATCGTTCAATTGTTACCGGTAGATATAAATACAATAGGAACGAAGACTCGTTCGTGGTTCGATGTTTTTTCGTTAGCGTAGCTTTTTGCATTCGCTTCGCTTCGCATGCTCGTCTTACCGTCTCCAACGTCTTACCGATACGATGGGGAAAAGAGCAGCAAGCAGAGGCGATAGTGCGGTAGTTTTGGTAGAGGTGGGAGAGAAGAACTTGACAGTTTGAAGTGGGGGATCCCTGCCGCGGGACAGGAGGAACGATATTCGGCGGGAGGAAGGCGGTAGCGGCGGGGCGAAGAGAGGGGAGAGACCGAGTAGCGAGTGGAGTAGAGCTGAGTCATAACAGCGTTGCCACGTCGCATCACCTCCGTCGCAGTTTCGTAGCTCGGGCTGTTTGAACGCTGCTAGATATCCTAGGGGCTCACATTTTTTATTCTTTTTCGATTTTTTTCTTCTTTTTATCACGCTTTCAGATAGTAACTTTTGATCCCCTTGGTCCGATAGCGTGTTGTTTCAAGCATCAGCATAGAACGCGATATGTGCGTCACCGTCTTCGTTATTTTACCGGTTAAATTTCTTTTCTTTATTTTTATATTAAATTAACACTTCCCAGTACGTTTGGATGTCTTACTGTGGTACGTAACAATGACTAATTGTGTTTTAATATTAAAACATAAATTGAGCCGTGGACACGAAGTACGTACTTACTTCGAAAAATGATCAATTAACGATTGGATACATCGCACGATTGTCTAACGCCACCTTTGACCAAAATAATAAATGTATGTACAGTGAAGAAGCTCCGAATGCGATGTTGTCGGATTTCTTCTTTATTGATGCAGAAATCGATGCTTCTTCTCGGCACGTCAACTCGACGTCGACAACTACTATGACGGACCCTGATGGGTTTTGCAGGTTCTCCTTGACGCCGACTCTTTAACTATCGGCGTCCGAAGTATTGATTTCCTCTTTACCTTCCGCTTCTCCGGGCAAACGTCGAAAGTAACCAGGTGTAATTGTTCAACGAACGCACACACCTTGGCGTAATCAATAAATTATTCTTCAGTCTTTTATCCCCGGTGTACATCAAACGATTATGATATAGATACCGCTTCAGCGTACCGCGATCGATTGACATCAGGGAAGGGGGAGTCACATGCTGTATAGAACATTGTACTTCACGTAACCCCCACCAACCCCCTGCTCTTCCCTGCCTCCCCCTCCCCAAGCTTATCAATAATCGTTATCTTTATTATCGAACAACGTATATAAATATATGTATAAGGAAATGAATAACAGTAAAAGTATGTGTGTATATATGCATACTACATATCTGTTATAATATTTCACTTCCACGACCACTGTCGTCAAATAATATTGTATTTTTCAACTGCTTATAATAAAAAAAAATTTTTTTATGATTTTCTTTTTATATCTTGAATAATCCATGCGTTCTCCACACAGTAATTTAGCTGTTTAAACAGAGATCATCTGACCTAGACTCCCCGCAAACCGGGGAGCACACTAGTAATGTCTTTTCGCAAGTAGGTACTCGCGCGCCATTGCGGGCCAGAGAGCGAGTCTTCTCCCGAGTAAGATTCCTCGATGGAATAAAGTGGAGTGGGGTGGGAGGGGGGCCTCGGTCTCAGCGAGGCGAGGCGAGGCGAGGCGAGGCACAGCACAGCACGGCACGGCAACCTCTGACGGAGGGGCGCAGCGGGGTGGTGTGGGTCGGCGTGGCCCGTAGGCTCGCTCGCCAGCCCGCCATCGTGGCGTTTATACTGTATACCGGCGCTCCCGCCCTTCCCTGAAAACTCCGTAGGTCGGTAGGCCGTAGTCCATGTAGTTGTATATAGGATGCGTAAGCCGTGCGCACTGGCGAAGAGGGAGGTAGGGAGAGAATTGTGTGCGAGCCGCCGCGCTTGCGTGCGTGAGAAAGGGGCTCCGGCAGCCGCGGTGACGATCAGAGGTAGATGTAGAGGTAGCTCTGGCTTTGAGAGACTACTCGTGATGATGATGACGACGACTACGTCGACGTGGACGTGGGCGGACGTAATGTGCTGTACGTGGCGCGGTATCACCGTGTCACACACAGAGGAGAATAAGAGGAGCCCATTTTTGCACTATTCTCATATGTAGTTGGTTTCTCGAGAGTCGTACATTTCATTCTCTCCTGTAGTATAATAATAACGCGTGTTATTATTATTAGATGAAAACCGGGATGCAGAGAGAAAAACAACAAAGGCCCCTATTGTTTGGGACACACTCGACACCGCGCGTATATGTAGCTTGATATTATGTACTCGTGCTGGGGTGGTATCATTAAAACTGAGGAATTTAACGAACAACTAACAAACACCTGCACTAACGTGGTAGATATATCTCCCAGGCTTAGAAATTACGGTGAAATATTTAGTCTCCGAAGCTCCGAGCCCCACCCATCATCTTGTCCGCTGACCGCCATTCCGTGTAATCCAATAAATAATTATACAACATGGCACACTAAAGCATCCGAATTGTTGCTGGCCCCAAAATCTTCATTGATGAAATTGTGCTGTTAGTTTTAGTTTTTTTTTTTTTTTTTTCTGTTCTTATTTTTTTTATTCATTGTCTATTCAATAATCCAAATGCTTAAGTGAGAGCTGGGTACGACAAGGCTTAAGCGAGAAACTCATATTATGGATCGATTTATTTTACTAAGCTTATAGGCTCACGGCCCAACCAGCGAATGCTAATCTCTACGTCGGCGATGTTTCTACTACGTTTTTTGTCTTTCTTTTTTTCTTTCTGTTTTTTGTTAATCTGCTGTTTTCTGTAATAACAAAATTATAATAAGGGTAATAAAAAACGTTATAATATAATGACTGCTAGTGACTCAGTCCAAGAACGGTAACACTCGATATTGCTCTTATTATATTGACGACGTAATATAACCAGGGATTGTGAAAAATAGTAAGAGCGGAACGAGAGGACGTGCGACTCCCGCGACTAGGCACGAGCTACTCCCCGGACGAAGCCACCGCTGCCCGGGACGCCGCGCCTGCGCGTCGCTCCTCCACCTCTACCACCATCCCTCCTCTAAAACCAACGTCCCTGCGACCTCCGACGAACGACGTCCGCTATCCCCACCGCTCATCCTCTTCTGTTTATCCGTATTTCATTCCCACTCCGACTCCGGTTGGCCAGGCCGTCATGGCCTCTCGACAAAAACATCCGAGGATTTTTATCTTTATGGATCCAAACGGAGACGGAAAAGTTTTGACCACGAAATGGCTTTTATCATACTCTAGTCGATAATTACCCGAGCTTCTCCTGTCCGAATCGTTCTTTCGAACGGAGAACTGCTAGGCAAGGTACATACAAGTATCATTCGTGTACAATATCTATACCTAATACCTACGTCGTGTACGCATATAAGTAACTTTTGTTCGTTTCTCTGGAATAAAATAAGCGATACGATATGAACCGCAGTCTGGCCGAGTAATGTTCATTAAACACTGATAGGTATAAACATAGAATGCGCTTGCCAGAGTTATAGAATGACGCGAAAGCGTTTTATGACTCTATTTTCGCTATACATTTATTTACTATCGCAAAGCTTAATCCGGAGCTTCGACTCTGCTCTAAATCTCCAAAGGATTTATTTATACTCTGCTTCCATCAACCATTTTTCTTATTTCCTTTTCGACTCTCGTCGAGGATCGTCTTTTCCAGGTCGTAGTAGGTACGTATCAATGCGTATGTACTTACAGGAATTCACGATAACGCGATTCCTCTGACGGACCTGAAACATTCACACCCTCACAAGCGTCTATTTTAATTAATTTAATAATTGTATCACGTTTCTGTGGTTCTTTATTGTCATGTCTATACTTGTTCAAAAATGGATTTGATGACAGGTTAAAATCTACTCCGATAAAACATATAACAAGATTCTGAATGGAGCTAACAGTACACATTATACATATATTCGATCGATTCTGCTTTTATCCGGGTAGTTTGCGTTCGCGTTCTACGTAAATGTTTTATTTTTAGAAAATTTAATGCCTGAATAACGGATCAACCGCACGAGGACTATATAGATAAGTAAAATAGTTGTATCGTATATGGTGCATATATACGGGATCGTGCGATGATATCAGCGTTTAGACATTTAGAAATATTTATGCGCACACCGGTTCTTTGCCACGTTTCCAACCCCCCTCCCCCGTCTCCTTACCTCTCCAATATCCACCTACATCACTCACCTGCTCCCGGTCGACTCGTCGTTCCTTGGCCAAGCTTTATAGGCACCGATTTTTACGCTCGTGGCTCTCACAGGCGAAAGCAATACAGTTATCGGCGCAGGCGCGACAATGATATAAATACGCACTTAATTTTGTCTGTATCTATAATGCCAACATTTGTAAAGTAGGATCAGGGTTGTATAACGAATACAAAAAATAAAAATAAAATATTGTAAACAAAAACAAATTGAAAACTAAGTATTGAAAGTTTCAACTATGGGATATGTAAGACGTGGACGTGGGTATTGCGGTCGAACTCTGTAAGATCGATTGTATACTTTGATTAGCGAATCGTAAATCGATAAATATTTTAAGCCTTTTTTTCTTTATTTCTGGTTTCAGGTATGGACGCGTACAAAGCGTCAAGCTGCTGCCACGGGGAGAAGAATGCCCCGTCGATGGGAGCTCCGGCGGTGAGGGGAGCGAAGGCGGGGGCGTCGGTGTCGGTGGCGTCGGCGTTGGTAACGTCGGGTCGGCGAGCACCGGGGGTGCCTCTGCGACGGTTGCGTTCATGGACATTAAATCCGCTGCGAAGGCTCACGCCACCGAACACACCCTGGACGAAAGAGCCCTCACCACACAGTACTACGAACCACAGCATCTTCAACATAGGTTTCCATCTCACGGGTATGTTTAATATCTTTTATTTTTTATTTTGTTAATCTTTTTTTAACTCAAATTGTCCATTTTTTTGTTTGTTTTTAATTCTTATCCAGTTATTCAAACTAGAAACGACTTATATTATCTACTCTGTATAATTGCCGATCTGTAGAGAATGATATTAGATAGAATATAATTATGCTATATACGATCTTAAAATTATGGTATTTGCGAATCGTCTATCTGTCGCACTTCGTATCACTTCTTGCAGTGTTGGATGTATATGTATGTATATAAATATTGCGAATGATGATAATACATGTGTCTGTATAGACAAGGTTAATGCGTTTATCTGAGAACACTAATCGTCGCAGTTAGTCAAACATTGATGAGCAATAAAAAGTCTTGTTTTTCAAGTATACGGTGTATAGGTAAGATTGTATACACGAGTACATTATGCATATGAACGTGTTTTAAAAACTTGTGGATGTATTAATCATCCGGTGATAGTCACGGAATGATAGAATTCTTTTATTATCGAATAAGTCTAGTCTATTATTGTGTTTGTTTATATATGTATTATATACAATATACATATATACCCGTTTATCCTCAAATAATTCGCATAAAAATTCTGTTTTATATATTTCGTTCTAACAAAACTCCGTCCTCGAATAGACCGGATGCTATATCAAAGCATACAACTACCTGTCTCGTAATCAACAAGGTTAAATATACCCTCGAATATACCTATGTATATTGTATATATCGATATTATGCTGCTATATGGTGTAAGAGCTGAGCTGTGCCGGGGGCTACATGCAACCTAGAGAAGTGTCACGGAAAGCCGCTGGTATTTTCCTTTTTTTTTTTTTTTTTTCATCAATCGTTATTTTTACACGTTTTTGTATGAGAAACCAGATTCGATTTTTTTATTTTTTTATTTTTTATTTTTTTAAGGCGTTGGTTATTTCTGTTCAGAATTTTCGAGATGACTCACATAAATTTATCACGTGATCCGAGTATATTTCTTGTAAAAAAAAAATCTTATTTTTCTTACAATTCCTTGTTTGCCTTCGTGAAATCGGTAGTTATACTAATAATATGTTTTCTTTTTTCTCGTAGAAGTGATTAGCGTGTTTGTTTAAATACAGACTATTATATCATTATTATGATTTATTTAATTTTTCTTCTTTTCGTAACAGTCTTGTCAAAATTATTTCCCGCCATTTGTAACACTATAACGATCCTATATATTTTATACATATAAAATCGTATAGCATGAAAGAAAAAAATAAATAAATAAAAAATAAATAATAACCACGACTTCGATTCGAGACGCATTTATTGACACATTTCCTCGATAACACGTTACTCAAAACAGATAATATACCTGCCTCTACCTACCGAAGCGGAATAGTCCCTCGTATAAATGAATAATGCTCACGACGTCCCTGGATTACATCTCATTCACTACTAGGTTTCACCAGGCTTGTTATACTGTCAGAGAGAGACCAATCCGAACGACAGTTGGACAGACGCCCATTTGTCTGTCTGTGAAGTCATTATAATGCTTTTATATACACGTACTATATAAAAAAAAATAAATAAATAAATAAATAAAAAATAAAGAATTACTGTGCGTAGTTGAGGTCGCGACCTTCGCAGCGATCCTCACCGATCATTCTGCAGACCGTCATGAATCCGAGCGATATTTGATTATGCATTGGAAAAGAAGACCTTCTTCGAATTTAGAAATGTTAAGTTTATAAGCAACAGTACACGTTGAGGTAGGCAATGTAGATTTAACGAATTGATGGTTTCCGTTTTATTCTTTCTTTCGTTTTTTTTTAAATCTTCTTTCGATTCTTTGTGTGTTTTACCAGCGAATGTACAATTTTCTTCGCTTTTATATACATATACGTACGATCTGTGGTATCTTATTATAATAATAATTAAAAACAAAAAAAAAAAACAAAACGATATATATAATATTATATATAATTATTTAACGACGAGTGTGAAGCTGTAGGAAATTAATTAATTAATTAATTGATTGATTAAAAGCCATTTATCTGGATGATCGAAAGTGTGTTGAATAAATAATGAATATTAATCAGTGATCAGTGTAATTAAATCTGTATGAGGTGATCTTGAAGCAGTTAAAAACAAGTTTTAGTGTCTCGGTGAAAATGAAAAAAAAAATAAAAAAATATATCTATAAATAAAGAAAAAACAAAGAATAATAAAAATAAATGAAAATTGCAGTGAAAAAATTCCCATTACCAAAGAAAACGCCATATTGGATACAGTGTTGGAATACAGTGGATTGGATTATTGTGTCTTATTGTACCTACTTAAAACCCTAACCCTAACCCTGTAACTACGAGATTTTTAAAATAAACTTCATTAAATTTTATCGTGCGATCGAAAAAATCGTCAAAAAATTTATGGATATAAAAATCAAACTTTTTAAAGTTTGTAGGTAAGTACAACAGGTGAGTATTTAACCTGATAATTTTGATTGGTTCTGACACAGATCGTACATTTTCCGACAATTTTTTTTGTTTTTTTTTTCTTTTCCGTAGTTATACCTACGTAGCTTTTGTAATCGTAATAAAATATTGATTTCCATTTATCGACGAACGTAGTGCGACAGATCGTTCAAGTATAGGATAACGAGTGAATCGAATATATGTATGTATGGACGTGTGTATTCGACTCTGAAAAATATTGAAGTCATCTATATGATGGATCAAAATTCGATTTATTTTTCAATTAAAATCGTGAAGCTTTATCGCATCATACGATAGAAAAGTACAAATTTAAACCATGTGTGATAAAACCGTATATAGATTTTTAAACTCAAAAGTAGATTTAATCCGTTTGAGAATTCTATTGAAAGTATATTCTCGCCTCGATTCTCGCCCTTTTGCCCTAAACGCGCACTTTCTGCAAAGTGCTTTTTTGGGTATATACGTATTCATTTTATAGACACCCTTTTTTGTGGTCTAAAGATTTCAGGTTTTACTCAAAGACTACTTAGATCTCCCTATGGGGCCCATCACTTTTAAAAATATCATAGCCTCTATTATAGAAAATAATACGTATGTAATTAAAATGATGAGGACTAATTCATATACACTATATCGCAACCGAAGCCACGATTACAACGGAGAAAAATTCTCCATAAGACTGATAAGAAACCAGGATTTCCGCCAACGACCACAATGCGTGTATATTATAGATGTCATGAAAGTACGTACATACATATTTTGAAATCAAACCTCGTACACACAGTTTTAGTAACGAGTTATTTACACTCCTATAGATCGATCCCTTTAATCGAACAGATTTCCCAATTGTCGTCGACTTTTTTTTTTACACTGTTTTCTAATTAAAACTTTGAAACTGTAAAGAAGAAGAAAAACAAAAACATTAAAAACATTAAGTTAGTTAATTCAAATTTCTATATTTATTCTCAATTTACAATCTCGCCAATTTCTGTGATAATTTTATCTTATTCAACTCAGGGTAAAGTATAGATCAGTAATTCGGTTTATAAATTCTTTTTTTATTCCTTGCGTGTACACACGCACAGGCTCATCCTACCGGGTATAAAACTAGCGATATCTTATCGTGTTTGCTGCCGTGACCCACGCTCACACAAATGTATATATCTAATAAGTGTCGTGTGGAGTTGTGTAGTTGTTCGTGTCACGTGTGACGACTGTACATAGCTACTATACCAACTTACGTGGCATTGGTTCTAATTGTTTTTTGTTATTGCATCATCGGGCCTTCCGTCGGCCATTTTTTAATCAATTATATGTATATATTACACACTGCAAATATACATATGTATATCTATACGTGGGAATTGGTCACCGCGATGTACAATCTTTAGCGATAACATTAATTGCGAAAATTGTTCGTCATGTTTAAAACTTGCACTATACCATTTGCCACATGTTCAATGGTTTCCTTGTATTGTATTTCTCGTTTATACGTATGTATATGTATGTATGTACATACATACGTATATTGTATGTTGAGATAGCTCCAGGCTTTTGCGCATTGGAATATATAATAGAATAATATAATATACAGATATTTTTGTTTTTCAAATCGACGAAAATATTAATCGATTAATAAATAAGCAAAATATGGCTACTGTCCGTATATTAATTTGACTCTACGATACATTCTTTCAATTGAATTAATGACTGGCTATAATATAATCAATAAACAATGGATTAAAATTATATATTCTATTCGCGTGTTTCACCGATCATATCACAAAGTCATTTGATTTTGTTTATAATAAAGCAGGATGTTACCTACTCGGACAGGTTATAGTTTTATGCAGCAGATATATGGTTCGCTTTCGATATACATATAGCATCACTCGCTAACAATAAGGAAACACAATGCTTTAGCTTAGTGCGATTATATGCCAACTGATCAACCGAGTCCGACCGACCACCTGCATTGACTCAATTCGCGATGTAACGTGCCTCTGCAAATGATCATGACGAGCGATTATACTTATAAGCAAAAGGTTGCCTTGACGCATATAATACACTTGCCTTGTTCAAACCGAGTTTAGACTTCGTGTTGCATTTATACCAACTTGCGCTCGTTCTATTTGCATAAATTATGAGGAAATTAATGTCTGGGATTATTGCGTTTGATTGATTATTCCGCGTATTATATTTATCATATACGAGTTAAAAATTTATACAAAATCTCTGTTGTTTCAATATATATTCTCGCAATTAAAATATGGTTTCTAATCATATAACTTTTATAAACCACAACATGGGTAATAACTATGATACTAAACTGTGAAGTTATGTCGAATGAATTTAGTTATTTAGTACAATTTTACGACGTGATTTTTCCTGATTATAGAACGGAAACTTTTATCAATATATTGAATGTTAATCGTTTTCCACTGCTTGTATTTGTTCCACGGTTTGTGCAATATGTTTTCACGCTTATTGAAACGGTTATTGTACAATTGGTAGCTTATGTTGTTTTTATATTTAAAGATATTGAAAAATTAAAGAAATACGTGTATAGGTACTTATATTGTATACTGCAGCGGTTAGATATGTTTATAACAAATGCACTCATTTCGCAGATAAATTTCTGCGGTTATAAGTACCAATGGTCGATTAGAATTATGAATAAATTGTAAAACGGTTGTTTTGACCTTATTATTGAATTTGATGAACGTTCGTAATTACAACAATGAGAATGCTTTTGTGCGGGTCATTTCAGTCCCACGTCACGTAAGTATATGTATATTGTATATGTGAATTACATCACGAACGAGCAATAGAAGCCAATCTTGCGATGTACCGCGGTTATTTTAGCTCGATGGATAATTTTGACGCAACGAAAACACTCCTCGTGATGTAATTGTTATTTTGCTTTGTTATCAAGACGTCCTTGGATTATATCGCAACGATGCAAATTTGTAACAAGCATGTTTGTTTCACTGGGTGTCATTTCTCACACCATATATTTATCCATTTTTGTTATTACGTAACGTGACGTTTGAGTTTGTAAGTAATATACATACCTATACCTACTTCAAACTAGAACCGTAACTCAAAGAAAGTTATTAACCGGCTTCTCTTCTCAGACGTTTCGTTTGGTAACCAGTAATTAACAAAGATATCAACGGGGAGTTCTATGTGTAATTTGAAATTTGTTGATACATGAAGTTTTCAATATTATCACGTAACCAAGTCCATAGGGATTTCTAGACGTCTAAAAAATTGAAATACAATAAATATAAAAAAATTTTAAAAATAAACCGAAAACCTTCAAACTTTTTTGGGAACAAATTTTTATCATAGATTTCGTAATTCACCGCGAAAATATTCATGCAAAACAAAATCTGTTCTCGAGTGGTTAACGCGATAGAATACTTCGTTTTTTTCTGCGTCATTACGAGTCTTAAAATCTGTGTAACGCATCATACTCATGTATAACGTGATAAAAATTTATATTTCAAATATTATGAATTTATCATTGATTATATCGTAAAATATCAGCAAATAAATATTGTTGATTAAAAAGTAAATTTAATATCTTTAATACATATATACATGGTATCAAAATAATTGATTAATGAATCTAATCAAAGAAAATTAGTTTCGAATAATTGAATCATGTTAGGTAATAATAATTTGTTTAAATCTATGGTTTATTCCACAGAGCTATTATGGGCATTGTCCAAAAAATAATTTGGGACGTTTAATTGACAGGATAATAATTTGATACAATAGCTTCTGAATTCTATTCAAGATTTTTTTTTTTTTACTCTTTTACATCTGGAATTCATTGTGGAGTTCGTTACGCGATACCCCAATGAAAGCTATAGCTGTAATTATGAGGTTTTTTTTCAAAGTGCGACGTATCGTTAGTTTCGATATACATACAGTGATTGAAAAACGCAGAGATCTGTGGGAAATATAAATTTCATGAATTAAGGGTCCGGGTATATTTTCTCAAGTGACCCAACTCCAACTTTTTAGAAAAATTTACTAGAAATGATGCATTTTTATTCATATACGTTTCACAAAAATTTTTTAAGCTGTTTAAACTAAGGCATTGAAAAAAAAGGAAAAAAAATATACTTATATATGTATATATTAATTATTTTTTATTAGTCATCGACAGCCGGTGGCTCATTTAATGTTTAGATATGAAACGGCAGAAGCAGGTTCGTTCAAATAATCATAAAAATTGATCGATACTCCAGGTGTCGGCTCAAGAGTAAATACTATCTATAAAAATAGCCTTTCGCGTTTGAAATAAGGTTTCCTACACGACGATAACGAATGCTACGACGCATCTTTAATATATTATCCAAATCTAAATTCATTAGATTGGAAAAAAAAATTAAAAAATAGAAAATAAAAAACTTTTAATAAAAAGTTTCCAAATACGATCCTACTGCAGATAATATGTATGATATAGACACATGTAGAATGTAGATACAATATTTTCCATCAGTTATGTTGTTGTAGTGAATTATATAGACGCCCGGTTCAGTGAGAGTACAATGACTCCTCTTCTGCAAGGAATTCTTTGCGCAATTAGTATAATATATATGTATATATTCGGTACGTGTTCTCCCCGAGAATTGTCGGGTGGTTTGCGACCTCCATAATGGATGTTAATCTCACGACTTTACGAGGTATTCGTCAACAGATGGGTATCGGCGAATGCTTATACTCTTTGATTTATTCGGCATTTTGATGTTTACTCAATATGTTTCGAAGACAAAACTTGAGTAAAAAACATGATTTGGAAAAAAAAAGCAAGTGAAGGTTTTGCTGAGAAAATAAGCAATACCTACTAACGTTTCTAGGATCGTTACTTATTTACATTTCAGTTTTTTTTTTTCTCTCCCTCTCTGTTTTCATTTACATTACATGCAGTATAATCTAATCTACGCGTTCTTCGGCCCGTGCCAGAAGACTGACGTTCATAACCATAGATCCTCAGTAATTACTTGTTAACTTCAATGCTACACCACTCAACGATGTATAAAGTTTTCCCTCGTCCATCTCAACGTCCGTGTGTGCATATATGTATGCATATATAAATGCATGTATTTCTTTTTTTTTTTTTGTCTTCGAGTAGGTATTTCTGTAATTGCGTAAATCGTGAACTTCAAATTTCAAAGGTATCTAACTAGTAAAGTTTTCGCGTTCGTATAAGTATAAATGAGTTGAACTGATGGGATGTGCAGTTTCAGATTTCAAAGCATACCCGCTCTTTACATTTCCCAGCATTTCTCTTGCCTCTGGGTATATGTATAAGCTCGAGTGGCGAAGTAACGATCGTTTCTGTGTTCCATTTATTAACCAAAGAAGACAAAGATAGATAGAGAGAGGAAGAGAGAGGAGGAGAGGAAAAAGAAAGACAAAAAGTTGGAAAGAAGGAAAAAATGAATTAAAAAACAAAAAATCATCACAATCGCATTCTTCATACATGAGCCTTTTTTTTTAAATTTTTTAGTACGCGTGTATTATGTTAGATTAAATTAATCTGATACTGTGACTCTGTCTCATTATCGTATACATATGTATGTATACATATGTATGTATACATATACGTGAATCGTGCGCAGTAAGTATAACGTCTGGAATTCCGGATAAGACACGATAGTGATGAACCGTAGCGATTCACCCGACACATATGATTTAACAAAGGTAGGATGTGCCGTTTTAAGACCTCGTTCAAAAGTGATTCAACAATGACGTCGCATGAGAAAAAAATACTTCAGTAAAACAGTAGCATGGCAAACACGACGATGTATTGTGTATCGCTAAGTGTGAACTATTTTTCAGTCGCCATAAATATATTTCAACGCGTTAATCATCAATATAACTAATTGGACGGATAAATGACCTTTCCAGTTAGCGCCATTCAAGGTGACGCTTTATCAACCTCCTTGAAAATAACAAAGTGAATCGATAAACAAATAAATAAATAAATGATTAAATGAATATATTATTTGCTACTTATGTCACAAAACTTTCTCATAAAATCGTGTATATAAAATGAGACGTGACACGGGGTTCCGAAGTTCTTAATTCAGCTGTTTAAATCTTATATTAGCTGCGCAGAAAATCGCGTGTTCATTGCGCAGCCATTACCGGTATTTCTGTTACACGTGACACGGCAGGGACGTGGTGGGTCGATGATAACACCGACAGGTCGACGTGCCTAATGATATCGTGGTGTGTGCGAGACAGAGCAGAATCACTACACGCACATATTATATTATATGTATAGCACCACGTAAGACTGGGGAAAATGTTGTGGCTGGCAGGGCTCGGCGCTCTCTGATGGTCTTTGCGGTCGTCGTGGCGTTCGCGATGTCGCAGCACCACGCCAGTTCGCCTGTTCACAGTGCTCAGTGCGCTCAGTGCAATCGGCGTGATCGGTGTAGTTATACAATCGCGTCGCAGTTCCTCGTGTCGTTCACGTCAATTATCCCGCCGCGTCGTATAGAACCCACGAAAATATTTAAACATCGCTTTATTTGGTCGACGACATTAAATTGCTTTTTAAAGAGTTTAGTCTGAATATATCCTGTTCTTATGGTTTTTTCTTTTTTTTTTTTTTTTTAATTTCAATCTCTCGTCGTGGTTTGGTTTTTCTGGCTTGATACAGTTGATTATTTTTACACTGAATACGCATACGTCTACTTTATATATACATATATTATACATATGACTGTGGTGATTTTCAATTATTCATTAGTGCCCGCCAGTGAGCGGCTGCAGACGATGGTCACGTGCGAAATGAGTTATTGTTTTAAACAACGTGGCTTTGAGGATGGATTTGATGTTGTTGTTAAAGCACCAGATCGAAATGTCGAAATAAATTAAACAAAAAAAGAAAAGAAATATTCATTTAATTGATCTACAGATAAAACAGAATTAACACATATACACCTTGTAATCGTAAAGTGAGATAGTATATTGTATTAAAGTGCGTCTGCTGTGTATAAAATTTTAATGTTACATGCGGATAATAATACTGTGCCTATTATATTTTATTATCGATGAATTGATAAAAGGATAATTCGAAGTAAAATTTCACTACGATTAATATATTCGATGTATAATTCCATTGTCTTATTTAATATCGTCGTAAGGATCAAGTTCATTTAAAGTATAGTATGTTTGTGAAATTCAATTATATCATTTACATAGTCACGTTTCTTAGACCTATGGAGGTATGCATAAGTGGAAACTCTGCCAAATCACAATCGATTTAAAACGTGAAAACAAATCGAAATTAGAACTACGTCGATCTTCTCTTAGGTCAGGTGATAATACATATATATTGAATAATTAGAAATTATTTTCACTAACATTATATCGATCGTATGGGTATACCTATAACCTGTACCATTATTATTATCATCATCATTATTATTATTATTATTATTATTATTTTGTATTATTATTATTATTAATATTTTGTATTATTATTTTTATTATTATTTTGTATTATTCGTTCGATGATAACGTTTTATACACTTTCGTAACATTCACCAGAAACAACAAACATAATATTCGTCAATGCTGTCACACTTGTGTGTGAATAATAGATATGTAGACGCGGTTCGTCAAGGCACGTAGTTGTACATGAGTTATATACACATAACTTTTGCCATACATGACACAACGCCAGTTGTTACCACAGTGTGTATGTACAACACTTGGAATTCCGAGGACACGATAATAAAAAAACAAAAAAAAAAAAAAAGAATCTTTTACGTCTGGACTTTAAAAAATTCGAAATCATTTGGTTCTTCGGATAAACTTATTTTACATCTTATTTCTAACCGAGAATTGTATATTATACCTTTTCATCGGAATACAAAACTGTTTTACTCATACAGAACTTATTACACAACGTTACAAACACCTTCGCCGCACGAATCTATATACTATACGCATAAAATGAAACAAAATAAAAATAAAACTTTACTTATAAATTTACTGTTCGGAAACTTTGGCGTTTATCGCATACTTAAAATGATACCATTTATTTTTTTATTTTTTAATTAATATTATTTTTTACCCGATAATACACTTTAACAGATGACCTAATTCCTAATTTCATGTGTACGCGCATACATATACTTATCTTATACAAACTCTCTCTTCGATATTGATACAAGACAACTATAAAACGATCTATACCAATATGTATATAAATAATTAATACCGCCACATTGATTAGTAGCTATTGTTGACGGTGGTAGAAAAAAAGGAATAAACTAGAGTATCGTTCTTAAAAATTAGATGTAAAATGTGAAAATCGTTGTTTGTTTAGAAGCTCGGAGGATCATGGAACCGGCGGTGGTAGCGCTGGAGGTCCAGCGGGAGAAGTGTTTGAGCCGCGTGGTTCCCACGTGGGTTTCTACGCGAGCGATAGAGGTAACCGTGTTGGCGTTGGTGGGGGAATGCCCGAATCCGGAGGCGATCCAGGCGGGTACATACCTCGCGGTCGACCTCCCCCAGTCAGCGGTTACCACGTGACGTCAGCCAGGGCGAGGGATCGGCTATATCCGCGAACGGGCCCATACGCAAGCGGCCCACCACCACCGCACATAGAACGTCATCGCAGTAGCCTAGCACCCTCGTCCTGGTCATCATACGAATCTGCAACATCTCGATACACATCGGTACCCCCACCACCATCGCCAGCCACAACAGACGCTTACGAAGAAGTGCCAAGCGGCGGTCGTAATCAGCACAAAAAACAACGACGAAAATCACGAAGCGGTAGCAGTTCTCCTAGCGGTTCAAGCCGATCGGGGAGCAGCAGTAGTAGCCGAAGCGGTAGTTCTGGTGGCAGTAGTTCAGCTGGCAGCAGTTCACCTAGTAGTTCACCACATCGTGGTAGTAACGCGGTTACAGAAGATCGTAGACCGTTGGCTATTTGCGTTAGAAATTTACCGGCGCGAAGCAGCGACACATCGTTGAAAGACGGACTTTTTCACGAGTATAAAAAACACGGTAAAGTTACTTGGGTCAAGGTGGTCGGTGCCGCTGGAGACCGGTACGCTTTGGTCTGTTTCAAGAAACCCGAAGATGTTGAAAAAGCATTGGAGGTATCCCACGACAAGCTTTTCTTCGGTTGTAAAATTGAAGTTGGACCCTATCAGGGATACGACGTTGAGGACAATGAGTTCAGGCCGTATGAGGCCGAACTTGATGAGTATCATCCCAAGGCTACGAGGACATTGTTTATTGGAAATTTGGAAAAGGACGTTACAGCTTCAGAGCTTAGGAAACACTTCGAACCTTTTGGGGAAATAATTGTGCGTATAAAATATATATACGGAGATTAGGTCGATTCAAAATAGTTCCTTTATTAATTTTATTCTCCTGTTTTTTGCAGGAAATTGACATAAAGAAGCAAGGTGCTGTTTCGAGTTATGCATTCTGTCAATATTCCGACATCAGCAGCGTCGTTAAGGCTATGAGAACTATGGACGGCGAACATCTTGGGGCCAATCGGATTAAACTAGGTTTTGGAAAATCTATGCCCACTTCTTGCGTCTGGGTCGATGGGATCGGAGGTATTTGTCATAAATCGACAATGAAAATGTTGAACTTTAACAAGAAAGAAAAAATTCATAGCGCAACTATCTCTTGAAAAAGAGAAACGAAGCGAAAAAAAAAAATAAAATAAAAACATCACGAATTTTCTTTTCCATTGCAGAGTGTATGTCGGAAAAGTACATAAACATGCAGTTTCATCAATTCGGACCAATAACTCAAGTGGCAGTAGACCGGGAGCGAGGTCACGCTTTAGTATTTTTCGAGCAAATTAGCTGCGCCCAAGCAGCTGTCAAAGAGATGCGAGGTGCGGCCCTTCGCGGACGTCGACTTCAGGTCGATTTTGCATCCCGGGAATGTCAAGAGGCGTTTTACGAACATCTTGAACGACAGGGAATAGCCGGGGAAAGACCTTGGGATACGAGGCCTGCCGCTGCGGCAGCTTTTGAACCAACGTAAGCATATCTTTGTTGTACGTCTCTTTACCCCCCCCCCCCCCCCCCCCCCCCCTTCTCGCCCTACTTCGCCCTTCTCTTTGAATGATGAGGACAAACTTCGTACTTCGGTAATACGGAAAATTTGTATGCGAATTTTGAATATCACATTATCAACTGGAAGAGTTATTCAATATTACTTAGCGTTAAAATAATACGAATATTATCGCTCGATTTGAAGGAAAAAAAAAAATAATAATTCAATCAGATGAAAGTGAACGCCTAGCAATTTTTGAATCGATCTAAAATGAGAGTGTAATCTTTCTTTACTTTTGTGATGCAGAAAATATACCTTTTTGGATTCGTTTAGAAAATGATTTTCGCATATTTCAACGAATCTCTACGTTTTTTGGGCCTCTAGTAGGTTTTCGGATTAAGCAGGTATTTCGAAAGACGTCGATTTGTCCGACAAATTCATGAAATTATCTCAGAAATAATTTAAGGAAATTGAAATTTACAAGTTTTTACAACGTTTACTTTTCCGAGGAAAGAAAAAAAAAAAATTCACTTTTAATCCAACTGACAATCTATATTCCGGTTATACATATACTTGATAGTATTTCCAGTAATTGAATGGGTTTATAGGGTGATGAAATGTACCGTGAAACACACTGTTATTACGTTTCGTTTTTATTGTCTTGTGCAATAATGCCTGAGGATCAGAGAAAATTATAATTATCTTTTGAAGAATAGAGTTTGACATCTTTCAATTTAGAAAATAGACAATGTAGTTTCCGTGTTTTTAAGTCGTACACACACAAAATTTATTTTTATCATCCCGCCTGATACGGGGTCAACATTTTCGATACAATTCCGTTGATTATTCACAATAATCACAAGTTATACTGTTACAATTTTATTACATTTGGGAAGTTTGTTTGCAAATAAATATAATCGATATTTGTTGTAATACAGTCAAAGAAGGTCTTTTCCCACAAGAATATACGTGCAGTCTCTAAATTTCTTGAAATTTCGAATTTCACTTATTAATGATGTTTATTCAATGCACATTATTTTGCGGAATTTTGTTAATGTTTTTAAAATAATAAAAAAATTAATCAATTATTGTTAACAAATTAATTGACTTTTATTTCGCTTACTAAAAACATGTTAAAACTATCATAAAAGACAACTTTTTTTGTAAGTGGATTCAGGCTTTTCTTCCAATGTCTTGAATTACATAAAAAAAATATCAGTCTTAAATGGCCTAGAATTATTCAAGTCCCTTAAGATGTTTTGCGATTCACCACACTTCACCCTGCACACACTGCATATTACTCAAACTTAGATATCATTATTCTTTACCAAAACCTTGTTACTTTCTTGTTTCCAGAAGAGAGCGCAGTTTTGAGTCAGCAGTTACGGTCCCAAACGCGGGTAGCAGGTTTACCCGTTATGAAACACCGCCTCGAGCCCGAACAGCTAGCTACACTCGTACTCCAGGTGGTTCAAGTACACCAGGAGCAAGTCCAGCTCATCCAACAGCAGTATCGCGTAGCACACGTCGTTACCAAACGGATCCGTACTACGAGGGTGATTACACGGAGCCAAATCCTCGGAGGTTTCGGAGTTATGATGAATTCAGTCAAGGCAGTGGCGCCAGTCACGATGATTATGAAGCAGGCTCGATCGGAGATACTAAATTACCGGACGAAGATTGTCCGCCGCCACGTCGTCATACGGTACAAAGTGTTGTGACTAGTGTTGAGCCTCCAATACCACCTCCACCTCTTCTTCCCCCACCAGACATAAGGCATCTTCAGAAAGAGCGAGTCCATCTGTTAGAACAACTTGAAGAATGCCATAGCAGTGGAGACGAGAGTTTCACCCCAAAGAAACGACTGAAACTTGATAACACAGTAATGTGTGAAGACGATGAACCGGAGCTTGCTTCTCTCCTCGTAACTTCACATTCGGGAAGGAAAGGTATGGATGTTCGGAGGGTCAGCGAAAGCAAAACCCTTATACATCATGGTACGCGGCGTGGAAGTTGTGAAGGTAGAGGTGGCCCTGGTCCTTGTAAACGGAGAAGAGACACTGGAAGACACCATGAGCATCACGATGGTTCGAGGCCAGGAACTCCGCTTGTTGACGAAAGGCCAGAGAATTTGGTGCCCAGTGAACCAAGGAGGTTTCGAGAGAGGAGTCATGATGGACCGCTATCGTTACCTTTGCCTAGGTTTGCCGCCCAAATGATGAACAACAACAATAACAGCAGCAGTCGAGCTCCAACTGTGCAGCCTGCAAAGGTTGCTAGTCCTCCTGCTCTTCCTCCACCTCCTAGTCCGAGAGCTGCACCTCAGCCTCCGGCCTCACCACCTCCAAGATACTTGAGTCTTAGTCCTACAAGTTCTGACAGTGAGACAGCGCCGCAGTCGCCAAGTTTGGAAGAGAGGATTAAATCGCTGGATGAAAAGTATGAGAAATGGTCGGGATCCAGGGCTCTGAGTGCTGCAGGTGGGGATGCCTTGGCAAAGTTGGATACTACCTCGGAGAGGTTTAGGTTTAGGCATAAACTTTTAGACCTGGATCTCCACGAAGTACAACCCTCTGATATTGTCAAGTCTGTGCTTGCTAAAAGAAGTGTTTTTGACGAGGACTCTAAGAGACTTGAAAATTTTAATGAAAAATATGAACCTAGAGAATTTACTGGTGTTATTGGAGTCGGGTCAATCATCGGCGCGGCTAGCCTCGTTGCTAGCAATGCTGGGAAAGTTGGACTTCAATATCCGTTTCCTAGCCATCCACCTGTACAGCCTACTACTACGGTTACAACTTTGGTTAGCACTACCTCATCCAGTTTGACAGTGTCTCCGTCACAAAAGACTGATTCAAGAACCGCCATACATAATTGTGTGCATCCCGTACCCACAACTCCTATAACTCCTAGTGTGACGGTAAAAACAGTTAGCCCCGAACTACCCCCAGTTTCTGTTGTTTCGGTTGGCGTAACTAACGTTAGTGCAGTAAGCAGTAACAGCAGTGTATCTGTTAGTAGTCTTAGCAGCAGCAGTAGCATAAGTAGCATAGTTATTACACCTAGTATCGCAGCAGCTAGAACTGGTAATACCAGTTTATGCACAAGTCAAGCAGTCGTCACATTGGTCACGGCTAACACGACGTGTCAAACTTCTTCGACTGCTACAAGCCAGGCAGAAACCCCGCGAGCTAGATTGCGGAAAGATGGTGGAAACTGCAGAGACAGTCGTGATTCGAGAGATAGTAGAGATAGTAGAGACAGCAAGGACAGTAAGGACAGCAAGGAAAGCAGAGACAGTAGAGATTCTAGGCATAGTAAGAGCAAAGATACATCGAGACGATCACGTAAGGATGAAAGCGGGGGTGAAAGAAGAAGAGATAAGGAGGACAAAGATGATCGATTGCATCCTTCTGGTAATACGGAAAATGAACAACAGGAAACTCATAGTAAAGATGTCAAAGAGAATAAAGAGACCAAACATGATCGAAGGGACAGGGACGATAAAGACAAAAGAGAAAAAGAGGAGAGAGAGAGGCAGGAGAGAAGGGATAAGGAAGAGAAAGAAAGACAAGAACGTAAAGAAAGAGAGGAGAGAGAAAGGCAGGAAAGAGAGGAGGAAAGGTGGGAGAAAGAAAAGCTCGAAAAAGAGCGACAAGAGAGACGTGAACGTGAAGAAAAAGAGAGAAGAGATAAAGAGAACAAAGAGAAAGAAGAGGGGGAAAGAAAGGAAAGAGAAGAAAGAGAAAAGAAAGAAAAAGAAGACAAAGAGAAGAGAGATAGGGAGGAAAAAGAACGTCAGGAACGGAAAGAGAAGGAAGAAAAAGATAGGCGAGAAAAAGAGAGGCTAGATAAAGAGAGACGAGAACGCGAAGAAAGAGATAGGCAAGAGCGGAGAGACAAGGAAGAAAAGGAAAGGAGAGAAAGAGAAGAACGAGAGCGGAAAGAAAATGAACGCCTAGAGAGAGAAAAACAGGATAAAGAACGTCTAAGAAAAGAGAAAGAAGAACAAGAACGACGAGAAAAGGAAGAGCGAGAACGACTTGAGAAAGATCGTAAAAAAGAGAGGGAAGAAAAAGAGAGATTAGAAAGAGAAAGGAGGAGAGACAGAGAGGAAAAGGAGAGACGAGACAGGGAAGAAAAAGATAGACTAGAACGTGAAAGACGAAAGGAAAAAGAAGATAGAGAACGCTTAGATAAAGAAAAGCGAGAAAAGGAGGAAAAGGAAAAGCTTGATAAAGAAAAGCATGAAAGAGAAAAACGGAAAGAACGAGAAGACCGAGAAAGGCGTGAAAAAGAAGAGCAAGAAAGGCGAGACAAAGAAAAAATCGAAAGGGAGAAACGACGCGAGAGGGAAGATAAAGAAAAACGGGACCGTGAAGATAGGAGGCAGGTAACTGAGAATCATCACTTACCCTCACAATTACAACCCTCTCCAGCTCCTGTTACAACCAAACGCCGAGGATCTTCGCAGGATGGTCCTGAAGATGAGGCAAAACGAATGAGGATATCTGAACATAGAAGAGACAGTAAAGATAGACCAAGACAAAACCGAAAGTCTGAAGATAGAAAGCATCGAAACGAGCACAGAGGCAGTAGAGAAAGCAGGGAAGGTCGTGAAAATAGAGAGCCAACTGTCCAGCAGGATAACAGAGATACTAGAGAAAATAGAGACAGCAGAGATAGTAGAGATAATAGAGATAGTAGAGATAATAGAGATAACAGAGAAAACAGAGAAAATAGAGAAAATCGAGATAACAGAGACAATAGAGATAACAGGGACAGTCAAACGAGAGATTCGTCTCATTGTGAACTATCTAAAGAACAAAGTCGTGAAACTAGAGAAAATCGTGAGGGAAAGGAAAAACAACGTAAGAAGAGTCGTTCAGAACGTACCGAAAAGGAAAACAGAGAAAGAAGCCCTCGCGTCACACACGAACCTGATAAAGAATTTTTAAACCGTTTAGAATTATCGAGGAGAAGTGAGTCGAATGATCAACCTGCTACTCACCATACTAGGGATAATCAATCGATGTTAGCTATGCACAGTGACGTTGACAATGGCATTCTATCCACGCCTGAAATGCAAAGGATTCGGCATACTTCGGCCACTGATACGGATAGTGACGAACCTAAGAAACACTCAATCTTTGATATAATTGATGACGAGCCAGCTTATATTAGTATGTATGACAAAGTAAAAGCACGTTCTACAAAGAATATGCAAAAATTGGAAGAAGAAAAACGACAAGTGCGTCTTAAAGATAAATTTTCACAGTTGAAACAAAGTCGAGCTAGGCGCGAGGAGAAAAAACAAAGTACATCGTGGGATGGAGACTCTGCAAGCAGTAAAGCCATGACTGAGGATGAGGGTACATCAGAATCTGATTCAGCTCGAGCCAAATCACTGTCCAGAAAGGGTTCACGATCTCGTATTCATTCGGATACCAGCGAAGAAGATGAGTCGTTTAATACTAAAATTCATAAAGTCAAAACAGAAAGATTTTCCGAAAGTGATGTTGACTTAGGTTTTGCTGATACCGAGGAAAAGCAAAATTCATTGAAACCATCAGGTCTTCTTAATAGCACAACCATCAAACAAGAACCAAGAACATCAGACGATGAAGAAAGACTTCCTATATCATTCCACATGAATCATCCAGTCAATAATCATGAGAGAGAATCGCGAAAGAAATCTCATAAAAAGAAACAAAAACGTCAAAAGAATTCTATATCGAGCGAGGAAGGTTCCAAACTGGATTTGTCTGAAAGTATAGATCATAAGAGCAAGTCAAATGCCGTAACAATAGATAATATTAAGACAGAACCTGTTGAAAGTTCTGAAGATAGAATGCACACTGACAAGAAGCAACGTAATAAAAAAGAAAAACGACGGGAACGTAATGGCGAAGATAAAGCTAAGGCTAGACGAAAAAGGCTAAACAGGCAAGAGGGTAGAGATACACAGAGAATGGAAGATATATTTGGCCCTCTCTCTGAAGAAGATGATCTTCCTAATCGATTCTTTAGCAGACTCAATAATCTTCCAGTTCAGAATACATATGGTTCAGACAGTGATGGTGCACACAGCCCAGTTTTAGAAGTTGAACGAGAGAAGAGAAAGAAGGAAAAGAAGCGACGACATCCACCCGAAGATGAGAATAGCGTTGATCTGGCTGAAGCTGGAAGAGAAATCGAAGCCAAACTACTTGGTTTACCAACATCTCCTAAACCACCTGGTGGGGAGCATCATGATCATGATGTATTCAGATTTACAGATGACAATGACAGTATCGAACCATCTACTCCGACTGCAGTACTGGAAAAAGTGAAGGAAAAGAAAAAGAAAAGAAAGAAGTCTAAGGAGGAGCGAGTTCGAAAGGACTATCACCATCACCATCATCACGATAAAACAGGAACTCTGCCTCATCTTGGTGCAGATCCAAGTCCACCAAGAGCCAGTAGTCCATTGATAACAAAAATGATGTCACCAACTCTGTCTACACCTAGAGATGCTCTTTTGAGTCCCATACCTAAGGTTCCATCGAGTGTAGCTGCTATAACACCCGCAGCTCCACTGCCTAGTCACATTAGTAAGCCTGAAAAGAAGAAGGATAAATTAATACCAGGCTTTGGTACAGATATTGATGAAACGATTCACGAAAATGCAGTTAAAAGTATATCAGAACCTGAAGAAAGAGAGACTGCAAGGCAATCTGGGGGTAGAGATGAAACTGAGACTGTCATTCCATCACCACCACCGCAGCAAGTTGAAGATAAGCCTCGTGTAATTATTTCACAAGAAGAAACAGAAGATGCAGTAGCTGCTTTACTTGAGGAAACATTCGGCGGTTCGACAGAAGACTTCTCGTATGAAGGTGAGGAGGAAACTGAGGGTGATAATGTTAATGAACCAGCAACAGACGCACCCCAGGAAGATGTTGAGGAAATGCAACAGGCTGTTGAGAGTCTGAACGCATCTACCGAAGTAGAAGCTGATTTGAAGCCAGATACACCTCAGAGTGAACACGACTTGCAAATTGATACAGATACAGAGGAAGATCCTAGTTACGAAACTTTCGACCTCTCACAGCCACCAAAGACCCCAGATATACCCTCATTCTATAAATCTCCTGCTAAAACTGTAACAGCAGAAAAACCAGTTGACAACCATGTCATCTCAGCAACTCCTGTTAAAGCTTCAAGTCCACCGGCATGTGTCATCGCACATTCGTGGAAATTGAGTGATCACAAACCTCGAGATATAAAGCCACCAGTCGAAGTAGAACCTGTTCAAGAAGCTCCGCTTCCGACGTCGACACCTCCACCTCCGCCTCCGCCTCCTCTACCGCAATATAAACCGTCAGTACTCAGCCCAACAAGCCTGCCAGGATTACCTATGTTGCCTGACACGTTAAGGTTGCCGGTAGCTAGTCCGCGGCCTTTCACTACTGCACCGCCTTCTCATCAAAGACTACCAGTCTCACCTCAGTCTCAGATGGGACCATTAAGACAAACTTCTCCTAGGGCACAAAATGCTCCTCTAACACCGGGTCTTACACCTCTACCGCCATTGGTTCCTTCGAGAATTCCTCCATTGGTTCCAGCTCAGTTGTCTCCAAGAGTTCCGCAACAATTATCACTCAATGGACAATGGTGTCGTGCTTCAATGCCGTATATACCCAATCTTAACAAAACATCGCCACCGCCGCCACCACCTCCGCTACCACCATTACCACCACCACCACCACCAGCCAGATTACCAGTCAGCGTACCAATTGCTGCTCATAGACCTGATACTCCTTCTCAGCAAATATATTCGACAGCTGCTAGCCAACAGCCAGTTATACAACATGCACCTGGCATGAGGGCCTTAGTTCCAAGTTATCCTCGCGGAGGATTACCACCGCTTACTTTGAGTATACCACCTCGGCCTTATATGCCAATTCCACCTCTCGCATCGGGCTCAGTTAAGAGTTCGAGGGATGTTGAGGCTATTAACAAATCTGTCATTGAAACTTTACTTCCGGTCAATCCAAACGGTCCGCAGCGATTGGTAGAGCCTAAATTATCTCCAGCTGTAATGCCAGAAACTCCGAGTAAAGCTTCAACATCGCCTAAAGTTCCGTCACCGAATCAGCCACCAACTTATATACCAGAAACGGCAAAGATTGAAATACATGCCAGTACTTCTAGTCCAGCTTTTGGAAAGCCTATTGGTACTGAAGACTGTCTACTCTCTCCTAAGCAGCATAAACAACCAATAATCGCGGACAATAGCTTATTGTCGCCCAGGCAGAAGCCGGAACCACCAAGCATGCAATTGTTGACTACACATATTCCACGAACATCCACACCAAGTCCTGTAATTGTGGCCCACAGTCAACAACATATTCCACCCAAGACCATCATTAATACGGGGCAACCAATAATCTCTGCATCTCAGCCACTGATAAAAACTGCGATGCCAGTAATTTCGCAAGCATCTCAAAAATCTTCAGCACCTCCGGTGATACCAAAGTGCGGATTGGTGATGACTCAACCGACTATTTCACCACAGGTTGTTAATAATCAAAGGCAAACACCTACTTCTCAAGGATTATTGCTCACTAAACCTCAAGTATCACTTGTTTCAAGCGGGCAGCAAACTGTTGTTACACATGTGACAACATCAATCATATCATCAAATACTGTAACTGCACAGGCAATGCAAAAGCAACCAATCGTTTTTACCCAGAGTCAGCAACAAGCCAGTTCTGAAGTTCAGACTACACAACTTACTCAGAATCCACAAAGTATGCAGCCTATGCAACTCACACCACCTGTACAACCAACGCAGCCGATACAAATTAAAGAAGAAGAACCTTGTTGTGATGCAATAAAAACTAACGCCATAGAAACTGGAAAATTAATGGAACAGATGTCAAATGAACTTGACATGAAATTGAAACAAGAGAAACAAGAACTTGGCAATTTGACTTGCCAAACTGAAAACACGAACTTAACTAATTGTGTAACTGAGAACGTAGATAATCTTGTACCTAAAATCGAGCCTAAACTGTTGGAAAAATGTGAAATCAAAGAAGAACCAAAGGAAGAAGTTGTTAAAATTAAAGAAGAAAAGGTGGAAACATTCAAAACTGAAGACATGGAATTAGAAGAAGAATCTGTAGACCCACTTCGAGAACCGAGCAGTGATCCTTTGGCTCTTGATCCAATTAAAGAAGATCCGACTGATAGTAAGGAAGATAGCGATTACTGGTCTGCCAAAGAAGTAAACATTGAAAGTGTGATTAAAAAAGTTGATGCTTTATGTGACGGCGAAGCAAATGACGTAGAAGAAGAGACGCAGCATAGTCAAGAGCTCAACAGTGATTCTCATGATACGAGTAAAACCGAAGCAGATTGGTTTGATTCTGAGCCAGCTGAAGCTGAGGAGAACAAAGATATGGCACATGACGAACAAGACGAAGGTGTTGAAACTTGTGAAACTGAATTGACAAGGGGGCGACGACTGAGACCCAAAAATCGTAGAGGAGTTGGCGGCCGTGGGGGTGTTACCACAAGGCGTGGAGGTAGAAGTTCGTCTAACGTTTCACAACGACGTGGTGGTAAATCATCGAGAGGAGGTAAGCATCATACTGAGAAGAAATTACCAGCAGATGTTTATGAATTCCACGACGATAGTGAGGAAGATAATGCTGGTCGTCCACGTTTAATTCTAACTATTAAATCACCAGGACCTAATGCTACAGGACCTAATGCACAACCCGCAACGCCAGTTGCTGCTGTCAAAGAAGTACCACCTGAGGAATTTATTTCACCTGCAGCAAATACACGCAAGTCAAGAAGATTGGCTGAAAAAGATGGTAGTCGCACAACAGTGGATGATGTTATAGAAGATGTTATCCGTGGCTCAGCTGTAAACAAATCTATTGTTGCAGGTGTTCATGCAACTAGACGTAGTACTAGACACAACAATGCTCCACGTGGCACTCAACAATTACAACCCCAGTCAATACCGACGGAATCACGCAAGTCACCCAGGGCTACTCGCAAGGCTACAACTCGCAGGGCTTCAGAGAACAACGACGACAGCAGTGAGGAAAAGAGTAAGGAAATTTTGCAGACATCTCAGGAAGTTATAAGCAAACCAGATCCCACTGTCACCGAAGAAATTCCTAAAATTGTCGAAACTCCAAAAGAGGTTTCTCTCCAAACTCAAAAACCTGCCTCTCTAGAACCAATGACACTCATAGATCCAGTTACTGGACTGTTAATTCCAATGCGAGAATCCGAAGAAGGCCAATACATACCAGTCTCTACTGCAGGTGGAAATGCACAGAATACAAGATCTATATCAGAGTCGCAAGCCACAGTCACTATTATCTCTCCAAGCTTACAGCAAGAGGCGGCTAGACCAAGGTCTCGTAGTGTCTCATCCAATCCAGTTCCACCAAAAGTGGAATTGAAACAAGAACCTAATTCGCCCACTGTAACTGTGGAACAACCAACAACTTGTCAACCACAACCGCAACCTCAATCTCAATCTCAACCTCAACCTCAACCTCAACCTCAACTTCATGTTCCGACTAAGCCGCAACCAACTGTAATAGCAACGCCGCAATCACCCATTGTGCAAACAACATTATCAATGGTAAAACCGAAGGCTGTATCACCAAACATTGTAGTGCCTCAGACGACGACTACAACTACTACTCAGGTGAAACCACCGACTAGTCTGAAAGCTCATGTTTTGAATGCCAGCAAGCTGGTAAATCCGGTATTACAACCAATTATTACGAAGCCGGCTATGCCAAATATTGCTAACCAGACCATAGTTCAAAATATTGTCAAGCAGCCGGTACAAGCTGTTCAAGGGCTTCATCTGCAAATTCCGGGAGGAAAGATTCCTTCTCCAAGTCTTAGTCCGAGAATAAAAGCACATCAGAGTAACGGAGCAAATATAAAACAAGGACAGCCAATGTCTCCTGTGTTGAACAGTACCGCTCCGCCTAATCCAAAACAACATTTGCTCCAGGCAGTTAAACAACAGACACCAGCTATTGTTAATCTTCCTCAAAAATTGCCAGTCAGTATTCATCCTGGTAATGTTGTAACTGTTACAACACAAAGAGCTCATCAACCTCCTGTGCAGCCAGCTACACTGAAAACAATTGGAGGACAACAACATCCGCTTAATCCAAAAGCACATTTGCTTCAGGCTGTAGCTCCTCCAATAATGACGGGATCTGTGGCCAGTCCTCCGACGCAACCCCATCTCATTGGTATGCAGCCAGTTGTAACTGGTGCAAGTTGTTCACGATCCTCAATACCAAAATCTCAGGTAAAAATCTTTTCCGTGTATTGCATAATTAATTACTAATACATTTTTTCTAATCATGTTCTGATGATTTCAGATTTCTGTAGCTATGGAACCACCAAAAGTCGAAGTGTCCATGTCTGGCTGTATAATGGTTCCCTCAGCAAGTCCACAAGGCCGAGGAGTTCCAATCCCAAATTATGAAGCCTCATTGGTAAATATTACTCTATTTATTAATATAATAGCTTAATATTGGCATGAAATACTAACAGATGAAGACGAGGTCTGTTGAGGTCCCAACAGTTGCTAGGAGTTGTTGTTAACTTATCAGCTAATCTACAGTCCAGAGTCATCTCTGAAATTTATTGACCCAATCTTGAATAGATGATCTAATTAGCTTTTGTATCAATTATAACAGGCCTCAAAAGTTGAAAATTTGTATCCTTGTATATTTTTATACAAAATTTTACATCAAAATTCAATTCAAATAAATTATTCATTAAACAATTCCTGAAGACAATTAAGATTTTGGAATTATTATTTTTCACAAAGCAAATAGGTGAATCAAATCATCTTTGTGCACAAAATAACTGCTACAAGAACTTATATTAGAATTTACAAGTGTATATTGACTGCGTGAACAGCGTATCAAATAAAACTAATAATGCTTGGTTTTGGTAGCATGGCGCGGGTACCACTCCGTCCCCAGGGAGTCAGTATGGGCTAGGCCCTCCTCATCGCTCCCAGAGCCCCCCATTGCCCCCACCTGCCCACCACCATGCTAATACTCCTCAGGTACTTAACTCCCTGCTTTTGCAAAATTTAATAAAAAACAAGTTGCATGATTAACAAAATTTAAAATCGTATACAGTAAATGAAATAGATTAATGAAATTTCAGTCAAGTTGAATATGGTTTTCTGACTATATATATATTTCTGACTCGAAAACATTGTTGATATTTCTTTATTTGCATAAGTAATAATCGATTATTTAATTTTAATTACTGTTGGAGGATTGTTTCAAATAATGTTATATAATTTTAGGGAGATGTCGTCAATCACTATGGACCATTAGGTCGTGGTGACCTTCAAGCTCACTACATGCATCCACAAGTTCTGCAGTATCAATATCTTCGTGCTCAACAGGAGGCACTAAATACTCCACGTATCGCTTATCACGTGCCAGGTACAAGATCACCTCATTTACCACTAGATCCAAAACTTGAGACAGGTGGAGACGAGAGCCACAGTCCACCTTTAGAGTTGAGACGAGGAACAAGAACACCTCAGGATCGAGCTACGGACAGCCCTCAAGTTGCTCAGGTCTATATGTTGCACAATGCGGCTCGTCTGCCTCCACAATATAGCGGTACTGGTGCCGCCATTGCTGCGGCAGGAACAGGTGCAAGAGGGGGATACTACGAACCACCACCAGCTCATATCAGATCACAATACCCAATTACAGCCAGTGAAGCTCCGACAGATAGAGCCATTACTCCAGAACGGCCAAGAAGATTACAAGTTTCAACACCACCTCATGCTTCTCAAGTTCCACCACAAGCTGATTCACTTTTAATGTTGCTTCAGCGATATCCTGTCATGTGGCAAGGTCTGCTTGCACTTAAGAACGATCAAGCAGCTGTACAGATGCATTTTGTATTTGGTAATCCCAACGTAGCCAGAGACAGTCTACCCTGTAATAGTGACGGGTCTACACCTCCGCTAAGAATAGCTCAAAGAATGAGATTGGAGCAGACACAAGTTGATGGAGTCGCTAGAAAAATGCAGGTATGGCTCTCATGTGGATTGAAGCTACTATTTTAGTTGAAATTTCGTCTTAGCTCTAATATTGTGAAATTTATCAGGTTGTATGGAAAATTTATTGATTAAGAATGTTTCATTACAGACTGACAACGAACACTGCATGCTGCTAGCACTTCCGTGTGGGCGAGACCATATGGATGTTCTTCAGCAGAGTAAAAATCTTCAAACCGGATTTATCACCTATCTTCAACAGAAACAAGCTGCAGGAATTGTCAACATAGCTGCACCTGGCTCACAACAGGTCGGTATTTATTTTCTCTTTGATTTATTTATTTAGTTATTTATTTATTCCTTTGCCATTTCCATGTGTCTAGATTAATTGACATGCATGGTACATACATAGGTATAAATATATTCGATGAAATACAATAGTCTAACTTTCTAAATACTGAAATGAATGAACTAATCAATTGTAAAACTTTTCTGATCTAACTTTTATCATTTTCTAGGCTGCCTATGTGGTGCACATATTCCCAGCGTGCGATTTTGCTAACGAGAGCCTCGCTCGCATTGCGCCAGACTTGTTGCAACGAGTTGCAGAGATTGCCCACCTACTGATCGTTATCGCAACAGTTTGAGACTGGTTGGCTGGTTGGCTTTCGCTGCTATTACTACTTAACTTCCTTACTTGGCTGGATGTTTCGACGATGGCATGAAGCCTTGGAACATCCCATATGTATTGGATCATACCAATGTTGGATAAATATTGATTCAGTCGTACCCTTGACAATCAAATGCAGAACTGGCTTGAATTGCCGGCTCTACGTAAGATTGTAGGCTTAGAGGGGGAGGGGGTTTAGAGGGGAGGCTAGCATGGTTCGGATCTGTGCGTCCCTCCCCTTTTTGCATTATGGACTAAGCTTTGATTAGCTCGGTTGCTAATTACTGACAGTTTGTGGGGGCGACCGACGTCACTCTTGGTCTCCCCAACAAGTGAGTTAGGCGCTCCCCTTCCCTCCGCAGAGTCTTTTACCGCCCCCCGATGTGAACGTTTACTATACTCACTTCTCCAGACAAAGTTATATATACCTACCCATATGGATAGTACACAGCTAACTAATAAAATAATCTACCTATACACAAAAGCTACTTTGTAAGCTTAGAAATAAATATTGTAAATTAAGTGAGCCAGCGAGGGCATAACTACTGTGATTTTAATTATTTAACGATATCTGCATAAAATATAAAAGGCCCTTCTTGGTCCGCAATATGTGATGTGTTTTTGTATAATATTGCTCTATATAAATACCTATGTATTATATTGTAATAGTAATAGTAATTGCTGTTGCTGCTGCTGCTGCTGTTACTGCTGCTGCTGCTGCTGCTACTGCTGTCGAAGTAGATGGAAAATGAAAAGAAAAAAAAAAGAAAACTAAGTTAGACTTATAGAGAAGGAAAAAAAAAAATTAAGATCTACCCTAAGTAGAAGTATCCCTAGTGTATTATATTCCCCCCTAAACAAAAAAAAAAAAAAGAATACATGATGTAACATATTATTATGCCTAGCGTTATGTACATTATAAAGAAAATTTGTAATATTAATTATTAATATTATTATAATTATTATAAATATAAATATTGATATATACGGGCTAGTTAGATTGTACCATCCCAGAAAATTATCAGGGGCTTAAAAGAATATCATACCAATGTCGAGTATGATCGATCTCATTCATCATTGACGCTGCCCCCATGCACCCTATCCCCACAACCTCTACCACCCTGCAATGCTCAAGTGCGAACTCATCAAGTGTTGCATCATAGACTCTTTAGAATTGTGTCCAAGATGATAATGCGCTTACACGTATAGACCAGAAATTACACTATATTATATTACACGAGGCCCTAAAAATAAAACTACAATAAGTAATTATCTATTTACTATAATACGCTGCTGTGCATAGAGCGTAACACCTCTAGGGTAAAAAGAAAAAAACAAAAAAATAAAAAAAAAATAAAATAAATAAACAATGTAAAGAATTACAGGGATGGACGGGAAACATGATTATAAATCAATTAAAAAGAGTTTATGCAGGAAATTTTGGATGGTTTTTAATTATTGGTATCTTAAAACAAAATTCAAATTAATCTCAATAAAGAATAGATGTTTAAAACCCACCCTTATCTCATATTTATACGTGTCAATTACAACATTATTTAACGTTCCTTACTTTTACCTTTTCAAATACCTTCACAAGAGGATAACGGTTTTTTTAAATTACATCTTGCAATTGTGAAAATTGTTAAATCATGTTGAAATTGTAATGATATTGCCGTTTTTAATAGTGATTATTGGAAGATAATAATTTTATTATTTTTTGAATTTGTAGCATTTTATTTAAATTGATTTTTTAATTAATTTGTATGTTTAACTGTGATTGAAGCTCACAATTAGACATCTTAGGGGTACTTTAAAAACAGCTTGGATTCCGAGGAAATGAAGTGAATTCAAAAGAAGTCTAGTTATCCTGATATTTTTTGGGTCCCGTTCATCCTCTGAAAATAGCTGAGTTAAGGCAGCGCAGATACTTGTGGAGCGTGTGTGTGCATGTACAGTGTAAAAGATGCGTTGTGCATATGTACAGTGTAGAAGTAGAAATGATATTGAGTGAACGAAGAAATGAAAGAAACTTATATTGCGTATGTGAATACAAAATCGGGGTGTTTATGGCGCACACATTGCGCAACATTTAGTTTATGTTTATAATTGCAGAAAGGGGATAATGATATGGTGGTTTTTTTTTTATTCTTACATGTGATTGTTTAGGTACAAACAAAAGCGCAATGTGTGCGCTTGCCGCGTCTCTTCTACCTTGTAAAATATCTGTGAATATTATGATTTAGTTTCTTCCTATTGTAAGCTATCATACTGGTATACAAGAGTTTATGTTATTCATGTAAGGAGAATGTACAGATATCACATTTTTTGTTTTGTGTTTTACTGTAGTTATTGATAATTATATGGATATTAACGATAATAATAACTATGATAAAAAAAGTTTTTTGTGTGATCAATTTTATAATTTTTTCCTTTTTTACTTCCCAAATTCTTCCATTTCGCTATTCTGAGCATAGAATAGAAGCTGGTGTTTCTAAACTCTGAAGAATAAAATCATGAAATAGGAGTTTGCCAGATCCTGGGTATTAAAAAAAAAAATATGTATATACATTTTAATGTATGTTTTGTATGAAATGTCTATAGTGGCAAAAGAACGCAAACTTCATGATTGAAGATTTCAAAGTTACATGATCTTAGAAGTGAGCGTGAAATGTTTATCAAATATGATATAATCATTGAATCTAAAAGTGAAATTTAGAGCTACAAAAAGTGGCTGATTCCTACATAAGTCGCAATTAAAAGTAAATCATAATTGCCAACGGTCTCGATTGTGTGCCTGCGCTTTGAGCGACCATAGACTTTGGTTTGAGATCGAGAGGCGAGTGTTCGCAATCGGCCCACGCATCAGAGATCGGCGCTAGTAACACACGGTAACACACACGTCATCTCCGCGAGGATTCCCCTACTTGTATCAGGATGTCGCCACTGATATAGTTAGACAACGATGTCACGGAGTAAACATTCATAAACATATTTATTATTGGTTGATGCTGATGCTGTCTTAGGTTGATGTAAAGTCGAACTGTAGTGAATGAAAATGGCTAATTGTCAGATTTGTTGGTGTAACAGGTGAGGTGCTAATAGTAATCATAAAGAAGACTCTTGTTTAGCTGTAGTTTAATTTATCGTCAATGTTTCGATCGAAGGTAGTGTTGTGGTGGTTAAACCATGAGTGTGTGATGTTAGTTAAAGCGTAATGGAACGGCCTTACAGGGCACGAGTGCGATAAGTGGAACAACACCGATGGATAATTCAGTTTTTATCCATTAGATATAATAGTTAAACACTCGATTGTGATTGCGACTAATAACTCGTGATCTAGAAAACTTCATGTGTTTTTTATCGACTTCCAGAAAGATGTTATCATCGTATTCCACCGTTAAATGACAGATAAAGTATAAGCTTGGACACATCATCAAAATGTAGACTAGTCCGCCTTATGACCATTCGAAAAACATACGGTTTTCCTTTCATTATTTTAAGATTAAAATGTACTTTTGTACTAAACATTATTATTTCAAATATTACTTTTAAAATATATATATATATATCTATGGTTAATTGATACGCACAACAATACGAATACCGTTCGCTAACCTTTTCTTGCACCATAAACAGAATAATAAAAAATAAAAATATACGAAAACTGTCAGTTTTGTAAACAGTTTGCAAATACGCAATTACTACATCTGTCAAAGTAATTCCACTAATATATTTCTCCAGTTATATTCATGTATTAATTTTTAAAACAAAACTTTTCTACTTAGCCTAAACGCAATAAATTTATCTCTTTGTTCTCAGGCTCGAAGAAGTAAACTAACCAAATATGTTACTTTTCAGGCAGAATCCGGTATTCTTGGCTCCAATAATCCACAAATGCTAGGACTTCACTAATAAAAAATTTAGTCGACATGGCATCTGGCACATCTTCGCTGGACAGCGCTGGGAGTAGTGGTAAGAGTTAAAAAATATTACAAATCTATTGTGAAATTTGTTCAATTCTGTGCATTGAAATTATCTTCTTGTGAAAGTCAACCACAGGGGTAAAACCCTGTCTCGTTTTAAAATGCATGTAATACATTATTAGATCATGTCGATTTTTATCGTCATTTTGAATCGCAGATATTTTTGTTACTAGAAAAAGACACGAAAGTTTTTCAATTATTTTCAAATTCCTAGATAAACCACATAGCCGAAATTTTTCGAAAATTATGAAAAAAAAAGTCTATATCAAGCGTGTTTTAGAATTTTTTAAACCGTAATTTCCATTTTCAATATCATCGGATTCATCATGCGTGCTTTATGATTCTCTAAAATGGTTATAAAAAACGCAATTGTGTGATAACAAATTAAAGATTTCATTAATCATTTCCATTTAAAAATGTTGCCATCTCTGTTAGCCATGGTGTTCAAGCATTTTCTGTTGAAATAGTTTTTAGTGAGCTATATTTTCTTTTTTCTTTTTTCTCTTACATTTGGCTAAAATTGTATTCATTAACTGTTGGTTAAGAAAGCATGAATAGTGGAAGCCAGAAGCGTAACATACAGACTCATCATTGGTGAAAGCTATGAAAAACTAAATACCTTGCGATCGCTACCATAGCAACTAGCTCATTCTCTAAGTCTTACCCACTGGGAATAGTGTTATAAATTCGGTTGATTATTTTTTTTTTTGGATTAAAAAGTTTGTGTTGTGTGCGTTTTTGAGTTCATTTGATGTAATGATGAATCATTAGTGTGCCAGCAGATTTTCTTTTTCATATGAACTGAATAACTATTTGCTTATACTGTTCGTGTAAATAATCAGTATGTGTATTACTATTTATTATTCAATTTCTAAAAGTGTCTGCAATCGGTTTTCAAAAGCATATGTGGCTGTGTAAATTAAAGAACATATTGTGGTTAGATAATGTTGTCCAATATGTGAATAAATGTTATTTTTCTCTTTCACAGATGGAGCACTTAACATAGGTAAGCATCATTACGAGGAATACTTTGATACTTGTGAATTAATATTAAATTTTGCTCAAAAATGTGACAAAAAATACTATACTAGCATGTTATTAAGTAGGTTAATTTTTCTTTCACACGCATATGACTGGTATTTTATGTGTTATTGTATTGTTTTTGCTGTATTGTGGTGTGTGCTGTTGGGATTGCGTTTCATACGGGGGCGCAGAGAGGGATAGCGGAGGCTACGGCAGTGTTGGGAGTCCTGTTGGGGGGCCCGAGTGTCGTACTGATTATGATGGCTTGCAGGGCCAATGTGATCCAGCGATGCATCAACTTCAACTGCTTAGGCATAAGCACTCCGATACCATTAGACGGTTTGTTTTTATTTTTATTTTTGTTTGCTTTTGATGATTATTAATTTTTTCAATGTTAGGCTTTTGACTGATTCAAATTACTCCATTTTTTGTGGCTTAAATCATCTTACTCCACATTTTGCTTTCATTTTTCAAATTTTGAATCATGAATTTCATTAACAAAACTAATTATTACATGTGACTGTTATATCATATTAAAAAGTACTGCATAAGTATAGTTTTTTTTCGTTTTCATTAGACTGACGATGGGTTTTGTGATGTAAATTAAGCAAGTTTTCAATAGCTCTTCTCTGTATTTCTTTGTGAGAGGTTTATTATTAGATCTTACTGCATAAATAAATTAATTTTCCATCATACTTCATCGGTTGTATAATACCTAAGTTATTAATTCGCAGCTGTGAGCATACTATGAAAGAGTTGGAATATTATCGGGGGCAACACAGGGCAGCCATGAATCAATTGGAAGCAACAGCTCAAGAAAGTTCAACCCTTAGGGGGAAGTATAGCGACGTGGTAAATGATAAGCAACGTCTTGATCGAGAAGTTCAAGCTCTACAGAAGGAGGTATCTGAATTGCGTTGTCAAAATCAAGAAGTTTTAGTCACTGATGCAAGCAACACAGATGCTATGAATCAACACTATTTATCAGCGCTCAGAAAATACGAGGCTATTAAAGATGAATATGATTCTCTTAGAAAGAGGTATGACGATCTCATATCATCACATTCATCAGCTGTTAACAAGGTAAGCTTCTATACTTATTGTTTATTTATTCGCAAATTTTTTTTGTAAATTTTTTTGTTTTTTGAAGATGTTCCAATGAAATAGTCGAGAATATTAACAAATTGATATATTTATACAATTATAATCCATTGATTTTTATCCAACAGTTGGAATTGGCACAAGAAGGAGCTGCGAGATTAAAGAAGCAATGTGAAGAAATAGCTCAAGAACGGATCAGTGCGGTACGAGAGCGTAATGGTTTAAAGCAGCAGTGTACAGCTGCAATCAGGCAATGGGATATAGCGTTACGAGAACGAAATGAATATAGAGAAGCTCTTGCTAAAGTTCAACAGCAGCATGAAGAAGCAGTTAAGGAGATCAACCAGGCTATGGTCGTGCGCATGAAGGCTAGCAAGGATATGAAGAGATTGACGGAAGAGAGAAATGCTGCTTTGCAGGAGTACAGTCTTATAATGGGTGAAAGAGATACTGTTCACAAAGAAATGGAGAAGCTTGGCGACGATCTCACCCAAGCCTACAACAAAATTACACATTTGGAAAACCAGAATAAGCAGTTTGTCGAAGAAGTGAGTTTTCTTTTTTCATTTTTACACTTTTTATTTTCAGGTATTTGGCACACTTCCGAATTTCCCTCAGGTATTCATGGAATGTAAGACATTAAACTCTGACGTTTGCCTGGCGCCGGTCCAATATTTAAATATTTTTAGTGTTTCATTCACTTCAGACTTTCGATTTGCAGATTATTGATAAAAAATCAAAAACATGTTGCGTTTTAATCACAAAAACGAACTTACCACTCTCTAATCTTACTGCCTGTCAATAAATCTTGAATAATTTCTATTCAATTTTAGAAAAAGACGCTTTCTTATCAAATAGAAACACTGAGGCGAGAAATATCTTCCGCTTTGCACGATCGCGATGAGGCTTTGAAAGAGTGTAACGATCTTCGTCAGAAATTTGGAGACTATTCTGAAGGGTCCAGTAGAGATTACAAACATAGATTAGAGCCTCATTCATATAATTGCGAACGAGATAATGCGAGCAAGGAAGCCGAACGTGAAACTAGTACACGTGATTACGCTAAAAGAGAAAAAGAGAGAATGGATAATTTGGACCAAGCAAATCTGGAGCTTGATAAGTTGAGAAAATCCGTTGATACCCTACAAGCAGAATTGGAAGAGGCTATACAAGAAGCTGAGGTATCTAAACGCAGAAGAGATTGGGCTTTCAGTGAAAGAGATAAAATTGTATTGGAAAGAGAAAGCATCAGAACGCTTTGCGACAGACTAAGAAAGGAGAGAGATCGTGCTGTTTCCGAGCTTGCTAGTGCCTTGCGGGATTCTGACGATATAAAAAAGCAACGAAACGAGGCCTCCAAGGAACTCAAAGACCTCAAAGTTAAAATTGAATCCGGAGATCACGCATTGAGGTCTAGTCAGTTTGGTCAAAGTCATAGTCATAGTCATGATTCAGCTATTGATGCAGAGTTAACGGAATGGGAGACACTTACCGTTCACCTTGACCTAACAAGGCTGTGTTTAGAGTCAGATAGAGAACTTGGATTTGTATTAGTCAGTGGCCGAGATGATCCCCAATATCCAAACGATGGAGGGATCTATGTTGCTCAAGTCACGCAAGGAAGTGTTGCCGATGGTAAACTAAGAGTCAATGATTGCATAATTAGAGTTAACAATGTCGATTGTACTTCAGTTTCTACACGAATGGTGCTCGAAACATTAAGAACTAGTAGCGTTAGTCCAGCTACATTAACTGTCCGAAGACGTCGTATGAGCAGACGTTCTTTACGGACTACACAGCTTCCTGTAGGATCAGTTCCTCATGGGATTGCTCTTGAACTTGGTGTTTACATTTCCAAGATCTCACCTGGCAGTCTAGCTGCTAAAGAAGGAAATTTAGCTGTTGGTGATCGTGTGCTGAATGTAAGTAACACATGTTTAAGTTGGAATGTAATTCTTGAAATCGGTAGCTCAAGAATTTTAATATAATGATACAAATATATTTGTGTACATTTTTCTTTCTTTCAGATAAACAGCAAGCCAATGGACAGATTGAATTCTGCTCATGAAGCGATGGCAATTCTTAATGATAATTCTACAGATGTGTTGACAATAACAACGTTAAAAGGGATCCCATTACCTCCCAGTAACAGTAAATCTATGTCTGGTGATAATAATTTTAGTCCGGAAAAGCATAAGATGGTTAATAGCTGTTCGCAAACTGAACAAGAAAGATTAATGCTGAAAACAACATCTGAAGATTATGATAGACGTTATGTAACGTCAAATTTTGGGGATAGAAGCGTTTATAAAGTTTCCAAATCAACAAGCGGAGATAAACCAAGCGGTATTAGTAATGCTTGGGATAATATTAGGGAAAAAATTGACATTGTAAGAGGGCGTAGGCATAGTAAAGACAGGGAAGAGAAGAAAAAAAGACATCGAAATTCTAGTCCAAACACTTTCGAACAGGAACAAGATGCAATAGCTGAGCTTGATTCTGTTATAGAAAGCTATCATAAAAAAGCTAATAACGGTGTTTTAAAACGGAGCAAACGGAGAGTAGAAAAAGTGGAAAAAAATGGTGGTACTTGGCCAAAAGCTAGGGGTGGTCCACAGATACAGAACGGTACCGGCACCATATTGCACCCACGTAAAACCAAAGAAAGGCTTCCTTTGAGCGTGCTTTTAAATCATCCTCCCAAGTATGAGAGTTACAATCATAATCGTAACTCTAATCCAATTCCTGTGGCAACTTTTTCAAATGTAAGCAACAGGCACACTGTATATAAAGCAGTCGAAAGTCCGATGCCTAATTTTAGTAAATCTGGAAAGCTGTTTAACCAGAAATCCTTTTCCCCTGCTGTGCAGTTTAAAGATATTCAAATAGACAAAAAATCGATCAATGAATTTGAGGTGAATGAAAATCGATTAAGTGCTGCTCTTGCTCCGTCGGAAACGAGTATTGATTTTTCTGTTAAATCATGTAACATTGGTAAAGAATTGGATTACTACACAAAAAAGAAAGCTCAAAAATATCTGAGCAACGATAACCAGATGGACGCTATGCAACACAACAGGGTACATTCTCAACTTTACAGTATGGGGTCTACAACGACTGGCCCAAGGCAGCTAGCTGGTAATTTTTCCTTTCCTCCCTACACTCACTCCCATCCCCATCCACATCAGCAGAATTCCTTACCTTCCAGGTATCCTTCGCCCCCTTCCTTGCCATCTGCTCAGTCAGGAGAATCAATCGGACTTCCTGACCCAAGATCTTATTGCTTCGAGCCTCCATACAGTCCTGCTACACAGTCGGGGTTTGGTCATTTACACACTCCATCAATGGATCTGCATTATCACAAGCCTCGCCCTCATCCTATTGCCGCTGCGTACGACGTGCCTGCATACACTCACGGGTACGAGGGAGGAACTTTTCCAAGGAAGAAAGAAAACCAACGATTTCGGATTCCTTCAAACCCCAGCGTAACGTCGAAGAGTAGCGTCGGAAAACTGTCGACTGGAAGTATAGAACGTACCTCGGACAGGGGCAGTCCAATGCCTACATTTCACGTTGAAGTGCTAAGTCCTGGAACTGGAACAGCTAGAGGAGATAATAAGCGGTCTAGTATGCCGGAGTATTGTTATTCACAGCCTAGACCAGCACCAGGAGAACTGCGAAGAGTACACATCGACAAATCTGTTGAGCCATTGGGTATTCAAATTTCATGCTTAGAAAGCGGTGGCGTATTTGTGTCCACAGTAAGCGAGCACAGTTTAGCTTCCCAAGTTGGACTACAGATTGGAGATCAACTACTCGAAGTCTGCGGCATCAACATGAGGAGTGCTACTTACCAACTCGCAGCTAATGTATTACGGCAGTGTGGTAATTCCATCACTATGCTCGTGCAATATAGTCCAGATAGTAAGTATTGGCTGTGAATTATGCAAATACTATTGACTAAAGGATAGCTAATCGTTCGCAAGAGTAAATTAGCCTTTATTATCTGTAATTTATTTTAAAGTATCAGGGATAGCGTTTGGATCTATTAATCTTGATTATTGTTCTTACATTTTTCAGAATACAACGAATTGGAGGGATCCGCTTCTTCCAGTTCTTCTGAGGCTGGTGGAGAAGAGGGAGGAAGTAGAAGTGGTTCGCCTACACCATGCAACAGTCCGGAAGCCCCGCGTAAAGCAGCTCAAAGTTTGGATTCATCAGAACCCGAACGGGACGCTTCTTCTCTAAACGTAATGAGAGTAGACAGAGAAGCTAGGAATTCGGCGTCTTTAGACATAAGGAGTACTCAAGACAGAGACCGAGACATTAGAAACTCAGCATCTCTTGACATTAATGTACGAAATCCAGAACTCCGAAATTCGACTGCATTAGACCTGAGGAACAGTACAGCTTTGGACAGTATTAGAAATTCTGCAACCATGGAAACTTTAAGAAGTGGAAACAACACTCTTACTCGTGCCCAAATAAATCAAGCAGTTACTACTTTGCAACGACAAAATGCCACTGTGCGAAGTCCAACCCAAGATGATCAAAGTAGAAAAAGCCCTCCGCCTACAGAACCTAGATACCTTTTCATAGAAACACGAAAATGTTCTAATCTTGGTATTTCCCTTGTTGGAGGTAACGGCGTAGGCATTTTTGTACACTCTGTACAGCCAGGCTGTTTGGCAGAAGGTGCTGGTCTGAGAACTGGTGATCGTATTCTTGAGTATAATGGGGCTGATCTCAGACAAGCTACGGCCGAACAAGCTGCTCTTGAACTAGCAAGACCAGCAGACAAAGTAACATTGATAGCTCAGCACTTACCTGATCGATACAACGAAGTTAAGGATAAACCTGGCGACAGTTTTTACATTCGAGCAATGTTCGATAGAGTAGGAGAACTTGGGGATAGTCTGCAGTTGAGATTTAACAAAGACGATGTCTTGTATGTTGATAACACAATGTTTAATGGCACACCGGGACATTGGAGGGCTTGGTTAGTCGATCAAGCAGGAAGACGGCAACAGTGTGGCATTATTCCCAGTAAGTTTAAGTAAGTATCGGTGGAGCACGAATTTTATTTAATTTTTTGCAGATTTTTGAGAAGAGAATTGAATTTATTTATTCATTTTTAGTCTCTGAATAATTTTGAATCACTTTTTCTTACAGGGTCGAAGAGGAGCTATTATTACGAAGATCTTTGGGCGATTTGGAAACCGACGCTGGTAGACGAGGTACTACTAGTGCTAGACGGAGCTTCTTCCGACGTAAGAAGCATCAACGATCATCTAGCAGAGATAGTAAAGAACTTTCACAACTTACCGGAGTTAATCTTGGCTGGTATAGCGATAGCGGTACTCTTAATGAGGAAAATTTACCAGCTAGCTATCAGCGTGTGGAAAGACTTGATTGTATGTAAATAGACATAGTTTTTCTGAGATAATGGAAAATAAATTGCTGTTATCTATTTATACAGAGAACAAAGATGTCAGGTACATTGAACCATGTTTATCATTTATTTAAAAACAGATCCAGCCTTGAGACCAGTCCTGATAATTGGACCGCTGAGCGAATGTGTAGCAACAAAGCTTTTGCAGGAGTTCCCACGAGAGTTCATTAGATGTTTGCCAGAAGCAATGCACTGCTCACAGGCTACATTGGAACAGGGTTTACGCGACTCACTTTATGTTGACTACAGAAAAAAGGGCAGCTACTTTGAGTGTACCACCGTACAAGCAGTTAAAGAGATTTGTGAAAAGGTTGAACTGATGTTTTTAATTTATTGGTTTTAGTACATTTTAGGTTTTCAGAAATTATCAGACACCAAACTGGTTTCTAGTCAAGAGTTCTCGATAATGGGATATGATAATAACAAATGGCAATCTATCTTGTTGAGTATACTTGGTATTATGTGATTCTAAATAGTTATGTGTTGTATTAATTTACAGAATTCACATTGCATCCTGGATATATCTATTGCTTCTATTGAGCGGTTACATAGACACCAGATATACCCAATAGTATTACTGATCAAGTTTAAGAGCACAAAGCAGATAAAAGAAGTAAAAGATTCAAGATACCCAAGCGACAAAGTCAGCGCAAAGGCAGCTAAAGAGATGTACGAACATGCTCTTAAATTGGAGGCGGAATACAAGCATTATATTTCTGGTGAGTCTATGCGTATGATAAAATAAAACAGCATTACCTATTTATTACGATTGAAATAATTTTTAGAAATTATTACAATGCTACTAATCACTATTTAATCAAATTATAGCTGTGATACCAGCGGGTGTGAACGTCGCATATATATGTACACAAGTAAAGGCAGCAGTAGATGACGAGCAAAGTAAAGCATTGTGGGTTGCTCGTGGACCACCCTGACAGCAACGGGGGGGCCCCCATAAGCCACAATGGAAGTCAATATAATTCCACGAAAAGGGGCCCTCACAAGACGTTATGCATCCTGCCAATTACATTGGCATATAATTATTTTTTTTTTTTTATCAAGCAGATGAAACATGTCATCGAAGTATATACAACTTATATATAGATCAAAACGATCTTCGAATCAGCAATTACATTTTCAACTTGTAATTTACTAATGTTACCTTCATTCTTATTACATATTACTTTACTCACAGAGAATGGCTTGTGAGAAAAACCCAATATATTTTTGTGTGTTTGTCTTGAAATCTCGCTACGTAAATAACAATAGAAACTTTTTTTTTTTAAATTTTTCACTATCTTATCCGCTTAAATTACAATGCTCTTTCAAGTTAGTGTCACACAAAAGCATTTATCTTCATATTCAAACAGTGCGATTCTAAATTAATCCTAATATTTGCTAAACAGCTTCCACGTATCAGTCAGACATAAATTATCTACTGTATTAAACAAAGAGAAAGTTTCTTTATGAACACCTTGACCTAAAAATCATTTGGATAAAACATATGTCTTATCTTTCTTTTGATCAGATATACACTTGTTCTAAATTAGATAATTTTCCAAGTCCATAGCCCCCGTTTTTCTTTTTTTTTTTTTTTTTATAAACCTTTACAATCTAAGAAAACAATAAAATTTTCCTGGTACGAGGAGCACAGATTTTTAAAAGCTCTATAGAATATAATTCATTGTGCTTTAGTTCTATCAGCGGAAATATTTGATTGTATAGCAGACAAAATCGTGAGAAAAATCGAGATTTAGTTTTGTTTGCCATGCGTTAAGCATAATGTTAAAATTTATATACGATATTGCCTTGATGTACTTGATGTGGAGATATAATTTATGCCAACTTGAAATTTTACTCGCGATATACATACATTTTTTTGATAGTATTAACATGTTTGTTGGTATATAAAATAATTACCCAATTAAAAACATTTTTTGACAAATGTTTTGATAAATTATTGTTTTAAATTCGATTGGCATAAATATATTGTTCAATCCACATCACATCTGATGTCATGTTATAATATAGTGAGCGAATTTATGATATAATATAAAAATATAAATCACCAAAATATTTGAGGATGTAAAAAGAAAAGAGAAGAAAATTTTTTTTTTTTTGTGACTGTGTCACCTTAACGCAAATTGGTAGAAATTATTAGACAGAAAAACCGAGATGATTGTTGTAATTGCAACTAAGCAATGAGGAATTTTTGAGTAATCAAATTACCATACAACGGAATTGAAGGAAAAAAAATAATAATGAAAAAGGAATTAATCTTCACGAAACAGTTCCTGATTCTAATTTGTAAATATTATGTAGAAAAATAAGTATATCGTTATAACACACAGTACCATTATTAATTTGTACTAAAATTTGGTGGAAGATATGGTGAGATTAATGCAATATTTCTGAGTCATATACTCTCATGAAATATATGTATAGGACGTACGCCACAAGCGATGGTTCAACGATTTGAGAACAGAAGGTTTAATTCGTTCTTCTATAACTGAAATCGGATGATTCTTGTCGAATTTTATCTTATGCGGATTTTAGCGTTATAGACCAGTTGTGCTGGAAATATTGTCACAAGTTGCCCCATGTTTTAAGTGCAACTGAATATTTTCAAAGTTGTATTATAAGTATATTATGCTGACTATGAGAATAATACCGAGCTTATATATATGTACTAACCACACACTAAGATCTAAGTGGCTACGATCAAGCTTTAACAGTTTATTTATTTTTTTTATGCCGTCTTATGTTCTTAAGCCATTTAGTTATTATTAACTGTGGGCTCATCCTCATGTCGCATGAATTGAGGATAAGATTTGTTCAAAGTGTTCTGTTTTTCGTTTTTGTTGTTATTTTTTTTTTTTATTTTTTTTTTTATTATTATCTTTTACTTTTTCTTCGTCCTTTTTTGTAAAATTTAGTTTTCTAATCAGACAATATTTAGGCATAAGTTCACCCAGACCAAAAATTATAAGGATATAATAATTAATAAGGGTATTATTAATCTTGTTTGCATTGGCAGTCGGCAACAGTTTATAAAGTGATATTTAATGGAGCGACAAATGCGGCTGCAATATAGCCAAATTGATCTTAAATAGTGGCATTAGGAACAAAGAACAAATTACTGGCATATGTTTTCAATATTTTACTTATCATGTGATTTTACGACGGCTTGCTTAAGAACGTTTCTCTCTATCAAACAGGTTTCGATAACAAATTGAAAAACTGTAAAATGATTTAATAACTTGATCATTTTCGACCATTTTTCGTTTTTCGTTGTTGGTTTACATCGAGTCTTGGGTCACTACTTTTGTAGTAATTCTTGTCCTTTTCATATGCCACAGATATATAAAATCTAAGCAAGTCTGATTCTGTAGAAATAAGCAATCGTAAAGTTTAGACACTGACAGCTCAAGAATAGTGATTGTAATAATGTAATCACAGTTTTGCAGATACTGCGTCAACAACATATCATCTTAACAATGTTTACTTATATAACATGAAATTTTTGGGCAATCCTTACCTAAGTATACTTTGGATATACATATACTAAAGTAGGCACAGCATACATACATACATACATAAATACATAAATACATAAATACATATACATTGAAATAGTGTTAATAGTAATAAATAATGTTACAATCACATAGGTAGTAGCACTTTGCACTTACAATAAGATGACTAGTATTCATTGAAGCATTGATGGTGATATATTGTAGCTAAAGGGGCTGATGGCGTTGACTTTGTAGCAGAAATTTCAAATTGTTGAGATTGTATTTGAATTTTTGTCACTTAAAGTCACGTCTGGTCTTCGGTAGTATTCTATTTTTACGAATTTCACATTTGTGTGTTATTTGAATATTCTGCAGATACTTTCTTCTCTTTTTTGATATTCTTAATGTTATTTTCTCTTGAGGAACTTCAACTGTTGTAATTATTACTTATCTATATTATGTTATATTACCACTTTTTCTTTTTTAATTATCTTATCGATATTTAAAATCAGATTTATCAAAAGGATTGACTATTGAAAATTAATCACAGGTTAGCTAAAGAATTCATTCTGTATTGTTTTCACATCAAACTTATTTAAAGAAAGAAAAATCAACAATTTTAATTAAAAAAATGTTAATATTATAAATTCTTTTTTTTTTATTATGTTTTTACTTACTGACAGCAATTACTATCCGAATCCGAATACGTTTGATAGCAAGTAAAATCTACGTTTATAATTTATCTCCATAAATACCTGAATCATGAATTGATTTACGGATTACGGAGTGTATTCTTTGAAAATTGTATGAGGATTAATTTTTGAAATATTTAAATTTTATTTTAACAGTACTGAATCGAGCCATTCAATGAGGATTTTGTATTTGGATGTATTTATTTGTGATATCAGAAACGATATGATGTTCTTAGAAAGCCGTGTGTATTCATTCTTTAAATATTTTTGCAGACATGTTTAATTGATTCATAAATTTGATGTAAATAAAATTTCAAAAGAGATAAAGATCACATTATAACAACAGAGAATAGAGTGCAATTTCCTTTAGTTAATTTGAAATACTATTTCAAAGTGTGTTCAAACATTCACTGCCATTTTTGAAGTGAAAACGACGTACATACATTAACATCATTAGGTTCATGTAAAAGCTTGAGTATCCATATTTAAATAATGAATTCCATATTTCACAAAATTGATTACAATTCAGCAGAGAAGGCCGCACAGTTATTGCCAGTTTGTTTCAAATGCACATACATGGTGCTTTTGAAATACTCATCATCTGCGATCTAATTATGATTGTGCCTTGGCACTAATAGCTTATGTATTATAAATCGAATGTTGTAGAAATCATATAAGTTGATTCTCAGCGCCCTGTGATTAATGATAAATGGTATAATCTGGTAAAGTTTGCAGAGATGAAGTCTTCTTTGTGTAATAGTTCACAGTAGTATAAATGTAATCTTTTAAATTGCAGAAACTATCAACTCCTGAATATCTAAGTCAGCTTGAGTGTGATTATTGATTTGATTACATTAAAAATGATCACAACTACTCCATGCAGTGCATTATAAAATAACATATACTTTTGACAAATTGTAGATATAACGGTAGTAAAATTATGTTACAATTTATCAACTAATATCTCAATAATAACATAATCATTTAGTTCGATTATGAAATCATAGTGTCATTTGATAGCAATAATTTGGTCTGCCAATAAAGTGAAAGATAAATATTTTAACAAATGTTCAATGATATATCATTGAATATGTGAAATGAATCCGTATCAACTGCAATATATTTCAACAATGAATAAAATAGAGGTGCTCAAATAACGCACTGTAGTAGAGTAGTAACAATCTTTGTACTCAAAAGCGAGCTAAATGCTGTTCAGCAGTCACTACCATTGTTGTGTTCCTATAATGTGCTCTTGTTGTAATTTGTATACATAAATACACATAATAATATTCAATTAGGCTGTCTCGGTGCATTCATAATAAATAATGTTATACCAAATCATTGGGTAACATATTTGTGAAAGAATTATACCTATATATAATATAATGTATACTAGATTAGAAACAGTCCACTTTTTACTGCAATGCGATTTAATATGAATTAATCTTATATTATTATATTATACCACACTATGCTAAGAGACTATCAGAGGATTTTAGATAAATTTTTCGAAGTTTTTTCCTGCAATGGTTTTGATACCAAATGTTTTTAGCACATATTTATAAATATTTATATTTATACACAGCTTCTTTATATAATATACATTTGACATTGATTCATATATACATACAGTAGTTTTAGGTAATATTGTTGAAAATGGAGGTTGTTTTAAGCAATTTCTGCTCTAAGTGGATGCCCAATAAAAGTATTAACGTTCAACGTTTATCATTGTTTAATTTTTTTTTTCCACAGAACAGCATTTATATTTAGTGTAATAAAAAAAATAAATAAATAAAAAAAACACAAGATTTACATGGCAATCATTATAACGGAAGGTGGATACTCACTGGCCAATGTTCAAAAATATTAATAATGTTAATGTGAGTTGAATTCTGCATTTGTTTTTCATTTTAATCAATGAAACTAAGAACATATGTCATTGATATATCATTATATTGATAAAAACATACAGTCTACATTCACAGCGATATTCTTAAAAGAAAAGAAAAGAAAAAAAAAATAAATAAAAAGAAAAATCATATAGAATACTGTTATGACAATAGGCAGCTTTAGTTTGTAATATTCTTGTTATTATATTTTACCTACTAAGTTAAGGAATACGGTGTATATATATATATCATAATTTAAATAATAAAATTAAAATAATAAAATAACAAAAATGGATCAATATCAATTCGATCACGAGCCTTATTCAATTTTTAACATTTTTTTTCGATTTACTAATAGATGATCTTTTTATCAGTTAAAAAATTTCCTTTCCATTCCATTTCGTTTTAATTTATTAATAGCATAGTGAGAAAATACATTCGCGGGCGGCGGGTATTAACTTATACCTAGATCACAAAAACGTCACTACGTATAAGTATGTTATAAGGACATGTTGTTGGAGAACGAAATAATTACAAAACGAGTCACATATTGGTATATAATAGTTTGTGAAGATCTTACATTTCTTATGATAATTCTTCATGAGCTCTTTATTAAAATATTGTAATAAAAAATATAAAAATATGAGTATTTCATTTTAAAAACTTATAATAATAACATTTTTTCACTAATTGTCATTAGAACGTGGTGTTACATTTCAATTACGAGTCTTGTAACCGTTTTCTTGAATTTTTTTTTTTTTTTGTTTCATCGGTAAATAAATATAAATTCAAATAAATAATATCCAGATCCGGTGGATCAAATTAACATCAGGTGTGGAGTAGCTGATGACCTGTCACGGTAGGGAGTAAAATTTGTACATCTTTTTCACAGAATAATTTCACTTTTATTTACAATTCAGTTTATTTAATTGCACATAAGCTTGTTTTCTTCGCAGTAGAATTTTATTCTTCTTCAAGTAACGGGGGAGAAGAAATTTTTCAGAAAAGTGTTCGTAGGATAGAATTTAAAATCCGAAAAAATTTGGGGTGTCAAATGCTTCACAAAAAACACAAGAGTTCGCACCGGCCCTGATGATATACGCAAAAATTGAATCTTCTCAGATTTGATCGGCGTGCTTGTTAGTACGACATTGTTACCCAAATGCGGTATATCTCTTAAATAATATTTAAATTGACCGCGATCTCCTAATTAAATTTTGTCCAGATTTACCCCTCATGCCTGTGCCACTCTGAAGCTACTGGATTGTTTATTTTTCTTTGGGGTTTTTGTGCCCGTGGTGACCGAGATGTGACTCGGAATTCAACAGGTAAATCATAACAACGACAAACACAGCAACTTGGAAATTTGAACCAGTCGCTAAAGATGCCTCGACAATCGTTGTTCGGATCATAGGCCAGTAGTCTGTGAAGTCTGTACTGTTGTTCGCACCTACAACCGTCCCTACAGTACATCTGCTTGTTCTCATCCCTGTGAAACAAAAAAAGGAATACACGATAAATTTTGCCCCGATTCAGATATCGAGTAATATATTCTCGTTCAAAACTCTTTATACTCACGTGCATTTTTCCCAGTGTACGTATTGCTCGAATGGATAGAGATTCAATAGGGCAAGTACTTCGCCACGGGTATTGTTCGCCCAGAATGGCGCGACCACTTCCTGTTTCACGGGACAAGCATTCCTAGAGGAAAAAATATAAAGGAAAATTATTCAATTCTGTAACTTTAATTCCTGATTTACTAATCCACTATATCTGTAACGTAAAAGGTGATCATTAAAACATTAAATAAAAATTCTCTTACACTGCTCTTGGCTTGAATTCTGGCGGTACCTGATCCTTCGCAGCCACGTCCTGGAACAATTGACTCTTCATTCCGACTGGGACAGTGTCAGGCTTTACTTGCGGTGGTCTGTACTCTGGTCTGGGTCTAAAGTGTTGCTCTGTAGCAGCAAATACTTGATCGACGTTCAGTTCGTCATTTAAGTTGTTCCTGGCCGGTTCATCATTGACCATCAGATCCATCTGATCCACGACTACCGTCGTCGGAAGATCGGTGGTTCCACCCGTTTCGAAAGTCGTATCAGTGGTGGGCTCAACGATTTCGAGGAGTTCCGTAAGGTTTTCCAAATTTACATCAAGTTTATCTAACTGATCCGGAATTTCGTTGATGCTTAAGTTTTGTATGTTAGCGATTTGGGCCAAGGTAGTCACCGGAGTTGTTGTCTTCTCGGTGATGGTCGCATTTTGTTGCTCGGTTGAATTTTTCGGCCCTATTTTTTTTTCTTCGTTAATCGTTAATTGCGTTGTGGGTTTGCTCGTTGTCGTTGTTGTAGTAGTACTGGCAGGCCGAAATGGAGCTCTTGGGTGATCTCCCAGCTTTGGGAATTTACTGAACCTTCTTCTTCCATTAGAATCATCGAATGCTCTGCTCGTGAAGCTTCGGCCCTCGAACTCCTCTACGTTGTCTTCATCTTCATCTTCGAATTCATATTCATCTTCGTCCTCAAAGTTTCTACATTGTAAAAAAAATTGACACGTCACATATCTGCGCCAACTGTTGTGTACCACAAAAAGTGAAGGGGTATATGAGAAAATAATTTACCTGGGATCATCGGCTGATCGATAAAATCCATCATCATCGGTTTCAGGCTCGCTGACATCATTATTTTCGATCTCTGACCTAAGAACGCTGATGTGTCTCTCATCTCCGTACATGCGTCTCATCAATCCTTGATTTTCTTGGACGAAACGACGAACCGCGTGCCTAAAATCGACAAAATTTACGTATTTATATCATCGTAAAAAATGTGCATGGGATTACTTCAGAATTTTGAGTGCCGCAAGACACTAATTCAATTTTTTTTTTCTTGCATATTTATGGAACGTACCATGGGTAAGCACTACCAGCAACGGTGCACCAATTTTGGCGCTTAAAGTCGCACGGAAGATTCTCAAATCGCGCCCTTGCCGCTCTGGAATAAGGTTTACTACAGGCGGAAGATGCATCGTACCCAAAGTTACTCGGACCACCACCTCTGAAGGTTTGACACTTGGTCACTTGGAGCTTAAGCACCTGAAAAGCCAAGGATAACAATATGTGTTATAAATGTATACATATACCTTTACATCAATCACAGGATGCAGAATTTTGCGTTTTATCTATGAAATACTGCGATCACGTGGTTCAGTGTGTTTCACAGATTAATTGGACATGCGTGAATGCGAATAGACCAGTGTTGCCCATATTTAAGTTATTATGCGAACGAATAATACGGATGTGAAAGTTTAAACGACGCACGTTCGTATACCTATAAGCGTCTATTTCCACGTATTACTATCCCTATTATAGAATAACCGAGTGAAAGTATGTATGTACGTTTATAATCGGCAACTTGCGTCGTTGTCGTTTCACGACGGCTTTCAAATTTGCACAAACAAGCATAAAATCGGATGGCCTACTTCTTGGTAATAGCATGATTATCCCCGCGACTGCTCTCCGCACAAGTTCAAGGTGATTCGTTCATATATAGGTACACACGTGCGAAAGCTGGTTGGTGGTCAGCCAGCCAGAGGCTCTACAGAGAAATCGTACCGTTTACTGAGTGCCCCGTTATGCTTTTAATTTGATAGATTAACCGTTAAAAATTGGAGTAATTGCTTATTATTAACTTTCGGTTTGATGCACTCGAATATACATACTTAAAACAATAACAGCCATCCCTCAGCCTGAACTCGATGAATATTTTTATTACTATGAATTGTCCCTCTCAATGAGATTACGCCTGACTTACTGTACATACATGTATGTATGTACATTACATACATTATCTAGCATAATATGTAATAGTGCAATGGGTCATCGCGCACGCAGCAACAATATAGAAGCACCAATTCTAATTTTGAGGGCAATCGTTATAACGGTGGAGAACCGATCGTTAGAACGTCAAACTATACCAGCTTTAACATACGTTGTGAATATGCAATCTATTTTTTTATTTCGTAAGTGGGATTTTGTGTTTAGTGATTACAGCTGTAACATTATAAATTCTACTGAATAATGAGTAGGTTTTGCCTAACAGCCGGTCGTTCAAACTACAAGTTATTGGATGCACCGTACATAGCTTGGTCGTTACTTTTGCCGATTCCAGGATACAACGAAATTACGCGAATGATCAAGTTTTTGGAAAGTATTAATTTATCTCCCATTTTGTGCAGATAATAATCTCTCAAATCCACGTGCCAATTTACTTCGATTAATCAACAGCTACACTCAAATGTGAAACACTTAGGGTTAAACATGATTTCGATGATCTAATTTAATTGCCGTGTAAAATCGCCGACAAGACAATTCACCCATCCCACGTGAGTGTGTGATACCAGCGGCCTTCCGCTTCGCATACAATGAGTGACATGCTTTTAAATGTATCACATGTATGTATGTACCTATGTTCGTATGCATATGTATGTATAATATAAGCACGTATGTTACATACACACGGTCACAGACCGGTGGTGGGACCTTGCTTGAGCGGCTTATCGCACACCACACTACTGTCTGTCTTTGAACACTGTCCTGAGTGCAATCGAACAATATTAAACAGCCTGACCTTTCACAAACCGTTTCTGCAGCGTTGCGTCGTTAACCTTGTAAAAAAATATGCGTCCTATAACTGTCACATGGTGTATGTATGTATAAATTTTCTCTCACCCATTAAAAAACATGAAAATTCTCATTAATTTATTGATCACAATTCATTTTTGATCATAGAGGTTCGGACTCCGAAAAGCAATTTGACAGAGAAGAGTCATGCTTATATTTATGGAATAGAATGTCCGATTCTAAATGGTCTGTAACTGCAAATTTAAAGGCGGATGGGTTCGCAGGTGTTCTTACTCTTGCTGATCTTCACCGTGACCGCATGCGACCCGGACGCCCCATGATGTTATTTCATTCCCGAGAGATTACGCTTGTTACTGATTGTTATTCGACGATTCTTACGAGGCATAAGTGGTTGGCCGAAGCTCTCACGGACTTACATTACCACTCTTCATGTTTTTTGCACTAAAATAAAATGCGAAACAAGAGCAGGCATTAGGGATGTGCCTAGTATGGTCCTCAATTGTCTGACTGGATTTGCTGATATTTTATTCGTCTGGTAAATTTATAGGTACTAATTCACTCAGGACAATATACATGCACCCGGACTGCGGTAAGTTGATATACAGCGATTTCCGTGCGGTGAGTTCAACGCCGGTTTGAATTACCGCACGTATAGTTTTATCAAGTATATATTTTGCCAGTCTACTAGGTAATACACCGATGTGTGTAAACTTGAATGGATATGTGCTGTTTATACATATTCAAAGCTTAATGTTGCTTATATACGTACGTTTTCCAAATTTTATCTTTATCAATAATAATGAATGTAATTCATTCTTACATAAAAAACAAAATTAAAACAAATAAAAACTATGAAATTGTGATAATAATTCGTCTGTACTGACATCCACTTACAGATTCATTCCACACATCAAATTAATACATGAAAAATGTTGTAGTTATAGTTTATTTTCTTAATTCAGAAATGCTCAACTCAACATTTTGCAACGAGACTACGAGGATATGTGTAACTTACCCAAAATAAAAATAAAATGAAAATCTTCATAGCCTCAGATTTTTGCGATGAGTAGTTTACGTTAATCCGAAAATTAAGGTCACTGGATCACAATAGTATATAGCACAGAGGGGGCACGAGTCGAACTTCAATCCCGAACACCAGTTCAGCACTGCTGAAGCACCCACTGAAGAAGTACACAACATTAGCCAGTTCAGAAATGAATTACGTCAAGGGGGTTGTTGGTGATCTGTTGTTGCTCGCACAACGATCGACTACATGTCAGACATGTCAGACGGTAGCTCCTTTGCAGTCAAGGAGGCTCTCATTACTGGCTGTCATCGGTACCGGGGTACCAATGGAAGTTCGAAGGAAAAAGTGTACCCCGATCACCGGAGTGAAACAGTAGATACGACCGGTCGCTCGACCAGGGAGAGAGGTGCGACGACGGCCTCAAGAGTAGGTCAGCCTGGGGATACCGTTAGTACGCTGCCACTGATGTGTGTCACGGTGTCCCTACCGAGAGTTCGAGCACGCAGCACTTACAAAAAACAGACTTCCGACACCCAAACGATCGTAAATCGTTGCATTAAGTCGTTAACATGACATTCTGATTTTCCTGTTTACAGAAATATCCCGAGATCTCTCGATCCTGATTCTCGATTTGCCAATCTTTCGGTCGACTAAATTTAGCTTATTCTGTACTTGAAGTGTACTTGGTCTTCCAGTTATTTGAAAAATGTACTTACTAATGGGACATCGATCGTATCAGGTCTGTTCTGACACTTGTGAGTGTTAATTAACGAGATTCTATCACTTATGGGTTTTACCAGCTCTGTATTATAATTCTTTTTCTATGTACAGTCTCATGAGTTAACTTTTACGTATATGAGGAGCCAGTTTTCTGGATTAGGATCACTGTCTCTTTAAATTCAATGATGATTTTCAGTTAGGCCTTTGTAGAAAAGTCAAGTGATGTTTGAACCGAGATTTTGTTTACACGATCATACTGCATCCATGAGCAAATTTTGAATCTATTGTTCCACGTGGTTATGAAATATACGAGGATAAGACGAGCTTAATAATAGCTAAATAATCGGCCTTGTGAGAAAATACTTATTAGTATATATAGACCGGGAAGTGGATAAATCTCACCCCTTTTAATCCTCGAAATACTTAGTCCATGAGCGGTTGTTGTTATGTAATGAAACCATGACCGTAACAAGAGGAAGTGTCCTTGTAGTACACCGACATCTGCACTTGAGAACGATTAGGTATATGCTTATATACGATAGGATGTAATACTTGAAAACTTTCTACGTATTGCATACGTGATATGTTTTTTATTTCGATTTAATTAAAGCGAAATGGATTTCGCGAATGGAATCTATTTGTGAACAAGCACGTGATTGTTCTTACCGTTAGAACCCTGCGCGTATAGAGTCCACACTAAATACAATCACGCTTGGATTGCGAAAAGCTACTCCCACAATCTACTTGATACTATAGACGTATACTATAGAGCGTCGTACGGCATTTAAAAAACTAGGATCGTATCTAGATTCATTCTAGTTGGTCCTCTTATCTGATTTAATTCAAGTAATTTCTCTATACCACACGCAGATCCATAGATAATTTATGTTTACCGTTTCTCGCGATTCCTATTAGTTACAAATAAACCTAAATTCAAGTAGATAGACCACGGTCAACGAACTTGCGATAATACTCCTGCAAACAGGAATAAGCTTAAAAGTATAAGGACGATAAACCGGTACGTAATGATAAAATCTTTTACACTACACTTTTCACTGCTTAGAAACACATATCGACTATTTCCATACAGATATTCAATTCTAGGTATAGACCGGGTCACCTGTTGACATCGTGCAGACTGTTTACAAGTGACCAATTGCTAAATTGCTATATGGCCCCACTTTCGTTCAAAGCCATTCACTAGCGATTTGACGTGCAACATCATGTGTTAGTAGATTTATGTATGTTGTACATCTATTTGTGAAGGGTCTTTATTATCCTTAGGTGCCCTAGCGAGTAGCAGACCAGCCACATCCGTGTAGGGTATGGCTTTTTAATGGGACATCGATGGCTCAGTAAATACAGGAATGCACGTACCAATCCCGACCAGAAAAGGCAGAAGTTCGTAAACATTATGCTCATTGTGCATTCAAAAGTTTATATATACAATATACGTATACAAACATGTACAGAGTATCTCACGAGATGTTGACAAGCTTATGAGGCTTCATGTTACTTATTACTTCAATTTCGATAAGAAAATTGTTCGGTGTTTATCATGGACCTTGACTTCTTTTTTTTTTTAAACATCGCCTTGAGAGCTACGAGCGTAATGAATCACGTATCAATAAAACCATCCAACTTTTGACTGAAACACATCTAGATCAAAGTCTAAGTAAAAGCAAAGATTGCTTCTTTAATATTGGGGGTCATCCCATACATAACAACCTAACTTGAATATGAACGTTCATGCAGGCGGAAGTTAAACAACACTTTCACCTCGTAGGTGGTCAAGGAGAAGGTTGTCTTCGTAGGAAAAAGTAACGCATTACATTAAGTGGATGGACATACGAAAATATACAAAGTTCAAGAAACGCTGTTGCCCATACGGGACCTTAAGTGATTCAACACTTAATGCTTCATTTACGATTTTATCAATTGTTAATGATCTATCTTGTATACACACAGACCTTTGGTACAGACTACATGCACTTTTACGTGCAACATTTCGCATCCAGGTATCTACATATTAATGTATGTTTTAGCGATTCAAATCCGTATTTACAAAGTTCATTACGTGGATATACGACGTCACGAACATTCAGACATTCTGTGATGGATGAAATCTATTGGATACATCTGTTGAGATTTTGTGAATATCGATTGAAGAATATCCTGTGTGTGTTGATGAGATATCGACATTAGATATGGAAATTAAATGGAGCTAGAGATATACTTGTGGGATATCCACACGATATCGATTTTTGTGTGGGCCTTTAAAAGATGAGCTGTGACCCACTTACCCACTTTGTGCGTGGAAGATGCTGAGACTCATAAAATCTGTAGATATACTCGTAAAGAGCCCAACCGAATTGGTAACGATAAAAAAGGGTTATTCGAGGTCAAGTTTGGGTTCCGGCCTCTTTTTTTGAATCTCAGTAAATTTAAAGGAACCCAACGATTAAATTTTTAACATGTTCCGGTTGAAATTAACCGAGAATTGATTCTGATGTGAAATGAATTCTCTGTTATTCGAAATCTTTATGAAATTGATTCCAAGAAATAATCGTTTCAGTCTACTCGGTCGCCTGCAGTCTATTCTATAAATATGTAATTGGCAGCCAGTGCTATATGCTCTACACAATTCGATAATTTTAATCCTAATTTTCTTTCATGGATTCATTTATTTTTATTGTTATGGCTTATTCGATTGTAATAAAAGAATACAATGAAATAAAGCAGTAAATATAGTGTAATTAAATGTACATCTGCATTACCGATGAAGCACTAGAACTCATGCAGTAGCGCAACCGATGGTAGGCAACCCAACATACGATCTCCTTCCTTTCTTTGACTTGTGTATGAATTAATTTATTATTTAATTCAAGAAGCTGATATGATCTAGGTTCGAACAGCCCAAAACTTAGTTCCAAATTAATAGGGCACGATACAGCTCCCAAAATAATTATACTCTACGTCCAGCCATAATCGAGTAACTAATCAGAAAAAAGATTTTAAAACGGGAGGAACGTACGACTCTTGTCGGCCTGTTCAGCTCTCGATATTTTATGTGATTTTCAATAGACAAACTAAACATTAGAAGCTCATACATTTAGCGTATCAAATTATAGAAAAATACAGATGATAGACTCATAGCTAATAGCAATCATGAACCAGATTGCATTTGCGGTGATGACTACGAAGGGAAGGGAAGCTTACATTCAGATTTATAGTATGGCTCTTTTATTTTTCGGGAAATTCTACGAGTTGCTTGCGAAAATTTGTCAATAACAAGAATAGAATTTTCATTCTTCATAATTTTGCGTGAAATATAAATTTTATGAATTCCGTTTCCACACACATGTTTTACAAAAAAATAGTAGAATAGATGTTCATAATTTCTGTAAACTATTATCAGATGCTTTAGGTGAAATGTGGCACACGATTGATTTGATACCATCAGAATTTTGGGATAGTATAGCAATCAATATTCGTGGGAGAACAATTTACCGATTGAGACTAACTCAATTGGAAATAATTCCCAGCAAGTATGAAAGCAAATCCAATTTGTTGTCAGGCGATTTGCGCTTCAACAAAATCCCTGATTAGAATGAGTAATGCAAATTTCAAATAGGGTCTTATTTATGACAGAAGAATATAAAAATCAAGGCGTGCTATGTAGATTTATAATTGATGCGAAAAATAAAGTTTTTTTTTTATTAATTCATTTATTAATCCCAATTGAAACTATTCATTATATACTACATAGATAAGAGTAATGTACTCGTTATACGATGGTTACACTTTTCACATTGAATTTAATATTAAATTGGCAATAGATTTAAATGACTCGAATCACACGTGTAATATTTCATCATTGATTTCATCACACTCGTCGGTTCGCGGGTTTTGTGATATCCCGAACGCGTAGCGGAAGTGCTAAATACAATGGCGTAGCCACATCAAGCCCCTAACTTGCCTTGCGATTCGTTCACGTATACGAAATACATAAAATGGCGAATTGCAGTTGTTATTTACTTACGTGAAATATGAAAAAGTAACCGTAAAAGTGTTTGCAGATCAATTGCAATTTATTACGTGTAATCAACTTCAATATTTCATCGTTCAACCAATCGTAAGTAATTTTCTAATCAATCTAGATACTTATTATACGATTTTACTGTCAAGGGTCTGACTACATTTTCGTCTAAAATTGGTAATGCCGCATGCTCTTTACACCTAAAGATTTATTTAAAACTGTTTCCATTTCAATAACGTTTATGATGCACAAAGAACGTCATCATCATCGACAATAAAATATTATTCAATAACGAGGTTATGGCATCGCTTACTTGCCGTTCCTACTTGTGGTTCCTACTTGCCCGTTAGTGACCACTGTGTGATTTATCAGTATCAAGTTGTTTTCACAATATTAGGGCCGTTCGTTTTGGTAATGTACAAGCTTATCTTTTTTTTATTTCATATATTGGTTTATATTTACTTTCTACATACTTCAATAGTATCTGCCACTCAATTATTTATTTTTAGGTTATGGTATACGTACACCTGCGTTCTGAAATCGTTTATAACATCCTCGATACAGAGTTTTCATCACAAATAGATTATAATTAAAAAAATCTGCTCATATTTCAAAACCATACACCAATGCCAAATTCATTTTCATCCAATTCAATCATACCACCATTTTTTTTATACACTCTATAGAATATCACATATGGTTATTACGTACAATAATGAAACCGTGAATCAAAAAACCTGTAACACAGATTGCCTATGTACTTAATGCACACTTAGCCACGTAATACAATTTTTTTGACAGATAAATAAGAAAGCATTTACTAAGGTCGTCTTATTTTGTTTAAATAGAATTGAAATTTTTCTCTCGTACCCTAGCTATGAAATATAAATGATATCACATATTGTGGTACAAACATTAATGCCTTTCTATACATCTATGAAAAGCAACTGAGTCTTAAAGCTATGTGTATCATTTGAATCATTAATAAATGAATTTCGTTGAAGATTGTTGTATTAAATCGAAATCAATGGTTTCAATGTGTCAGTTTACATCTTTTATGGCTGCTAGGCTTCGCCTATGTACGCAACATTCTAGAATCGAGCCTAAGGTTTTAGAAATTGAATGAATTTGATGTGCCAATGATCTATTTTTATTCTTGTAATTAAAGAATTCGATGGAATCGTAAATGCAGCAATTTTCATATTTTTGGTCAAACTTTTTGTTGAATTCCCAGTTGCAGGCAGTATCACAGACAACAGAGTGCCAAAGATTTTATTATCGGCAAGTTTTATAGTATATCACAACAGAACTCCAATAAATCATGCATTTAAATATCTACAGTATTTAATTTGCCAAAATCGATGTATCGATTATTGGCAGTTGATCAAAGAAAAATATCAATTTCATTCAAAAATGAGTTGACTTTGTACAAAAGTTTAAATAGACTAGAAACAATTTTATGTATTATTATTCTGTATTCTGTGTATTAATTTTTCGATTTTGTACATCTCGCAAAAGTTCTTAGATAGATAAAATATTCCGTCAGAATTCTATTCAGTATTGATTTACTTTCAGCAGGTTATATTATGTGGACAGTAGTGCACAACATGACTCTAATGGTATGGTACGTAAGAGGGAACTAGTAGATAAATCTGATACTGGTCAACCCGAAGAAAGGAAAATCTCCTGCTCACGAATCGCTTAGCTTTGAATAATATGGCACAATTTTATAACATTGTGACCAATCCTAATGGTCCGTTAACCCTTGAAGATGTTCAACGAATGTGCTCAGTCGAAGGACAAAGTGTACAGTTTGTTGTTGAGGATTTCAATAACGGATTGAATGGTTCTCCGCAAATAGTTACATACACTACAGCAGCGCAGAGTAGTGAACAAACTGCATATCCAGCTCGGACTATTAATCTCAGTGGGCAGCTCGCCACAAATATAATAGATCAACGGTAATTTTATTATTACTGTTGCTGTAAATTATTTTATAACAAATTATATCATTATTTGCAAATTACTCCAGTTGTATGTATTGAATAAATTAATAACTGAATATCGATAACTTAATTTCTCAACATTGAAGTTCATTGAGAATTTATCATTACAGACAAACGTTGCTGATCGATAATCTTTTAATTGAAAGAAGCAACATTACTCAGCCTCACAACATTATCAGAAATACTACTAGTGCTCAGATAGTTGGTGAAAACATTTCGAATATACCAGAAAACAGGGGTGAGGGTTTATGATTGAATTAATATTGAACAGGGAATTTAAGTAGTAGTTAGTATTCAGTCATATTTTTAACTCCAAAATGAAAAATTTTTCTATAGGTTCGCCAAAGATATCCCATAATAATACTTCTCAAGGACAAAATATGCAATGGGTTAAAATGCAGGAAAACAATATTAATTTTGATGCTGTATTTAAACAAAACACATTGATACCAATCAAGAATGAAGTCTGCAATCCGATAAGGAATCAACTGCAAGCCAACATTCAACCTCAAGTAAGCAGTTGCTTTCTGTATCACTTGTTTGAAATATTACAGATGTACTCAAGCATGGCTATGCATCTTCTAATCTCTTTCAAAAACCTTATTGGAAATTTTAGTAACACCTTCGATATCATACAACATACTATGATTCAGTGAACAAAATTCTGTTCATCTTGACTTTGAATTATTAAAATTCAGTGTCTCAGATCGTACATGTTATATGATCACTTATTATTCTTACTATCTTGGGATATTATGCATGTATCATTGTCGTATTCAGGAGTGCATGATTCAAACTATTTACTCTTTAGGTATTTCATACTTATAGATATTGTGCAGCCATGTTCAATCCTTTAGTATGATTACACACATATTTTATATGAATTTTAATCCCAAGTTCTATGTGTGGTGAATGATTAGTTGTTAGTTAAAATAGTTCTTCGACTTGTATATCAATTAATATAATTGTAAAACACTATCAATTAGATGATTACTCCGATACTCTTATATAATTTAGGCAATTTTATTATTTTGGGAACAATATTCAAGACAGGGTTCATCTTCTACACATAGTCCTAACATCAATGCTCAGATATGATTGTTGTTAGGTGATAGAATAGCTACATTGCTTAGACTGATGACCCTAACGCTAATATTTACTAGCATTACCATTCTTGCGTTACAAATGGTTATTCTAATTGAAAGTTACTCAAACGTGACAGTAGTATTGATTTAGTATTATGAATTGCAAAACATAGGAATCGAGGTTGAAGTTAATTTATTGGAATCAAGATTGTTATAACGTTAGAGTCACGAGGTAAAAGTATCAAGTTAGCTACAGAAGTCGTGATTCTTGTGGTCGGGAACTAAGAGAAAGATTCAGTTAGTTTTGTATGTTGGGGAAATAGTTTATGAAGACTATGGGTCAGATTTCACCTCCCCTGGTGCAACATGACCGCTATGAAATGTCTTTAGGGTCTGGATGAGTCGAGTTTATGGCGGATCTAAACTGAAGAACATGATATAGGTGATTGTATTACTGTATGTGCGATTATCGGTGATTGGGGAAAGTGAAGTCTGAACTGAAAGTCCAACAGATGTAAGGAGACATAAACACAAACATTGGATGATGCAACAGTTTAGAAGACCATTGATAATCATCCAATCGGAATGCTAGATATATTTATTTTTATTTCAGAGCTACAGAGAACATAATGTATTAACTTTAGAGACCTAATTATTAAAATTTTTATTATGAATGTCTTTGTTTAATTATTGGTTCAGGTGGTCATTTCATATATGTATTCATAAAACACGTAATTTTAAGCATTCGATTAATCCCAATTGCAGAACTGTTCTACACATGGTATAAAAGTAATTTCAACCCAACACAAAATGGCACGCTTTAAAAAAATAGTTTAGAAATAGTTTTTTTTTTTTTGTACTATTTTAGATCTTTTTTACTTTCAGATTATGCTTGTGAATTTGTTTACTACGTTACATTGATAGCGGTAGAGTAGCAAGATGATTAGTTTATTTGACTTGGACTTATTTTGGCAATACTTATTGTAAAAGTAATCTTCAAGTTCCATTTAATGATATTTTTTAAAATTGATAATCTTTTTTCAAATAGGTAACGTTAAACCCTCATGGACAGCGTTTACAATCTGAACAATCGGCGTTAATTCCAGTTGCTAAAAAAGTACCTCGGTTATATCAAAATAAGAACAGGCAATCACTTCCTCCTAACATAACAGCAGCAGCAGTAGTAGCAGCATCGGCTGCAACTTCTGGTTGTCAGCAAATTGGAGGAAACATAGTTAACTCACCTGAAGATCGACTAATTAATACTAATTTGGTAAATAATAGGAATTCTAATACTATGTATCGTTCCAAAATGTTCGGTCCGAATGGACCGGAAGTAAGTAAAACTCCAATTAGACAAGGTCGGAATATCGTTAATGCGGACACATCGCTATCAAGAAATTTATCGCCTTTACAAATACCAAAAAATCCTCTTATACGGAAACCACCTGAAGTGGAGTATTTAAGTGAAAAAATCAAACAAGCCAAGTTAAAGCAACTTCCGAAATCGCAAATGGCTATGTCACCACAGTTTCAAAGACAAATACTTCAACAGAGTCAGCAACAAAGGCAGCAACAAATTGGAACAAATATAACACAGCAACACCGGCAACAACAATTGCCACTAACACCTCAACAACAAAGGCAACCAATCTCAAGTAGCCCTGCACCACGGCATCAACATGTATTGAACACTAACCAACAGAGGCAGCAACAAATGGTTTTAACACCGCAGCAGCACGCTCAAATGCAAAGGCAACCAATGATGATGACACCTCAGCAAAGACAGCAGCATCAAGTTCAAGTGACTCCGGTACAACAACAAATGGAAATCGATCTGCCAGAGAATACTCAAGATATTGGAAAGCAGAAACAGCAAAGTTGCGGATCCCAAACAGATAGTGAATCTGGGTCTAGTCACAGCCTTACATACGTACATAAAACAATTGATAATCCTCAAACTTGTATCGTACAACGTCAAATAGACAGTAACACAGCCAAAATGTTGGTCATCTTACAAAATGGAGAGCAAAGATTAATCACCTTTGATATACCCAATGAAGATTGCACTGTACAAGATCTATTGGACCAGGTAATGAAAAAATTAAGAAAGATATTATTAATGCTGATATTATAAACTTTGAAATAATATATTTAATATTTTGACTAAATTTCTTCGATAATATTCTTTCTAAATTCGTTTCTAGCAATGAATTAGTACGATTAAATTTTTATTATAGGTATCTTTACCTTAAACGTTATTTTATCAATGTAATTAGTTACACTTGACCATGTATAATGTTGAAATTTAATTGCTAATATTTTTCTCAGGCAAATATACAATTCTGTCAAGAAACTTCTGTTTCTCTGGTAACAGACAAAACGTTGCAAATAAATTATGTAGTTGAAGCTGGACCAGGAACATATTCATATCCTGGAGATGGCAGTGAACAAAGTGATAGCAATCCATCTCTGGATAAGGTGACAACAACTCCCGAAGGATCTTCACCTGTATTTAGGTAAGTGTTTATCAAGGCCGATATCACCATTAGAGGAATTATTTTTTTCTTCCTTCTTACTCAACCATTCGTTTATTTATGTACCATCGATCTATCAAATGTAAGGAATCCCAATTAATTATATACTTATGACTTTGAATTTCAATCATTACATTGGTAAATAAAGGTAGGAGTGTATTTATACGCTATCAATAACCGTTTCTAAATTAATTTATATTTTATAGTCCGTCTGAAGAAAACAGTAACTCTTCAATGACCCAACAAGAGGTGAGCCAAGAACGTTAATGATATTTGCATCAGCATCCGAAAAAAAGCGCAAAAGTAAAATTGTAACTTAGTACATTAGCGCAATTTAATTATATGTTAATAAAATGTTTGTGGTAAACACATTCTGGCCTTTATAGAAGTATACTTGTTCATTACCACTGGCTGTAAACATTCGTGCTTTTCGTTATAATTGTCTAATGATTCTGCAACGTTAGGAAGCCAAATATGTGGATGGAAAGCTTGCTGTGTGTCCAAACTGTGGTATCAGTTCAATTGATTTCAATCGATGCCAACGTTGTAAAAGACTACTTCCAGATGATGTTAAAACAATTCCTATGACCATAGGAATACAAGCAAAGAAAGAAAGCATGCTCGCGGTTGATGTAAGGGTAATAATCAAGAGTACAGCATGTCACTTTTTTAAATTTTTTATCATTTATTTATATTTATTTCATCATGATCTTTGGATCTAATAGCAGTCAATTGTTGATTGATAGTTATGAAATTTTTTTATTTCTTCGGCATGAACTGTATTGTACAACTGTTTTATATTAAGTATGAGTACATGTTAATCCATAAATTAGCAAACTCAATCATTGTTCTAGACATTTTACAAGAAAAATAATGAGCATAACCGGCCGTTAAAATTAGAACGAGAAGCGTCCGCACCTTCCAAAAGAGGAAGAGGCCGGGGTCGACCCCCGGCTAAAGCAAAGCTCATCAAAGAGCCAGGTACATAATAAATACTGAATATTTAAAGCTGTATGAATGTGAAGGTTAGAAAATATGTACCTATGTATGATCGAGTGTGAGATGAGTATTGTTAAGTTCGATCGATGAAACTTGTTGACACTAAAAATTGTACTCTTATTTGTTGTTATAAACGTTATTGAAACGAAATGGTTGAAATAATAATTAGAAAAAAAGACGAAAAATATGATGTTTATTATTATTGAGTAATAAAATTGATTAGAGTTTTTGATATTTAATTAGAATGCCTGACTATATCATCGGATGAAGACGACCAAGGAGAAGGGAAATTTAAAAAATCTCAAATAGTCAATAGCAACTCTATGTTAGCAAATGTTGGAAATATTCGAAATCAGCCTGAGATGGAAATGATTTCAGACAAAGAACCAGTAATTACTAATAACTCCGTTTCTAACATTACTGAACGTAATGTTGGCAATGAAGAAGGCATCAAAGGTATCTTAACATCTCTATATTCAAAAATTGTATGGTTAAAACATGTTCGTACTCAAGTTGGACCACCATTAAATTTCAATTATTCATTAAAACCAGAAACTACGGTTCTATGCTATTCTTTAAATTTTCGTTACAAGTAACAACAGAATCAGTGAAACTTTTTACATTGGTTGAATTTATAGGTGGAGGCAGAGAATTGGATTTTCAAAATATGGCGGACGGCTCAATTCAGGCACCACACACATCTCTTGTGTGTAGAACTGTCAGGATAGGTTCATATAAATATATTCCCCAAGAAAGAATAATTATTTCGAAAAGTGGTGTTAAATTGGGAGTTCCACTTCTTGAAGACAGTAAGTAGTGCCTTTTGAAACATTTCTATTTGATTGACTTATTTCTTGTCTCAATTAATAAATTTTCTCATTAAACAGGTACGAACTTTGTTCCACTTGAAGTAAAATTCAAAGATGTCGTTAAGGTGCTTATTCATTTTGGAAAATCTATGCCTGTTTTGTTTTTTTACACAACGGCGAATGCAGGAAGTATGATTCGTGAACTGCTCGGAATGCAGGACCCAAAAGGTCCTTATTACGATCCAGCTGGAAAAGGTACGTATTTATACATAGTTTTTATATATGATTGTATCGCTATGTAGGTACAAATTTATAGATCATTATTTGCATTACTAGATCATACCCATAAACGGATAACATTATTGCCTGAATTGATAACTGAAGAAACAAAATTGATATTGAAGGCCTTATTCACACCAAATAAATTACTTGAAGAATTGACTAGCAAGGAAGCCAATGATATTCTTGTACGGGCATCACCTAAGGATGTGAGTAAGCCTACCATTATTTGCTTATTTCAAATTTATAGAATCTATAAATATATTCATCAATTAATATATTATTTATTATTCTCGACAGAGCTGGCAAGTCCAAAGCTTGATTAAAAGGCCAGGTCAAAATTCATCTACAGTTAACAATACTACAAATGGTGGAATTCAAACGTAAGTGATGTTCAAAAACTAGTAGAAACTAGTAAAAATAAATTTCTCTTACTCGTGGTATTTAAATTTTGAATCTGTATTTCTTTTCTTTGCTAAAACACACAGTCTTGCAAGCACTATGACTGAAAAAGGTCTGAGGGTGTTTTTCGGTCAATATCTGATATTTTTGATTCATATTTTCCAAAGTATTCGCATTTTGATGAAACCGCAAATATTCTTACAGAATAATGGTGTATCCTCCACCACCAGCTAAGGGTGGGATAGCAATAAATACCGAGGATTACGCCTGTCTTGGTGAAGATCAATTTTTAAATGATGTTATTATTGATTTTTATCTAAAGTATTTGACTCTTGAAGTTTTATCCGAAGAGGATCAAAATAGGACTCACGTATTTAGTTCGTACTTTTACAAAAGACTGACGAGCCCGCATGCACCCGCTGCAGACACTGGCACACCTCTTTCGCCGGCGGCAAAACGTCATGCGAGAGTTCAAAAATGGACTAAAAATGTGAATATTTTTGACAAGGATTTTATCGTTATTCCAATTAACGAACAGTACGTATAAATTTTGAGTATTTTTTAGTATAGATCAATATTAGCTCGATATTTTATTCAGTTTGGTGATAGTTGTACATTCATTTTGCTTTAATTATTCAGAAAAGAAGCAGATTTTTTCTTTATTTTTCAAAATCCCTTACACTCTGACAATTTGTTTTTCAGCGCACATTGGTTCTTGGCCATAATTTGTTTTCCCGGTCTTGTGGGAAAGGTGCAAGTTATTCCGCCGGTGGCAAAAGAAAGTGACATAAAAAAACCTGTAAACAAAACTAAAAAGGTCAAGGAGATTAAACTGCAACCTGTTACTATTGGTAACACAACAATTACTCCTGTGACTGCAACTATTACTTTAGACCCTGGTGACGAAGGATCAGAGAGAGATGAAGCCGAGGGTGATGATGATGAAATGGAAATGGATAGTGACGAAGAAGTGAGCAATGAACTTCCTTTGTCTGATATAATTTGTGAAGACAGGTTTACATTCTGCGATATTATCTTACCCAATTACGCAATTTTTTACATCTCCATGATATAATTACAGGAAGAGACTGAGGGTGGGGAACAGGTTGTTAAAACCCCACAAAAGCCGCGCGTTCCAACACCGGTACAGAAAGAAATCGTAAGACTGTGAGTATTTATTAAAGATAGTTAAATATACATAAATATTGTGTTTATTCATGATGATGTGTGTTAATACGAGTTTATTAAATTTTTTTTTTTAGGCCTTGTATATTGATCTTTGATTCTCTGGCTGGAGCTAGTAGAGCACGAGTTGTAGCAACGTTGCGAGACTACTTGAGCTGTGAATACCTTGCCAAAACGGGTTCGGAAAGAACATTTTCAAAAGATACAATAAAAGGTGCTTCCCCCAAGGTTCCGCAACAGTCTAATTTCACTGACTGTGGGGTTTATGTCCTACAATATGTTGAAAGTTTCTTCAATGTAAGTTTACTCTTCCATAATTTCATATTTTGTTTGTAACTTAATTTCATTTAATAACATGAAAGGGCTAAAATTTGTGCATCGAACGAGAATTCCGTAATAGACGATCGAAGACATTTTGATAATTAACAAATAATGTTTTTTTTTAGGATCCAATAAAAAATTATACATTACCAATAAGAACATTGAAGCAATGGTTTGAAGAGATCATTGTTACTCGCAAAAGAGAAGAACTTTCAAAGTTATTAGTCAGACTAATGAATGCCACTAAAGGAGAAAGGAATATCATCCTACCAGTTCTAACATTTCCGACCCAAGAGGGTAGACTGCTTCAAAGAGCTGAAAATAATATTGAAATGAAAACTATTAAATCAGAAGCCGAGAGTAAAAAGAAGGCGGCGTCTGAAGTTGAAAGTCGAAACAATATTTCATGTCCTGCAGGGGTAGAAGAGAACACGGAGGCAATTAGCGAATTGCAGAACCGTAATACCCAACAAATTCTTTTTCAATCACCGTCGTCCAGTTCAAGTTCAAATGAAAACAGCCAAACAGATATGTCAGCTGATGGAAAGACTCCTAACAGGTTTGTTCTTCTTTTCATTATACTACGTACTTATTTTATTAATTTATTTATTCTGTTTCTTTTTATTCTTCAATTTTATTTCGTACAAAAAAATGTTCAAACATTTACAACATTTATTACAGATCGTCGAGCGAAACGATGTCATACCTGAAAGCTAAACGTATACCTAGGTTGATGCAAAGGACGTCAGAGAGTCAGGATGACAAGCAAGTTGCCAAGAAGCACAAAGGGGACTCGTTCGATTCCTGTAAATAAACGTTATTTTTTCGTTTTATATCAGTAAAGCTACAACAGTTAATCAATAATTAATAGACAGAAGAAAGAAGAAGAAGATGAAGAAGTCCGTTTACCTATGTAATAAAGTATGTAGCTAATACTTCGTAAGGTGAATAAAAAAAAAAAAACACAAAATACAAATCCAAAAGCGTATTTAAACTGTTGTTTAATGGAAATCCGGATATTGGGTGAATTTATCGATAAGACATACCTAATTATTCTAGCGACAGAATAAGGTGAACTTTATTATTCTTTATTGCCTTTGGAAAAATGTAGCTACATTATCCGGTTGTCGAATTGTTATCAAATTTATAGGAGTATATACTTAGTTTATATTGTGCTTAGAAAATAGGCACAACTAAAAAGTTTTTGTGATTAAAATTATTAGTTGATTATAAGGTACACTAATAATTGCTCTCCCTATATCTACGTTTCAAAATCAGTATAATCTTTCGTTGCCGTTCGATCAGTTTACATTATTGATTTTAAGTCAAATACTGCATCCGTACAAAACAGAAAACAGACAAATGAAAAAAATAAATAAAATTGACATATTAATACAGATGAGTTTTGGGGGCCAGTGGAAGTCAGGAAAAATAAGTTAATATCTGTTTTCTTGACAATAATTGTAGATGAATGGAAAATTATTCATTTTTTTCCCGTATAATTGCCAATATTAAAATTCAATGACTAACGGACATGATTGTCCTTCGGTGTTAGAGATAAATACATGTATACCATAATATGTATACATACGTGAATTGATACTTATAGTTATAAGAGAAACCAAGTTTTATTATTTTCTTTTTAAATTGAATTTTTTTTTTTTCAAGCCACCTCAAATTTGGCAAAAAAATATCGATCGTAATTATATGGTGCGTAATATTTTATTTAGCGTACCTTTGCATCTCAGATTTTGATCAATTATTAATTAGAATATTATTATTACCGAAATCAATTATTATACTTGTCGTATAATTTAATTTGATCTTATGAATTTTTTCTGAGACAGTTGACAAAAGAGAACAAGAAAAAATTTAAAAAAAACAAAAACAAATGAAGTTAACAAGGAAGTTATGTATGTACGCAATGAAATGAGAATGTTTTAAAATATTGTATTTTATATATGAATAATTTTCTTTCTTATATAATTAATTATTAATAAAAAAAAAAAAGAAAAAAAAACAAGCAAAGTAACAATACGCTATACCGTCAACTGCTATGGCAATTATACATATACATGTTATTTTAAGACTTGTTTTAAATTCTATAATACTTGAACGATCATATAGGTATATATTATACTATCATCGAATTGTCATAGCGGTTATTACCGTTCCTAAACAGATACTTTGAAAATTAAATAAATTTTTGCATAATTTTACATTAATAAATTAAATGATGCAGGGCTCCATAATAGCCGATGGATGATGAATAGTATAATCATTATTGTAGTTAAATATAAAGTTGTAAAAAATGCCATTACACGGTTGAAAATTTTCGATCATAATCCTAGTTTTACTTTATTTATCCTAGGCTTGAAGCCTGGCTAAGAAGTTGATGGAAAATTGAATCGTGTGGGGGTAGGTGGCTAAGTATACACTATTCATATAAAACTATCGTTATTATAGTCTGCTTAGGTATTTATTCCATTTACTTATATCATATCTTCATTATAATAGAATTATTAGTAACGACTGAGGATATCGGTTTATCTTTTATTTTTCTTTTGAATTTTTTTTTTTTAATTTTACTTTCCGCATTTTAAAGTTCGAATAAAATTTTGCTTAACTATATTTTATCGTTTATCATTTCACGCCTATTAACTCCTACTTGAATAACAAAAAACAGAAAGAATCTAATTTTTTTTTTCTTGGTCTTGTTCGACTTTGGCTACCCCCATAAACAATTCATCTTAATTTTATTTTGTAATCTCTGCTAGAATCAATCAAGTGTAAATTTTGGTATTTTCATGCACTGACCATCCGAATCACCAACGAACAACATCGCTGAGAAAAATATCAAAATATTGTTTATGATCGTGAAATGACACGGCGAAAATTTTACGTTACGTTCTCAACATCACTACATCTTTCATCGACTTGCTATAACGAATTAAAAACGCTATCTTGTCTCTATAAAACAAATAAATCTTTAATCATTTTTAATCCTTTTCAATCCTCCTTCCTGTTTTATATCCGTAGAAACTTATTTTAACGAATAATGAAGAAAAAAAAATAAAAAAATTTTGGGCACCGCATATTGGATGGGGTAGCTATATATTCATTCGTCTACAGCACATTTAGGCATAGATCATGCTATCGTATAATAATTTTTCGATACGCGCGTACGTGGTGATAACCGTAATCTATTGAAACCAAACGATTCTGTTTAATCGTACAGAGGATGTCTTGACCACTGATCGTGAAACTGACGGTTAAATTACCTACTTTTATTATTTTATTTATAATTGTCATGGCTTATGTTGCGTGATATCATTCTTACTGTATGTGTGTGATCTTTGACTGACTTTAACTTGATATTCTGATAAATTTGAAATTCATCGTAGTGTACATATACAAGTGCGTGTTACATATTTTGTGTTTGTTTTAAATGGGTTAGCTGATGTTGTATAGAATCGTACGTAATGAATGTAAATCAAAGATTAAATAGCGCGTTGTGGATATTGCGACACACGAGGACAAACGGGGTAGGTATATCCACATAGTCCAGACATATCAGACGCGACAAGCCGAAAACTATTTAAAGCTTGAAGGTATATATTTGTTAGTTTTAAATAGTGTTCAAGCGCTGCTCTATCTGAAGCGGCGGTAGATCGTTTAGAATTTAAGAAGTATGAAGGGAGTAGTAGTATGTATTAAGCTGGTAAAGTTACAATAGATTCAAGTGATCAAATGTCCAATATCAAGTACTTACAAGAATTAACAAACGAACGGATATCTTCTGTAGGATAACTCTTCGCATAAACAAATCCACAACACCTACGACCACATCTTGTGGTAAGTTAATCGAATGTGTAATCAATCAATATTAATTACAGTCATACAGTTGCAGATATTATGCATTATGAAACGAGCCATAAACTGACAATATCGCATATCAACTGTATGAAAAAGTACACAGCTTCAAATATACCTTCAGTTTTAATTTTTTTCAAAATCATCGTAGTATATTTCAAGTGAAATCTGTGTAGGGAATCGTTTCTTTTTTTATACATATATAAAACAAGATTTTGAAGGGCTGACTTTACACTTTATATGAAAACTTTAAATTTCACGGGGTGTTGGTATCATTTTAGTGAAAAAATAAAACCATGGAGGTCACTTTGCTGGCGTTGGCAATTTCAACGCTTTACATAGCCGTGACAAGTTTGATTGCTTATTGGGCTAGAAGGTATGTCGAATATTACGTCAAAGAACCTTTGATTAGATCTTTGTTCCTAGAAGGAATAGCAACAGCTGAACTGTGCGGTGCATGTTTCGAGCTTATAATCGGTAAGTTAATCACTTCGTCGCCTCATAACTATTTTCGCAAGTAATTAATTTTGCATCTCTATCTATTCGGGGTATAGGGTATTATATTCACCCATAGTACAACCAATCGAAAGTTTTGATTATACCGCAGTCTTAACTAATTAAACACATAGTTTTCTCACTATACATATGTATACCAATTGTTGATAGCCCGTAAATCGTATACGTTACCTATTCAACCAGAAATTGATATTATTTTGACATAGATGATTGACACGAACAATTTCATGGAGATACTTGTACAGGAAACAATAAATGCGTGAAGTTTTTAAAGAGGAGGTCATCAGATTTTACACGTTTATGCTTCTTCCTGAAATAAGTCAGTTTGTGAGGCATCAGTGGCTGTAGTCTGCATATTATCAGTTTGGAATTAAATCATAACGTAATATGAATTTGTATTCTAGCAGAAATGTACACTTTTGATAAATTTTCCTGTAACTTTTCCGCACGACTAACGCGACAGTCGTGGCATGCTAAGAAGATCCTATTAGCATTTGCTTTTCTTTAACATTTTTCAATCATTTCACCTATTTTCAACGTCTCATAAAATATTCAAACGAGAAAGAAAAAGAAAAGTTAAAATGAAGAAAGCAAAAAAAAAAAAAAAATATATTCGATGCAGAATTAAACTTTTTTGTTTACCTACCGCCTACGGGGTACGTCGTTCATTTTCACAGGCGATTCCCCCAGAGCTGATTTATATACCATGCAGAAAACTTTAAGTCCATCAAATTACCAATCGTTAACTTATAATACCATTTCGAAATTCTGTCTAATATTAATGAACGAATATATACAGTGGCCGACAACTGGGGCGTCTCCGTGTACGCAATTTATCTCTTCTTTTTGACGATCTGGTGGTCAGCCAACTGGGGCGATGCCACAGCTTGTCCTTATACCCACATCGAGGAAGTCGTAGAGGGTACAAAAACTGTACGAAGTGCTTTCCTCCTGATCTGGGCCGAGCTTGTTGGCGGCTTGGCCATTTTCAGATACATTCAGCTACTATGGGCCCTAGAAATTGTACCGACTCACAAGGACAGAGCTTTCGAAGATTGCACGACGGATTTACAGGTGTTAATGAAAAACGCGTTTAAAATATAAAATTATTTTCTTACTTTAAGCAAATCAATACCATAATACTATCTTTCCACAATTCTCTAGGTACCGGTAATTTACGGAGCTTTTATTGAGTGTATAGCAACATGTATTTGCCGTGTTGTTTCTCGTGGTTTGGGTGAACTAAACCCAAGGTTCAGCACCGTCATTGATTCTTTTATAGGAACTTCGCTGGTTGTTGCAGGTATTGTTAATTAATTTCAAGATCTGTATGCATAATTAAATTATAGTAGCAGTATATGTGCAAATATGCAAATGTATGATCGCTGATGGTGTGAATGACAGAATGATCAAGTTCGTAGTTTTCAATATTGAACTGACTTTAAATTTACAGCCTTTAGCTATTCCGGTGGTTACTTTAATCCAGCCCTCGCAACCTCTTTGAAATACGGATGTTTAGGAACCTCGTTTATGGAACATGTAATCGTTTATTGGGTCGGAGCATGTGCTGGATCCGTGGCTTCCATCAGCGTATATAACTCATCAGTAATTCAAAACTTCATCAAAAAACAGAAGGAAAAAGTACTTTGATACGTGGAAAAATTTAGGATTATATCATTGCACATTGATTACATTTCAAAGCGTGGGTATATCATAAATTTTTCATTCAAATTCGATGCCTTCCTTCTCGGACATATTTCGCACAATTTTTTTTTTTTATGTATATAAAAAGAGAATTAATCTCGACTTTGATTAAAATGGTTATTATTATTATTATACTATGTTTAGAAGCTGCTACTCGATAGTACCTAATTACACATAGAATATATCATTGTATAGTTGTGAGAAATTTCGAAATTCCTTTCCTAACGGTTCTAGTATTCACAGATTCCGTTGAGTGACAGCTAGTTATAAGGGCCTCGCGCAAGTGAAGTCTGTGATTTATGATTTACAAACGTTGGCTATCGGTCTTCAGACGTGACTGGTATGAGACCACGAAACGTACACGGAATAGAAAATCTCCTGACAATTATAAATAATCTTTCCCTATCGAATTTGTGAATAACATTTTCATCAAAAATATATAGGTATATTTATAGTCTAGACCGCATGTATCAACATCTACGAATGCCAAAATCGGGTTTAACTCTATTCGCATTAATTCTTGTAATCCTATCAGTCGATCAAGTCACTTTTCAAACGGATTAATCATCCACAGAAATATTATACAATATCTTTAACTATTTATGGTGGTTGCGTCTGAAGATTATAGTAGCCACAGTTACAAGTATTGGATTTTACTTCATGCAGTTTGTGACTTCCTTATAATTAGCTTATAGGATACCAGCGGTTTGAAGCTTTAACTAAAAGAGTCTAGAACCAGAACAGCTTTAGTGCTACCTTCGTAATTTCTTACTTGAAAGAACATGCAACCGTACTGGTATAAGTGTAGATACAGACAGGAGATTTGAGATTGTAATTATGTGAATAAAAATATGAAAATATATATTCTTCCGAAAAGATGGCTTGTTTGTTATTATTATTACTTTTTTTTTTTAATCATTTTTTTTTATACGTATAAGTAAACTGAACGATGTATATATTGGAAAATTTAATTTGTTGTGTAAGCAGTGCTAGTGAACAACATCCGCTTCAAGTGAATATAAATTTTCTCTTGATTAACGACCACGTGATTTCAAGACTAATTTATTATATGCTCGTAAAGTGTTGGGATCCCTAAAGTTGGTAGGTACCTAAATCCTCAAGAAACTTTACTTTGACAAGTTGAAGGAATCACTGGACAAGGGAGGTAAATTATAAATAATTGAAAAACTTTAAATCTGTCACGTTAAACGACTGACGACGACCACCACCTGCAGCTGATGAAAATTCACTCGTCTAAAATAACTCCAATTTACTTTCGGATTAACGTCTTCCGTCCGACCTTGATCGTATAACCCCTCTCAAATTTACAACACGGGCAACATCCCAGGCTGAAAAGAAAACGTATTGCACTGCTTTTGAAAATGTGAATTTATTCAATAATATTGAAATAGTGATATTTTTTCGAAGGCTTTTTCAGTGGAATCATTTTTATACGTCAGTTAATAATTAACTGCAATATGTTTAAAATATTTGCATCTATTATATTATTATCCAAGTATAATATCACCTGCAGAGTGAATTACCTTAGTACCTTAAGTTATCTCTTTTATGCATTAGACGAAGCTGTTTCGCCTTTACTTTTTAAGGTCTCATGGATAATCCACGTGACTTGGCAATAGGCTTAGCCAAGTATAATATATAGAAAAATGTTGTAGGTACAATACGTATTGAAGACTGGTTTTGCACTTTCGGAGGGTGTAGTTACGACCGTGTGTCACGAAGAAATTATTGGATCGTATAGTAAGTATGTGTTAGTCAAGCCACGTGGTAAGGGAACGTGCGGTAAACCCGCGTGATATTTTACCTTAGGTACTTTAATCTTGTGAATTGGATTAGGCTAATTGCATTAGATGAAAATCTAGGGCAGCTAGTTAGGTAGCAGCAAGGAGTTCTTGAAATAATACCATTCGAGAGCTCGTTCATTGACAGTCTTTTGTTTTGGAATTGGCATTTCACAGTTTACAAATAGGTTCAAATTTTACTTTTTGTTTTATTTTATTTTCCTTGTCCCTGAAAAAGTATATTGGCTTAGTTTGTTCATCGTAGATGATAAAATATCAAGTTTAAGTCTCAGCGAGACGAAAGATGACGAAAAAGTTTGAGTTCAATTGGCAAATCGAGGTTCCCGAACTTCTAAGAAACGGTACAACTTTCGATCGATGGTTCGAAGATAAGGAAAACACGGAATACGAACCCGATTGTTTGTTCAAAGTTGATGAGTATGGATTCTTCATTTATTGGAAGAGCGAAGGAAAGGTAGTCAATTAAAACTTGTCCAAAACAGTCCCCTTGTATTACTAGCCTCTTTAGGCTTTTTCTTCTCTTCTTCTTCAAGAGTAAATTGAAATCACTAGATCGTTAATAATACTCAACAAAGTGCAGCAAGGCTCTCATTATCATTATTCGAGTAAAATTCATTTGTGTTATTCTCCCTACTCCCTTACCTCTACGCATCCCTTTGTCACTTAATTTGCTACACGCCTCACCGAAGATACTTCATTAAGTCTTATGTCTGCACCGTTCCTCTGACATTTACGTTGCGAAAAGATCGAGCGTCTGTCAAAGCGATGAAACCAGAGACGCAAATATTGTATTGAAATGATGTAGGCATAAGGCAAACAGAATTCAAAGATCCTATAAACAGACTAACATTACGGCATTTTCAGGACGGTGATGTCATAGAGTTGGCCCAAGTTAGTGATATAAGATACGGAGGGACGCCCAAGGTAAGCTCTATAAACTTTTACGTATATTATCTTTCATCTACGAGTCTAGACGCAAGATGATCACTTGTTTTCACAATAAATTTACGAATCTTTCAAGGATCCAAAACTATGCAACAAACTGAGCAAGCATGGTACCACCGAACAGCTGGATTTGAAAAGTTTAACTATCTGTTCCGGGACAGACTACACCAACATACATTATCAGCACGTCGTTTGTCCAGACGCGCAAACGGCTAAGGTATTTGTGATTTTTTTCGAACAAAAAAGTCCAACTCTGGAAGGAGAGATTTGAGAGAGCCACGTGCACCATGAATCCATGATAAAGCCACATATATCGAAATGGACTCATTGACCATATGAAAGAATATACGAAAATATATTATTGACTGTTATTTTATGCGAGGAAAGTCAATGAGGCGTGACATAGAGATTCATGTACCTACTCTTGAGAATATCTACGTCAAGGAGCTCCTGTTCAGACGCAAATATTGATGTGTACTTGAACAGGAAATTGAAAAATAAAATATTGGTTTTTATTTATTCATATTTTAGGACTGGCAAAGTGGACTGCGGTTGATTACGCACAATACGAAAGCCAGTAACGTTTGCCCTAGAACTCAGCTGATGAAGCAGTAAGTTGAACTCATATTGTTTCAATTTCGGGAATAATCTGCATGATCATATCGTATAGTTATCACGCTTAAGTATAACAGGCTGATTAACTTAAGTTAACGACTTTGGTTACCGGTTATTATCATTACAGTTGGAAAAGGTTGAGTTTTTCCGTTGATCCGAAAGGAAAAGTTCCGGTTAAAGTTATTTCGAAAACCTTTGCGTCAGGAAAAACAGAAAAACTCGTTTACCAAGGGTTGGCGGATTTAGGATTACCAAGTGGCAAGGTAAGTTAGATTCTCGTATATTTTTACCATCGTTCATCTCACATCTCTGTATTTTTATCCTGATTTTCCGAAAGATGCAATAATCAATTGTGTACCCATACCTATAGACAGATATTTAAAAAAAAGTTTAAATTTATCGAACATCGTCAAATTCAAGAAGAAAAAAAAAAAAAAAAAATAATAATTTAACAATGAACAAACTATTCCAGAGCGATAAGATCGAGCCAGAAGCTTTCACGTTCGACAAGTTCTACTCTTTATATCATAAGATCTGTCCGAGAAACGACATCGAAGAACTATTTCAATCGATGTGAGTATCGTATGTTATTTTCCCCACTGGTCAGTTGATTTTAAGATCTATAAGGAGGATAATATTTTGTCACAAGCACCAAGCAAAAAGCGGAAACCATCAACCTTGAGCAATTGATCAACTTTATGAATGAAAAACAGAGGGATCCAAGACTCAACGAAATCCTATATCCACTTTACGACGAGAAAAGATGCATAGAAATCATCAACGACTACGAGCAGGATGAGAAAGCCAGATCAGAGAGTAAGTCTTTTATTATTTCATTTCCGTAAGAGAACTACGATTCGAAAATATTCGAGTTCGGATTTACAGAGAAATACTCGTATATAACCAGCTATAAACATGACAGTTTTTAAAACGAAAGTTATTATCTATTATATGTAGAAAAATTGACGAAAGATGGATTCATCCGGTATCTTATGTCCGACGAGAACGCACCCGTATTTTTGGACAAACTTGAAGAATGGATGGACATGGACCAGCCCCTGTGTCATTACTACATCAATTCAAGCCACAATACTTATCTCAGTGGAAGACAAATTGGTGGAAAAAGCACCGTTGAAATGTATCGACAAGTGCTTTTGGCTGGTTGCAGGTAACTATTAATTATACCGTTAATAGAATGATTTACCGCGAAATGCAATTGTGTATATCGATTTGTCTCTTCAGATGTGTCGAGCTTGATTGTTGGGATGGGAAAGGTGAAGATGAGGAACCTATAATTACCCACGGTAAAGCTATGTGCACAGACATCCTCTTTAAGGACGTGATTTACGCTTTGAGAGACACGGCTTTTGTGACGTCTGATTACCCGATCATATTGAGCTTCGAGAATCATTGTTGTCTGAAGCAGCAGTACAAATTAGCCAAGTATTGCGACGAGATATTGGGGGACTTGTTGCTATCGCAACCGCTGAAGGATTATCCGGTAAGCATACCTATATATTGTTTTATAAAAATTAGTCTTTTTCCTTTCAAACGTTATGAAACGATCTCATAACTTGGGTACTTCTCTTGATATTAATGTCTCATATCATTTGTCAACTAAATTGTCGCAATGTTGTTTCTTGCCACTTCAATCGTTTTCGTAACCGTTAAATAAATATTATCATTCGTTAAATCGTCGAGATTTATATTTGGCCAAGGAGCGGCTTCTTTATGATCACTGAATTCTAATTTTAAATATGTTCCAGCTGGAACCTGGTGCTCTACTGCCACCACCGAGTGCTTTGAAGCGAAAGATTCTCATAAAAAATAAACGGTTAAAACCGGAAGTCGAAAAAGTAGAGTTGGAATTATTCCGGTCAGGTCAATTTGAAGCAAAGGATGAAGTAGTGGAGGATGCAAGTGCCCCGGCTGGACCACCCAAGGTAACTATTACATTACATTTATATTAACTGGGCGATAAAAATCTGAACTTGAACCACTATTTTCTTTTTGTACATTGTTGAACTTTGCTCTGTGGGAAAAGTTTTTGACTGCACGTTTTCATCGCGGCATAACTAATGAGGCTTCGTTCTCGAAGTATCTGTTGGTTGCTTGTAATTGCTTTAATGCATATATTTAAGGATGGGAGATATATTTTCAATCGTTGAAAGTTAGAGGACTGTTTGATAACAAAAATAACTCGTTTTTGAAGGCAACAGGAAACGAGTAGGATAAAAAAATCTTTATATCTCCTATTTTAGAATCACGAGTATTATCCTCGTAAGAAATCTCGGAATAGCCTAGCTTCAGAGAAATCGGTTTGGTTTCGTTCATTTCCTCAAAGTGACGTGCGTCAATTTTTACCAGAAAACTTTACGAGATTGTTGAAATTGGATGAGATATCCGACTGTTGGTGAAATTGAAACGATTCGAGATCGAATGTACGCGCACACATATATCATATGTGTGTTCATGTATCTGTCTTAGCTTATCTTTAAGTGAAATTCCGAAACTTTGATTTGACTGACAATATCGTTGCGTTGGCGGTTCAGGTAATGGCATTTGTCATTCTGATCTGGTCCTTTGTAGGAGGAGGTTCCAGTAGATCCAGCCGCCGCTGGTCCTCCTGGAGAAGGAGGTGCCGAGGGAGAAGCACCCCCCATTCAATACAGCGGGAGTACAATGGCCTGCCATCCTTGGCTCTCTTCAATGATCAATTATGCTCAACCCATAAAGTTTCAGAGCTTTGAAGCCGCTGAGAGTAAGTTATGCTGACAACTTGGTATATTAGTATGTCAATATTTCAGATATGAATTCTTTCCAGCCGTGTAAAAAGCCCAAGGTTCGATGATCGGTATATTTCATTGAAAAATTTTTGTCTAGAGTTTTTGCTTGTGTCCAATTTTTTTGGCGACAGATTTTTTTATTATCTTGAAAACTGGTTAAGAGTAAAATTTCATACACGAATTAACAATTTTGATTACACCAGACTTTCTCTGGCTTCTTGTTATTGAGTTAGAGATCGGTGTGCCTTGTCTGACATTTGTTTTTTATTTTTAACCATAGACGATTATATTTTCAGAGAAAAACATTCATCACAACATGTCGTCATTTTCTGAAACTGCTGCTCTCAACTACCTGAAGACTTCTTCAGTTGAGTTCGTTAATTATAACAAGAGACAGATGAGTAGAATTTATCCAAAAGGTACGAGGGCAGATTCATCCAATTACATGCCACAGGTAGGCGTTTCAGTTCATATTTTCCTGTGTCTCTTCTCGGCTCTCTTTGCTCAGCAAAATTCGTCCAACCGTATCCAATTTTATTTCACTCTATACAACCGAGACTTGCTTTTCGTTAGCTCGTTTGATCTTTCGTCTACTGAGTCTTGACGAGGTGGTAAATTTCGTTGGTGCAGGTATTTTGGAACGCCGGAAGTCAGATGGTAGCATTAAACTTTCAAACACCCGATTTACCTATGCAACTAAACCAAGGAAAGTTTGAATACAACGGAACCACAGGGTATCTTTTAAAGCCAGACTTTATGCGAAGACCTGATAGAAGTTTTGATCCTTTTTCCGAGGACGTAGACGGCGTCATCACTGCTCAGTGCTCCGTGCAAGTAAGTCCTACGAAATACTTTTAAAGCCGTAAAATTATTAAGTCTCTTACCTTCGCTGTTATTGCTATTGTATAATAATACTTAGAAGTTGACAAGTGTCTGAGATCTCTTTACTCTTTGAAATACTCGTCTACGCCCACTGACGCGATATCTTCGCCGTTGACTCGAGACCAGCGAATTACTATCAATAGATTTTATACTGAGACATCAATGGTGTTAGGTGTACGTAAGCTGTTTCGCAGAAATAGGAGTCAGCCGTCTGAACAACTGATCGGATTCTATTAGCAAAGTTTATTCGTTTTGATACTTGACTTTTTGTGGGTCTAAAATTATTGAAAAAGTAAATTTTACCAGTTTCGATACTTATATGCGAATGTAAAGTACAGTCGGATTCCTACCACTGAATTTTATTTCCAATTATCAATCGACAGGTAATTGCCGGACAATTCTTATCCGATAAAAAGGTTGGAACATACGTAGAAGTGGATATGTACGGTCTGCCAGCCGACACTATCCGAAAAGAATTCAGGACTAGAATGGTACCTGCTAACGGATTAAATCCTGTATACAACGAGGATCCATTCCTATTCAGAAAAGTAGTACTCCCAGACTTAGCGGTGCTCAGAATTGGCAAGTTGTTTAAATATATAAACATGCACTTGAAAGGGTACTAAGAATAGGTACTTGAATCTACAATCCGGTCGATTGCTTTTAGCCAACTTACCACGAATGGAAATTTTCAAAAGATTAATATTTTGGGTAAATTCACAGGAGTTTACGAAGAAAGTGGAAAATTACTGGGGCAGAGGATCCTTCCACTTGATGGTCTTCAAGCAGGCTATAGACATATATCTTTAAAAACAGAAGCCAATTTTCCTATGGCGTTGCCTATGCTCTTCATCAATATTGAGTTGAAAATTTACGTTCCTGATGGATTCGAGGGTAAGTTTCGCTTGCGGGAAATGATCGATAAAAATCGGCAGATTAATAACTCTTTGGTGATCATGATTCAATATCTGCAGACCTAATGACCAGAGGAATTGTTCGATTTCAGATTTTATGGCAGCTCTGTCAGATCCCGGAGCTTTTAACAAGGGTGCGGAGAAACGTGATGAGGCAATGAAGGGGTTGGGTATCGAGCAGGCTGACACGAAAGCCGAAGCAGAGAAGAAAAAGAAAGAGGAGGAAGCAAAGAAGGGTTTGTTCCCTTTGATTTTGATTTTTCTTTTGATTTTCTCATTCCATGGCTATTTGCCCACCCAGTGTTTACCTGTGTAATTAAATCGCCACTTTGATTACTGACGTAAGAATGAATATCGCCTCTGGGTACATGCATAACTTTCCTTCTATTCCGAAGATTTCCCGCCCCATTTTACCGTCAATCATTTTCTCGCGTTCAGATAATTAAATATAAGTAAAAAAATGTTTTTAAAGTTCATGCAAATTTTGTAATTCTAAGAACTTTGAACTTTGAATATCATGTTTAGCCGAATTTAAACTCGATCCGATAACGATGGAGTCATTGAAGCATGAGAAAGGATTTGCTAAGACCGGTAAAAAGCAGCAAAAGGAGCTGGACACGTTGAGAAAGAAACATTTAAAGGAGAGACAGACGATGCAAAAAAACCATTGCACTGCAATTGAGAAGCTGGTCAAGGGCAAGGAGTAAGTAATAAATCTACGACGGGATTAATTTTATTGAGATAAATTATAGACGAGTACTTTAAGGTCCACGTCTCGATGGCTTTCCTTTTCGTGATAATTTCGGACTATACTTAATTGGTTAATTAATCTTTAGCAAAGCAGCTTTGACACAGGATGCGAACGTTAAAAAAGTGGTGAACGAACAGACCGCACAATGGTCAGCAATGATGGAAAAGCAAAGGAAAGAAGAATGGGAACTGCTTAAAACCCATGCCCAAAATTCACGAGATGAATTGAAGAAATTAATCGAAGTTGTGCAAGCAGCGCAGAATAAACAATTGCAGGTGAAACAGGACAAGTAAGTTGTACGCCTGAAATTCGAGGTGTTGAAACGATGGAGTTGTTGCAGAGTCCCTTTTACATTTTTTATTTTTACTTAAAAACTAAAAACTGAATGTTTTACGTTGTAGAGATATCAAAGATATGAATGCGAATCAGGCAAAATGCTCAGTGGAGACATCGAAAGAAGTTATGAATGACAAAGCGCTAAAGACGAAAGGAGAAAAGGACAGGAGGCTTAGGGAAAAGCAACAGGCTAATACTAAAAAATTTATGGAAGAAAGGAAAACCGTACAAATTAAACAAGGACGTGAAAAAGAAAAGTTGAAAGTTACCCACGAGAAACAAGTCGTTGATTTGTCGACAGACATCGACATGGTGAGTAATCTCATCAGTTGAGTAATTGATGCATTTCCTTATCTTGAATAGTAATTGGACTTATTTTTCATATTACTTTTATTACAGACTGTCGAAATGTACAAGAATGAACAGGTCGAGTTTGACTTGTCCTCGAAGACAGAATTTTACGTATAAATTTAATGAAATTATTCAGGGTAAATGAAAATATGTATAATTTTTACTCCGAAAATACACAGAGAATTAAAGAAGTTTTAATTGATAATCATAGCAGAGCCAGATTTTCAAATGTTTGATGATTAAATACCTCAATCGTAAAACGTATTAATTAACCATTAATCAGTTGCGAGTTTACCAGCTGACATTTTAACCCCTTTTTGTTTCATGGACGTTTTCCATCCCTAGTATAGTATCCTTGATTGATATGCCCTGCATTATATCGAAGGAAAATTTCTATGTACCCCAATGTCATAAATAAATACTGACGTATAGCTACCGTTGATATTTTATTATGACAATGTCAAATCTTCTACCTAATGATTTTAAGATGAAAGCATGTTTCTATTGTATAATTTATGAGTATCCTAAAAACAAAGAACCCCCGGGGAGTAAAGGGACCGAGGATTAACCGGATACAACTGTGAAATGAAGGATGAATTTTTCCGGTTAGATTTTACAAATGCAGAGATGTTATTAAAATTTTTTTAAATTGTTACACGTATTCATGTCTCGGATATATACGATGAAAAATTGAAACTGGTTGCTTCGCGAAAACAAACAGGTTTCGCGATATCAGATTACGACTGAGAGTAATACAGTCACGTCAGAATGATGCAACTTTCAATTTTCACTGGCTAGTTGCCGCAGGTGACTCACAGTAAGATGGAAAGGGTTTTGCTTTAAACAAGAGAACAGATAATTCACGTTATGTAGTATTTGCATGAAGCTCAGACGTGACTTTCGCCCGCCATTGTATAATCTTAAAAAAAATTTTTTCCTCTGCAGCACGTTCGAAACTCTTGCGATTCGTTTGCATGAATTTCCATAAATATTACCATCAACTCAGACTCTACAAATCTCCAAGTCACACGCATCTAAATAAATGCTGTATGTTACCTAGGTTATACGTTTTTTGATGACAACCAATTTTACAAAATCAGGGAGACTCTCGGCGATTAATTGCACTTAGGCCTATAGTCGCCTCTCGCTCATATTCTTTACGATGAAAAGCTAACAGGATATGATCGTGATTAACGATCCAGCCGTGAAATCTCTTCATGTGTATGTAAAAGCCCTTTATGAAAGTACCATTGACTGTCTAATTTGTAACTCTATATCAAATTAGTACAGAGACCACCATGGGGACCAGTGAGGCAGAGAAAAGGTGGGTTTCTGTTAATTTAGAATCCTTAGAATTACACGTTTTCGTTACCAGGCCCGGTTTTGCGTGCAATTGAGAAGCGGAAAACAAGGTTTGTGCTCGCACAAAGCATTCTAATTTTACATAAAAAATAAAAAATAAAAAATTACTTTTGTCTGGGTAAAAATAAGAATCGATTCACAAGATCCTAAATTTAAATATTGTGAAATGATCTGCCCATTGAGTTTTGGTATAATGAAAACTAATCTATTTTGTATATTGGATTCATTTCCCACACACGTCATAATATGATTGAGGTAAATAATCTAAATTCCATTTACGTATATTTTCAAAAAGGTTTTTAATTTTTATTAAATTCTTCGTGTGTGTTCCCGAGCTTAAGCCAAAACACACTCCGCTTATATTTTATGGGTTATATTTGGAGACTCTGTTTACCCAAGGGACAACGGGACATATTTGCCTTGTCAGACTATACACAGTAATTTACTCAATAATAACAAACTAAGGAGTAGGTATTACGTAATAACAATAACAATAAGGGAACGCCTATGCCATAGGCTATGACCGAGCAAGGGAATACTTTTGTATGTATATGTACTGCGAGCCGAGTGACGATGAAAATGAAATAAAATTGAATGGTTAGGTACGAGATGGAACTAAGATTGATCAAAGAGGTTCTCAGCTGACAATACATATTCTCTGATATTCTCTCTCCCTTCCTATAGTGAAATTTCGATTCAATAGCTATTCGCTAAAGGGGTGTGTAGTTTCATATTAATAGAACCATTTCGTTGCAAAATAGATCGTTGGTATAAAAAAGTGCCAAAAATATTGTGTCAAAATTATTTTTCGGATCGTAGCCTATACTTCGTAGATAATTTTCCTTGACCGGAATATTATACTGTCTTGAGTCTTGGTCAGAGAATTCGGAAGTTAGCAATACATTGGTAATCCGAGTTGAAAAGCGGTAAAGTATATAATGCTCGAAAACATGTTAGTTTGCTGACTCCAGATATTAGAGAAAATTTTTCTATGAGTTCTCGGGGTCGCCAATAAATAGTCTAGACGTTGCGACGCGACGTCATTTGTTGGAAAACACCAGCGTGAAATATTGTAATTAAAATAATGAAGAAATGAAAAAAATGTAATCGCTCGCCGAGCTGTTAGGTTGAAATATATCACTGGGATGAGCAATTGATTGTCCGATTATTTGACACCCTGTGTGGTCGAATATATGGTGCACGTTGTGATTTGTTGTAACCCAGATTTTGTATAGCCTGTAGGTGATTTTTATTTTCTTTTCTTTTTTTTAAATTGACCAATTTTCCGAGGAAGAATCGAAGAAATTTAAAGTATAAACGACAAAGGCTCGCAATCTTGTGCCTGACACGCATCTCGAGGCGACCCTTCGTTTATTTTTTCCTATTTTATTTTCGTTCAAAAAAAGTAGAAGAAAAGAAGAAAAAAAAAAAAAAAAAATTCGTTTGGCCCATCAAGATGAGAAATTTAAACGGTGGTAAAGTTGTTTACGCAAACGTGCGTCAGATTGAGTGTAAAAACAACATTTCCCTAAATAGGTGTTTGACTGTATAGGTACCTACTCCATTATTTTGGCTCATTCCTTCTCAACCATACTGGACACCCTTATAAGTGGTGAACGTTAATGTATACAATGTATAAGCAAAAAAGGTAAGAGGCAGGTAGCTTTCACCCTCGAATTACCCATTTGTCGTATGAAATTGCTTTTCTCGACCAAAAATTAATTCTCCGAAGGGTCCAACCCCTACAATCGTTTACATATCATTCTATCGGGTGTATTTTATGGGATATTGCTTCACAGCTTTATCCAAACATATAAAAATTTGAAATATCAAATAGGCTGGTCACCGGCTGACAAAAACTTCGTGAGGAACTCTGAGATAAGAATTTGATAGCGATGATTCAATTCTCTATCTACGGTATACCATACCTATCTCACACCAAGAAATCAAAGAGGGTCGGCAGTAAGTCGAGGAAATATTTCAACCTCCTCAAGGACACCCCGTGGACACACAATGGAAGCACACCCGACAGAATAAGGAGGGTGAAATAATCATATATTCCAATGAACAGAAACCGTCGCTGTGTACCTCTTTGGATAGAATGTCCTGTCCAGGTTCTCTGGTATTCTTCGAGTTTCAATTTCCACAGCCCAGGAAATGAACTAATAATAAAATCTCACTCATGATTTCCGACAGCCAATATTTACCGCTTATTTTGAAAAATTATTTCATTCATTATATCACCAGCACAGCACATACCTATATCCACAGAATTTCCACTCGAGACTATCAAGATCCCAAGAAGTTGCACAATATTTAAATTCTTTGAATAAATTCTCCATCTGTGACGTAAGGGGCGAAAAAATTAATTTTCAATAAGTTTCCTGAATTGGTCCTCATAGTACAGAGGCCAGGATCGGGTAGTCTTGCAGCCTGAAGTGTCTACTCGAATTTTGGATGGTACCTACCTAAATCACAGTTGTGACTCTTACCATAAATTATCTGACCGTATATTTTCACGGACAGTGTTGTGAATCGAAATATAAGTCAATTAGTAAAGGTGTCAGCGAGGAAAGTTTTTTTAACGGATAAACTCCGGCCAGGATCTACATACGACAAATTGTCCCTGTCAACCACAGGGAAACGAAGTTTTATTGACGGAACAGCTTCTTGACACGCTCACTCGCGGTAAGCCGAAATTATATGAACGATGGGATGTTAGGGGAAATGTATTTATGTAAACTTGAATAGTTCCTATTTGTACTTGAGCATTTTTTTTTTTTTTTTTATTACAAAAAATATTCTGAAAAGCCATTAAATCGAAAAGTATTCCGTTGGCATTTCAACTTCCTATAAGAACCAATATATTATATTGGACGTATTGTCGTCATTTCAAATTACATCCACAATGTAATAATAAAGCTTTTCAATACGGTGGTCTGATGGTGAAATTAAAGTTTTGTCCATACCAATAAAGCACGTTTAATCGCTCGCTAGCCCCAGTCCATGGAGTAATTCTCTTTGAAGTTTAACGCTATGCTTGAAATTCGCATTTGTATTATGTTTCTCTGCGTTTAATGTAAAACGATATTTGTAATTTTCTGTTTACTTTTTTCAAAATTGAACGAAGGCCTTTGAGTCTTGAATGAAAATTAAACGGCGTGATTCTTTGAGGTAAAATATATTTCTGTTTTTTTTTTTTTTTTTTTTTTTTCTCTCTTTTTTGTTTTATAAGAAAAAATTTCAACACTCCAAATAACTGGTAACGGGATTTTTGTTGACTAAAATGTTGGAAAAATAACTGAGGTCAAAAGCCTGGATGTTATTTCATCTTTCCAGAGGAATTTAATGGGGCCATTAAGATGGTAAATCTTATGTACCTATAATAATTTTTTTATTTTTTTTTATAGCAAACGATCAACCTCAGCGCTCAATATCGCGTTGTTATAAGTAGGTCGTTACTCATTTGCAAATTTTAAACGAGTAAATCTTTTCGACAAAATTGTATACTTTCAGTGTCTGGAGGGAATAAGATAAATAGAAGAGTATAAATAGTATTACCACCCCGATTCTGAATGAAAGTGAAAAAAGATTTTCGAACTCTTTCAGGGAGAAATAGACACCGACTTTCCGGAATCCACTTTGACCTTTTTATTTATTCTGCACATGGCTCTCCCATTCATCGAATGAAAAGTGGTATAAATCTCATCTGTCATTGTCACCTGGTATCGATATTTGAATCCTTTCAATATGCTTTTGAGTTTTGTTTAAATTTCAAATATTCACTGTAAAAATCCATCTGCAATGATAAAATCCAATGTATTTAATCCCGTAATTTAATTCGACACGAAAACTTCCTAAAAGCCCGGCTTCAAGCTGACGATTAGATTAAACGTTCAACTCTTTAATTAACCTATTTTATGACAGCCTGAAATTATTTGATAGTTCAGTAACTGTTGCTTCGTTACATCCACTGATTGAGATCTCAAATCGGCACAATACTGAAACACAATTCTGGGACAGGATATTCTCTATGATACATACGTATCATAATCAAGATGAATGATGCGTGGCCTAAACGGTTCCCATATAAGGAATTGTATCATTCACTTTCACGTCCCGAGTTAGTAAGGCATTCAACATAGTCAGCGAGATTTATTTCAATTTTTTATTTTTTCATTTCAAAAAAGGTTTAGTATATGTCGTTTGAATGTGGTCATATCTGCTTGAAAGCGGTAATTCAGCTGAAATTGAAGGACCAGTGAATGATTTTAATTACAGACGAGGGAAACAGTTTACAAGTAATTGGATACGAACTCATTTTGTACACATGAAACAGCCACCTGAACTTTATACCTAGTTGCATAAATCTCGTTAGTACAATTAATGGATTCAGGGTATCTATTCGGATATTTCTTACTGGTTTTATCTTCGAGTTAAGTGTTCACTTAGTTATAGCCGAATGATTAATGGGATAATAATTGTTCTAGTGATCGACACGAAAATACTCTATCGTGCAATTCGCATAATCACATATAATCACGTTTACAGATACGTTTGAAATTATTGAGAATTTTCAAACGACAGAGTATTGGGGATGAGACATTCCTCAAAAGTTTTTTTATCTATAACATACTCAAAAATTGCACATTTCGGAACTACTTTACGTACATTGGAAATCGCATCTCATGTATTCTCTTGACCGATTTTCATCTTCAAAATTTTTCACGTGAATAATAAAATCGCGATTTCTACTTAACAGATTTTCCAACAGTAAAATATCAACGCTTCAATTTGTTCATAGATTATCGTATCTCATACAGTTATCTACACCATGGGTACACGCGTTAGATTTTTAAATGTCATAATAGCATATAGGTGTTTAATCTATTACGCCTGAACATAAAGGAAAAAGTGTAACGCTACGAGTGGTTGTTTAATATATAGAATTTTTTCTTTTTTTTTTCTTTTTTTCGAGGATTATCTTGGCATTTATATTTTTAGCACCTGTGAGCATCTGGTGCATAGCTTACGCGATTGTATAAACCTTCACAACGATATATAGTATTTTTAGAATTATTATTTCTGTGTTCATCGTCGCTCGGATGAACACACAAAAATGCAACTTTCGTCTGAATAAATAGGAATTCGTTTTCTACTAATCGATAAATATATTTCATAACTTGAGAATTACTTCATCTTGATAGATAAGAACGGTTCCGACAAGTGCAAAGCTTTCAAGTCGTAAAAATAGCTGACAAGAAATACCCACTTCTGCGGTCTAGCTTACAGTCAGTTGGCCATAATGCCAGGTCTTATACTGTATGTTTTATTATGACTTCCAACAATCTTGTATCACCGGTATTGTTGATATAGCTATGAAATATATCACGTACCCGGCTCATGCCATGTTTTATTACGTTAGTCCGATATTGTAGAAAGCTCTGCTTTTCGCGAGTCTTTGACCATCGATCAGACCGACACTGAGATTTTTAGATCTAAAGCACAGCGCTGTACAAGTCTTTGATGAGAAAAATGTATCTAACGATTATTATATCTGTTTGATAATAATTAAGAATATTAAATGGACAGTGAAAATAATTTGTAGGTATATTTAAACGCATAATTGTTCTAAATTAGTATACGCTTGTACGTTTGCTGTTGTCTGTAATTGAATTTCGGACGCCTGGAGTAACAGCATTATTAATTACAGCTCAAACGCGACACCGAACGTCACGCTATCCGTTGTAAATTAATATTCCAAGCTATGCCATAAATTTCATGCGTCTACTAATTGTTGCTGCAGTATTGGTTAGATAAATTCTCGACTCTACAAGGGATGCAGTTTTCAATAAATTCTCATGGACAGAAATATCATTTTTATTTCTATATGAATTAAATATTAAATTATTTATCGCCTTATTTTCCGGGCTCGAATCTTTAAGACTAATAATTCATCGACCGTGCAGGCTTAAAAATGGTTAATTATTATCAGGCCATGTCAGGTATTTATCTATGTAGTATAATATACCTAAACTTTGTTCCTGTTATATGTATAAGAAATACTAAATTTTTTTTTTTTTTTTTTATATATATAGACTGTGATGTGAATGAGTTGTCCTCGCGTGATATCTAAGGCAACAATAAACATTGACAGGTTTACCGAGGTGTTAATATACAGACGATGATAGAATAACTATAGTCAATTTTGTGAATACGCATATAAACATTGTTTTACCGCATAGTTTACCACTGTTGGTCTTGTATTATATTATAATACGTAACACGTGGTGGCCTCCGTTAAAGTTTTACAACTATAACATATCTATATCTCTCTCTCTCTCTATATATATATATATATATATATATATATATATAGCGGAATGCTATTCACATATTATTTACAATTGCACGTGTCACGAATTAATAATTAACTATACCTACCGTCGTTGTAGAGTTGCAATCCGAACATAATCACAGAATTGTTAAAGGATCAATTTCAAATTTCATTCGCTTGTTACAAAGGATGAATAATCAACTTGCTAGCCGAGTTGAAGAGTCTTTGTAATAATGGAAAGCTATACTTAATATACGAAGATTCTCGGATCCGTTTTGCCATTCAAAAATTCTTGAGTTTGTCTTACAGCATCTTGTAGATTGTTTCGGACTTATCAAACAATTCAGTCATTTATCTTTTCAAGAGGAATCTTTGGAGTTCTAACGAGGTAGTATAATCACTTGATAAGATATAATCGGCAAAAAATAGTACAAATAGAAGATCATTCTGGTTTTCTTTTATCTTTCATTCCATATTAAAGCAATTTCGTTTCTTCTATGCTTCCGTCCTAGGAGACGTAGTCGTAGAAAACAAATTCACTTAGTTATGAGTTTCGTTCTCGGGTTAGAAAGGGGGGAGTTTCGTCATTTTCTATAACTGTCTTTATTTTGTCTCTCACTCTTACGTGCTATAACTTTTGTCTATGACTAGTGTTTTCTGTTATTATAGATTTCGATATGGTCCATGAAAATAAAGGGTAGGTATGTAACAAATTATATTTATCTATTTATATCGATAGCAATATCAGAATAACGAGGTAGACGGTGAATAATGGAACATGATAACGGCGGAGGTATAAAGTACTATATATACATAACTAACTAGAAAAAAAAAAATTCTTATGAATAAAATTAAAACTTCAAAAGTGATGGAAATTTTTGTGATCCAAGATTTTCATCTCACTATTATGCAAATTTTTTACTTTTAACTTACGCCATTCATTATAAGAATATGTTTAGAGATTTTCAGCTATGAGACTATGAAATTTTCTATTCGATATTGCGGTTTTTGCCTCTGTTTAGAAATATTGAAGGTCTGCAATAGGGTCACATGTGGCGATACACCATATTGTGGATTTTTAATGTATGTGTATAATATCTACATATATTCCACGTGTATATATCCAACCGTCTGTTTCCCTCGTAGTTTGAAATCGATTTCGTATCGTCAAACGTTTTATTTTTTTTTTTTTTTTTTTACGTTCTAAAACTTTTACCACAAAAATGTTACATCCTTCGGATAGATTGTGCTGGCTTGGAAATTGCCAGATGTAATACTGGCTGGCCTAAATTTTATTCAGTTAAAATCCGTCTCGGCTCTAGTTATTCCCATAATTACATTACGGTATACGCCTCATTCTCTCCTCAGCTCTACCAATATAGTGAGGGCCTGCAGAGCTCGTTGAACTACTCGCTTCTGCTAGAGCTAAGTAAGTCGTAAAAACTGGATAGAATTTCGTGGCAGGTTTAACTTGACTGTAATTTTATTTCGTCACGTAGGTACTTAAACCTGAAACATTTCTGTCTACGTATCTCTATACGATGTCCAATCTGTGAGAAATAAAACTAACAAAAGAAAAAAAAGAAATGAATAAATAAATAAATAAGTAAAAAAAAAAAAGACATAGGAGCCAAAAAGAAATAAACAAAATTAAAAATACAATTTTTAGTTCAATTGGAGTGGTTTTGCGGTTTCCTTCATTAAAAAAATTTTTTTTTGTTTTTTTTTTGGCAAAATTTTATTTCGCGTTGTCTGATATTCGATTCAAGATTTTGCAAGTGAAATTTTTATCTCTCCGATTATCGGAGCGACGTTCTCTGTTCCACGATCAGTGTTAACGAATTTCCGGACAATCTTAGTCTTGGTATGGGTATTAATATTCATCGGAAATCGTTCCTAAGGTTCGGCTCACGTAACTTAACAGACACCGGTATAATAATGCTATACGCTGTATTATGCGTGACGATACGCGACTCGATTCTCATCGTCAGTCACCCCCAACTTTACGAGGTGGACGACTTCTCGCGATTCAATTACCGTCCGCCGTTCATAAACGACTGGATATATCCTTAGCGCCATACAAATGAGATGAAGGAACTGCCGCGAGACAAGTTGTAATTACTAATAAAGTACGTACTATTTAAGTTGAGGTTTTAAAGGATGCCAGGTTCAATTTTTTTTTTTGATTTTTTTTTGCTTTTCAATTCTTAGACAAGAAACTGACGTTTTTTTAAAAATTTTTTTCTGATCCTTTTTCTTCGACTTTCATTTCCCAAAAAATTTCTTTTCGTTATATACCCAAATTTCTTTTTACAACATCAATTTATTGTCACAAAATAGTTTTTGCATACATATACATATTATATATATATACATATAAGTACATAAAGATATACATTTATTATATACATAGTGAAAATCAATATATACGTATATATATACGTATATAGGTATATATAATATTTTTTTTAATAATAATACTGTTCAGAGCACATCTCTCTTGCGGTTTATACTCATATACACATATACATATATATAAGTATATACATATATACCTATATGTAATTATATCATAGATTAATTATTATAGATACGTACTTCATACCGTTTAATTATAACAAATAAATACGTTAAACAATTATCATTAATATATGAATATCTTTAATTTTAAACATTTTACAGATATTTGACATCGATTTTGATAGTTATAGCGTATAATAATCATTTACGACGAACACTGCACACGCTTCTCCATATATAATAATATGTAGCGCAAGTTTTTCCCCAATTATTATATATGTAGGATATAATATATATATATATATATATATATATATATATATATATATATATATATATATATATATATATATATATATATATATATATATATATATATATATATATATATATATATATATATATATGTATATATATATATATATTTTTTTTTTTTTTCATCATCATAATTCCTTTCATTTTATAATCGCAATTATTCGCGGACTATGCGAATCTCTTACGTATTTAATACTTTCAAAGTTCATCAATTTCTATTTCCCTATATACATATTATTTGCATATAAACTTTCTTTTATTAAAGATTATTTAAATGCTCAATGTAATTCTGGAACCTCGAGTTTTAATTATATCGATAAATACCGTATATAAGCGAGGCTAATTATTTGCCTTCGTCTGTAAATCAACCTTACAACTTGTGGTTAGAAGTAGTGTGCAAACTGTGCGTGCGGGTTGTATGAATTGAATGCACAGATCGTGCTCGCGTACTTGCTCCTTCGGTCAGGCTTGTTGTGTCCGTACGGGATTGGCCAAGTCGACCTCCTCGTGGTCCACCAAGTATCCATCGTACTGGCGGTAGTTTTCTAAAATATAAAAACACACGATTTTTTTATTTTTATTTTTATCATTAATATATTTTTTATCTGAAATAATTTCAAAAATTATCTTGTCAATATACGACCGTTAAATTAAAAGGGTTTAAAAACGACGACTGCTGTCATTCTGCTACTAGGTATAACCATAGTCGACGCGTTAATCAAATTTCACCCGTCGTCAGACAGGGTTGTAATTTCACGGCACGGGTGATAATGTTTGGATCGAGTGAGCGAATAATTGCACGAATTGTTTGGAATTTTTCGTAATTTTAGAACAGTTGAAAAATCAATTCATTATATAGAATTGAAAATCAAATAATATTTAATTAAAATTGATTCAAAGTTTTTTACCGCTTTTTTAGAAATCGAAATTCAATTTATAGCTACAAGCTTGCAATAATTTGATTTAAAAGAAAAGAGAATTTTTTTTATCTCAAAAATATCCTAGAATTTTTCCAATCCATTTCATTGATTCGATTTGTTATCAAAGAATACTTGAATAAATTTTACCTCTTCAAATATATGCAAATGAAATTCTAACCGTCAAAAGAAACTTACATGCTTTAACAGAAGAAAAATTCAAAAAAAGCCAAGTAACAAACACCATGCATCATTTATACATCCAGTTTTCTACTGCTGATCGTAAATTTTTTGATAAAAATTTCACATCTCAAACTCAATAACACTTTCGATTTGTGCATATCTCAAATCGTATATATATATATATAAGGTATATAGGTATATAATGTTCAGTTTTTTATGACTATCAGAAACTTTCCAACTCTAGTATTTACGTAATATTATAAGTATGGCAAGTTTGAAACTCTTGGCTCTATCTGGCATATTTATATCGCAACTTGACCTCATCACTGACATCGTTAGTTTGATTGCTAATAATTGTGGACGCCTAGGCATCTGTGACACCTTTGAGTAGGAATTGATATGCGATAATTGACGTTTCCACCTGGATGCAAACACCCTGACATATCCGACGTCCTCGTATTGTGCATTATTAAACGATTAAACAGTGGCACAAATGTTTAAAGAAGGTTTCTTCTTGGTCTAGAATACGTCATTCCCGTTGTTTTACTAAATTAGACTATAATAATTTAGTTCATATCATGCCATACAAATATAATGTTAATTCATACATACATGTAAATATATATAGTCCATAGAAAAATATGAAAAAAAATTTACGAGTACCTAATCAAGTACCTCAGGTTTCTGCATATGTGGGATGAAAATACACAGTAGATTATCGGATTAGCCGCTGAATTCAATGGTGCCAAACTTTGGATGAAAGTTGCTATTGCAATGGTTGTTTGAGTCCGGGGAATGTGACCAAACACTTGTAGCAGGTCAAAAATTATGTACGGACACCAGCAAAGTATGAACACTAAAATAGAAACGATTATTTGTTTTATCATAATTTAACTGAATTGTGTTTCGTATTTATAGATAAATATTGTACAATCGATGGATAGAAATGAAGAGCTTTTATCATGCTACTGCAGAATTTAAACATTTCATTAAAAATGTAAATTTTCTTCCCATACGTATATTTGCGAGTAATCAAAATGAATACAAAGCTGCTAGGGATATTTCGTTTGTAACTGTGTTGAATAAGATTGCACATGCAAAGGAATATTCACTTTACTTTCTTTTTTCTTTTTTTTTATTTTCTCCCGAGGCCCCAATGGGAATGATCATAGCCGATTTATATTCAATTCACTCACTTCGACTGGGTGTTTTGATGTGCAAATTTTGTCCGTCCGATCTTTTCGATGAATACAAAGCGTTTATCGAATGAGAAAAGGCACTCATATTCCCTATGAAAGTGTGAAAATATCTTACTCACCGAATACTATGACTAAAGTCATCTTGACTGATTTTATTTTCGCACGGGGAATCAGACCTCGACTGCTGGCACGTCTTGCGACATCTTCGTCGTCAAAGTGGCCTGTCGATGAGTAAAAAAGTGAAAAAAAAAAAAAAACATTGATGAGAATCGACGTACGTGATGACGTTAATCGATAAATTCGATTATACAGATAACTCGAATCCTACCGTTTATTTTAGGCCGTAGTATTTTCGGCTCAAGACGTTTACTCTTGTTCCAAATGGTGCATACGATGCACGTGTAGCACGCTCCAATTATTATAGCAGGAAAAATGAATAGAGCGATGCTCACCAGGGATATGTAAATTTTCCATTGATCTGGTTCCATGTGAATCCAACATTGAACTTTACCTAAAAATATAGAAATTAACTTGAAGTGGACATTCCACATTGCGGAATAGAACCAAAATTTACACAGGATTAAATCCCCTGTAGAATTTTCCGGTCACCATTAATTAAAGGTGATATGACCGAAGGTCGAGTTTCTGTGCTAAATCATAACTCGAAATATCCTAAAATCAACACGAAAATTTCGTATAAACATGAAGTTAAAGTTATTGCTCAGGTTGGCGTGATGTACTCCCTACGGGTCCGCCCGCGCTAGTTGTCCTCGGTATTTCGATTTCGAGTAGAACAAGGCAATTTTCGAGTTAACTCGGTTGTCCCAAAGCCACTGAAGCGGTTCGATGTTGGTTTCTATATGCGTGTAGAGGATATTACATGTGTTCGTGAGAGGGAGAGAGAGGTATAATTCTTGTTAGGGGGAACAAATTGTCATAGCTAATTGTACAATCAGAACTTTATAAACGGACGATGTTTAATTACACAGTCGGTAGGTGTATATGTCGTATACGACTCCTCGACAGTTTATTAAAAAGGACATAAAGGGTCGCAATTTACCGGAAGCGTAGGTAACTCCCTGACGGAATATTAAAACCTTATGAGTCAATAGCAAGCCAGACTTACCATTCACGGTTGTTTCTTTGAAGAGAATTCCAATTGGAGTGGAAAATATGAAGGAAAGAATCCAGGCTGTGGCTACCAGACATTTCGCCCGAAACCCTGAAGTGAAATTTTTTGTGGGTTAATACCTGCAAGTTTTTCTTATTCTTCTTCACAAGAAAAAAAGGAATTAAAAAAAAAAAAAAAAAAAATGATGATTTAAAGTAGAAACCACAAATGTGTATATATACGTATGTATATGCGAATAAACTTACAGCCTCCGGAAAAATTCATTGGGTGTGCGATGGCGTCGTACCTGTCTATACTCAGGGCTACGAGGACATACGTTGAGCTGTATGTGACTACCGCCTGTAAAAATCAAATGCCCGATTGATCGTTGTAATAAACTTAACGAACTCCTAGGAAATTATAATAATTAACGACTTGGAAGGTCCTGGGAGGCAAATAATAATAATAATAGTAATATTAAGCTCTGGTAATTAACCGAACTTTAAGGGTCAACCTTTGGCCGAAGCTAAAAGGTGAAATCCCGTAGTTGACAGGTCCGAATATCTCAACGTGTACGAAATAAATTGACGTTTATTTATAACCGTTAGCCAGTTTTTAGACGGTATATTTTTTGAATCGATATTTTACGAACCGAACATTTTCGTCGTAAATGTTTGAGGCCTCTGGCTCTGCAGTCCTGATCTCTTAATATAATAGATGGAATATCCAATAACTTACGGAAATATATATTTTTTTTTATTATGAGAAAGTGAATTCTAGGGATAGTGGATTCTACCGAGTGATATAGTCGGCACCGTGGGTTACGAAATTGCAGGTTCCTAGGATTGTTATATTGTCCTGTGACAGTTACTTATTCCAGAATTAGTAACGAAAGAGTTTCGAAAGAATAGACATATTAGATATAGCTACGAGTTACGAGATTTTTGTGTAATTTTGATTTTTTATTTTTAACCTGTTACGTTCAATTGAGTTATAATGGAAGATTTTCTCCAAACTTATGTTATGTATCATCCCGATTAAGCCGCGCAATAATCCATCGTCCGATAAATTGAGTAAACAAAATATTGTCAGTTAATGCGTGAAATCGAAGGACTCTGGAGAACTTATATTGGACAAGCTCTGTCAACCGTAAGAATGAAGATATTTGCCACAAAAGGCAATATCGCTAGCTGTCTGGTCGAAAATCAAATAACAAAAGAAGATAGATTTTACCGGAAAACTGGGAAAATTGTCTAAGGTAAAAAAAAAAAAGAATATATATGTATACATATATATCTGTCAAATATATTATAGCACGATTTTATTCACGTCTATACATTTTCCCCTGCTTCAATCTTATTATCTCAATTGTTCACACTTTGACTAAACATTTTCTGACAATAAATTACCGGCGTTATTTGATACAATTTAAGTCTACACCACTGAGAGCTAAATTATGTAAATCACTTGGTTTAGGGTGCACAATACAGGCAACTGTTATTAAGAGAAGTTCCGGGTTTTAGTAGGTCAGATGCCTGGCGCCTCGCAAACTTACCTGAGAATATTTGATGAGCTTGCAGGCAAGGTTTCCTGCAAGCCAGTCGACCGTGGAACGCCATACAATATCGGTACCAACGTTAATTAAACCCACGAGAAGATCTGAAATCAATTTTCGTATTTCAGATTAGGTAAAGAACGTTTGTTAAAATACTTGCGTTCATCAAATATTTAACATCCTGTCTGAGCGGAGGCAAAAGTTGGTGTTTAATATAACATATAGAGTGAAGTCAGGAGACTGAAGGGAAACTTTACTTTGTAGTACCTTGGGTGCAGTTTCAATCGATTCCTAAAGCTCTGATATTGGGATAAAAAAAAAAAAAAAAGAAAAAAAATTATTAATAACAACAACACAAATCTGAATAGGAGGAGGGCTGATGCGATATTTTATAGCAATTACCTTCGACCCTTCGAACAAATCTGTCTCACAACTCTTTTTCAACTACCTGTCAAAACAATCACTGACCTTACTCATTGTGCAAGGACGTTAACGTTCGGTTGAAATTAATTTGCGTTAATTTGTTTTCAGAGCGAGAGAATTATGAATTGATCGATTATTAATTGGGAAAAAAATTGTATACTCCATGTTTAACGTATTAACATATTATACGAATAATAATTTAACATTAGATGAAATTAAAGTATTAATCTTCAATTATAAAGCAGCGTAATGCAAATTCGTGATAATTGTCTGTATATGCAATCAGCGTTAGAAATGACCCAATTATTATATCCATTATTTTTTATCCCCTACTTTGCTGGTAATTGAACATTAGATTTAATCATTTAGATGTCTTGACTTTTTGAACTCTGTGATAAAGAATAATGTGAGGCTGAAGGGTTGAATAGGAATATCAACAGTTTCGAACGGTCAAAATTACGAATTTATTTCAGACGATTTTTAATTTTCAGAAATGCTAAAGTTTAGAATATTACAATTCGGAAAGATCTATAGGTGCAGACAGTTAAAAAACTAAGAAAGTCTGAAACTCCGAAAGTCTAAGAATCCGAAAATTTAATGAGGAGGTACGACGCTTCATGCGTGAGTTTCAAGTTTCGGAGTTAATTCGTCCTTTCGGATTTTATTAGCTTTCGGAATTTCGGACTATCGGTGTTTTTTTGATATAAAGTTCTTGAGCTCGACTATCGTAGACTTTTGGGAAAATCATCTCTCTAAAAACTGTGAATCGATGATATGAAAAAATCGAAAATTTTATGCATCGAAACTTTTAAAATTCATAACTTGAATTTGGTCTCAAAAATTTATTATTATCGTATATAAGTCGATAGTTTTTTTTGTTTGTTTAATGTATAAAATTATGTAGTAAAACGTATTCGGGAAGTAAAACGTCGAAAACATATAAATAAAATAATAATAACCATCACTTAACGACATCGCGATAGGATTTTTATGCCTAAAGAAACGTGGCCATCTCCTGTATTATAGAAGAACGTATTGGCGCTTTGCGTTCGACGTCCCGACGCCACCGGACCCTGACGGGTCCTGGCTAATGTGCTTTCCTTGTTTCGTGGAATCTTGGGTATAGATGTATAGACGATATCGATGATATCGACTGTTTCACTGTATCCACCACGTACGATCACGAAGTAAGGTCAAACATCTTTTCACTCTAACGGGAATATACAGGAACATTTCGTATATGTATATATGTGTTATATACTCATGTACAGATATGTGTACACGTGTATATGTACCTACGCATAAACGATAACTATTCACCTCCTGCTAAGAAAACTCAACAACTTCTCCTTTTCACCCTCAACTCTTGTTTTACCGAAACGTGAACCCCGCGTGTATTTCATTGCTCCTTGTAACACGCTACGATTCGTGGCTAAGAGCTATGTAAGTACGATCCTTGATGAAGATTTCATTATACGAATCCTAAATCCCACATCTCAAGTCACATTCTAATTGGATTTAGCATTGATGTAACTGTACTAACTTAGTCTACAGGTTGATAGTTCGAAATTAGGTTACTTTGCGGTTGATCAACGGGATTCGTTTCAACTTTTTACTTTCTTATATAGAATAAAACTATTTTGATAAGACTGAAGCTAAGTTACGATCGAAATCTCAGAGGTCCACTTGCAGGTCGATCAATCCCGCGCGGTCAGTAAGTTCGAGAAAATTGTTTTGGGAGTAGGAAAATCCACGTGCAGATTTACTAACGGTTATTAAATTCGAGTCTCGATTCCAGTTAGTATATATAAATTTATGCTACCCATTTGATAAAAACTTTGGTACAATAATTCGCATCATAAAATATTTTTGGTGTAAAACGTTAATAAAGTGGACAACAACTCGGTATGTATGTACGAAGATAGCTAATTCATGTCGGAAGAATCCGCGACCCCGATCTTATACGCATATAGGTATATGTATAGGTATAGTGAAAGCTGGCTAAAAATGCGTGCAACCTTTTTAAACGAAGAGTTTTTTGGGACAGTTAAAATACACGAGCTAGGGTGATAAATATAACCACGGAATGTGATATCAGAATTTTAAAAGCCAGCAATAACGCGATCCTTACATAAATGGACAATCATGAACACAGATTCCAGCACGCTGTTATTACAACTAGAACACGGAAGACTTCGGAATAACAAGCTTTTAATTAACCACTAGATAATAACAGTATTGAATTCATTAGATTAACGTTAGACATTGCTCTTAGGATACTTCGGAATAAATCTGCAACGTGATATCTGGTCGGAGTAACAGTGACATGTAGTTACGGGGTTGGTGACACCATAAGTTCAGATCGTAATAAAGACTTCATGTGTTATATAGGTATGTATACAGCTATAACATGACATAATATTATCTCTTCATTGTTTGTCACAAGACTTCAATACCTGATTACAATACCATACCAGATAACATACAGAAAACCAATTTCGGGTTCCGTCTGTTTAATTTGGGTACAAAAAGCGGGAGACGTACTGGAGCCAGGAGTTAGGTGAGGTTTACTTTGCTGAGAAATCGTGCGTTAATGAATAAGAATCGGTTCGAGTGTTAACCTTAAAGCTCGGGCTTAAGATTGGCTTGACCCTGATTTAACTTTTGCTACTGAAATTTTGTAAATGTTATTTTAGCTGTGAAATATAAGTTTAGTTTTAAAGTTTCAGTGAATTTCATTCGGACAGGCCTAAGTCATTCGCGCTAATGACTTATGGCACTTGGGTAGAATTAATTTAGTATCATTTTCAATTTCTTTTTTTCAAGTTTTCCTATTGATTGAATTTATTGATAATAAACAGGTGTTCATACGATCGTGAAGCATTACAAATTTCGTATCATGAAATTTACTGTCTTATTTTTTTCGATTTCAATTCTAAAAATTGTATCTCGTATACGTATATTATACGTGATTTGGATAAAATTTTACCGCATGAAAAATCAGTTACATTTTTATGCCATAAAAAAGTGGAACGATTTTTCTCCGTTCACATATAACTGATGCTATAATTTTTATGGATCGGTTATTGAATTTTATCAAAAACGGTTTAGCGGCTTCTGTACGGACAAGGAATACGGATTTTTCAAAGAATTATTATTATCTCGTCAACCGTTTACACGATCTGAATGATATTTCATAAATTTTTATTTATTACGAGTGTATCGAACTTTTTGTGCAAATACAACACAGAAAACGCGCTACAGATATTAGTCTGATCAAAAGCATTGTGAATTTTCATTAGAGGTACGCTTTCATCAAATCATAGACGTGGGGTAAAACCCTTTATTTGTTTTTTTTTCTCATCATAAAATTTATCCGCAGCGAGATAAAGTGCGCCCATTTTCGAGGGACACGTTTTCTTAATTATTTTCTCAAATAATTAAAGCTGAAATTTTACCGACAAAAAATTCTGAGCTTAATCAACTTTTTGCCCATTTTTTTTTTTTTTCATTTAAAAATTTTTTTTTGTTTTTCTCGGTGATCTTTTTACACCTTAAAAAAAAAATAAAAAAATAAACTTGTAGAACCTTACCCACAAAAACATAGCAGCCACAGCCGGGCTGCCCTTCGGGTTTTAGATCGTAGTTTTGGCCATATGCGTACACTTTATGTCTTTCGAGAGAAAAGAGGGTCGAGTCGTATCGGCTGGTGAAGAACTGGGGATAGCAGCCCACGGGGGCACTAAAACTTTCACCATCATGATATAACATTTGCCACTGGGGAGACGTGAGAGACTCTGAAGTATTAGCGGTAGTAGAAATGGTAACTATGAGTCGTCACAGTTTTTTCGTTGTCACTGACAACTTTTTACACCAGCTTATAGTCGTAGTCTTTATCGTCGCTAATTCTTTCTCCGCTTTTACACGCCTTCACGCTTTCACACCTTTCCTTTCTTACGAAAGGTTTACCGCTTGAATTATTTCTCGCAAAGAATTAAGCTGCACTTAATTTCACGGTTAAATTCAATTAATATCAAAGATAAATTACTGGCGAAATACTGGGGTTCAAAATTTCAATATAATCTATTAAACTTACCAGCAATTGCCAGCTGCTTGATGAAATGGTTCATTCGAGATTTTCGACTTCTTGCAAGTAATAATGCCGCGAGAACTGCGCCATTTCCGATCACTATCGCTAGGAATAATGCTCCCATAACCAGGAACTGTTCTTTCTGTAATCAAAGAAGAAATGCAGAGATTACATATTAAGGAGCTTTTTTTAAAAGCACTTTCATACTTTTTAGAAATATTCTATTGCTTCAGTTTTTTCACAGCTGATTAATTGGATTTTGAAATAAATAAGTAGAAATTATTTGAGATTTTTTGGAGATTTTAATTTGCAATTATGTTCCAAAATGCTGGTAATCAGCTGTAAAGAAACATTTCTTCAGTATAATTCGACCGAGTAGTTATGAGAGAGCAAAGATTTGCTTCGTAGTTAATTTTGAGCAGATATGATATTTTTATACATATATTTTTTTTTTAATTTTCGCTGCGGGGGTGGCAAACAGTTTGCTTGATGTATATACGTATGTACATGCATGGAGATAGAAGGGGGTAAAATTGATTAATTAATTTAGTAGTTTGTTTGAAAGATATTTTGCTTGGCTTAGGAAGTCGAAAGTCAACATCACTTCGAAACCCTTCAAAATTCGACAAGTGTGTTGCTGTTTGGAAAGTATCTAAGTTTACAAATACATTGACATTTTCGTAAGCGAGAAACGCCTCGTGAGAGAATTTTAGCTATACCAAGAATTGCGTCTTATTTGTCAAAGCTGATACTATAGGTACAACATTATACATTCGAGAAATTTTGACGACGTACAAACTCGACATTACCATGTATCTAAAGCTTCATTCAACCTCTAAGGCACAAGTATAGTACATTAGTATGCTTTTCTATTTGATAACGTTGTATTGTTCGCGACTGACTTTGTCGTCGTTAATTAAATTTCTATATTAGCAATTAGAACGGTTTTGAATAAATCATTTTGCTTTTGATAATATCCTATGCTAATTACATGTACCTACATAAGCTAATTGTTCAACCGGCTATACATTATAAGCAAAACGAATAAACGCTACTGCCGTATGGATATATATAATTTGTATGTATAAATCCTTAAATTTTTATTTTTTTTTTTAAATTTCTTGATATTATATGAATTTATAAAGAATGTCTTTCATGTCTAATTACTATACCGATAAATGTAAAGATTTATTTTTTTATTTGTTTGAATTTCAAACTTTAATTTAGTTCGAAAAGTTTTTGAAAAAAAAAAAAAAAAATTAGCATTAATTGCCTGTTACAATGATATAAATTTGAAAAGAAATGAGAATTTTTTGATAATAGATAATTTGACACCTCGTGTTTCCTCCTTTTTAAAAAGTATTATAACTAGAGATTCTTTCCATTTCTATAATATAATAGAAACTAGGCGTGTTCATTGTTAGATCTAAAACTATGTACATTTGAAACGTTAGTCTTGTGACTTTGGCCGCATATTAGGAAGACCCGGATATATACGTGGACTACAGGTCATCAGCACACGGAAGAGTTTACCGGTTAAAGAACTTATTGTTAGTATAATTAAGTTTTCATATACCTAGAGTCAAGGCGACGCTGTACAAGTTTAATATTTCGACATATTTTAACTCCTAATGATCTCGGATAGATTTATATTCACGAAACACTTTGACACACTATAATAATCTTAAACAAAGAATCGCCCCCTTGTTGATTTACGATTAACTGTACAGACAGAACAATCCTTTCTATCTGGACATGTAATTACTGGATAAACCGGGAATATATTCAATACATCGTTATCACGGTTAAAATATCGTAGTTATTTTTGATGCTGGATTAAACCTGTCTTTAAGGAATAGAATCCGTCTTGTTACGTGACGTCTGATGGGTTTTACTCATTCAAATCTCTTCGAAAAATTACCTACATTTAAGTAAAATCTGTTTAACGATAGATATTCCGATAACAATTGCATTCATTATTTTTACATTATATTAAAATATTATCAAGGCTGTTGCTGCTTCGTTGTTGTTGATTAAATTAAAAATATATTATACCGTGGTGAAAAAAAAAGCTTGGAAAAATTTTCTTTTTCAAAACCATTAAACAATGAACCAGACTATATTCATATCGGGTATTATAACAACGGCTTGCCAATAATATATTGGGTAAAATTTTTGTTTTAATAATAATCAATAGTTATATGTACTTTTGTTACTCTGTAGGAGAAACTCTCAACAAAAGTTTTATGTACTCACAGTATAAAACGTCTGGTTTTTTAAACATATATATAAAGTAAAATAATAAAAAAATAAAATAAAATAAAATGAATGAAAAATTGAACGCAGAAATACAACAAGGAATTTAGAATTACCCTTATCTCGTGAGGCTTGTATAAATTGCGCGTTAAATAAGACGGATTTTCGTTAGCGAAGGTCTGCGTTTCGTTGGCAGCCTCCGTACCATCGTAAATTCTAATAAAATTGTTTATGTAACCTAAAATCAAATCTGTTGCTGGATGGACAGACGAATGGAGAACAGCACTCCGGGATAATGTGTGGTTTAGGTTTTGAAGTTTGAATCTGGTTTTATATACGTGTGCAGGTATAAAATTAATGCGTTTTTCTATTCGTTTGTAGAATTTTTATAACCTGTCCACTTTTGATTCAGCTAACATATCGCTAAATATTCTCAAGATCATTTTACAATAATGTTTGAAAAAAATTTCTTCATTTCGAAATAGAGATATGTTTTTTTTTTTTTTGTTTTTTTTTTTCTCCTTAATTTATAGCTCGTGCACGATTATACACGCATAGATATACATCAAAGATCTAAATAAATTTATAAGAACATCACTTGCCTCGTAAAAATAGTAGATGTCCAGCCCACCTTCCGGTTGCGTAAGGTTAAGGATGGATACGTTCGGGGTCACGTTCATTGCCGATGAGCTAGCGCCAACTCGAATAGAGAAAGCCCCGTTCTTCGTCGACGAGTTTAGGTTGTTTAGGAGCCATTCCGCCTCCTCCATATTTGGACGACTCAAAAATGCTTTGGGGCATTTCACGTCATGATTAAACTTGCTTAACTATTGATCAAAGATGAATAGAAAATAACATGAGTTTAACCAATGACTGACTTCCTTATCGATGATTAGGCCAACAATCTGTAATCAAAAGATGAGTGCGGCTTGTTAGACACAGTTAATCGTCGTGGTTCGCGGATATCGGTCGTAAAAATAAAATTGGTGGTTCAATTTTGATAAAAACTTAGTTTGAAGAGTTTGATCTATAAAAAAAAAAGGTATCATAATCATTAAACAACGTTCAGCAATGGCCTTTGGGGAACAAAAAAAAAAAAAAAAACCATATTAATATATACGCAACAGGAGAAGAGGCAGGAAATTGTTTGTTTTTATTAGGTCCAAGGAAATAATCTAGCTCATCGTTCATATGTCGTTTATACGAAAATCTGTGGCTACAGTCTTACGCAGAAACACGTTAATCTTTTTATCTCAAGTATCAGGATTCAACAGGATTTATTCCCCGCGTTGTCTTTGACTCGAGTTATTTACGAAACTTAAGTTTTCTGACTTTTCCCCCCGTTTTTTTTTTTTTTTTTTGTACTCTAGTTTTCTCTTAATTTCGTGGTCCATCGCTCTGCCTATATACATTATCTGATAAACGGTCGTTCACATATTAACCTCTCTATCGTAAAACGATAAATTTATCGCAACATCAATATGTCGTGAACTTTCAGTTTAATCTTCCAGACTCACTTAGAGATTTTTCTAAATCATCATTTTCTAAATTTAAGATGACAGATTCAAGCTGCTTTTTTTCTTCGTCGACAACGATATATATATAAATGTCCGTAAGAGCGAAGTTGCATGGGAAGTTTACGAGCGCTATGAAAAATGGTGAAAATCTTGATATTTATTACTCTTAAGTTAACCATGCGGTCATACGAGAGTGTTAAGTTAACTATATCAAAGTGTGAGTTTCCTGGGAAAAAAAAAAAATAAATGTCACGTCTAAATCGCGCAGTCCTTGAAACTCTGAGATCTATGACCATGCGGTATTTCGCAGGGGGGGGGGGGGGGGGGGGGGGGGGTTCCAAATCTTATACATCAGTTAATCCTGGAAAGAAAAAAGTTTAAGGATAAATCAAGAGTTTCTTTTGCCAAGTAGGTACGCAAAGGGTTTTTTATTTTTTTGTTTTGTTTTTTATTTATTTTTCTTATTTTCACCCTGACAAATCTTCCATTAGAGAAAATGGGTACTAAGTGAAACCTTCTAACTATAGGCTGTATTATATCTACTATCTTATATCCATAAGCATATACACTTACGCACACTAAAGCTTTATAAATTCTTGTACATATACACGAGTTTAATGATCCTACAAATTTTACTCGCTATACACATCTGCAGGCTTTGTTTATTCAGGCTTCAGGGGTCTTCTGTATCCTCCCTTAGACTCACCTAGTTCAATCTCTAATTAGCATGCACGAGAGTTAACGAATCCCTATGTATATAGATTATAGAGATGTATGTATAAATATTGTAGGCTTAGTAAATTATGTAATAGCCTGTATTTTGGACAATCCCGATTGATTTGTCTATCTCGTTAATGCTTCGTAAGTTAAATATTTGATTTTCCGATATGTGACACTGGCAATACCTATAAGCGTTAGCGTAAATTTGTCGGATTGTACACGCGTGGGATGGAAGATCCGAGGTAAATTTATCTCTCTACATCACACAGTATACATCCGGAGTTTTAAAATTTTGTATAAAGTATGAGAGAACAACTGAATTAAAGCTTTTGATTGTTTCACAAAAAGCTACGAGATGAAGGCTCGACTAAAATCTCTGTAATATAAAGTGACATGAAAATAAAACGACAGAAAAATCTGTCCGCGGTTTTAACCACGGGGGTTGACATTTGTGAAAATGATATGTACACGTATATACTAAAGAAAGAAAAAAAATAGAACAAAAAAAATTTTTTTTTTTTCTTGATGTGGTTAAATTTCACAGAAAATTGAAAACTTTTTTCTTCAACTTCAAAATGACATTACCACTTTATTATTATTGTAATATAGTTTTGCATTATTTTTACATAAATTTTAAGACAATTTTCTTCACCGATCAGGAAAGATTTCATAATAGAAAATTTCATAGTAATTATTCCGATTGTTACTATGGAACAAAGAGTAAGTGTAAGATCGTTTCTATCCATTGAGTATCTCTACACAGTCACTGATGCAAATTTATCCTCTCGTTAAAGTGTTCTTTAATTAAATCAACGAGGCGTTACGAACAAGCATCACCAGTGTCTAAAGATTACAATTAGACAATTAACTCTGACGCTTGGACTGTTGGTAAAATAAGAAAGAAAGAAAAAATAAATAGTAGAGAACTGTGTATAACATTAATTGCATGAATAAAATCGTTGTCATTTCAATAACGCGGGTATATTTTATCTTCTATTTTTAAAAAATTATATCATTCGAAGTTGAAGACGGAAATAATTTAATGTAGAGTAGAAACACAAGACACAAGTTTATATTTCAAATGATATCTTCCACGTCGTAAGTGGCCTGTGAAAATTAACGAAGCGTGAGAAACGGAAGACCCGAGGTGGTAGTACGACCTGTCTTTTTCTTTTTCAGTTCTGCAAATCTCTCCGCCCTTGTACTCAACCTTTAACCTTTCTCCGGGGGATTCCAATCTGTGTAAGTCTCGGAGATTAGCTATGTGGTATCCGCGGTAAAATTATGTAAAAAGAACAGTGAGAAGTGAGCTTCTTTAAAAGATTTAGTAATAAGATTATTAAGGGATCGTGAAAAGTTGAAATTGAAATGGATGACACGATTCGTAAATTAAAAAAAAATAAAAGAGATATCAGTTGTCATAATTATGGTTAATAAAAATCTATAGAACGCTATCCATAATTTTTCATCTCCAGTTTAAAGAAAACCGTGAATTTTATTTTTCCGAAAAGAAAATATCAACGAAAATTGCGCTTTTAAGGACTTTAAGAATTATTCTCGGAATTTTTCATATCCAAGGTATACCAGTAAAGACGATACGCCCGGACTTTCAAAGCTGTCCGGAAGAAATGATGTTCTTGTGTATAGAATCTGAGAAAAAAACATGATTTTTTCACAACGGATTTGAAAAAAAAAAATTTTTTCTTATATATACTACCTACGTGACGAATCATACCATTACTAACCTTAGTATACATCAGAAATATGGGTATTATGAGAAAAAATTGAATTTTGGTGTGTGATGGCGAACGTGCGGTATAGTAAAGGGTTGAAAATAATCTCTGACAATGAGTTGTGATATGTTACAATTTTGGAAATGTCTGAATGGATACGACAGTGTCTGTGACAGCCAGTAATCCGTCTTTTGAAGTCTCGTGGTGGGGATGAGAAATTTCGTAATTTTATCAACAGCTCGCTTAATGTGAAGGTTTATGAAAATCTATATTTATCGGTATAGGGTATGAATGAGAGGCATCGATGATTCAAGCAGCCATCATTTGTAGATGAAAAGGTAGGTTGTTATCAGAATAATTGAATCTGATATGAATATAAAAATGAATGAAAATCGTATATGACGAGACGGAAACGTAAGCTTCCGTAAAAATTGAATAAAAAATGTTTTGCAGATGGCATAAATCCCGGCTAGTGCCTACATTATTCGAGGATTTAGCAAGAGCTTTTCCCTTAAAGTTATGCTCCCCATTTCAAAGACGAATCGAGACTTTTAAGGGTGAAAATTCGCTTTGAATTCTACGAAGTAAAATTTTTGCTTACGGAATGTTGGGATAAATGCACCGTCAAGTTGGAGATAATGTATACCATTATCCTACGCGATTGGGTGTAAACTGCATTTTAATGTCTAATGCAGGATATACAAGTTTATGTTATCCCAGAATTGCTCAGTTCGTAAAAGCCGGATTATAAAGATCTTTTATGTCCGGGATTTAAAGATGTTCGACTGACGATCACCGTGACCAAGTTTAGCAATTCGCTTGTGTCCTAGGATGCAGCTTAAGGATAAGAGCTTTTGCATTCCTTGAGACTAAAGGCATTTTCAGAAGCCTCTAACTTTTCTATATAAATTCGAAACTTGAGTGCGGGGTTGAATCAAGATGGAGGTTGATTTGGCCAGTGATATATTTTTAGAATAGCCAAAGTTATGTGAAGGGAATTGAATTCAGAATGGGGAGAAGATTCAGGTCTTTTTGTAACCGATGGGCAAAGAGCAGGCAGCCTTGGAAGGTGCGAGATTAGCACTCTCCCATTTCTCCTAATTCTTTAATTAAATTTTACTTTCCTAAGGTTCCAACCCCCGAGAAACGGTTCAGGCGCCGGGTGCCTTCGATGGGAATAGAAAACAAAGACAAAGATAAAGGAAAAGGCAACTCGTTCAAATTGCCAATGTGTGTAAAAATATATTTTTGATGGGTATGAGGTATGTACATACATACATATAGATATGTATGTACCTATTTAAGTGGCTTTCTATCGTACAATGTTTGTTTTCTTCCTTCTCTGCGATCGTAGTTACTGTCTGGATGCAAGTGCTGTCCATTTATTTTCCAACACTGGAGCAGTGAAAATAGAATTGATATTTTTTTAGTTAAGTACTTACTGCTGTTACATCCATTTTTATTAGGTATAGGTGCTTTTAAGAGTTCAGTAAATTGAAGGATGCAGACAGCGACTAATTCGAGCGGCATTCCAATCTTATTTTTTCTTACTTTCAAAAGCCTTGGCCAAGTTACAAGAAACAAGAAGAACCTAACAAAGTAGAAGAACAAGAAGAAGACTAAAAAGAAGAAGAAGATGGGATGGCTGATGGTATTTAAATGCGAAAGAGTGTTAATTTTTCTTGATTTTTATCACTCATTTGCTCATAGTTAACATCAGCCTCCGCAGACCGCGCAGTCTTTAATGTGAAACAGAAGTACGTTAGGTTAATATAGATCCCGGTAGGGATCCGCGACGTCTGTTTATAACTATAGCTTCTAACGATTCTATATGCAAATATCCGTTGGCAATTACAGGCACTAAGCCCAGCAATTTTAAATCTATAATAAATCCAGTACATACATATCTTTATCTTTATTGATATCACCTTGACATTGCGGAGAAGAGTATAAATAAATTTGAAAATCATTCATTTGGTAATAATAACGGCGTCTGGAAGCCACACTTTGGGTAATTAATGACACTTTTATCTACCGTATATACGTTTGCGTAGTATAACAAGATTTAACTACATTTCATTATGATTATTATATCAATATTATAACAGATTTACAAGAAGTTTTTTTTTCTATTTTAACACTAATTGATTCTCCTCGGTTTATTTTTAGATAATAATTTTTATTGAAGAGAAAATTTCGCCCCCCCCCCCCCCCCCCCTCCCCCCAAAAAATTTTTCCCATCATTTTACCATTTTTTTTCTTCCAAGGAATTTTACTCGATTAATCCCATTGTCAGAACGAAATTCATTTCGTTTCTGTCCATCATTCCGATATGATTAATCTTAATATTATACTCAGATTCCTGAACATTGATATCGAATTTTCTTTTCACTGAGTTATTTAATTTTAACTCATTACCATCATTTTCAGACTTTCTTATTACCAAAAATTTTTGAGTTATCTTTCATCTCGTTAACTAGATATAGTAATATATTTCTGACATAAAACTGCGAAATTTATTTACGTGTTTGATGAATCTTCGTTGAATCTGCCTGCCTAATTATTAAACATTTTTCAATTAATTTACACCCTAATGAAATTTGATGCTTGAAACGATTTTCGGGATTATGCGACAATGGGGCAGATTATCTTCAGCAGAGAAACTAGTTAATTCCATATTCTACTTCATTATATTCTAACCTCGAAGATTATGGTATGTAGATAAATAGAGTTTACAATCTTTTGATAGTTCTGACGGTTTTTATTTATCCCGTATAAACGTCATTTCGCATGTCTGTTACACTTTATGATATAATTAGCTTCCCTACTGGTTTCCAGATGTTGAATACTTCACTTTCCAGATACATACGTAATGCATTGGCAAACTTGCAGATGAGCAAATCTAATGGGAAACAGACTCTGGTCTATCCGTCCGGGAGCTTTTCATTCGCGAATATTATTCGATATCATCAATTTTGATGTTCTTTATTTATTTAATAAGACTGACGTATCTTGGGCATTTCGTTTCTCCTAAATCAACCGTGTATGTGACACGACGACGTAAACCCGAGAAGAAAGTTATCGGAAGAAGTGGGAAATGTCCGAGTTCCAACCAACCACAAGCAATACGAAGTGCTATGTCCTTTTTTATTTTTATTGTCTTGCCTTACCACTGAAATGATGACGTATATCTGATATCACCCGTGATCAACGGACAAACTGCTTTCGTGCTTGGAATCCGTTTATGGAGTTCTGCCTGAAAATATACGGGGGCTAAAAGAATCGGTACACTGATCCCGCAGGAGGGTGAACTCTGGAGAAAGAGATATATGACGACATTTATCTGAGAGCGGCAGAAATTAGTTAGACTTAACCCGAAAATTGAAATTTCCAAATTGTTACAAATTTGCGAGACAGTTTTATTAGATATCAGGAGTTTCTCACCTCTTCAAATCCCTACTGGAAACTATAACGTGGCTTATCCAGATTCTAAATTATTCGACTTTGTCGTAAATCCTTATTATATTTCTTGAGAATTAATTAGATTCGAAAGTGAAAATTTTTGGTGCAGGGTAAATGTAGCGTATGGTGATTTTTGATCTTTTAAGGAAATTTCAGATCTTGACATTTTTTCCCACGCTTAAATATCTGTGTTTTTTTTTTTTTATGTAATAGTTCATTAATATAGAAGTTAACAGAATTTCAAATGCCTCGTTCTCCTTCAATACAGATATATAATGGATAAACTTTTAAAAGGTTTGAAACGATCAAACTTGTTGGACGTAATTCTGTCTAAAGCCCAACAATTTCCTACCCGACTATAGGCGATTTCTTAAAATTTAGTCAATGAAAGATTCTGAATTTGGATTGTTCCATCAATTATTATCAAACTAACATCCAGACGTGTTAATCGTATATGAATTTCGCAATCGAATCTAAATAGTCAATCGATATTAATATAAATGGCCAAATAATTTTCCCGAGTATTATTTCCCAAACGAATATCTATATGATCAGCTGATTCGTTTCGATTTGAAAATGCTAACGCAACGCCATATTGAAGTCAGTATTGTTGATTACGTGTAAACATGGTTGTATAGATTGTAAAAATGCTATCCACGTGTTAAGCGATGATATTGGCAATGCATTTAGTCACGTGCAAAATATAAATTCAGTCTGACGTGTTTAAAACCGCCTTACTTATAACCTACGCGGCCAATTGATCCCATCAAAGCATATTAAATATATCCGATAGTGCACTTATCCGTTGATTGGATAGTGAGCTCTCTTGCTATCTATTTTGAATTGCGCTTCTTACAATTTGCCTTAATCGAATGATAACGGGTATTACGTGCAATGCAGAATAGATCCATAGGAATAACAGTTAGAGAAATTAAACAGCTGCGTAAAAGCCGTGTTCGAACTTAATTTATGACCTATACATGCTTGGAGATTATTTCTAGAACAGATTGCGAAACTGTATCGGAATTATGGTTGAATTTCCTGGTTAAATATTAGCAGATTTAATTATACTGTAAATAAAAATTATTTTACATTATTTGACGAAATAAAAACTCGTACGTGTGCAGTTTGACGGGCTAGTTTCTTATAGATAAGCTTTTTTAAGTCGCGTTATTAAGAATTTGAAGTTATTGTTTAATTGTATCGAAAATTTCAAGGCATACGAGTCATTTTATACGAGGATTGAAACTCTTTGACATTGAGCTTGTAATTATCAATTTTTTTTTTTTTTGTTATAGAAGATTAACAAAGCTGTGGCATGTAAAGTATGACGTTATTTCTCCTTGGGATTTCATTCAGCAGTTGCCTCAACGATAACATCCAGTTTATTGTTATTACCATGTTTATTTCATGAATTTAAACAAACACATATATATACACTATAAGCATTTCATACAATTGCTTTACTTTTTACGGTTAAAATTCGCGTTGACGCTGACGTTAACACGGTACGTTTTTGTGCTTAAGTAATTGCCATTTTTCAACGAATTGGTCTCGAGTAGCAGAGCGAAAGATAAAATAACAAAAAAATAAAAAAACGATTATTTATATCTTTTTATATGCTTCTTGATTTTGACAAATGATCGAAATTGATGTATCAATACTCTCCAACGGCTTGATATTGGTTATTTCTAGAAATTTTTGCCTAAAATAAATTCTAGCTAATTAACTTGGGTTTAATTATTGAAAATTATGTGATTTTAACCGTAACGTATTACGTAATTGATTCAATGTTCCAAAAAATGGTACGAGAGAGAACGTACATATATATTCGGTCGGTTAATACCTCGTGATTAAAAAAGCTTTTATCTATGAGGTATTGTTCTTTACATTTCCGATTTGTAAAACTGGAGGCATTCCCATTTTGTAGAAAATCTTCGTAAGCTGTACAGCATATACATATATCTACTATCCGGCTAATTTCACGGAAATGCAAAATATAAAAGCTTTTTGGCTAAGAGAACGGGGAATAATAGAAGGTCGGTATATTGTATATACATATATATATTATACATATCTACGCGAATAGATGGACGGTTGTTGTATTAAAAGTAAGCAGCGTACGATTTTGCGAAAGTACTGAATATTTTAAATTATACTAAACCATGAGTCATGATTCCATAATTATAAAAATATCTTGTCAAATTTTATCCAAACTAAATTTTTTGAAAATAAAGAATAATTTTTTTTACGTTTTTTATATGCACGACTATCATTTTAACGAATATTTTCTACTTCGTTTTCCATTAGCAAAAGAAAAATGTTTGCGAGAAAATGATAAGAAAATAAAACAGAAAGATTGCTACTAAGTTATATAAAACAAAAAAAAGAAAAAGAAAAAGAAAAAAAAGCTGTCGTGCCGCATAGTGCATATCGACATTATACCGTGCTAAAGACCTTTCGCATTAACGTCGCTTGTGAAATGAATTATGAAAATGATTCTTGAAGATTGTGACATGCGCTTATAATACTTATTCAACATATTATCGCGTGCAGGCGTTATACGGAATAGGTACAGCTATATCACGTATATAACGTAATTGCCTTTAGGATTAATTACTCGCCAGAGGAAATGCTCGATTCTCTAAGCATTACATATCTACTCCTTCAACAGGTTGAGTCAAGCGAAGTACAGGATCTAGGACTATGTGCCAACATCGTGAAGGATGTTTGAGCACGTTATAGCGGTTAAGTATCTACTCCTTAAGTTTTACTTCGAAACTGAGTTTGAGTTGTTTCTTCCGTGTTGTCTTCCGCTGGTTTTACAAATCTTCATTGTCGAAATTCTTTACCTCCTTGTCCTAGTTCTATGCCCTCTATATGTATAATACCGGTTTTCTTTCTCTTTACATCGTTATCTCGTTATTTTACTCTGTCTTTCTCGTGGGCGCCTACGATTCGGTTTACGATGCTATTTCCGTGACTTGGAAAATTGTTGACAAAAAGTTACTGTCGGTGGCCGCATATTAGAAAACCTCAACCTCACTAAATCTCGTATTCTTATTATTTTTATTATTTTTTTTATCTTTCACGTTTTATATTTGGACTACCATTTGAATCCTAAAAACTTTATTTTTCTTCAAATCTATCGATGACATATTACATTGTCTTTTTTATCTACACTTTGAGCCAATTTTATATGTCAAACGTAATTTATTTTTGATCAAAAAATTGAAACGTTTCGACGTTTATGTAACCTTTTCAAAGGATAAATATTGCAAAGCTTGTCGCTCTAGGGATAGGGGTGATATCAATCGTACTGATCGTATAAAAAATTTCATTCATATCCTGTCCTCGAGTTGAATGTTATTCAGTAATCCAAAACTTGAAAAAAAAAAAGACAAAAAAAGTGTTTGAAGAAGAATTTCGAATCGAACAATATAACAACGTGTTATACTGTCTCACTATTTTCTCTTCGTTACAGAATAAGGTTATGGGTATATCCCTTATCGCGTTCAGCAAACATCTTGAGTTGTGTTGACCCATCGATGCGTTTGACCTTTCGATAGGCGTTGAACTGTTAACCCTAAAAGAATTTGTAGTTATTTTACTTATTCCGATTATTTTATATCAAATTATCGGGGACCTTGAAGAAACTGTGTCACCAAAATAATTATGTGTGAAAAAATATTAAATCTGCTTATAACTCATGTAAATGTTGATAAATGTTTTAATCAAATTTGAATAATATTTTGAAAAATTTCATCGCTGAGGTCAATAATCTATATCTTGATTTTTATTTCTTTATTAAAATTGGACCAACTTATATTAAGTATTTTTTTTCTTTTTTTCTCTCTTTCTTTTTCTCTCTACATCTAGTGCGTCATGTTTTTCGGTATAGTGTCAATCGTTTCGTTAGCCTTATAATTGGATAACTTATACATATATCAACGGTCTGCTAATTATATCACGATAAATATAACTTTATTATTTATTTATTTTTTTTTTTTTATTTTTATTTTTTTTATAATGTCTGACACGAAGATGTCGAAAAACAAAATCCTCTCACGAATCGGTGTTCCGACCACGTGGACAATATTTAACGTTATATGTCTATGGGCTATATTTTATAACGTTCTATCACGTGTCAAAACGGTCTGTGAATATATATCTAGCTTTGAAATTTTTCACTAAATATATATCTACATTATATCTAATATACCTATATATTTGAGTCACTCATAAAAATAGTTAAATATATTTTTACTTCATATTTTTTTATTTTTTTATAACGTTTTCGAATTTATTCTTTTACATACAAATTTTATCACACTTTTATCATGCGGTCAAATAATTCATAATTTGTCTCAAAGTAAACATATATACATATAATGTGGATAATTTATGTTAACGGATAAAAAACTGGATTTTATCTAAATATTATATATAGATATATCTTATATAGGTATATTTGCGAGAAAATTACAGTAGGTAGGTATACGATGTAATTTTATAAACGTAACCAGTCATGTTCATTTTCTTTCATACACAATGAATTTTTTTATAATTTGTATCTATAATTATTCGAAAGTTTATACAGACCGACATGAAATCTGTTCACATCAAAAGCTTTGGGGAAAAAAAAAGTTGAAGAGACATTTTCTCTGTGTAAAAAAAGAAAAAAAAAAAAAGAAAAAAAAAGTACCTATACAAGGAACAAATGAATAAATGTTTAAAAAGCCAGTTATGAGGAAGTATAAAATGAAAATAATAACGAGAATAAAGTGTAATAATTATAATCACAGGGAAGATATTATATAAATAAAAACAAAGGACTTGAATAACGTCCGATAATTTTTTATCAGATTTACTCCTGCAGTGTCACCATCAGAACCATAGCTACATGGAAGTTTGTTAAATAAATATATAACGCGAGGTGTATTTAAAGGTGAAACATAGCGATCTGTCTTCCGTTGAATTTTTAAGCTCTACTATTATTTTTAATTCCATTTTCTTCACCGGAGCCTTAATGACGCGGTTGAAATGCGGCGAAAGCACACGTGCCTCGACGGTAATAAACGCGATGCAGCTTGACAAATGGCGTTGAGCTTTTGTACGCCCACTATTCCGAGAACATTTTCGGCAGGGCTAAAGTTGGGCGTCACCAAGGGGTATTTCCTTTGAAATACTTTTTTTATACATTTTTTTTTTCGTTATATTTTTTTATTTTTTTATTTTTTTTTTTTATTTCCCCACGTTTGTGAACGATTGATCTAACAAAGCGAAAGTCTTCTTCTTCTTTCTGTAAAGACAGAAGGATGTTGCAGATATGAAATTTTTATACCGATTCAACATAAAACAATTTTACGTAAAAAACATTTTACATTATATTCAGTTAAAAAGGGAAAGACGAAAATCTAAGACAATTTCGAGGAAAATTTTTGTTCGGAAATTTATGATCGTATCAATTTTGCATATCAATTAGAAAACTGATCTCAAGCTTATAGGAATTCAATTGAATCCATCTCCTGTATGGGAAGCCATTATTTCTAAATTCATTAGCGAGTTGACGTTATAATATATTTTCTCACATAGGTAACGATCTCATATACGCATTATCGAACCAAACTATAATTATGATATTAATTACACGTATGCTTGAACCACGGAAGGGCTTTGAGCAATTTCCGGCATTCTGTAAACACAGAAGCTTCACATAACCGTAAGTTATAACTAAAAAATTTCACGTACAAGTTTAATAGAAACTAAAATAATTGCAGCATAAGACAAGATCCAAAAAGTGGTGATTTTTGTTATTCAGACTAGATAACATCCACGATTTATTATATTGACATTAAAAGGTGTAGTTACATTGCGTTTATGAATGTGATAAAAAAAAATAAAAAAGACAACCCCCTACTCAATACGCTTCAATGTCGAGTTTATTTCGTCACCAATTTTTAGGGATATTAAAAAGAGTATAAATAAAAAATGCAGTGCTATATGGTCTTCGAAAATATGAAGAAGCCTGAGGCCGGACTAAATTTTTCACGGTTCGATTTTCGCGTAAATATTCCTCAGAGATTTATAGAATTTCATTTTCTGAAGAAAGAGAGAGAGGGAATAGGGTTAAACATCGGACTAACGGATGATCCATCCCTGGTCTACGTAGCATGCTGATAATTAAGCTCCATGTTATCTCTAAAATGTTTAGACAATTACAGTCGTAGGGTACGTGTTCATCCATATGCCTATGCCTATTCGCTGTCAAATTTAGACAGGGATGTTTTGTTGGCCATTGTGTAAAGGCGCATTTATCCATGTGTCCGTCTATATCTCATCCGTATATAAACCCTGGTCATATACAGCTACCAGATACCAACAAACTTGCTGTTGGATTGAGTCCCGAAAATACATATACAAGTATCTGTGCAGATGGGTTCAGGAACACGATGTGATGGCATTGGTATATGAAGGGGAGAGAAGGCAAGGAAGGGACTTTGGGTCATAATACAACAATATCTTTATCGCGTCTCGAGAGAACTTTCTCTCGATATCCTTTTCGAAGAAACTAAACAACGCGTCTACACATATATAAATACGTGTACCCACATAAGTATGTATTCGGTTGAATTTTTTTTTTTTTCAACGATGAAATCTCGGATTTGGAAATCTCGGAGTGCTGTCGCGTCATCTTTTTTCCCAGTCGTTATTGGCGTAGCTCTATTCTGCACGGGCTGATTTTACCTTGGTATCAGGGTTTGTAAGAGATAAAGTCGAAAAAGAGACTATTGGAAAAGAAATACGAAAAAAACTTCTATATATATGTATAAAAAATGCTGAAACGACTAACAAGCTGAGTGCGAACTTTGGCCGATCCAGTGAGAATGGTAGCCCGTTCGAACCTGTTGCGAATATCGATGAGAGTGTGCGAAATTTTTTTTTTTACCTTTTTTACCCCGCGAAGTGGCTGACAATGAAGGTGGGAAAACCCTGTGCGTAATGTGAAATGTGGCGAGTTATTGAGACGCGCAGGGGGCAGACTGAAACTAGTGATAGGAAAAGCCTTTCCAGCCTTTTTAAGGGAACCAGAGATTTCTCGAGGTAAGGTCAGCAGTGTTACTTACGGCTTTTGTCGGACTAAATTTTCAGAGCTTAGGCTAGAAGCTCGGGTTCAACTGATTTAGTGAAAGTATCAGAGCTAAGGGATGTCGGGTAACATTCGAGAAATATATATGTAGTTATCAACCATATAAATTTTCCCTCTGCATATACTGGCTCTACCGGATTTGTCAAAAATCTTTGCTTATCGCCGATCCACTAGCGTGATAAAAGCTTTGTGTCAAGTGGTCTGTTAACTCGACAAAGCTAATATGGAGACCTACACAGTTACAAATTATGCTATAAAACGTCCACGACAGTTTCATAAGCTTGAAACCATAGGCTTTGCATTTCATTTACGAAACAATGCTTTTTAGATGACCGGATGTCAATCGATATTTCAAACTGAAAGGAACACAAAAAATTTTTTTTAATTTAATAAAAGCTTTAAAAATCTTTAGAGTTAACAAATATTTACTCTTTTGATTTCAAAATCCGCAAAAATTGGTAATGCAGTTAGAGAAAGACCCGCAGTATGTGATGAAAATTAGTTTCGACTGAGTTATTGGATGGAAAGATATTTGGGTGAAAGAGGCTGCGGGTATCATGGAAAATATTTTCGAATACGGGGGATCGGTTAGTGCGAAATTATCCGTGACGGTATAAGGCGATATGAATATGTAAAAGGGATGTTCGTTTGGTTTAGGTACGTCAAATGTTGTCAGACCGTGAATTTTGTGAATGTGGTAGGTGTTTAAAGACGGATACTGAAAGAGCTGAACAAACGAAATGGTTTCAATTCATTCCAGATCGGATAACGCCTTGAATTGAAAATTTATAGAGACAATAGCCGGGCTGCTGTCTCTTCCGTAAGCAGTTTACATATTATAGAACGCGATTCGTGTTGGTATGTTGTGCCATTATTTCTGATTCTGTAAGACTGTTGGTGGTGGTCAGGGAGAGGATATCTTCATTGTACAAGCCGGTCAAACTCTCGGGGGAGCCTAAAGTCTTTCCTTGATAATCCAGACTACAGATTCATTCTTACGTAGGATTAGCTCAAGGTGAAAGATCAAAGTGATGAAGTTGATGGTTTTCTAAGGCTGATGGATTTTATGAATATCCAAAGACCGTTGGGAGAGCCTTAATTAACATACGCGATATTCGAATGGAATTTATATTATATTTACGACATTTTCTCGGGTCATGAAATAAGACAGAATGGCGCCGTCGAAAGTGAAAGAGGAACTGCTTTGATATCTTTATATTATTTTTATTTTATGGTGAAAGAGAAAGAGATAGAGAAATAAAGAGATAAAATATTTCCACAAATTTTACTATACCTATACAAGCATATTTGCTGTTTCTGATTTTTATTACGTAACGATATATATGTATAGCTTAGCTAAGAAAAAAATTGAGTAGATTTATGCGTTTTTAAAATACGTTTCAATCGTATATATTACAGTTTTATTTTATCATACTTTTGAAAAGATACGTAAATTATGTTGATTGTTTCGGACGTAGACCGTTTATATCTCGTTCCGTTGAAACCGATAAGCTTTCACGTCTCGTTCCTCGAGGAGTTTCAATCGAAAAGTGGAAGTGCCGGAGAACAGCTAAGTGTCGTTTTTGCGAAGATTTATGAAAATCCTTTTTTAAAAGGCTCACGTATACCTATACTTATACCTACGCGTTACGGGGGCTAAAAATCTTTGTTTTTTATAACAAAAAAGAAAAAAATGTCGTTCGTTCTCTCAGTATTTCGATATTATTCGTCTTTGTATGATTCCACATGACTAGAAAGTGAACCTTTCCTTTTCAACTTTTTATTATATTGCGAATATTTTCGTATGAATGTATATACATACATCTCCAAGTACAAAAAAAAAAAAAAAAATACAATAAAAAGAAAAAAAAAAAAAAACACAATTCAAGGAATCTCGAATAGAACACAGATATTTGTCGAGAAATATTTTTTTTTTTTTCTTTTTTCTTTATAAAACTGTTGTACTGTTGCAAAAGCTATTACATAACTAGCTTAAGAAATTCCAATTCTCAATTGTTCTTCAAATACAAGTGAAACAAATTTATTTATTTATTTATTTACAAACTATTTCGACTCTTCGCTATATAAAGTCTAACCAATCAAATATTATACCATAGAAATAATTTTAGTTTATAATAAATTGATTTTTTGGTATATAAAAAGACAAAAAATTAAAAAAAAAAAAAAAAAAAAGAAACTGTTAACACTTATGTTGGCTTCAACAACCTTACAAATTTAAATTTTCCAATTTAATTCCAAGACTGATAATACGCGTAAGAAAATAGGTACTAATTATCATTCATAATCTCTGTAAGAAATTTACACTCTGCGTATTGTTTAACAGTTGAATTACCCTTAGGAATTGAGAGTTGATTTTTACGTACGTTACTGTACGTGAATTTTAATTTAAAAAGAACTGATTACTCTATGTGAATGAAATTTTATCAAAATGAGAAAACGTATCAAAAGAAGATAATTTGAAATGTGAATTGGAGCATGGTAAGTCAGTCTAAAGTCTTTTTTAAACTTTTTTTTCTTCGTCTCACGCAAATCGATCTAAATTTTGACGCTGATGTTTGTTGACCATCAACACGCGGGCCTTGAGTTGATTGAATAGAAACTGTAGACAAGTAGAGCTAAAAAAAGCTTCGGGGTATAATCTTATGCTCCGTAAGGGAAAACGGAATTGAATGGTCAGCCTAGGCTCGAGATTCATTGAGATTTAGCTTGTCGGTGAAAAATTTATATTTAATAACTTTTTATTTTATTATTCGACGTGATCAATGTCGTAAAAATAAAAAAAATAAATAAAAATTTTCAAAATTATTTAAACGAGGTGAAAAAATTGTGTCACAAAAATCGTAACATTATAGAATAGAAATTTTGTTAAAAATATCAACTCACTCGTATCGAAGAACGAACTCCTACAGAATTTTCACTCAAATTTGAAGAAATAAAAAAAAAAACAACCAAAAAAAAAAAAAATTTGTCACGTGTTTTTTCGATATCTTTGTTAAGAAAAACGATCAGACGATTGTCTGTTCCGATCTAAATCATGACCGATAATATTCTTCGGATGATTTTTCGGTACCGCACACTCGCGATTTGATATCAAACACTCTTAACACTTTTAGTATTTGACTGGTATGATCGACCGATTGCGGTGCTGGCAACGTGCGCGCGTGCGGTGAACTGACGGCTGGCAAACTCCGGGACGTCGGGACGTCGGGTAATCGGGATGGGGATTTGGCGCGCATTGCGACCTGCTCTTCCAAGGAGGAGTCATCCCATTCAGTATTCGACGAATCGTGGCTTTTCGATAATATAGTCAAGTACCTAGAAGCTAAATGGATCTTACGAAGCGTAATCTATGCGTAAATATTTTTGGAATGTAAGTTAAAAAAGACGAAATAACAAAAAAAAATCGAAAAAAAAATTCTTTATTCCTTATTTTATCACTCATTTTATTTACTTCTATAAATAACAAAGTCCATAACCAGTTATTTCCAAATTTTATTTCTTTATTATTATATACATATATATACACCTAAAAAAGTTGAAAAAATTTCAACTTGTGCTTCAGAACTTATATCTGTATGTAGTCATATAACGGCGTCGTAAGTGTTTTACAACGACATGCGATCACAGAACTCAAAAAACCCGGCAAAAGTGACAAAAGATTAACACTGAGGGCCACTACCCTCCGGAATGTTCATGAATTTTTTTTCACTCAGATACCTCTTATTCAACGGACTTGAAATATTTGGCCAGCCGCCCGAACAACGTCTATCATATACCACGCTTTTTGGGGACTATAATATCCCGATTCTCGAACCCACTATAAAGACATAGGTACCTACATACATACAATAAACCTCGACAGAACACATAAGCCTTCAATTAACTAAGCAAGACGTCATTCGCCACGGGTTTAAGGATTCATCCCATTACATATTGAAAGCGGTTTCGGATCGTTGGAAGATAAAGTTTAATTTTCTCCTTCATTATGTCGTTAGATTTTTGAGAATTGATGCGTTTCAAAGTGCGTACCTATTCTCTTGGAACGTAACTGTAGTCGCAATATAAAGACAATGGTTTGTAGTAATGACAGCAAGTTAATGATCGCAGTCTTTTACGCCACTTACATGCGAAGATTATTAGTTGACATAATAAATGCGGAAGAAGTTTCTGTCTACATGTTAATTATCCAACAGCTTTGATTTCTCTGTCTTTATTTTCACTTCCTCTTCAGCCTTTTCGATTTATACGTAATGATCTTGACCGGGAAGACAAAGAGAACCGATAAACGTTGTATGAACAAATTTAAGGGGCTAGAGCGCATGGTTATGACGGGAATTCTCTTTGTCGGGAAAATGTCGAAGGAATCCCTTTGCATTGACCTTTGATCTTGAAAATTGATTGAGAGAATATAATGCGTGGGATGGTGTACGCTTGTTGAAGGTTTCCCACATCGATTGTCGATTAATACACCGACTAGGTATATTGGATTTGGTATATAGTGTATGTACAACCACCTACAGGGTGTAGGTATATAGGTATAATAAAAGAAAAACGATTCGAAGAAACTTACAGGAAAGAAGTTTACAACTTCCGGGCCATTGCTTACCGCGTAGATATATGAAAAGATCGGACTGGAAGTTTTATAAAAGTGCGAAATGTAGTGAGATGACAGAAAGTTTTTTTTTCAGATATACTATGCAGTTGTCCATTATCAGTGTGGGTATGTTTGTATTTATGTGGGTACATACATACCGTCCCGTTTTTGCTCTTCTCTGCGAGAATTCAATTGGGAATCTATAAAGCCACTGGCGCAGAGAGGATTTTCGGATTAGTGTAAACGGAGTAACTGGCTTTTAACGGCAGCTTAGACGACGTTGAGAAGTGAACTCAAATATTGACATTCCACTTGTGCGGCTTACACGTTGCGCCAACTTCCGAGGAACGACTGGTTCTCCACTTCTTTGGTAGTTTGACGGACTACGTCGTGATGGGTACCTACTCTATTAGAACATACGGAATGGTCGATTTTTTGTTCTATTGATGATTGATGAGCAGACAGCTGGGAACCGGACAATGGAATCGAGTAAAAACTGCAAAACGTAGATTGTGATTTTGAGAGTTCTTGATGTTGTAGGATAATGATGAGGAAATATTTCATATGCGTTAATGATATGTAATATTTATCAGCAAATACGCAAATTCCATTTGGCATTTGGAATTTTTTTCCGTTCCTCTTTTTTTTTCTACTAGAAACATGCAGAGTTACAAAAAGATTCATCGGTCAGTAATTAATTCATTTATATTCTACCTACTCAGTTTAAATTATTACGGAAACAAAAATAAAACACATATGGTATCGTACATATATAGCAAATACGTAGCTATCCGGAGAAACTGTACTCAGGCAAGTGTTGAACACATTTTTTTTTATTATTTTACCGAGGCAATAACACCAACTGTCCAAATTATTAAAATGATTCATGAGATAAAGAAAAGAAGAAATGAGAAATGTCATGTTACCTTTCAGGAATCAAGTTATTTCAGAATTTTATTCGTATGTATATATATTCTGGCACCCGTCAATATCTACATAATATAATATAATCGTTTTTCTAAGTTACAACAGTAGACAGAATGAATATATTTTTCTTCGTCATAACTTAAACAAGTTGTGGAGTAGGTACGTAATCTAATTAATTATAAGATGAACATGAAATCTATGTTATCAAACGCTTTAACGCTTTTATTTAAATTATCTTCTGGTCCAACTGTTCTTTATTCATTTATTTATATTGAGTTTATGAAAGTTAGGGCAATTTAAAAGTCACATCGAGTTATATACTTGAGGTAATTTTCGAGCGAGGTCATCACCTTTTTGAACTAAGTATCCTTTGCTGAGGACACATCGGCGATGGCAACCTGGATGGAACTACATACACGGTTGGTACATTACGAATAATTTTTTTCTGGATGAGAAAGATTATCTACTTTGCGATAATCAACGCACTTTCTATCTATAGAGACAGGGGTAGGATACTTTATTTCTTTTCATTTTTTGTGCAAATATAGAGCACCAGGTGGTCGTTTCGAATTTCAAACACGACTCAATTTGTGTGAATCTCTGATCGTAGAATTCTCTTATATCTGAATATGTGTATCTTATTCCCTTGGGGCGATCTGGACTTTAGTGTCTAGTTTTTTTTATTTTTTCGAGATAAAAATCAAGCTACTTTCTAACGCAATATGTTCTCCTGTTTGGAATATGTAAAGAACATTCTATATATTTGGCGTGTAATTATCATTAGTCTATTATTAAGATATGTACGAAAGTATTTCACTTTGAAAGGCTGAAATAGTTGAAGAATTTTAAGCAAAAACGAGTTATGCTTGTTCGTGTGTCGAGAAAGAGATTTTTTTTATTATTTTTTATTTATTTTTTTTTCGAATATAAAGTGGAGACTTTATACGTGCTTGAAATTTTGATAGTGTTCCTAAAATATAGAAAGAATATTAAAGACTCGTAGCCGCGGTTTTATACCAGGCAAATATTGCAGTGACCATATTTATACCGAATCACGTATACCTAGTCAATTATTTGAAAATCTTATATAACTCAATGAAAATTTAACCATTAGAAATTCACGAAATTTTAATATACCCAAAACCGTTGTCATGGTAATTTTTATTCATTCCGAGAATTACGAGATCGCGAGATGTTTCCAAACTATAATCATTCCGCAAATTCCTGCTACACTTTTTATCTCGCAAGAATGCCTTTGACCGAGAAGTTTACAAGGCTCTATGTTTTTTACTGGTATTTCTGATTCCATATAAAAATTACGCGACCGCAAACCCGACGACATTAATTAGGGGTTTTATGATTAGATTCGTTTCTCTCGTTAAAGTTTTACGATTTCATGAACAAATTGTAGATTTCAGCATTGTTTTTAAATTCGCATAACAAACTCACCGGAATTATACCCTCAGACTGTGAAATACAATTTAATACAAATACTTACATACCAAAGCACATCTTGCACCTGGTCAGAACTCATGCAATGAATAAATTGTAAATTGAGGTTAAAACATGCGCTAACAATTGTATGTAATTATTTCTGGTTAAGTAGCTGCGTGTCATTTGTAATTAGGTAATGCCATTCGCAAGATAAATTTTTTGGTATTTTTGAGGGTCATTTACATTCCTGAGATTCGCACAATGAATAAACGAAGGTTAACTGAATTCAACAGAGAGTTTATCTTTAAAATAATTTTAATACGAGCCACTGGCTTGTCTGTGTGGTCATATCCTCGGGCGTTCTACTTAAAAGTTTAATAACCACGCAGTAACTTCTTTATCATAATCAAAAGAATCTGTCTTAATAATACCGAAGGAAGTGTGCAAGTTGCCAAAAGACAAGACGAGAAAAACTAAAAATTAAAAAAAAAAAAAAATAAAAAAAATAATAATAATGAAATTTCCATCCCGTTATCGCAGACAAAAATAAATGACCTGTTGTTAATCCATTCGGAAGTGACATTTGGATATATAAAATTATCAAGTTCGTGTGAAACGCGTGAGTTAGAGATCTAGTGAGTTAGTTAACGAATAAACGATATGGTATGCACGAACGGCTGTGTAATCATTTGCGGTTAAGTGACTACGTGACGTTCCTGATAAGCTAAGGCTATCCGCATGACGAATTTTTAGTTTCTATGAGAGTCATTTACATACTTGCCTACCTGTCACTCGTTTGATGAATAGCTATATCTATAAGACATATGTATATGTACAAATGGAGAATTCCATAGAAATTTGTTAGGAACAAAAACCTTTGGCTGTCATAGTATATTAAAATTTAGTTGAATTTGATAATTTCTGAAGTTATAGTAAAATCCAGATTTTTATATGAGATGATACCGTGGTTTCAAAGGGAAAAAACTTTCTTATTTAAGAAAACGGATGGACCTGCCCGTGAATTTTACATGCAGAAAAGATTCTAAAAAAAAGAAAAACAGAACGAAGAAGTATATTTTCTTTAAATAAAAAGAATAAATACGGAGTCGAATTGAAACATTAGGAATACGGAACAGTTGGTGTTTCAATAACACGCGTGTGAAATAATATACCTAATACCTTCCGCATATACGAATCCCGTGGCATGTCATACACGTATCTCGATGTCTATGAATTAGTTATTATGAAAGTGTGTATAAATATTCAATGTCTATTAAAAGACACATGGTCTCCCACGCACCTAAGATATACATATATCGTTGACACCCGTGAGTGAGAAAGCTGGGTTATGATTAGGCACAGAAATTGAATCGGAGGTAAAACTTGAGAACTTAAACTGAATTATTAGTCTTTTCTATGTATGTACATACTTAGGCGATAATTTATCCAATAGAAAATTGACAAAAAATTTTTTTCTAATGCGTCATAGTTCAGATTTAATATCGGCGCGCCAAGTGCAGGTATAATTGGTGTCTAAAAAAAAGATTCGAGAAAAAAAAAAAAAACAAAAAACTTCCAACTACAGCTTATTGACGCGGCAAATTGATTACAGAACTGCTCATTTTGGCGTTGCGACGTTGTCTACGGATCAAATCTATAACGCAGAAGGTCCCAATGACGTCGGTTTTAATAATTACAACGATCGACGTTTGGCTACGGCGGAGTAGAGAGACAGAGAGAGAGAGAGAGAGAGAGAAATATATATCGTAAATCTAATCACTTGAAAACCTATCAATGTCAGAATATACATATTTTATCGCAAAGATTTAGCATTGTTCAATTCGGAATCTTTAAGACGGAGTTCACCACGTTTTAAGATCGAAATTTTTTCACATCAGTCCTTTCCAAAGTTCTTTTCCGTGGATCGCTCCTAATTCCGATACTCACGTCTTGTCTAACTTCATCAATTGGGTTATTTTTTGTTAATTGTTTTTTCATTTTATTTTTGTATCAATTATCGTCTAGACTGTAGAATGAGTAACACTCAATCCCTTGACAAAATTCACAAAATTTTCAACCTTGGTTAAAATCATTACTTTCTAATGGACGATGCCATTGTAATGGAAATAGTCCGCTTAAGTCCTGTAGTAGCATTCATAAGAGACTGAGCTTCCTGTGATCCCCCAAAAAGCATCATACAAATTTGGTTTTCACCCAAGTGACGAAGGAGGGATTACACGCTTTGTTCTTGATTTGAATAAATTTTTGAGTTATAAGTATAATGCAAATTTATTGATTTATGAACGGGCTTGGACACCCTGAAATTAACAGGTTCTTAATTTTAATGAAAGTTGTATTATAGGGTGGGTTTGCTTGTATTTAGATATTTATTAATTTTCAAACAGTTTAATTGAGGTGATGGGCGTATTTGATTTCCTGAAAACCGGGAGTTTGTTATTGAAGTTTAAATTAATTTCATTAGCTCGACGTAGTTATTTGAAAACAGTTAACGAACTCGACACGTGAACCAGCTCGATGTTAGTCGAAGAATTTCTTCGCTCCCAGAGAGGGTAGGCGTCTTTTATTGCCGGCACTTTGATGGATCGAATTTCGAATAAGATTTAATTAATAGTTCGTTCGTTAAACAGAGAACGCTTCGACGCACCACCATCATCGCACCAACATCGCACCAATTATCGTAACAATATGCGTCATACTGATGAGATAATTCTATATAGAAAGAAAATGATCCTTCGAGATATTTATACCATAAAATGGACTATATAAATTTATTCAATTATTTTCTATCGTCTATATCAAACAAGGATCTTAAAGTACGGGCCACGATCTACACAGTGGTCATAAAACCCAAAAAATGTTCACAAACAACGCCGTGTTTTCATATGCTAATATTGTTAGATACTCATACGTGATTTTTTTTTTCGTCCTTTCAAGTATCTGTCCAAGATTGAAAAAACTAAAAAATATATATATATATATATCTATAGCCGGTGTTACATCAGAATAACCCGATTCAGTCGCAGGTAGATATATCCATAGTCTCTTATAACGAAATGGAAAAAGAAACTCACAAAAAACAATAAAAAAGCGTTTGCTTTACGAAATTTTAGTTAGACAGAATATAAAGTGATCAATTTTTTATTATTCTGTGAAAACAAGCTCTAACGAATTATTGAGATTCTTCATTAAACTTGGTATAAACAATTTTCGGCATATGCTCAAAAATATTAGCGAAATCGAAGTATTTACAGAGTTACTAACTAATGGCATAATATTCATAATTATGATTACTAATTTCAAGATATAGTTAGACTCCATTTAAACGCAGGGGTTTCTATTCCCGTAAAATATAATCACAGAATAAATTTATTCACAGTCTGGAGTGACTGCAGTAGACTAGAATGAACTGCGAGATCACCCCTTAAACCACGTCTCAGTTATTCTCTGGGAGATCTCTCTTTAAAACCGTCTCGCCTTAGAAGGACTATTTTTTATTCTAGTGGTCAATCTTTGTCTAATAGTGTCAATACTCTGACGTCCTTGCCTAGGTCAGCTTTTTCCATCAACAAACAATCAGTTTCTTTCTTTTTTTTTTTTGGTCAAATTATCCAATTTACATCGTTTGTGGACACGTAATGATTATTGATTTCGATGTACAGACGTTAAGAAACCGCAGATTAACATCATACTTTTAATTAATTTTATGATCGAAGAAAAGCGTCTTTGCAGGATTTGCTATGAAAAAAATTTTCCATACATTCGATCGTTATTCGTAATCGAATTTGATTTCCTATAGGAATGAATCGCTCATTCATATTGCCATTTCGATAAATGTGTCAGAAGTGTCAAGTCCATGTTACACGCAGGGGACGTAGGTATTCGGACATTTGGTCGAATCTTCGTTTTTTTTTTTTTGTTTTTTTTTATTCAATTTCACAGAAACCGTTATATTTCTTGTCAGTTCGCACCTTTGTTTCTGGTCCTTCGGTTTCCTGTGTGATTCATCCGATGATTGGGTTTAAGAATTCGATTAACTTCTACGGATTGAATATCGCGGTCTACGCAATCGTATCAATTCGATGGCAATAATATCGTCGGTCATTACACGTAGTATTTAATCGGTCTTAAATAGTGAGAGATTATTCATTTTATAGTCATTTTCATGACACTTAAGGTGATCAATTAGGTTCAGTGAACAATTCCAATCTTTCAAAGGGTTACAAATTAGTTCCTCATAAAGCACCTGCGAGCAATTAACTTTCGCTAAAAACTGAGTGCTTCTTACGAGTCAATTACTGTCTTTCATACGCTGGGAAGGAAGGGTCGAGCACCTGTATCGAATGCTTGGTTGATAATTAAAAGTCAGTCGACATTTAATTAGGCAATGTAATACGAGCGGTAAACTCTTGGTGAAAAAATTCGCACGATCGGATAATATTCTGCGGTTATAACTTTCTTCGAATAAATTTACAGTACGCATCCGAACTGTTCGATTAAGTGAAAAAAAGAAAGGCAATTTTACCTCTAGTTGGCTTACCGACGATTTCCGCAACCGGATACAAAAAATCCATTTGAAATTCGAAGAGGATTTTTTGCCTCTTGGGATCAGAAGACAACGGTTCAAAAGTGACGATATTGCTTTGGACATGAATAGTTGATGGGCAGTCTTCCGATAGAGATCGTGCCCAACACCCCAAGTCTCGTTAATCCGCGTCGATGAGGTTCTGCAGGAAGTCACAAATCCCGATCACGACACCTATCCTAATCCTGTCGTAAGAAAAACCGACTTTGTCGTTGACACGTACCTCTTTACATATAGGTAGGACGTACCCATTCGACAGGAAATTGCTTGTCACGGTGCCATCTTTCACTGAATATCTAATGAGCCGAACAATTCGGGATCACGTGTATGAGCCGAACGATTACGATTAGCCGATAAAATCTATCCACAAGTATGTACGTATGTACATACATTCATACCGCCATCTGCTCTCAACGACATCTTAATTAGTCGGAACCCCACAGTTAGCGGCAATTAAAGACGGCCTAAGTGGAAACCCGGTGCATAGTTTGGTGTCTGGAGGATCGAAGAAGTGCTTTTAGGGTTGTCGTATTAGATCATGTTTTCAGAAAGAGATTGTTGATTTGCAGAGTGCTTAAGTTTCGTTGTATTTTTATTTACTTATTTATTAATTTTTTCATATGGTTTTTATGATCACATACGTATGTACATGTGTAATTCTGACAGAATTTAATACCGTGAATCTTGTTCTGTGCAAAAATGCAAATTGGGATTTCTAAGGTTGGCTAGATGCCAGTCGTGTCGAATCACTGCGGAATTAGCTTGAAATAATTCAACTGTGAAAAACCCATTCCACGGACCATAAGGCATCGAGTAAATCCTCTAACTTTGAAAATATCGCTGACAACAATTCGCTATAATTGACAGATAAATAACTTGATCGCTATTCGTTCGACCCTTTATCAAACTATCTAATAAAGTATGTCAGCATTAGTCTCAATTTCGATGCGTATTCGAAATCATTCCATATTCTCTGCTTTATTATCATTCGATTTTTATTCCCGCATTTCTTATCCTTGATATATGTACCTACTCCAATTACTCGTATGACTCGCTCCAACCATTTCTCGCTAAAGCTTTCCCCTGCTTTGAAGCTGGAATTAAATTGCATGTAAAATAACTCGAAGCAATCCCAAGGAAGTGGGAAATTTTTGTTAAAGAAATTCACCATCTGCATTCAGCATAATAGAAACTTGTATTATACATATAAATATACGTTCACTAATACATCTCGAAATTTGGAAGAATTTTTTAGGGAGTTTTTATCATCTGAGCAGACCGAAAAGTAAACCCTGAGGGACGATTCTTCACTTTCGACTTTCGACGATAGATTTTCACCGTTGGATGGTCCTCTGACATTTTCGATTTCCTCCAAGTACCAACAAAGGGTATCCTGCTAAGGGAATATCCGAATATCCTATGTGCATCTTGTGCAGACCACCGTGAGACTAAACCCACAGAAAAATTCGGTCAGGGGTTGAAGCTTGAAAAGATTCTCTAGGGAGGTGCGAAGCTGTACAATGGCAAGTTAATAGATTAAAAAAAATTTCACACCTCGTGTCCTGCTGATTATGGCCTAGGGTCGGCGAGACGAAATCAAGCTTGACCATGGTAGGTAGGTAGGTAGGTAGGTTTTCGGAAAATTTTACTTCGAGTCTAATAAAGGAAGGTTACGCGATAATACATCGCCTCTATAAATCAATTTCACATTCTAAAGACAAGTAAGTTTTCCACATCTTGATATGACCTTAACTTTTTAGATTATGGATAGATACTGCAGATACAATGCGGCATCATTAGTGTATCGATAATATCATGGAATCTCAGCTATTAGTTGGTCTAGGTAGGATTGATCGTATATTTGTTTACATGTATCTGCAGTAAGTAGTTGGAGAGACAATGATATATCGGATTTGCCTGATGTGAGATAACTTATATGGATTGGCAATCGTTTGCTCTTCGTAGTTTCGTATATTCATTCATTCATACATTCATTCATTCATTTATTCTTTGACTCGTCCTTGATTTGGCCGAAGAAGTCATTTCTCACGGTATTTTTGCTTCGGTTAAAACAAAGACGTATACGATTGTGTATAATATGGGGAGGGGAGGGGAGGGTACGTTTGGTATTAGAGAGAGGGAGAAGAGAGTCTATAGTTCATCTCGTGAATAAAATTTCCATGCAATTCAGTTGAACCGAAGTAGGTGGGTATGTATAGTACGAAGTGAATTTACATCATAGTATATGTATAATATAGTTGAAGAATGAGATGAGGTTTTTATTGGAGAAGTTGTAATTTCACGACCGACGAGATTCATTATAATGTGTTTTTTTTTTTTTTTTCTTTCAACCGGTATTACCATTATTTGTTAAGTGGATGATAAATTTTTCGGAGCGTAAATTTTCCAGTAACGAGGCGGTAATTAATTGTAACAGTTGATTGCGGGCGCGTGGAATTTTTCGCGTAAAGAGTAAAACTTTTCGTTGGGAAAGCGTAAATTACTAGAATGAGACGGACGAGGGACATCAATAACGTTAACGACTGCAGCAGGTTAAAAGGCTAGAAATAGAGGTACTACTACTTGCTAAGTTGAAAAATGTTTCACTGACAGTTCAAGATTTCAACTTGGGTTTTGAAACAATTATAAAAGATCACGACGACATATTTTTCAAATTTTATACCCACGGGGAAACTTTATCTCAATTCTTATTTTTTTTTTTTTTCTTCTTTTTTCTTTTCCTACCTTTCTTTTTTAAGATTATTATACTCCAGGACCGTTTTGCCTTCGCCTTTAGACTCGGTATGTATTCGGTAATTGGTATTTAGGAGGGCCTTGGGGTTCACTCGAAATTTTAATGGTTTGCCATAGTGTTACCCCATGCGAATCTTACAACGGTTTTGAATCTTCTTTCTACATTTTATCATAACTTTTTTTTCTTTTCTTTATAAATTCATTATTTTAATACACGTCAGTTTTTTCTTCTCAAATATCTGTCAAGTGGTTAAACTTAACCCAGGGGTAGCTATAAGGAGACGAAAAATACCTCAGAGTATCATTGATGGTAATTGAATATATGCCTACAGGCTTTGGATTTCTTGTTGTATATCTAGTCCATATTCTGATAGATTATTCTAGGCGCGTTTGAGCTTTGGTGCTTTCCAGCTCATCCACGAGTCTCTAGAATTCTGAGATCCGTAGATTCTCGGATTGAATTTCACGGGCAAAAAAGAGATACAAGATCATAGATACTCTATAGAACTGACATATTCACTCAACACAATTATGTGACCAAAGATTAAGAGGTTGAAAGGTCGAAGTAGATTTGAAACGAGTGTTTGTTAATTTCATTACGAAAACTCTGTTCTACTTTGTGAAAGACTTATTAAGGTTAATGCGCCCTTTTGATGAACTCAAGATAACTTTTAACGAACGGCTTACATGTTTAGGTAGATTTTCCTTTTTTTCTTTTCTCGTGCGTATATAAATCATGGAAAAGTTATAACCTATAATAGAAAAATGAACAACTAGAATCAATTCAATACTTATATCAAAACACAGAGCTCAACATAGAATAGAAAATAAAGTTCAGAGTACTCTGATCACTTTCTTTACTTCAATAGAGTGGCAACGGTCGATCAACCATCGCCCACGTATACTAACGTAACTTAATTTTACCGAGTACCTACTTTAGAAAGACTTTGTACTCTTGATACGGTTTTTCTCTCCTCATGAAGAGATATCGATATTAAATCAGATGGGATATAAAATATTTTTGAACAAATTATAGTCTTGTTTTAAATTCGTAATTTATATATGCAGTAAAATGATGATATAAAAAGATTCATCGGCTTGAATCATATTTGTATAAATTTATATTTATATTCTATAGGGATATTCCATTTCTTTCATTTCTGATAATAATGGTTTGACCTACAGTTATTTCTTTCCTTGTGATTACTCAGATCTAATACGACCTGAAATACATCTCGATGAAAAGAAATCTTTCAAGAATTTTATTACTTAGAAATAAAATCGTTTAAAAATCTATATCTCGTGTTATATATATATCTGTGACTGACCGGAAAATCCGCCCACAATTGACTTCCAACTTCCAAGTAGCCAGAGTTTAACACAATTTTATTTTATCTGATACTGTTCTCGCGTCACTGAACTCACTCTTGAGTGGGTCAAGGTTTTGGCTGTGTATTTGGGTTCAAGAAATTTGTGAATATAATTTACTGGGCGTGAGTCTCGAGACTAGACATGTGAAAGTGACAGGTATCATCGAGGTAATATATATGTACAAGTTTTTAAACTAATTAATGCAATGCTGGGTATTACGTGTTGCGTGAATCGTGTCTTATATATGTTCCTCGAGTAGATATTAAACGTTGAGAATGTGTCCTGCTGCTTTCGTGATATAAATTATTCACGGTTCGTTAGCAGTCAAGAAAACGACTAATTGTAAGTACATACTGTTTCGGTTTTGTCAAGTATTAATTATTTGTCAACTAACAACGGAACAAAAACCTATTTAAGAAGATTCCATTACGTATAATGTACACACCTACATACATTATAAAAAATTAAATTGCGGTGAGAAATTGGAGGAAATAATGGAGCAGTACAGATGGAATAAAACCAGTTATATTTTTACTATGTTAAGTTTTTTTTTTTTCTGTAATTCATACCACGAGATAAAAAAATAATTTCATTAAAGTCAGAAATAATGGATTTTATTCTGACTCTCATCAGAGGGAATATGGATACCGAGCTTTTTCTCGTCCTCAGTTCATTCACTCGATATCAATTTTCGTTGTGATCAGAGTTCGAAAGATTTCTTCGTCTTCTTTCAGAGTTCGAAAGATTTCTTCGTCTTCTTTCTCTGATCTCATCCCATCTGCAACGACGTAACCAGAATACATAAGAGGGAATTAGTAATAGAGGAAGTCAATCTCGCTGATAAATTCTCAATCAGAATTAATTCTAAGATATCTCATGCAAACTATTTAAAATTCTCAGTGAATTTTTTTAAGACGATGCAGAAAGTATTGATGCGAGATAATAATCGAATAAAAATTTGCGCGTTTATGTTTAATCCTAAACCCTCAAAGATCCCGTAAAAAAAAAAAAATTTAATGCACAGTATAGTCAAGAGAAATAAGTAAATTTTTAATATCGAAAAAGATCGTATGAGTAAACCTGCAGTTAAATCGTTTCGAATTTTATCGCTGTGATGTATCAGGTCAGAATAACGATCAGATAATTCTAGCCATATTAATGGATCAGTGCAGATATCTATCCAGTATATAGCATAAAATTTCAAGAAACTTGTAAAAAATAGAAAAAAAAAAAAATTAAGAAAAAGAAGTAAACTTCGGAAATTGGAACGGCTGAAAAAACAGAGTAGATACCCGCGGCGAATTCGCAGAAGATTTAGTTTACGAGTGATGAAAAATTGTTTGTCTATAGACTATAGATATTGATTAGCAGGTGCATGATGTATAGAGTTTTTCAGAATGTTTAGAACATATGAAATTTTTTAGAATTTAAAATACTGCCGAAAAAAAAACCGCATGCAGCCCAGATTCGTCGCGATGAATTCCGGGAGCTGGGAATGAATAAATTAATACTACAAAATATACATATATATTTTTTTTTCTGGAATTTTATGACGCTTGAAATTTTGAGAGAGACTTTCCTTCTTGGGAAGTGAGATTTCACGTAAAAGACGCATCAATGACATCCCGCCATTTTTAGATCCTTGCTATTATCAACCTCTGGGGCAGGTCTGTCCCAAGATTTACATTACCATCCCTGAGTTGCGAGCTAAGAACAAATATTTTCGAAAGGTCGCACTAGGGCTTTCGCATAAGTAAATAGCCTAATGGAGTATCTTACCCTCGGAATTGACGCTCGTGGAGGCTATCAATTCCGAAAGGAGAGAAATTGGGAAATAGAAATATAATCTGATTAGTCAACGGTTATTTGGTCTCCGAGACACGATTGTATTCTGGTGATTAAATAGTGAGTGAAATATCATCTGCAGTTTACTTTTGGAGTAAAAAAAAAAAAACATAAGAAAAAATAAAAAAATATCCTCAAATCGTCTCTTTTGATCTAAATTATACTTCCTGCACGAATCTTGACAATCTCATCAATCTCAAAATCAAATTGGATAGAATTTGAATTATTAGTTATTAATCATTTTTCATTTTTACTTTTGATCGATAGAAGTTTACTTGTTATACAAAAGTAGCTAAAGTTTATTATAATTAGCGTTCTGAAGAATTACATTTTGTGACGTACGTATGCACATCATCTTTTTTTTTTTTTCTTCCAATTAACAACTTTTTTGCCTGCACCCTAAATCCCACCTAAGTCAAAATTTCCTTCATTTCTTTTCTGTCTTATTTTCTTTTAAATAAAAGATTCAGTGCAATTTTTGAATCCACGTAAAAAATCTACTCACCATACCGTCCAGTCAAAGTTGTTATCAAACTGTGTATCTCTGTGAAAGCACAGATGGTTACGTTATTCAAATCAGCAGTCCTCTGGCCGCCCACTTGATCCCCTATAGGCCTATACCATGAAATCGATTGACGATTGTACCTACACATCGATTCTACAACGATAAACGTTAAGACCTGGTGTTTATTGTAACAGAGATATGTTCGAGTTTGAAAAATAAAATGAATGGCTTTCGATTACCATAAGTTAAATATCTCTCTATCACACTGATTCCTCATTAATCAAACCCCGTAAAGTTCTCGGATGGAAATAGAACAGTGAGAAGAATTCCTATAACAAATTATAATAAGAAATTGTATATCGTAAAATGTATGTAAATGTGGCATGTGGGTGGGTGAATTTTAAACTTATATTTGTCACTCTATATATACTGATTTGCGAGTGTATATACGTTAGGTAGGTATAACTTCACATTAAAGGAAGTTGTAATCAAATAAAAGAAAATAATATCCACCGGAAATTCGGACCTTGATAATATCTCGAGTCCGATTAATACTAGGCAGAAATTACTCTCGCGTAAATTAATATTATACATATATACTTGAAACAAAATAGTTCTATAATATTTATTTCTACGTTCAAAAATTCAATAGTTCTTTACGAAGAATATTGCCGTTCAATATTTAGTCCAAGCTAATAATAACACAATGATCTTAGTGCGTGTCTGATTCGTACCTACTGACCGAGTGAAACCTTCCGAGAAATTTGTTTAGGTTATTTTTTTCTTATCCTCAAGAAACAAAAAAAAAAAAAAAAAATTCATGATACTTTTTTGAATTCTGTTGCAAGATTTCGTTTAAGCTTAAATTTACGGTTCAATTAATTTTACCGAAATACTTCGAAGTATCCTCCTCGTTTACCTATACGCGTCTCGTAATTCTGAAACGTAATAGCTCCTTCATCGCCTCTTTGAGCTTAACGGTGAAATCAGATTTATCGCATTAAAAGCTTCAAAGCTTTCTTGTATCTCGTTGCTTTCAATCGCGTTACCGATACTATCAGCGGTATAAATTGATTTCAGCTTCGTTCGTTCCCACGAGCCTCTAGGGGTATGAAATTTCATTTGTAGATAGATGGAGGCATGTATATAAATACATACATTAATAACTTATTTTCAGTATCTGCATATGATCATTGTAATTATTAGTCTACCTACTGGACGATATATTGTCGCTCTAAACCTTCGAAATCATTAATGATTCGTATATATAACATATAATGTAGTTTCTATAACGTATAAGCGATGTACAGATACGATAGTTATTTTCGGCTCCTAGGCAAATAGCAAATAATAAATGGGCCAATACGCGAATCTGCCTATATAGTATAAGTTAAAAATATCGGGTATAGGAGATTTTTTAACGCCAACAGTTATATTTATGGATTCGTCAATGTATTTGTCATAAGTATGTAGGTCATTATGGAAAGATAATTAGAAATGATCGTTAAAATTTCAATCAGTATAGTTATTTTATTTCCAATATTTATATTGAAAGTGCAGTTAAACTTATATAGGGTACGATTAATTTTATTATACATATTTTTGACAGCATTCAAATTGGCAGATCATTAAAGTAAGAAAATTTTTAGTGGCAATTGTTTTATTGTTGGATATTCTTAATGGGTAATAGAATATTATTGAAAAACACTCAAATGAATTTAGTGATAAATGAAGTAAATGGATCCGATAGGCATATTAAAATCACGATCATTATCACATTTTTGGGAAAAATTTTTATCAATTATTTTCAATAAGATTCATAATGTAAATGATAGAAATTGAAAAATTTCTAATCAATTTGACTCGACGTTAACAATATCAGATTCCAGACTGTTTAATAGATTTTTATTTTTTGGTTCCAGTGGTAAACGTGTCTACAGAAAGAACTTTGCGTGGTACCTACAGAAGATTAATTTTGTCGTAAATCTATTGAAGCAGGTGACAGGTCTGTGGTATCAAATGCAATCTGCGGTGTTGTGTTATCACAAAGTTTCGAGTCTCAATGAATTTTGTCTGTTGCTACGGCTTGTGTATAGTCTGAGAATCGTCTGGTTCCACTTTCATTGAGACATACAGTTTCCAACTTTGGAGACGTATTGCACCATGATAAAAAATTTATTCAATTTTGAATGTAATACAATTATAAGGTATTACACGACTTAAGAACTTTGAAACCCTAATTTTTGACCACGAAAAATTGCTTTTCAGCTATCTAGGCCGTAATATTTTCAAGTCTATTAACAATTTTGTAATAATTGATCTGGTAGATTTACTTGAGTTTTGTACAGGCCATAGGGCATTGTTCTGTCTTCAGTGATCGCATTCGCGGTTGAAAATCGTTAGACAAATAAACAGTTTTGTACTTGCAGTGGGCTTTGTTAGAAAGTTTTATGAGATCTTAACGAGATTAACTGATTTACGATATGACGTTTCTTACGTCTTGAAATGTATTTCGAATTTTTGAATTATGAAATTTGCCTTGGGGCAAAAGTAGAAGTTGCAAATTTTCCAAGTTTCGAACGGTCAAAACTGCGATTTTATTTAAGACAATTTAAAATTTTTAGAAATGTTAAAGTTCGGACCATCAGCATTTGGAAAGATCAAAATACAGCCAGCTTAAAGAACAGAAAGTTAAAAACTCCAAAAGATTAAGAATTTGAAAAAAGGTCACGATGCTACATGCGTGAATTTCAAGTTTCCGGGGTTTGGCCTTTCGGGGCTTCAGCTTTCGGAATTTTGAATATTCAGCGTATTTTTTGATCTGAAGTTTTTGATATCGTGTAGACTTTCGGAGAAATCAAAAATATTAAAATTCGGAATTATTTACTGTTAGAGACTTTCAAAAATTCCAAACTTCAATTAGGCCACTTTGCCAGTAGTGACTTTTTTTTAAATATTCGTTAAAGTCCCTCAGCTCTCTCAAACTCCATCCCTAAACTAAACCAACCGACAAAAACCGCCTTCGAAATCTTAGTAGTTTTGTCACGTAATGAATAGATGACAGTGACAGTAAAATCACAGACTTTAAATATACTGTTACCCACCTCAATGCGTATTCATCACCTGTACCGATGGAATTCTGAGAGAATGTTTTCTCGTCATACGGCTGACTTCAATGGTTTATTTTTTTCCCAAATGAAGAATGAGAGAAAAAAGAATAAAAGTAAAAAATAAAAAGGAAAAATCAAATTTTCACGAGATCTATCTTATAGGTATAAGACCATTTTTTTAAAAATAATGTTTAACTGTTTTTTCATACAAATCACCACAAAAATTGGCATCATTTTCAAATATTTAATCAAGATAATCTTCCAATCTTTTATTAATATTGTATTAGCGATATGTATATTTCATATACCATATAATGGTAGAAATATTCTCTCATATTTATTGAATGAATATTACGGAAAAATATAGTGAAAATATTTCGTACAAATATGTGAAATATATTTTTGCCGAAATTTTTTATATACATTTTCAAATATTCTCTCTGTATTCAGTACTTAGATTTTTTTTTTTCCTTTGCACACTCTGGGCGATGAGTAAAGTTTTTTGAAGTTTTTTTTCAATTTGCAATTGCAAGGCAGGATCGTTGAATTAGTAATTAAATACAATCTGCCATAGTGGCCTTTGATGTATCGCATTTGAGAAAAAAAAAAAAAAAAAAAAAAGAAAATGAATAAATAAAATAACTACGTGAAATTGCAAATAGTTTTATCGATTCTTATACGAATATAAATTTATATTTTATCTCCGGTACACCCATCTGTAATTGGATATTAATCTGGAGCAAAATTAGCTCCATTAATTTGGGCGTCTGATGCTCTTGAATATTGGCTAGATGCCATGTTTAGACGAGCGAAATTTAAAATGGTATTTTCTTTTTTTATTCTATCAGTCAATCATTGAAACAACGAAGCATAGATATAATTTTTTTCATCTTTCAAAAACTGCGGAGTTGTCTGTAATATATATTATACAAAACACCTCCACTTTTACAGTAATTGATTTTCACAATCTTTTTCTCTTTATTCTATTTTCAAATTTCAATTATATAGCATGTTTTTCAAATATCCGCACGTGGTCCAACGCCTCAGGTCCTGAACAGGAACAAATATCAGTTTAATCAAATCGAACATAATTTATCTGTCCTAAATATTGACGGAAATTATAATCCGGACTAAAATCTATAATCCCAAAAACCATTCTTTCTGATAACTTAGAATTCACGTAAATGATCTTTGATAAAAAATTATAAATATCTTTTAAAAATAAATGAAGATATTATTCTAATCAGGTTTAAAAGTAGTGATTATATTGTATGGTCAGACACGAGACATAGCGAATGCGCTCTTTGTGGTTCATAGGTAAGTTTTCAGGTGGCAGCACGACTTAACAACTGTTGGTAGTTAACTGAAATCCCTGTAATATCATGAAAAATCAATACTACCAACCGTACCGTAGTAGTTCAAAGATTCCCCGTCTTATTTATTCAAATTTAAAAAAATTACTAACACAATTTCAAAATCATCCATTAGCAAACACCGATGATTTTTTTCCTCTCTAATTCCTTTATCTTAGCTAAAGATCTCAAAATCTCACGATTAGTCGAGAGAATATTTTCAATTTTAACCCTCGTTAGTCCTAATGAAGAAATTTAGGTGGTTTAAGTAAATTCGAAATTTATCATACATGTAAGACCAGTTTTATCAATCAGTAACTATTAATAATACTTAATTGTCACATGAAGCTCTTACTTAAGAAGATATGACTTTTTTTTTTAAGTTTACTCAAGTATGGATGTGGTACAGGCATTAATTACATCGATATCTCGGGCAGACTGCAGTATAATTTACTGCATCGTTGATAACTCATCTGTGAGGTGGTTTAAATTAATGAATTGATCTGCCTCGAGACATTGGATAAGTTTGTTAAACTTACAGAGAAAATATCGTTGTGTCAAATTTCGATCTTATTCGTTATTCAATTTAAATTACTTTCATTCGAGTTTGGTCACGCAAATGCAGTGCGTGTTGGCGCACGATAAATCACTGAAAAGAGGATTTGGCTCAGAAGTGGTAACCGAATTGGGACTAAAAGTGGATATTGGTTAAGGCTTAAACTTGACCGTAGAATATAGCTATATACTCGTACGTATGTATGTACATACATACATACATACGTGGGTGAAAAGGGATCAGAACGTTTGAATGGGATCGTTTGAGTAAGAAATGTTTATATTAGGTAAAAAATGAAAAAAAAGTGAAAACTTAAATCGAATACCTAGAAGGTAGAATTTTATTCTTGTACCTAATTTGGTACATTGAAAATAAGTTGCGAATCGAACTTCCCTCCCCTTCCTCCGTGCGCGATTCGTAAGATCGAATTTCGCGAAGAACCCAACGGTTGCATAATTTCGATTCGGAATCATCTCTGTCACAGAAAATTCTCGAGTTCCTTTCTTGGTCAAGTAACGACCACAAGCTATGCTCATCTCTTGTAGAATGGACCAGAAGATTTGTCGATTGTCGAACACGAACGGCGCCGCGTGGGCCGCGGAGAAAGTCTTGTCTTGAAAATTTAAAGGTCTCTGATGTTCGTTCTATCTCTTCCTCTTAGTTTTATTTCACTTTCTTACCTCATTTATTCTCATACCCCTTTACGTTATTATTATACAGAATTAACTGCAACAGTATTTACATATATATTATAATCGGTTTAAGAGATTGATAGCCCGTAATTGTATCATATATTTTTATATATTTTTCTCCTCGTGTCTATAATACCTGTGTCGTATAAATTCGCGGTCCATAAAAAATTTCGCGAAGATATTGGTTCGATTATAGAAAATTTATTGGTAATATATACAGTTCGTTTCAGAAATGTAATTGGTTTTGGTATATAAACAGTTTCGAATATCTAACTTCTAATCTAATCACATAAAAAAATTTCTGCAGAATAATGAACATTCAAAATAATTGTGAAAAATTATCGAAAATTTATATATGAAGCTCTTTGAGAGATTAGAAGAGATTTAAAAGGAACTTTATATATTGACTTGTGAATTTTATTTACTTGCAAACGATCTTACCATATGTAATTAACGTTTGACGTATAATATTTTATGATCAAAAATTAGTCGAGAGAATCGCAGTATTGGTGAAATATTTAAACTGTTTTCGTCCTAGCGATTGAACACCCTTAATAACGATCATAGAAATTTCTTTCAAAATCCTATGTCTGGTGTAATAAAAAAATGCCAAAGTTACATAACGACAAATTGAATGACAGAATGATGTTTTTACCTAGTTCAATGGCGCGATTATTTCTACATTTAGGTATATGAAACCCGCGTTGTATACATAGATATAGGTACAGGGATTACGTAATTTCACTTCCTAATCCGTTTTTATTATAGGTGGTATTCTTCGCGGTTGTAAAAAATGTAATCACGGTCACAAAATTTACCATAAAATAATTAGAAAAAAAAAAAAAAAAAATATCTGGATGACTATATAACTTTTATTTATTTTTTATTACACATATATCAACATCAGATTTTATACCTGCTTATATCGACTACTCTTAGTACAATTTTCAAAAAGAATAAAAGAAGAACAATTCTCTAAATTATTCAATATAATTAAAAATTTCTATAACTTTCTATTCAAATTTTATAAAGATTCGAAATTTGGATAAATAAATTAGTAACATTGACATTTTGTACTGAAATCTTTTGAATCATATCCAAAAAATTACTCCTTTTTGGTTTATCCTAATTCAGGATTACATAGAGCATCATGTGTTACAAAGAGAAATATAATGTTTGTGTTCCCACAGTACTGGGTTTTTAGTTAGCGCTGTTGCGGAGGCCATTCGTGAAGATGAGTCGACCTTTACAGAACGATGGAGAGGACTTTCACTTTTGGAAGACAAGACAAACCCGTGGTCCGAGTTCCAGTACGAGTTTTGCCGTAGGGCAAAGATTACCATCGGTTGAGCGCATATATATATATCCCGTACCGAATATATTGCCCAGAGGAATCCTGATGCAGTAGTGATCATTTTTAGGTCGTTACAAAACGATAAAGAAATATTAATTTTGAATGAAAACCGCTGAGAATTTATAGATGCAGAAATATGATTTAGATTTCTGTGATTTTTTTATTTTTTTTTTCATTCGTCTCATCTCATATATCGCGTAATGCTTATTATTTAATATATATGCTGTAATTAATGTCTAGCTAATTTAGATACCGAATAAATTGTTGCGAGATTAAAATACGACGATGTGCATATATTTTAATACCTACTTCGCGGTTACCAATAGGGTCGCGTGATATAAACCACAACTTATTACCGGTCGTCTTTTAAACGTACGATTGATTGACCCGGATCCAGGAATTAATTTTTGATTTTATTAGAAGATTTTAAAATTCCACATGACATACGTCGCTGAACGTTTCACATACATACATACGTAGATATAGTGCGAAAATATATTTCAGGTCAAAAAAGAACGCGTTGCTAAATACAGTATTTGAAATTTCTAATAACTGATTGCATTTGAATTAGCGTATAGTTGACAAAGTTGTACGATACGGTACCGATCATCGTACTTCCAAATGTATTATGACGACAAACTATTGGGAATATTTATACAAACATATATATCTCTTCGAGATTACAGATTATTGAATTTCTAATCCTGTATACCTACTGATCGTATACAGTAACGACATCTCATTTAATTTCACAAGCCTTTATAGTTGATGCACGAGTTCGTCCTTGTAACGAATGTATACGCAATTTCTTCTAACGACGATCACCATGTTTGGACAAGCAATTATTTTTATTATATTAAAATGAGATCCTGATAGGTACTGTTATCCTTCGAAAAGGATTAGATACAATATTTGCATATGGAAATATCCAGAGGTATATACCAACAATTTGATTTTTGATAAATCGGCAATTTGTCTGTACCCCAAGACCTAATCTGACAAAAAATGATAGCACATCAATGTTCGTGTAGAAAAAAAAAGAAAACAATTACTTTTTTCTGATTACATAATCATTCAAATGCCTAACCAACTCTGACGAGGCATATTGTGTGATTCGATATATTATTGAATGAGAATTATTTAACTATCGTTGTAACTGTTTTATTTAAGACGCATCGTGCAGATGGTTAAGTATTTATGAAAGGTTGATTACGCGAGGTCAAAATAACCATAATTTGTTATCGAAACGCCTAAACGTAACCTTTACATGAGAAAAAAGACAGCTTTGGTAATGTAATTGAAAATAGAAAAAGAACAAAAAATAAAAAAATAAAAAAATAATAATAAAAATAAAATAAAAAATAACATGTATGTGAAATTGATGTATAGAAATCGCAGACATCGCATCGAATTATCGATACGTAGGGATATTCGCGGGAAGTCTCGTAATATTTTTCACTTTCAATTGTATTGGATAATATTTACCTGCGAAATATACATATTTGCTTATCTATAAGCCTGCAGTTGGTATAGAAAGGATTGTATAGAATATCTTTTCTAATGGGCGTATGACAACGGTGATTTATGTTTACCTGGTATAACGTAATAAGCTGCAGCTTCCTAACCGTCAGAAATTATTCAAACAAAGTATCAATCACCAAACGCCTATCCACAAGATGCACATATACCTACAGCAGTTGTTTCATCTCAGTGGTAACGTTCGCCTGTAAATATGTTAATGGTCAACGCGCTTATTCAATATCTTGCCCGTAGGGCCCTAAAACCACGATGTCAAACTATTTACTGGGGTCATTAACAGAAATGATAATTGATTGCGTATTATCGACATTATTTACAACAAGTGAGAAAGGCGTAAACAGAATTCAAAAATTAAATTATAAGTTCATGAAAAAAAATGTCATGGCTCATTCAGAGTTCAGCATAATCCTTTCATCGAGGATAAGGTTAATGGATAAAATGATTGGAATATTCCCACTTGTGTATTTTATTTCTTTTTATTTATTTATTTATTTATTTATTTTTATTTACATCATTGATTTACCTTTGACCATTTTATAAGATTCCCACGATTGATCAATGATGCGCATTGTATATGTACGCAATACCCTAAGTGCAATTCGTGACGAAGAGGATAACAGGTCGCCAAGTATATTTACTAAAGTTCAAGGTGCGTGAATCGATTACTATAAGAGATATTCGCAATCTTACTTAAACGAGCGCTGTTACTATGTATGTCCACGTATTACATGATGTATGATATTTATTGCTATTCAGTATTCGTTTTGTGGTATTGCAGATATTTTACGAGGGATGATAATAGAATAACCACAACATGAGCTTGGCACGGTGTTTTCTGATCATTTCGATGCATATGAAGCTGGAGAAATTGCTGCCTTATGACGTTCCGTTGCACGTGCAATCGCCATAAATCTGACCACGCTCAAATGTCCCCTGATTTCACGGCATCGAATCCATGCAGGTTTCTTCCACGTAACTTTAAGCCTCTTATTCGTTATTATTTTACTCCGACGTCTGAAGTAGCCTGAACTTTCTGTTTGTCTTCATTCAATTTCATATATGGTGTAGTCATCGCTTTACTCTTGTCATGTATTAAATAATCCGTTACATCAGCAACGTATTTTAATCATTTAATAAATTATCTAACTTTCAGAGATCCAAGAAATTGATGTAGGTATGTACATACGTAGATACATACACATACGCATTGATCATGATCGAGAGATTATTAAGTTAATATTGATCATACATTCGCAAAATGGGTAACGTACATACGTAATGTGCAGTTTTATATGGCATTAATTTATCATACGATGTCACTTTTTTGACGTAATATAACGTAGCCAATTAGTTTTGAGAAAATCGAAAACTCTGCATCAGGGATTAAGGTTTAATTCGTATAATTAATTCCATACGTAAATTAATAGCGTCTTCACTGTATCTATTTCTGTGTCAATCTTTATATTGCACTGTCCTATCAAACTTTCCTATGAGTATCCATTCAATCAACTGATTAAAAAGAATGAAAAAAATAAAAAATTAAATCAAGAGGTAAAGATCAACTTGAATGTCCTTTTTGGTTCTCGTTCGTTTAAAAAAGTGAGAGAAATAACGTATGAACGTAACGTAAAGTGGAAGCATCGGAGCGCAACGGGTTCGAGATTAGTTATTCACTTATCCATTATAAAGGTCGTTGAAGTATACGAAAGTGGTCACTGATCGCGTGTGTTTTTAGCTTATAAGGAATTTATCGGAGATGCATATCATGGCGTATGTATGTATGTACACATATAACGCGTTATACCGTTACCGCACAATGTTGCAAGTGTGGATTTAAATATACATGTAGAAATAATTATTGAGATAATTATAACATCACGAGGTTATTGCCTAGTTTGCAAATACAAGAAGATATATAAATCTATAGTGTTTTAGTAACGAAGCCAAAATTGGACAGAGTAGCACAGTAAGAAAAATTCTAAGATCTTTTGACCAAAGGAATGTTTTACGATCGTTATGAATAACATTACTGTCAAATTTGTGAATAGTCTCTTGGTTCTTTATTCAAGTTTTTTTTTTTTTTGAAGTAGGTACAAGTGTCCTCGAGTTTGTCTATCATAAAGCTGACCTTTTACGACGTTGACCAATGTGACCCTTATATTTCGTCTTCGTAGCCTTCATAGCCTCGACTATTAATTACTCGATCGAAGTTTCTCGAAATTAAAACTGTTTTTATTTTCGGATTTAAATCACTGTGCGATATTTTCATTAATTATTTCATAAATTGTCTAAAAATATCTACGAAACAACAGGTTTGAACAAATCTCTTACGTTTGTTCTCTTTTCTGATAGGTTACTCAAAATTCGAATCCATATAAAATTGTCATGCATTAGAAAATGTCACATTTCTATGGTAAGATGTAAAGTCATCGATAGGCCAGCTCCTACTACACACCCCGTGAACGTCTATCGACTTTACGTAAGACCTGGAGTAAAGATATCCGTGCCTTGTCCAGCAGTTGGAAAAGTTAGCCGGAGTCTTCTTTCTTCGGCGTTTGAAGAGTGCGGAATAAAAACAGCGGTCCAGAGCGTCTGTAGGGTCTGAAAAATAAACGTCATGGTATCAAGACCGAAGGCCCTAGCCGGAGTAACTGCTTGAAGTACACTTTCTCAGATTATGTAAAGCGAGGTGATTGTCGTTGGATATAAAGGCAGACTCGGTCCCCAACCGGCGAAGAGTTACTCCTCAACATTACTGCAGAGACCATCGGACTGATCTCCGAGTATAGAATCAACACAACGTACATCTAGATTTCATACCCTGTGCTGACATTTACCACGTTGCATTCGCCTAGATACACCATGCGAGTCCTCCTGGTGAGTGCAGGACCGATCGAAGCGAGTTTTGTTGGTCGAAGATGACCCAGTCTGCCTTATCCTTATCTTTCTTGTCTCATCATCCTGCTATTTGGAAACTCATGATCACTGGGTGTTTTTTCGTCTTTCCCTACTTTCTTGAGAATTCCTCTTCATCATATTTTTAAAACAACAGCTGAAGGTCTGCGACGCTTTTGGTACGGTCTTCGGACATTATGACGAGGTTGGTCCCAAAAAGCAAAGAAATAAAAATTCAGATATTTATACTGTCATTTTTTTTTTTGTTTTTTTTCTCTTAAGGGTATTGAAATTTGTTGTTTTTAATAAATTTTGTAAGAATTAATCTCACATCAGTCTTAAGGTCATTAGCTATCGAATACATTGGAATATGATTAAAGTCGTATAACGCGTGAATCTGGGTGTAAAGACGGTGTTGTCTAATTGATCGTTTTTCAGCTCACCTTAGATTGCAGTAAAAGTGAAATTTTTTACAATCTGTCTTCTTGTGGCCTCGACGCGTCTGTGCAACGGCTAACAATTGCTGTAACGGCTTTGGGAATTGGTGGGATGCTTTACGCTGATTAAGAAAAAAAAAGAATAGATTAATCAAACAGCTGTCAGAGATTACCATAAACATAAGTAAATGTATGTTCGCCCCAGGGTCTAACGCCTATGAATCAAAATAAAATTTGTGTCACTGTTTGGCCCGAGGAAATATTGACGATCTCTGGATTATCGGAGAACAGCATCACCAATTTTAGTTCTTTATTTTTTTATCAGCGTTAATGGTTTGTTGATTTCCTTCCTGCATAAGACCTTGGGATAATAACGATAAATACTAGGCGATATTCAAAACTGCAGTAGAACAGTTTTACCTTCACTACAATTTGCATACTCGTTCACCTAGCTTAGATCTTTCGTTTTAAAACAAAAAGCATATTCATATACTTAAAAACTTTAATTACCACTCAATTATCATTTAGCTTTTGTTATCTCGTTGGTATATAATTAAGAAAACATGCGATTACAATTTATTCCAGTTATTGGCAACGATTGCCAGTCTCGCTCGTAGTCAGGAATACTTTCGAGAACCTGAAAAGGTTGTTTCTGAAACTCACGATCTTGGAGATAATAAAGGACACTATTCATTCACCTACGAAACTGAGGGAGGAATATTACAGAAGGAAGTTGGCAGTAGAAAGTACGCTGGAACTCCAGATGAGACTCAGTTAATCCAGGGATCTGTACAGTACAATGCACCAGATGGTACCCCGATCTCTTTGAGCTGGACCGCTGACGAATTTGGCACCCAAGTGGCAGGAGCTCATCTTCCTACACCGCCCCCGATACCCTTGGCTATCCAAAGAGCACTTGAGTGGATCTCTAAGCAGCCATCAACTCCGGAGCCTCCTACGGAGGAAGAGACTGCTAAACCACCTCCAAAGCTCAGACCAGAAACGAAGTTTATTAATCAACAGATCAAAACGCAGCAGACTAAGAAGTACTAAAAATATTTATTAATAAATAATAAAAAAAAAACGTTTTTGTAATCAATGGGCTCGTTTTTTGTCCTGTCTTATCCCGTTCATAATTTATATCCCTGTATTTCAACGAATTGTAAATAACTACGTCCGGGATCGTGTCACCTGTTGGCAGTAAACCGCAGGTATTTGTTTAATTCCAAGTTCAAGTATCTTCGTTTGGCCTTTTCGATAGATTTTTTATGTAGATGCTACGTATAGTGATGAAACAAACCGAATTCAAGGAAATAACTAATTCCAAAATCTGGAAAGAGTTAATTAATAGTTTCGTGAAAACTAACGGACTTTGTGTAAGAGAAGAAAAACATATTTTTTTTCTTATTCTTGCTCGATATGTTACACACATTATACTTAAGGGCTGTGAATTCTGTGTGCATACGTATACGAGCACAAGAAACAATTTTTCGATAAACTATACCGATCAAAATTTCTCTAAAGATAAAACATATGTGAGAAGATTAGGAGTTTCTTGATGATTCTGTATTTATGAGTTAGATTAAAACCTTGTTGCTTTTACTGGGGTTAAGCCTTCGCGACAATCCATTCAAGGGCGCGTTGAATTAGGGGTAGAATCGGTCGTCCAAGAGGGAGGTGTGAGATCCTGCTACTTGAAATCCATTATCGTCAGCGGTGTAGCTTGTGGCGATTGGGTTGCCGTCGAGAGAGGTATAAGCGAAACTGTCCTGGACTAGCTCAGCTTCATTGTATCTCCTCGGTTTATTTGCGGCTTCCTACTTCTTGTGCGTTAATGCCATTCGCGGTTTCGTATCGGAAACTGTATAGCGCCCATTTTCGCCAAGATTAATCGACTGGCTGAGGATCGGGATCAGCGATCTGTCCCAAAGTCGAGAACGTGAAATTCGCGAGTTGCTATGAGGAAATAATGACGAAAAATTGATTACAATTTTGATTAAAAAAAAAAAATGAAAAATATATCTTTAAATTTTTATGCTTTGTATGGAAAGATTGTACTCGCAAGGCCAATCACCGGTTAGTGTGAAAGCAGTAGAATAAATAATCTCCATTATTCATAGTACCTAAAAGTGGTATCTATATAAGTATACAAATAGCTGAATGTCTCAACGGTACTTGCCAAGAAAAGTGAAACTTCCTGAATATTTATGCTAATTTGTTTATATGATAACAAAATTTGCATGATTTAAGAGACGGGATATATACTTCAGAGATTTAATTAAGCCAGAATTCTACTAATTGGAATTTTGCTTTTTCATTTAACAAACCGTTTATGATTGTCATGGTAGTTGATGACCCTAAGTCGAGTCTGAGTATGTCTAGTCGTGGGTGGATCGATCGAAGTTTTATATACCCCCGAATAGAACCTCGCGCGATAGCTACGGGGAAAGTTGCAGCGAATTCCGGAAGTGGAGATGAGATTTTTATAATTCGTTAGTGTTGACGGAATATATAATTTATGTATTATAATCCTGACAATATAATGTTAGATTGTCATCATTCAGTTTTCTGAAAATATAGACACTTTCTCACACCAAAAACTTATTTTTAAATGAAAACTAGTCGAAGGTGAAGAAAAAATTTCGACGTTGGGATAGCCTATAAATTTATCAAATATAGCGAACCTATTTCCAGATGTTTTAGATCCAGCCAACCCAGATACCTGCTCGTATCTACTGTTTTAAGACCGCAGGATAAATCAGTTCGTAGATCCAGTAAGCCTTGAGGGTTACCGGTGAGGAAATAAATTAAAGATCTCATGGTGGTTTTCCCCACAAACTTTCCCCTGTCTAATAACAACCCGGAAAAATCGTGACACTGTCGTAACATGGGTTACCAGGTATATGAACACGTGTGGATTTTCCCAAATTGATGAAACTTCCAAAATGCCAATTCTTTTATCATTCAAGTTGTAAATTACTGGGATTCAGAACTGGGTAAAACTCAATACCAAAGTCACCGGTACGTGAGTGGGTTAAAAATTATTTTGATGAAGGTAGATACATACGTACCTGATCACTAGCATCTTTGCAATCTTTACGCGTAAGAATCTTGACGAGGACGCTTGACGTCATTTTATAAATAAATATCACGATAGAAATAGACAACGAATATATATGTATGTAAAAAAAAAAAAAGAATTACGATCATAGATATAGATTGTCCATTTCATTAAAAAAACTAAAAATAAAAATAATAATGTATTAAAGATGCAATCGTAAAAGTTTTCAAAAAATTTTTCTACGAGAGTATTTCGTCCACCTGAATGATTTTGAATTATCATTTCACCTACGCACACGCGAGGTAATTGTGAGAATTTCATTGGAAGAAAAGATGAATGGAATTGTGTAGCTTTAAGGCACGTGCGACCGCAGCGAATTGTTCCATTCACTCTTTTTTTTTCTCTCTCTCTTTTTCTCTTTCTTTCTTAAAATCAACTGAAATTCTCGAGAATGAATTGCGTCAATGAAAAGGTTTAAGTTCTATACAGAAATGACCATAAATTTCAAGATAAAAAAAAAAAAGAAAAATACAAAATACAAAATAACTTTGCGGTTTTGGCAAGAGTTCATTACTATTCATCGAATCTTCGAAATCAATAGAGAATTTGAAACATGAACATCCTCACGTTTGATATGCAGATTGGTCAACTGCCGTCTGGTATATATATATATATATATATATATATATATATATATATATATATATATATATATATATATATATATATATATATATATATATATATATATATATATATATATATATATATATATATATATATATATATATATATATATATATATATATATATATATATATATATATATATATATATATATATATATATATATATATATATATATATATATATATATATATATATATATATATATATATATATATATATATATATATATATATATATATATATATATATATATATATATATATATATATATATACCTATAAGCAGCAACGGTGAAATTGCGCAAACATCAAAGTGCGTAGGTGGTCGTGTAGCCTTCGTCTGTGGCTTTTTAGATTACATTAGATTAAACCACCGCAGCTGTGATACATACTTATGTATGTATTTACGATGCTTATAGTACCAACGTACGTACTCGTATATTATAAATAATAACGTTCGCCAATTGAATTTAGAAACAATCTGTATACCGTTATGGCAAAAAGAAGATAAAATACTAATCTATATATCCACGGTTTAAGTAGTCCAGTAATTTCTAGTAATTCCGTTTTGCGTCTTCGGCAATAAAAGTCGAAAAAAAAAAAACAAAATATATAAACGTAATTGAACCATTGGGTTGCTTATATCTTACCTAGTCCGTTAACCGGTGTCATAAGACTTTTGAGAGTTCTGACCCATCGTTTTCCTTGGGAAATGTTGTAACTGATCGTTATGCAGTATGGAAGTTGATTTTTAAATCTCGATATACAGGTCGATGAACTTTAGGTACAGGAAATTCATTAATTCGGACAGTTTTATTCGATTATGAAATTATTTGAATAGGCAATTTTATTTTCCAATACGAAAACCTTTCGCTTGATAAATTTTAAGAAATTGAACAGTCTACTCGTCAGTAGTCACGTAGGACTAGGTATGGAGTAGGGCTAGAGTCGATATTGGCTATATAATATGTAGATTTAAATCCGAAAAATTAACACAACCGATTTGTCATATCGAAGAAATATTTTTTTAACGTTATGAAATTAATATTTGCTATACGTCTATCGAAATCATACACCCTGTAGTTAGTCTGATCGGTAGTATGTTGCAGAAGCTTCGATAGATTGATAAATATTCATTATAATCTGTCCTAATTGATTATGTAGAATCGTTAAGTATACCGGGACGATAGATAAACCACGTGCGTTTTTTAATCTTCTAATTTTGTTTTCACATATTTTATTTATTTATTTTTTTATTAACTTTCTTAAAAGTTAGTTTAAAAGTGGTTTTTTCTAACAAGCTCCAAGTTTCATCAAGAGAAAAAGCTATAAGCCAGTTTAGAAGTTTTGCATTAGATTCTTAAGTCTCTCGCAGAGCTGTGACTCTTGTTCTTTTTTTTTTTTTACTCGAGGTAATTCAGTCTTATAAACTTTCTCAAAAAATCTTCTTTCTAATATTTTTTTTTTTGTTGACATTTAACTAAACATCCTTTCGCGTCTAGACGTACATTTAACATATACATATGTATTTCTCGCATAATGATAGATATGTATAGCCGTCTTAGAAACTCGTCTGCGAATTAACGATAGTATAAGATAACAGAATATAATTAGCGGAGAAACGAGTCTTGTAATTATATTTAATAATTAAAAATAATTTTATTAAAATGAAAATCTTTATAACGTAGCATTATAGCGACGAATTGAAATTTTAAAAGTCAAAGTTTCCAAGTTTTAGAGTTAAGGTAGGTACATCGATTTGTAAAAATAATACGTTTTTTCTTTTTCATTTCTTGTTTTTTAATAAAAATTTATTTACACATTGTTTTCAACGGTGTTGTTCTTGCGTATAAAATATTACAATATACATATTATTATTATTATCATATAATAATTACAGCGAGTATTGTGGATAGGATCGGTAAGCCATCAGACACAGGGCGTTATTTTCCTGGGATCAAAGCCTACCTTTGACGCGAGAAAAAATATACTCTTGGCTACTAGAACCATGTGTCTAACGGTTTACTTATCGGGCACCAGGCCCTTCTCTGAGCGAAGTTATAAGATATAAAATTATATTAAAAGTCGCAATGCGGAGGTCAGGGATATCAATTTAAGCCTTGATTATTATTAGTACGGTTGTTTCGGTGCGTCGATATCATTTTCCTCTGGATGAGCTGCTATGTACGCAAGAGCGTCGAGGATTTCTTGAGGGATTGGTGGTGGTGTTGGTAGATGGGCTCCCTGTGGAATGAATCCGTCCTTACCAGCGACGTACGTCAATGAAATTGGGATACCGTCATCACCGGTGTAGCTGTATCCACCCTGGACCGAGTTAGCTTCAGCATCAGTACCGGGATTTTCTAGGTAGCCTTGTTCTTGAGCCTGGATACCGTTACCGGTCTCATAACTCCAGCTGTAAGATCCATCGGGGTTTGGCCCATCCTGAGACTGTCGAAGAATCGGGATTGGCGAGGTGTTTTCCAAGGGAGCAGCTAGGGCAACTGTCGCCAAAGCGAGGAGAGCTACGATCTAAAAATCGAAATAAAACCAAGTCAATAATATTATCTTCTGGATTTTTGAGGGACTATTTTTCGTAATTTTTGGTAAGTTGATTCGTTTGCGATCGTAGTTATTATATTGGGCAATGTAATATTAACAATGAGGAAAGCGTGTGACTCGCGTTGGCCCATCTAACATTCTATAGAATCGGTGTCCCACTTTCAGCGAAATCTTTCAATATAAAAAATCTTCCATAAGAGTTCGCAGAAAGTTTTCGATCCTCCTACGTCTTTTACGAAACATCGTCCGAACTTATACGCGTGGCAAATTTTTGCGACTTAGTTCCGGTTTCAGATTTATTTAGTTATTTAAAAACTAAGATATATTCCGATAATCTAACGACACTTTAAATCGCATCGCTAATTTCGAACTTGACCATTAATTTCACTATATTTATTCTCCGCTTTTAATTCACGATGACATGTGTGTGTCCAGTATAGGTGGGAGGTAACGCGTGATTATCCGTGAGAATGCCGCGATCTTTGAGGACGTTCCTCTGTCACGGTAGTCACGAATTTAGCGTTTCCTGTTTGATGTGCGCGTTATGAAACTGCAAATTACAAAACTCTTTCTTCTTAATTAGCGTTAGAGTTATATATACTTGAGTGCTGGTTGGCCTGTTAGCTGTTTCGTAACTAAAAAAAACGGAGGAAGATTATTTAGCGGATTTTTGAACGCGTCTTTGACTACCGTTCGCGGCACAATGAGGTAAAAATTGCGAAAAAAAAAATTAAGAAATAAATAAATAAAATCCTAATAAATTTGGTGAAACTTTCTCTTCGATAAAATATTTTCTTATCCCAAATTTCCGCGTGTACTGTAACACACTTTACCGATTAATAAATTCGTCATGTATGTAATAAAAAGGCGTTAAATTAAAACGCAAATTTGTATACATGATAGATATGACAAATATATATATATATATATATATATATATATATACATAATATATGTATACGTTCACTTCGCTTTCATATAAAACGTCTCGTCAGAACGAAAAAGAAATTTTCCCCGTATGAAATTTTATAATCCAAGAAAGTTGGACGCGTGATCATTTAAGCTTGACTAGTGGAGACCCGCTTCTTCGGACCCCAAATGATGCTGCGGTCGTAGTATCGGTATGTATGTACGTTATGTAGTCGAATTTTTCAGCACTTGACTTACCACTTGGTTCATGTCGAGAAATTTCAGTTTGTCTTGTAGGAGCCGGAGACTGCACTGACTTGAGAATCATGGTGCGCCCTGCGCTTTATATATCCGCACCGCTAGAATCACGGATCTTACGAAGTGAGGTGGTACCCAACACACACATTGAGACCACCCCCCCACCCTTCAACGGGCTGTGGTGGGTCAGCGCGATGTATCAGGCCCACCACCACTTCATTCTGGTGTCCCAGGATGGGGCCTAAAACTGAGGTCAAGCCTGATTCAGCCAAAGGTCGGTACCTCATCCTCCTAGTACCTCATTCTCTTAGTTTATCCTTCCATTTCCCCCTCCAGATTCGCTACCGAAGTTCGCTCATAGAGTTCAGAGAAAAAAAAAAAAAAAAAAAAAAAAAAACGAAAGAAAGAAAGAAAAATAATAATTTTATCGCGCGTCACATCTAACTGGTTACACGAAATGATACTTGCTGGAAAAAACCCCGTACGGTATTTCAAGTTTTCTTCATATTTTATTTTGGATACTGTCCTGCAGGAAGATTGGGAATCATTAATTACTTTTGCAATTCAATAAGCGATTTGATTATCGATTACATACGTAAAATGTACTACATACCTTAATTGAACTTATTTTTAATATGTAATAAGTACTTGATCTAAATGTAATTCAATGACACATTTAATTACAATTTTCAAAATCCTTGTCAGCCTGCAGATCCTGAATGAGTTGTGAATATTTACATAGTTTTAGTTCATCTAACGAAATAGTTACCGCCCAACTAAGATCTTTTCTATCGATAGTAACGACAGCTTGTTCATTCTCAACCAGATATCGTAATTGTAGGCTGTGCTATTCTCGTTTCACGGCTTATTACAAAACACATTTCTGTTCAAAACGGCTTCCTGTGTTGCTTTAGTGTAGGTAAATATCTACTTCGCCATTATTTGGGAATGAGAATAATGACTTGAGGGGTAGAAAATTTCGATAATATTTAAATCCACAAAGAAATTGACACGAGGAATAGTGACACTTCCGGATTCTCTGCTCTGTGGTGAACTTTATCAAAGTGACTGTGGTGAAATTTATTAAAATCTATAAGTTTGATTAATAAAAAGAGAATCGCCAGTACCTAACGTGGTGAAAGAACTACGGCGGAAATAGCGACGTAGGAATTGCCGTGCGGTGTGTTTTCGCGCGTGATAATTAAGTCAAGGCCTGATACGATGCTCCATAGTCCATTGTTTACGCGCCCGTAAAAGCAATTCATTTGTGAGTGCATCAGACCCTATACAAACGTTCTAGAATTGAATATTATAGGCTTGCGTAGGCACAGACGTTTATTATTTTATTATATCTTCAGAGTAGGTATGGTATGCCCAGTGTTCAGTCACCAATAATTACCGCTAGTTGATATTTCGACGTAATTTTAAACTCTATGAAAAAAATATAAAAGATAAAAATACTTTCGAGCCCGCAATCGTTTGATCTGGGTTAGATGATTTGGCAAATTTATGTATACATATAGGCTGGTAAGTATATAGATATCTTAAGACATGTGTGTGTGTGTGTGTGGCTTGTGTCTTGAGCGCCACCTCCTGTTCGTCCATACCGCCTTTGGAATCGAGGTTGTAGCCACCAGCTGTGAACTTTTCTTGCCACTCTTCTCATGACCCTCCTACGAGTTGCTCAAACGCCAGAAATGCGAAAGAACGGGTTGCGTAGCCCGAATCTGCACGCTTCTACAGTTTGGCCTTTATCGACGGTATAAGTATGCGACGTTATGCCTGACACCATAGGCTACTTTCACATGGTCAATTCGCGTTCCCTTTATCAGGGTTGACAGTCAACATGAATCGAATTTTTTGAATCAATGTTTCCCCGAATGATGAGCAAAAGATTTTATATGAACCGGACAATCAATGTTAACAAAAATATCAGTGGAGGAGAGTGGAAAATTCGTTTTTGAGTTCTAAATCAGTCGATTTATTTGTCAAAGATGGTATTTGACCGATAGTTTACTTGTGAACATTCATTGACTACATCATCGTCGAGAAAATTAAAAAAAATATAGTGAGGGAAGCATTCTGTAGAACGGATGCTGCCGTTTGACAAATTGCCTTGTACGCATTTTCTGTTTGCTCCCACTACGGATACCGTATACATACCTTCTACAAGTATTGCAAGACAAAAGATTATGCCAACCTACAGCTGGAGGGTGAAAGGAGTGTCTTTTGGATTGATGTAGGTTTTACTAAGGTATATCAATTCCCTATGTGGATGATCACTACCAATTATACAAGAAAAAAAAAAATATATTTATCTTCTGTCAGTGTAATTCTTCTTCTACTCGTAGCAACTGAGAGATACCCTTGACTATGTGAATTTTTATGCCACGACTATCCTCTGCTATCTGCAGTATTTCACATGATCGGACGTTGAATATAAACTAACAAGATTTCGTATAAAATTTTGGCGGTTTTTGAACTTGAAGGAATAATTGTTCCTTTTTTTTCTATCAGAAATTGTCCCATAAAAATTCAGGTCGAACGTCGTCGTGGGTCTATAATTTATATGTAACTACGATTCTCACGGATAATGGATATAGAATGAATAAATTACCATTTGGCCATAGAAGTTCCAGCAAGCATACATTTTGAACCGAAAATTCATAGGCTGTATAAAACTTGTTTAACAAAAATCTAAGATTATGTTCATTGTACATATACATATACATCGGAGTCGTAGGTAATCACGGTGTATCTGTTGAAAGTAATGAATCGCTTCTTACTTGCGAAATAGTGATTGTCGTAACTGATAAGCATAAATTGATATCTGCATCGTGCAATTTGTAAGATAAAATATGAATGAACTTGTTTTCAAACCCTCTACCAAAAACCAAAAACTCAAAACTTATAATAAATAAATAAAAATTTTTTCACACATCGATAATTTTTCACATAAAATTGTGATACCGAAATGTATACATACATACATACAGGTGTCTAATTTTTAATATGACTAGCGTAATAATTGAAACGTACTCAACGTGAAAGTTTTACCAAAAAAAAAATAAAAAATTTTTTTTTCAGATGTCAAAGAAGAAAAAATATAACAGACCACCGCGTTGAGCCGACGACGTAATATCTCTAGAATTCATATTGATAAAGATCTTGTCAGCATACATTAGCCACTAATGAAATAAGATGGTAAGGTATAAAACTTGTGCACCGTCTCATTAAAATATCCGAAAAAGGGTAATTTTTAAAAGATTTACATAAATTTTAATAAATTACTCGGAAGTTGTCGCTTAAATTTTTACTAAGTTGTATTGTTTTAACAAATCTTTATGTTCTCTCCCTTAATAAATCATCCCCACCCCCTCTCCGCTATACATTTTAACTCTGTATATTTTCATTGCGAAGTAGTCAAGTGCATAGGCATATATAAGATTAAAGGATTATACACTTAAGAATAGATAATAAATAATTATAGTGTTATGCAGACTCCTTTAAGTAGGAATAAATTAAGTATAACAAAGAGCCTGGCCAACGAAGTTCAGCTACCTTTATAATTATGTGTATAAGGATTAAGAGATGCGAATAGATGTGACGTTATCGCAATTAAATTTATACTTTAATTACGTGATAGCTTTAAAATTCAACCGAAGTGAATAGCCGTGTAATATAACGACGTAATACCCGTTGTAAGTAGTATAAGTTCGTTGCGTATAAGTGAAAATATTCCGTGAGGGCAAGCCGACAGCCAGTTTCGCCGTTGCTGCAGAGATCAAATTGAATCCAGTCGATTACGAAATTGTAATTAATTTGTTAACGATGTCTCACGTTGTTTTCATTCCTTCTAACTATCTCTTTGTCATTTAACGATCCTGATTAATTTACGTATAAACAATGTAACGACGGTATATGTATATGTTGTAGGTATATGTATACGTATGGATTAGATTTTTAATGTCTGATGAACTATCGTTATTTCGTAAATCTGATAGAATTATGTAAGAAGTTATATTAATCGTTTGTATTTCGTTAATGAAACAAATTGACACAACGAAATGACGTACTTTCTTTTTCATTTTTTTAAATTTATTTATTTATTTATTTATTCTTTATTTTTACTGTTTCATAACCGCGAGAACAGAAAAGTATGGATTTTGATTTGGGAGTCCACATTGTTGTCAGGTCATGGTCAACGCAGCAGTTAAACTGCCTACACGATTATATACCGGAATTTAGAATCAATTAAGATTCAACCGTCGCTCTAGTTCGTCGAACAACGAACCCACAAGCCAGCGGTTGTTAAATAGCCAGAATTGGAAAGTAGCCTAAAATATTTAAATGAAATAAGTATCGTGCAAGTTCATGTTCCGTTTAAAGAAAGAAAATATACAATGAACGCTATTTAGCGTGCAATTCAGAGAATTTATAGTGAAAGTTTTCACTTCTAACTCAAAAATATCATTTTAATGTACTTATGGTCATAATATATCCGCGAACGTGCGAGTTTACTTACTGAATCATCGTAGACTTCGCTAAGTAGCTAGTTGATGATGTTAACCAGGAGATTATGTAATTTTGCAATTATTATATATGGTTAAATTTTCGATCTATTAGATAAACCATACTTAAACAAACTCCTTAGTCTCGGACAGTCGTATTATTATACTGGAAATAAATGTCGACATTTAATAATGAAAATTTCTAACAACGATATATGATCCAATCTCGTGAATTCTTCTTTATTGAGTAAACATTATCGCCGATTAATACGGTCTTGAAAATTGCAACTATGAACGTTAGAATCTGATGTCATGGTCTTTAGGGTCACGAACGTGCAGGAGAGACGATCAAGGAACAAACGACTGTTGATCGAGAACATCCTTGACTTAGGAAACATTCATTATTACATCGACAAAATTTTATAATCCAATATATTACGAAGTGTTAATTAAATTTTTTGATAAACAATATTTCGCGATGAGTGAAAGTGAAGATTGGTTCGGAAACGATACTAGCTAATAAGTAGCCGTTTAAATTTTACCTCGTACATCATTTAGGTGACTATATCTATTTGTCAAGACATTAAAGAATTGCTTAACGATTTTTAAACGATCATCTAAAAACGGTCCAGGGTCAAACCCATCTTCCGATAAATCGCACCGGTTTACCAAAGATCCTATAGGCACATATATCTATCGGTTATGTATTTACGTTCAAATAAAAACAATACAATACCACTTTTACATACAAAGGAACTATTATTTGCACAAGCCGTATCATAGTACCCACGGATTTTTAAAAACCTATCCTTAACTCGTTGTACTCATCTCCGTACTTGCCTTATGGGTTGGAATAAAACGGTTACAGTAAAGGGCATCCATGTAAGACACCCACGTTTAATACTAGTGACGTAATCTCGTCTTTCGAAGGTAGAAATCGGTAGTAAAGAAGTCCATTTATTTCATCATGTACATACATAGATGTAAAGGGTCCATCAGGGAGTTGTTTCATTTGTTTAGTAATTCCAATTGCTGACCATCGCGGGGCTTTTATAACTGAATAAGATGAATCATCTTTAGAGAATACGCTTCTGTGATAGACATACCTGTCTATACTCTATCGGATCGTTATCTTTCGTCTGGTAATAATTCGGGGAATTAACTTCCGCCTAATGTCTCTTTAAACGGAGTCAATCCAATGTCTGAATAAATCGAAACGCCGATTGTTACGAAATTGATATTAGGGTGGGTATACAGATTGTGGTCTATGTGGATTTAATGCGGAATTTTATGACGTTAGTTACACTTGTGTCATCGATATAAGCGTCGGAACTGTTTAAGAAGAAACCGGGCATGTATGTATGTATAAGCACCTGTTGCGTCTGAAGCGTTTACGCGTAGTATAGGTATTATTTGTTGACCAGTAATAACGCATAGATGAAGTATTGCATCATGGTTGGAAGTTATTTATTGTTAATCGATGCAATATGAGCATCCTATTCGAATATGATATTATAAGGTTGGTTTAGACCGACTAGCTAATGATAAATTTCATAATTTTATGTAAATTAATATTTCTGAAAGCGTCAAAATATGTTCGTTCAATTTGGGTTAATAATATGCTGTACTATTTTACTTCTTTGTTTTTCGAAAAATATTATTGCCAAAAATGCGTAACTTTTGACCGAAAACGTACGGGATTGATTCAAAAATTTTAAATAGCAAGTATGTGTGTACGTGAAATATCTTCTTTTTTTTTTTTTTTTTTTTTTTTTCGGATACCGAAGCTTGGGAATATGTAACTAGCTCCGGGTGGTTCCCGACCTTCTTTTTAAACTTCAACTCACATCATTCCTGTCTTAAAACTATAATTGCTTGTTACGTTCTCTATTCGACTCAAGGTCGTTAACGATACCCGTAATTTTGGTACGGGTATATAATTGACGGAGAAGAGTAACAGAAGCAGACGAATCAATATCCGTAACCTTCGAGCGCTAAAAAGAAAAAATTTCAGTGACAAGACGTATGCGTGGGATATATTCGGTGAATTTCTTACTCGTTTGTAAAGCCGATGGAAATCCTACCATTACAATATGGTATATATATATATACATCGAGCTAAATTTCTTTCTTTCTTTCTTTCTCTTTTTTCCGAGCTCTTACATCGCGCGAAGATCGAATGCTGCACATGGGATTGAAAAGGAACCCGTTACGACCGATTCGAGACGATATTGCAGTCGTAAGTTTCTCTGTCGTCTCAACTCGCGAAAAGACACGAGTACACACGCTACACGTTGCAAAAGCGATGAACAAGATTGCAAGAGGATCCTTTTCGATACACCGTCAAAAATTCGTCCTGGCTTTAAGGTGATAACTACTCACACACACGTTGGTATAAATTTGTGCGTTTAATCTCACCATAATATTCGTTAGCTTTAACTTTTCCTCTGTGAGTATGAGAACGTAACTTCTGGACAACTTTAAGGCCTCAGTTTTGTCAATAAATTCGTTATTTTTATCTCGAAGAAGATTCGGATTGCAGACGATGACGTCGTGAAAAAATAAAAATAAATAAGATAAAACAAGTACGTACATCTTTCGCGAGTACACTTTTACTTCTCTGTGTAACCGCATAAGTGAGTCAAGATCGATTACGGAAATTGTCAATAGTCGTATACGTATATATAATTAACAAGTCAGAAGAATAATTCCGCCGATCGAGGTAATTTTATGGGTCTTGGGAGATGAAATGCTTACTTATTGCGTACGTTGTTGTTTTCTTTGTTTTTTGTTCTTTGATGAGCAAAGAGATCTTCGGATGACGATCAAGGCAAAGATCGAATAGTTTGCGGATGCTGCTTTATCGTTTCTCAATCTTTGCTAGTTGACGTCATACTTAAGACGACTTAGTCATTAAGACGAATGATGACTATTGATAATAGATATAGTATAACGCATTTGGTGCACGATATGATCGAATTGAAATAATATAATAAGTACCTTAGATTTTTTTAGCGAAATGTAAATTCGTATGGTTAAGTATTTCAATCTATGGAACGTCAAGAGACATTCAGATGTGATTTGGACATCGGAATTCACCTCTGTTTCAAAATATACGTGACCATGACTATCATCTTTTACGCATCAGATATTTTCGGCTCATCCAGCACGTTTTTGTTCTTTTGTTCATTCGTTGTCTACACCTAGTTCTTTTTTGCTATAGACGATGTAACTAACTATCCACAACAACAATTTCGCGTGACTTTGACTACTGATTGTAATTGAATGTCATGTACATTTATAATAAAGATTAAGTTTTATGGCTTGTAATAATATATGTATGCGCAATTTAGACACATCCGTATAATCCGGGGATTCTATTTACCGTTTTTATCGGAACTATGCTCGACTAGAAGACATGCAGTATAAAATTTAACGCGTAGGTAGGTATGTATGTACATACATACATCGCGATTTGATTGAAAAATCCACATATTCGTTGATTTCGATAATCGCGATGGTGCAATCCGTTGTACGAAGAAGAATAAAAAAAAAAATTGTAATTTTTTTTTTGATTTTTTTATTCTCGAAATTAGTAGGGGAAAACCTCAAACCAAATTTTTTCTTCTTTATTTACTTTACCTAGAGATTTTTTGCGGTTTTGCATGTCGTAGGTGAATCATGACGTTTCGTTTTTACAATCTACTCAATATTCACAATAATAGTTATATCTCACTTTAGTTTTATTTGAGATTATATCTGCATGTATCATACGTACGAATACCTACAAGTCATACTTATTTTTACGATCTATGATTTATCTTAAATTTTTTTTCAATTTGCTAAATATTTCCAATTCTTAGATTATTTCAACAAAACTTTTGTCTTCCATCTCGTTTAGGTACAAAAATTCGAAAAAAAAATTCACTTGCAAAGACCCAATCACTACCATAATCAAAATTGTATTCTCTTGTCGGTCGTAACAGATCATATACCTATTAGCGAATCACCTACGATTTTTATTAGTTGAAAGTTTTTAACTAAAAAAAATATATAGAATGATAGTTTCACCAAACTTGAATGTCCTTTAAAGATTCTGCAAATACACGCGGACGTTTCAGTTTCAATAAATTACAAACGTCTACTGTATATGCGTTCAAAAGCCGCAGCTATAATTTCCTTCATTATTTTGTCTCTTTTTATTCTTGGCCTGGGAATAACTTAATGTTATATTCTATTTGTTAATATTCGTAATTACAGGAAACAAATGGCGAGGAAATTTTTCGTTAGAAGCGTGACTACGAAAATCAAATTTATGTTTGCGCCAGGACTAAGCATATTTTACTGAATTGGTCGTCGAGACTCGCATCGGTGTTATACGTTTCGCATAAATTCAAGTCGGATGGATAAGTAGAGGTTCTACACCGATTGTTACCCCTCGAAAATTCAGATCGCGTATATAGTCGCCAAGGTTCCACAAATTTGGTACATGGCTGAATCGTTAAGATCGTTAGTTCTGAACAAAAAAATAAAAAATAAAATAAAATAGAATATGTAAAAAATAAGATAAAATAAAAAAAAAAAAAAAAAAATAAGAAAAGAGTTATGACCGCAAACAATTGAGAATGGCAACGAGATCGGGTCGAGGAGTTTGGTCAATGAAACGCCAAACGCATAATGTCACACGTGTAATTATAGATTCTAGTAACGATTCTATTGATTTTAGTAAAAAAAAAAATCAACAATGTTTAAAGACAATACAATTCATTTGATTTTCAGAGTTCTTGAACGCCTGAGATCACCGCGTAATAAGAATCAAAAAAAAAAAAAAAAAATAGATATTATACTCGTCTTGATCACCAGACAAAAATATTTCGTTTACTTGATATCCCGGTTACCTACGTTGGCACATAATCGCTTCTATATTAATTCTAAACCAAAGCTAATTATACCAATTCGCTGAACTGTAGATAAATTTTTCCGCGTTAAGATAGATATCTGCACGTGACATGAAAATAAATTCTACTCGTTTACCTTGACGAAAGGCAGGAATTCACATTTCTAACGAATCCGTAATCGGTTGACAATATATCCTATACATATTTTCAATTCTGCTCTTAGATCATCCGAGATTTTGCAATTGAAAAAACCGTCATCTATCAAAGTAGCTCGCGTATGTCTCTACATACATACATACGTATTAGTATAAAACGATGAGGAAGTAGCCAATTCACCTAATGCATTTTTAGTCAGTTCCAAATGAATGAAAGATGACCACCAGCAATACTTACCCTACATCATCGTAATTGTACGTTAAAAGTATAAGATCAGCAGTTTCATATGTATCGTTGTTTCTAATTAAATAATAAATAATACAAACTATGTAACACGTTTGCCTAAAACACACAACCATATGACGTCAATATTTGAACAAGGTGAATAGGTCGACGTATAATTCATGTTTAAAAATAGGAAACTAACAATTCTTTTTCATCTCATATTCACTATAATATAAAATATCGCCGTTGGGCTTCTGTCAAATGTCCTTCACACTTGCTCCTGCGGTTCGTTAAATAAGATATATCAGTTATTAACTCGTTATTTATATTCGCAAAGGAATTATTAGTCGCAGCATTGAAGGTGTCGACTTATTCGATAGAAGAGTCTTTATTGAATTGGAGATTCCGTGACATACCTACATATGTGAGCCATTAGTACAGACAAATTTTTTGATTAATTGTATTACAGCGAGAATTCAAAGTGAAAACCAAAACTCACGAAATCCTTACAGGTGGATCAAACTTGGGTCAGCATACGTTGAACAGATTAATTAACGAATCATATGAGTGTGTGAAGAGCTATTAGTCAGAATGAAAAATGACGAGTCAGAAAAACTTGTGCAAACTTGATCGCGTTGTGCTTTTTTTCATTGTCCGAATAGCGTGCACGGTCATTTTCCATTTTCCATTTTCTTTTGGTGGGTAGGGGAGCTTAAAGAATTGTCTTTGTTGATCAGAATGTATTGAGGCGGTGAAATGACGATATGATACGTGACTATGTGATCACAAATAATTTCGAGTCTTCAGTTGCTTATTGTCGGATAACAATCTACGTTCACTGACCAATATTATACTTTCACAAAAAGTTTGAGCTTCCTTGTTCGTGTGTGATAGAAAAAATTGTATCTTATAGACACCAAACTGTTCCGGATATATTGAGTAAAAAATAATAATTGAAAAAGAATTTCGGGCTATACGGTGACGAAATGGGAAAAGCAATTACCGTTCAGTATCGTCGATAATAAATGTGTGGTTCACAGCGTTGATCACTACGATTACATCTTAGTTGCCCGATTGTTTCTGACCCCGAGTATGACCTCGGCTTACACGCAGGCTGTGGCAGAGCGCTAGTCGTAAACGTAAACGTAGATAATCGTAATCGCGTGACCTACGAACGCCATAAGCTGTCATCTTTATGCAAAGTTGCGGTTTCATAATGGCACCGATACGCCATAAAAGATGACGAATTACCCGTTGCATAACATTCGTATGAGATGGGTACTTATATATTGGTACCTATATCCAAATCTTTTCTATGGCAAATGTGATATCTGTTAAATAATACCTACGGAATTCATGTCCAAGCAGGAATGCTTACTATTACATATTACCAATCCGTGAGACAAAGAAACACCCGACAACCGTGAATGAACGACACCGATGTCAATATCCAATATGTAGATGTGCATAAACATGCTGAGACGTGGATGAATTTCGAAGATACCACAACGACAGCTTCTTAACGTTGATCATTTCGCAATGTGGATATATTTGCATGGCGTTGATCCGTCACGAAAAAGTCAAAACTCTTCTTCAAACATCCCCACCTGTTAGGGTGTGATGGGGTGGGGGATATCTACGACAGGAGGTTTCGGTGTCCCTATAAAGGCGAGTCCTCCGTAGAAGATGTCAACGAGACGAGGTAGGCAGACAGCAATGAACACTTTGGTGAGTGGACAGTGTGAAGACTATTAGCAAACAACGGGTTAAATTATCGTGCCTAGTACAACTAGTTGGCTAGTGACACCATGCGGTTAGAACGGTATGCGAATGACCGATTGACCGGTGGTCATTGCACAAATAATCTATCCGTCCATGGAGGAGAACGTATTTCGTTATAAACTATATGAAACTCAGTGAAACGATCTATCCTTCATTAGAAATAAAATGTGTTAATTATCATGGGGCTGCAGGTGTTGTGCAATGTTACGCGTTTACATATCCAAGGGGTAATAAATTATCTAATAACACGTCTCGGTCACGATAGAATAGGTGATGAGTATTACTGAATGATAACGATCGCACGCGACGTAGTCATTTTAAATTTACTCCATAATATCTGTCAGTGAATCGGCTAATCATTTTCATCGGAGATATTTATCTTTAATTTATACGTTGCTATTTAAATTTGACTTTGCCATTTTTGGGTCTGAATCAATATTCGTAAATCGTTTTCAAACAGAATCATTTTACTCTAAATCAAACCTGTTTGCTTATAACAATATAGCAAGTCCATTTTTCAAGCAAAAGTTAACTTTTTTATATATTTTTTAGATCTTCACTATCATCGCCCTTGTGGCAGCAACCACTGCTGCTCCTTTGGAGTCCGCACCTCCCATACCAATTGTCAGCCAATCTTTGGATGGACCAAATCCTGACGGTTCATACAGATGGGTCTTCGAATCAGCCAACGGCATCAAAGCCGAGGAACAGGGTCAACTCATCAACCCGGGTACCCCCGATGAAGAAAACTCTGTTCAGGGTGGCTACAGCTATACTGGAGATGATGGAATTCCCATTTCTGTGACCTACACTGCTGGTAAAGACGGTTTTGTGCCACAGGGTGAACATTTTCCTCAGCCACCTCCTATACCTGCAGCAATCCTGAAAGCGTTGGAATGGATCGCTGCTCATCCTGAGGAAGATAACTTATAGAAGTATGTAAGAGAGATTTACCATCGCATATACCCAAGCAAGTAGAGTCGATCGATTGTTATACATATCGTTGAGTTCAATGTTCTACTAGCGTACGATCTAACGTCTACAGTGTCTGAAGGCCATTAGTTTTATCGGTTTAAAGTGTAGACAGATATAAGAATTGTAAGTTTCTAAGCAAGAGATTTGTCTTCTTATAGCTTCTGATGATTTTTGTATACTTTGTTAACTCGATGATTATTACATCTTATTATGACACCCCAAGACACTTAAAGACTTGAATATTTCTGGCTTTGGATGTGATGTAATAAGCTAAAGTACCTGCTAGTATCAACAATTGTGTGTAATATGGGTAATAAGAAATGTGTATAATTTTTTTTTTTTTTAAGTAATTTTGTAAATAAAATAACAGCTTCAAGTTATTAGTGGAATTTATTTTTACTTTTACTTATACTCACGTTTATTTGCACAACCCCTTTTCTGGACCTATGTATATGTATACAAGTTTTATCTTTGCAAACGGTACGGTGAACGCCCGTCTCTTATGTCATCCTGACTTGTTTCTCGCAACGAAATTGTCCTAACCAAACCCGAACTAAAGAGCTGTTGTTGACCGAATTTAAATTCATTAGCATAAGTCGATGTTACGTGTTATATAATATATAGGTGTATATATACTTATATATACATTTATATATTAACTTCGTTTAGCCAAAACCTAAAATTATTGATCTTTGAATAATTTGTTGATTGATTCGTGGTCTTTGAAATCAACCTTAGCTGATCGCTTAATTACGTTATTGTGGTTCGTTTATACCTGCCAATTAGCCGATCAACATTTGATTACACTTCAGATTATCTGGCTAAACGCCTAATTGAGTTGGTCCAAACATTATTGGATATTTAATTTAAACATTATTCGGACTATTTCAAACTGATTCCAATCTTCATTGTAATTTGTTTATCACAAGAGTATGGAAAATAATTTACGGACGTTTTCTGAATACCATATCGTATTGCGGAATTAAAAAAACTGATTTTTACTTTTGATGCTAGATTTTTGCGCTGAAAAAAAAAATCATATTTAGTTCATATTTTCAAAATATGTCACTTGTGACGTTTCATCTCAGAGTCACAGACATATATTCACGTTAAAAATGACCCTCTTATCGAATGTCGTGAACTCGTCTCTCCACGTCTGACCGGTGCCTCCAGAAGATCATAAGAGCTTTTACTTTCACGGCAGATTCCTTAATTGCCGTGTACAGCAAGAATCGGAACCAATCAATGATCACTTAAAGGATACGCGCAATCTTACGATTACTTTGCAGTTTTAATACCTATGTGTACATTATTAATCGCCAATCCGTACGTAACTGAATTAGCTGCGTTAGACACCGTGCGCGTATCTTCGTAGACCTTTCGGTAATGAGGAGGTAATTCCTTTTAACTTTCTTTTATGTGTCAATCTTTAATTTCATTAGTATTCACTTGTCGAATATAACAGCTTGTCAGATGATCAGGGGACTTTGGTGACAAGATATCATACCACATAATCATAGAGTAGATTTTTTCAAAAATTCTTTGAATTTGCAGGAATCTCAAATACTTGAACGAAACTAAATAAGCTACTTTAAATTTCTTCAGAGAATTTAATATCACGTAGATTTGAATATCAACACGTTTTAGAGACGCACAACGTTGAAATAAAATTCAACAATTCATTCCTGCCAACACCAATCACTCCTTTTTTAACGCACACGCGGAATGACTTTGCAGTGTACTTAGTTCAATTTGTCGAATCATGCAGGAGTGTCAACGTCACATACGTATGTCATACATCTAACCACGAACTGCTAGAACAAATCAATCTTGAAAAGTCGTCGATAGATACAGCACTTTGGCATCTAATAGGTTTTACGCAATGCAACAGTTGATTTCGCAAATGAAAAAAAATTAATATTTCTTCTTTAAAACGGAATTTATTTCGAAATGTATATCGAATATCTGTATCGTATCTATATCTCCATTTTATTTAGGAGTATAGATACGTATTGTGAATATATTGTGTTTGAAAAAAAAGATGAAGAATAAATGTATGAAATAAAATAAAAAGATTATTATCAGAATAAAAAATATCTAAATGTCAGTGAAAGAAATCAGCATTAATAGCAATTACGTAATGTGGTAATATTAGACAGAAATTACCTTGTGTCATGTAAGATCACAAAAACTTCGCTACTGTATACGAGAATTATAAGAAACTTATTCAGAAATATGTTAAGAAAGGAGTTATCTCCTAGTCCTTTCTTTTCCTTCTCGAACTCTTCAGGCACAAAGGTCATTCGGCCGGTGACTTTGGTTACACAACTCCCAGAGAAGATCCACAACCACAATTAGGCCATCGAGGGCAATCGAAGCTGCCAGAGCATCTAATTACTAGAAATGGGCGGGGTGAATTTTTATTCTGTTTATAATCCCAGACTGAGATTTGCCGATCAAGGGAGAGAGAGAAAGTTCAGTTTCCTGATCCTGCGCCCCATGCTGACTAAGTTGCAGGCTTCCTTGTCACGACACTTGGAAATTGCTCCGTATATAATCGATGAGAATGAGGACTAAAGCGATTTTAAATGTCGCATGGAGTCTGATAAATTTTTTTATTCATATTTACAAATAAGAAGATCGAAGTCAAGTATATCTTTTCATCGACAATTGGTCCTCCTATCGCAATCTTACAAGAGGTAATTCATCAATAACTAGCATTGCGGTCATGTTAGTTGCGGTTATCGTTATAACCCAGGTGTCTAGAAAACTGGGATCAAAAGTTATGGACGTTGCAGGTTGTATTTCATAGAAAATCTAGTAATAATGATAGTAATAATAAAAATGAATAAATGATACTCTTGGTAATAAGATTTGTCCACAATATTCTTGCTGCTATAACTATATATGTATACATACATACATACATGGTATACGGGTATACATATAGGTATATATTAAGCGAGATAAATTGTAGCGAGAACGAGAGATTCCACTGTAATAAATCACTGCATTTCGAAAGTGCATATCTCTCATGTAAAATATAACCTGCAACGGTCAGGCCTCAATATATTGCAATTAAAATTTAATGCATTACTTATCGTTGATCTTGAAGATGCATTCGAGACATGATTTCCCGTTAGTAAAAATTTATTAAAGATATAAAACGTGAATTTATTTCACCGATAAGGTAATCTACATGCAAGTTTAATAACGATCATCATCATCATCATCATCATTTCAGAGCTGGGTTAACGAACTCGACTTTCTTTTGTCAAACCGCAGACGAACTTCTCCTACAGGACTAAATTTCTTACGATTAAATGTCAATACATTAGTTGATTTGTATATTGCGTCATAATTTTATGACCAAGTATACATTTCATGATCGGTTTACGAGAACACGATTTTACGCAATACTTTTGTATGGGATCCAATTATTTGAAGAAAAAAAAAAATTTTTTTATCGACGTTTAGTATCTTCTACAGGAAACTACCGATCTTTACAAGTCAACTTTGTCTGACTTAGCGTTAAGAAATTTAACTTGTCGACAGAGTATCGATGTCGATATCCTAACTTTTAACTGCAGGAAACTAAGGTCGGTAACTAAGTCTAAACGAACATGGATTTTAACACGAACAAGAGTATAAAGAACCACCTGTTGCTCGAGTAAATTTGTGATAAAAAATTTTTCGCCAGTTGAATAATTTTACGGGTTGCGAAAAAGGTAAAAGTCGAAACCTGCTGGGCTAAATCCTTTAAATTTATTTAACAAAAAAATTAACACCTTTACAGTGAAGAATTAGTATTGGGATTACGGTTTTCTTTTCTATCTTTATACAGAGTTTAGCTACTGTTGAATGTGTAAGAATCTCTACATGTCACGAATACGTTGATCAATCTTAATCCCAAAATTTATAGTCTTTTAGTTGTGTAATGGATTGGCCTAGATATGTACGTACAAGGTTGCGAATAAAAAATAAATAACTATATTGCAGCTTGATATTTATTCATAAATTTATTACATAGGTACATGTAGGTATAGTTATAGCATCATTCGTTGAGTTAGAAAAAATTATGGTTGAACGGGCTCTTTGTAAGGATGAGCTGCGTTGTATTCTAGAGTGCGAAGTACGTATTCTGGAACAGGTGGGATCGCTGATCCTTGTGCAACGAAACCCTCCGGTCCTGCGTGCCAGGTTACTTCAATGGGTTCACCTTCCGGAGAAACATAACGATAGCTTCCATGTTGGGTTTCGCCCTCAGGACCACCCTCGACATCAGCAGAGATACCATTCTCAGTTTCGTATCCATAATGAAAACTTCCATCAGGAAGAACGTCCTGTGTATTACGCAAGATCCCAATATGAGGCCTGTCCTGGAGGTGGGACACATCGGCCATACAGGCAGCAGCGAAGAGGACGGTGAATAACTAAAGAAAAAAGATTAGAATAAAATCATGTTATAATTAGTTTGAATTATTCTCACACATGTGAATTAATTAATTTATAGTTCCGAAATAAATCACGTGACGTATCATCACAGTCCAGAGATAAATAAAATATTGATGATCGGATCTTAGTTTATCGTTAATTTTTAATCTAATATAATTTAGATGGTATCGTTGAAAAATTTTCTGTACAAGATCACGACCGATTCACGTATCTCAAATTTCACCAGTATTGGTCTACGGTCGACCTGATATTCGCGGTTGCAGATGACACTTATGAACGGTGAATTGTGCAATGGACTTTGTTGAATTAAAACAATCGATAGATTGATTGAAGTATCGCATTTGAAAAGAGTCGGTAAAAAACAAAATTTCTTTTCGTTATATATATATATATATATAGTACAGCTGTTGTGAAGTATTGGCGATATATTGATCACTATAATCGAAGCGGAAGGCTCACCAGTAAAGTGTTCATGATGGGACAGAGGATGAACCTGATCTGACTGCAACAGCTTCCCCTCGAGCTTATATACTAAACTGATCGCCCCCTCAGACAAAGACTTCCACAAATTTGAAACATGTATCTGTGTGTGTCTAGCCGTAAAATTTCACGTACTAGACCCTAGCCCACCAAACTGGTTTGACTTGGTTGGTAATGCATACGGAGCATCTATTTATTTTTGATGTACGGAAGATGCACTCTGTCGTAATACCGGCCAGTAGTTCTGTCGCATTATTCCTGTTTTAGGCACTCGATGTATCCCGTCTTAATAGCCTCGGGCAAGTCTGTCGTAACCTCGGGTATGTGAGAAAAAAAATTTCTTATCTCATGAACATATTTTCTCTCGAAAGTAATAGTCTCTTACTTAAAATTAATCACTATATGCAGTATGTATGAGGCCATAAAAAAGTGAATGAATGACTCGTCCATAACTGCTAAATATACATTCAGACAGTTCACAGACTTGCTAAATTAAATAACTCTAGTAGTAGATTTTTTTTATATCTATTTTAGTCACCTTTCAACATGAAATTGCAAGTACAACGAAGAAATCAATCTTATGATCTTCTTCAAATTTATTAACTGTGAATAATAGACGAGGTTTAGCCTTCCGGATTTGCTCTGTTATCATATTTGTCATCCGAAACTGCATATGCAAATTTTGATTAATGCCAAAACAAATGGATAGCTAATCTTAATGCGAACATTATTTCCTGAAGATAAAACGATTGAATGATATACGTTTTACTTCGTTCCCTTATCGATGAATTTTTAATGCGAAATTAACCGCCAATAATTCGCACCTTGGTAATGCATCCAATGAAAAGCTTTAACAATTTGAAAAAAAAAGTGTTCAAATCTTTGATATTCGTTGTGTGCGGTAATTCTCTTTCAACATACATAGAATATTTTTTTCGTATTAATACGTACTTCGAAAAAAAAATTAAATTGCGAATCTCGCTAAGTTCCGAGACGGGCTGTAACTGTAGGTATCTATGCGAATTAATCAACTCCTAGAACAAGCTACCAGATCTTCTTGTCAGTATAGCTGGCTGCTACTTGTAAGGAGAATTGATGCTCCCAGAATCGTTTTAAGTTCTTTACTATGATGTGATTGAGAGAAAGTCTACGCCTACGATAATCGACTCATACCTCGATGAGCCAAACTCTTAAATGACTGATTTTTAGAGTTGTTATTAAAAGGAATGTCAATTCAGTCTACAAGAGCCGAGGAATAAATAGGCATAGCTTAATAACTTGATGTAATTTTTCAAAAACTTTCCTACATAATTTTAGGCATGCTTTTCCTTACTCCGGGTGTTTGTTCAGACTTAAAATTTTGTAGATATGGTTTCGTTGGGATGAAGACTTGTTTAAATCTTGTCTCAGTCTAGCTCAGGAAATACATTCTCTGATCTATAAAATCTTACTAAATGCAGATACTAGAATTCAGTTTAATTTCTCAAACATGTGTGAAAACCGTGATCCAGCCATGCAATACATTTTTTTCTAAACATTATACGAGTGAATTCAATTTCACCTCGTCAATATCGAGAATATGTAATCGGTGTATGCAGTTAAGCAGAATCATCGAATACCCATCGACAAAGATAAATGCTGCAATTGTATCCATATTGAGTAACAATGACTACATTATCACGGAGATGATCTGTAAGCTGCTATTCTATTACTGATTATGAGGTAAGATCTGGTGAGATCGATACCTAGAGTACGCAGTTCTCCCCGATAAGACTAAACGATCCCTCAATTTACCTACGTCCAAGGTTAGATTGTCCTGATCCCCAAAAAGTATAAAGAAATGGAAAAGCTACATGGAGACATCCCTATCATACTTTAAACGTACGAAGTGATGATCAAACTGTTTTGTATACGTAAACGAAGAGCCCACGAGGTCATGAAGTGATCTCAGCACGAGTAAATGTCAAATAGGTATAAAAGCCGACCCGCAGAAGGTAGGCTGCTTCTAATCACAGAGTTAGGTATAGACTATAGTGATGGACCAGCGTCTAGTATTGAACGGCAATTTCTTACTCCTTAAGCCTGAGGGTAGTCTGACGACGAGACTAGCGTGAAGATGAGATTGTCTTAGCCAAGTGGGAGACAGAAACCGCAGAAGACGACCTTGACATATAAAAGTAAACGGTTCTAGTGAGCGCGAAGAAGCCACTCGCCGAAGGCAGTCGCGTTGCAACTTACGCCGAATTCAGTTTTACTTTCATTTGAAATAGCTACTGCACACTCTGGTATTCGTATCGGGTGGCAATAAAATCGATGAACACAGATACGGTTCGTCTTTCAAGATTAGAAGTCGTATTTTTTAATGAATTATTAATAATTTTACGACAGGGACAAGAATTAATGCTAATCCTGTCATAAGCAATAGGCATCATGTCTCTACGAAATGGCACAATTTTTTTTTAGTTCTAGTTGTATGATGGAAAAAAATTGTGTACTCATGTGACAGACAGGTTGGGCATTGAAGTTGAAGAGTATAGGAAACAAAGATCCAAAATCCGATCTCGACCTGCATTGATGCAGGTGAAGCTCAGTATGGTGGAATTTTCGTTCACTGATTGAATGCGGTAATAATTGATCGATAAATCATTTCTGTATACCAAAGTCTTGCTCTAAACATTCGACGATGAGTCCTTGACCAATAATGCTAGAGTTAGATAAAAGGGGATCTGACTTTCACAAGATCGTTCTTTATGTACGGATACTATTTTTGAGAATGTCTTTTTTGGTATAGGTATAGATACATACATACATACATACATACATCGAAATATCGCCATAGGCAGAGAGTCAAGCACTGGACAAACAATCACTGTCTTATAACTTCAGCGTCAAATATCAGATGGAATATCATAATAATTCAAATTTACAGATTATAGATATTACGTTATAGCAAGAATCAAGTGACGTTCCAACACACGATCACCTAGACCCCCACAGCACGTTGATGCGTTGAGTTTTTTTTTTAATATATGAAAAGTAATAAACAACATTTCAACTTCATTCGGCGTAATTATTTTCTTCAGACTACGAAATCTTGAGGATAATTAAGCAACATGTTGTTTACATACGATAATACTTAATCACTCATTATACTCGGGATGTATTTTTCCCCAACAAATTTCCCTGCATCACGAGCTAAACTACATTATTGAACTGATTGAGAAAACTGAGAGCAGAAAAACGCATCAATTTCTTAGTGCAGAATAAATTTCCGCTTAAATCGACAAATATGTTATTAAGTCTTTACGATTTCAGTTACTTCGTCGTAGGGACGAGCTACGGCCCAGTCGAGAGCCTTGGCGATATATCATCTATGAGGGTGTTTATACTAGCTACATCGAGGGTTGGGCTGGTAAGTGCGACCCTTCAAACCTGGTATCGTTCTCGTCGGCGATTTAGGGGTTTCGATTAGGGTCCCATTGGTGATAATGTACTCAACTACGCCCTGAATATCCTGGGTGGATTATGTTGCCGGAAGGCTTGGCGCCACCGACCTCTTCAATGGAGAGATCGTTTCCAGAGCGGATGTAGAGTAGTATAGCGTTCAAGTATTAAACAAATATAAGGTAAGTTTACCATAGTGATTTAAAAATCAGTATGATCTGTTGTATAACATTTTTTCAACGGCTCTTTTATAGCGATTCTAACATGACTAGAAATGGAGGGGAAAGCGTTGTACGTATACATACATACATACATTCTCTTGAAAAAAAAATACAAAAAATATAAGAAGTCAGAGTTCTACAAGACTTTGTTGTCAAGTTATTTGTGTTAATGTCATTGTTCATCTAGTTTGTTCGAAATGGCCCTTGTCGATATCTTAATTCTGAATTTTGGACCCTTTCGATATCCTACAAGAATATAATTTACAAGTATGTGGGTAAAGTTTTCATATACCATTTACGACTAAATCGTGCAAGGGTTGAAAATTCAGACATATGAAGCCATTAAGGGCCATTTCGAATTAAACTTATAGCTAATAATATTCAAAAACTGAATTTATGTTGGAGATTTTTAGCAGTCGACGTTGTGACATTTTTCATATTTTCGAGAGGATGTCTGACATTTGCCCCTCCACTACCGACTAGCCCGAAGACCACTATAAAAGTCCTGGCGAAATCTAAACTCACATAGAAGATTAAACTGTTGAACTATCAACATGAATTGCCTAGTAAGTTATTAACAGCTTCAGTACTGTGACACTGTACACCCCGCTGTGGGTTATCATTCGCCAATTAAAATTTCGTGCTTAATTATTTCGTAATTATATCTATTAGGGTTTTTGACATTATTTTACATTCCTAGATCCTCGTTACGATATTCTTCGGAGCTGCCTTTGCCGCGGGCGTTGATAAGGATGCACCTATCGATAGCCAACTCACGGATGTTGGCCTAGATGGTAATTTCCAAAACTCTTGGTCTGGCAATGGTATTTCTGTCCAAGAAGTTGGCTCTTCTAAGGTCGCAGACAACAAGGAACTTGCTCAGGTTATTCAAGGATCAGTTGAATACACCGCACCCGATGGTAGCCGCATCAAGACCACCTACATCTCCGACGAGAATGGTTCCAGAGTCGAGGGTGCCCATTTACCAGTCGCACCTGCACCTGAGCCTATCCCCGAGTACATCCTCAAGGCTCTGGCTTGGGCTGAGGCTCATCCCTACAATGAGGAAGCTGAACTCAAGAAAACTTACAATTGATTGCTTAGCATGCTAAGAACTTGTGATAAAGAGCCTTAGCTCAATAAAGAACAGAAGATTATTTTACATTAATCAAACGTTTTTATTTTATTAATTTACTAAACCTTAACTGCTATGTAGCATGGTTTGTGATGCTGCAGTTTTTTTTATGGCTAGGAAATATGTCCTGATTATTAATTAGCTCTTCGCCAACCAGTCGTTTACGTAATTGTACTAAAACTTTCGTTTTTTAATGCAAATAATCATCGTCAGTTAAGTTGAAGTGTCGTTTTTATGTATTCCATTCATACCTGAAGCGCTTACTTTTCTTGAGCTCAACAATCTTATATTGACAACTCATAGACGTAGGCTTAAAAATTCTTCTAAGACTTCCTGCTCAAATCTTTCAAGTAAAAAAAAAGACATACATGTATAGAGATCTCCTAGAATAATTATTGGTAAAGGCAATTTTCAGATGAGAGGGGTGAAAAAAATCTAATCTTGTATTCGTGATCAACGATCCAAAAAACTTCGAGGAACTTATTTTTATTCGAAACCGTCGATCCTTTCATGAGATGTTGTCGATTGAATATTTGTTTTTTTTTTTTGCAATTTTGTTCGCTGAATATTTCGGTAACTACTGGACCGATCAAATCCAGAATCTAAGCAGTTCTAAGTTTAGAGAATCGACTTCGATTAATACCAAATTCATAAAAATCTGATCATTCGTTCTTGAGATATTGTCGGACAACAAAACTGATCACATACATCCATCCATTCATACAGACATGCATACACGCACCCAGCGTCCATCTGAAAATGGTTGGAGGTGATACTCTTGACCTTGAAATGTAGAGATCTCGTGAAAATTCAATTTTTTATTATCGGGGTGATTACAATAACTTTCTTTTTGCTAGAGCGGGAAGTTAAAAATGTGTATGTATTAACGTACAAACAATATCATTCATTAAAATAGAAAACATGTTGAAATATAGAGAAGAAAAAGTCGGCCCACTTTGAAGTTTGGATGATATTTTTTTATTTTAAAAACCTACAATTTTTGTATTTTTTTCATCAAAATCGGTTCGGGCGTTTTGGAGATAGGCTTGGAAGCTCAGAGGCAAAAAACGGTTGATAAAGAAAAAGTGATATTTTTTCATGTTTTCAAGTGTGACACTGTCGTCCAAAAAAGTGTCAACAAAATTAAAAATGGCGAGGTCGGACCCAGGTCAAGTTCAAGTGGATTACCTCATATACCTATATTATTGGATCGTTTCGGTATAACATCATTTTAAAATATTCCCTATAAGTTTCAAAAAGTTTCGAGGAATTATGCGATCTGTACCTTACGAAAACCACTCTTTTCTGCTATACTCAATCTTTGTAAGGTAGAGTACATGAAATTTTAAATAATTTCTAATTATGTCTCAAAATACAAGTCATCAGCTGTGGAAAAACTGATTTAATGAAAATATGTTTCTTTGAAGCGTACCAGTGCTTTGAAAACAAAATTATTTTCGACGTGTATACGTACTCCTTAACCAAGCTTTAACATAATCATGTATCTTCGATTTTTTATGAAATAAAGTAAAAATGAACTCGGGCTTTTAATTTGAAAATCTAGTTTGTATATAAATTTTTGAAAATTCAATTCTTCATATATTTATATTTTTTTTCAACATAAGTATCAATTTTTTTAAACACGAAGTATTGACTGAAAAGGTTTACCGCAAACTGCATCCTCGGTAGATATTTGTTTTAAAAAATTTCAGTCATACTTGTATTAAGTTTTGTCTATGTAATATTCGTAGCTAGCGATTTTCGAAAAATTGCCATAACTGACTGCGGTAAACTTTACACCAAATTCTACAGAATCCCTCGCCGAAAATGCTTGGTTTTCCTTTTGAAGAATAACGATATTTTTAAAATTAAATAGATAGAAATTAGAATAAATCATACAAATTTCTTCTTTACATTTCAAAATTCTTTGTTTATATTCGGAGATTAATTTTAAAGTTGTCAATGAGCGATGGGCACATAATTACTGTCCAATAAAATCAGCGTCAAATGAGGTATGCCTGTTCAATGATGAGCGACTTGGATTTATATTGAATATCATTCTTCTCGCTCAAGAATTTTGAATACCTACATCCCTTTCAAAGTGCCTGAAGAATGCCCTATTTTTTAGTTATGCACTTTTACATGGCCCGTTTAAATATCAAATAAAAATTTACCGATGAATACGTTGTAGCAATAATCAAGCGACATTTCGATACGCGATGATATGCATGATAAATAAACAAAACAAACAAAACAACAAAAAAAAAAAATGAGAATTCATCTCTATTCGTATGGTAATTATTTTCACAGGATTACAGAATGTTGAATATTCGGTATTATTCAAACTACTGCTTATAGATTATAAGATTGAATCATTATAGTCCGGATTTATCTCCTCAGGAATTTAACTGCTATACAGCGCTTTTAGACGGGTTTTTTTCAAATAGTTATTCTCGCATTTAAGACACGGAACGGGCAAATGTCGGACAGTCTCTTCAAAAATGATAAATAATAGACTCCAGATCAAAGGTACTCGTATGAAAGTGCATGTTCACCGGTTCATTTGAGCATGACCCTCTTCGACCACGTCAATTCTGAGCTTCTAACCCTCACGCTATTTTTTAGAAGTATAAACATGTATGAGAATGGTTCTAAGATATCTATACGTTTATTGAGTACCTCAACGGTTGAAAACTTGAGGAATAATACTATCCAGGTCCGCTTCGAATGGCGTTGCTAATAATAGTTTTTTTAACTGACTTTACACCAATAAATTTTTGACCACTTGACTTGGTGACACTTTTCAAATTTACGGAATTTGTCTGACATTTACCCCTCCACTCCCAATCCGGCGATGATCACTATAAAAGTCTTGGCAAAATCTGAAGTGGCATATAGGAATCAACTGTTGGACTATCGTCATGAATTCCTTGGTAAGTAAAATGCCAGTATATATTTCGGTTTTATAACATTTTTATCTCGACGTGGGTTATCATTTCCCAAATATAAAATATTTGTTTAATATTAGTAATACCTCACTAACGTGTCGACAATTTTCTATCATTATAGATTTTTGTTACGATGCTCTTCGGAGCCGTTTTCGCCACCGGTATTGACAAGGATGCACCCATCGATAGCCAAATCATGGACGTTGGTCTGAATGGTGAATTCAAAAATAGTTGGTCCGGGAATGGTATTTCTGTCCAAGAAGTTGGCTCATCCAAGATTGCAGACAATAAGGAACTTGTTCAGGTTATTCAAGGAGTAGTTGAGTATGATGCACCCGATGGCAGCCACATCAAGACCTTCTATATCTCCGATGATAAAGGTACCAGAGTCGAGGGTGCCCACTTACCAGTAGCACCTCCACCTGAACCGATCCCCGAGTACATCGCCAGGGCTCTAGATTGGGCCGCGCATCATCCTTACGACGAAGCAGCTGAGAGCAAGAAGATTTACAATTGATTAATTAGCAAGCCTCAAAGTGGTGATAAAGAAACCATGGCCACATGTTCAATAATAAAACAAAATAACAAAAAAACTCAAAATTAATTTCACAGTAATTAAATGCTTTTAGTTGTTTCTTTTTTTTTGTTTTTTTTTTCTAACTTCTTGAAACTTGACCGCAATGTAATCTTTTCTGTGATGCAGTGTTCTTCGTCGGGAAATATATACGCTGATAAATAATTGGATTTATTCTCCAAGCATTGACTTTCCTAATATTATCCACATTTTCGTTTCAAAATGCAAGTATAATCAATACCTACACAGCAGTCAGGTCATGGTTTATGTGATGCATCCAAGACTAAAGCGGCGAGCGATCGTGAGCTAAATAATTTTTCATTATCAGATGATAAATGTAGGTTTAAAAATTCTTGAATCCAGGATTCATCGTTCAATTTATAGCAAAATATTTACGATCATGCACACTGAAGGCGTTTCAACTCAATTTGACCAAACTTAACTATGTTTGCATCATCGAAATAAATTCTGCAGTAGTGCCACATTATAAAGAACAGATCTGTAAAAGTACCAATTTTATAGAAATTCGGATTTATCTTCATTTCAACTTTTTCTTCTAATAAGCATCTATCATTTAGCAATACCAAGCTTTAAGAGGATATGTTTTCTGCAACAAAAATTCCGATAACTGTAATGACCAGAATTCGGAAAATAAATTTTTCCCGTAGTATAGTGAGAGACTTTTTTTTTTGTGTTTTTTTATCAAAAAACGATTACGAGTACTGCAGCCAAATCTGGTCGAATCAGTGGTTATTCAAAGTTGCATATTTCACCTGCTCCAATTTATCGGTTATGATTTAATTTCGCCAAGAGTATCGTACGGGAATTTAATTTCCGAAATAGCTATTTAAAAATGATATCGAAAAGAAAACCCGCTCCACGGCAGCTGTCGTTGATGATTAGTGATGCTCTTTCGTTAAATTTGTTAGTGTAAATGGAAATCGCTGTTGAATAAATCCTGCAAAATGTCGTACTTTTTGCGTGGTGTATGTTACGAGTGAGAATACGTACTGCTGTGGCATCTCTCCGATCAGATACGGCGCTTATATACTCATATTGTTAATCGAAGCTATCAGCTAGAGACTATTAATCTACAAGTTATCTTCCTGGACCACAACCTTGGCGTATCTTCATGAAGTAAATATTTTGCAGCTAGAATTGAACCTGTCTAACCTTATAAAAAATTCTGCAAATGCTGCAAGAAATTATCAATATAGTAAAGATAGGCATTCCGACAAGCTGTAGAACTGGAAGTGTAAATCTCGCGATTACCTGTCGGCCTTGTTTGATGATCTACCCCAACCGTTAGATGCCACGTTGTCCCAAGGTAAATCTGTCCATGAATCAACTTTTTGCAAAATAAAACTTATCCTCATTGATTTAAATTTAATATTACGCAACCAATCTTCAGATTTATTGGCTTACGATCTTCTCTCAATTTTGTCTATTTTTTATTTGGAATCTCTTCTTCGTCGTGTGTCGAATAATTTCTAATGAAAAATGGAAAAAATAAACTAGCCAATATTTTGCCAAGATGATCGCAGACGAGGCAAGGCTGTCGGCAGTCTTCCGAGCGATCGGGGAAACGGTGTGGAGATATTGCAACAATATTTGATCATTTGTTGCTGTACTGCGCGTCCCGTATAAGATGCTGCGATTAACATATACAAGTGATTGCATCAGAGAATGTTGGTGTCGTATCGATACCGCATCGCGGTGTATCTTCACGCATTTTTATATTCTTTGCTTCCCGATGCCATCCCGTCGCTGACACCGACGCCGAAGTTCAAGCGACGAGACGATGGCCAAATGAAAGTAACAATGAAATAGGGACGCTAGTAAACCATGCCGTGTAAATATCTGCGTCTATATCGTATACGTAAATGATGTACTGGACCACGAGTCGAAACCTGACGATTAGTCTGCTGACTTTGGAAATATTTCTTCATTTTATATCTACGATCATTAAATCGCCTTTGGCAATTTATAGACAATTGATCATTGTAGGCTTTGGTCTAACGATCTATACCCACTGAGACTATGATGGACCATTATAAAAATACGTAATCCAATGTGAGCTGTAACCTAATTGAGTAGTTTCATCGATTATAAATACGTTAGAAGTGGCAATATGTCAAAATAGATTTGACTTTAATATTTCCCCGATGCTAGCAATCACGTAACTTGTTATTGCTGAAACTAATTATTTATGCGACCACTTCTTCTAAGTTCTAACTGTGTTCATAGAAAATTATAATACCCATCTAATTGTAAATTACAATCACAGGTGAGAGAAAGAGAGAGAGAGAGAGAGAGAGAGAGAGAGAGAGAGAGAGAGAGAGAGAGAGAGCCGATTAAAAAGTATACACTTGGAAAAATAACCCGTCAATCACGATCGGCAATCGCTATAGACATTTAAAAAATGTTTACTCATTTTTCATTTTTAAACATTATCGCTACATCATGATAGATCCTCGTCGGTTTTTGGAAGTCAGTGTTACGTATCTATGTCAAGATTACAAATCATCGGAAGTAAAACTTTGGGAATAATAAATATTCCAGATTTGATTGGCTTTATTTCTGCAACTGTTCCTATTTTAGAGATAGCATTGGCTCAGAGACTCGCCGTCAGGAATGGCACCGTAAAGCGTATGGCTTTCGAGATGGATCTGCTCTCGGTTAGATTGCTTGTATTTGCAGCGTGGCATTGTCTCTTAGTTTGAGTTGGGTTCGAGCTTTCCCATTAAACATGTTTCACTTAAATACTTAGACAAAAGCAGAACGAAATTATGTGTGTTAAGCTTACAGCGAAGATCCAGGATTTCCAAAGGATCGCGGAAACGTGTATTTGCACTGTAGGATCTACCGGCTATAGCTTTGGTCTTAAGAAACATAAATGACGGGGGAAGAAAAAACTCTATAAATGCAGTATATATGTATAGAAAATAAAATAAATATTGATAGAAAAGTATTTGTATGACAATTGAGTAAGCCTTCCCTATTCGAGACCCGATGACATTTAACTACGTATACTAATGTATAAGTTCTCTGGAGGTTTTGTACCTCCGTATCTCCGCATCCCCTCATCGCAGCTTACCAGGTCTCTGTTTTATAACCATATGTGTGGTGTTTGTTAGCTCGTATACAGAAGGTGTATTACTTAGGTATGATACCTACACATCTGTCATCACCTCTTGTATTCGCACACTTTCGACACTCATACGAGTCTTAGTATGCCCTTGTCGATACCAACATCAACGTATAAAACGTATGTATGTATGTATGTATTAATGCATGTATGTATGTATGGATGGATTTATTCATACCTATATGACCAAGTGAAGCTATGGTGTTAAACGACGTCGATAGCGTCGGGATGACGGTATTGGTGATGCCTCCGGGGGTATAAATATGCCGGCGGCTGACTTGCTTGACAAACACTTGCTGTTAGCGAATACGACTGCATCATGTACACAGCATTGGTAAGCGAAGACAAAAACTTGAGAACAATTATCCACTGTTTTGAAAACTACATCATTCGGTAGTCATTTCGGAGTGCTAGTCGTTTACGGATCGCGGTTTAATCACCAGTGCAATAGTGGATTATTAATTTAGTTTGATACCGACGTATCTCGGTTTGGAAGAAACCTCGAATACCCTGAATTTGAAAATAAAGTCATATTGGATTTTGATTTGTGGTGTAAACGAGTGTAGCGGACGTATCACGATTAATACTTCATCATTTTTGGGTCGATGTTTATTATACGTGTGGAGTGAAAGAATCTCCGTTTATATTGTCAAATTTTTCTTTCAAATTGATTTCAAAATTTTCTTTTCTAATCCAGCCGTGGTTATACCATAAATTTAATCTTGTTCACTTGCTTAGCCAACAATTACTTCAATATATCATCTAATCGCAATCAATAAATCATTAGTATCGTGCATAAGGTCTTCCAAAGCCTATATCTTCGATGTTGACTTTTACGGTGTAGTACGATCTTTGTACCAGAATCAAGAATTAATCTTGACTATTCATTCAACGGTGATTTGTGATCTTGCCATTTACTCTTGAACCAAGTAAACCACCGTGTCATCTTACGCAATGTCATACAATCGCTTTGGAAAAACCGCAATGCGTATCCTAAACAGTTGAGACAAGCCATTAAAAATGAAGATAAAAATTTGTTAAAAATAAATATTTTCTTCTCTTTGACTTCCAGATAGCGTTAGTTGCATTGACGAGCTGCGTCTTGGCACGACCTGCCGAGGAGCCGATCGCCATCGTCAGTCAATCTCAAGAAGGACCAAATCCTGACGGATCTTATAAATGGAATTACGAATCAGCCAACGGAATCAAGGCTCAGGAAGAAGGTGCTCTGGTCAACGCTGGTGCTGAAAATGAAGCAATATCCGCTCAGGGTTCATACAGTTACCCTGGCGATGATGGAGTTGAAATTTCTCTGACTTACAAAGCCGATGCTGATGGGTTCCAGCCGGAAGGAGCACATCTACCAACTCCCCCGCCAATCCCAGAAGGAATTAAACGAGCTCTTGAATGGATAGATGCACATCCCTACGTCGAAGAGAAGAACAGTATTGCCAATTAGTATCAGCATTAAACTTCCGTTACAAAATGTAGAATTTTCTTCTCCGATTTGACCGAGCAAGCCCATGTCCAGCCACAGCGACCCCCAGTGCCTATATACATAATATACTAACTCTGGTTAAAACGTTGTACATATTTATTATTTTTATGATATTATATGCAAAGATAAAAAAAAAAATCAAGCCGCAGGCAAATTGTCTGTATAATAAAAATACAAAAAAAAGAACGAGACGGAATTGAATAATTTATTATCTTATGAATATGACGAACCCTGTAACCCGGTGCTAACGAAGCTTTTAATGTAATTAATGTTGGGAAAAACTTGTCTTATTTAACTGTCATTATATCAAGAAGAGGACTCATTGGTAGCTCCAAGAAATTTATATATGGACAGTTAACCTGTTCATGGCGAACTACGTTTCGAAGCTATATATTGAATGAGCAATAAAATACTACGAGAACCGTTAGTCAAGATCCGTTAAAGGCGATTGGCCCAATGGACAGGTTGATCGATGTCTTTAAATCACAATGTCACCGCGTGATATTTAATGGCAAGGTTTTTCTTCAAGAGCAAACTTATATGCGAAATCTAATTCGGAGGTGATTTAGAGACTGAATAACTGATCATGGTAAGCTGAACTTGACAAGTTTTAGGGGTCTACCGCAACTAGTTTGCGATCTCGAAATTCGTATGGAAGAAGGTCTGGCAAAGCCGTGTAGCTTGACCGGTGCTGGATATAAAATAAATTTTGGCTTGGTAATTAATCACTAAAACTTACTCTTCCGTAATGGCAAAACGGCTGTTAGTCTTATTGGTTTCATTTATTTATTTATGTTTTTTTTTTCTATCTAACACAAACTGGTTATCCAGGTCTTCTATTCATCATGTCATTCTGCAAGTAGCTGTAAAAAATTTTGTCACGATTTTACGATGGCCAATTAGTTTTCTGTAAATAATCATCAAGACAAGATGTAGCGATGTCGTGGGTGAAAAGGACCGTGCTCTAATCTTTGATCTACCCATTCATTATCCTAGATCAAATCAATAGAATGCTTCTTAACAATAACATTCGGATCCAGGCATGTTTTTCAATCGGCCACAGCTCACTCCTCTAGCGAGGGAGTTCAAGTTCCAAATTTAAAAATTCAGGAGTTAGAATTTTTAGAAAGAGTATTTTCCCAAAAGTCTGTATAGTTGATTTCAAAAACTTCAGATCGAAAAACACCGAAGGTTCAAATTTCTGAAACTTGAAATTCACGAACGAAGTGTCGATACCCTTTATTAGATTTTCGGATTTTCGGACTGCCGGAGTTTTGAGTTAACTGCATTCCGATCTTTCCAAATTTTAATATTCTGTACTTCAACGTTTCGGAAAATTCTGAGTCGTCTCAAATGAACCCTAACTCGGCTCCTAGCGGGGTAGCAGCGCTCGGAAAAGATTTAAAATCGACTCATTTTAAATCCATCATCCATCATCTAGCTTGAGATTATGTTAACAAGTCCAGACTCGAAATGGGGTAGTTATTTCATGGGCCCGGATTTATAACACAATTAGATTAATTTTTTTCATTCCAATTTTGTGTTAATCCATACCAAGTTCACACGATAATACCTGATAACGTTTAAATTGATATAGAATTATCTACACTATACACTATTTACGAACATTGCACGATTTTGAACTATGGTGAACTTGTATAATGCCTTAAGAATGATATACCGCTACTCGCCCTGAGCGTGACTCAAATTAAGGACAAGGTCTGTGTCGGAAGTTAGAAAAATTATTTCCAAGTAAAATCATATAAGGCAATCGAAGAAAGTGATAGAATTTGACCTCTCGATAATTCAGCTGTAAAATATCAAAAGGTATATTTTCGTTTTGAGACTAGCTGAAGAATGTCCTCTCGTTCTTTCTGTCTAAAATTTTGTTTTACAGTTATATGTCGTCCGAGAATAATGTTTTGTGTAAGATCAAGTTAATGAATGGCTATCACAGTGACTGTTTCGTAGATCTAATAAGGAGGTCGTTGGTTGTCTAATTGATGAGGATTCATCATTGGTTATAGTTGCGGGCTTGGAGAAGTGTGAAGAGCAATTTTTACAGCTATGTATACGTTTATTCATAAGCATGTGTGTACGGGAGGATCTCTAGCGAACACTAGCTTATACTTTCATGCATAACCTATGTACACCCTTCTAGCGTAGCTATTAGTAAAACTTTCGCATTGCGAAATCCTCCTTACAGAAGAGCAAAAGTGATCTTTGACCTCAATTTCATATTAATAAAACGCCTTAGGTGGATACACGTGCCACTATTTTTCAAAATTATACCAGCTGATTGGCTGCATCTTGGGCGGGGTAGAGGAATTTTTAAACTTCCAAGAAAAAAAAAAATGCTTTCTTTAATCAATCACGTAATCAATCGTGACTGATAATATTGCAAGTTCTATTATTCATTCATTCGTTAAGCATGTGTCCTTATCAAAAAGTCGAAAATTCGTCTGGTTATTAATTGCTGATTTAAAACATAATTTCTCCCCATAACCATAAATTAGAGTTCAAATAACAATATCGAATATTTTGATAAGCTTACACAATAATTTTTACGCATTTGTATTTCAATTTATTCCTTTCGTAATCAATTATCTACATCATAGATATAGTATCACATTTTATATTGTAGATAACGTCTTTTATTCACAATTTACTGTTAGACTCTTTGTTGCAAGAATGAGTGGCGATCCACTCCAGAGCCCGCTCAATGGCCACACGGATCTCTGAAGCTGATGGTGATGTTGGCAGATGAGCAGCCTCAAATTCTGATCCGTTTTCATCAGCAATCCATCGCAAGTCTGGCTTGGTGCTGTCTGGCAAAATCGAGGCAGTTGACCCACCAATGGTCTCAGTCTTGTCTTTTTGCCCAGAAATTTTCAGAGTTCCTCGTTCCTGTGCAGAGATATCATTGGCAGATTTCCACGTTGAGCTAAAGCTACCACCAGGATTGACGATCGGTATGATGTCATCTAGACTAGCTGCTGATGCTGTAGCAACGATCACAAAAACGAACATCAGGACTGTGTTCATCGTGAGACGGTAGATATTCAAATAAATAAATTAATTCAAAATAAGAAAATAAAATCATTTGCTCGGATGTGGAATGGACAACGACTAATTGCAGTTAGTGTTTCTCTACTTCTTATTTTTTCATTAATTGCTGTTTAATCGCATATGATACCTTTGAGATATAAATGTAAGGATTAAATCGATTGATTATCGTTTTCAAAATTATTCCAATTCGCTTATCTTCAGGAGGAGTATTTTAAACGATTTAAATTCCGGGTTGAACTCACTCATGAAGCTACAGGTATGAAATGGTGATCATTTACCGATAGAGCTTAGCTTTTATAGTCAAGTTAACGGCCTATTGCAGGGCCTGGTATATGGCACAGAATGTCATTCAACGCACGGCGTAATACCGGTTCAATGTTCATGCAGTTTATGATAATCAAATGGCTTCGCCCAGCTGTGGGTAGAGCTTCTTACGTGGATAAAATGTATAAATTTATACTATCACCAGGAAGTATATTTCATTGATACAAGAAAGGTAGATATACCGTTTTTGCTCAATTTCAAAACCACAGACAGTTGATTAGGCTGATTAAATTCATTGATTTGATAGCGAAAGTAACTTTCTGACTAATCTACGTAGTGAATTACATCACACATAGTGATGTTATTAAATGTTACAAAATTTGTTCAACGTAATACTTGTTCGAGGCATTAACGCATCTGAATGCATAAAGTTGCAGTTTTTATTTTATTTTATTTTATTTTTTATTTTTTAGAGAAAGTTCACCAGATTTAAATTACTGCTTATTGAAAATTATAGTGATAAGATTCGAAAGGTTGGTAATTTCTACAGATAAAATTTAATATATTTACGTATTCAATCATGTTAAGGTTAATTTGTTTCCTGAAGTTTCATTGCCAAGATCAAAAGGTCGAAAGGGTACAAATCAATCGTACAAATCCATATCGTTACAGATTTGTGTAAGATTGGGATGATTTTAATAGCTTCGATTAAATATGACTTCTTCTATATTTCGAGAATTTTATAAGACGTTACACAATAACGGTATTCGATTTTGTAATACCATACCCCAAATTCCTAAACCTCAATTGAAATGAAATAGCACAAAAACTATGATTGAAGAAATCTTAATGTCCATCGATAAAAAAATAAAGAAAAAAAAAAATATATCTATCTAACATTTAAAAATATCTATCATAGTTTTATACCGAAGAGGAGTAAGTATCTAGTTGTAGAGTTAATCATTACTTCGCATGTGTAATTGAGTCTACATTATTTAATTTCTGATTTTTATTTTTTCGCCTATAGGGTCTCTGCACCTAGTTATTACGGGCACGCTTGTCAGAAGTAGACGAGAGAATTAGAAATCAGGAATCCAGAAATTAGAGTCGTTTGAACTATAAATATACTCTTAGATGTGTAATCAGATTTTTTTTTTTAATAGAAATAATTTTCAATGGGTGAAATAATTGATTTATAGTATAATCTATAAAAAGATCAGCAAAAAACTTAAGAGTATAGTAATTTTGGTCCAGTCTAGCTGAGCTGCGTGTGTAGGTAATTGACTCGTTTACTCTGTATAGAAAATTGGTTCGTGTATGTATCTGAACAGTGACTGCTTATCAATTGACATGGGTGAAACTAGTTTTAAAAGGTTGTGTAATCCTCGGTATAGCGGCAACAAGCTAGCTTAACTTGGTCGTTCAAAAGGCTCTCGAAATCTATGAAAAGTGAAACTGAATACCAAACAGCCATCAGAATGTTGGCTTTTGGAGATCTGTAGTCAGCAAAATCTAAGATGATTATTTTATCCGATTTATCATCAAATAAAGTAATTATAGAATCAAAAGATCTGGCGCCAGAAGCACTACTTTTGCTTATGAACGTGCCATTATTGATCCATTACTGGTTTCAAACAGACAATCGAAATTGCAAGGATAATGAATGAATTGTTATTCAATGTATTGTAAGTCGTTAAGAATAGTATCGTTAAACTTCAGCACTTGCATGAGAAGTGGAGGAATGAGGATATCGTAAAGATAAATCGGCATATAAGAAAAAAAAATGTTTGAGCATTTTAATGTATGTGGAGACTTAAGGAGGATTTTTTCTTCCATATATATAGGAATATACAAGTTGATTATATCGTGGAGTGAAAGTAAAAAAATTTTGTTTCTTTGTTTTTTTTGTTTCTGTTTCTATGTTACAAGAGATTTATTCACAGGGAATTAACATACGATATACTTATGTATATATATGTAACGTTAACACAAAATTTTACGGAGTGGTAATTGGTTAAAATTTTACTGGTCGTATTCGGAAAATCAATTTTTTATTATCATCGATATTCTTATGGTTTCTTTATTTCTGCGGGCTCTTTGTACGGGTGAGCTGCGTTGTACTCCAAACTGCGCTGGATGGCGAGTGGGATTTCCGGAGCAGCAGGTCCGACTGGAAGATGGGTACCCTCGAACACAACACCATCGGGACCAGCGATCCACCTCAATTCAACGGGGATACCTTCGGGACTAGTCCATTTAGCGATTCCTTGAATAACTTCGGCTTCATCTTTTTGGCCAGGGTTTGTCAGCACTCCAGAGTCCTGACGGAAAATTCCGTTTCCAGTTTCGTATGCAGAGCTGAAGGATCCATCAGGATTGTTCTCTTGGACCTGGCTCAGGATTGGGATAACTGGCTCCGGGATAGCAGCAGCTGAAGCTCCTGCGATCAGGGCGAAGAGAGCGATGACGAACGTATTCATTTTGGTGAAGCGAACTGTAGTTAACACTGTTGACGACTGATATCCTACATGGTAAAGTGCCCGGCTTTTATACCTAAAGTCTAAGCGATAAACTATGGCTACATGGTCAAATCCGTAAATGTCAACGGATATTTCGTTTGCTAGAGCTACAAGGTAGAGCAACGCCCCACTCTCTCTATGTCTCATTAACATGCCAACCAATTGAGCTTCTCCAGCCCGAAGAGCACCTGGCTAAGTATTTCATAAGATTATCCAATAGCATCATGGGCCTGTAGCTATCTTTAGGTTAAAGAATGCCGCTCAACATCAGTCGAAAGTAAAATCATCTTGACTGGTCTGGTTGTAGGAAGTTTCATTAACGAGACTCTCGTCTCTTCCGTTTCAATAAGCATTTATCATCTATTCTCATTTTCTGATTTAAATATATTTATATATCGATAGTTTGAAAGATTTTCGTGAATTTTTTGTTTCAAATTATTTTTAATGTCAATCGAAAGTGACCAGTAAACCGGTTATATGGTACAGTCGAAAGACCGGCAATCGACTTTGGATATATTATAGCGTCTCTTTATTCAAAAAATTCCAGCATAATATTTGTGGCTATATTCAGCTTTTTACTAGGGATAAGGTTAGACCGGAATAATTTATAACTTTTCAGAATGTCACTGGTCAAATATTTTAAAACATCAAATGAGCAAGCATTTATATATACACGATGGTGAGCTATTTTCTATACTAATGCCTACGTAATCGGCAAGTTTCTTCGCGGCTTAGCCTTGCGGTGCTTGCAGCATATAACCAGGGTGCGGCCTCGATGCGTTACATGAAACCTTAACGATCGAGTTTTCGAGCCTTTTACTCTCTGCTGTATTGCAGGCGTGTCCAGAACTCTGAGCATGAATGAACTGTACTGAAAGGAGAGCACAAGATCAAGATCAAGATCAAGACCACGACCAAGGTAGGTGTGGTCGTAAGTAGCATGCTTCGATCGTTGATAGTTGCACAATAAACGTCACTGACAATGCGCTAACAATACGATTTACATACATAATTATTTTATGTATTTTCTTTATAGCCTCTCGTTTTCGGTTTGCAGTTGAAATATTAATTTTATTTCAAAGATACTTGATCCCCGAATATCATTCCTATATCCTAACTAATACTCTGCGGTTTAAAGATATTGTATTTCTGTAATAGGGCAGTCGATCAATCGCGGAGAAAAGTATACTTTTCTTTTTTTTTTATTGTTTATTGTTTTTTTTTTTTTTTGATTAAATAATATGAACTTTGACTTAAATTTAGACAGGCCTTGGAGGGCTGACAAGATTTGCTTATGATTCAATATTTTATTACATTTCATAAGTTTGTCTTCATGTTACGGAAGACTTCAAGGATTTTTGCAAATCAAACTGCTACGTGTGACCGATGACCAACCGGTTTTAGATATACATCTTCATCTTTCGATCTATCGCTATCGCACATTTCGATTATATTGCAAGTATTTTATTCAAACTTTAATTCGCATACGAACAGATGACAACTATCGCTTCCCGGGTTGTAGTTAATTTTTTTTTTTTTTAACAATCGAACACTGACAGCTTGGAAACGACTAATACAACTTGTTGTTAAAAAATTTATCGTAATATAATTGTACATGAGATCATGTCTTCCTACTATCCTTGCAGACGGAATATATAGATACTGAGGATAAATACGAATCATGAATAAGTATTACCGTAGGCAGTACTTTTTGTAATTGGGAAAAAAATGGGTCTTTTTTTTTTTATAAGGATATTATTACTGTTTTTTAAAGTGACGAGCAGACCGCTAGTCCTTGAAGCTCATCACTTCAACATTATTTTCATTCTTAACCTTCGCGTCTTCTCATTCGGCTTTCAAGAGCTTCTTGAAATACAGATTAGAGTGACATCACCGTATCGAAAAGAACAGAGATTGCGATTATTATCACAGAATCTAATGTCTTTAAAGTAAATCTTAGTGGTTGTCAATCTCTAATCATCCTAGTCAAAACTATCGCCATTGAATAAAATGCAGTAACCCATCAGAAGTATAAGTTTAAAACCTTATGTAACTTTCTCTTCTATATTTATACCGAGCTCAAACCGTTACTAGTTTAGCCTTCGTGACTAGTCCACACAGACTTACCAAATGCATATAAGGTTAGAAGAAATTAAACGATCGTTTTTGATTTAGATAAGAAAAAGAAATCGGTATATCTATATGTATAACAAAGTCCACTTTTATTTGGCTGCAGTTTATCGATGTTAATACAAAAAATTCTTTTTCTACCTAGACAACCGAATGGTCAATCTTTATTTAAAAGTCATTGATTATCGAAGGCAATCCACATATTCTAAAAGGTTAAAACTTTTTTATCCAAGATTTATAACCATTAACTAAATTCTTTACAGTTGCACTTTATCGAGCTATAAATAAGACTTGATTTTTTTCTTATTCTCCGTTTTTTTTTCAGCTCCTATTATATATTAATCGTACATTTTAGTCTTCGAATAACAATTATTTTAAGATTAATGGATACCTTGAAATAACATCTATAGTCATATAGTTCAATTAAATTCTTTATTTACATATAAAAATCACATATAAAAATCAATATACGTAGTGCATCGATGCACCATATACATGAGCCAATACCTGCATACATATAGCAAGACCTGGGCTTAAACTCCTTAGATTTGATATTTGCGGTTGCGTTTATCTTGGCACGGTAACGTCGCTGTTAAGCGTGTTATTATATTATATAAGTTTTTAGTTTGTTCATTTTTTTTTTTGTTTTTTTTTTTGTTTCTATGTGTTCATTTTTTTTTCATTATAAAAATATCGTTATTACATGGTAATTGCATGCTTATAACTGGGCTGCTTTGTTATATGTATTCTATATAGTAAATATGAAGCCTAGATTTATTCCTGTGGGTGCATCCAGGGCCTTTGATCGGTTGTTTTCCGGGGGATAGGTAGCTGGCGTTTGTTTAATTCAGATAATGATCGATGAAACCAATCAGATTATCCTAAATAAATAGATGAAAAAAAAACAAAAAAACATACAGTAATTAATATACAATGTTAAGATAAGCATTTAAACGAGTGTAAATAATTTTGATTTACTGAATTTAATTCAGAAATTGATTAAATCTTTCATTCAACTTTGGTTCATAAAATTTTTAAATATTTTCGTAACATTAATCGAAGGAATCTGTGTTAAATTTAATGGAACTGGCTGTCCCGGTATAAATTCAAAAATTTTGTCACATGATACTTGGTATTAAATTATATATGTATAGAATAGAAGCATAGGTAAGATATGACACCGAAGATTGGAGATTCCAGAATACTTGACCAAAAGATAAAAAATAAAACAAAAAAACGATCAAAAGGCTAGCTTTCGATATCTGGATTCCTATTTCTCATTCTTAAGAACTTGCCTACCGGTTTCGGCATTAAATGAAATCGAAACTTGTCATGGATTGGATAAGAATATTCATCGTCGTACTTATGGCGCCATTTATTAGGCTCAAGCCAATTAAATCTACGAGGATAAATTCTATAGCATAGAACGTTGGATATAAGGATCGAAATTTAAAGAACAAGTCAAACCAGTTAACCTTCCCTGGCTAACACGCGTTTCAGTTGACCAATCGATAATCTAAAATCATCCTCCGAGTCACGAGGTCAAATGCCAAACGAGTATTCATATGAGCGCTGAGTCTATTTTAGAAATAGGTAAAATGAAAAAAAAAAAAAATACAAAAATAAAAAACTAAAAACATATTCAGCAGAATTTGTGCATCCTGTTTGATGGCGGATATTCGTATATCAAGTTTTGAATTTTTATAGAAATTCACATTTCTGCATAGAGATGAAGTCAGAAATTGAACACGCGTAAAGAATGAAAAAAATTATTATCACCTCTTTGGGGTGGACGTGCTCCGCCCTGACCGTAATCATCCTCTTCCGGGTGAGCCGCATTCCATTCCAGAGCTCTTAGGATTTCTGGAGGAATTGGTGGTGAAGTGGGAATATGAGATCCCTGAGGTTGATAACCGTTTTCATCAGCGATGTATGTGATGCTGACTTGTTGACCATCCGGTGCCGTGTACGAATCAGCGCCCTGGACAACAACTGCAGTTTCACCATCGACTTGTTTTGGCTGACCTGCTTCCTGATGGCTTATACCATTGCTGGTCTCAAAGCTATAAAGTGAGGTTACAACCGTTATTACAAACTTCTACCTTCTAATAATTATGGCATTAAGTAGATCCTGGTTATCGGGAGTCTATAAATTTTTGATAATTTTCTATAGAAATAACGATGAGTCCCACTTACTTGTTGACGTAGCTTCCATCGAAGTTAACTTCTAGTTGTTGAGCGGTAATAACTGCGTCTCTATCAGCACCTCCAGTTGGACGTTGAGGTGCCCCAAGAGCCCGCGTCGCACAAAGTGCGACCACCACCAGCACCTTAAAGTCAATTTAATTTTTGTCTCTTATCAACTATTTATATGATTGATTTTACTAAATTTTCGTGATAAGACGGAGAAAGTTAAAAATGAAGATCTGAACGTTACAAACTTGAGCGATTGACCTATTTCAAAGAGACATTTTGGTTCGTTTGTTGTTCTGTTTTTCACCTTTTCCGACGCACGACTCAACGGTATTACGTCAGATGAAATGAGATTGTGCAACGTAAACTGATGGGTATGCATTTTTAACGCAGCTGTAATGACTCAGGTCGTTTTCCGCGACACTGTTACCACTTGCAATGGTAATTTTAAGCTGAAGTGGATTTCATTTTATCTTTTAAAGTTGAAAAAAATTTTGGTGAACCAATTCTCTCACGCCCTATGATGACCGAGAGACATTGTAATTACATGACTTCCGTTGGGAATGATCTGAAGTTTTATTATTCAATGTAGAAAATAATTTTGGCAACACTCGTGTAAGTCTAATCACATTTTTTTTGTTCTTTATGGTCACTCGTAAGAGCACTTCAATCTATGCATATCGTTAACTAATTTACAGTAAGACTTAAGTTTGCACTTATAAAAGTCAAAACAAATTTTACTAGTGGCGTTGAAGCTCAATTAAAGTGGCGAGTAAGAAGCCAGGAAACAAACTCACGGATAAGTTGAAGTTAATTGCGTCGTAATCATATGTTTTTTTTTTTTGTAAACACGTAACAAGATGCAGTAAACAGATACATGAAATCGTTTGAAGCAGATGGGATGCGAGGAATTGCCCAAAGAAAGAAAAAAAAAAAAAAAACATGGACGAGTCCATTGAAATGTGATGATTGAAAAGGTTGAACTTATGAATTTTCGTTTTCATAATCAACATGCGGCACGGGTGACGTTAAAATTTTTAGATTCTATATCAATCGATGTTCGGTTTTAGATCACGACAACTACAGAGGAGTGGTTCCTTCAGCTCTAGTGGTCGTCGGAGGACTTACCTTAACAGTATACATAATCCCACGAGATCTTTGCGGAAAGGACTTGAGATGCAGTTGGGTTTGTACTTATGAATCTCGTTCGCAGCGAAGGCTCTTATATACGCTAGCTTTGCAACGTGTTACAGTGAAAGGGGTCATCCCTGCCCCTGCACAATGCACTTCTTCTGACCGCCGCATCATCGAACTGATGCACTTTAAACCCTAAAGTTCCTCGTTTGAAATATATCCATCTCATTATCGAATGCGGATAAACCGCGAGTTTTGGACTGCTTTGTGGTCCGGGTCCCAAAACGAATGTGACGGTAAGGACCCCTCCCAATATAACAAAAGATACTCATCACAGAGCAAATATAATTCCGAAAAAATGTCACCATTACTAAAATATTAATGACAGACTAAATAATGATGAGGCAATGTGTAGATCGTACTGCTAAACTCATGATTTAATCCAAATATAGTTCCTGTTACCGTAGTCAGATGCAACTGGCCTTGATCCTTCGTCCTTCATCTAGCGATTGCTTTACGTTTGTAGATGTGTTGATATAATCCCCTTTACCACAGGATCTTGGGTTTCAGGATTGAACAATGCCCATAGACTTCCACGAGATTAGAGGATCAGATATATTGGATTGCATTGAATGTAGTTACTCCTCTTACAATTAACCCAACCAACCTGTTACACTCAATCTTTGAGATTAGTTATGTTAATCCTGGAGGTGATCTTACAAGAGTATCATAATACGTGAATTCCATTGTGAATTTTTATTCATTTTGCAAGTGGGTATCTCTGGCTGAAGGTGACACTCGGTACATGGTTGTTTTATGCCGGTGTATTCGGCTTGTATAACGATTTACATCTCAATGGGCGCTGGTCCATTATTATGCAAGTGTTCTTGCAACTGACTGTACTGCCATTATGAACGAATCATATTGCCACTAAGCTACACTAAGAGTATAGTTAGCTAGTATGAGAGGTAGGACTTTGCAAAACGACGCTTGGCGTCGGTTTTCTTTACATCTGCAGTGAGGAACGACGGATGGACGGACGGACGACTTCACCATCGCATATTCGTCCTTTAGAGTTGCATGTTGAGTTGCATAATCATATTTAATAACTACACTGAAGCGCGGTAAATGCCTGTCTTCGTTCACCAGAGCTGGTTTATAGACACACAAGTATACAGGAATCTCAATTCCCATTTCAATTTTGCGATATTATTTATTTATTTATTTATTTTTTTTTTACATAATTTTATACCAGGATTTTATAAAACAGATAAAATTTGCTGTTGCCAAAGTGGGTAAGAAATGTATGAGATAATCATCCAAAGATTTCGGGAAACCCATCGATATTTCTTACGTAAGGAGTGTCGTGGAATATATTTAAAATTCATTTGAATTCTATTTGATTCTAGTTCATTATGGTAAAAGTAAGGGGGGGAAAAAAAAATTAAAAAAAAAAAATAAATAAAACTTATGAAGAAATCTGCACGCGTAAGGTCTTCAACGCGTGGGATGGCTATAACGTCACTTAGAATTAATATAGAAATGAGTCCTGAAAATATCTCCTGTATTACGATAAAATAAAATGTTTATTACGCAACGCTCGGTGCTAATAAGTAACCTTTACCCCTTCCTGGAGGTTGTCTATGTCATGCTGGCACGCCTAGAAAACAATCCATCCAGACTCATCTTCTTGCTAACAGTCATCAGTCTTCTTTCTCTTCCCCTTGTACTGAAATGGTTAAAGTCACGGTGATCCGTGACAAAGAACACGCTGATATGAATCTTGGCATAAAATTTTCAGCGTATGTAATATATGTATGTAGGTATGTATGTACCTACTTAGTTGATGTTTCTGATTGATTAATTTTAATTTTCATTTTTTCTTCATTTTTTTTTATTCTAACGCTCTTACCTCATATATCTACATACGATGTGGCAGAAATATCAGAAGATTTATACATATGATTATTAATAAACTACGGGCTTGGTTATTAAATATTACCAAGAGGACCTTGCATTCCGTTTAACCGGAAGCTGACAAAATGATTAATTTGTTCAAATATAAATTAGGATTACTGTACTCTTCTATGAGAACACAAATAATCCTTGAAGATCCAATCAGAATTTGTTTGAACATGATGATTTTTTTTTTTTTCAAGATTCAATGAGGTAAGACTTCTTCGCCCATTTATCTAATAGATTATACAACTGAGATGTGTGATTTACTAATGTACAAATGCTAATTTACCATATTTACTTACTGTTTAAGTATTGCAATAGTCACTAATTGGAAAGCGGATTAATTGATCATGAACAAGGTATTGTCTCACCTTAATGATACCTACCAAACTAAAATTAACTTTTGCAGATGCTTGTACTTCATGCAAGTGTAATATGTTCATAATACTTATATGATATATGATACGTTACTTATCGCTGTATAAGGTTGTATCATACTGTAATGGAAAAATCTTCAGTAATTTTAAATGAAAAATTCAAGTAGTTGAGTTAATTTATGCGTATGATATATACCTACTCGGTGAGGTAAATGGCAGATGCAGATGCTGATTCGGTGCATCATCCATTTTACTGGGAAAAAAATAATCGTTAATTAATGCTTGAGGAATTTTTCACGCAATTCAATAATAAAATCCTTTATCAATTCAGGTACAGAGATCTAGAATCAGGCAGTTTATTTTGCGATTTTTTCACACCTAGGTGCGGTTCTTTGGAACTTTAATAATCAAGGACTTAGTAATTAGCATCAATTGACAATATTTTTTTTTTTTTTTTCTAATTTCATCGATACTTTAAATATCAAATTCCGCGCAATAGGTCCTCATGGTTTTGCAAGATATGCAGCTCGCCTTACACATTAACGTAAAAGAAATCAAAATAAGCACACATTGAATGATACCTGCTTAACCAGCCCAACGGCACAGTAGGTCTTGTGTAATTTTTCTACAAATATATTAAGGATTATTTGACGAGAATTTTTAAATGTTATTCTGCGAAAGTTGGATCATACATGTGACTTGATAAGATAATAACCTTGGAGCAGGGCTTGCGTCAGTTACGTAGACAATTATTCATTATGTACTATCCAGTGCTCTGACCGTTGGTATTTTTGTGTAAATCGTTTTATTTGACGATTTTTCAGGATCAAGTGATCCAATTATTTTGAGGATATTAAGCGATTCCACGAATGTCGGTTATCAAATTCCGAAATAACGTCGGTGCAGTTAGCTTAGTGTTTGATGTGCAGGTATTTTGGGGCTTCCCGAAGGTGACTTGTTCTTATTTTATAACCTGTCTGCTACAACTTGCGTGATTATGTAAATTATGCAGTGGTTCAGCTGGAATTCCGTTTGTGAAAGTTCGGGAAAATACTGATTCTGTTTAACCACTTATGAAGGCGTCCTCTAAGTCATAGAAAAAAAGAAAATTTCAATTATTTTACTCAACGTTGACCCAGACCCTTCGTTTAAAAGGTCAATTAGAATTAGGCACATGCTCGTAAGCCGACCCTTTCCGCATTGCAATTCACGAAATCACTATTTAATAACATATTTTGATTCTGAACGTATCACATGATGCAATGACATAGCTTCTGCGTCGAATCTGCTGCAACGTTCTGTCCCAATTCTTTGCACGTTACTGATCCTCCATTGTGAATGTATAACATTCATATGTAAAACAAGAATAAGATATATACGATTTCTGCATTTTTCCCTTGTAGAGTAGAATATGTGATCTGAAAATATATATATATATATTTTTTTTTTCAAATAAAGTAGATCTGACACTTTGAAGAAAGATCTCAACTGTTGGCGGAGTGGATTCCCCATCCACACCGTTTCACTATGGAAAGTATACTGCTTCTGAAGAGTTTCGCACTTCTTTCTTTTATCTGTACGGTATAATGAAAGAAAAGATATTTCAACTATTTTCACATGTAGGTGTTAAGAGTTCGGTAAATTCGATATACAGATAATACAGTATCGCGTCAAAGATGTTCGTGAAAGGTGAGTCAACGGATTGTGTATACACGGGTATAAAACAAATGCCACCGTCTTCCCATACAAACGTTAGCCACTCATTGTTCTCTTATATTCTTCTTCTTTCCTTTTTTCATCCGTCTTTCCATCGCCCGTTATTCTGTATCCATTTATCTCCATCTCTATGTCACATCGATCTTCACAACACGTTCCAGGCAAAACCAGAAGGTATATAGAAGTAATTATATCGTCTAGGACGGACGTGCCTCGTTACTTTGACCCAGAATTTCTATCCAACTATTCTATCTCCCATACCTTAGCTGAGATCTGCACATTCTCTGCGGTATCATCTATTGATTGGATTTAAGTTACGTAACATATCCATAAAAGATTAGTTAATATTGGTCAAGCGCAAAGATGTTAATCGAATTAAAACATAAGTAGCCTGCAGACAGAAAAAGTAAAAAAAAAAAAAATAGAAAAAGTAAAATATTACTTTTTTTCTTCAAAAAACGTATATCCCCAAAAGAAAAGTTTCTTAATAATTAAACACTTGTCACGTGTTTAAGATCCTAACAAAATTTCAATTAAGAAAATGAAATAAAAATTAGAATCTATTGCAACAGAATCATCATGTTACGTCTTCCAGAGCTAATTCGGAATACGAAGTAAGTAACTCTCATCTCCAAAGGTAGACTGGTCTAGTTCACCGCCACGCGGTTACCTCAGTTGCGCAACGCAGTACATTCACCTCGCCACGTTGTCTCTCGGCCATTGCCTTTTCTCGTTTGTATTAGCAGTTGTGTCCATGTCTATACAATATATGTATATTAACAGAGTTATTTAACCTGGTATAAGTGTACTACTTGCAATCGTGTCTGGAACTAGCGTAGCTAAGACCTTGAGACAGTTCGCTTTCATCTTGCTGCAGGACTAGGTGAACTACTGTTTAACATTGATCTAGATCTCACGGACATTTTATTGCCATCTGCAGATTGAAATGAAATTTAATTTTTATTTTTGATCATTTTCCGTATATTCTATAGCTGGCCTATCCTCGATTCAAGAAACGTTTAATATTTTAATTAACATATCGTTTATTTGCTAGTAACTATTCATAAATTTGCAAACGAATGATCGCATCTGACTATAAGAATTGTTTGACTTATTTGAAGGTCCATTGACACTATTTTAAGCAGAATTCTAAGACGACTATACCCGGTTGTTGACAATGCACTTAAAACAGGCAAGTCATTGGCTCGTATAAATCCATTTGAAGTTATTGTAAAAATTTTTATTTTATTTTTTTTTATTTCGAAATAGCTAATTCACTATTCGCTTAATGATTCGGCAATGCCAGTTATGAGTTATTAAGTGACCTGTTTAATGGACTGCCTCGGGCACAAGGTCGTCAAAAAAGATGCCATTATAAAAAAGGTAAATGATTCACTGCTGATGGCATCGTCTAAAACCGTTCTTTGCGTACACCTATACAAATTTGTACAGGTTCTATAGTTTTGAGTATGTACTGATTACTATATCGTAAGCAATCAGCAAACTAGGTATAGTCAAGTCAAAATCGTGCTAAATAATTTCGTCATACACGTGTTTGAGGGATAAATAATTGAGAAACACTACCATCAGTTTTATGATTATAAAACAAATTTTTTTTTTGTCAAATATGTACCTGATCATTGCGTGGGCAAAGTTTTTAATGTCAGTATGTGTGGATACTCAGTGAAATCTTGAACGTGATTATATATGCTAAAATATTGACAATCTCGTGGTGTTTCTATCGATTGATTACGCGAGGTAAGGCAAACTAAAAAATGGAAATCATTTCGGAAGCTTTTTTTTTTTTTTAGTTAATGGATTAGCACATCGTCGTAGCCGTATACCTTTAGGGTGATAGAGGTGTGATCATCTAGGAAACGTTATCGGTCTTTTTATAGTATTTGAGAAAGGGGATAATCTTTATAAATATTTAATATCAACCGAAAGATCTTTCATGCGAACTTTTGAATCAGAAAAGTAGATTTAGTATGCTTAGATTGTGCGGGACCGTTTCTTTCATTATTTATTCAGGAACACTCGGACTACGTGAGTGTACCTAGCTTATACGAACGTTTTCTGCATACGTTATCTCCTTCTCTTTTGTTTACATTTATACTCGTTTTTTTTTTCGCGTGATCTTGGCCGCGTATTTTGTCCGGAGATGACGTTATTTCAGTTGAGTTATCAGACTCATTCGACTGAAGGACGTTTATTCCAATCTGAGATGGCTCGTAAATACAAATTCACTAAACATGATCGATCAGACGAATTTATAAAATTAATTAACAACAAGTTTAGCCAAAGTAAATCACAGTTTTTTGTATTTCATTAAATTTTTTATCAAACACAATGCCATCATCTTGTTGATGTATGACAATCCCTTTTCCACTTTTAATCGATAGAGAACAACTCGTGAAAATAATTGAAAACAGAATTTTTAACGATTTGAAATGAGTTTTGAAAAGCGGGTACTTAATACTATGTCGTTTTAAACTCGGGAAAACATAAGCTTTTATTCACCAGGAGATAAAAATTCGTGTAGGTACAGGTCAGTGAAAAATTGAAAGTTGTATTTTTTTCCCAGTTGAAGCGAAGGTTCAAATTAAACCAGATATGGTAATTTTTATGCCCAACATTTGATTGTGAAATCATGTAAATTTTAGATCCTCTCATCCAGCCGTTTCTGGAATCATTCGACGATATTTTCGGACAGACCTATAGACCCATAGACCGATAGACCGATATCTATCTGAAAACCTGTTTTTGGAGAACCAGAGGCCCAAAACCGTGAAGATTCGTTTAAATGAACAAAAATCATTTTTAGATCGAAACCAATGCTTGTCTCATATTATTAAGGCGATGAAAAGTAAAAACCATCATTTTGTTGATATGATTTATAAATCTTTAGAATTACGGTGATAATTTAATTTTTTTATTTTTACCCCGATAATTTCCCGGGGTCACAGGTAAAAATAATTGATTTTGAAAATTTTAATTGCTTATTAAAATTGAAGTTGCAATTCATTTAAAAATAATATTTATCATAAATCAACTCTAAACGCTGTTGATTAACTTTTAAATAACCTGTTTGCAAATCTATTTACCTTAAATATGTAGATCAAAAGTTATCAGACAAATAAATAAAATTTCTTGCAAGTTTCAGCTACATCTCATTGCTTCATGAAAATATTTGTCTGAAGAAATAACGATGGAATGCATTCCTCACTTTTTAGACCATATATATATATAAAAAAAAAACACGTTTACGAAGTTTTGTCAAAATAAAAAATGTCGATTTAATAATAATAATAAAATAAAAATATATACAAATACAAATAAGTGCCAAAAGTGTTACCACTTGACGTGGAATTTCTCGGTAAAACAATTTTCTAGTTAACCTTTTAATATAATTCAGCAGGTTTAGCAGGTATATGAGATTTTTTACTCAAATGGGTTGCCGAGCGTCTGTGCATAATTTATTGAACGTAAATGATTAGATCATCGAAGCTGTGACTGAAGTATATATTGTTCTTATTATCGAATTACTATTTAAAAATTTATCGAAAAAGAAAAAATTTTTTAGATATACCAGCCCTTTGAGTGTTATTCGTTAATTTTTGAAAGCAGAAAGGTTATTTCCCAGGGGTTAAATTTATTCTAATGTCAATATCTTTAATAATTCATTAATCGTCATTCCTATCGATAAGGGTGGTTCTGGAACCCTCGCTCTTCCTGATCCCTGAATAGCATTGGATTTTATCGAATTGAAGCTTAACGCGAAATCACTGTACCGATATACTGGCAGGAAAAAACGGTCGATGCTATCAGAAGTGTGACTCTGTAAAAATAACGTTGAAATTATTAAAACAGCAATTGTAGAAGCTGTGCCATTTCTAATCAACATTCAAGAAATCGGGAACAAATGCATGTTTCGTTTATGTTTAATAGCTGGCACTGCTGCCAAATTTTTCACTGTTCTGTGGCCAAATATTTGCCCGGAGGCCATGCTCAAGGTACCTACCTACCTACGCCGAAAGAAATCTGGTAAGATTAAGCAGTTGGAATACTAATGATCATTAAGATCGGCAAGTTTTATTATCAGCATGGACTTCGAAAAAATTATTAGTCCATTTTGCATAAATTACGACAATGCAAAAGTTGTGCAAATGTTTTGTTGCCATGGTAATCTTACTGATATCAGGTTTTTATGAAAAATCAACTTACCGGATTCGATATGGTTTGAGAGACTACCTGCGTAGAACAAGTGGTAAACTAGCAACCAAATACCGGATTATGAATTTTAGCCGCATTGGTGGGGTGCCAAAATTTCGGTATAAATACTGGGAAGGAGTAGTCCCAAGGCAGAATTGTACTGACAGCAATCAACCATGAACACTTTGGTAAGTACAACATCACTTATTGCCTATACATTATTCTCAATAAGTATTATAAGGGTGTGCGAATAATTCAGTGTGAATCGAATAGAATTATTCGATTTTAAATTTCAATCAAATAATTCGTGAATTGAATAATTCGAATAGTTGAAATAATTTTTAAAATCATTTCATATATTTGAATAACTAGTGTGTTCAAATTTGAAACGGTACGGTTCATCAGAAATAAGTAACCCTCTAATTATTTAATATTAGAATGTTATTTAATTGCATGGCTCATCAATTTGGACTGATTAGAGTACAAAACTATAAAGTTCTTTGAGGCTGCATTAAGCGAGATACTTAAAATGTTGAAATATTTGAGCTATTTTTTGAAAAGAAAAAAAAAAAAAATTTATTTTGAATTTTTACAAAACTATTCGAACAACTCAAAGTATTCGATTTCTTCAAACTATTCAAATTTCCGGATTATTCAAAAACTCGAATTTTCTAACCTAATTACACTATTCGATTCGATCATATTCGACCACCGTTCGCACACCCATATGCAATAAGTTTCGAAAATGCCAAACTCACTATACATTTGCGTATATATTTTCATTTCTCAACCTTCTAAAAATGATTCTTGAGCTCATTTACAGTGTGTTTTGAAAGTAATTGCATACTCTGTTTTTCAGATAATCGTCTTATTCGCCATCGTGGCCGTCGTGGCAGCTGCTCCCGCAGACGTTGCCGTCCCCGTCCCCGTCCCCGTTCACGTCCCTGCAGTCGTTGCAGAACCAATCGCTATCATATCGCAGATATCCGAAGCCGAGCCCAACGGAAACTACAAATCTGAATTCGAAACTGCAAACGGAATTCATCAATCCGAAGTGGGCATTGTCGAGGGTGAAGGCAAGGACGCTTCTCTTTCCATGAAGGGACATTATTCTTATACTGACCTCGATGGAACTGTCATAGACACCGAATGGTACGCCGATAAGACCGGTTTCCATGCAAAGGGTGCTCATATTTCCGATATTCCCGAATACATCAGCAAAGCTCTGGAATATAGCGCAGCACATCCTGAAGAGTTGGTGCCAGAAGAGAAGGCTCCAAAAATTGTCTAACAAGTTCATTAAGCCCATAGTTGATGACCGCAGAAAACTTTGACAATTCTAAAAATCCGGCTTCTGAGAAGCCACTTTTGTAACACAATGACCTGTTTCTCGTTTTTATTGCAATAAATTTGAACGGACCATTGATTAGTCAGTGGCACGTTTTTTTGTAATCAATATGATTGTTTTTCATGTGTAAATAACCGAGTGATTCTATTCAGTTTTTAATCTTTCACAGGATTGAACGTCAAAACCGTATATCATTTAGTAGCAGATAATCGATGATGCTTTTACGTGAAAGACATGTTAAATATACTTATCGCTTATATATTGTTATTCTACGGTGTTAATGGATTCGTCATTAATTGATTTAACCCCGATTTTTCCGTAAGTCAAATAGTTGTAAAATTGATTAATTACGTAGTTAGTTAATTAGTTATTTAGTTAATTAACGGCAATCATTTAAATTCATGGGGAACAAATGGAATGGTGAAAGTTTAGAACTTGGACCTTGAATCTTTGTCCAATTGTATGGTTAGAGGTAGCTTATTATCTGCACATCGAGCGTGAATTTGTTGCGGATTTACGAATGTAAATTCCTTATTGTTTGAGAATCGGAAGTTGCAGTATACCAGTCAAGCATTCAGATTGTGCAAAGGTGTTGACCTATTATCGCGTCTTGCTTCAGGTCTGACTCCAGGCAGGATGAACGAACAGTGCATCACGTAGTGAGGATAAAAGAGAACCGAGTCGAGATGAATAATAATTTAACCGTTCATCATAAAGTCATTGTTATTGCCGTCATTTGTATTTAAAATCTTCACTTTTACTACGTTTTAAGCTGTTGAATAGAAACTTCTGTATCCGAATGGGTACCCTCTTTAACTGAATAATTTTATCTTGATGTAATTTACGTACGTTTTAAAAAATCTCGATGTCAGGTTATAAATTTTAGTTATTCTCAGATGAACAATACTTTTGTCTATTAATTTTAGGTTTCTTCATTTCAAGAGAAAGGAAATTAGACGGGTGGTAATTAGCATTGATATATCTCAAGTGCGGATGATTTTTTTTTTTAGTTATATTACGGTGAAGCAACGTACATACATACATACTTGTATATTATTGATCTATTCATTTCACAGATTATTGTTTAGTTTGATGGATTACGCGTTTAGTTTCTGACGTAAGTCTCAGGCAATATCACTCTTATTTTTGTTTTATTTTTATTTTTTGAATGATGAATTGAAAGCTATAAATTCAGGAATCTGTGTCACGAGCATGAACGACCCTCTTAGCACACGAGGAAGTCACGTCATTGGTACCTTAATGGCAGGTACTATCTGGCTTGTAAATACAAAAATGATCAATGAATGGTTTTCATGGTCAGTAAAAATGTCATATTTTTAACGATGATAAACCCCATACATGTATGTACATACATTTATTTAAAAGATTGAGCAATAAGTAATATACCTACGTTGTAAATTGTATGAAAAATTGATATTCTATTATGATCTTAGTATATACGGATCATATTACATTACATACCTATATGGAAGATGTATTTTGCAAAATATGCAAATAAATTATAGACCTTGACGATATTCATTACTGCAACTCATGGCCAGGCATGCCTGCAGGCCCGAATAAATGTAATATCAATTACCGGCAATACCAGCGTAAGACTGGACTACAGATATATATATATAGTATATGCAAGGATGGTAACGTGATTGAATTTCGTACTCCAGACAGCGACTTGCGTCGAGGTTGATACTGAATTATTTAAATATTTGAGAATCCAGGTATCTGCATTTTTAGCAATTACGATGCCTGCACTTTCAAGATTCCTTGGTCATCATAAATCGATAAAAAGAAATAAATATTGCATGTATGATAACCTGACGTGTGGCAATAATGGTGTAAAAGCAGAGTGTAATTATATATGAAATTCACATAACTATTCCTCTTCGTAATTATTACAGCTAGAAGCGTAAAGCGATGCTGTTTCTATTGAGCCATAAAAACTAACTGTTCAGTTTACTCATGTTTGCTTTTGTTTATGATCAACGGTAGACATTAATTTCAGGGGCAAATCTGTGTCAGAACTATATGGAGCTTTTTCGACTGATTGTAAGTTACATGACGTTTATTTAATTCTAGATATAAGTGCAGACGTTTTGGAGTGAACTGCTATAAGGTATTTTAAATGTCTATTGATATGACATACCTTGATCAGACTTTAATTGGTAACGTAGTGATTTTATATTCAATCTAGAAAAAGTTAACGAATAATATAATAAGTTCTCGGATTGAAAGAGCGTCGAATTTATGAAAGATTCTATTCCGTCAAGTATTGAGTGAAAAAAATTTTAGTAATATTGCAATTTCTAGTATGTAACACTTTCCAACACCGTCACCTTTCAGTTTCAATGGAATTTCTGTATGCTTATTTACTTTTTCCGGTTGTTACTTACTTCTGTATAACTTAGGTGACATAACTGTGACTGTAATGAGATACTTCAATGTTTAGTCTTGCGTCAAAGAATTCGAATAAATCATATTGAAATAAATATTTCTGTTCATTAACCTGCCAATATTATATACCTTTACTCGGAATTTGAAAGATTGCGATTCTCTATCCCTGGCCATTTTTATAAAAATCAAAAAAATCAAACGTATTTAAATGAATGTTTAGCTGCACATTAACTGGAAGAAGAAGAAGGCATTTCCTGTGACAAAATTAATTTATTATAGTGTTGAAAATATTATATTAGAGGATTTCAACCTGTTCAATGTCATTTTTCGTACCACTGTTATATCAATTTGAAAAATTGTCGCGTATTAGCCTTCCATCGAGACATCCTCGAGAGCAAGGTTCCCCATTTCCAAGTAAATGCATCGGTGTTAGGGTATTGCGACGCCCGGGAATGGGGCAATGCTAATTATCACAAGCATTAGACAAATTAGGGAGTCGTACTTTTTGGTGGGGGTCGCCTTATATTATGACCAGGCGTGGTAGTATCAGTCATCAATCCATCAATACCCAACTGTCCAAGAGACTCGACAAGTGAACCACAGCAGCATGAATCCAATCGTGAGTAAAAAAATTTGATAATTGTTAATTTTATTATAAACCAAAAAATGAACAAAGCTTTTCTTTCAAACAACGTTCGAGCATAGTGTGAAATTACTATTTGACCTATAACGGACATTCTATAATACGAAAATACTTCGATCAAGGAAATCATCGATCAATATTCTTTGTTCACTTTGAACCTGTAAGAAAAGAAAATCTGAAGATTGATATTGCCAAAATGCTATAAATGGTAATAATTTATCGGCTTCTTCTTCGAGTGAAGTTAATTAATATTTTTCAACTTTATCACCTTAGCTCATCGCTCTTTTCGCCTTCGTGGCATCCGCCTTGGCCGTAGGAGAGGCACCACCGCCGACTCCGATAGCCATTGTGAGCCAGTCACAAGACTTGGAGCCGGACGGTAGCTTCAGCTCCCAATTTGAAACCGCAAATGGAATTTCGCAACAGATCAAGGGTTCGATCAAGACCGTCGACAAGGAAGAGATTCAGGTTGTAGAGGGAAGCATTGCATGGACAGACGCCGATGGTACCCCCAGGAAACTCACCTTCGTTGCTGATGAAAATGGATATCAACCACAGGCCGATTTCCTTCCAACACCACCAGCTGTACCCCTGCCGATCCAGCGCGCTCTTGATTACGCCGCTGCTCATCCTGAACCAACCACACTGAACCCAGTTGCCTAAGAAAGAACCTATTTGAATTTATCTGTAAATTGCTTTGATAACCTTTGAACTTATGATTCTATTTTTTTTTTTTTTTGGTAAATACTTTTTATTCGTGCCATGTATATTAATAATTAATTCCATAATTTTGAAGTTAATAAACTTTTATATCAAAAAATATATAAACCTTTTTGTCAACGGATCTGTAAATACCCTGAAGACTTTTTTATTTTTATTATCATCAAACAAGTCCCTTTGAACCTCGAGTCATTAATTAATTACCTAAAATTTGAACCGGATTAAATTTGTGGAGGTAAAAAAAATTTTACTATCTCAAGTAATTATTACGTTGTTTGTACTTTGTCGAAGCTTGTTACGCGACTTATGCAATGATTGCCACCGGCCGTTTGTCGTGCTAATTAGCATGCTTTAGAACATATGCCAAGAAGTAGCTGCTGAAATGTGGGTCAAGATTTATGTATTTTTAATGAAAGAAGATACATAAGAAAAAAATGAGCAAGTAGATCGGCTGACCACGATGGACCAGACCTAAAACTTTCCGCCCAAACATTTCAAGTTAAGAAAAACGAAAAAAGGAAAAAGAAACACATGTGTAGAGATTGTCTAAAATAATTATTGGTAGGCAATTTTAAGATGATCGGGGTGAAAAGAATCCTGACCTTGTATTCGTGATCAACGATCCAAAAAACCTTGAGATATCAATTTTTATTCAAATCCGTCAATGCTTTCACGAGATGTCCTCGATTGTATAATTTTTTTTTTTTAAATTTGTTCTCTGAATATCTCGAAAACTACTGGACCGATCAAATCCAGAATCTAATCAGTTCTAAGTTTGGAGAATCCGCTTCAATTGATACCAAATTCATCAAGATCCAATCATTCGTTCTCGAGATATCGTCGGACAAAAAAACTAATCTCATACACATTCACACACGGAGGTGATTTTCTTAACCTTGAAACGTGGAGATCTGATGAAAACTCGACTTCTCATTTTCAGGGTGATAACAATAACTTTCCTTTTGCTAGAACGGGAAGTTAATTAAGATTGTATTGTGGGATGGAAAGGGTTCTACAATTAAACATCAACGATATCAACCGCCCCCGAATTCAGGTTTAAGAAACCAAAATACGAACAAAAAATACTTAGATGTTGATACAGACTGTGTCTCGAAGTCTGCTAATGTGTATTAGCGTAATAACATGACTTTCCTATCACGAAACTTTCACTACTTACTAATCGCAATTAGGGTAAAAAATAAATAGGGTAAAAGTCGAAAGTAGGAATAACGACACGATGAAAATGTTTATTTATTGATGCTGATCGCGGCCACCCCCGCATAAGCAATCTTAACATGTTTATGATAATTGATCGTTGCATATAGCAAAGCAAAGAGTTGCGCTCTAATATGGGTTAAGATTCTTATAATTGGTTAAGACTGTTTGAACGTGTTTGGAGAGTCTTGGAAAAAAATCATGTCTCGAATATAAAATTAAATTTTTGCTGAGTTTCTCTAAACAAGATGTTAAGAAGACTAACGAAGTTATTGTTTATTCATGAGTTGCGATTGGGATATGGATTCGATGTATGATTTAACGCTTATGGAATAAAAGGAAAACAAAAAAAAAAAATAAATAAGAAATAATACTATTTTCAAATTACAAAACGCTTAAATAATTGCCGATAAATTTGATATTTCGATAAAAAATAATATGAAAGAATTATTCATGATTTTGAGTAGGTATATTAAATCGTTGTTCACAGAATTGAAAATTGAGATGTTTAATATTTACATATAAAGTGATGCAATATATATTTTTTTTTTCAATAATGTATCATAATGCTAATAATTTATTATGTCTATATCCAAAATTTAAAGTCATGTACAATATTTCGTACGTTTTGGAAGTCCTGGAATTATGACAGTTTAAAATCTTGTACGACGGTGTGTTGACCAGGTGTGTCCAAGTGAAAGAAATTGCAAAGCTTGTCGAAATGGAAAAAAAAAATGCCTTTTTATTTGCAAGATGAATACCAAAATGTCGAATATGTCCGAACCATCCAGAGTCTCCCTTGTGTATACATCCAATCAGTAATCAGTCACGAGTGCTGTTAAACACAATTAGGAGTTTTTGTGTAATATCAACGTCCACGACGAAGCGAGGTGGGCCTTGGCTCTGTTTACCGAACTTTCACTCGGATGGCACTTCGAGAGGCTCACTTTGTATTTACGTGCTCCTATCCTCTGAGGTCCATTTGTGCATCTCGTTGCGAGTTCTGTTCAGAGCTCCGAAAATGACGATTGCCCTTATAATGTATCGGATGTGTAACGGGTTGATAAGATAAATGATAAATAAGGTTTAACAAGTTTCTACACGAATTACAACTCGTTTGTTCTTTTTCACAATACGAAAATCAATGAGCATGTAAGATCGAGCATGTATAGCTACCAACTAATTCGAGGTTTCGAAAATGCGGATTATCTTCTTATTTTATAATAAACATGGTGACGAAATTTCAGAATTTTTTTATTCCGTCGTATCTATTTTCTATAAAATATTCGCTTTTAATTTATTCATTTCTGCTCCATTTGTCTCTTGATAAATCGCATTAGGAAACCATTGACAGCTGTCTATCAGCTGGTTGTTTGCAACACTTCTGGGACATTTGGTTACATAAATAATAATCTGATAAGCATCGTAACACAGGTATAGATACACCCTCAGACACAAGACATCTTAGACAAATATCTAACAATTTGTCAATCAGAAATTGACACAAGAAGTAAAAATCAGCGGGTATTAAATGACTTAAAATTCAAACTTTTAGCTTCTGGAGTTCTCAGTCATGTAAAAATAGCAAGTAGACAGGAAGGTGATCAATCTTAACAGTTCAGTTCTTACACTATGAAATTTTGTTGTATAATTATGTGATCAAATAATTGTCTAGAGTTGTACCTACAGTTACAACAGGTTTTACTTTTACCAATTTTTTTTTTTCTGTTTTTTGTTTTCTTCTATTTAACAACTTTGTAATAAATTTTCGATCTTCTTTACAGTTGTATGTTGACGCCATAGGTATGAAAAACGTTCTAGCAAAAGGTGAACCGTGCAGCAAAACGATGCTCGCCAGATTCTTAATTTAAATAACACGTTGATGCTATTTTAGTCTTATACCAGATAGACCACAACGTCTTACACAACATTGCTGTTATATTTTGCCAGAATTAATGTGTCAAATGAATGAAAAAGTTCATCATGATCAGAAGTGGTGTTCTGATAATCGTGACATAGTTTGGTAACTAACGAAAGATCATTCTCATCGGAATATATATTGGGACAATTGGGCGTGTAAAATTATTAACATTGTCTAATAAATTTAACGCGACAATCCTATCAGTCATATTTCTCTAATCGTCGCAATACGATCTGTTGCGATCTGTTAGATCACCCCGATCCATAGATCACAGCGACGGCCCACTGCAGGTATTGTGAGCACACCTCCACCTCAACCTTCTCATTTCAGATATCTGTACTCGGGTTGTTGAGACAAGGCATTCTCTTTCTGTCCCAATAAATGACTTATATTTTTAAAAATTGTTGTTCTGTTTTCTGCAGTCATTTCAATACCAGTCGTCTAGTTTCTCTCTAACGATAAACTTTCGATCTATACCTTTTCCACTTTATTATAGGCTTACGTACTTCTTGCAATTGAAATAGCTTGCCAATCTTTACAGTACTAATTGATATCTTTTGAATCTCTATTATGGTATGTGATAAGATTTTAAGTAGCTATTCTAAAGAGTTTTGCAAATAAATGTTCATCTTTGAAAAGTAGCAACCATTAGTATCGTGCAAAGTGTCATAATTACTGACTGATGTGTCTATGAGAATTAGTGAAAATTTACTTTCTCAATAAGATTTCTTTTCTATCGAACAGTCAATGCCAATGATATAGATTCGACAAGGTTTCTAGTGACTGTACTAAAATACTTTAAAAAAGAAAAAGAAAAGAAATTATCCACAAAGTGAATACTTGTGATTGATGAATTGACGTATTAAAGACTAATTTGGGATATCAATATTGTATTATTTATAATATAGAGTTATAACTCGTTTTAAATTTGACATTATAAAATTCAAAGAGCAAACATTGTACCAAAAAAGAAGTTTTTTTTTTTTTTTTTCTTTTTTTAACGACTCTTTTTCTGCTGGATTTCACATAATTCTCAAGCGCTGTTGAAATATTCAAAATATCATCATTTGGAAATCCTCAAAAAATTATTGGTCATAAATTTTTGTACCGTACGAGATAATTTAGAGATTATTTCTTTTATTTCGCCAATCGTATAGAAGCCGGCTTTTCAATTTTTCAACTCACAGTGAGATATTTAATTCATTTTTACATGAATTTCATAAAACAAAGGGAGGAACAGTACAATTATTTCATCAGGTGCAAAGAACTCGTTCGCAAGATCTCACAATATATAAATTGAAATGCTTGCGTGAGAGTTAAAGAGAATTCTTTTTCATCTACCTCTAATTTCATTATGTTTTGACAGAATTTTTTTTTTCTGCTATTATTTTCTCACTTTTATTATTATTACATTATTTTTCATTTATTTCAAATATTGCTGCAAGGGTGTTGCGGCAATCGAGAATCAAGAATTTTGTTTACTCACAGGGTGATGTTTTTCAGAAATAAATAAATCGGTGATAGGTGTAATTATTTGATTATCGTTAAACCGCACAAAGGCGATTAGGTATATACGTTAAAAATTAGTGTCTTCCTAGTTGCGGCTTGTTTCGGAATATTTTTACTCAATTTAATGGATTCAAAGATTCGGCGGGTATATCAAGTTAACGAACGAGATGTGTTTTATATTCAGCCTTGAAACCTTAACGACTGAAGTCAGGAAATATCAATGACCCATGCCAACTTCAGAAATATTCCGGGTTTACTATAAGCATCATAAAAAAAAATCTTTTTTTCCTCATCTAAAATTTACTAATGATTCGCATTAATATCATCTGGGAGGAGAGGAGTGCAGAACTGTTACGATGATGGCAAAAAAGCGATTTAATAGTCACGCAGTATACCGTTTGACACGATTCTGAAGAATCATGAATGAATTATTTTCTATCGCTGAAATAACTTAGTTTTACCGATTTATTTCATCCTGGGTTACGAATTGTCCAAATAAATAATTTTACTATTAATATATAGAAGAAAAAAAAACGTTGATTCGTTTCATTTCTTCATTCTTTTATCCCATCTTGTTAAATTGACTGTCATATTTTAGTAATTCATATAGCGTGTATCGAAGAGACAGTATAAGCTCATTGAATTTAAACGATCATTTACACACCTTCTTTTTTATAAACTCGAATGGTCAATGATATATATCTACATATAAAATTTTTATTGCTGAATGAGTGTCATATAAATTCATTAAAAAAAAAAAGAAAAAAAAAAGATCCATTCTCATATTTTTGCACACTGCAGGGAATTTTTTTATTTTTTTTGGTTCTCTCTTCTTCGACAAAAAATGAGCACGAGATTTCATCGATGATAGCTTCATCTGCGGTACCTATACCTGCTGTACCAGTAATAGTTTTTTTTTTTTTTTTTGTATTTTTTATTTCTGATAAAATTAATCCGGTGTTATTTTTGGAGTGAGTATATTTCTCTGACACGTTGTTGTTTCGACTAAAGAATTAGTCCCGTGAACTTCCTTCTTAACCGAAGGTCTCTTGGACTTCGTGCGATGATTACGAATAGACCGTTCCCACCTGAAGTTTCTTTCACACCGAATATTTATAATTCCAACAATTTTCAGAGACAATACTAATAGCAATATAGTCACGCCATCAGCATTGATTGTTCAACTTTTAATGAAGCTTGCGGTAAGTTTGCTTCTACACCGATGTCAAGTTGTATCCTCGTTTTCTAAGAACTTAAAAATTGTATAATTTCTCTTGAAATTAAGACCGGTAGAAATGCGGCCTAATAAAGAATTCAAAAGCTCGGTGCATGATCGTGTCCACGTTACATAATGAGAAATTAAGTAATCCATTGATGCGGCGATTGTTATTCGTATGAGTTAATAAATAAGAAGAGAGTTTTTATTCGGTGGTTTACCGATAGGTTTGGATAGGTAAAGTAACACGATGCACTGGCATGTGTATAATACTTATCTATATTCATGTAGGTATACATAAGATATACGTAATAAATTTATTTACACGTCAAGACCCCCGCCCTAGCTTTCCTAACTATATAAGGGAACTCCTAGCTGTCAGTTCACTGAGAAGCATATCTCATTCGACAGATAATCATCAAGGAATAACTACTTCCATACTCTTCACATCATGAACGTCCTGGTGAGTACCGGCTGGACATCCGGCGCGATTATTCTATGTATATTTTAAGCCAACTCTCGCTTATCTCGGCCTAGTATAACCGCGTCGTGTGTGATCAAAGTGAAACGTACTCTAAACAGTCAAGCCCCGTGGCAGTCAGATCGAGATATTCATCGAAACGGAAAGTCGTTTGCTTCGTCACACCGTCAAGCCATTGAGACGTTCTTTACCTCGCTCAAAGCCAAATAAGTTTTTATATTTTTATTCTCCAAATCGAGTCATTTTGAATTTCTGGCAAAATTTGGGTTGGTCTGAGAGAGATAATCACACAGAAATAAAGGCTGGACCATTTTTCTGTACGGCTATCTGTCCCAGATGTATCCTGTTCACTTTGCAGAAGATTCTTAAAATTTAAAAATGACGCAATTTCAACTTTCTTTAAAAATGCTTTTTCATATTTTGGGAATACGTTTCAGCAATTATTGAATTTTGTTTTTCACCTATTCTAAAATGTAGATGAAACATTGTGTGAAGTTTTAATTTGCACTTCGATATCATCATTTTCTATTCCCATTAAATTTCAAAGGTTCATAATAAACGATGCGGTTTGTACCTTAAGGCAACCGCTTTTACTTTAAGTGCATCTAACCATGAGAGAAGAGGTCTCAGAGAATTTCACTGGCACTTAAATTATCCCGACAAAGACTAGTAAATTGGTATGATAAAACTAGATTAATTATTACAAGCAATTTCCGTAAGACATGACTATGAGAATTTCTCAAAAATTTCGTCTTATTTTAAGGGATAGAGGTTCTACAATCTACAGGGTAAATACTTCACCGCCTTGCAACGTTACACTTCAGATAACTTCATGACAGAATAGTTTTAACGAAGGATGCTGTAGGGAAAGTGTCTTTGAACAAAACAAGCCTTTGTAGTTAAGGTTCCATCCACACCGTTTGTTATTACGGGATTCACAAGTCGTTTTATTTACTAAATAACAAAAAATAGATAAAAAAATGAAAAAAAGAGACAGTAACTTCAAAGAAGAAGTTGAATTGTAAAAGGTATTCAATTTCGCAACTAAAATTATAGTTAAAGTCTTGGAAATTACTCAGTGATGAGATAGTTGTTCACGAAGCCGTATCATAAAATATTCCATAGCGATTTGTCGATAAAAGTTGTGCATAAAATTATAGCTTAGAACTATGTGCAGGGTAGAGCTTCAAAGTTTCTTCTTGTATGACTGGTAAAGGCTGTTAATAAAGTAACGTATTAAAAAAATTAAAAGATTTTACGTAACATCTGTCCACTTATACTGCCACATACCAATCACAATTATTACAAACCCACGATTCATTTGGAATTGCCTATCTCACCTGTCAACCAGTTTTCTGTATCTATATGATTTGTGACGCATCTTCAACCTTCGTAATTATTAGTCTTCCATCGAGTTGCAGTTGTACGCTTCACAGTAATTAAACGAGGATATCATTCCGCGTAGGAGTGTTATTGATATTTCTAAATAGTTATGCGTACTATAACTGCCTGATATTTTATGCAATTCTTTGAAAGCTTTAACAAACTTGCAAACTTGAAGAAGAAGAAAAAAGAATAATTTTTAAAGCGTTTGAATTCATGTGGATCGTTCTAGGTTACCTACTTAATTTAGATTTTTAGTTCACGTGACTATAAGTTGCGAAAATTGTGTTGAAATTTTTGTGCCATATTAAAAATGTGGATCAAAAATATTTAGAAATTTAGATCAGAATTTCTTCGGCTGTTAGTTATTCGAGATTATTAACGACATGTGTCATGGAACATTCTGGGTTGAACAATTCTCTAAACGTGTAATGAATAACGTTAGTCAATTTAAAATCGTTTGAGATTAATTTTTTTAATCTGCCAATTTGTCTCCTGAGTCAGTATCGCGTCTAAGATTCTGGGAGATACTAAGAGAGTGGTTCATCTTCTCATAGACGATGAAATTGAAAGAAGGGAATCGGGCGTCCGCGGGGTACATAAATGCCGCGAGCCGACAGTCGAGCAAAGGTCAGCCAGTACGGGGCTTACGTAATGGACAGCGAAAGGTCGCCTCACCCCTGTACCTACTCGCTCTTCTTGATCTCTCTTCTCTTCATTTTTCCTCGCCCAACAACGTCTCAGAAATAACTTTGGATCAAAGTTTCTCGTGATATTCTAGTCCATCTTAACCCATTGACTTCCATAAATGAACCCATCATAGAAACGTAGTTTCGTTTTCAAAGACTCATAATTAATTTTTCGAATGATGCAAAAGTTCAAGATGATAATAAAAACGCATTATTATTTTTTCGATTTCAGTGTTTTGCCCTCGTAGCTCTAGCGGCTATCTGTGCAGCTGCTCCAGTGTCTGAAGAGCCGATTCCGATCATCAGTCAAACCCAAGACGGACCCAACGTCGATGGCTCATTTCACAGTGCTTTTGAAACCGGAAATGGTATTCAGTCTCAGCAAGATGGATCCCTGAAGCAGATTGATGAGAAAACGTTCGCCCAGGTTGTTCAAGGCTCTGTTGTTTGGCCAGCACCTGATGGTTCCTCCATTCAGCTTAGTTACATTGCTGATGAGAATGGATATCAGCCTCAAGGTAACGCCATACCGACATCTCCTCCAATTCCTGCTGATATCCAGAAGGGTCTAGACTACATCGCTGCCCATCCTCCACCTCCTTCAGTCGAGACGAATTGAAGTTATATACGAGAAAGTGGAAAGGAATATGAAATATAATATTTTGGGAATCGTGGAGAAACGGAAATTCGTTATGGCACAAGCCTCAGGGAATCTAGGATAACAATTATACACCTAAGAGAATGTTTTAATTGGATATCATAAGTAGCCAGTTTTATTTCTATATTTTACTCAATTTTATAAGCCCAAATTTATCGCATATACCTAGTATTGTATTTGTATATTGTTTGAAATAAACGTTTTTTCTTATAACCTTATACGATTCTTGTAAATCACTACTGAATGTGTAGTCCGAAAAAGTGTGTTGGTAACAAGTTGTCAAACCGAGGGAAAGTGACCTCAAAATGAAGAATTATTCACAGCACTTTGAGTTCATCTCACGAATAGATGATACAAAACATCTAGCATATACCTATAATTGGCAGATTTTTCGATTTGGGATAAAAAATTACGTAGTAAAACCGCAACGGTTGACACTTTATAAAATATATAATGGGTATAAGTTCGTGCACGGAATACCACGTGTACGTACTACATACGTAAGGGGTGTTCTGCACGTCTGCTTCGATCGTGACCCTATTCAAGTCGCGGTCAACATTTGACGCCAGAATACGTGGTCTGTAGCTTTTTCAAAAAAAAAAAAAAAATAAAAGAAGAAAAAGAATAATGGCCCTGTCATAGTTGGGCTCAATTTGATATGTGAATAACTAATGTATCGACATAGGTATACCAGGCAATGACAACTGTTATCTAAATTGAAAACGAAATTAAGTTACGAAACCTGTAATACAGCCGACACTTTCGCATTCGTAACTAATGACCTCCTGAAATAAAATCATTACCATGACAATCCAACACGAAAAAATCGATCGAGACCAAAAACGTCAAGATCACAATTTGGAGCTCGATTTGATATTCTAATAAATCTTTCGGTACTCCGAATACCAAAATAGAATTAATACAAAACAGTGTTACAAAGGAATTGGAATAATGTATTCAACCAGAGGGTAGTTCATAGTGTAGGGTGAGTGAGGTGAATATGCCACATGAGAGGAATATTCACCCCACTTACCTTATATATCGTATACCCTGAACTTATCTGTATATAGGCACAAAATTACTTCTTAAATCTTCTTACTGTTACTCAATGAGATGGAAGCTATTCCGGATTAATCCTGGAAAAATCTCCAGTGTTGATAGGCTTTCAGGTTTTACTCGCTGTATAGGTGATAGGTAGGTATAAGTGAGTGTAATTGAACGTTAGATTACGTCAATATTTTGTCACCTTTCTCGGGAAATTGAAAATTGTTGCCAAGTAACGTTGAGTAATTAAAAGAAATTATATGGAATTCAACTTTCGCATAATGTAACCTCGTTCGACGGTGAGAATATATGTTACGAAACAAATTTATTTACTCTTCCTTTTGGCCCACTGTGGGACTGTAATGTTTACTGCTTATGTCATGTTTGCAGTTTGACTATACTGATTAATTTCATCCCAATGTATTTCTGACGGTATTTCTTTTTGGCTGTACCGATTCTACATGTATGATCATCGCGTTTACGTTCGTCTTGCAGACGGTTTGGATTTTTTGAAAATCTTAAACGTCATAACGTTTTCAAGGATGACTCGAAGCTCTTCACTGAGAATATCTGTATGACCTTAAATCACTTGACTGTTATAGCTAAGATAATTAATTTGTTGTTGAGAAATGCGAAGATTTAGGCCATTGTTGATATTTTAGTGCGAGTATTTCGACAGGAATATGCCAGAGTAATGGTTAATCAAGTGTATAAATACCTACGCTGTTGTATGTGATGGATGATTTCCTTACCAAAATTTAAGCACCCATAAATCTGCAGAATTCATTATTTTCTATTCACAATGAAATATCGTTCGCAAGCAGGTTACAGGAAATAATAATTAGGCACGCTGTTCGGCAGGGCGAGATATTTGCGAAGACTTTCGCGGCAGGGAAGACATGGTGTAACCCATTTGCTATACCAGTTTAAAAAACAATGAAAATTTCCACTCTGAATTTTAAATGCGAAATCTTAGATTCAAATTTGAAGTTTTTTTTTAAATGTTTTTACGGAATTACGAGATGCGTATGTAATATGAGCTTGTTTTTCTTAAAAAAAATTTAGATTTTTGTATATTGATATGATTGGTATTGGAGTTCTAGGGTACGTTTAGCAATATTGTATAGTTTCAGCTTGTCACAAGTCTCGTCATCATCGATAGTAATCATATAAAATTTTAATTAATTAATGTACGTAACTTTAGTCCGTCTGTAGTAAACATATCCAACCATAACGGTAAGATACTTAAGTTGTATGCTCCTTGAACTGTCATCGTATTGCTCGTACGTTAACTAAATTATTACGTAGGTGAAGTAACAAGCAATACGGGTTAAATCGTCCGAATAAATTTTTAACTGACTACTGTTATAGGTTTCTTGTTTGATTTAGTAGATAGTGAAACTCCAGAGATTTTAACTAGTACCACGGAGGTTTAAAAAAAAAAAAAGAAAATAACAAAAATAAAAAAAAGAATAAGAAAAAACTTTGAGAATTTTCATGGCCAAAACGCAAAAGCCACCGGTTGTCACCAATAAATATTTTTGCTACTCGTCCTTGAAGACTTTCGCCATGGAAGATGCCACGCTGATGCTGTAGATATGGGTTCCGTTTTTATATTTATTTATTTTTTCTTCATTTTTTTTCTTTTTTGAACGTATGTTTCAAGCGTAGGTGTACATATGCCTTTGCAGGTCTTTGACGGTGAATAATTATTAGTTGATTATTGGTTGGCTTACCGATGTTGTAACCAGGATCACGATTTACTTCACAGTGGCGGCATCCAAATGTTATTACGTGAACTATACAGCGATATGTGATGCTCCAGAGTCAGGTATGTATATACCTAATATTCACATATCTTTTTTATCAAAAAAGAAAAGTAGTTTTATTTTTCTTACGAAAGTTAAGGTCCATGATTTATAATCTGGAGAGTCATGATTTATATATTAGAGAATCGATATGCATCTTATTTGCGGTATTTTAATATCTAATGTACCTATGCCAAAAAAATTTACCAAAGATTATACGCTTTCAGCTAATGATTTATCATTTGATGGTATAACGAGGAGTGGCAATACATTTCATAACGATACTGATTCAATCCAGAAGTTTTATCTAATTTTAGGATAATTCTATAATCTAACAACTGATGAAATGTACCTATTTCACCCACGTATGTACCTGCAGGATTATCCTCATGAAGCTGTATGTGGAGAAAAGGGAAAACAGGACTCAAATATGATATTGAGATGTTTGAAATATTTCACAATTGCAAAGGATGATTTTTATTAGACAAACTGACTGTGAATACGTGTTTAAACATTTATCTGCTTTGTGTATGGTTCTGATGCAAAAGAAACGACTTCCCGAGTCAGGCTAAACTCTAACTTGAATAACTCATATGTCAATTGGTATATGCAGTAGGTAATGTCAACTGATATCGAGTGCAGTATGTTGCATACCTGTAATCTGCCGTAACTTTCGCATACATAACTAATGAGGTCATGAAATAAAATCATATCCTCGACTCTCCGGAGGACAGTAAAATATCAAGACCAGAATTGTCAAGACCATAATCTGTAATCAAATTTCCTAACGTAATAGATCTCTTGGTGTTTTACATCGAAGTAAAAAAAATAATCATAAAACAGTCACAATCTGCAATTGGTATAATATATTCCCAAAAACTGGGTGATTCATTGTATTTAACTGCATATCGTGTATAACCGATTTATTAACGAGATAAAATTTCATCTGTTCATCCACTAAAAGAAAGCCATTCCGAAGTGATATTACGATCGAAAAGTCAGCTGATAAAGCCGCAGAATTTTGTCACCTTTTTTGGACGGTTTAATATGGCTCACAAGGAATATCGATCAATCAACAAAAATTATGCAGAATTAAATTTTCGTATAATGCAGATTCTCGGTAAGAACATGTCACGAAATGAATTACTGCTACATACTATTCTTTTTGGTCCACTGATTTTAAAGTTCAATACTTACGTTGTATTTTACCTCTGATTAATTTTATCCTAAGGTTTTTGGAATCCGTATAAGCAGGGTGTTCCTTTCTGGCTTTATAAATTTTATACGATCGCCGTTTTCACAATCGTCACGATCGTTTACACTTTTTTGGAAATCTTAGACGCTATCGCTGTCAAAGATGATTTGCAGCTATTAACCCAGAACGTTTGCATGACTTTTGCTAATTTAGCTAGTATAGCTAAAATGGTAAATTTGTTGATGAGAAGGGGGAAGATTTATACCATTGTTGATATTTTAGAACGAGCACTTCGACAGGAAGATGAAAGAGTAATAGGTAATCTATTATATATTCGTACACGCTTTTATCAAAAAATAATTTTCATATTAACGATGAATAATTTTGCTCAAATATGAGATATCGTTCGCAGACAAACTTCAGAAACATATAATTAAACGAGCAATTCGTCAGGGTAATATAATAACGATATTTTCCGGGATATTAATCCTTGTCACCGTAGTTACTGGCTTGACATCTCCATTCTGGGACCAATCTTACGAACAGTGGGATTATCCGTACAGGTGAGTTTCAGTAAGTCGAGAATCAAAATAGAATCTAAATAAATATCTATGAATAAAATGATCTTCAAGATTTCTCTTCTATCGAAAACAATTGTCTAGATGCTATTTACCGATGAGTTTGACACAGTCTACCCCGTATTGGATTTCGTTCACGTTCATTGGCGTTTGTGTGGTTTGGAATGCCTATATTATATTATCACATGACACTTTAGTCACTGTCTTCATGATATACGTGATTGCTCATATTAATATCCTAAAGAGTAAGATTGAAACTGTCTGTAACATGTACGGCTTCAATAATTACACAGTAATATTTGAAGACGAAATTCAAAATCGAGATCTCAACAGCTGTAATGAGAATTTGTTAAGATTTACGATTGTGGTTTTGAGACAGTGGTCTGAGAACAAACAGATCACAATTTTGAAATCATGTATCGAATATCATCAAGAAATTATAAGGTAGCTTGAATTTCTAAAGTACTTATATTAAAAAATTTCACAAATTGACGAAAACTGATTATATGTTACAGATTAGTTTCCGAATTGGAGAGTATGTTCAGTGATACGGTATTGGTGCAGTTTGCTACAAGTCTTATCAGCATTGGTCTGGCGGGTTTTCAAGTGACTGTGGTACTTACATATGCAAATATTATCGTGTCAATTGAACTAATTCAATTAATTGACATAATTACACGTTTTTAGTCTGCAAGTAGCGGTCGGCTTCTATCAATGACAGGGTTTCTTGGTTGTGTTCTATTTGAATTATTATTGTACTGTTAATACGGTAACGAAATTATTGTACAGGTAAAGTATCCTACACTTGCCTTAATTTCTTGTATGCAAATTTATGATTGAACTGATTCGTTTGTCGCTTGAATTTAATAGAGTGAAGGCCTCGGGCATTCAGCGTACGTCTGTAGCTGGTATCAAAGAGAACAAAAATTTAGCAAAATTTTGAAAATCTTTATGGCCAGAACACAAAAACCACTGGTTCTCACTGCCGGAAATCTTTGCGACTTATCCATGACGACTTTTACGGCGGTAAATACCAAATGCATTTTCTCAATGCTGTAGGCATGAATTCTTATTTTTTGGTTTTAATATTAGCAATTTGATAGCGCGGAAAAAAAAACTTATTGATTGAGACGAGATTATGTGGTAGATATCGACTAGATTTGTATTTTATCAAACTAATTCCATGATATTTTAGTGTGTGAATAAATCCAACAATATATTTAACTACCAGCTGCTTGTTGCAAAATGGAATTATTGACCATTGTCACGAAACTGACGTTCTTGGTTCTCATCTTACGCTGTTATTCTTGTTTGCAGATTCTCAGTAGAAGCTACTCATACCTGGCTGTCCTCAATCAAATCAACGAATGAATCATACGGCCCTTAATATTCCACATTTTGAAAATTATCCATCTGTAAAATTAAGAAGCCTGACACTGAATAAAGTCATGAGTCGTTTGAAGTATATGCACCGTTAGAAATAGCCTTTATTTAGTAGTCAATGTTGACGAGTATTTCTAAATTAACAGCGTAAACATTATAATAGGATAGCGTTCCATATAAGATGATATCTGTGTTTGTTGAGTAATTCTATGAAAAACTAAGATATTTTAGACAAGATCGGCGCCAAGTCGGTTATCGCGAGATCTTGGGTTTTACATTCCGACATGATATTTCAATTACCTCAATTAGCACCGTATGAATGACCCTGGCCAAACGTCCAATGCTCAATTAGATTAGATCTTCATTTTTTTTTGAGATTTAGCTCGTTCGACATTTTTCCAATGTAAGTTCTACTCTTCTGGAAATTTTATTTCCAACATATTCTTGATTGTTTTGTTGGCTGTGAAGAAACATTAGCCACTATAAATTTTGAACTTTGTAAAAATATCAACTTTTCACATTATTATGAATTGTACCTTATGCACTCGTGATTCGAGGTCCAAACTATCTTACAATAAATTATAGAATAAATGAGCATAATATGTGTGAATAAGTAGAGAAGAAACACAAAAATTACCACGAGACAAGCGTCAAAAGGGATCTTAAATTTTTTGGCCATATTCTCAAGCCGAATTGTATTATATAGAATTTTTTTATCTAACTTTTCATCATATGAATACAATTGTTGAAAGAGACGCCTGATCAGCCCATGCAGAGCAGAGTAATAAGCAAGTAGAGGAACCAGGGCGAATATCGTTGAACTAATAACTTTAATTATAGGACCATGAAAAACAGGGAAAAGTTACAGTAAATTAATTAATTATTTATGGAACTTTGACTGTATCACCAATGAATAGATTATAAAATAAAGAATTTATAGCTTGTTGGAATCCATAAGTTGGCATAAAAAAAATTACCCAGAAAATCGCAAAACTTTGAAGTTTAAAAAATATGTAATTAACTGAAATTTATGCATTTATATAGACTTGACGTACATTGGGGACGTTCTACACGAATTTACTCTAATATGATGACCATTTGAATCTTAGATACGTATGCCCTAGCTTTATGCAAAAAAAATTACTCCGCGATTAGGGCATAACTTTAATTTGAATAATTCATGTACCGATGTATATGTTGAGCGTGACCTCATGCAAAACCTACAATCTGCCACAACTTTCGCATTCATAACTAATTGGTTGTGAAGTAAAATCATATCCTCGGTTCATCGGGGTAGCAGAAAAAGATCTAGACTAGAGTTATCAAGATCACAATCTCTAATCAAAAATTCCTACCGTAATAAATCTCTCGGTTCTTCACAGCAAAGAAGAACTAGCATATAAAAGAATCAAAGTCAATTGGTATAATCCATTCAAACAGAGGGTGATTCATTACATAAATACACAATGTGTGTGTCGGATTCATTAGTGACTTGAAAAATCACTTGCTAAGCATTATACTTTCTACTTATCTATCCGCAAGAGGAGTGTCATATTGCAGTAAAGCTACAGACGTTTGTAGTGTTGGCAAATCCATATGGGGACAGGTTCACAAAGGTGAAAGATATAAAGTGGTAAATTACGTGAATATTTTATCGGAAAATAAAAAATGACTTGCTATGAACGGCGAGTGATTAACAGAAATTATGCAGAATTCAACTTTCGTATAATGCAGTTACTTGGTAAGTTAAAATGTTACGAAACTAATTATTTATTCTTCCTTTTGGTCAACTGACTGAAATGCTCACTGCTTACGTCAATTTGATTACTGATTAATATCATCCCAAGGTGTTTGGAACCCGCATACGCATGGTGTACCTTTTTGGCTTTACCGATTCTATACGATAATCGTTTTCACGATTATCGTGATATTTTACACTTTTTTGGAAATCTTAGACGCCATAGTTGTCAAAGATGACTTACAGCTGTTTACTGAGAATATCTGTCTCACTCTTACTCACTTAGCTGGAATAGTCAAGATAATAAATTTGTGGATAAGAAAGGCGAAGATTTATACCATTGTTGATATTTTAGAACGAGTACTTCGACAGGAAAATGAAGGAGTAGTAGGTAATCGAATGTGCAATTTATTGTATTAGCAATTTCATCAGCAAACGAATATCCCATCATTCAAATAGGTATTTTTATCATACCTGCCTATACTAACCTTAATTTAAAATATCGTTTGCAGGAAGAGTGCAGGAAAAAATAATTAAACAAGCAATTTGGCGGGGTGAAATGGTTACAAAGTCCTTCGGGGCACTAATCTGTTTCACCGCAATAGTAGGCATGGGGTCTTCATTCTGGGACCAATCTTACAAGCAATGGAAATTCCCATACAGGTAAGTCCAGCTGGTCTTCGTGAATGAAAAATATAAGCCAAACGATTGTGTCTTATCAATAAGATCAATTATTTTACAAATTTTTTGATTCCTTTTTATTGTTCCTGGGAATAAATTGAACAATTCCAACTGTTCCAATTTAAAAATTAACTAGGTGCTACTTTCCGATGAATACTAACCAGTCTACCCTCTACTGGAGTTCCTTCACTTTTATTGGCGTTAGTGTGACTTGGCAAGCCTTCATTATATTATCGCACGATGCTTTATTCGTCGTTTTTATGATACACTTGGTGGCCCAGATTACAATTCTAAAGAGTAAGGTCGAAAACATTTGTGAGGACAACAACTGCAGCAAATATCCAAAAAAATTTGAAGCTGAAATTAGAAATCGAGATTTTGATAGCTACAAATTTTTTACAAGATCTACGATTGCGGGTGTGAAACCGAAAGCGAACAACGAATACTTTTCAAATTTGAAATCCTGTATCGGATACCATCAAGAAATTATAAGGTAGCTTGGATGTTTAAAATAAATTGAGATTTATACGAATGAATAAATTACACCAACTATTTTACAGACTAGTTTCAGAATTGGAGAGTATGTTTAGCAATGTAATATTACTGCAGTTTGCTACAAGTCTTATCATCATCGGCTTGACAGGTTTTCAAGTAACTGTGGTACGTATTTATAATATATAAAAATAATCCGCAAACATTTTCATCGCTAATTGTACTGAATTATGTAATTGACATATGTATTTGCTTATTTTTAGTCTGCCCGTAGTGGTCGGTTTCTACCAATGGCAGGTTACCTTTGTTGTATTCTACTTGAATTATTATTGTACTGTTGGTACGGTAACGAGATTATTATACAGGTGAAGTATTTTATAGTTGTTTTAATTTCTTGTATACAAATTTTGAAATGACTGATTCGTCTGTCGTTCAATTAATTAGAGTGAAAGCCTCAGGATTTCAGCGTATACTTGCAACTGGTATCAAAGAGAGTTAAAATTTTGCAAAATTTTGAAAATCTTCATGGCCAGAACTCAAAAACCGCTGGTTCTTACGGCTGGAAGGTTTGCCGATTTGTCTCTGGAGACCTTCGGTCTAGTAAGTGTCATAGTTATTGCTACAGATATATTTACAGTCTTTCAAGCCAAAGCTGTAGATCATCTCAAAAATTTTGTATGATCTATGAGCTTGGCAGGTAGACAAAAATCAATGGCAAAAAAAGAAAGAAAATCAGGTATGAAATCGTAGCGTAGAACAAATAGTTTGTCGGTCGTAAGCATTCCGAAAAAATATTTAACACCTTGACGTTAGTCAATTCGCAATCGAGGAATATAAAAGGCAAGTAGTATTTTGATAACGCGAAAAAATTGATTGGTAAAACACTTGGCTGTAGGTTTCGACTAGGCTTGTATCTTATCAAAACAATTCGAACATATTTTCAGATGTGATCAAATAAGATAATATAACCATCAGCTGCTTAATCACTGCGTACTAAATTTGACCATTGTCATGATTTCGTAATTCTTGTTTTTCAAATCATGTTGTTATTCTTGTTTACAGATTCTCAGCAGAAGCTATTCATACATGGCTGTCCTAAATCAAATCAACGAATAAATTATAACACCCTGAATATTGCACCTTTAAAAAATTACACATGCGCTTCTTAGATTCTGGAGACGATGAATTCTTCTAAACGAACTTTCGGAGATCAGAAACCTTGTCAAAGTGATAAAATCCTGCACCCAGATAGCAGATGCTAAACACACCCACATACTGAACATTTTTATTCCAAGCCTCGATTTCGTCTCTTTCATATTTTCAATATGAGTCAAATGATCAAGTAATCAGATATTGAGTCACGTTCCATCGTACTCGACCCCTTGAAGTATGCAATGCTAGAAACAGCATTAATTTATCAATTAATATTAACAAATTTTTGGTAATCAGTATTCGACACGATGATATCTCTATTCGTTCGTTAATTCGAAGAAAAATCACGAGATATCAGACAAGATCAGTGCCAAATCGGCTATCGCTAAACCTTGAAATTACATTCCTAAATGATATTTCAATTATCTGTATTAGTGTTAGATGAATGACCCTGGTCAAACGTCCTTTACTAAATTCGATTAAATAATTCAATTGAATCCTTCTAATTCGTATATTAGATTTTATTCAAACAATCCACAAAATTGGCATCGTACACGATATTTAATACTGGATATCAGGACTTGATAGATCAATTATACACCCGCTGCAGTAGTGATCCAAGTGCGAAGAGCTGAGACTTTGGTATACACTCCAGGACTGCCGATAGCACCACATCCTGCTCCCCAAGAGGCAATACCAATCAATTTACCGGCATAAACTAAAGGACCACCAGTATCACCCTGAAATGTGGATGAGACGATTTATTGTGTATGTGACTTAATTGTTGTTCAGTCAATTTGGAATAAAGACATGCTATTTATCTACCGGAGCGCATGTGTCGCTATTAATTCACTTGATTAATCTGCATTTTCGATAAATGATGGTCATCAGTATCAAGTCGAACTTACAGTGCAAAATCCAGTTCCTCCTGTGGTATATCCTGCGCATAACATACGGTCGGTCACGGTATTAATCCGGCTTAAAGCGGTGGAGCAAACGGAAGTTGCAATGACGGGTACTGTCGCGATTTGTATACTACCAGCCAACGCCGTATCGCCAACCTTTTAGAACATAGAACAAAGCGGAATAATCAGTCAAAAATCTTATAGTAATTTCTTGAATGATGACATGAATGAAATGAATCGAATAAAAGACAAATCGATTAATCATACCGTGTGATATTTACATACCGTGGTAATTCCCCAACCGGAAATAGTTGCTGCAGTACCAGCTGCAACCGTTTCGTCTACACTTGGCAGAGTAACAACGGCAACATTTGTTCCAAGCACAATGGTGGTGGTAAATTTCAAGACTGCGATATCGTAGTCATATGTAGTTTGGGAATAACTGGGATGAATTGTTACAGAAGCAGCAGTGTAGACGGTACCTCCACTCCTGGTTGTGCTTCCTGCCCGGACTGTGATAGTAGATGCCGTTTTTCTGAAAAATATTTTTATAAAGTATATTGCCCGCTGAAAATTATCAAGTTAAATTATTTTTAAATATATCTAGACTCACCCATAAACACACTGTGCTGATGTTAGAGCAGCTGTAGTGCTTATGATAACAGCTCCGCATTTGAATTCATTGGAAATCCATAACCCGAGCTAAAATAAAACTTGATGTTGAATGATCGAACGAAAATATTAGTATTAGGGTAAGCTTTGAAGATGTCTTGTCACAGCTGATGGAAATGTGAGAATTAATTCTACTTCACATTCCTCAAGGGTTGTTACTGATTTTGCAATTGTATAAATACTCGAATTTAGCATCCAGCTTGGAAGTGATCATGTTCCTATACAAATTTTGAACTTTATACCTGATATGGAACCTTGCTGATGGTCGTGGTGGTGCCTCCGACTATACGACTAACATTGGCGCTGGAAACAGCTGCAAATTTATTTGTTATTTTTTAATTATTATCAAATTATCTTCACGTTTTTATTATTTTACACACATAGAAAATATTATGTTCGTAATAAATTGGTACATTTCAATTGGGTATAATGATTCGCGATATTTAAATAATTGATTTACTTACCAAGGCAGGCCAAAAAGATGAACAAGACCTTCATCATTCAGAGGTTTGTAAGTATTCAGGTTATAATTGATGATTTGATTTATATATTCTTGATATATAAAGAGAACTGGAAATACAGTTGATAACGACACGGATTTAATCTTGGAGCTTTATCTAATCTAACGATAATTCTTAATAATCATACGACTGATCAGACTTTTTTTATACTCATTAATCTGTATTATTCTTCGAATACCGACATTCTGTATCCGTTGCAAGTATCTATCTCACGCATACCTACTTCAAAGATAGTTCTCATTTTTCAGATTGACTTTTACACTGTCATTCTAAATAAGTACATTCAAAAAAGTAACACCAGTTGGAATTAAACTTCAGCTTATAAAATTCATGAGTATTTTGATTAAAAAAAAAAAGATTAATACGACATGGCTATCCATAGAATGAGAATAGGATATAAAGACTTTGAAGTAATAAGGAAACTTGTTGAAGAAGGGAATAATGTTATTTTTTAGCTGCAAAGAAATCACGTTACATGGTAATTAAAAATGATAGGATACTTCATAATTTATTTATTACGAAATGTGGGCTGAATAATTTCCCGAACATAATACAAAGATCACAAATTTAGGTTTAAACAGTGATTCGCATAATTCTTTCAGCATATTTAACAATCACACGAAGCAGCTGCAGTAGGTACGTTTAAATTGTCAAAACCTTACATTATTTAAATATAATTAAGAATTGCAAATGTACCTATTACACTACCAGCTAACTATGTACATACATACATGCAATAGGTGAACGTAAAAGTTTCGGTATATCGAGATATCGAAAAGTTATATTATTAAATACCGGGGCATTGAAATGCTTGATAAACCTCAAATGGCGATATTCCAAACAGAATATTTTCATTTAAGTATAGAAAAATTAAATTTCTAATCAATCGAAAGGGTTCGATGCATTGAAAATTCGTTTACGTCTTTACGAATCGAGCTTTATTTTACAGTATTTGACTACCTGACATAGAAATAAGATTCAGATATTTGAGCGAAAAAATTTTCTGTATCTATTATATATCATATGATATTATATGAGCGAAAATTGTTAAATAGATAAGTGCATACATGTACGTCTACTTTATTTAGGAATGATATTCACAGGATATAACAAATTTTATTTTGTTTCCATTTTTTTGTTTTTTTTTCGTTCGAAAATTTTATCTATAGTACAAAATAATTTTCTTGATATTATATTATATTATATTATATTATATGCCTTTATAATATGGATCTGGGATAGTTATTATTTCAATCTGAATTAATATGTTACAATTAATTTAAAATAAATTTATCGCTATTATATATGTAATCATTTTTTAAATATTATTATGTGTGATTGAACTTATGTATATACTATATATATATATATATATAAATCTAATTATATGTATAGAATTAAACGAATTCATATTAACTTATAAATACTATATGATATATACTGTATAGTCTTGCTATTTGATTTAGTTAATTCGTTAAATATTTACAGTTTAAACGCCTCTTTCCCCGATAATTGTTCTTAAAATGACTAGAATTTTCCAAATACTAATATACATAATACATTTAGGCTAATTAATTAAATATTAATACAAGTTCGATTACGTTCATTAATAAGATCGCTGCTTTATTGTACTATCTTACAAATAATTTCTTATAAATTAATGTTAGCGGCGATCCCTTGGTGGTAGAAACAAGAAAAAAAAAACAAAAAACAGAAAAGAAAAAAAATTCTGTACGTCAGGTAAAAGTGACTTAAAATTGACGAAAGCTCTACCATGAAAATAGGCTTCATCAACACTATCGTATCATTTTTTCTCTAAAACTTTACATAGCATTCAATTACCTATTCGATCTTCAAAGAAATCTCAACTAACATACGTATATCGAAACATATTTATTTTCAATAAATTCTCTCGTTACATACATTCGATCATACCACCATAAAATACATTCAATTTTACACAGTCACACGATTCAGCATGAACATATTTAATCATTGACTCAGTCAAATTTGATATCTAAAAACTTAGTCAGTACAATAATACGTTTCCTATACAGCACGTAAGGGTTACGAAAATACTGTAGAATACTGGAATATTATACTTTGAAGAAAATATTATTATTACTGCTATACCAAATCTCTGTATAATTTTTTTTTGCGAGAGAACCTCACGCCAAAGCTTCCACCTAGTAATGAGACCCGAAACTATCCCATGGATAAACGTGAATAGGGTTAGTGAACAATTTGATTAAAAATTGGGCATTTAGATTGAAAAATTGTATCTATCGTTGGTTAGAATGAAAATAAAAGATTTAACTTAGTTTTAGTTCAAATTATTGCACATTATTATCGCTATGGAAAGATAAATTTTCTTCAATTTTATTATGATTTACACGATTTCATGGAAATATGTTTGCCCGATGGATGTGAACGATGTTCGCAATGGAATATTTTTGAATACGATTTATTTATTAACAATATTTTTTGGATAATATTGTACGTATCATATAATTGTAGTTCAAAATGCACTGTACAATATTGCAGGAATATTATATGTGCTGTATGGATTAGGAAATTAAAGAAAACTATACCTATTAAGATTTTCCTGATACTTACTCACCGATTTTTTTTTCTTTTCTATACAAATATTATACATAGTTTCTGATAATTAGTTTTGGAATATAAAATCAGTCAAGAATTGATGACTGAAATTATAGCTAGACGTGAACATACCTGAGACTATTCCTGTTTCGAAGTTTATGAGCCCCACGCAAGTCATACAAATCAGTCATACATACTCTCCCAATTACAATCAACATACGAAATACACATAATAAATACATCATGTTCAAATTGACTTTTGCCATTCAAAATTTTGGTGCTCCAGTTTATTTTGGTTTTTGTTTTTTTGTGATTTTTTTTTTTTATCTTTGTGATTCGAAAAATGTATACTTTCTCGTAAAGCTGTACATAGATACTGAAAAGGTGACATATTCAAATTTTTGTTCCCACAAAATCATAACCGTATAAGAAAAACGTTTTGTTTTTATTATTATTATTATTATTATTATTATTATTTTTGTTTTTTTGGTGTAATTATAAATTTTCATCTGCATCCTGCATTAAAAAATTCAATTAATGACTCGTGAATGTGCCGGATTTAATTTACAACCCCGGAAGTGGTTTACAAGCAGAGTTCCTGGGCGCTGAGGTCGCTTGTGTGCTTGTGTCTTCCGGAAGCGAAGACGTAAAGCTCAGCACCGGTATTTGGTGACTTAGGGATATTTCCGAGCGCAGAGTTTCCGTTTCGGATACAACAGCTCGAGGCTGTCAGACTTCGGGCTGCAGCGTCGGTTCCGTTTGCTGGTAAACGAGGCGGTCCTCTCACCGAAACACCGCGGTAAAAGGACGCTGCTGCAGGACATCCACCCGACGCCGGGCGTCGCCAATCGTACCTTGTGAAAAAAAATCTAACATTGGAATTCATTACGTGTTCTCGGATTTTATTAATCGATTGATAAATTAAAATGGAATAATTTAACGTTGTATAAAATTAATTAAAATAAAGCAATTAAGGTGATAGAAAACAAATCCTTTAGGGATGGAAATTATGAAATTATAACATATTTAAAAACTTTTATTTTCATTTTTAATTACTTATTAAAGGTTAAAATGAAACTGGGATCTCTGTTGTGAAAAGAGTTGACTCCTCGTGGCTTCATAATTAAAAAAACAAATAGGCATATCACGTGAAGCGTCAGAGCGCTTGTGTGAAATATAAAGAGATGAGATGCAATCAAAAGATCAAAGCCTTTACCTTCCCGTATTGCTCTTTAGGAAAAGGGTATTTGATCAAGATTGTAAAGAAATTTTAATGCGAGAAAAATTCTTATTTTTATATCCGCAATGGGAGTTAAATTTATATATAAAAAACAAAACCAAAAAAAAAAACAAGAATTTTTATATACCTAAAGCGTCCCGTATTAGGATAATAAATTTTTGTATATTCCCATTATTAGCGACATTGCGAATGATTGCAAGTTGAATGGGCACAAATAATTTCTGTCCAATATTTCAGTGAAAAGATATTAGGTGGAGAAGTTGAAGCTCATTTAGTAATCAGTGTAGACAATACAAAAGAAATAAATGCTCATATACCTGATAGATGCTCTTGTTGACTGCGTTTTGTCAAGATCCAAACTATCGGTGGGAGGACTGGCTGACCATTTTCGAGATCTAAAAGGGCATCTCTGTTGAAATTCTCTCTTGAATTTTTCCTATTAAAAAGATGAAAAAAGCAATAATAAAATTCTTCTAGATAATATTTGAAAGAAATTAAAAAAAAAAAACAAATTTATTATTTCTTTTGATGAAGAAAACCATTTTAATGAAATTAATTCCGAGTAGCCGAGTCTCAGTGGTATAAATTTTATGTCTGGCTCGGTCTGGCTCTATTTTTTTATCATCTGAATTAATTAACAGCATCATCGCGCATGGAATCTCTTAGTAATTTGTTTAAAATTGGAATCTCAAACGTCAAGGATAAAATATTTTTTCATTAAATATCAGAAGGCGGGAGAATTGTTGTAAATAATCTATATCACGAGAAACCATCGTTTCCATATCGCTGGATTACAAATTAGAACAGAAAAAAATTAAGAAAAAAAAAATTAAATTTAAATTTTGACAAATAGTTTGTGGGAAAATTCCAACATCTACATGATTCATTGACATTTGAGGTAAAAGCTTTGATTAATGGTCTCGCGTTTCAAACCACGGTCACGTAACTCAATCATAAATCAAATCTACTGAAAAAAATAAAAAAAAAATTCATATTTTTACTCACGTTGTAAATTCCGTAGATGAAAGGGTTGTAACAGCTGTTAGACATTGCCAACCAATCGCAACAGAACCAAATAATGTTGATGTATCTATACCTGGAATTTTCATTAATCTTTAATTAAATTTCATAATGTGTATATACGTGCAGGTAATTTAAGAAACTAATCATTACGGATCCCGAGACATTTTTAATTGGACGTCATACATCGTTGACTCAACATATCAGTTATAACGGAGTTAACGTCAAAAATAGAATAAATTTCTCATTAATCGTATATCGCAGAGAGAAACCCGTTGGGAACAAATCTTTGTGATAAACGGCAACCACACAGAGAGTTTGTCATATCTGTTGCAAGAGTTTCTAGCTTCTGCGTTTACCCTTTGACATTTGTTCAGTCGGAACGATTGTTTCAGAAAGTTGAAGGCAGTGGGAATTTGAAACATAGAATGAAACTTCGTTTAATCAAAATTGACAAGCCCTACATTTTCGTCAGAATTCGCTATTCATAAAATCGCAACTGAATGCGTAGCTCAAGATAATTGTCTGTGAACATTCTAATCGATACCAAATAAGAAGCTTTCCAGTGTTGCCTTACGTTGGTATGTAAAATGAAGAAAAAATTTTAAAAAAATGAATAAATTTACTATAGATATTGGCGTGTTTGACGGATCGGTAGATGATCGTACAAGAAAAATGAATTTTTGTTGTAATGGAAAATTTGTGTACCTACAATACTCTGTAGATTACCTGTCAATCTACTCATTTCAAATACACCATTTTATTAGCTAGTGAAGAGGCTTAGCGAACACAACCTCTCAAAATCAATCCTTCGATTCATTCGCCGAGTAGAGGAGTTGGTAGTGGGAGCTTATACCTTGTCAATAATTGCACATATATGCTATGTGAAAGAGACGACCTTTGATACGTGGCGAAAGGCGAGCTATTCGTTTTAGGGAATCGTGTGGGTATTAACTTTCGACCAGCATCATATGAACTATGAAATATAAAAAATTCGTTGAATTTCAGAAAAAGCAATTTTCCATAAAAAGAATATACAAGGGTCTTTTCGAACCTTTTGAGGTAGGTAACGATACTGTAAAAAAAAAAAGAAAAAAAAAAAACCCCGCCGGCTATCGGTATGCAAGTTGGAATACAAAATTTATTTTTCTATCTTATTGTTCAAAAACCTTCGTATTTTTTGACACGCTAAGTTGAATTTCAGGCGCGAATTACACTCTCGAGTAAATCGAGAAAATGTATGAAAAATTTTTCACCCGTAAATACTTTCTTCTAGTCTGTATATTATATGGCATTCGTAGATACAATACATAATACACAATATTAAGGAATATTGCTTCGTACGCTAGTAGAACTAAAAGAGTATATATAATAAAAGTTTCTTGTTCTCTCAAACGAAAGACTTTCAGCAGGTATTTTGTATTTACAATTCGATGTACATTTATTTTACAATATACTTATATGGATAAGATCTCGATGTCTTATTTAGGAATATGAAGAGCTGCAATACGCGCATTTTCAGTCAACAGCTTTTTCTTAAGAGAAGAATTTTATCATAGCGTTGATATTACATTTGCAAACGATTTCTGCATTCCGAAATTCATTTCCTTTGTAGAGTTTGATGAAACGGGGCACATTTCACATACATTTTGAATTATATAAACGTAAATCTTGGAGATCGTTTTTTTTTTTTTATTTATTTTTTTTCATTTTTTTTTTTTCCACTACCTCTTTTATTACACCTTTTTATCATACCTTTCTTTCTGCGAGCTTCGTGACTGAATAAAACATACCACGATCTCACGTGTGGGGACAAAAGTAGGAAATAAAAAAAAAAAAAATATAAAAAAAAAAAAAAAACGGAACGAAAAAAACTATATGAAATAACTTGACATATATTAACATACACAGATGGAATTATGCAAATATAGGATAATTGTACGTCCTTGTAAGTAAACTGTAACCTTTATGCATATATTAACAAAATTCATTAAATCAACTCACTCGTTAATTTCTGGGTAAGTGTATTGGAGTACGTTGTAAGTCTGAAGTGGAAGCCAACATACAGCGAATAAAGCAACCACAATCACCAACATCTTGATCACCTGTAGGCAAAATAAAAAATATATATATATATATATATATATATATATATTTTTCTTCATTATTATTGCATTCAATCAATAAATGTAAATTACAATACATGGTCTACATTATTAATTTCTTAGATTTCAATGAAAGGTACATTTGGGAGTATCTATACATATATTGGGGACTTATTTCGATACTTCTAAGTTGCAATTTGTGTAAAAATAAACAGAGTTTGTTCTTATATTGCATAATTTTTTTTATTGATGCCAACATCCGTGCATAGTTACATAGTTGTTAGCAGTGATCGATGAATGTAACAAAAAAACAATATAAAAAAATAAAAAAAAAAGGAAAACTTGTTTGAAGAGTAAATTATTTTGCAGCTCACATTATATTACCGATTGAGCATTACGGTGTGTAGTGCAATAATGATATACTATTTATGTAATCCCTCAAAGCAGTTACATTTTTTCGACAATTAACCTTTCGACGTCTATATACATATATCTAGAATTGAAGGTAACATTTTTTTGTTAGTAGCTATCGATAATCATCTGTGAGTAAATAAAAGATAGTTGCCATGTATTTGTCTCAGCTGATGTAACAATCTGTATTATTCGTGCAACAATTCGTCGACTTTGGGTTACTCACAATGATAAATTGAAGGGAATATCTCTGCATTAGGGTTAACAGAAATCAAGTTGTTTTCCAAACCCCTTAGTTCCTCCACTGTTTTCAAAAATTTGTCTGTTCGGATGTGTGCTTTAGACGAAAAACTAACTCACAATCGATATTCTTTAAAGGATAGTTTATTTACGACGTTGAAATCATGGTGCTTTAAAGATATGAAGAAAACGTGACATAGCGCGTGTTTTCATAAGACAATATAGAAAATAAAATTGAAAAAAAATTTCATCTCTATTGAGAAAAGTTAAGACATGATTTTCCGCCAGTTAAAAATTTTCTATTTTCTCTCACGTCAAAGATTCTCTTCACCCGCGTTGATTTCAAGGGGTAGTTTTCAAATTGAAACTACGTGTGAGAAAAATTCCTTACTCACCAGGTTTCCCTAGGTCATGTTACCTAGTCACGGTTATCTTCAATTTATAAAATTCCGAGATTCTATATCCGAGAAAAATATTTTATATTCAAAAAATTTAACATCGGAATTATTTTCCATATCTATGATCTACCCATATAGATACTTATACACGTCTATCGATCAAAGTTTTTAGACGTCTTGTATACAACAGTTTCATCCTCCATCAAATTTGTATTTCTATGTAAATTGGAATCAGGATCTTAACGGACTCTACGAAACAATAGACAACCACAGAACCCAGCTTTGTCTATTGCAATTTCCCTTTTCCAAAGGCATTTTGGCTAGACAACACACGCTTCACCGTTCACGAACTGTTTCTAATGTGATAATCCAAGATGGATGGATAACTGCACAGCTTTGACGTAGCTTTGTCAAAGCACAGTTACTCGCGTCAAGCTGAGATTTATTTACGATGAGGTTAATTTTTTACGAGCTAATCTCATCTATAAATAATTTTATCTCTTGTACAAAAAATACATCCATTAATTTATACAGATGATTCAAATTTATGTATTTATTGATAGAATTTGGTGTACGGCATGGTCCATTTGCTATCGGAATTATTTACTGAATCTAAAGTGTTTAGCAAATCCTTCGTCTGAGATTAGTGCATCAGTCATCAATGCAATGCTATAGAATTTGCAATCGTATAACAGCTGAGTAAGCAGCATTCCGAATTGGTTGTTCAGAATTTTACAAAAGACACCAATTTTCTTTGCTACCAGTTTGCAAGATGTGACGAGTATTTCTTCGACAAGGTTTTAAAAAGAATTCCAATCCTTATCTCGGGGATTCCTTTACGGAATTTCATATTTAATTTATACCCATAGAAAATTGGGGAAAATGGGAAGAAACTCTGGGACATTCAGTAGATAAATGGTATATCGATTCATAAATAGTTATAAGTTAGTGAATATCGGTTTTCTGGAAAAAGTTATTTCAATTTTTGCTCCGCGAATTGAAATATGCAAAGCTTGAAAAATATTTTCGATACTTATAAATGAAATGTGGTTGTGCAAGGTCCGCTTCTACTTACTGCAGCGAAATCTAACGATGTCAGAAAGATATTGACTTTAGAAAAACTTGCATAAATCGTATTTTGCGAATCTGGCTCAGACCGTGAGCTGCTCTAAAACGTTTCACTTGTCATATATTTTTTTTTTCGTCTTTTGACAAACGATTCAACCATTTCTTGGAAATAGGGAAGCAATTTCTATCCTCGTTCTCGTATACTTGATATTCATGTTACATATAAAATAATGGTTATATTATTTTGTGACATTTTATTTTTGCCGAAGTATGATATTACGCTCAAATTTCATCTACGATGTTGTATACTTGATATTCATATGTTAGAGTCAAAATAATAGTAACAACTCTGCGATTTTGGGATATGAAGATAGCTATATTCTACTCTGTGGGATTTAGACTTCTGAGTTTAGTTTTCCGGGTCGTTTTAACGTTTCTTCTTATCGCAAAATCCCGTGATAAAAAAAGAAAAAGAAAAAGAAAAAAAAAAACGAACATTCTTACTTTTATGAGTAACCTGAGGTAACTGTGCAGGATTTGTGGTACTCAAAAAGGATTTCATTAACGACAGGTGTCAAAATCTTTCGACAAATTTATCGTCTCGCCACATAAAAGTATAAAGGAAAAAAAAACAAAGAAAAAAGAAAAGCACAATAAAAATCCTAATCTTGTTTCACGTTGACTATTATTAAAAAAAAAAAAGTCAATAAAAATAACCCGCCTTCCTTATTACGGCTACTATATTCAGAAAAAAGTTCGGGTTCAGGTTTTATGGCAAAAAAATAAAAAAATAAAAAAACTAGATAAATAAAAATGATAATATACCGTCGAAACATCTGCGAGACATTTAACTTACCTTTTTTTTATTCTTCATAAGATTGGCGTCGCGAGAGTCTTGTGCGTTTCCGGGTGCCCTGCTACCCCATAACCTGAGAGCCATCCGCGCATAAACGCACGAAATTACAGACAGGGGTGTGAGATACTGAAGAAAACCAAGCAAAGCTCTATACATCAGCATAGAGCTTTCGGACAAGTTTACATTCTGACAGAAAGGTTTTGGATGAAGACGGCCAGCTAAAATCAAAAAAAAAAATAAAAAATAAACTTACCTTACAATTTCGACGTTAGGTTATTAAAGGGGCCGGTTCAGCTTAGTTTGAAAAATTTGTAATGCTCTAAAATGCAAATATTTGTCAACCAAAGTTTATTTGACACAAAAACAAAATTCTCTTTTGAAAACCTTTGTCGTAAAGTTTAAGGTACGTCGTTGGTCCGATTAGAGCCGTTGAGGGCTCATTTTGTTCAGAAAAGAAATCCTCATCAAGTGAACGAAGGATTTTTATTTGTTTTTTTTTTTATAATTTCGTGTTGGCCAAGTTATTTGCAAATTAGTAACCTAAATTTTAGAAATTTTGGATAATCGACTGTAACTTTTCACATGATTATTTTTTTTACCAATCCCTCCGTTCATAAGATGTAGAATTGCTTTTCGAATAAAGCAAAACTTTGACAAGTTGAATTGGACCAACGATGTGCCTGAAACCTTACGACCAAGTTTTGTAAACCAAAATTTTTTTAGATGTGAATTAAGCTTTGATTGACAAACTAATAAATTTTTGAGCACTCCGAATTTCAAAATTCAAGCTGTACTAGCTGGTCCCCTTAAATTATTGCGATTTAATGAGGACAATTTCGCCTAATTCTCAATTCACATTGCAGCTCGAAAGGGGCTGCAATTAAACTTATCTGACAAGACAATTGAAAGTTTTGAAAAGTGTATATAGGTAATATGAAACTCCCCTCATGTACCGCAACTAAATTAATAACGGTACGTGAATGTCAAATTCACTCATATATATGCGGTAACTATAAATTGCAGATGATGTTATATAATGAACGATATATTCAATCGCTCAAAACTGAGTGTATAATAATTTTGCTCCAACAAGTTTCTATTCATTAAACTCGTAGAATACATATCTGCAGCATGTACAAATCATACACATATTTCGTTATTAGGAAATATTCTGTTCTGTTCACCAACGTGATTTTACCTGTATGAATGAATTATAGTTCTGAATTACAGAGTTATATCCATTCAAATTATCAGATGAACAACAACAAGCAATATCTAGCCTTGATTTTTAATCAACAAATTGTGATAATCTATATTCCGTATGCATCTCATGGTAGCTCGTAATTCAACCTATACAATGTGTACACAGTTAATTATCCACATATACTAATGAACTTGTCTATAAATAGAATTATGATATATATATATATATATATATATATACATATATATATATATATATATATATATATATATATATATATATATATATATATATATATATATATATATATATATATATATATATATATATAATGTATATGCACACGTGATGAGAATATTCAGCCAATGTGTAAAGGGTTCAGGTTAGAATGAAGGAAGCAGTGTGTAGTTGACAAGTAATTAATGTAATTTCTGCCGTGATAAGTCAGAAATTGGCATACCTTTGCTACCGTTAGCTCTCTTCCAATTAAATTTCATGAATATAGTTAGGTATACAAAGAAAATTAAAATTTAAACTCCATGGTAACACGTAAGTATAGTGAAGGTATTGCTATACAAATCTTCAAGTAAGCTATGAAACGATGCAAGAAACCTTGCGTTTTCATTGGTGAGAAACACACCCCTTCAAGATTACCCTATACTAAAAGTTGGCCACCCGGTGAGCACCTTAATAACTTTTAAAACTAATTTGCATAAGATTTTCACATTCTACTGAAATTTAACAAAAATTTTCGACAGTGAAATACCGCCTGTATTATGATAATACACCACATTTAATACTGAGGATACGAGAAACACCGTACATCATGAAAAAAATATCTAAAACTTCATGATTGAATCTTTATTTGCTGCAATTCGTCGAAAGGGCGAGTCGTAGCCCTAAGGCAACGATACAACCGTCTAACCAATTTCGTGGGTACTCAAAAACGTGTATTTTATTTCTTTCATCTCGCGTATATCGCCGCACTTCTCAATCGTTCAATACTACAATTCATCGAGGGGAATGACTGAGAATATTGAGACTAAAATATTGACTTAGGAAATTCGGATTTTTATTTTAAACTGAGAAAAATCTGAGTTTATTCAATTCGTAATTGTTATTCCATCGGGTAAATACGAACTCAAGAGCTTGTGGTAAATTCAATTAGTCAAAGATTCAATTTCAGCATTTGTATTCCAACTTTCTACGTATATATATATATCTATACATTTGCAAGTTGACATCGAGTTGGAAACCCACCAATTCCTCGAAGTAAGCTATACAATCAATTGAAACTAAACCATCCGCAGGTATGTACAAATACGTATTCAGGTATATATACATGAGGTTCACACTATTAGCTCCCGAAAATATTGTCTGTGAGAATCTGTCTGAAAATCTAGGTCTGGTTTCAGGACGTTAACGTAACATGTTAAGTCAGGCTAATTACCAGGAGCGCAGCTGCTCTAAACTACTATGTTCGTATATTTAATTAAATTTAATTAATACACCCTTCACGGATTGTTTTTTGGAGACATGAGCAACGTAAACACATATATAAATGTACAAGTATAATTTATCCATATAAACATAACCGAGTTTTCTCATAATTATTTTAGAGCTAGAGAACATTTGACAGAAACAAAACGACAATTTAAAATTTAAAAATCTAAAATCTGCTCGCGTCAGAAATTTGTTAATAATAATAATTTATAAAAGTGGAAACAAGAATAAAAATGCGTTACAAATTTTCCCTTGTCACTTTCGGCTAACTGACTTTTACATTTGCCGTAAAATTGGTTACCGTAAATTGGTTGCTGCAGGAACCCGAAGAAAAATGCCGCAGTGTTTCGCGATGAAAAGTATAAAATACAGACCCTGTTTACGTATAATCATTCTATACTTGATCGAGGCGTACGTGTTAAGAATACCAAAACTCGCAAAAGGGGTGAATATTTGAATAAACCCCAAAGGCTGTTTGGGTATAAATTTAGATCCGTTTCGAATTGACGATCAAAATTTTACTTTGATCGAAGACTATGAGAATCTAATTCAGCGTTTACAGAATGACGATTGATCCAATTTTACTTCATGTATTCAAAAGTCTTTGGGATGGTATTTTCTGTACTGAACAGAAATTCACACCTAACTTAAACAAAAGCATAAATTTATCTTTATGCTAATATTTTCAGGATCAAATTGGCCGTTCCTCCTTTTTTTGTTTTTATCCAAGAGTGGGAAATTTTGAAAACGCAGTGAATTGTCATAATTATTAATTAGTTTACTAATTTTTATGCAACATTATTCCCACTTGAGTTATTCGCGTTAGATAATCAAGTATAATTCAAATAAAAACAATTAATGGTAATTAAAATTAGCAATTCTTACCTCAGGTAGAGGTTTGTATGTATGTACTTCCGTATGCCTATATCTCCCTAATGTGAAAAGGGTAGGTACCTATCCGTACCCGTAACTCGAGATCATTTGAGTAAATTAAAACTCAACGTAAATAACTCACCCCCAGGGCTTTCCGGTATCATAACCACCCGCAGAGCAGCTGCCATCGGAGCAGCCAAAGCACCCCCCAAGAGCCAGATACCAGCAATTATGATTTTAGCTCGGAGTTTGCTGGGTCTTGCGCTGAAAACAGAGTTACGTACATCACTTTTAACTTTGACATTATACCTACCATTACTTATCACCGTTTTACAAACACAACATAACGAACTTAGTTTATCATTATTTTCTATCGCTATTACGGTTTGGTTTGGCGAATTCATCAATTTCGGTGAGTATCTTGCGGTCTGATTAATAACAGGGTAACTATTCGACAAACAAATTTCTAATTACTATAAACGGAATTATTAATCATACTACGATTCAACCTATTTTGATTATCGTGTTATAATATTCGCGGTATTGCGGATTTCAGTTAGTAATAACCGAATACCCATCTTTTCGTCGTTTGGCGAGGGGTTGAAAAACTGCGAAACAATAGAACAAGCTTGACTCTAAATTTAAAACCTGGGCTTTAAATTTTCCCTGGCACAAGCAGAAGTGCGTGATTATTTCTCACTTCTCTTGAAGAAAGAGAGTTAAAAAAAAAAAAGAAAAAAAATAAGGATAAAAAAAAACCAAAAAACAAAGAACGAAGTGTCCTCAATCTTCGCGTAGGAAGAGTACGTGGAATAATGAGAATCACAATTTTCACCACAGCTAAACTGTGACATGGTAATATCTATTGAAGCCAGGATGGCGTAAAATTTACTCTATTCGTAAGAATCTTATGCTCCTCTATTCAGGATGAATTTACCATTTAGTTACAGCACACTCGGGTAGACACGTATGAATGATAGGGAATGGTAACTACATGCCGTCGCGGAGGTGCAAAAATATTGATTAAAAATGATTAGAGTATATTCTAAATGATAATGTCGTCAGTGGTGTGATTCTGGTTAAGATGCCTCTCTCTCTCTCTCTCTTTCTTTCTTTTTCTCGCAGACTTACATTGCATTATGAATATTTTTTCTGATATCTTGGCATTTGTCTTCGTAGGATTTTAAATGAATTTATCGGAATATCATGACAGCTTTGAAATCCAATGTGGTAAGTCTTATTTTATTTTATTTGATTTTATTTTATTTTACTTGCTTAAAGTTGGAATATTCGACCCCTTTGTCAGGCAACAGTTAAAACGACTTTCCATCGTTAGATGAATCATTAACATTCTACGAAATATCAACGTCTGTTGTAGAATTATTTTAAATAAATGTATAGGTAATATCCAGAATTTTAGTTTCATTTTACCACGTCAAGTTTTCTTTTATATTATCCTTTGAATATTTCCGTTTGGAAATATACTGACGCAAGATATTGAAGTATCGTTATATCGGAAATTCGATATCTATAGCTCTGCCACTTTTGTTAATCGAAAAAAAAAAAAAAAACTTGAGAGGAAATGAAAGCATAGCAGAGTTGAAAAATAAAATCACTCCATATTGGTAGCGAATCTGCAACATGTCCACGGTTGTATTATGAGGATATAATTTTCATATTTATAACTGTAGTTGAAATACCGTACGAGCTTTCGTGCTGATTAAAACCTGCCTGAGTTTCTATAACCAAAAACTCAATTCTCGTACCTCTTCTCTTTGCGATATACGGCATACATTGAATTTTTTTTAACCAAACTAAATAAACTAGTACCGTTTAAAAAATCGAAATAGATTGCATTGATTATCATCCGCGGAATAACATCACATGGTTTCAAACACCGGTACTCACTTAACATTTTTCTATCGGATAAACGTCATCCGGCAAGTTAGACATGCGAGTAAATAAAAATAGATACATTTTCTAGGTCATATTGGTCTACTAGATGCAATATTGAGGAAGGATGTAACATAAGCGTTATATTTAAAGCAAATTGTAACTTACTATCCCTCGTAAAGTGAACTATAGACACAATATATTACGGTGTGTCTGACACCTCAGATATTTACTCAGTCTGTTATGAGTATCCTATAAAGTGTAAAGAGTTGGTATAATTTTTTCTGATTCTTCTTTTTTTATCCCCGTAGGTAGGTAAGTATAATGTGCTGACGTTGAATCGGAGCTACTCGCCACACCGCGCTGGGGGTATTTGTTGAATTTCTCACGAGTTATGGGAATATTTTTTATTGAAAATTATTTTACATGCTTCTTATATACAGGTTGATGAAATTTTTCATAATTTATACCTTTCCTTTCAAGCTTTAAATAAGTTTGGAGTTATTTTAACCTAAATAACAATCCGATTTGGTAACGTACTTGAAATAATTTTACAACTGTGATTTCTGGGACTCAGAAAATGACGTGTATATAATCATAACAGTGATAACGTGGCCTGGCACTTTGTTTAAGCAATAAGTTATCCGTGAATATAATTTATCGTATAAAATCGTGGAAAGTATAACCACAGCTCTTTTTGTGATGTTTAAAAATAGTTTAAAAAATCTCACGGTGTACCTATCGAACAATGAAAGTATGAAATTTAATGAATCTCTCCCTCCATGCGTTTTAATCCTCTGTAATAATCCCACAGTCCGCCTCGTTAATAATGACTGAAGTTTAACAGCAAGGACTGCTTCATTAGCCGCATGTTTTTAATCCGAATATCAAACCACAAATTATTGATGAATGAAAAACCAAATGTGAATAAAAATAGAAGAATTCGCTTGAGTTATTTATTATCGATATCCAGCTAGTCCCCTTTTATATGTAAACGGTGAAGTAATCGGGTGCAAAATTTCAACAGTAATCGCATCTGTGCTTTTATTAGTGAAACTATATAATACATTACCACGTTTTTATGGTGCCTACTTGTGCCGCCAATTTAGAAGCGAAAATCTGCCATCACATAAAAAGCATCATGATTCCTTTTTGGATCATAAATATTTATGTTTCTCACCTCCTATTTCAACCACCTTACTTCTTACAGCATGATAACATTTTACTACTATTTCTACAACTTTTGTAAGCATTGGATCATATTCACTTCAATCCAATTGCCAAAAGCTTTCTACCTTCTTATAGCGTACGTATGTATTTACGTATCACATGATACTTCACCCTACCTGATTCATATTATTTGTTTGGTTAACCTTCCTTGAGGTTCACCCCTAAATATCATCGTTTTCAAAATGCTACTAAATCGGTTACAAGCATGAAGATTTATACGTTGCTAAACTTTGGAACAAAAATTATTCCATGCTTCACGAACTGTAAATTAATTAAAATCGCCTTATATTATAGGTAAGTATATCTTTTCACCTAAATTTCCAACTTACCTCAAAGGTTTTAGAATCGCACGATGACGGTCCACAGCGATCGCTGTTAGGGTGAACACAGACACGTTCACAGAAAGTACTTGCACGAAGGGGCAAAAGGCGCACATGAAATAGGGGAGGTTCCATCTTTGCAACAACGCCGCCTGAAACTATAAAATCAACGACTTGTTTTTTTATTACTGTACTTACTTCCGCAGCCATGACACAACTATACACTCTCATGATCATAAGGTGAAATGTATAAATTCATGAGACTTCCTTTTGTTCATTTTTTGGATTTTCATGACCAACAACCTCTCGTCTTCACCAATTCATAAAAATCTTAATTACATATCGAATAGAAATTTTTCCTTACCTGAAACGGAATGGCGAAAAGACCGATAACAATATCAGCCAACGCAAGGTTTGCGATGAAACAATTTGTGACACTTTGCATACGTCTGGAAGTTGCCACAATCCACATTACCAATGCGTTTCCTACTACCGCCAATACGGAAATACTGCCATAGCAAACGCTCAGTAAAGCTATAAGACCGGCAGGCACGTCGTAAAGATCATCTGAAATGTAGAAAAGTATAAACTATTTGCATGATATTTTTCTTGTGCTTTCAGATGGAATCAATAAAATTGATTTTCAAGTTGGGGTTATATGTAGATGTGTCCAAATCTTGTTAGAGAACAAAAAAACTACGAACAATTTTAAAGTAATATATTCTGGACAAATTGTACGGAATAAAAGTAGCATGAAAACTTTTGTACATTCTACGATCAGTAGAGACCCTTTTTTTGTTACATCGAACTCTATTGGATCGTCTGTCCTTTTAGAATGTCTATACCTAGATACCCGTCGTCTGCACTACGGATTACATTTTACAGTATCGAATAGACCCACTGTGATATATCGGCAGTTCATGTCGAGACTGTTGGATATAAATCACCGATTTATATTGTATTCTGAATGATCTGAATCGATTATTTTATTGGTAAAGGTACAGGGCGTTTTATGTGAAAATTTTTACGGTTGGATTAAAAAACTCTGGCACAAGAATAGCGGATTCTTTTTTTTCAAGGGGATTCGAGTCGGATTACTTTATCGTAAAGTTTCGAGTATATTAAATGAAAAAAATTAAAACGGGACGAGCAGAATGAAAAAGATTAAATATCGATTACTCAATTATTCGTATTCATTTCTCTTGATTTCAGGATAAGATTGATGAATAAAATTAATATGATATCACGTCTTATATTTGGTGCTGATAAAATACTTACACACTTTCAAAAACGCGAACGGAATTTAATATCAGTTAATGTATAATGAATAAATTTTACAATAATAGCCTTGCTAATTAGTTTAAAGATTACCATCTTTTATAAAGGTTACCGTATTCGTCGTAAGTAGATCCATTCTCGTAGGTCCAAAAGGTCGCATTGAATCTAGATAGCCGGCCCCCATCCGGCCCGCCATCCTCTGCCGACCACGACACGTTCTGCATTCTATTCCGGTCTCGAAATCTGAAACGAAAATTATATAGTAACAGAAATAGATGAATCTTCGTATATACATATATACCTATACGTAGAACACTGGCGGGTTATTTTGGGCAGAAAACAAAAACAAAACAAAAAAAGAAAAAGAAATCAGAATTAGTAGAAGTGCGGGAAAATTATACCGCGGTATATTTCCTTAGAATTTGTTGAGATTTTTTCTGGATTGGACAGAAAGGACCGCTAATGAAATAACCTGACCCATGTTCTTTCACATTCATACTACATAACTTATTGTTGAAGCAAGGGTCGTACGATATGCGATATATATTAATATGAAATCCGAGTGAAAAGAGTCACTCATGCGTCAGACATGGGAAGTTTCTGCTACGACAATTCTGACGATAAATATATACAGCAATCGTTATAGATGTGATTAAAAACTATATTTTTAACATACAGGCTATCATATGTGAAATATGCAGCATCAATTTACGCGTTGCTTGTAAAAATTCCTGCAGGTAGATGGAATCTAGGGTAAACCTAGAGTAAAGTTATCGAGAAAATAGAAAAAAAGAGTAATGATAGAATAATTAAAAAAATTGAAGTAACGTCAATATTTCGAGAGTGCTAATTATTGTGTGATTAACAAAAACGCGAAATAATCATAACTCCTTTCTGTGAAATAATTTCATTATTGCAAACCTTGTACTAAGTTGCAGTGACTGTTCAAACTTCGTGAATAACTGAATGCTTTTTGAGACTTGAGGCAAATCTTCTTCAATCTTTCCTTCATTTATCACGCTTGCTATTTTCTTTTTTGTTCTGAATTACTCTATAAAATTCGTGCGGTAGTAATTTCCTAGGCACTATGATAAAAGCACTCTGCTGTAGTTTATTTCGAGTTTCTTGGTTTTCTTTGTATGAGTCAAATTCGTGTGGATAAAATGAAACCCTGAATTTTTCAGTTAAATTATTTCCGTCTAAGTTCGTACTCGTCTTGTTATACCTAGTTACAGGGTACATGTTATGTTCTGGAATATGTGGATCTCGAGATTATCCGCGCTCTGTTTCCTTTATGTAATTCAGGGAATTACAATTTTATTTAAATTCATAAAGAAGCTAAAATTTTGGACAGTAAATCACGGCCCATCTTCTCTTTACGATCGTCATTAATTGTCTTGAATCCACAAGAAAGAAATAATTTTTATTTCTGTAGTTATACCGGGATAATGATCGAACGTTAATCCTTGCAAAAATTGAAAACCGAGGTAAAGAATTATCCTGCTCTTTTTTCACGACGTTGTACGAATTCCTACATGAATTACTCGATCGGAATGGGAACTTTGCGCATGAAAGTATTGATTAAAGTTATGAATAAAAGACTGGAATAGGTATTAATGAACAAAAAGGGCACCTAATCATCCGTTAAATGACAGCAACAGCTTATAGCGAACAACTAATCGTATAAATTGATTATTGGACGTTTGCTCTTGGCTCCATTCAACCGTTGTCGACCTTACGAAGTTCACCACATATTTTTAACGCACGTTCTGATAATGATGTGAAAATAGAGGGTCGAGGCTGGCAGTGCAGTGACAGTTAAAATACTACGTGAGGATAAAAACCACCCAATATTTCACTGAATATATCCTTGACCATTTGGAGGTGGTTAATTATGTTCTGACCCCTCGGTGGCTAATTGCAGAGGATAGCCAAAAAAAAAAAAATAATAATTTATATGTATATATTTTTTTACAGCAGTGAAATTGAAATATTAATGACAATACTTGGCATGAACTTTGTTCGTCTTTTTTTAAATTCCACCTTCGTCATGTGGTCCATGAAATTAATTGGATCGCGTCAAGTTTAGAGAATTGTGAATCATCCATGAGAACGAGTGAGCAAGAAAATTGAAAAAATAAAAGAAAAAAATAAAATCACTTTTTTTTTTCCCTTACCCCTTTGTCACTTTGTGACGTTAATTGAACCTGAATGATTCGAGAGAAATGTGAACCGCTGGGTAATAATACGGGTGCTTGACTTCGAATCCTAGTCTCATCGAAAGATAGCAGAGTAATTGCCAGAAAGCGCTGGCTCAGATTCGGTGGTCAGCTGGTTGGAAAAAAAGACATGAAGGCTTAGTGACGTAACTTATTAGCGATGGTATAACCCCGATATTTCTTTTCATGAAAGAGGACAACGGGGATGACAGCTATATCTTTCCTCGTCAATTTTCGTTATGACTTATATTCGAACCAATTTATGACTACCCACATTTTTTATCTTCGTTGATTTTGCCTCTTTTCGTTTCATTCCACGAATGTCAAAATTGTAATTACAGTGATCAAAATAATTGTAGGTATGTTGTGTAAGGTTTATTCTACAGTTCAGTTAAAAAGTACCAAAATTGTTAATTACAGTTTCCAAACACAAATTATCATACCATTTTTTATCTTTTGTTTTTTGTTTTTTGTTTTTTTTTTTCGATTTTTATCTTTCTTCTTTTGAAATAAGAGAATCAAACAACGCGTTAACGTACCGTGAAGTGAAGAGGATAAAATCCGAGTCACAAACTGCGAAGATTTTTATTGAAAGCACTCGACAATAAAACGTAATACGATACTGCCGATGGTCAATAATAACGATCAATATTATCCGGGATTGAACAAATGAGAATTTAGGAGATTGTAAGACTGCAGAGTCTTACATTAGGCTGTTATCACGTATTTTAGCAATATTGGGGATCTGGAGTATAAGCATCTCAACAATTGATGGAATCGATGTTCAAAGAGTATGTATTAGGTATATATAACTAACATTAAGCTCTGTCAACCAATAAAATTATTAATATATACTTTCGACGATTGATATTTCTGTTATAAATTTTTATCCTCAAAACGGACGTTTTAAACTCAATAACTTGTAGACAGATTAACATCAGCGATATTTTAATTTACGAATTGCGGTGGTCAATGTGTCATCGTTTATGTCGTTGAGATAGTTAACAAGGACCGCTTAAATTTATCTATTGCAAAGTGAGTTAGCAACTACTTTTAGCTAAATAAAAAATAAAAAATATATACATGACTAAGTAACTAGGTATATAACTTAAATATTTTGTTCGTTATTTTGATAAACAAAAAATCGACGATCCATGAATTATGGATAAAACTCAATTACACATCTTATTCGACGCACCTTGTACGTTACTACGGTTTATAATATTCGATGTGATCTCGTTATGAGTGTATAATTTAGAAGCTCATCGTGAAAACCACGAGGATTAAGTTTATTAATAGATCGGTGTTGAACGAAGCATTGAATTTCAATCAATTAAAGGTCTGATCCCATTAGTCCGGTAGAGCAGAACAAAGCAAATATATATATATATATTTCAGGATCCACATTACAAGAGTGTGGATATTGAACGTGGAGGGCAGGTGCTAGGCTCAGCTATAATTTCGTCGTATACCCCTTTCGCCTTCGAAATAGATTAGGTTATTAGAAATTGATGAGATTTAATAAATTATGAGTAAAATTCTTCGACACGATTTAAAACTGTATATATATATAACTGTATTAAAAAATTATTTACATTTTGGTAAAAAATATTTACAAAATCTATCTCTGGCATTACGATTTTGATTTATCCAACGCTTAAACTCTGCTTTTATTACCAACACTCAACTTCAGTCACTTCGAGTTTCTAAAATCATCTCAAAGGCGTAAAGGGAACCTGGGTCATACTGGAAGTTTATTTTCTTACCTGTTTCTATTTGACGTAAGAATTTGATGATGTAAGAAAAGGTTTTCCTACCTTCATACATCTTCATCAGTAGGTATGATACTTTTCTGAATTATTATTTAATTCACTTTTATAAACTAAATTGATTCGAAGCAATTGAAATTCAAACTTTTTCCTTCCTATATACGTAATTTAACGATTGAAAAACGTACATTATTTTTATCAGATATACCAGAAACAGGATTGCAAAAAATTTCATGGGCCTTCAATTCTTAGTACCAGAGAATGTTTGAGTTTAACGATTACTGAAGAAACCACAGCTGTGGGGTAGTATAGCTTAAAGGAATATAGTTAATTAAAATCTCAGGGGAAATTCTTGAAATTTATATATAACAGTAAATTATTTGAAACGTTTACCTGAATGGCAGCAAAATATTTCGAGACTAAAATACCATATTAACGTTTACCTAAATCCTTTACACGTTTATTAGATACTCTGACTGATTAATTCTTGCAGTACGAATGATCATATATTAGTGATAAAATTTTTCAAAATTATGCATAAATTATTTTGGATATAAATTACCTAACTAATGAGCTTATACTGTATCAAAACCATAATCTATATCAGTAAAACAGACAAATATCAAAGACTATTTTCATCAAATGAAAGATTGAAGAACACCTATAAAAAAAACTATTTGGCTGGCGAAAAACTGTCGTCCAGATAAACGTAAGTTTATTTTTAGTTACAAATTCTGGCGACTTTCCATTGAAACTTGAATTTCATAACGTTCTTCTTTACCTATCTATATGTATTCTTTTGTTTCATAGAAATCTGAATCACCTGATATTAGGAAGTTACGGTTTGTTGTCTTCAATACGTTCCGGTTCAATAAATTGACATTCGGTCTATCTTACAAAATTTATTACAATCTGATATCTCAGCTTGCAGCCTGGTGCACTTCCTGCACTCCTTCTTCTTCAATTGGATTCAATTATTTAACAGGACCAAGTGTGACAATATTTCTTGTAACATACTACTGAAATTACATACATCGGTATGACTTGGGCCATGTTCAGGTTCTTGCATTCTTCCAGTTAGCAAAGGGGGTAAAATTATTTTTGAAAGTCACTCTACTACCATAATCATATTTTCAAACCACGAACTCGCGTCTTACTCAATCATTATAATACATAGTTGAATATTTCAACCGCGATTCATGAATCTCAATCCATTATCTACACCATCTTAACCCTTCGCGGTCATCCAGGTTAAATTTCACCCAGGCATTAATTTGTCAAAAGTTGTTTTTCTTGATAAATTGACCTACTTACGATTTTTTGTTTTTTCTTTTTTTTTTCTGAACATGTTGTCATTCGAATTTTGATAGACAAACTTTTGCTACATATTTCAGAATGTTCAAAGTATATTCCAGAATTTTTGTTGTTCATAATCGGACTGATAGTTTTCACACATCCACCATTTGAAATTTAACTGGGTTAATTTCACCCAGTGTAATTATCACCGTGTTATTCTATATAGAAGTGTATCAACGAAGGGTTAAACTAGTAGACAAACGTGCGCTGACATGGAACGCACAAGACAAACACTGATTAGATATACAATACCTAATGGTTTCATAAAGGCTACTGTTATCCTTGATCTCCAGCCAGATCTAAGCAGTTTTTATAGTAACTGAATTTTTTTGTTTTTTATTTTTTCAAATGTTCGTAATACAAGTCCTTAGGGCCTAGCACCGTTTTTACATACATATATATGTATAATATACATATACCTACATATTTTTCAATTACAGACTCCAAAAATATGCGGTTAATGGTCATGTATGTACATACAAGCTTTTTATAATAAATGTATGTCATATTATGTATATACATCTACAGTTCAACATCGTTAGTGGCTATAACGAGTAGCTTAGTGTATATACCATAAATACGTTAGATATGTACTACATACATAAATACCTACCTACCTATATCCATTGATAGAACATCAAAGATGAATTTGGTACGTACCAGGCCATTAGATTAGCCCGTTTCAGTAACGTAAGCAATCGTAAGAGTATTAGATTCGTTATACCAAAATGTATATCCATTGGTAAATAATCCAGTTCAATATGATTATGGTTAATAATTAACCATATCCTTTTCACTGTCCGATATGAAATTCCTGTGGGAATATGATGCTGTTACATATGCGATATCGACTGTTATAATAATCATAAAGTAATGACGATTTCTGATATTCTCTATTGGACTCTGCTTTGAGCTGGAACCATAATGAATATTTGATTATTGAGCAACTCACAAGAAGTGGTAGAAGATAATCGCATTTTGACATGCGAGTCAATCCACTGTCTATGATGGGTCATTATCGTTGTATTAATGTAGCTGTTACATCGTTAACAGAATTGTTACAATTACAAGAACCTAAGTACCTAAGTTACTACATGCCTGGCAGACCTCACTTATCTCGATCCGCCAAAAGAAGATTAAACCCTTCTTTTACGACGGAATCTGTTGTCCTAGTCGTAATCTGTGTAAGCATGACCTAAAACCTAGTTATCATGAGTGTGTATGTAATCAAGTGAATTTAGATTGGGCTGGGCGTGATAATGAGCCCGAGTTCCTTCGAACGAGAATCAACGTACTCGAAGGTATTTTTAAAATATTTACAAAGTAATTTACAAAAATTTTTCTATTTGAATTCTGGAATCAGATTTTTATCGATTTATCTCTAGAATTACCGAAAAAATCTTTGCTCCCATTAAATGATGTCAAAATTCACCAAAAATCTTCTCGAATGTAAACAGCGTGAACTATATTTATAATAAAGAGAATTTTTGGGCTGATATGTTTGTAAGTACCAATCTCTTAAGCTCATACGATATATGTGCGAATATTTCGAAAGCTGGTGGCTTCAACGAATCTGGGTCTTGTTAATCGCAAGGGCGACAGATGACAGCTTTATAAAACGAGGGTTGCTCCTACCTTATTCTGACACTAATTCCTAAACACGAGTGACAAGCTCTGGTATCACTGTTATAAAAATATCGTGAGTATAATGGGGGATCGCACTTCATTGACTGGCTTGAACGTACCTGATGCGATGCAGACAGATGAGATGCCGAAAGCTTCAAAGATCGTTTTCGCAATATTCGACATAACGACGTTAAGTCAGGAAATATATTTTACGTAAAAAGTGTTTCATAAGCGATAAAGATCACACTAAGCTTTTATCCAGATTTAATAAAGGAACTGCTGTTCTATTTGGAGCTAATGACATGTCGATGTAACATGTGTTGCATAATATGTGTGACTAGTAAACTCCAAAATCTTAAACATCATTTAGAAAGTCAATAAGCTACACCAACTATTGTTCAAGGAAAACGATTCTTCGATTTTTTGATTCAATTGGTGGTCTAATAAATCTATAATAACAGCTGATTAACCTAATCCATTTATGTAGATAAGAGAAAATTAAGTTTCTGAATGGTACATACGATTATTGGAGAGTAGGTATAGGTGTACAACAAACGGAAGTATGAATGGGCAGATAAGATGATAAAATCTGAATTTTTGATGGTTTTTATTCACGAGTTGAGTCAGGCGAGAATAAACGGAAGAATGAACCTTTTGGTTCAATTGCGCATTGAGTTATGAAAAGTAATTAACAAAATAATTATCTTGGCTGTTGATTTAAATTTGTAATTAAAATTTGTGTAAAATTTTTGGAAAACAGTTTGAATTTTAACAGTACTTGGATTTATAAACATAAACATCTTCAAGTTAATGTATAATTGTAAGACAAAATTATACGAGACACAAATAAAGATTTGACCAGACGTCTAAGGATTTGACGATAAAAAAAATTTTTATCGTCATTTGGCTCTACGTCAAAATATTTTGAAATAAAAATTTTACGAACTACGCATCTGCAATCGTGGATATATTTTCGTTAGAATTTAGTTTTTTTTTTTTGTTTTTGTCTTATATGTATATATACATATATCAATGTCCAGTAGTACTGCGGAGGGAGTCTGCCGTACTACCTATACCTATAAAAGCAAAATAAAATAAAATTTCGACTCTTTATAAATCTGTTGAAAAAACAAACCTCCAAAAATCTTAGACATATGAGAAAAACCTTCCTTAGCTGTAGTCTGTAAGCCTCGATATATTTCTTGGTCGATTTTTTGTAGAGCGTACAATTTTGAACAACAGTACTCATGCAGAATTTTTCTAAGTAGATTAATTTTCAAGATATAAAAATTGAAAAGTTCCACAAGACAATTTCTCATGTTATTTAGATGGGAAATAGACAATCGCGATGAGGCACCTCTTAATATTAATATTAAGAGCTCAAATTTTGCCAGCATTTTTTTTTTTCGTCATTTGGAATAATATTTTTGACTAAGCTTTGAAGATGAAAAATAGTTGATTTTTTTGAAGTGGTCTAATGTAACATACGAACTTATTTTTCATTATTTACCCAACTTTGTCTCGACTAGTCTGAATCGATATCCTTACGTGTCACCTTTTGATTCAATTTTCCATTGTCAGCTTATTTTCCATTGAATATTTTTTTGCCAAATCACTTTTCAGAGCGACCACAGAAAGAACCTATATTCCAACTTTGGTCTAACCTGATCCCTTGGGGTTATAGTCTCATTTTAAAAGCGTAAAACAAGTGCTCGGTTATTCAATTGGATATCTCATCCCATACCCAATATACCAAAGTCTTATTCCTCTAGTCTCCACAAAAGTTGAATGATACTCCGTGAAAGATTGGAAATCTGCTTGTTCAAAGGATCGCTGGGACCCGTTTGCGGAAGTAGGCAACAAAATTTGCTGACACTCTCCAAGGACGAAGAATATGAAATTGCATCATTTTTTTTTCGCTTCTTAAACAAAATTTTAAATTTCTTTATCGGCGAGATTATTTAATGAATATTCACATTTTGTGAGGTTAGTTAAATTAATTCAAACGGTATTTAGTCTTGATTCGGTTCAGTTGAAGAGGGCTATAGAAACAAACGGGGTAACTGATTCTATCGTAAATCGTGAGAGTGATCGATAGTCCAAGAGCTTAGCCACAACAAGTGGTCATCAAATATCCGCAACCACAGAACTGGGACCTTTCATCCACACCATTAACAAAATCCAGGGTTTAAAGAGACTTTAAAGCATGAAAACTGCACAATCCTTACACTCTCTAAGCGATAATGAGTCTGATGTGACGATGAAGAAGGAACAAAGGTATTAATGGGATTAACGACAACTATACTGCGAGGTTTCGCTTATCCTCGTATTTCTAGGGGTGGCTAATCTTGACTGTTCCCCATTACAGAATGTGATGTGAGATATTATCATGTTCATTTATTTTGTTCAAACTCTTGATGGGTACCAAACTCCATCTACATATCCCCACCAAAAATGGTATGTAATTACAACGTGAGGAATGCCTCTTTAATTGATGATAAATTTATATTACAGTTTATAACAAGCTTCGCTAAAGCCAGCTCACTTTCTCGAATTAGGTAGCAATTATATGGTGCTGGTAAAATTTCATACTCTCGCCTTATATTTCATTATGTTTTGGTTTATTTTGAAAAATTACTTTATCATCGATCAAGTCACGTTTTGTTAGATTCATAGTTTTCAATTTTTGACTGGCACAGGAAAGAATTTTCCATTCTTTCAAAGGAACAAAGTTATTCCAGTTCGTAATTCCAAAACAAGCAAATAGAGAAAATGAAAAAAAAATAAGTGCGAAAAGCTATGATAGCCAAATATTTAGGCAATTAACCAACATGATAGTAAAAATTATTTGACACGAATGGCGGACAATAAGATCTCGAAAGAATTGGATAACTCGGCGATGGACTCTGAAGGTAAATTTAAATTACTCAAATCTAATTTTAATGGAAGATCAAATTAGACCTCTGAAAGGTTGGCGTTGGCAGGGTCATTTTCAACACGCTTGAAAATCTCATTGACTCGACTTGATGATATCTATCTATAGCCACGTTTCAATTTTAATTACGAGTGAATTTATTACCTACCGTACTTCCCGTTGCCATTGAGGTAAAACCTGGTCGACCCTTGTCCTTTAAATCTTCAACATTCTATTAAAAACTGAGTGCGTTCACAAATACTTAGAGAAAGATGAAAATCGAGGAAACGACAAACGGCGAAAAAAGAAAATTTGAAATATAAAGTACAGAACTTATTCCTTCACCTTTGACTACAGCGACTCACGCGTTTTAGATTACACCTACTTATACGAGTAGGTCTGATGTCTGTAACCCTATATAGATTTTTCCCATTTCTACCCATACTGTCATACTGATCCACCGTAGAATCTAGTGAAAAGAAAAAAAAGAATTTTTCATATCAGTCAAACAGAATTATAAGATTGACGAAACGGAGTTAAATTTAATCCGAACTTCCGACAGTCATCATCTTGAACACACTTGAAGTCATCAGCACATCCCCCTCAAGCAAATATTATTACGTCAAAATTGAACGATCCCAAAGTTCGAGTATATATATATGTATGTATGTATGTACCTGTGTGTATATTTTCGAAAAAAAATCCTAACACACTTCGTTTATTGAAAATAATTCTGAATGTATGTATGTACGAGATGGGTTAGAGCTACGAGAGATATCTCCCTCCGCTTCGATTTACGCTTGAAATGATTTCCGATTTGAGAAAGTTTCAAGATTAGGTACAATAGCCCAAGTAACCCGAAAAGCATATTTGTATACGCCACGATATTGCATTCCATTTCCCTGAATTCTATCACCCTAGTCGATATGCTTGAGCCAAACTGTCAAACGTATAAAGCAGCTCGTAAAGGTTTCGAGTTCGCACATGAATATTATCGCGGATGATAAGATGGCTCATTATCGTTACCATTACCAGGCTCATTGCTTCCGTTACCTATTATCGTTGTTCTTATTATTATTGTAAACTGACGATATCGAGTTATTGCTGTATTAACATGAAACTTTGAAAACCTGTATTGGCAATTCTGCAATGCTCTTATTTATGCAAAAAGTAACCTAGTGCCATATATAATTACCTTCGAACTCGTTTTAATGATATACCTACCTACGTGTAAACGTTGTTTTATCGCTCTAATCTAAGTTATAGAATCAATTCATTGATTCTATAACTTGTATAACATTCCCTATCGTATAACTACCAAAATAGCTACGTGAGGTCTTTGACGTCATTCAGGACCTCTGTGCCAGTGTTTTAAATCACAGGATTTTAATCAAGCTGAAATTTCGGCTATAGATTAACTCAATTTCACCGTGCTTCAATCCCCTAGAGAGAAATGTCTGCAACTTGAGAAATATACTCGGGGAATTGCTCTTACTGGATACTAAGAAAATAATATAAAAAAAAAATAAAGTGAGATTTTCTGCAGCGCCGTGCAGATGTAGGTTTATGTAACACGATTGCAGAAATTTCGACATTTACACGTAATTATAGAACGTGCATTCAGAAACGGAGATTTGTGTAAACAGTCACTAGGTATTAGTACAGTTTGAAATTAGCGGATAAAATTTTACTCAGGTCTTGTCCATTCAGTGTGTTGAAATAGCTGGTCATAATCTTAGTTTATTGAAACTATTTGCAGAGGTGTTGATCACGTTCATTTAAATTTCTGATCGCGTTTTGTAGTACGTACTAGATATAACAAAGAAAGTCTAAAATCAGCAAAGGAAAAGCGAATAGAAGTTAGATTGAATATCATTAATTACAAATTTTAATTAAATGATGTGTATATACATATTTTTAAGAAAAATTATGATTTATTACCGGGACTATAAAAAGAAGAAATATGAAAACAATGTGAAGCCGCACAAAGATGAGGATTCCAAAAATCAATAAACCTGCGAACCCATCACAGATACACCTTTTCATTATTCGTATATATTTTTATCCAAACACAAGGAATCTCTTCCATTCACAAACTCAGACTCATGTTAGTCACACATGGAGCGTGGGTGGGTTTGGCGAGAAAAATAACCATGTTTCTTTTCAACGAGATGAATCTGCTCCGGCTTACCGATTCCCGTGTAACGCATCTTCCGTACATCACCGTAAAGAAAATGAAAAATAGATACGTACATTAAAATTTATTTATTATAACTCGTTGAAGAACAAACGTGAAATTATACATACATATGGTTGAGTATGAATTAATTTTCTCTGTAAAAATACGAGTTCATTTTATCATATATTTTATTCTATATTCAGTCATACAGCGCCTTATCAATGTAGTTAGGTAGGTAGACGATATTTCATGAGCAAAATAATTTTTTACTTGTATATTTGTTTCGGATATCATATAATATTATCGATTTCTCATTCCATCGGTTTCCCCTGCCTTAGGGGATCGTGTTTGATAAATTTTGCTTTGATTGCTACTTTTGTCACTTCAGTTATAATAAACTTCGTATTTTCCAATCATTGTAGATTCAGTAGCAAAAAAAATTACTCTTCAATATTAATTTATACCTACCCAATGGAATTTTTATTAAAGAAATAAATTTTTCGATTTCTCTGTTTCTCGAGAAAAAAAATAAATAAACCTCAGTTTTTATTCTTCAATCACATTTCTCCAATGATTGATAAACCCCGCGACGCGACGTGTTATGACAACGTCAATAATCAATAGGTGGTAAAACAACTATGTTCCAAAAGAAATTGCCTAATTTTTCAAACCAGTGAACAAATTCTCATTAAATTGACACACGCTTTTAAATTAATACGAAAACGGAACAGGACGATATTATTGTATTGATTGATCATTAGATTAGTAATTAATGTGAAAATAATTATCAATGTCATAGTTTTTGACTGAAATTTAACCGAATCAGATTAACTGAGATATTTTTCAAGATAAAAAAAAAAAAAAAAATGAATAAAAACGTTGTAGTTATATCAAACGAGATAAAAAAAATACTATGGTCAGCTTGTATTTTTATCTATAAATGTTTGGACTAGTCCTGTCAAATTTACGACATGTTTAGATTGTTGCTCAATATTGGGTTAAATTGCTGCAGCATTTTGCGCCCGTACGTCCATCTGCTCGCAGATCCCACATGTGTGTATTAAACATATATAAGGATATACTTACAGAGAATAATTTTCGAATTCAACGGTCCCAGCTGTTTGCGTATAATAAGAATCTGAGAATGGGTTTCCTTATCTCTGATTTATTTTTGTTCATTTTGTGAGATTCCTATAGAAGTGCTTAACCGTTCTGAACGAAAAGAAATGACTTTTGAAATTCCAGTGGAAGAATTTCGACGAGTTTTTTTCGCCTTTGACCCCGATTTTATCGCAAGAGTTTAAACATTCTTGAGCACGAGCATTCGTCAGATCTGAAAAACTTATACCTTTGACCGATGTTTTTTTTATTAATATTTCGAAAACACGCTCCAGTATTTTAAGTAAATTGCAATCAGGGCCTGTATAAACGTGATGATTTTTATTCGAGTAAAAATGACGTGTATCGTTTAAAAGTTGAAAGCTGCACTCACGAAGTAAATAAACCACTTAAAAAAATGTATTTTTAATATCACGATCTACCGTAAATGTGCAGCCTTGGTTTAAGCTGTCCCATCAACGATTCGAGCTTACAGATAAAATAAATATATTAAAAAAAAAAATGAAAAAATTTTGAAATTTTTTCAAAAAATATGTGAATTTTATACAGTTATCCGTTGCTTTTAGATCAACATTTTTACTCATTTCATCTTTGTTGTTTATAAAATATACGTGCAAGTCGTTATCTCCGAAGGACCTTCACCTGTCAAACACGAAGTTTACGTAGCCTATAAAATATCGAAATAATAAAAAAAAAAAAAAATAACCATCAAAGCTGCACCAGAAGCAAAGTTTTCTACAACGATTATTATTATGATGAATTTTTTATTTTATTTTTTTTTTATTATGTTTCTCAAAACATCTTCTCATCTGAAAATAATTAATCTCGATCAGATCGAATAATCTCGGAAGATTCCTATGCAAATTAACGTGAATAGTGACTAACTGTCTTTCCCGTTCTAATTTTGAAATATCAAAATTGAAATTTTTCTCATGTAATTTTCAATTATTCGTAGATCGAAACGTACGAGATTTACTTCATCGGGTCACGAATGACCAATTTCAACTAGAAACAAAGTTAACATCTTTGTTTGATGTCTATAAATTTGATAGTTTACAACATCTAGAATTGCTATCCAAAATAGTTACGAAATGGAACGATATGTATTAGATTTAGTGACCCTGAGGTTTCGGTTCTCGGTGTACTGGTGAGCCGGTTATATCCACCAGACGCAAACTTTCTGCATATTAATGATCATGCTCTGGGGAATAGATGTGTAAGGGTTATAAAACCTGCCGTTGACAGTCTCTCATTAAAAGTTGATTCGCCAAATTTGTAGATGAACATTATGGGTCTAACAAAAAGTCGTGTAATATACGCACCTAAGTATAAGTTTGAAAAATATTTTTCAATTTCTGATCACCCCACATGGTTTCATATTAAAGTCAAGTTACCTTTTTTCTGGTTACTCATGATACTAAATTTCGATGACTTATTAATGTACGGAAAAAAAATCTTTGCCACTTTTAAGAAGAATCGCGGTGCTATTAGCATGTAGATATATCATGGGGCAATAATGTTCAGCAGTAATAGAATTTCAGTATCCCAGTGAACAATTTTTTTTTTTTTCCATTTGTCTTGATTTTATTTGGATTTCTTATACGAGCGTGGAATGTAACAATAGTGCAATTATAACGCTTACACGAGAATATCCCAACGCTAAAGTATTTCGAAGTTATTTGCCAAGCTGAGCGAGATCAGGTGGTGCTGAATTTTTTTCTTATTTAATAAGATGGTAAACACATGGGTATAGATATTACTTTCGATATAGAAAAAAAAAAAAAAAACGGGGAAAAAAAACAAGTACAGTTTAGGTTCAAGTTTTTTCCCTAAAGTATTTATGAATTTTTGTATTAATTTTCATAATGTGGTAACATCTCATCGTTTCACATTTTCTCCACTCGATTTTATCATTTTTCACTTTTAAATTTCGTCGTCTATCGCCCGTCCATAAAATAGATAAAATTATTCGTTTACTCCGCATACTCCAAAAAAAAAAAAAGAAAAATTAAAAACCATTCTTCACTCCATAGTTTGACACATAGAATACTCGATGTTAAATTGCCAACGATATGTGACGTACGACGATTAATAGTAAGATTTTTTGCTCTAACGTTCTATAAAAGGAAGCGGATTCAAAAGATCTGCGGGTCATCGTATACATTCTACATATACATATACGTAGTTACAATTCTCGATTTCAGTTGAATGACACATGTCTAATCGAGCGTCCCCAACGCAGAATATGTTTTATTTTATTTTTTTTATACATACCTACTACACAATGAATGAACCTGAAAGTATGATACCCAAACGCCCCATAAATTACAATCTTCTTACGAAAATAGATTCACAAAATCTGAAAGAGAAGAAAATATTTTTAAACCAATCCATACTTTTTTTTTTTTGCCACTGAATTTCTTATCATCCTTTAATCTTCGATGACTTTCACATCATTTTACCACACTACAGGTACTATAAACTTTCGGAATTTATATATCTGTTACGTAAGTATTATGGATTCAGCATAAAGCACGGATTCGTATTACACGTGTTCAGAGATCGTGCCTATTTCTTTTTTGTTTTTGGGATAGGCAAAAACTTTTTTTTCTTTGTGTAAATTAATTATAAACTACGACTTATCTTCCTTTCAACATGTGAGTAGTCTGTACAGTAAACATTATAAATTTAAATATCTGTTAGTGTTAATGATGTCTATAACTCAACTGGACTTAGTGACAAATAATAGCGTATATATATATATATATATATATATATATATATATATATATATATATATATATATATATATATATATATATATATATATATATATATATATATATATATATATATATATATATATATATATATATATATATATATATATATATATATATATCTATAGTTTTTAGTTGACTTACAAGGCAGTTAACACCTTAAAATTTTGACATCTGTCGTGTATATCACATGAATCTCATAATTGTCTAAGCTAATAAATCTTATTTAAAGTTTTGAAATTTTGATTCAAAATTGACCAAATTATTTAATCTAACGGCAATCAAAGTTTAAGAAATTGAACAACGATTGGAATACGAGATATTTTATAAGCTTATAGCTAAAACCAAAATTAGCGATAGAAAAATTTTTTGCAACAATTTTTGTCACTAAATTAGAGTAAAGCTGGGCGATATCTTACGCCGCGGTACAGCAATCGCGAGAATTCTTTACCAAACAAAAGAGTAACGCACCGTACTGGAAGACGATGGGTGAGGTGAGGTTGGAAAGCTCTTTTGGTTGGGTAAATTCAAATAACAATGCCTGCTGTTTTTCCCTTTTTTGGTACAGTGCACAAAGTTATTTCCAAAAATTGTCCAATACGTCTTGTCGTCAATGCTGCCTCCATGCCTTTTAGCCAACCAACATTATGCGTGAGCTTTAATTTAACTCTGAAATTGAACAACCCTTTCAACCAATTATAGTGTATGTCATATTACGACCACATTATATAGGCATTGTTAATCCCACGGATAAATCCTTTTGGCTAAGGCTCGCTTCTGTTCTCTGATTTTCAAATTGCAGAATCTACACGTCGTATGTACGCTCGGATCTGTGAGAAACTGAAATTATTCAGTAAATCAAGTGTATAGCCATTTCTTACGATAGAATCATCCGCAGCCACAGTCTGTGCTTTTTATTTGTTCGAAAAGCAATTTCGATTTCATGGAACATAAAGAAGTAACATTTCGTTAATTATCAGTGAAATGAATTTCATCTGATTGAAAAAATATTTTCTTTATATATAATGGATGTGGATGTAGATTAGTTTTAGAAAAATATGAACAACAAAAGTAAAATAAATAAATAATAAAAAGTAAAACAGGTTTCAAATGTCCTGTGATTTTCTACATCTACGAACGTGAGCTTTTACGTATGTATGTATATGCATATACCTACTTATGCAGAAAGATCAAATATAACAGGGAATAAAAACATAATATGACCTGACTATATAGAGAATCGATTAAGTCTACTAATAGATTTCTCAATTACTTCAACTATAAATTATATTCACGTTTCGTCGATCATATATAGAGAAAAGAAATAACCAACCTTGAAACCAATTGATATCGATTAGGTATATGTGGGTATGTAGCGAATCGTTTACTTTTTCTGTAACATCGACGAAAATAATTTTTTTCCCTGAACTAAAAATTCGTATGAGCGTGATACTGTACTGGAATTTTACCTGTATGTATATACTATAGTATATTATCCAGAGTTAAATTTAAATACTAAAAGTGGAGAATCGTGTAGGTATATATGTATATATAGTATATAATAGGATATTTATCGAATCAGTAACGGTGATATCCGATCTGGTGAATAACAGAACGTGTTATATTATTTTTACTTGTTTTCAAATCTTGCTTAAGAAACAATTCCTGAAACAACATTGATCCGAGAAAACATTTGTCGAAACGTGTAAATTTGTTTACGGGTAAAAAGAACACTGACTAAACATTATTATTATACCTACATACGTGCATTAATGTAAATAACCGAATATACCTATACTAACGACTCGTTGCACACAATCTAATTGTTTATCCATCGTCTAAACTCACAATCAGATTACGAAAAAATCACACGGATTATAAGCATATAAAGATAATGAGACTAAATATTCTTCAGATTTTATATCGATTGAACTTATACGTATTCGGAATGACGTCCAGTACAGGAAGTCAAGTAGGATTACTGGTTCTATTTGTATAGCTAACTATAGGAATAGTGAATTATAAATGATTGACAGAGAGAAAGAGAGAGAGAGAGAGAGAAAAAACGATGGGAAACAAGTTTAACCTATTACAAAGTTATCGTTTAAGCATATAGTTTATACACTAACCTGTTTAAAATCCAATCAAGATCGTATTTCAGTAATAAAGTTCAAGGTTTCACAGTCGACTGGGGTTAAATGACAAGACGTTTCGTGGGATCGAATAAATCAAGTCTTGAGCGAATTAATTCCATTTCGGTCGACGCGTAATTTTGTTAATTCATTTGCATTATTAATCAGCTAAAGAATTCTTACCACTTTATTTCGATCGATCCTCAATTTCATTAATTACCACACCTACACTCTGTATTATGTTTATTTCAATTTACAACATATCTACTCGTAATTTGAAAGGTTAGGTTTAGAAACCGATTGTTTTAAAAATTGCCTTATTAAATCGATAAAGAAATGAAATAATATCAATAAGCAACGAGGACGAGAGCAAGAAATATCAATATTATAGACATGAATTTAATCAATCAGTAAATTGATTGAGAAACGTGATTAGGGTGACTTATACATATATCGGTAAATTTTTTATTCCACTTGAATGTATGGACTACAGTTAGGGATAGCCAGTGATAAAAAATTCGAAAGGCATAATCGAGAAAACATTAAACAGATTAGAAAAAACGACAAAGAGGATTAATGTTTGAAGTACGTACAGTGTATAAGCGAACGTATTACTGCAGGATTCTGTGATCAATGTATGGATCACATATTTGCAATAAATTGCGGTAAATCATCGATATCTAACTACCGCAGAATCAAGTATACTGGTAAATATTTGATTTATGTTGTATAACGTACGCATTATAATCCGGATTATCAGCAAGAAATATAGCTATTAATTTTCCTGATAGAAAATTGAGATGATAGCGAGGTAGGAGGGACTGAACAAATCCTGATTAGACACAACTTTGCACTTTACATTAGTTTAGAACAACTTTAATGAAAAAAATTATGCCGTTAATTGAGATTACTTAATGAACTCTATTACTTAATTCAAAGATTACAACGTGTAGAATATCGAAGCATATCCTAGTGCTTTTTGCAATTGTTGGAATAAATTTCCTGCATCAAGAAGTAGAATGAAAAATTTTTAATATCATTCAGAGTTAGTTAATTGGTTTAAATTAAATAAGATACAGCCTAAGTATGATTTGTTAATAAAATAGTTATAATATATCTCGATTAAATTTGTGGGTGGTTTTAACAGCTCATAGTTTACAGATGAAAAAATACTATGCAATAACAAACTCGAAATTGTAGACCGGGTAGTTTTACGTTAGGCGTATGCTTGCATACGCCTCTCTAAAAATTGTTTCTAAATATGATCAGTAATGAAATTTAATGAGGTGACTTACCCAATTAGGACATGGCCGTTAATTTCACATAACCGTCAACGATCACAACATCAGTTATATATACATATATTCAATTTACACTAGATTTTACACCAATTAATAGAAATAATTTTCGACTCTTCTCATGTGTTTCTTATTCCTCCCCCCCCCCCAAAAAAAAAAAAAAAATTGTCACTTTAAAAATCCTTCGCTTCACTTTTTCTATTACTTATTTTTTTGTTTTAACTTTCGTCAGTTTTATTATTTTTTTGGTAACTAGCCACTTACTCTACTTCACGTATTAAATCAAGTTCAATTATTTGGCAACAGGATAATAGCACACACGCGTTATCACACACGTATCTATCTTCATGCACAATGAATTATTATACTCTAAGTTTAGTATTGAAATTCTGCAACAACTTATTGTGTATACGAAATTGACAATTATTGTATTAAAATAATCGAATTCTCATGGAATTTTATCCTACGATTAAAATTTAACTGATCATCGAGGATAATGTATCGTTCATTGATTATTTTACCGTATCTAGTCGTATAGACCCGTCGACTAAGGTAATGAAATTTGAATTCAATTGCTCTTTTGAGGAGGGTTACTGAACTTGCATTCACCTTTATGCTTTTCCCAAATCATACGGATCGGTGAATGTGGTCAGAATTGTTACTATTCTAAAAAAGATCCGTGAAAAGTTAGCTGGAGTGTCTCTTTCAACGATATACAATATGGTCTGAAGAGAGGTCGAGAGTGAAGCATGTATTGTTGGCTACTCTTCAAACGTTATCAATAGACAATCTTGACCCTATTTTTTCAATCGTTATAATAAGACAGTTATAAATAATTGTCACGAAACGTGGAAAAATAAAAAAAAAATAGTTTTGAACGAATTTTTTTAACAGAAAGAAACAACCTGTAGCACTTTTTTTTTTGTTTTTTTTTGTTTTAATGGATATTTCAAAGTTTTGACACAAGTAAAGTTTAAATATTAGATTTTTAAGATTCTTTCGAGTCTTTTATTGCACTTTTTCTTCTGTACTTTGAATTAATGATCTTTTTTAGAACCATCCAATTTTAGTGATCGTGGTTAGACTGGCCGTGATACCAAAGTGCACAACTTGACATTCCTAATTGTCAACTTCAGTCCGGTTCACTCTTCACATTAACGAACTGCGATTAAGTTTCGAAAGAAAAGACAAGAAATAAAATAAAAAATGGAATCGTAGTAGTTTTGAAAAATATCTTAAAATTAAAATTAACAGACTTTTTTTTCTCACTTGTTTGAAATTCGTAATTCGCGGTCTTCACTTTGTCCATAATTTAACACTCGGAGATTTTCCCGTCGCTAATTTCATTTCTATATCGTATTAATTCAGTCTTAATAAAATTGAAACATAATAAGATAAACTCCTTCATCCCACTGACCAATGTCCACTCGATCCTAATTAATATCGAAAATATTTTTAATAAACCATATCGAATTTGATCTCCGATTTAGGGTATCGGCGATACGCGCGTTACAATTTCGATTATATTAAGACAACAACAAAAAATCTTCTTTAGATTCGAGCACCGCGCCAGACGGAGATTCACGGCGGAGTGCCTCTCGGAGTCGCGGGTAATCCGCGATGCGCGACTTCGCGCGAGGTCTGCGCGCGAGTCGCCCTAGAACGCACGCGACTTTACACCGTAGCCTCGAACTTGGACACAGTAGTTATATCGTCCCTTATCATCGCCTGTTTATATCGCTATCACGAAACCGACTACATTACAATTGCCACTTCGTTCTTGGCACTGACATTTTCACCCTCCCGATTATAATATCCCGTCGCGGTACATCCTGCGATTGCGCAATTTCACTATTTGTCATATCTGCTGAGCTTGATTGTAGGTACAGACTGAAATCTAGGATCAGACATTCTTATACAAAAATAACCACTTATCAAACCGTAAAAAAAGAAAAATAAGAAGAAATAACTTGCACTTGAAAATTTGACTATAATTTGAATATGATATTATACCGGAGACGAAAAAACGAAGACGACTGCGGTTTGGATAAAGATTAGACGAAAATGATCGAGGGCATAATGTGAAATGTTTTACGTATAACGGGGCTTATATATATGTGGAGGAGTAATATCCATGTGAGGAAATATCTATATATTTTTTTTTATTACAAATAACGAAAAACGAGGTAACAGACTTGGAAAAAAATATACGATAAGCAAATTTTTCGATCCTATACACACGAATGACTTTTAGAATATATTAGATTAAAATAGGTATTCGGAATTATAATGTTAACACTATATGTTGATGTTCCTGGCCTAGTCTAGCCTCGCCTTGCTTGACTCGATTACAAATTCATAGCAACTTCTTATATACTACATTGATCTGACAATAATCGAATTCTCGGATTTTAATCAGGCAATGATTATTCCGGTGTGTCCTCGACGCTGGGGATAATCGAATTTCAAATAATGAAATCGGTTTGGGATATTGTTTTTTGAAATTAGAAAAAAAAAGCGACGAAAATAAAGAAGATAATAATTATTTCTGCACAGTTATTAATCGTTAATTTCCATGAGTACACCGTACAACAGATTTCATTTATTCGTACACCGTTTTTCAATGTTAATATAAATTTCTATAGGTAGGTATATATGTTAGGAAATTTTCCTGTCAAAAGCACGGTCGAGTAATCAAATTACAAGGGTGAAAGACGCCTAATGACGAGATGGTCCTGATAAATGCGTATACGAATATGTATATTTCCTACATCCTACGTGTTACATACGTATTCGTGAAATACACAAATATGTATATGCTTTTTTGGAGAAAATTAAAGCGTGTTTAGAACTTACGCTATTATAATAACGCAAAACGACTAAATGGGATGTGAGAAAGCGTAACACGTGGGTATAACCGTTGCCATTATGAAATATCGCATATTTGCTGTCTTATTCAACTCAAATGTCACGTCAGTATAATAGTCGATATCTCCAAGTGATCAATTGACATGAAACACCAAAAATTAAGTTACGTGTCTACGGTGTTGCGTAACAGCATCGAATTTCAGAAAAAGTTAAAAGAGCCTCTCTCTCCCTGATGATGACCTACAGGTGTAAATTCATCCCGAACTTTGGTACCTTTTCAAATGCCACAAAATAATTACTTCATAAAAAAAATAAATAAAAATAAAACACACACACAATCAAATTTTTTAAATTACTAACTCACGTAGGAAATTATTGTTATTTTTATTTTTGTAAATCAGATAGTCAGTTTTCGAAGATTCAAACTTTTTCCATTTATACACTTGGACGCTGTATACTCTTCTAGACTGCGAAATATACTGTTAATTCATTTATTCAAAGAATATGGCCGAGTAGAATGTCTATAAAATGTTTTTTTTTTTTTTTTAATTTTTTTTATTTTTTATTTCTTACTGTCTGATATAGTAATTTTTACGATGTTCTTCGAGGGCACTTTTTTCCGTGATAGCTGTAATTATCATTGGTGACTCACCCAGCCGACTCTATCGTAACGTAATATATACCTACATATAGTTTTCAAATTACCTGTGTACACAGAAAAGTATAGATTCCTATATGGAAGTTAATCGCGTATTATGCCCAATTTTCGTGTGTTTTATCAAGAACTGGTATAGGTATAATCACGCATTATACTCTATGTATAATATGACTTGTCACAAAAAGAAAAAGAGAAAACGAATTTAAATAGAGAACAAATAATGACTAGCCTTAAAATTTTGGTCAAGCTCACTGAATTTAACGTCAATTTATCATCATGCCGGTTGTGTTGTGCAGGGTCAGTTAGTCCAATGTTTAAATATATTGTATACCGAAAAGTTTCCGGTTCCAAACGTGATTCGAAATATGAATTGCATAATAATCATCATTTAGTAATAATCAAAGATGTGCAACAAAACCTTTGCCTGATATGGTTCCAAAAACATACCGCAAATTAATTCGGCTAATTTATATTGAAACGCACGTAGCTTTGTAAATCCATCAATTAAAATCGCTTAATTTGAACCATATTCGAATTTATGCTTATACTAGATGGCGATCATGTAGGTAGCTACTATTTATAATTTTTTATTACGAAAACCTGCAGACATCAAATTTATAAACGTGATATGTTTATTTATTTCTTCATTTTCAAAACAGATCAGTTCCGTACCACTAAAATATAAAGTGGGATAAAATAGTGTCAAGCAACACTCAAAGAGTTATATTTATTGTGTCAAAAACGTACCATTTGCTAACGAAAAGCGAATAGAGATTTCAAAGAAGCAGAGAATTTCTTTTACATTTTTAATTAAAGCTCTGTCATAATTTTTCAACCACAGCATCAGTCATCATAGTGATTTATTACATAGGATTTTATCTGTACAGGGGATGCTAATACTTTTCTACACTAGCATTAGCAGAAATGATCAAATATTATCGTATATTTAAGTACCTATCCAAATTTTGAGTCGTATGATTCTACATCGTATTGGCTTATGGCTAAACAAGCTAATTCGCATCTCAAACAGATCTTTGTTTTAGTTAGCAGCTTGCGAATATATCTCAAAATTGTTGAGGTCAATTGCAAAAATTAGTAGTAAAAATTATCACTTCACAGTAACTGCTTGGTATAAAATAAGTGAGAATTAACAAGCTTGTGATCATTATCACTTCGTTTAAATTCTATATGTAACTTTTGACTGTGTTTTCCTCAACCTCCTTCAAACGAATTTTACTAGTTATTTGTCCTGCAAATAACAGAAGTGATACGAAAAAATATATCTCTTAATACTGTAAAAAATATTTACTCTGGATATTTTTTACGAATTATTAATTCTTCTCGTTCAAATTTAATGTAAAATTCGTTATACTATATACCTACCTGTATAACGGTTCAATAAATTATTTGTAAAAACGGCAAGACCTTATAGACATAGATTGATAATTTTCGATAAAACTCACAAAAACGTTTTACAATGGTACATTTATCTTCTCCTTCCTCCGACAAATCTTTCAACTCTGGATTTACACGGGATTTGTGCTCGGTACTAGAGCAGATATAGCTTTCTCTAAGGCAGATGAATGTGATGTGGGAAAATAAAAGCCAACGAATCTTTAGCCGATGAAATAAAAACCGCGAATGGAGATTGAGAAGAAAAGCAACGGTGGACACTGTAACATTAATAATGCAGTTCAAGTAATATTACTAAACCATGAAGACGGTATAACTTTGCACATGAAATGAAAAGAGGTATAAACGGTACGTGAACGTGAACTATATAAACCTTCTTGTATTTAATAGTGGTCATAAAAAGTTTAGCATCAAGGGGTTAATTTGAACAGGCAATCCATAATTTTATTATCTTTGAAAACCATCGTTTTCTTTATGTTCCATGTGCATGAAGTAAAAGGACTCAGGGGAACCTGAAGTCAGAAACACTACGGATTATACCTATAGAAAGTTTGAACATACAAGAGCAGAACTTAGGATCTTTGTTAAGTGGGAAGAACAAAATACAATTTAAAGTCTGAGAAGAATGGCTGATGAAGATGGCAGGTATAATTCTTAAGTTTTAAGCTCTTTGGATTTAATATATCATGAAAAATGTAACCAGCTATACGATAACGAGAATTAAAACACTGGAAATATAATTTTTTTCAATTTCTCTTTAACCTTTTTTCATTTACTTTTCTAACTCGACGATTATTAATTTAAAATCTAAAATAAGCTGATCAAAGATTAAGTTAATACCATCATAAAACATATGGGTACGCTAAACAAGCAATAGACGGGTTTAAATTAAAATTAGTAATCCGAATTTATTCTCTTTTGATGGCTATACGAACTCTTTTACAATTTTTTTCAATCAAATTAAATTATTGATATATAATCACTTTGTGGTTTAAATTTGTGGATGCCCTTGTGGTGCCGAAAATATTATATACATCTGTCCTGTGACGTATGCGAATATCAGTCGTTTTTCAATGTTCTCTTTTTTTTTCCTCAAAAATTAACATTTTTGCCTATATCATCACCTCACAAACGTTGTATTAAGTTAGTAAATTTATTACTTTTTCCCGCATCTGTTTGACTTGTGGTGTATACAAAAATTTTTACTTAGGAAAAAGATATTCAACGGTTCATCATAACTAAAATTGAATTTTTATTACACGCTCGTAAGCTCTGATAAGTTACTGACCTTCGTAATAAACCATTACAAAACCGCAGACACAGATGCAAAATAGTATTTTACAAAAAAAAAATAATTTTTTGATGCTCAATTAAAATTTATTTACTAAAATTTTGCATCGTTAATTTTTTATTTTATTTTTTTACTTATACTGTAGTGTTATCGATTCCGATAAATCCTGGAGTTTAACTTGACGGTATCATGTAAGACTAGACGTTCTCCAAACGTAACTTAAATCGTAGCTTGAGCTATACTCTTGAGTCCAGTTCATCTGCCTCTATATCAAGTTTAAACTAGCCCTCCGAAAGCCTCCAGCATCCAACGTAGAAAGTGGCTTCGTACATTTATGATAAGGGAAAATGCGACCATTCGTGGGCAGATTTCTACCAGACGACGTAGACCCTAGAAAAGCTGAGATGAAGGTCTCGAGAAAGTGGATATTATCGATATTTGCATTATACGAATGCTTTCAGATAATTATTTTAGATAATAGAAGTGAGATTGTGTCATGATGCGCAATAAATGAAATTCAACTGACAAATTACCAAATTGCAAATTACCTTGAAAAAAAATCAGGAAACCGGTTGACCTGTGTGTGGGCCAACCCTAAAACTTCCCGCTGTGTTAAATACGTTACAATTAATTGATACTATTGTGTTTATGATAAATTAAAGAAGGTTATAAGTATAATTAGTTTTCCCTATACAAATCTTTTTTACTTCAATTTCTATTCTTCGAATAACTTTGAAACCACTCGACCGATCGATTCCAAAATCCAATCAGATCTAAGTCTTGATGAACCCTTTCGATCGCCGCAACAATCATTCAAATCGGTTAATTCGTTCCAACGGTATCGTACGACAAAAAGAGAAATTTTTGTCGTGCAATATCTTTTAAACCAATCGTTCGATTTTGATGAATCTTACGGCGATCGAAAGGGCTACCCAAGACCTAAGTTTGATTAAGTTTTGAGACTAATCGCATGAACAGTTTAAGAGTTATGCTGTAAAAATATGAAAGAAAATTGTTTTTTTAATTTTTATTTCTCAAATAACTTTGAAAGTACTGGACCGATCGACTCCAAAATTTAATCAGATCTAAGTTTTCATAAACCCTTTCGATCGCCATAAGAACCATTCCGATCGGTCGATTCGTTCTAAAGATATCGTACCATAAAAATTTGTTTACACACACACACACACACACACACATACGGACGTCCATCCAAAAATAGTCAGAATAGGTTCCTAGGACCCCAAAACGCGTCGAGATCTGATGAAAGCCCGATTTTTGAAAATCGGACCGAAACCAATAACTTCCCCTTTTTGTTGGAAAATTTTCAATTTTCATTGCGGGAAGTTAAAAATCACTTCATCAACATATAAGTAACATGCCCATATGTTACACGCATCACATGCCTAGTAGAGAAATGTGAATATTTGTCAACCACAGAAAGTATGTTCCAGATTTTTGATTCCAAATCAGTTTAATGCGGATGAAATCGTCATTCCGTTTTAAACCTTTCGTGTAGGTTCAACATTAAAGAGGAACGTTTCATCTGGCTCTCTCATGGTCTGGCCGGAGGGAAATCAATTTCAAAAACGAGTATCAGCCCACGCTTGGACAGTTGGTGTGTGTATTCTTAAATGTCATTTGATCCTATGCATTTTATCAAATTGCATCAGGTCAAACCGGTTGATATCGAAATGTGGGAAGTCGCTGCCGAATATAGACTCATGAATATATTCTCCTGAATTTTATCCATACATACAAAAATCCACGTAAAAAAAAAAACTGCAGTGCTATTAGTTCATCGACGAATACCTACGGTTTATCAATTATGCCTTTTTTTCTTTCTCTCTTTCATAATGGAAAAGTACAGATAATCCAAACCTAAAATTTTTTATCCAAGAGTTTAAAAATTTCGAATATCTAGATATAAGAGTGCAGGTTGTCGTAACTCGGTAAATCTCTGATTACGTCAGTCGCTTTAAAATTTATATGGTTCTACTAGCACTAATAACAATAATTATGATAACAATCACAATAGTATGATAATTATAACCAAACCGACGTTTATAACAAGTGACTTTTTTTATTTTTATTTTTTGTCTGTTCATAAAATCGGCTATACGAAAGATTCGAGTTAGGATTAGTTTGAATTTAGCTCTTATAGCTTCGTACGGCTATATCGTAAACTATTATCGCGCCTGGAGTAAATTTGAGCTATATAGTGAAATAAAATTTGGGTTCAAAGTAGAGATAAGTATCCTATAAAATGTTACCATGTCCATGGCCCATATTTCGTTAAGGGTCCAAGATGGAAGGTAGGTAGGTACTTTCTTTAAGCAAGATTTAATTATACGTCATAAAATTCGGACACCGGTTATATACAGCTATCTAAAGGACCCTTTTATATTGATTAAAAGTACAAATGCATATACGTATGTACTTAAATATTGTACAAATTTGCATATAATTTAAAAATATCGAAATTTCCCAGACAATTTGGCTGCAGTTGCACCGTGCTAACTGATAATTAGTTTCTTTTATAGTAAAACATTCGTAACTGAAGATTACTGTCCAAGAATTGCTGCCCCTAAATAAACAGAGAGCCTGCTGAGCCTTGTCGGTACGTATGTACACCCTTAAATCTTCGAAATTAGGTCGTTAGGTAGTTTGTAAGAAGAGGTTTTATGAGGTTGGCCAGTAAAGTGTCCGAATAAGCGAATAAACAAACAAAACGATGTTAACCTCGTCAGACCTATACGTAGTTGCGTGAAATACTTACTTTATGCGACGCCGTGACGAGAAAGTCTGGCTCCTACTTAGGAGAAAAAATTACCGAATGGACTCACGTCTTGTTTCGAGTGAAAAACTATTACCGACACCGGTTCACCTCGAGTATAACATAATATAATATAATATAATATATAATATATCTAGGAGAAAGAAATGGAGGCTTGAAATTATAATGAACGTTAGTCACGACCGCAATGAAAGAAAAAGATAACACCACTTGAACTACGGCTTTATACTTTCTCCACGGGATATAATTTCCTTGTTAACCCTTCTCGAGGCTCGAGAACCACCCTTGTTTTTTTCTCTCAATGGTCTATTTGCGATGTATCGATTTGCCCTTTCGCTTACCACCTGTCTTCCGTCTTACCTTCCGCTTCCATTCTCTCCTTAAAATAAAAGTTTTTTTTTCTTCTTTTATTTCTCTCTCTCTCTTGGGGGTCCCCTAGGTGTAGGTATACTATGGCTCATTGATTTGGCTACGCAAGAAAAGTTTTGGCAAACTTTTGATATGTTCTATATGGAAACTCACGAAACAAATTTAACACCTTATACCTACATCCCAAATAGATTCAAAGCTCCGATCTAAAGTCTCCCTGTCAGTATGCATGTGTATACGTCTGTCCGGAGTCAGGTTAGGGTATATCCACTTTTCTCACGGAATAAAATTTTAAGTCTTACAGCTTCCGAAAAGTAAAGCCCTCCCTTACTGCAAACTATCAATTCACACAATTTTTTACACATGAATTTTTACGTACGAAATAGATACGAATTCGACGTTTGGATGAGTCAGAGGAAAATTGTAGCTAAGAAAAAATAAACTGCCGAATTCTCATGGTCAGCTTTCTTCTTCATCTGATCCGCGATTTACAGTCCGCAAAGATGAAATGTATTTAATCCAGAAATGCTATCGGTTTATGCTCGACCACGAATAAGGTGAAGAAGAAAAATTCTATAACCGAGAATGCATTATCTCAAAAATTTTCCCGATCGACATATATGCAGTGGGAAAAGCATACTGAGCAACCTTTTTACTTATTATTATCCAAAGATGTTAGATTCTTTATGATATTATATAAATCTATGAAATTTTCTCCGTCATTTTATCCTTTGTGTTATGCTCTGCAATTCCTTCTTCACAAATGAATACGTGCTCACATTTTTTATTTGACACTTCTGGAATATCTTCAACTTTGAAACAAAGGTCAACCTAGAAACTCTACATCTATACAAGTATAGACACTCTCTCGATATACTGAAAGAATTGAAGCGATACCCTCGAAATTCAAAAGGTTTCCAATGAATCAACAATACGGCCAAAATCCGGGAAGGATAAACAGCGAGGAAGGATTTCACGTAAATTTCATCCCCAGATCCTCCTCCAAGGTGGAAACCACTATACGAAGAGCTGGGTGCCAACAGGGTCCCGATGATATCATCCCAGTACTTGAAGGAACTCAATGGCCATCCAGGCACAGGAAGGTTGCTTTGTTGAATCAACAGTCCTATAACGTCCCAAATATGTTTTTTCACTTCTCAAACTTCTGCAGGAGTGCCTGAACCAATAGATTTGTAGACATTTTTATGCATGGTTACATCGATTCTGTACGAGAATATTGACTTTTGAAATATTGCGAAGCTTCGAGGTGTTAAGGTGAGTCGAGGTCCGAAATTTCCAACATCAACAACGTTCGTCTCCTTCGATTCTCTTTTTTTTCTTTCTGCAATGTGCGATAAAGTTTTTTGATATTTATTTCACTAATGAAATATTCGAAAAATTAATCTACAATGATTTTCATATACTTACATTTCCATTTTAATTTTCAAGCATACGTATGTGCGCACAGCATGCACGGTGGGGAACTGGGTTATTCGAGCTGAAATATTATTGCGTGTTAAATCCTAAAAATCAATAATTTCATTTAGTTTTCCTGACAACTCATTCCGTTTCAATGAATTTTCAAACGGTATTCGCCGAGGGCTACGTACCTTTAACCTAAATTAGTAAAAAAAAAAATTGTTTCTCGTTTCATCTAGGCCAGCATTCTCTCAACTGAATTATTGACCACAATTCCACTGTTTCTATAACCTTTGTGAAAAATTTTGTTTCCTGGGCATTGATCTGCGAGTCATATTTTTATGACACAATCATTGCCACCATGAGTAACTACATTCCCCACCATGTGCCGAACGACACAAGTATAAGTGATGATTATCAAGTGTGCTTAAAACTGCAGCTGTAACGACTTGTATGTTTGCAAAACTATAAGTTAGCATACCTAACATCCTAGGTTTGCACTGGAAGGCTCATCCGCATAAATTACTGCTCACTAGTCTATTCATACAGTTCTGACCTGCTCTAAAAATAAGTTATGAGTGCTTGAGAGATTTTTAATACTATATGTGAATACCAGGCGTGACCTGCTACTCTTTCACTTCTATCTTAGACACATTTCTTTGTATTTAACCAATAGAATTTATTTCTTATTGTATTCCAACTACTCAGGATTTGAGATAACGGAATACACAATAATTTCACTGAAACGCAGCCTCGTAACGAAAAGGATCTCGAGAGAAGTAAGGTTGACGTACTAATCTCTGAAGAAAGATCAAGAGACTGGACTTTGCGACGGTGTAATCTCCTCGATATAATTACTTCAGTTCTGTTATCCTAATATGTTGGTTATTGAACTTCAAATACATCTAGTCGTTTTTCCAATCACATGAATGCCATGATCGCAGTTACAAATTTTTTCCTTAAAATGCAATAATTATTTATATCGGATCTCTAATGGTACCAGAAACTTTCTTTGGGATCTGAACCTCATTATATTTGCAAAATGAAATGGAATTTCACGAATCGTAAGATCTGCAAGCTGTCAGCATTAAACTAAGCTGTCAAGATCTATTGAGTTATAATTATGATATTTCGATACATGAAAGAAAGTTCTTAACTTGTCTCGTTTACACGATTGTTCGAATTCATTTAACTTGGTCTTCCAAGATCTAGGGGATTGATTCTCTTCTACCCACTGTAACGTGTCATTACGCCAACCAGACCATGAAAGTCTCGGTTGACACGCAATGGGAGTGCCTCTCGATTCTGGTTCTTTTCGCTCACTACTGGCTTGAAATACCCTGTCAGATTATACCTTCCTCCAATTTAGGTCTGAGCTTGAAATCGCGAAATTACGGACTGCCGGTTATATTATTCGACGTTTTTATTAGCCCCCGCACATTTCGTTATGCTTAGTACCATCTCGCGTGGTACAAGAAGATATATGCGATGTAGCTTTTACTAAAATATCCAGCTATTACCGCAAGTCTGGAAAAGATTATTTTGAATTTCTTTCAGACATTCATTTTCAACTTGACTTATTCCCGAGGGTACAAAAGTAGGGTGCGTTAAGTACACTTTCCATTAGCTCCAAGGCACATTTTCCGTTCGCGATTACTTATCTTCTAGTATCTGACTGAATAAAGTTTTGAATATTTCTGTGTACGTTTTTTTGGTGAAGATATTTCATAGTCGCTCCATTAACCGCTTGGATTTCATTTCGGTATATCTTCCTCGAGGATTCTGTGGCCTCTCAAAGTATTGATAAGTTATCAACGCTTACTGCAAATAGGAAAGTATAAGCCTTTGAGTAAACTTGTTTGCTAACGGACGACTCTTTGTGTATGACTCAGATTCACAAGCAAATATCAATAAATATGTACAAACAGGTGAATAACATACATGTAGGTATTGTATATGGACAATGTGTGCAATGTTTATTTATATGTATGCACTATGCATCTAGATGTAAAATAAAAATAATAAAATTGGCCAACTTTAAGTCTTTGTATATCCTAACTGAATCCTCTAAAGATTTAACACATTAAGTTATGATAAGTGAGCAAAGTTTGCAACATATATTCGACCTTATTCGCATGTGTGTAAGTGCGTAGTAGAAAACCGGGTACAAATATTTGCCACAAATGAAATTAAGGCCGAGTTTGCCGTTCAATCGTTATTTTATGGTATTTAGTTTCAAAAACACACGCCGACGAGGTCACGAGCCACTGACTTGGTAAAAACATCAAACATACGTCATAAACCATGATAAAAGCTGTGCTCCCGGCAATCGCTTTGCTTTCATTTGCTTCTCAACTTTCGCGTAACATTCGAAGTATCAATTTTATAATTTTTATTATCATGAAATAAAAATTAACTGCTGTAATCTCCAGGTATTTTTCAATTCAAAAACGAGTTATCTTTATCGCTTATTATTTATACCGAATATACCTGTCACGAACTTTGTGAATATCGTTTCAGACCACGATGACAAATTCTGATTCTTGGCTTCTCTCGTGTTCACACTCGAGTGGTATGTGAATTAGCACTTCTCTTTGGTGCTATGAGCACGGCTGAAGATAACCCTAGTAGAACAGTCACGCAAGTGGCATAGTGGTTTGCTTAAGCTCATTTCTGTGGGTCTTACACCAGAAACTTTCATAAGTATCCATAAAAATGGGCATTGCAAATGGCTTGCTGAATGTCACTCATCTGTAATTCTTCAACAAGCCACTCGACAGACTTGTGCCAGTCATTTCGCGATTCGTGATGATTCTTTACTAGTTGTACCGTGTAGATATACAATGAAACGCAATATCTTTTTAATTGAGGGGATGTTGAGTGTTCATCCTCATATTAAGAATCGCAATATTGCGTGTGCAAGTCTGCACAAAGTTTTGTGCAAAGTACTAAAGATGTCAATTATATTTCTGTCAATAAAGTTATGTCAATTTTGGATATTTTGTTCTGCCCCTTAATGCACTCAACCTAGCTTACGTATGTGAACAACATGCATCGGCACTTTGGCGTAAGTGACGGTGTCTTTCAACTTTCCCTCGTAGTTGTAGTTGGCCTTCAGTTCTACGGTTCTACGGTAGCACTAAAATAACGCATATCTCTCGTTTTATAGTATTTGTATAATTTTCAGATTTTTAATTCAGTATAATTTGAACTCTCTTGTTTCATTGTCTGAAATTTTTACTCCGATTGTGTGAAGATTTGTCTTCATTTGATATAAGCGATCGTGAAAAAGATAATGCCTAAGAAAATTGCACGTTTTATCAAGCTTATTTTTGGAAAAATATCTTAGTGACATTCGCGAATAACGACTACAGTATATTTCACATTCTTCTTTCCCATAAATAAAGCTGCGGTAAGACAATTGGATTCTTTGTATCAAATGCTTCTTTTAATTCGAAGTGAAGAATGAGCGAAGAAAATTCATCTATATATGTATATGTATACAAAAAGATCTGCTGTATATCATCTCGATGACTTATTGGTCGAGTAATCTAATGTCAGACAAATATATTATATCTACGCTCGAGTAAACACGACTTTGCGAACAATTGTTGGGGTATAAAAGAACAGGGAATGGTGGTAGCCTTATTTAACTACCTACACCAAACTTGGGCAATCCTCTAGAGCCCGCGAAGAACCGGTTAACGTACAGCGCTAAATTTTAGGGAATTAAGGAAAGGACCACACCGTATTAAAGGCTGCGAAGGACGCCTCGCCAAAACATGCTTTAGCTTAAAAGTGTCTAAAAAATTACTCAAGAAATTATGCGTATATACTACACACTTATAATAATAACAACAAGCTACCTTGGAGCAGGTTGTTTTTTTTTTAGTATAAAGTAAAGCGATGACATAATCTCGGATATATACTAAGCTCCTAGATCTGAAAACGTAAAATTTTATTTGCACTGCGTGAATAAGCGAGCAAGTAATTTCGGCTGAGACATGTCTGACTTCTACTCCAAAGATAATTACATACGAATCAGGCATACAAGGTTCTTGCTAAGATATTGTTATTGTACGACAGTTTACCACATAACTATGAGTGTTTAACCAAGCGTATACGGTAAGGGAGTGTCTATTTAATATAACGTATTAACCTGGCGTGTCTAGGTAGTTTAAGCGTTTCAGGATTAACTGGTGCAGATGGTGGTTACCATATCTACACAAGTAAGATAAGGATTCGTATCACGGATGAGGGAGTGATCTAATAGGATCTAGCTAGCGATCGATAAGGAATGGAACGAAGGATGAAGTAGGTATTACTTTGAACAAAGAATTGCAGTTCGCGTGGGGTTACGATTTACGTGGTTTTAAACGAGAAATTTATCGCCTAGTTTTAAATGGATGAACGTTAAGATCCATTATCGGTACTTGCTGAAGATTTCCATGGATTACTTGGCAACTTTTGGGCTGTGGAGTGAAGCTCAAAAACCCATTTATGCCTCGCAGCTGTAGACAGCGTTAGGATATTAAATTCCATCGAAAAAAAAAGTACATAGACTTTTTCGACGTTTCGGATCCGGGGAAACTTTTATCTACAATCAAAGCGCACGGGCTACGTCAAAGTTCATCACCAAACTCACACTTTGACTACACTAGACAGTTACATAGAACAATTTGAAATTTTCGGAGTTGGTGAGTCAACTTTGAAACTTAGTTATATTGTATGTAAGAAGGAAAAGCTAATTTATGGATAATAACAAGATAACGTGGGTTGCCAGTTATATCAAAGCCTGTACCTTGATGCGAGGAAGAATTACTTCCGAAAATTCAGATAAACCAAAAATAAACTCTCAGGATAATTCCCAGGATGTGGCAGCCTTTAGAATTCCTCTAATTAGAATCTCGATGTTCTATGTGTACTTACAGTAATCAATGTAGCGCCTGATAACATTAGACATAAATTTTTCACCTCATGGTGTGTGACAGAATATTTTTTCGGGGCTTGAACTTTCGTTGCTGAAGCTCGGAATTGATACTTGACCTTAAGTTTTTTTTTTCTTTCAATTACGTATCTGTCATTTGCTCCTTGATTAGTCGGAAACTTTGTGAGAATCTGGTCGTACCAATCAGTTTGTTCTTTTTTTTGGAACATAAAGCGTTGTGTGCTAGATGAATTGGTTCTGGAAACGAGCCTGAGGTATACCCAGCCGCGAAGAATTAGAGTAATTGTTTTACACGGTTTCACTTCTGCACAGTCCTTGATCTTATGTCTTTAGAAATTTTGCGCAACATCTGCGGCATTATTATGTGATGACCGAACGCTGTCTTCGAAGATTATGTATCTCATTAACGTGATAACATTCATTAAAGTTTGTTCGTTCAAGTTAGTAAAGACATGGAACCTAGAGTACCCTAATTTCTCAAAATTTATACAAAATTTAGTTCTTGTAAGATAAAATTGTCTGGCTTATCTGTTTCGTTAAATAAGATTGTGTCAGCGAATGGAGGGGATCCCCGTGGCTCCATTATTCCAATATTACCTGCGCCAGTCTAGAAGACTTGTTATAATATTAATACCTACATCTTCCAACGAATATTCCATAGCCTTCGTTTGGTAGTAGCTTTAAGGATTAGAGAATTATTCAAATTGTAACCGTCTCGCCTTATAGCTTTGCCTGAGAATAAATGCAAATTTTGATACTTTTCTGCATTAATTGATTTTATTACATCTATCACGAACTTGTCAAGTACTAAAAGCCACAAAGGTACAAATGAAGACATCCAGAGAGCAGAACTATGAAATTTTTTTACTTGTGAGCAAACTTCGTAATTAAAATACAAAATTACTAAGTTTCCTTATTCAGTGCAGGCAACAAACTTTTCTATTGTTTCTGTGTACGCTTATGTACATCTTTCCCGGATGTCAACGTCCGTACGTCAACCCTGGGACGTTCGTTGTTCTTCCAAAGCCTGGGGCTCTCTTTTTATTATTTTTTATTTTTTTTGTGAACGGGATATGAGACGACGTTATTAACTCGAAAAGAACACAACCGTCATGGAAATTTAACGAAATTTATTACCGGAATCTTCGTGATATAAAACTACTAAAATACCACCAATTACCTAAAAATATTTCATACGGTTTTCTATTCAACCTCTCCAGACTGGTATGATAATGGAATTTACAAGAGACAATGATAATCAATAGATTCACACCCGCACATACAATACCTACACACAGAGCTCAAACAAAGAGAAAGAATTTCCCTTCTATTAAGGAAAATTTTACCTACCAGAGCGCAACAGCGGTCACACCCTGGCATGGATATCAATAATTAACGAAGTACTGAGAGCTTTTGAACGGACCATAATAAAAGTATGGATGAGAAAAGGGTAGTATTCCATCTGTTTTCTTTCATCTACCGTTTTACATGTCGAAAGTGTTTTTCACAGTAGGTAAATATGATAGAGTCTTTTAGTTGCGATCCGCATTGTAACGATATAACCATTTTACACCTCGCGAGCAATTAACCACTCAATCATATCAGTACACCGATAATAGCGAACCGTCGATCGTGATCGATTAAAACATGAACACGAGTTCAATCATCAAACTTTAGGTCGTTGATCTCGGATAAATTTTCTCATGCGGAGATTCACTACACCATTTAACTACACTAATTTCGTCATGCTTCAACATTAAAGCACGATATAATAATATATAGGTATAGATATAGGTAAATATAAGATACCTTGGTTTCGCTGGATCAGATTCGCTTTTTTACCCTTTTACGTTGATTAAACGTCAACTTTGGACTAATATGAGTTATTCCGACTCTGATCAATTCTCATAAGTTTTCTCAGTTATAGCTTGTGCGGCGACATTGAATCCAACCCTAAAATAACACTCAAGCAAATTACAACGATTTTATGAACCTGTTAGAGAAAATATTCCTAAAATTTTACCCAAACTTCATTTATTCAAGAAATAAAAAATAAAAAATCGTATAATCGATTGACCGGCTAGCTTACACGAAAAATTACGTACTCTACCATTTTTTGTTCTTTTTATATATTTTTCATAAAGTAGACGAAACATAGACATCTTATGTTTATTCCATATCTATACCTACTCAATTATTATTTATCAATCGACTCCTCTACTGAGGAACCAAATTATCTCTTCCCTGATTGGAGAATTACGTCTTTGATGTATAGCCCAATTTGAATAATAACTTGATATAGGTATACATCACATGTGGTGGCAATTGCTTCTTAATAAGCCGGATCAATAGTTAGCTACTGATTCCTGTCACGCGAATTGAAACTATTTTTATCAGATAAAATTAACAAATCATCCAACAGATGTTGGAAAATAAACACTTAAGTTATATTGATATTTTTTAGAAGACAAGATGTTATTTTACAACACAAATTTCCGAGTCCATATGTCGTTTACAAATTGAATCCGATAAGATTTACTTTATATAGCTAATGTATTGAATTGCTTATGTAATAATCGGGGAACAATTAAATGATTCAAATAATTATCTGTATCAGAGAGAAATTCATTTTGTCTTGTTTAAGTAAAAAATGAAACAATAATTTTTAGGATGGTACCTATGGCTGTCGTAATTATTTATAAAAGAGATCATATCGATGGTTGATAATATATTTTTTTCGGTTAGCTATATGTGCATACGTGTAACTGATTTTTAATTTCAAAGATTCGGAGAGTTACTGTAGATGAGGTAAAGTGTTCTGAATCCCTTAGCAAAAAATTGATCAAATATGGAGAAACTCGATAAATCGTACAAGGACAGACTGACACTGTTTACTATTTAGTTTAATAGATCCCTTTCTGTCTATATTGGATTTAAAATCAGCTCCAAGGTGTGGTATTGTACCTATATGAGTAATTCGAATCCACAAGGGTTTTTTTCGCCCGTAATTTGAGTGCTTCATATTGTAACTCGGTGCGCCCTCAAGTAGTGAATGTTAATCATACGACAACCACGTTTGGAAATTAGATTAAATCCACTAGACCGTTTAATCTCGTTGTACGAAGAGAAATAATTTTTCGTTAATTCAAGTCGGTTTATCAAACTAAAAAGGGCTGAAAAAATAATAATAAAATCACTTATTTTTTGCCAATTTATTTAAAAAAAATAACCAACCTAGTTTACGACTTGGTTTTATTTCATTTTTCGCTAGTGTTTATTCAACGAACAATATATCTAGGCGCGGCTAGGTAAATATGTATACAAACGTGTTTAATAGTGCTGTAATAGCTCTGTCCTGCCACACGTAATTAGAACACATGGTAAAAACAAGCAAATAATAGAAAAGTAATGAGTTTGTTCTTGAACTAGTTTTACGAAATTCGGTAGGACCGTATTGCAGAGTTACGAGGGCTGTATCTGGCCGTTTGAAAATAGTGACGTATCTCGAATTGCCTTAATTTGATAAAATTTATATACGACCGAATTACGCATAACACGAGCAAATCTCAATATTTCCCACGAAAAAAATTTTCCATGACCTTCTTGGCTTTATACTCGTATGTCGGCCGACCACCAAAGACAATGCTAGTTCGCCAGCCTTGGTTGCGGTAAATCTGAGACGGAACTAATCTTGGGAGGAAGTCGCCACGTTTTGAAATGTTAAGGGGGGACACAACGGGTTCAAATATATATACTGACGACGTTGTCATAACGTACGCAGAGTTACGCCTTCTCTCGGCAAATAAGTTTACGGTAATCTGGTTATAAAATAATAAGAAACCAGTTAAAGTCAGTTGAGAAAATGAAGACGTACCTATCAGTGAGTAGATTAATAATTTTTATAAACTGTCATAATTGGGATCTCCCTATTTTTTTACACAACTAATAATTAGAACTCGATTATCTCTGTATACAAACTGGTAATCCCTTCTTTGGAAAAACTTCATTCATCTTTCATTTTAATTAATATTGGCTTCGTGATGTGAAAGAGCGCCTTAAGTAAAAATCAAAAATCATTTACCAACATTTGGAAAATGAAATTCTTTTAGAATTCCGACACCTGCAATAAGCACCATTCAATTACTATATACCTATCGTCACAATCTGTTCGTTATTTTTCTACGATTGAACGTTTCGTTGCCTGTAATGAGCCAATTTCTAAACCTCCGGTGAACTAGTATACCTGATCTCTAGGCTATGCGACTACTTGTCATTGTCAACGTGTGGATAAGTCATTTCCTGAACTAGAAGCGTATATAGTGTGCATTGCATGTAGAAAATTGCGCACAGAGAGCGATAAATTGTTGTGGGGATAAGCATCATTTCAGATTGTTTGTTACATCGAGAAATGATCAAGATTTCGTTCAAAACGTGTTTCGAGATGCTGATCCCGTCTAATTAGGACTATTACATAATTCCACTGGATAGTTGTTACAGCAATAAAAAGCACAATTCGAAAATTGAGTAAAAAAAAAAAAAAATTTTATAAACAGTCTAGACTTTATGGCATCAGATTGTTAAGGTCTGTTAACATCAAATCTTCTCACGTATCTAAACTTTTCCCAGGATTCGTGTTTGCTGAATTTTAAATGAACTTAAGTCAAAGTGCGCGTGGGGGTAGTTTCAAATCACGAATGCCCTTGGGTCTGGCACCGTAGAATTTGTTTTTTATTCTTTCTGATCGCAAGTCGAATGCAAACTTAACGGCTGCAGTTCCTATTTCCAGGAAACGTGACCCTCTTATAGAACGTAAATGCGCAATGGGTATACACAAGGAATCGATTTTAATCAACAGTACACTTTTTTCTTGTAGTGTCTGGTGTTCGCGTGTCTATTGGTGCTGAATTGTGGTGCCGTTGATAGTATCGAACCGCTGAAGTCAGCTTCTACCGCTGGGTCGAAGGTTGGCAGTGATCTAAAGGACCTAGACGCGTCAGCGAGTAACCAGGGTAAGTTAATTGCATGTTATGCGGAATATGTAATCATGAAAATTAACCTAGTATCCCAATACCATTTACTATCTATGCGTGTCTCAGGTCTAGCCAACTTACAATCGACCCGCAGACATAAGCACGCACTTTCCATAACAAAGTGTGAAGTAAGATCTCTCAAGGCAAGCTGCTATATAACGAATGACGATGAAAACTTGAGCTTAAGTTATACGACGGTGTGAAATAGCTCAATGTCAACTGAACTGTTAACTATATATTTAATTAATAACAGCTTCTGTATCCTTGTTTAATGTCCATATTCTTTCGTGTCTAATATCTGCTCTGCATGTCTCATCGCTTCTCACACTGGCTTGTCACCTTATGTAACATCTATGCGTCACCTACGGTCTTAACTCGTACACGGTTGAATCCACGCTCTGATAGATTCCAAGAATCGTTTCGAGTTGCGTGTGAAATCTTATTGTTTTTAGTCAGGCAAGTCTCGTACTTTTTTCATTTAGTTTTTGCAGTAATTTAAATATTTGACTGTTATCGTAGACTGGAAAGAAACACGTTCGTTATATATTTTGGGTAACATTGATGTTGATTGTATGAAAATTTACTGGCCGTGGGTATTAAGCAAAACGCATTAATATGTGTAGACGTTATTATAAAAGTACTTTATGCTCTTTTGACGACTTCACTCGACTAATGAAGACTACGTGTCTCCGGCTAACAATAAGCTTTGAGTAATGAAGAAAACGACGTACCGGTATATACGGGAGTGGATCTGATGTCGTTACTGTTTGAAAATGAAATGATCTCTCCCTGTCACTCAGTGTCGGTCTTTTTCTGTGAATTATCTCCTGCTTATCTCTACCGTATGTCATTTGCTGTGCTTGTCAAGGGTTGACTGATCACACAAAGCCTTTTTGTTACACGGTTCCCATCGATCCATGTCCCTTGAAGCGCTACTAACTTTTTGCTCTTCGGAATAATTCACCTTCTTGAATATGTCTATAACTTCACCATAGATAACACGTCAAAAAGGTAATGAGACGCTGTGGTCAGAAATTTATATCCATAATTAATTGCTTTCATTGTCACGTTGAATGAAGACTGAAGAAGCAAATTTGTGGTAGGGTAAGTTTGTGAATACCCATAGAAATGAACTATCTTTTATTCCTAATCTGTAGCTTGAATTTGGCTTTCACATATTATCTTCATCTTTATCATTCTGACAAAGACTGAAATGATCGTAGATCAGAATCTTTGCTCCATATGAAGTGGTACTGAATTTCGCTTTCAGCATTTTAATTTCCTTCGAAAGTCACTGTGTCCCACTGTTAGGAAGAAATTGGGATGCTCCACGTTCCAAGTTCAACAATAAAAACAGTAGTACCACATTCTACCTTATCCCATGACAAAAGAACTAAAGCTCTGAAAGGTTATTCTTCTTTTTTCTTTGGACCGACTTTTCTGATCTGACTCTTACAACTACCAATTCCTATCCATTACAGCAGAATACCGATCATTCGAATCGACGAATGTCAGAATAATGTTTTTCGCATTGATCTAAATTCTGCCAATGAACAGTATCTTATTATTTGTTAGCAAACTATCGAACATAATATATGTTAACCTTTTCTTTGGACGTTAATTCCTGGTAATGAATTTGATCTTAAAGATCATTGGTCTACCGGTAAACCATCTAATTGGAATTCCACTTTTATCATTTAATCTAAACATCCCCGTCGGAATTATTTTTAAATTAATTTCTGAATCGTGGTGTCAAAAGGTGATGTAATAAGGTATACAGAAAAACGTTCAACTTCCTCGAACAACATGTTTTTGTTGCAGGATATCTCTTGAGCAGAGATTACGGATATGGCGGGATATCCGGGGTAGGAAGTGGGTACGGCGGTGGAGGTGGTGGTGCGTACAGTAGCAGCTTTGGAGGATACCCGAGTCTTGGAAGTGGGTCCATATACGGAGCTGGAACAACCTATCGAAATTCCGGACTGACACCTAGTTATCGTGGTTATCAAGCTGGAGGGTACGGAAACAGAATTATTGGAGGAGGACACACAGGGTAAGCAACTAACAATAAAAAGCTCTCACGAATTCGACGTCTTCTAAAAACAATAAGATAAAATTTGGGTGGATCCCTCGCGCGAACTAAGAGAACCAGTATTTTTTTGGTAGTAGGTAAACATGACGATTCATCAAGCGGACTCTATCCTAAGAGGAGGAATTATTCCTTCTGCAGTTTTTACCGTTTTTTTTTTTTTTTTTTTCGGTATATTGTGCAGATAGATTAATTGAATCGCTATCCCAATTTTATCGAAAATCATTATTTTCTCCAGTTCCTTTTTTTTTACAAGCACGCGATAGCCCACGTTTAATCAGCGAATTTCATTGGAAATGTTTCAAAGCGTGTAGATATACTTTTGGTTTAATGTTCGCAGTTCTCATATTTCAGTATCGTGTCTAGTCGTGTTACTCTAGAATTCTGTTAATTAGACATACGAGATATCACACGAAAAACAAACATCCTGGTGCTTCCTACTTTCAGTTATGGTTACTACGGCAGCTCTGGTGGATATGGTCCTGGCTATGGTGGTTATGGAAATCAGAATGCTTACGATGGTATCGGAACTGGAATCAATGATGATGGTTATTCAGGATATGGCGGTTCAAGAGTTGGTTATGGCGGAAGCTATAGCAACGGCAACAGTGGTTATGGTGGTGGTTATGGCGGCAGTAGCATTGCCGGATATAATCCCTATGAGTATAGAGGAAGCGGAGGTTACGGAGGCAGCAACTACAAAAGATATGGTGCCTATGGTTACCAACCATCTGGCTATCGCGGCTACTCTTAAGAAGTGAAGTCTTTGTTGCCTGTAGATGACACTTAAATTCATTTTAACAGTTACGCAAGATCAAGATCAAAAGATCGAAGACTCATCAAAGGCGCGAGGAGTACTACGGTTTTATTTTTTTTTTTAGACAGTGTATTCTGCTGAAACCAACCGTTTTAACAAAGTTTTTAGTGATTAGATTTATCAGCTTTCGAAAGTAGATTAGAATATATAGAATATTTGATATCTGAAGCTCTTATGATCATTAAAAAAATATTTAACTATGAAATAAATTTTAATTTAATACATTTAGTGTTAGTTTAATTCTAACTTACACAATCCTGAATTGTAAATTCAGAACTTCAATACGAAATAATTATTTGACATAAATGTCGATTATAAATTGTATATTTTACTTCTTGCCATTCCTCACTCATACCGATTTGAATATAAAAAAACGCTGCACTTATAGAGATCGCCCTGCAGATCAATAGTTTAATTTTCGTTAGTATTATATGACTTGATTTTTACGGTCTATAAATATTAAGCTTCTTCTATTGAGAGTGAGTCTTTTCAATTTGGAAAGAACAGTTCAGATGTCTCTCATTTTAAATGCCACGTGTTGAAGAGTTACAATTTCAATGTGACGCAGAAATCGATGGCCATTATAATATTTTTCAGCTGTAATGAGGTAAGGTCAATTTTTGATACAGTTATGCATTAAAAAATTGTATTATTTATTTATAAACATTTCGCTTTAGTCCTTATATGTTCAAGAACGGTATACATGTTAAATGATTTCTAACAATTGCTTACGATCTCACAACCATACAGTATACTACTGACAATATGGCCACTAATTGGTAGCAATTACTAACTTATTATTTTATACAATCATGAATAGTGAATACATGAACTTATATTGAAGAATGCAACGAGGATCTCACGAAGAACGTTAATTTTTTTTAACTATTTTTACGGGGAAATGGTCAGATCGGGGGCATAAAATACTTACTCTATAAGTATTAAGAGTGAGACAATTGCCTCGGCATTAACAACCTTTAACTGGCCATCCATCAGCTGTCAAGCAGCTGACGGACGGGCATTCTAACCATTTCCACGTTTGCTGGCCTCAGCACCGCATCCTTTATCGGCTCTATATTATGTTATTTGGAAACAATAACTACTAATTAAAGACCTACTTTCCTCCTCTTAACCTTTTTCCTGCGAGCACGTCTCTGGACAGGGACGTTTAAAAAGCCAAGGTTTGCCTGGCTCAGAGCTTTTTTCAAATGCTCTATACTACCAAGTTGATTTAGGTTAAGGAATTGCGTCGGTATTTGTGATTCATTTGGTCCACATACGTTACAAGGATAGGGAATTGGAGTAGCAGTAGGAAATAACGCTTCCATTTGCTTACTGTCTGCTTCTTCACCTGGGCAGTATGGAACAAAGATAACGGGAATGAAGCCCAGTTGTCCGATTAGAGGAGTTGACGTGGTGCTAGTCGTCGTCTGTGATGTAGTGTTATTCGGTTCTACTAGATAGCAAGGGCAAGCTTGTGGGTCTGGGTTTACAGGCAGTGAAACTGATTTTTCTTTTGAAAGATGAGGCGGTTGCACACCAAGAGCACCGATACTAGGATCCGGCTTGAACAGCGTTATGGATGTGGGAGCAACAGACTGGATCAGTCGAGAGTCAGGATTAAATTCTACGGCCGTTCTGATCTGTTCAGTTTTATCGAGCCGAGATTTTTTACCAGGTCTGCCAGGACGTGGAACAAGTCCTGTTTGCTCTTGTTCTGGCTGACTAGATGATTTAGGGAAATTTGTATTAAACTGTTCCTTTTCAAAGCGATTGTTTTCCTGATAATTATCTTTCTCCTGATACTGGCCTCGCTCCTGCTGAAAGTTGAATTGATCACCTGTTCCATCAGTTCCAGCGGATACACCATGCGATTCTTTGTTAAGTTCATACTCGTTGCGTTGCGTTTGATTGTCTTGACGTGAAATGAATTGCCCTTTTACTGGGTTTCCAGATCGGTTGGGCTGTCCTGGAAAACCAACTGGTCTAGTATCGCTAGGTCGAAATAGCGACCCTGTATTGACCTGCTGCGTCTGGAAATTATTGGATTTCTCAAAATTACTTTTATGCTCATTCAGGCCTTGATGGGGATAATTAAATTGACCGTTACCAAGTTGCCCCTGACGTCCAGTTTGGCCAGATTGTGATAATTCAGAAGATTTCGTGAATTGGGCTAATCCAGAATGCCCATATTTTCCACTAAGAGTTTTTTGTGAATTCTCAGAATTGCCTTTAATGTCGGCAGATTGTCCAAATGGGTTTGATGATTTAAAGTCAGAAATAGATGTTACGCTTCCAGGAAATTTCGATTGAATAGAGGATCCAGCAGTGATTGGAGCGTAAGGTTTGATCTTTGTTTCAAATGACGCTCCCGAATAAGATGGTCGAGTCGTTGGCTTAACTCCGGGAACATAGTCTGGATCACCTGGCCATGGGCCATCTGGACCAGGGGGGCCTGTGGGCCAGGGACCATCAGGTCCATCAGGTCCGACACCGCCCTCACCACCGACTCCGCCATCTCCACCAATACCTCCTACACCCCCCACACCTCCGACACCTCCGATCCCACCAATTGGGCCATCTGGTGCACCAGGGTAACCAGGGTAACCAGGATATCCTCCATCAGGTCCGGTTCCACCTATAGGGCCGTTCGGTGCACCAGGGTATCCGGGATATCCAGGGTCTGGTTGTTGTGGGTAGCCTGGATAGCCAGGATAGCCAGGATAGCCAGGATAGCCAGGATAACCTAAGAAGTGATTAATAATTCCCAGAAAAAGTATTAGCTTTTTGCATTCACATTGAATGACCGATGTTCATTCGTAGATTTGTCATGAATCTGGGAAGTTAACTCCGATTGTAAACTGTAATTGTAAACTTATAATATTAAGAAAAGTTTGTGATCAACATGATGTTGCAATGTCACGATTTCAAATTGGTTATTGACAATGAATCGACGAAAAGCAACCAGTGCTCTGAAAGTGATGGCGAAACGTGATCACGAGAGTCTAAGTGACACAGTAAATTCCTCAATGGAAATTCGATTCGGATTCGGGAATAAAATGAAGAAATATTCCAGTTGAATACCTGGTTGTGCTGGCGTTCCAGGAGTGCCGGGTGTACCTGGTTTACCAGGAGTTCCGGGATAGCCTGTGAAAAAAAAAACGGAAAATATGACTGGAACCAAAATTTGCATGAAAAATTGTTTGCATTGGTACGTAAGACTGTTTTTTGCAGTCCCGTGATGTTCTACCAATCTTGTGCCAAATCTTATAATAAATCTCATGATTATTTCGCGAACGAATACGATTAGTTCAAATAAGAAAAAGAATTCGCTGCATACCAGGTTGTGCGGGAATAGCTGGAGTGCCGGGCGTTCCGGGTCTACCAGGTGTTCCTGGATATCCTATAAGATGGAGGTGAATAATGATGAGTACATGGTGAATGTGTTCCAATTTATGAATCATATGTTCAGATTCGAATAATCTGTTGCATGTGTATAGAAACTGAGTTAGAGTATCGAAAAAAGTCAATCAATTTCCAAAAATATTTTTATTTCATTTATTTCCACCTGATCCAAAAATACCCTTAATCAATAAAGATTGGTTACATACCGGGTTGTGCAGGAATAGCTGGAGTTCCTGGAGTTCCTGGTCTACCAGGTGTTCCAGGGTAGCCTGTGCAGAAAAATGAATATTGATAACCAAAAATCTTGATAATATTGATAATCAAAAATATGAACTGCAAGAATTAGAATAGAATTCATACCGGGTTGTGCAGGGATCGCCGGAGTTCCTGGAGTTCCTGGCCTTCCAGGTGTTCCTGGATAACCTGTGCAAAAAAAACGCATGTTATCTGCATGTTAATTGCTCCGTCAAAAATTTATTTTGGATTTTATCTCAGATTTTTTGCCTCTAACTAACTTATGGTATCGTAATGTGCAGAATAGAATTGATGTATGGTATCGGTGTATGGTTTAGTTGTAATCATTAGACTAGAATTCGTTGCATACCTGGTTGTGCTGGAATCGCTGGTGTTCCGGGAGTTCCTGGTCTACCTGGTGTTCCGGGGTAGCCTAGGTAACAAAGATGAATATGAATCACTACAATGGAGTAGAACAATGGAACTACAATGGAATATTAATAACTACAAACTCATTTCAATCTATGATCAGATTCCAAAATTTTCATAATGTGACGTATTATATTTTCATAATCTGTACTCAAATTTATCGATCCACACTAAGTGACATTGACGATGTTATCTGTATTCTATCCAATTCAGAAATGTAATCAGTAAAGAAAATAATATTTTTTGTCTACCAGGTTGTGCAGGAATAGCTGGAGTGCCGGGTGTTCCGGGTCTACCAGGTGTTCCTGGATATCCTATAAGAAGGAAGTAAATAATAATGAGTATATGGTGAATGTGTTTTAGGTAATGAATCATATATTCAGATGCGAATAATCTGTTGCATGTATATAGAAATTGAGTGAGAGTATCGAAAAAAGTCAGCCAATATTCGAAGATATTTTTATTTCATTGATTGCCACCTGATCCAAAAATACCCTTAATCAAGAAAGCTTGAAATTGGTTACATACCGGGTTGTGCAGGAATAGCTGGGGTTCCTGGAGTTCCTGGTCTACCGGGTGTTCCAGGGTAGCCTGTACAGAAAGATGAATATTGATAACCACTCACCTCTGTAATTCAAAAATATGTACTTCAAAAATTGGAATAGATTTACATACCGGGTTGTGCAGGGATTGCTGGAGTTCCGGGAGTACCTGGTCTACCCGGCGTTCCTGGGTAACCTGTGGGTAAAGGTGGATCTTATTAAGACATCATTCAAGACACATCGTATTTGTATATTCCGAGTGTCAAGCAATATAAGACGATTGGTGGTAAGGCTTCATGATCTCATCCAATAATACCAATCACAAAAATAAAATAAGATTCTCTCCATACCTGGTTGGGCTGGAATCGCTGGGGTTCCGGGCGTTCCTGGTCTACCTGGTGTTCCTGGGTAGCCTATACGGAAAGATGAATATTGATAACCACTCACCTCTGTATTTCAAAAATATGTACTTCAAAAATTGGAATAGAATTACGTACCTGGTTGTGCAGGGATTGCTGGAGTTCCGGGAGTTCCTGGTCTCCCAGGTGTTCCTGGGTAGCCTGTGAAAAAATTTACAGGCTGATGACTTCGTGGAAAATATGGTCCGATTGATTGACGATATTTTAAGAATCCATTTATTTCGCGCAAGGGGAACAATGGCTTTTTTTCTCTGTTCTAACTGATTGAAGCGTAAAAGTATTCGAAATAGATAGAGAAGAGAGATTTGTTACATACCTGGTTGTGCAGGGATTGCTGGAGTTCCAGGGGTTCCTGGTCTACCGGGTGTTCCTGGGTAGCCTGCGTGACAAACGTAAATAGCAGTTACTACACCTCTAGAACTTGATAAATAGTTTTTTTTTTCCTCGAGTAAGGAGGCAAACGAATTTGTTCAATAATATTTTTTTGTATTTTATCCAATAACAGACAAGATCAGCTGCAATTAAATGCAATCTTCTGCATACCTGGTTGTGCCGGGATTGCTGGAGTTCCGGGAGTTCCTGGTCTGCCAGGTGTTCCTGGGTAGCCTGTACAAAAAATTGAATGTGATTGACATCAACAAGTTCTTTGGGAACGTCAGAAAAAATCTCATTGTGTAGTAAAATGCTTTAAACGGCTGACTCGAATCGTGATCAATTCAAACTGAATCAATCCATTAATCTGTGACATATCTTTTGAATTTATCTGATTGGAAGATACTTACAGTTAAAATGATATTAGATTTCATGGTTGGAATAGATAGATTTCAATCATTACCTGGTTGTGCAGGGATCGCTGGAGTTCCAGGCGTTCCTGGTCTACCTGGTGTTCCTGGGTAGCCTATCAGACAAAATTGTATGTGAATCAGTCTATGTAGAATTGTTCTCGGTTCATGATACGAAGTTAAATTTTTTAATGGGGGAATGAACTTTCAAACTATGCCGGCTTTGAATCAAACCAAAGAAACTTAGTCGATTTGACTTTTTTGTAATTCATTGCATTCTAGGATGATGCTTATCTCAAAAAAATGACATTCTCTGCGTACCTGGTTGTGCTGGGATTGCTGGGGTTCCGGGAGTACCCGGTCTACCAGGTGTTCCTGGGTAGCCTATGAGAGAAAAGTAAAGGATAATGCATTGCTATCTGTTATTAGTTATATATCTTCACTTTCCAACAGCGTGCTGAAGGTTAAAATACAGCTTTTATCCAAGTGAACCGTACTTGTTTACTGTTTCACAACTTATAGGGACAGCAGCAGCGAAAAATTAAGTTCCTCGCTTACCTGGTTGTGCAGGAATTGCTGGAGTTCCCGGAGTTCCTGGCCTTCCTGGGGTTCCTGGGTAGCCTGCGTGATGAACGTACATAGTAATTTCTGAACGTAATTCCGTCGATTTTTTAGATTTTAAAGTAACAAGGCAAAGAAATTCGTATGTCTTATATTCGTATATCATATGATACAAAATAATATTTTTTCGTATTCCAACCAATTGAAAGACAAAATCAGTCTAGGTAATTGCCTACCTGGTTGTGCAGGGATTGCTGGTGTTCCGGGAGTTCCTGGTCTGCCAGGTGTTCCTGGGTAGCCTGTATAATAAAATACTTGTTTATAAAATAATCGAAAATCAGTCTGATTTAGTCTGAATTAGTTACGTTTCGTCAGATTTTCACATACAAATAACATAATTTACACGATTTACTCCCCAATAGGTAAAATGATATTACTAGATAGTAGTCTTTCCAGGTATATTTCAATCAACAATCCTAATCATAAAAATGAAATGAGATTTCTGCATACCTGGTTGAGCTGGAATTGCTGGAGTACCGGGGGTTCCTGGTCTGCCAGGCGTTCCTGGATAACCTATGGACAGTGTCTAATGTTAATCAAATCGAATCAAATATTTTTGTCGGTTGAGTCGAATGATCTAAAGAATGTCCAAGAATGTGTTAAATGGATGATCACTTGAAACTAATTAGAACAAATTGACTCCATTTTTCCTATCCCTCAGATTCGTATGTGACTCCAATTGTATTATGCCTGTGGCCTAAGGGGCATTAGCTCCACGGTCAAATAAAATACACTATCTATCTAAAATACAATATCTGTCTATCTATCTATCAAATACCATCGGCGTAAGCAGTATAAGATATAATGCATACCGGGTTGTGCAGGAATAGCTGGGGTTCCTGGAGTTCCTGGTCTACCGGGTGTCCCAGGGTAGCCTGTACAGAAAGATGAATATTGATAACCACTCACCTCTGTAATTCAAAAATATGTACTTCAAAAATTGGAATAGATTTACATACCGGGTTGTGCCGGGATAGCTGGAGTTCCGGGAGTACCTGGTCTACCCGGCGTTCCTGGGTAACCTGTTAGTAAAGGTGGATCGTATTAAGACATCATTCAAGACACATCGTATTTGTATATTCCGAGTGTCAAGCAAAATAAGACGATTGGTGGTAAGGCTTCATGATCTCATCCAATAATACCAATCACAAAAATAAAATAAGATTCTCTCCATACCTGGTTGGGCTGGAATAGCTGGGGTTCCGGGCGTTCCTGGTCTACCTGGTGTTCCTGGGTAGCCTATACGAAAAGATGAATATTGATAACTACTCACCTCTGTACTTCAAAAATATTTACTTCAAAAATTGGAATAGAATTACATACCGGGTTGTGCAGGGATCGCCGGAGTTCCTGGAGTTCCTGGCCTTCCAGGTGTTCCTGGATAACCTGTCCAAAAAAGGCGCATGTTATCTGCATGTTAATTGATCCGTGGAAAATTTATTTTGAATTTCGTCTCAGATTTTTCGCCTCTAACTAACTTATGGCATCGGAATGAGTAAAATAGAATTGGTGTACGGCATCGGTGTATGGTTTAATTTAATCATTAGACTAGAATTTGTTGCATACCTGGTTGTGCTGGAATCGCTGGTGTTCCGGGAGTTCCTGGTATACCTGGTGTTCCGGGGTAGCCTAGGTGGCGAAGAAGAATATTAATCACTATAATGGAGTGGAGCAATGGAATTACAATGGAACAACTACAATGAAACAATAATAACTACAAACTCATTTCAATCCATGATGAAATTCGAAAATTTTCATGAAGTGAACTCAAATTTTGTGATTAGTACTAAGTGACATTGACAAGTTAATAGTTATCTGTATTTTATCCAATTCAGAAATAAAATCAGTAGAAAAAAAAAATCAGATTTTTTGTTCACCAGGTTGTGCAGGAATAGCTGGAGTGCCGGGCGTGCCGGGTCTACCGGGTGTTCCTGGATATCCTATAAGATGGAGGTGAATAATAATGAGTACATGGTGAATGTGTTATAATTTATGAATCATGTATTCAGATTCGAATGATCTGTTGCATGTATATAGAAATTGAGTGAGAGTATCGAAAAAAGTCAGCCAATTTCCAAAGATATTTGTATTTCATTGATTTCCACCTGACCCAAAAATACCCTCAATCGATAAAGATTGAAATTGGTTACATACCGGGTTGTGCAGGAATAGCTGGGGTTCCTGGAGTTCCTGGTCTACCGGGTGTCCCAGGGTAGCCTGTGCAGAAAGATGAATATTTATAACTATCGAAAACTCACCTTTGTATTTCAAAAATATGTACTTCAAAAATTGGAATAGAATCACATACCGGGTTGTGCAGGGATCGCTGGAGTTCCGGGAGTACCTGGTCTACCTGGCGTTCCTGGATAACCTGTGGGTGAAGGTGGATCTTATTAAAACATTATTTAAGACACATCATATTTGTGTATTCCGAGTGTCAAGCAAAATAAGGCGATTGGCGGTGAGACTTCATGATCTCATCCAATAATACCAATCATAAAAATAAAATAAGATTCTCTCCATACCTGGTTGGGCTGGAATTGCTGGGGTTCCTGGCGTTCCTGGTCTACCTGGTGTTCCTGGGTAGCCTGTGAGATAAAAGTGAATGTGACTTGTTGTGAAATTATTCTTGGCTCATGATCCAGATTTAAAACTTTTAATGGAATAAAAATCGGTTGACGGTACTTTTGTGATTCATTGCGGTCAACAACAACATAAATCAAAATAGAATCAGATACTTCACATACCAGGTTGTGCTGGGATTGCTGGGGTTCCCGGAGTTCCCGGTCTGCCAGGTGTTCCTGGATAGCCTGTGTAACGAATTCATCGAAAATTTATTCGAATTGCAGAGATTCTAATAATACGTGTGAGAATCGACTCATGTACGGATACGTAAACGCAAATAACCAGACAGTTGATTTCTGTCGCAGTCTATTCTTTCTCAGTCAAAAATACTAATTACAAAAATAGAACAAGGAACGCTGCGCATACCTGGTTGAGCTGGAATTGCTGGGGTTCCGGGAGTTCCTGGTCTACCTGGTGTTCCGGGGTAGCCTATGTGGCAAAGAGAAACCATTAGCTCAATTGAGAATTTGTAAAGACTAGTGACTGGGATTCACATATTTTGATAACTTGTTGCACTTTCGATTGAAAATATGATTTGGAGATTGATTGGAAGAACTTGTGGTAAATACTTTTCATGTATTTCTCAATTGCTGATAATTAATTATATTCATAAAATGAGATTCACTACATACCTGGTTGTGCCGGTATCGCAGGGGTTCCCGGAGTTCCGGGTCTACCTGGTGTTCCTGGGTACCCTATGGAAGACAAATAAATGTTGATTACAACAATTTGTTTGTGTCTTTGAATTAAGTCCTTTTACATATTGAGAGTATAATTAAGGTTCAACCCAAGCTGAATAAAACAGACTTGTTCAACAGTATAACTGTTCGAATTCAATGTTAATTGCGAGAATGAAATTTATTGCTTACCTGGTTGTGCTGGGATTGCTGGAGTTCCGGGAGTTCCTGGTCTACCAGGTGTTCCTGGGTAGCCTGTGGAAGGAACAAAAATGTTGATTTCTGTATCTAGAATTTGTGTCTCTGTGACAGATATTTTTTGATTTGAATGGTGAGGGCGAAATTACTCGGAATATGGATTCGAGCTGAAGAAGACAGACTTGTTCAACGTTGTGAACTAGCTATTCTATTGTATTTCAAACATCGTAATCAATCAATATCGTAATCAATTGTGAAAAATAGAATCTTTGCTTACCTGGTTGTGCAGGGATAGCTGGAGTACCAGGAGTTCCTGGTCTGCCAGGTGTGCCTGGGTAGCCTGTGTAAAGAAGAGAAGAAATTTAGAAACGACAGACCAAACCTAAAGCCAAACCAAATTTTAGAGACCATGAAACTTCTTTTCAGGTTTTCAGTAAGATTTCTATAATATGACATTACAGTTAACTCGAATGGCTTACATCGTAATTAATCAATGTCTTAATCAATTGTGAACAAGAGAATTTCTGCTTACCTGGTTGTGCAGGGATTGCTGGAGTACCGGGAGTTCCTGGTCTACCAGGTGTGCCTGGGTAGCCTGTGTAAAGAAGAAGAATTTTAGAAACCAAAGACCATTTAGCGAAACCAAATTTTAGAGACTATGAAAATTTTCTTCAGGTATACAGTAAGATTTCTATAAGTAAGACTTATTGATATTCAGTAAGATTTCTATAATATAACATTATAGTTAACTCGTATGGCTTACAACACTAAGTTACAAAAATTCATTCGACGGTATTTCACGGACGGTGTTTCATATATCTAATTACCTGCGAATATTCTTAACTTACCAGGTTGAGCTGGGATTGCTGGGGTTCCGGGAGTTCCGGGTCTACCGGGTGTTCCAGGGTAGCCTGTGTGACAAAAATGTATGTGCATTACGTACTTCGGAAATGGTCTCGGCTGTTGTCTCAGATTCTAATCTTGGCAGATAACTAAATGTACTTTCGACACGAATTACAACTCGGTTGTGCAAATCACTTCTATTATGTTAAAACACAACAGAATGCTTCTAATTAAAAGCGAATGATACGTGTCACAAACCTGGTTGCGCTGGAATCGCTGGTGTTCCGGGAGTTCCTGGTCTACCAGGTGTTCCTGGGTAGCCTGTGTAAGTAAGGTATAGTCATTAGCTCAATCGAGAATCTGTGTAGGCTGGTGATTCAGATTTTCATATTCTCATAATTTGTTGCATTTTCAACTCGAATTGTGATAGCAAAAGCTTGTCCAAAACCATTTTGTTTTTTTCTTGTTTTATATCTTACCCTAAAATGCTACTGATTGGAATTGATTGAAATCTGTTACACACCTGGTTGTGCTGGAATTGCTGGAGTTCCGGGAGTTCCTGGTCTGCCAGGTGTTCCTGGATAACCTGTGAAAAATAGTAAGTGTCAAAATCTTCATCAAAATGTTGTGTCAGGCGATGAGTAACAAGCTCAGATTTTAATGATGAAGAATACTGATAATCAAACAAGTCTGAGATGTGTTACGTACCTGGTTGAGCAGGGATCGCTGGCGTTCCGGGCGTTCCTGGTCGACCTGGTGTTCCAGGGTAACCTATATGAGAAAGGTAAAGGTAGTGATAGTTCGTACTAGTGTTTAGGACTTGAGTCAATACACAATAGATTGTCATCGCTTAATTATTGCTTGAACATGCAAATCGACCTTTGCTTGTAACTTATACAAAGAAATTTGATCGACGGTAATTTTTCTTTGGATCAACTTACTCCAAGTACATTATTAGTTAATAACGAGATTCTTAACATACCAGGTTGCGCAGGGATTGCTGGAGTACCGGGAGTTCCTGGTGTACCTGGAGTTCCGGGGTAGCCTATGCGACAAAAGTAAATCTGAATAATTTGATGTCGAAATTCCCAAATTCAAAATTTTTATTTAATAATGTGATGAATGAATCCTTAACTCTAATTATGGATTGGAAATTATTCAAAAAGAACTTAGCGGACTAGTAGTAGACGTAGTGGTAGACTTTTTTTTTTTGTTGAGTGATTAATTGCATTCCAGAGTTAGTGTAAATAGAATAAGATTTTTTACATACCTGGCTGTGCTGGGATTGCTGGAGTTCCAGGAGTTCCTGGTTGACCTGGTGTTCCGGGATAGCCTATATGACATAAGTCAGTTAAAATAATTATTTCGATCAGAGTTAGTTTTTTGGGTTAGATTTATAAAAAATTTTCGGACATTTTGCTCGAATTTCGGCTCATTTAGAAAAGTTTGACCACATCTTTTTTCTACTCTATTCCATTCTAATGTGTATTCTTGATCTAAGTAACTTGTTTGTTACCTGGCTGTGCTGGAATTGCTGGGGTTCCGGGAGTTCCTGGTCTACCGGGTGTTCCTGGATAGCCTGTATGACAAAAGTAAATGTCAATGCTCCAATGTATATAATTTTTGGTTATTTATGATTTAAACTTATAATAATATCATATGTCAAATCAATGTTCAACTTGGATCACGGTGAAGAACTGAACGGTGAATCGAACAAAATTAATCGGTTTTTTTGTTACATTCTTGTGCATTCTTGGACATGATTAGTTGAAACAGAATTACAACCATACCTGGTTGTGCTGGGATTGCTGGTGTCCCCGGAGTTCCTGGTCTACCTGGTGTTCCTGGGTAGCCTGTATAACAAAGATCAATTTTAGTGACTACAATGGAATTTTTTTTCGAATATTTAATAAGATTCTTACAATATGACGACCATTTTTTATTCAATTTGAATAACAGCCACTCAAGTCACGCAAATTGCTTTACATATATCTGATCACATTCGTTAAAGTAAAGTAGGAAAAGATAACGTACCAGGTTGAGCAGGGATTGCTGGAGTTCCAGGGGTTCCTGGTCTTCCTGGTGTTCCTGGGTAACCTGGGTAAGAAGAAACTTCAATGTTAATGACCATATCGATATAATTCCTCTGAATGCTTGAATCAAATATTCTCATCGAAGCCTAAGATGGAGGAACGACTTCAATGAACGACTCGAATGATCGATCACTTGAAACTTGATAGACGGAATATGTGTACGATTAGTTCAAATTATGGAATATTTTGGGCATACCTGGTAGTGCTGGGATCGCTGGTGTTCCGGGAGTTCCTGGTCTTCCTGGTGTTCCTGGGTAGCCTATGTGAGTAAGGTAAAGTCATTAGCTCAATCGAGAATCTGTGTAGGCCGGGGATTTAGATTCTCATATTCTAATAACTTGTTGCATTTTCAACTGGAATTATGGCTACCAGATTGATAGAAAAAGCTTGTCCAAAACTATTTTTTTTTCTTGTTTTATATCTCACCCTAAAATGCTACTGATTGAGATTGATTGAAATTTGTTACACACCTGGTTGTGCTGGAATTGCTGGGGTTCCGGGAGTTCCTGGTCTACCTGGTGTCCCTGGGTAGCCTGTGTGAGCAAGATAAATGCCATTAGATTAATCGAGAAAAAAAATCCTCATCGCGTATTCTAATCACTTGTTGCATTTTTAATTAAAAATTAATTTTTAAAATCAAGGCTTCAAGAATAATAGCCAAAAATTGTGTAAAGATAATTCTTTTCGGTTTCATCTCATCCTAAATTGCCTCTTATCAAAATCGATTCAAATTTATTTGCATACCTGGTTGTGCTGGAATTCCCGGGGTTCCAGGAGTTCCTGGTCTGCCGGGTGTTCCTGGGTAACCTGTGCAAAAACGTACAAGTTGAAGATTGCATTGAAAATTTGATTCGGTTTTTCGGTTAATTTTTCTGTCTGTCATAACGTATTGCACGTGAAATCGTGACTTATGGCATCGGAATGAGAGAATCAAAATTGTTAAACGGTATATTCGTTTAGTTGTAATCATCGAAAGATAAGATCGATAAGATTCTTTGCCTACCTGGTTGAGCGGGAATCGCTGGGGTTCCGGGAGTACCTGGTTGACCTGGAGTTCCTGGGTAGCCTGTAAGACAAAGGTATGGTTCATCAAGTTTTTTCGTATGAATCCGAATTTCAAATGCAAATAATTTTGCATTCAATTCGATATCCAGTTTCAAATTAAAACAAACAAATTTTTTCAAGATTTTGTTTTCTTCACTCTGTGGAAATAAGGAAATGAAATTTTTTACAAATTATGTTATTTATGGCGGTGGAAAGAGATTATACCTGGTTGTGCTGGTATCGCTGGTGTTCCGGGAGTGCCTGGTCTGCCAGGTGTTCCTGGGTAGCCTGTGTAAAGAAATATACATATATATTGATATATTAATGACACTACCAGAAAATTGTTTGAGATGCTGTGTCAGATTTTCACATTCAAATAACGTGATGTCGATTTTCGGCTTCCCGGCACAGCTAAATTGGTAGACAGTATATTTCATTCGTGGTCTATCTCAGTCAAAAATAATAATCACAAAAATAGAACCAGATTCTCTGCATACCTGGTTGAGCTGGAATTGCTGGAGTTCCGGGCGTTCCTGGTCTACCGGGTGTTCCTGGATAACCTATGAGATGAAATGTAAATGAGTTAAGGTGGGTTCATGATCCGGATTCAAAATTTCATTGAAGTGATATACAATTCAAAATATGGCTTCGGATTAATTCAAATAATCCACAACAACGGCACTTCTTTTGCAATTCATTGCGTTCAAGGACAACATGAGGTTGAAAAATGTGATACTTTGCATACCTGGTTGTGCCGGGATCGCTGGTGTTCCGGGAGTTCCCGGTCTGCCAGGTGTTCCTGGGTAGCCTGTGTAAAAAAGATCAATTTCAGTGACTACAATGGAATTTTTTTTCGAATATTTAATAAGATTCTTACAATATGACGACCATTTTTTATTCAATTTGAATAACAACCACTCAAGTCACGCAAATTGCTTTACATATATCTGATAACATTCGTTAAAGTAAAGTAGGAAAAGGTAACGTACCAGGTTGAGCAGGGATTGCTGGAGTTCCAGGGGTTCCTGGTCTTCCTGGTGTTCCTGGGTAACCTGGGTAAGCAGAAACTTCAATGTTAATGACCATATCGATATAATTCCTCTGAATGCTTGAATCAAATATTCTCATCGAAGCCTAAGATGGAGGAACGACTTCAATGAACGACTCGAATGATCGATCACTTGAAACTTAATAGACGGAATATGTGTACGATTAGTTCAAATTATGGAATATTTTGGGCATACCTGGTTGTGCTGGGATCGCTGGTGTTCCGGGAGTTCCTGGTCTTCCTGGTGTCCCTGGGTAGCCTGTGTGAGCAAGATAAATGCCATTAGATTAATCGAGAAAAAAAATCCTCATCGCGTATTCTAATCACTTGTTGCATTTTTAATTAAAAATCAATTTTTAAAATCAAGGCTTCAAGAATAATAGCCAAAAATTGTGTAAAGATAATTCTTTTCGGTTTCATCTCATCCTAAATTGCCTCTTATCAAAACCGATTCAAATTTATTTGCATACCTGGTTGTGCTGGAATTCCCGGGGTTCCGGGAGTTCCTGGTCTGCCGGGTGTTCCTGGGTAGCCTGTAAGACAAAGGTATGGTTCATCAAGTTTTTTCGTATGAATCCGAATTTCAAATGCAAATAATTTTGCATTCAATTCGATATCCAGTTTCAAATTAAAACAAACAAATTTTTTCAAGATTTTGTTTTCTTCACTCTGTGGAAATAAGGAGATGAAATTTTTTACAAATTATATTATTTATGGCGGTGGAAAGAGATTATACCTGGTTGTGCGGGGATTGCTGGTGTTCCCGGAGTTCCAGGTCTACCGGGAGTTCCTGGGTAACCTATGCAACAAATGTTAATGACAAGTCAATGGTGAATCAAAATTTTTCGGATGTTTGAGCCTTGGCTCAGAATCCCTTTGGTGAGAATCTAGAATGAAAGACGAAAACTACTACTTCAAATTGTGGAAAGCAAATTTGATCCACGGTATATTTTTTTGATCTATGTGATTGAAATAAAGATTGACATAAGATCTTTTCGATGGGTTAAAATAATATGAGATTTGATACATACCTGGTTGGGCCGGGATCGCAGGAGTTCCGGGCGTACCTGGTCTACCTGGTGTTCCTGGGTAGCCTATGTGATAAGGTAATTGTTAATAACTCATCGCAAAGTTTGGATGTTACGACTAATTATGAATAATCGGAATATTACGTCAAGATCATCAAATTAAGTCAATCGAACTATTTTATTTTTTATTTTTTTTACTTTTCCCGTTTTATTTTTCTACTCTACCGAATTTCAATTAGAAGAGTAGTTAGTATCAAATACGCAAGCAAACGCGATTCATGGCATACCTGGTTGTGCTGGTATCGCTGGTGTTCCGGGAGTGCCTGGTCTGCCAGGTGTTCCTGGGTAGCCTGTGTAAAGAAATATACATATATATTGATATATTAATGACACTAGCAGAAAATTGTTAGAGATGCTGTGTCAGATTTTCATATTCAAATAATGTGATGTCGATTTCCGGCTTCCCGGCACAGCTAAATTGGTAGACAGTATATTTCATTCGTGGTCTATCTCAGTCAAAAATAATAATCACAAAAATAGAACCAGATTCTCTGCATACCTGGTTGAGCTGGAATTGCTGGAGTTCCGGGCGTTCCTGGTCTACCGGGTGTTCCTGGGTAGCCTAAGAGATGAAATGTAAATGAGTTAAGGTGGGTTCATGATCCGGATTCAAAATTTTATTGAAGTGATATACAACTCAAAATATGGCGGATAAAATATACGGATTAATTCAAATAATCCACAACAACGGCACTTCTTTTGCAATTCATTGCGTTCAAGGACAACATGAGGTTGAAAAATGTGATACTTTGCATACCTGGTTGTGCCGGGATCGCTGGTGTTCCGGGAGTTCCCGGTCTGCCAGGTGTTCCTGGATAGCCTGTGTACAGAAAAACATGCTAATGACTTCTTTGGAAGTTTGTTTAAGATACTGTGTCAGCTTCTGAGATTCTCAATATTGGAATCGATTTCTAGATTTGTAATAGGTGAAAGAAATTGCTAGACTACTGTCTGATTTCATCCGTTGTCTATCTCAGTCAAAAATCACAAAAATAGAACAAGATTCTCTACATACCTGGTTGAGCTGGGATTGCTGGAGTTCCAGGTGTTCCTGGTCTACCTGGTGTTCCTGGGTAACCTGTTGAATAAGGATTGATGACTTCATTGGAAATTTATTTCAGATGTTGAGAATTTTTAGATTCGAATATCATATTGCATGTGAGAATCGATTTATGACTCCCAAGTTTGTTGAACAAAATGAGTTTCTTATACAGTTTAGTTATATTATTTCTAGTGGTTGTCTCGTCCAAAAATACTGATCATAAAATCAAGTAATTGTGGTTGCATACCTGGTTGAGCTGGAATTGCTGGAGTCCCCGGAGTTCCTGGTCTACCAGGTGTTCCTGGGTAACCTATGCAACAATGTTCATGATTATATCAAAAATGTGTCCTGGATTCTTAGTCTAAAGTGTTGAATCGAATTGTAAATGTGTTGAATTCACGATCTGAATTATCACCTAAAATGTACGATACGTGAAACGATTTTGCCCCACGGTATTTTTTCCCGATATATTTGATTGAAAGATACCAATGATGGTGAGATTTGATGCATACCTGGTTGTGCTGGGATTGCTGGAGTGCCTGGAGTTCCCGGAGTACCCGGTGTTCCTGGGTACCCTGAAAGACAAAGATGAATGGTGACGAAAATGATCATGACGAAAATTAATTCCGTTCTTGAGCTGGATGCTCTCAGTTCCCGAATATACTCAAATTGTAAATTAAGTTGAACAAATTTATATAGGATATGATTAGTGCAGATCGAATGTAATTCGTTATGTACCTGGCTGAGCGGGAATCGCTGGAGTTCCTGGCGTTCCTGGTCTACCTGGTGTCCCGGGGTAGCCTATATGACAAAAGTAAACGGTAAGGTAATTTCCGATCTGTAATTGGTTTGGAATTTTTTTCCAAGTATAAGGTTCGCTGCTTACCGGGTTGTGCAGGGATGGCGGGAGTTCCGGGAGTCCCTGGTCTACCAGGTGTTCCAGGATAGCCTAAAAAATGAAATATGTAAACATAAATGAAGAACAATTTTTGTTCTTCATTCAATACTCAGATAATTATATACGCTGAAGCCAAATATCTTTCGAATTGCCCCTCATATGATTCAAAAAATAAATATACAGGCAATATATATTTATTCATATATTTATTGCTGCATGAGGCAATAAAATTTATTTCAGTGTATTTTTTTTTTTTCCCCCAAGTGAAATCATATGACTTATAGGAAATCATATGCATTATATGCATACCTGGTTGGGCCGGGATCGCTGGCGTTCCAGGTGTTCCTGGAGTACCCGGTGTTCCTGGGGATCCTATAAATCAAAGGTGATTTTTAATATTCAATATTTTTAATATTTTTATTTATTATTTTTAATTTCAATTTTGAATCTTCAATATTTTTTTCTGTTGAGCCGTGTAATTTTAGTCCAAGGGTATGTTCTACGAACGACTTGAATTATTGCTCAAACTGAATCAAACAAGATATCCGACATGTATATGTTTTCGAGTATATTTCATTGAAGAATCGGTGCTATTAGTCATAATAAGATTTCTCAAGTACCTGGTTGGGCAGGGATCGCTGGAGTTCCGGGAGTTCCTGGTCTACCAGGCGTTCCTGGGTAGCCTGTACAAAAGAATTAAATGCGATTGACTACATCATGACTACATCAAGAATTTCTTTGGATCCTTCAGGCGAACGATCTCCTTGTGAGTCGAACGTTTAAGACGTATCAACACTTCAAACTAAATCAAGCAACTTCGCTCTGTGATATCTTTTCAATCTATTTGATTGAATACTCTGAATTTGATACTAAGTTAGTTAACATAATACCAGATTTCATGCGTACCTGGTTGTGCAGGGATCGCTGGAGTTCCGGGAGTTCCCGGTCTGCCAGGTGTTCCTGGATAGCCTGTGTAAAGAAAAACATGTTAATGACTTAATCAGAAGTTTGAAGGTGCTGTGTCAGCTTCTGAGATTCTCAATATTGTAATCGATTTCTAGATTTCTAATAGGTGGAAAAAATTTCTAGACTACTGTCTGATTTCTTTCGTGGTCTATCTCAGTCAAAAATCACAAAAATAGAACAAGATTCTCTGCATACCTGGTTGAGCTGGAATTGCCGGAGTTCCAGGTGTTCCTGGTCTACCTGGTGTTCCTGGGTAGCCTATCAGAAAAAATTGTATGTGAATCAGTCGATGTGGAATTGTTTTCGGTTCAGGATTCAAATTTAAATTTTGTAATGAGGGAATGAAATTTCAAACTAAGCCGGCTTTGAATCAAATCAAAGAAATTTGACTTCTTTGTAATTCATTGCATTCTAGAATGATGCTTATCTCAAAAAAATGACATTCTCTGCGTACCTGGTTGTGCTGGGATTGCTGGGGTTCCGGGAGTTCCCGGTCTACCGGGTGTTCCTGGGTAGCCTATGACAGAAAAGTAAAGGATAATGCATTGCTATCTGTTATTAGTTATATATTTTCACTTTCTAATAGCGTGCTGAAGGTTGAAATACAGCTTCTATCTAAGTGAACCGTACTTGTTTACTGTTTCACAACTTATAGGGACAGCAGCAGAGAAAAATTAAGTTCCTCGCTTACCTGGTTGTGCAGGAATTGCTGGAGTTCCCGGAGTTCCTGGCCTTCCTGGGGTTCCTGGGTAGCCTGCGTGATGAACGTACATAATAATTACTGAACGTAATTCCGCCAATTTTTTAGATTTTAAAGTAACGAGGCAAAGAAATTCGTATGTCTTATATTCGTATATCATATGATATAAATTAATATTTATTCGTATTCCAACCAATTGAAAGACAAAATCAGTTTAGGTAATTGCATACCTGGTTGTGCAGGGATTGCTGGTGTTCCGGGAGTACCTGGTTTACCCGGCGTTCCTGGGTAACCTGTGAAAATGTGTATTTTCTTCAAAAGTTTGATTGGACTGCACGTAGAAATTGATTTGCTCATTCAGAGACAGTCAAACATAATTGTTGGGCGGTTGCTTTAACCACGTGTCTCACAATACCAATCATAAAAATAAGATTTGTTCCATACCTGGTTGAGCTGGAATCGCTGGAGTTCCGGGAGTGCCTGGTCTACCGGGTGTTCCTGGGTAGCCTATGAGATGAAATGTAAATAAGTTAAGGTTGGTTCATGATCCGGATTCAAAATTTTATTGAAGTGATATTCAACTCAAATTATGGCCTCAGACTGATTCAAAAAATCCTGACCACTTTCTTTGCGATTCATTGCGATCAAGGACAACATTGGGCTAAAAAATGAGATACTTTGCATACCTGGTTGTGCCGGGATCGCTGGTGTTCCGGGAGTTCCCGGTCTGCCAGGTGTTCCTGGATAGCCTGTGTGAAGAAAGAGATGTTTATGACTTCATCGGAAGTTTTAAGGTGTTGTGTCAGCTTCTGAGATTCTCAATATTGGAATCGATTTCTAAATTTCTAATAGGTGAAAAAAATTGCTCGACTACTGTCTGATTTCTTTCGTGGTCTACCCCAGTCAAAAATCACAAAAATAGAACAAGATTCTCTGCATACCTGGTTGAGCTGGAATTGCTGGAGTTCCAGGTGTTGCTGGTCTACCTGGTGTTCCTGGGTAGCCTGTTAGAAAAGGATTGATGACTTCATTGGAAATTTATTTCGGATGTTGCGAATTCTTAGATTGGAATATCATATTGCATGTGAGAATCGATTTATGACTCCGAAGCTTGTTGAAAAAAATGAGTTTCTTATACAGTTTAGTTATATTATTTCTAGTGGTTGTCTCGTCCAAAAATACTAATCATAAAATGAAGTAAGTGTGGTTGCATACCTGGTTGAGCTGGAATTGCTGGAGTCCCCGGAGTTCCTGGTCTACCAGGTGTTCCTGGGTAACCTATGCAACAATGTTCATGATTATATCAAAAATGTGTCCTGGATTCTTAGTCTAAAGTATTGAGTTGAATTGTAAGTATATTGAATTCACGATCTGAATTATCACCTAAACGTACGATACGTGAAACGATTGTGCCCCACAATATTTTTTTCCCGATATATTTGATTGAAAGATACCAATGATGATGAGATTTGATGCATACCTGGTTGTGCTGGTATTGCTGGAGTGCCTGGAGTTCCCGGAGTACCTGGTGTTCCTGGGTACCCTGAAAAACAAAGATGATTGGTGACGAAAAATGATCATGACGAAAATTAATTCCGTTCTTGAGCTGGATTCTCTCAGTTCCCGAATATACTTAAATTGTAAACTGAGTTGAACAAATTTATCTTATCGTGGGATATGATTAGTGGAGATCGAATGCAATTCGTTATGTACCTGGTTGAGCGGGAATCGCTGGAGTTCCTGGCGTTCCTGGTCTGCCAGGTGTTCCTGGGTAACCTATGAAACAAAAGTAAAGAGAGATTACTTCATCGAAAAATCCTCTGGGCTGGTACCTTCTAGTACCTATCAGAATTTGAAGCCGTGCTTGATTTTCGACATGAATTACGGTTTTGAACAAGTACGTCAAACAAACTTGTTTGACGGTGACAAACGAACTTGTTCTGCCAATCGCGTTCAAACGAAAGGTTCATCGATAGAATAAGAGATTTCTCACGTACCTGGTTGTGCAGGGATTGCTGGAGTCCCAGGAGTTCCTGGTTGTCCTGGAGTTCCGGGATAGCCTGTGACAAAAGTAAATGGTAATGGTTTCCAAAATAGTTGGTTTTGATTTTCGAATCGCATTTTTGAATCGCATCTTTTGCAAATACCACTCGATTCTTAGGGTCGAACTAATTTTTATTGTTGCTTTGTTGGATGGCATACTTCGTCAACTTTATTTCATTACATTATAGGTTGTTTTCAGTAAATTGAGATTCGTTGCATACCTGGTTGTGCAGGGATCGCTGGAGTACCGGGAGTTCCTGGTGTCCCTGGGGTTCCCGGGTAGCCTGTGCAACAGTGAATTTGAGTGTGAATTTTCGTTGCTAGGTGTCAATTCGTACCAATTCGAATTTAAAAAATTACAACTTTAAATAAGAACTTCATTCGAACTAAAAATTGAAATATTGTGTCAAATGTCGAACTTTGATTATGGCTTCGAAACAAATCAAACAAATTTGGAAAACTGTATCTTATTTCCGTGATTTACTACACTCTGAGGGCTCTGTTGGTCGAAATAGAATAAAATTCTTTGCATACCTGGTTGTGCTGGAATTGCTGGGGTTCCAGGAGTTCCTGGTCTACCAGGTGTTCCTGGGTAGCCTATAAGAGGAAAGTCAAAAGTACTTGCATCTGTTTGTCAAAATTCGCATCAAATATTCATCAATATCGATGAGTTTGTATTTTTTCAGTTTCAATGAATCTGAAGGTTGTATTCGGTTGTATCAGCTTTAATCTCAACCAAACTTGTTCAACAATACTGTTTTACGGTTCCACCACTTCCAAGGATAGCACCATTCAAAAATGATTAGTTTTTTTGCTTACCTGGTTTTGCAGGGATCGCTGGGGTTCCAGGAGTTCCTGGTCTACCGGGTGTTCCTGGATAGCCTATGAGAGGAAAGTAAAAAGTAATGACTGCATCAAAAATTGGTCTGTATCGAAATGAATTACAGTTTCAGTTATTTTCAGTTTCTGATAGCGTGTTAAAGAATTTATGAAACATAAAACTTCAATCTAAGTGAACCGAACTTGTTTACTGATACTTTTTTACTGTTCCACCACTACAAGAGCGCACCATTTAAAAAGAAAAAAGAATCGGGTTCTTTTGCTTACCTGGTTGTGCAGGAATTCCCGGAGTCCCAGGAGTTCCTGGTCTTCCTGGAGTTCCTGGGTAGCCTAAGTGACAGAGAAGAATATTATATTTATTATAACTACGAAAGATTTTCTAGATTTTCTTTGATTGTTTTTTTTTAAATTTCCAAGTAAAGACACCAAATTGGTTAGGTGGTTTTTCGTATTTCATTCAGTTGAAAGACAAAATTAATCGCAGTATAATCGCAAAATTTCGCATACCTGGTTGTGCAGGGATCGCTGGAGTACCGGGTGTGCCTGGTCTACCGGGAGTTCCCGGGTAGCCTAAAAAATGAATACAAGTCAGAAATCAATGGAGAACCATACGTTTTCGATATCTAATGTCCATGTAATTAACCTATTGCGCATACAACTCGAATTTCAAAACAGTCACACAAAATTCAATGGTATTTTTTTTTCTTTAGTGCCTGTCAACTAATTTTAATTCTCGATTAGAATTAGATTCGTTGCACATACCGGGCTGTGCCGGGATCGCAGGAGTTCCAGGTGTGCCTGGTCTACCTGGTGTTCCGGGGTAACCTGCGTGACAAACGTAAATAGTAGTTACTACACCACAGTACATAACAGTAACATTCAGTCGATTGTCTCTTTCTTATTCAAGTCATGAGGCTAATAAATTTTTTCGATAGTATTTTCAGTATTCCATCCATGAAAAAAAAGATAATCTTTTGCATACCTGGTTGTGCAGGGATTGCTGGAGTACCGGGAGTACCTGGTCTACCCGGTGTTCCTGGGTAACCTGTGGGTAAAGGTGGATCTTATTCAGACATCATTCAAGACACGTCGTATTTGTACATTCCGAGTGTCAAGCAAAATAAAGCGATTGGCGGTAAGGCGGTTTATCATCTTATCCAATAATACCAATCACAAAAATAAAATAAGATTCTCTCCATACCTGGTTGGGCTGGAATCGCTGGGGTTCCGGGCGTCCCTGGTCTACCTGGTGTTCCTGGGTAGCCTGTGAGATAAAAGTGAATGTGACTTGTTGTGGAATTATTCTTGGCTCATGATCCAGATTTAAAACTCTTAATGGAATGAAAATCGGTCAACGGTACTTTTGTGATTCATTGCAGTCAACAACATAAATTAAAATAGAATCAAATACTTCGCATACCAGGTTGTGCTGGGATTGCTGGGGTTCCAGGAGTTCCTGGTTTTCCAGGTGTTCCTGGGTAGCCTGTGAAACAAAATATATATCAGGACTGCATAAAAATTTTGTTGCAGGTGTTGCGTCAGGTTTTTAGATTGTAATTGTCATGTCGAAATCGGTTTGTGGTTGCGTAATAGGCGAAACAAAATTGTTGGAGGATTTTTTCGTCATTTGTCTCTTTTCAAAATATCCATCATAAAGATAGGATGAGATTCCCTGCATACCTGGTTGAGCAGGAATGGCTGGTGTTCCGGGAGTTCCTGGTCTGCCAGGTGTTCCTGGGTAGCCTGTGTAATGGGATACTTGTTTATTAAATAATCGAAAATTAGTCTGATTTAGTCTGAATTAGTTACATTTCGTCAGATTTTCATATACAAATAATATAATTTACACGATTTACTCCCCGAAAGGTAAAATGATATTACTAGATAGTAGTCTTTCCAGGTATAATTCAATCAACAATACCAATCATAAAAATCAAATGAGATTCCTGCCTACCTGGTTGAGCTGGAATTGCTGGAGTGCCGGGGGTTCCTGGTCTGCCAGGCGTTCCTGGATAACCTATGGACAGTGTCTAATGTTAATCAAATCAAATCAAATATTTTTGTCAGTTGAGTCGAATGATCTAAAGTCCAAGAATGTGTTGAATGGAGACTCGGATGATCACTTGAAACTAATTAGAACAAATTGGCTCCATTCTTCCTATCTCTCCGATTTGTATGTGACTCCGATTGTATTATGCCTGTGGCATAGGGGGCATTAGCTCCATTGTCAAATAAAATACACTATCTATTTATCTATCTATCTATCAAAGGTGTTGCGTCAGGTTTTTAGATTGTAATTGTCATGTCGAAATCGGTTTGTGGTTGCGTAATAGGCGAAACAAAATTGTTGGAGGATTTTTTCGTCATTTGTCTCTTTTCAAAATATCAATCATAAAGATAGGATGAGATTCCCTGCATACCTGGTTGAGCAGGAATGGCTGGTGTTCCGGGAGTTCCTGGTCTGCCGGGAGTTCCTGGGTAGCCTGTGCAAAAAGGTACAGGGTAATGATTGAAAAATTGATACGTATTTTTGAGTTGGATTTTCTGCCGCTAATTACGTGATCAGTAAAGATTAGATCGTTTCGATGGTTTTTGCAAATCTTTAATATCAAATTTTTGATAGCATGATCCCGCACTTCATGGCTTTGAACTAGAAGAAGGCGAATCGATATATTCGACGGTATTTTCTCGTATTCTATCCGATTGTAAGACGAGATCACTTTCATTATAATGCAATTATTTTCATACCTGGTTGTGCTGGGATTGCTGGAGTTCCAGGAGTTCCTGGTTTGCCAGGTGTTCCTGGGTACCCTGTGCAACGTACATACATATTACCGAAAAATTGGTGCTGTGTCGGATTTTCAGGTTCTATTATATTAACAACGCATATGGAAATCGACCTCCCAATAGGTGAAACTAAACTAGACTGGTAGAGGTATTTTTTCGTGGTCTATCTCAGTCATAAATACTATTCGCAAAATTAAAATTCTTTGCATACCTGGTTGTGCCGGGATCGCTGGTGTTCCGGGAGTTCCCGGTCTGCCAGGTGTTCCTGGATAGCCTGTGTGAAGAAAAACATGTTAATGACTTCATCGGAAGTTTTGAGGTGCTGTGTCAGCTTCTGAGACTCTCAATATTAGAATCGATTTCTAGAGTTCTAATAGATGAAAAAAATTGCTAGACTATTGTCTGATTTCTGTCGTAGTCTATTCCAGTCAAAAATCACACAAATACAACAAGATTCTCTGCATACCTGGTTGAGCTGGAATTGCTGGAGTTCCGGGTGTTCCTGGCCTGCCAGGTGTTCCTGGGTAACCTATCCAACAATGTTAAATTTCAATAACCACTTGAAATATTCTTCGCGTTTCGTAAATCATAAGTCTGAGAATGTATTGAATAAATACGACTTCAGGCTAAATGGAACCAATCTGATCTTAAAGTAATTACATGAGATATCATGCCGTACCTGGTTGTGCCGGGATCGCTGGAGTGCCAGGCGTTCCTGGAGTACCTGGTGTTCCCGGGTATCCTATTATACAAGTTTAATTATCAATAATTGCACCGTGAATAAATCTCGCTTGACAATCGATATTTTTTAACTCTTATCCCCTGTTGTATCTACGACTTATGGATCCAAATGAACTTAGACAAATTTATTCGAAAACATTTGCCTGCTTTGTATTTTATCTAATTTAACAATACCCCTAATTCAATGCGAACAAGATGTGTTACATACCGGGTTGGGCCGGGATTGCTGGAGTTCCAGGAGTTCCTGGTCTACCTGGCGTTCCTGGATAACCTATGTAACGAAGTGATGACTATATCGATACATTTGATAACGGTGAATATTATATCGACTAGATTTGATCTTACTTTTTGAGGCAGACTCATTTTACTTTGTTTTTCAATGTTTAACTTGATTTCTGGCTTCGAACAGTTTTCAAAGCTTTTTTTTGTTTATTTTATTAAAATACAAATATTAATCACAAAAGTAGATTAGTAAGATTTGTTGCATACCTGGTTGTGCAGGGATCGCCGGGGTACCGGGTGTTCCTGGTCGACCTGGCGTTCCTGGGTAGCCTGTTCGATGAAGTACATATAATTACTTCATTTATAATGTAATCATTTGTGACACTGTATCAATATCTGGCTTCAAATAATGACAAATAAATTCTATCTACGTCAAGTTTATTTGTTTGTTATACTCTTTCTGAATGAAAATAAGGTCTATTTATTATGGATTAAGATTATTTCCATACCTGGTTGTGCGGGTATTCCTGGGGTTCCGGGAGTTCCTGGTCGTCCAGGTGTTCCTGGATAACCTATGGGCGAAAGGTATATAATAATGGCTGATCGAAAGCTAGTTGGGACTGCTGTCTCCGATTCTAATAACATATTACAAGTTCAACTCGAGCTATGTGGCTTTGATTTGATCCGAACAAACTCTTCTTTTGACAGTATTTTGGTTCCTATTCTACTTTCATCAAAGATTTCGATGGTTAGATACATTAGATTCTCTGCATACCTGGTTGTGCTGGGATCGCTGGTGTCCCCGGAGTTCCTGGTCTACCGGGTGTTCCTGGGGAGCCTGTGTGAGTAAGGTAAATGTCATTAATCATGGCTCAATCAATCTGTATAGGCTGGTGATTCAGATTCTCATATTCTAATAGCTTGTTGCATTTTCAACTCGAGTAGAAAAAGCTAGTCCGAAACTATTTTTTTTTTTTCTTGTTTTATATCTTACCCTTGAATGCTACTGATTGAAATTTGTTACACACCTGGTTGTGCTGGAATTGCTGGGGTTCCGGGAGTTCCTGGTCTACCGGGTGTTCCTGGGTAGCCTGTGTGAGCAAGATAAATGCTATTAGATTAATCGAGAAAAAAAAATCATCATCGCGTATTCTAATCACTTGTTGCAAATTAATTTTTAAAACCAAGGGTTCACGAATAATCGAAAAAAATCGTGTCAAGATAATTCGTTTTGGGTTTCATCTCATTCTAAATTGCTTCTTATCAAAATCGATTCAGATACATTTGCATACCTGGTTGTGCTGGAATCCCCGGGGTTCCGGGAGTTCCTGGTCTGCCGGGTGTTCCTGGGTAACCTACGCGAGAAAAGTGAATGTTAATGACCTAATCGAGTCATATTTTCAAATTTTTGTTTTCGTGTGACATTTCAACAATACTTCCAAATAAGAAAAATTGAAAAACTTCACATACCTGGTTGTGCTGGGATTGCTGGTGTCCCGGGAGTTCCTGGTCTACCGGGTGTTCCTGGGGAGCCTGTGTGAGTAGGGCAAATGTCATTAGCTCAGTCGAGAATCTGTGTAGGCTGGTGATTCAGATTCTCATATTCTAATAACTTCTTGCATTTTCAACTTGAATTATGATAGAAAAAGCTTGTCCAGAACTATTTTTCTTTCTCATTTTATCTTACCCTAAAAAGCTACTGATTGAGATTGATTGAAATTTGTTACACACCTGGTTGTGCTGGAATTGCTGGGGTTCCGGGAGTTCCTGGTCTACCTGGTGTCCCTGGGTAACCTGTGTGAGCAAGATAAATCCCCTTAGCTTAATCGAGAAAAAAAAAATTCTCATCGCGTATTCTAATCACTTGTTGCATTTTTAATTAATAATTAATTTTCAAAATTAAGGCTCCAAAAATGATAGAAAAAAATTGTGTGAAGATAATTGGTTTTGGTTTTGGTACTCTTATTGGTACTCTTTGGTTTCATCTCATTCTTAAATGCTTTTCATCAGAATCGGTTCAGATTTATTTGCATACCTGGTTGTGCTGGAATCCCTGGGGTTCCGGGAGTTCCTGGTGTGCCGGGTGTTCCTGGGTAACCTACGAGCAAAAAGTGAATGTTAATGACCTCATAGAGTCATATTCTCAAATTTTATTTTCGTGTGACATCATAACAATATTTTCAAATAAGAAAAATTGAAAAACCTCACATACCTGGTTGTGCTGGGATCGCTGGTGTCCCCGGAGTTCCTGGTCTGCCGGGTGTTCCTGGGTAGCCTATGTAAGTAAGGTACATGTCATTAGCTCAATCGAGAATCTGTGTAGGCTGGGGATTCAGATTCTCATATTCTAATAACTTTTTGCATTTTCAACTCAAATTATGACTTCCAGATTGATAGAAAAAGCTTGCCCAAAACTATTTTTTTTTTCTCGTCTCATAACTTACCCTGAAATGCTACTAATTGAAATTGATTGAAATTTGTTACACACCTGGTTGTGCTGGAATTGCTGGGGTTCCGGGAGTTCCTGGTCTACCTGGTGTCCCAGGGTAGCCTGTGTGAGCAAGATAAATGCCATTAGCTTACTCGAGAAAAAAACTTATCACTTGTTGCATTTTTATTAATAATTAATTTTTAAAATCGAGGTTTCAAGAATAATAGAAAAAAATCTTGTAAAGATAATTCTTTTTGGGTTTCACCTCATTCTAAATTGCTTTTCAGCAAAATCGATTTAGATATATTTGCATACCTGGTTGTGCTGGAATCCCCGGGGTTCCGGGAGTTCCTGGTGTGCCGGGTGTTCCTGGGTAACCTACGAGCAAAAAGTGAATGTTAATGACCTCATAGAGTCATATTCTCAAATTTTATTTTCGTGTGACATCATAACAATATTTTCAAATAAGAAAAATTGAAAAACTTCACATACCTGGTTGTGCTGGGATCGCTGGTGTCCCCGGAGTTCCTGGTCTACCGGGTGTTCCTGGGTAGCCTATGTAAGTAAGGTACATGTCATTAGCTCAATCGAAAACCTGTGTAGGCTGGTGATTCAGATTCTCATATTCTAATAACTTCTTGCATATTCAACTCGAATTATGATAGAAAAAGCTGGTCTAAAACTATATTTTTCTTCTTGTTTTATATCTTACCCTAAAATGCTACTAATTGAGATTGATTGAAATTTGTTACACACCTGGTTGTGCTGGAATTGCTGGGGTTCCGGGAGTTCCTGGTCTACCTGGTGTCCCTGGGTAGCCTGTGCGAGCAAGATAAATGCCATTAGCTTAATCAAGAAAAAAAAATCCTCATCGCGTATCCTAATCACTGGTAGCATTTTTGATTAATAATTTATTTTTAAAATCAAGGCTTCAAGAATAATAGAAAAAAATTGTGTAAAGATAATCCTTTTTGGGTTTCATTTTATCCCAAATTGCTTCTTATCAAAATCGATTCAGATTTATTTGCATACCTGGTTGTGCTGGAATCCCCGGGGTTCCGGGAGTTCCTGGTCTACCTGGTGTCCCAGGGTAGCCTGTGTGAGCAAGATAAATGCCATTAGCTTACTCGAGAAAAAAACATCCTCATCACGATTTCTTATCACTTGTTGCATTTTTATTAATAATTAATTTTTAAAATCGAGGTTTCAAGAATAATAGAAAAAAATCTTCTAAAGATAATTCTTTTTGGGTTTCACCTCATTCTAAATTGCTTTTCAGCAAAATCGATTTAGATATATTTGCATACCTGGTTGTGCTGGAATCCCCGGGGTTCCGGGAGTTCCTGGTGTGCCGGGTGTTCCTGGGTAACCTACGAGCAAAAAGTGAATGTTAATGACCTCATAGAGTCATATTCTCAAATTTTATTTTCGTGTGACATCATAACAATATTTTCAAATAAGAAAAATTGAAAAACTTCACATACCTGGTTGTGCTGGGATCGCTGGTGTCCCCGGAGTTCCTGGTCTACCGGGTGTTCCTGGGTAGCCTATGTAAGTAAGGTACATGTCATTAGCTCAATCGAAAACCTGTGTAGGCTGGTGATTCAGATTCTCATATTCTAATAACTTCTTGCATATTCAACTCGAATTATGATAGAAAAAGCTGGTCTAAAACTATATTTTTCTTCTTGTTTTATATCTTACCCTAAAATGCTACTAATTGAGATTGATTGAAATTTGTTACACACCTGGTTGTGCTGGAATTGCTGGGGTTCCGGGAGTTCCTGGTCTACCTGGTGTCCCTGGGTAGCCTGTGCGAGCAAGATAAATATCATTAGCTTAATCAAGAAAAGGAAATCCTCATCGCGTATCCTGTCTCAGATCTGAGATCTGAGATCTCAGCTCTCAGATCTCAGATCACTTGTTGCATTTTTAATTCACAATTAATTTTTAAAATCGAAGCTTCAAGAATAATAAAAAAAAAATTCTGTGAAGATAATTCTCTTTGGTTTCATCTCATTCTGAAATGCTTCTTATCAAAATCGGTTCAGATTTATTTGCATACCTGGTTGTGCTGGAATCCCTGGGGTTCCGGGAGTTCCTGGTCTGCCGGGTGTTCCTGGGTAACCTACGCGGGGAAAGTGAATGTTAATGACCTAATCGACAATTCATTTGGTTTAATGAGTCAGATGTTTTTATTCTCTTAGTACGCTAAACACGCAGTTAGATTTTCGGCACTGAACGAAGCACCTTAAAGTTATGCAACGGTACTTTTCTACTTTGATATCGCACCTAATTATACGAATAAGCAAAATAAATTCTCTTATACCTGGTCTGCCAGGAATAGCTGGAATTCCGGGCACGATTACGGTGGGCCTTACACTAGTGCCTTCAAACTGTCCACAGATCGGTGGAAAATATAAATCCTTCCACGCCGTAAGAATTCCATGGTGATCATGATGATGATCTTCGTCATGATCACTGTGGTCATGCTCACTATGCTCATGATGCTCGTGTTCGTGAAGAAATATCTCTACGTTATCCCCAGGGTGTACAACTCGGTAGCCCCATCCATCACTGAGATAGAATGTTGCCACTAATTTGTTAAACGGATCAACATAACCGTAACATCCATAGGTCACTCCATCTGGACCGTGCACTTCATGATGAAATTGACCGTCTGGAGCTACCTCGTATCCATAATTATAATCGTCTGAAATCGTTTTTAAATTTGCTTAGAATTTTACCAAAACTTATTGCATGGGAAACCATATCCTCGAATGACCACTCACTTGTCTTAAAGTCCTGATTCAAATATTGTGTCTTTTGTTTGTCGCTTATGTCCAACACAATTTCCCTTCCTTCTCGGTCGCCCTGTGCCTGAGTGATTTGCAGAATGATAGCTGCAATCACCTGGAAATTTAAAATAAGGATTCTATAGCATAGTACAGTTGTCGAGGTTTTGCCAAAAGCTTAGTATATAGAAGGAGGTTGGCGTATAAGCGCCAGTCGCATAAGGCTTCATCTTCATTTGGCAATACTTGTTTAGACCTCGTTAACTTAGATTTCGAAAGCGGTATCCTCCTCTGAGAACCAACAATTATTCTGCACGTCAAGGCTGAGATTCATCCGCAATAAAGAATAAAGCCCACGGCAAACTAGCACTAGTAAACGCAAACAGTAAGCGGTTACGGTAATAATTAAGATATTACAAACACAACACACAGAAGTTATACCCCACGTGCTGCATACGTGCTACTTCTTACTGTATGCATTATTTTTAATGTTAGGCTAGGGGTAACGATTGAAGAACAAGCTGAAATCAATGCAGCCTCATCATGTACCTGTACGAGAATAATCCTGTGAATGGTAAACTGACGTTACCGTGGTATCATAAAGAGTTTGATTATTTTACTGAAGAATTTTCTCAAAATTTTGCAATAATAATCCTTCGACTTCCTTTCTCTGTGTAGTCGTTCAGCGGGTTCACATGATAGATTTTTCAGACCCTCGGCTTGTTAATTGCAAAATTTGTTCCGGATTCGACCAATTTAACGACCATAGGTCGTAGATTATTTAAATTTTCATTAGGCGTGAATTGAATACGAAAGTTTCGTAATAAGACGTTTCGGGAAGACAATGCTAAGACCTAATTAAAACCAGCCAAAATTTACTCATTTAGAGAAGGTAACTCGCCAGTTGGTGATATTAGGATATCTCAAGGTGGAATTTTTGGGAGTGTTCTCTCCTGAAATCGCCTTGTAATGTATATGTAAGAACATACTAACTCACCTTGAAGTCCAAAGAAATTTTGGATCATCGTTAAACTAAGTTTTTTACTTGATTTAATTTAATTTACAGATAAATTAAAATTTTGGCTCACCGTGTCAAATTTTATCCTAAAAGTCAAAGACTCAACTACAACGACCTAACGTTTGATTGGAAATCAGCATAATTACGTAACCGTACAGATATTTACGAAACTGCTCATCACCGTCTGGTAGACTGTAACGAAGACATGGCATTTAACCTTACAAACATAACGTGGAATTATAAGTGGTAAGTATAAAAGCACAAGCGTAAAATGCCACCATCAGACAAGATCATAAGACACAAGCTACAAGGACGAAATGTATCTAGAAATCTCACGTATTTTCGATCACACTTTCGTGTGAATCACGTTTGAATATCCCCTATACTAATATACCTACTACTCATGGAATCCTGATCATATTTCCATGCCATTGACTGTTAGCAGTCGTGAAGGATATCCAACTACCACGATCCTATTTGAAATATCGAAGTGCACGACAGCTATAAATATTAAGCTAGTCGAGCTGTGCTTCGACTTCACAGCTAGGTGTGATCGATATTGCTTAATCCAAAGAGATTTCTCGTCCACTCAAATCCCTCTGGTATATCTCTATCCCAATTCCCATCTTTCAGACTCGTGTGGCATATTCTTTTGGGATTCTACGCAATCATGTGTAGTGCAATCGGCAATCACAATTCCATCGGGTAATCAAGTTGTTAACTATGTTTCGTTCTACCTCGAAAAGTTATTGTATCAAATGGATCACTGAGATATATTCGTACTTATCTTGATCGAACATGATATGAATTAAAGAAATAAAGATCGAAAATCTGATTAAATCGTACTTAAGAGATAATGTTTTACAAATGACGTCCAACGCATAACACACGCTAATCATTGTTAAAAATTTCGCGTGGATGATTGTTCATTAACTTTATTATATGTATCACAATATCGTAGATTGGTAATCGAACCTAAATTGCGAGAGTGGTTTTACTCCTACCGCAACATGTTAAATGCAACAGGTTGTCGGATCGCGAAAGTTTATTACAGTACGACGGGGTGATCAACGCGTTATGTGCCGTCAAATTGATGTCAAATTGTCGATAGTCATTGATTTATTTGTTAGGGAAACCCTGAACCGTGACCTAAACAAATGGATGTAATGAAGAACCGAAGTCTCGAACACTGCGGATTGCAACACATATTATTCATATCCTGGTTATGATGACCCCAGTTTCCCATCTTCTTTCATTATTGGCTACACGCTCGTGACAAACATCTGTCCATCGGACGGTATAAACTGGCCTTCGCAAAAGTAAAAGGATAATATACGTTCCGGCTGAAAAAGAGACAAGCCGTATTTCGGTCATAGGTGAAGAATCGTTCCCCGATAACAAAGATGAGTTGGCTTCGCGGTATCCGAAGATTGAGCGAAATTTGCGGTCGTAATAGTGGTCGATGAGTGTAATAGCAGAGATTGCGGAGTATCGGATAGTAAAGGATGCGATTTATTAGGTTCTGTTTTATTCTCACGATATTTAATCTGTTGATCACTCGACTGACGTAATCATATAACTATTGCAAATTTTTACACAATCATGGCATTGGTTCATTTATAAAATAAATGTACGTTATGCCCTTCAAATAGTTGAAGAAGAAAAAAAAAAACTAAAAAAAACTATACATCTTGAAAAATATAGATGGATTAATTTTAGCCTGATCTAAACGACCTTGCGCATTATATCATACTGGCGAACGTTTATAGCGATTCTTAATTACAGAGTTTGAAGATGCGGGCAATGCGAAATGCCGTACAAATACAAAAACACAATTCAATATAAATGAAACAGCGTTTAGTGAAACCGTCTAAAAAGATGACCAGTCTACTAATTTTCATAACCTGTATTATTCAAGCGAAAGTTATCAATTGATTTCAAAATCGCGGCTTTCTTATGCATCGATTAACTGATACCGATATCGGAGATCTAAGCTGAGCTAGAGTTATGGGATACCTGTTTTAAAGCGTACGGTGCACGTTAAAGCCGGCAATTTGCATGAATTACCCACCTACAAAATCGAGGCACAAAGCTGGGATTTGAGAAATTTACTTCATCGCTATAAGTCCCGTCTTGTAAATACTCGATTCAGTATATGTTGCTAAAACTACGGATAAAATATTTAAAAAACCATTATGTGTTCAAACTGAACAAACGATGCGTAAGAGTAATTAAAACCTAACATGATTCCCAGCGAAATAAGAATTTTCGTTAAGCTTATAACTCATTACTCGCTATACTGATTACAATTGGATTTTAGACCATCATATAAAAACGCATACTTTTTGTACAAAAAAATTGTACGATAAAATTTTTTTACAAATATTTGTACAATGAAATTAATGTTGCATATTTTTCATTCAAGTCTAATGACTTCAGCTGTATAATAATATCTCAAATATAGATATGCGATTTCTCCTTCATTGTCAGTATTTTATTGGCAATACTTACGTGCTCATATATTTTTATATTTATAGGAACCTATTTTCACAATGTGAAATATGGATTTATATTCATGTGCATCCGATTAATAAAAACGATTAATTTTCATCACTAAATGTTTAGGACAAAAGAAATTTTGATTACACCGCTTTTTACGGCTTTAATCTTACGAGTGACGTCATTATACAACGATCAAGAATTTGGTCGAAAGATTGGGGCAAATGTCAAGCAGATTACGTCCAGGAACAAAATTTATAGTAAATATAATTAACTGAAGGGATAAGGAATAGAGAAAGTACCATCAGAACAATAAACTGTTGTTTTTAATCAATCAAGAGATGAGTTTAATGAAATGTAAGGATGTTTGAAACTCTGAGTCTATTCAATCTTATGTAATCCAAACGATCAATTAATATTCTATCGTTCTCGATAAACTACTTCGTAACACCTACTACACGCTTTCATAATACGCGTATCTTTTCTGTTACGTCCTAATTTTGTGTTATTTAATAATTTAAAAATGGAATGAAATTTGAAAAAAATAAAAAACCAAGTCCTTCTTTCCTCGTCGTTATACCTAACAAACAGGTATATCCGGTTATTATACATCGAGTGAAAAGTATACTATAACGTTTTGTTGAAAATATGCAAACATATGCGTAGGTGCTCGCATCATAATTTGACAATTCGAATTGGACGTTTCATCAATTAAAATTTTGCGATATACCATGAGGAAATATACGAATAAGCTTGAACATTCATAGTGAATAATATTAATTATTCGCGAGCATAAGTAAGACACTTCATTTTCTTGGTAAAACGATCGTCAAGGAAATCGGTTTCGATGTGTCGCAGAACTATGAAATTTTCATTCGAAATGAATGTTCGTAAATTAGAAAGAAGAAAAAAAAAAATTGTTTCGCATGATTTTAATTATTCTACTGGATCAAACTGACCGATTTTTTGTTTCTATGTATAAATAAACGCGAAAATGAAAAAAAGTAGCTGGAAAAAATTGTGCAAAATTTTCAATCATATAGTTAAGACACTGATTAAATTAATTCAAAACTTTTGCTAAATAAACTCTTGTCTGGTATAATAGAGAAAGAGAAATATAAATGACAAGGGATGTCGGAATTTAACTAATATAAATTTCAGTTCATTATACGTTTCAAACTTCCGGATAACACTCTCGCGAAATGATGATAAATTATGCAAATCTCCATAACTCTTCGTCATATAATTTCGATTATTTTATGTTTGCATATATACCAATACCAAAGTTTTACTTCTGTCTGTTACAGTAGCACATCTCTTTATCATGCGTAAAATAATATATTAGAAATATTTGACTTTCACCAGTATGTATTGTACATACGTAAGCGTGGGTGGAGCCACGTTTTTATATTCTATTGTGTTACCGATATGACAACCAAATACGTATAGTATAGCTGTCAGAGAAAAATTTGAAACGTCATTCCGACGCCTCTTGAAATCAAAGACAACGTTTCACCCCGTGTACCAAGTCAATCAGCTTTCGATTTTAAGGCTGCCCCAAAAGCGGTCCTTCACCCATCATGTTAATTACTTTATATGCGACACAAAAGTGAAAACGAAAAGAGAAACTTATGCCTTGGCCAAACAAATAAATTATTTAAAATTGATGTAAATTTGAATCTCTAAGTTTCGTCCCCCTAGGCGCGCCGTTGCTATTTGTTTGTCAACTGTGAACAAGTAGTTTCAATACGCGCCTTCTCTTTTGTTAAACTGCTAATCAAAACAACACCTTTAAGCTAATATCTTTCAATGATCAACGCGGTAGAGAGCTAACAATAATACCGATACTTCGTATATCGATAGGACTGTAGACACGTGCTGCATAATTCACGGTATCAGGGATGAAATTTGTCCGGTAATTTTGCGATAGAAAAATATAAATTCTAGGATATATCTACGTCGATATCAAAGAGAGAAAAATAATTTTAAGAATTTTTTTTTTTTCAACTATATTCTATAGACACAGATGCGATGAACACTGCTAGGGTGTGTCAGAAAATTTCTCAAATTTCCTCCGCCACTTACACTTTTTTAGTGGATTTTAGAGTTTCTCTAATTCTTTTCATATTTTTTTTTTGGGTTCTTATTTGCCATTACCGCTTTCCCGAATATTTCAAAAGCACATTTTATAAGACATGAAATTCAATTACTCGAGTATTGGTTATTGGTAATTAATGAATATGAACTAATTATGAACGGTGAAATTACGGTGATGGATTAATGACGGAGGCGATAGAATCACGTAACGAATTTATATTAACGATGGGTGAAATCACGATATCGAAATTTCTTACCAGATAATACGCGCTCATCCGCATATCTGCGTACACTTTCCAAGTGTCAACGAAGAACTGATCCGAACTTGTTGATTTTTTCATTATAAGAATAAGGATTATGTCCAACATGCCCCGAGGTTTACCGAACGCCGATTTTCCCCATGCGATTGCAGCATGTTATTTGAGCAGTACAATAATAGAACAATCAGTTCCAATAAAAACCTGTTTTCCAATCGCTATATTTCAATTCGTGGTGTCAAGACCCATAATAACCGAGCAAGAGATCTGCACCAAAGACCCTATGGGTAGTAGGGTGGTTAAAAAAACACGGATTTACTAAAATCAGTTGCTCATCCCCAGTTCTATAGATTTTCAAAAATTAAGGTTCAACCTAAATTATCGTTTTCGGGAACGAAACGAGTATCTCAATAAGCAGTTAAATCCTGGAAATTAAAAATCACCAAAAATGATGTTTTCGGTTTAATTTTATCGTCCATGAGGCAGAGCTAAAATTGCTCGTATAGGCTGGAGCCTCCACCAGAACCGTTTTGTTTTTTGTGAAAACGTATAGAACTACGGATGCGCAACTGATTTTCGCAAATTCTTGTTGTATTGAACCACCCCAGTGTACAGTGATGAAAACTAAACAAGACTTAATAATTACTGACTACAGAGTATGGGGAAATGGAATCTGTGGAACCAAAATTTCAAACAAAAATTTCCTGCTTAAAACAAGCATTCTATTGTCTCTCGCTACTCTCCAATTCCCTCGCCCGTGGCGTTTCTGCAAATGAATTCGCATGCTGAGGCTGGTAGGTAATTGATAAAATGATACAACGATTTAGCATGTTATTCCGGAAGATCACAAAGGAGGAATTGACCAATATAACACATATTAGTCTAATTAAGTTTCCGTTCCTCTGTGGTTATTAACAGAGGCTTAGTTAGCCCTGTGGACACACTATAGCTATTTTTGGTAATTTCATTATACATGAGGTATCGCTAAGTTAGGGTAGGACGGTATATCCATTAGCCCATCTACATTTAGTCTAGGACGGACCTTGACACCGAGGCATAATGGGTCTCTTGTCTTTATAGAGAATTTGTCCTTGAGCTAATTGGATTAGAATTGAAAATTTTATGAGACAAACATTGGAAAGCTTTAGACCGACGAATATACCATATACGTTTCTTATAAATACTCATTACCGAGCTGAAAATTATTAAAAAAAAGTTCGATCATTAAGCAACGATATGTCACTCCATGGATTTACAGCTTATACATTACGTGACAGATTATCCTACGAGGTATTTAACCGTTAAACAGAATAAAACCATCTACGACTCGCAGGTACGTGGATATTGCTCAGAAGTAATTACAGCAATCAGTAACCTCTGATAAAATCTATACTTGTCAGTACAGCGACCATTTTACTGTCTACAATTACATCTAAAACGGTTAAGCCCAAGTTCAGACCAAGTTCATTAGACCATACAACATTTTCGCCTTCGAATAGCTCTTTTCTTCATTTTTATTCAGTCTTCTTTCATTATTTTTCCACTGATATTGCAAAGACAACCACCCCAGCAATTTCGTGATTCAACGTCGACAGGAACATCTGAGGTATCGGTGCAGTGACATATATGGTCTCAAATTTTTAAAATTGGTTGAAATTTGTGGTCAAGGAATTGAACTCGTGAATATTCAAGCGCGCCTAAAGCTCGTTAAGATTATTATACGTATGAGTATGGCAATACAATGCGTTTAATCAGCGGATGTCAATTCGTTGCCAATTTCAGAGTTATTATTAGATTTCCCGCGCGTGTAACGACTTTGAATTTCGAAAGTTCGGTGACATTTCGAAGTTATTTAGGGACTGTAACATTTGGAACTAACGCTTTTATGCTCCATAAGTAACACCTCGAAACGCAAGAAGTAAAACTCCAAAATAATCGACTCCCTGCTAATAATTAACGCCGCATGAACCGGAAGTAGTTTCGAACATTTTTATTCCACAATTTTTAATTCATAATTATATATCTCTCTGGAAAAGTACCTATATATGTTTTTGACACTCTGGAACGTATACCTTGTCACAATTGTGCAATGAACGTGTATTTTCGTTGATAAATTCTTATTTTAATTTTCTTTTACATAACAGGAAAACAACAGTCTAATAATATTTATCAATATCCTAAATATAAGAGACGAAAGCCGCGTTTTGACATTCAAAGTGAATCCGGCAACAGTGACAGCGCTGTTTTTCAACTCATTTTTCTATTTAGTATAATCGTCATATGATGAAATGAAAATTTGCTCCAGGGCGTGCTGCAAGTAAATTCATAAAAATTTCGTAACCCTGAGTAAAGGAACCACATCCCTCATAGGTAATTTTGCATTGCCTAGTTTTTTATGAATAGTTCTGAATTAACTAGCTCGACATGACGGCCACTGCAAATCATGGATGCTAATCTACACAGTGAACCACAAACCACCTAAAATACTATTATCTGTATCAATTACCGCGTTGAATTGACGTCGTCAGTATAAGATAGCGGCTGATATGCATTTTCCTGTCATTTCCACATCATACAAATATTGATTTTAGATACACACTTGTAAGGTTGCCGTGCAGCAGCCCTACTAACAAACCTAATTTACCCCCATGGCTCACAGGTCGTTCCATTAGCGCAAAGACCTTTGTACACAGTGGCAAATCACCTTGACACAAATTGCTCCGCGTATCTGTCCCAGGTTGGCCGTAGGTCCAGAGGCAACGCAATCAGACTCTACCTTTTTCGAAAACCTCCTAGATGCTGTAATGTCCACTAGGGAATTCTGGCGATGAGACTAGCGGAGCCCTAGGCTAGAAAACCGCCAAACGCACAGTAGAGGTTTAAGTTTATCGAGGTAGGCCAGATACGATCCTCAAAAAAAAAAAATAAAAAAAAGGAAAATGGAGGACCGGACGGTCTAGCAAAAACCAAGTAAACAATATAAATAGAATTTGAAGGGATGCTGCGTGATCCGGGAACAGAACGTTTGGGGTTTGTAGGAATGATTGGAACTTGTTCAATGCTAAAAGCATTACTATAAACATGTTTGTGAGCAAGATTTTTTTACATTTTATAAGAAGCAATGAAGAGTTGGGATTCTTTGGAATCAGACCTGTACGATTTGACTTCTAATTATTATCGAGAGATCGAAAGGTGAAAATTTGATTATCGCTTTTGGTAATCGTATAATACGAAACTTGATAATACAGCATTTCAGTTTCTGCTAGACGGTTAATACGAGATTTAAAGTTTTAAATTAAACGGGAATAAAGCAGATCCGACGCATTTCGCGAGTCGTGATCAACTTTTAGAGAATTTTCACTCTACAACTCGACCTGATGAAATTCACTGAGAAATTCTATTCCAACGTTCGCATTGAACCTCCTGTAGTATTTTATCAGTCCCGTGTCGTCAGAACCAGAACTTTGGTACAGCTGGTTGCAATTTATTTCCACGTTGAGCTGAAAGCCACAGACAGGCGCGAAAAAATTAACTAAAGTTAAACGTTATGATATGTATGCTGTTTGTGATTTTTCATTTAATTCTCGACGCACGTCAAATCCTACTTGCGGCACAACGCGTATATTCGTATAATATTTTATTTTTTTACATTCTATCGATCGAATACTCAGCCGCGCCACCAATCGTGACCAATACGACGAGTAAGTATCGTTACTGAATTTAAATCGTCACGAATCTCTATACATACCCATATGTTCGACGACTGCCTTGAATGAAAATTTTTTAATGAAAATACCACCGAATTAATTACCTTCCCATCACTTTTATCCATTCAAATGTTACAAGAACAATTTTTTTTTTTTTTTTTTTTTTACTATATATTGATTCTGAATGAAATATAACGGGATCAACCTTCCAAAAATAAATCACTCTCGCTGTCAAATCTATTTCAAATGCGTGAATATAATCATCATGAGCCCCACTCCCAAATTACAGTAATTGTATATTAAAAATAAATTATCGGTCAAATAGCGTTGCCTATTGTAAATTTTTTTGGCTTTGCAATCCACGCTAATCAACGATACGTGTCATATATCGAAGCCGTTCACATTTTAGAACCGTTAACTCCAGGAACTAGCTATCGAATGTTGAACAAAAAAAAAAAAGGTGACCAACTTGGCGACCTTGGAGAAATAAATGAAATTTTCCATCCCGACATCAACCACGATCTATCGACCAAATCTTACACATAGCCCGAAGCAGAGTCCTGGTCCAACGATTTCGTCGCCGCATCATCTTCAGTGAAAGTCTCGACGGGTTACGAAACAACATACAGGCAATATTGCCGCCGGCATAGTGTCCGGACACCGACCGATACCTTGTTAGATCATAGGTGGGTTCTGACACACTTATAGTACGATCCGGCTCGTAAGAGTGGTTCAGGAATTTTCCTTGTGCCCTTTGTGCCGGTACCTTGTACCGATTAAAATTGTTACCGGTTATTTTTAAACAATGTGTAGGCGTATGGAAGTAATGAAAAAAAGAAAAGCATACCAAAAATAAAAAGAAAGAAAAAAAAAATCACATAGGACCTTGAGATCGTGAATAATTAATTCGTAAATTTACGGTGCATGACATCCTGTGCGTTTTTGTTTAAGTAATAAAATTGTTTGATGGGAACTTTGATCCACCGTCTGTATAAAGGACCAGTCAGAATTCTCAGAGGAATAATTAATTCCTTGGTAGCAAATCGACAGAGATTATTCGAAGCTGAAAACTTTCTCCTGTGGTACATACATGCATACCTATAATATTAACAATAACCTCATGGAGAGAGATTTGTATCAATATTGACGATACGAACTTGCAAATCGTCTACGTTTTATGATTATATCGATACGATCGATCGATCATGAATACCGAAAAAAACAACGCTGTTTAAATTAAGGAAGGTAAATGCATTGTGGCAACTCTCTACCTTGGAATATAATTATTATCAAGGTTGGAAATTAGCGAGTACAAGTGAACACGTAATTCGTGGTAAGTAAATAGTATAGAGACTGGCATTTGTGTATATCACTGTACCTACAAGAACTCTCTGTACCTACTACGATAGTCTCGCGAGAGTGCGTAACTAGACGATTTTACTTCACAATCGCTCGGTGCACCCACGTGGCTACAAACCGGAACAAATTAAATGAGCTGTCTCTATTACTGACTGTAGGATAGGCTCACGAATGTTACATCTCACCAGGATCTTGAATCAGCAAATATTGAAGCTATTAAAAAATACTTTTTTCTATGAAACCGATCATAGAAATTGGATACCTACTTCGAATTATCTAAACTAAATAATTTTTCTTGACAATTTATTCCTGACAAGTAAATCTTCGTCAACTATAAGAAAAAGAGTATTCAGAACAATGAGGCAACTTATCCACATACGGAAACTGAATTTTTTTTGAAAATTTCCTTTATAGGTTCAGATCCTAAAATTAGACAATCACTTGTAAGATATACTTGTAGACATATCAATGTTCAAAATTGATTTTGAATGTGTTTTGTACCATAAAAAATATTGTGAAATCGGTAAATATGCATTAAAAATAATTCAAAACGATTCTAGTATTAAAATAGCTAAAATTATTCTTTAACTGAGCTGCACCTTAACAATTCGAATGGTTAATCCATGTGCTACGAAGCAGAACTCTCACTTCTCACTGTATAAATTTATGAATGAAATCTAGTGTACTGGTAGTAAATGAGAGTCGAGATCAATGGAAATGCAGTTTTGCCTGCATTTGGAACTGGGATACTGTAAAGGCGATGTTTCTTGCGCGGGCATTCATGTCTCATCGCTATATTTGAGTCTGTAGTCAGAAACTTAAGAAAGAATTTATTCGGCACACGGCTTATACGAATCGGTTGTTATAAGTAAACCATGATTTGATAATGACGTACGTCAAGTATTGACTCTTCAACGAAGGTTACTAGCTACCTTTTTTCTAAATAAATGATGCCCACACAAGCAGCATAAGAGTTGCGAGTGTTGTAACTAGGAACCCAACAACCATAAGTGTTTATTTTTGAATTACTCAATATATTGCACGATCTTTTTAAACATTGGAAATCGTTTACATAAAATATTAAAGTCAGTCAGTAAAGTGAATTATTTTCGAGGTTATACCCAACCGAAAATTAACAATCTTCTGATAATGGATGCGACTCAGAAATGTATTTTTTATTTTGATTTTTTTCTTTTTATCGCCATTTTTTTTTGTATCCCAAAAGACTCTAATTGGTAAAGATAAGAAAGACATTGACCTAGATTTTAGTTTCACTGTAGGAACAGTTAGGAAGAAAATCACAATTTTCACTCGGTCCTAATACCGTCTTCCGATTTTATACCCATCAGGAAAAACACGTTAGATATTTAAAACGCGATTTCAAAAATCGAAATAAAGATACGACTGGTCTCGATATTTCGAAGTGAATAATTATGAAAGAACACTGATTATATGAACGAAAAACACTGCGGCAATTTGTCGCGTGATAATTTATCCAATCCACACTATAGAAGCACCCCAGCATCCTACACTTTGACCTTGCAGGTTTCACATTTCAGTTTCACACTTTTTCTGACGAACAGATTCGCGAAGATTTTGGTTAGTCGAAATTAAACGATTAATATCGACGTACCAGGGTGCAGAAAACGGCCTTGTCTCGTCCGTGCATCCTCCTTTGTAAGGGTTAGCTTCTCAGCAACTCATACTCCCAGCACGTTCACTGGTGCTAAAGATGCTGTAAGATTACAGGCTGCGTGGCGTCCAAACTGAAGACTGAAGATGCTGCTTGCGAATTGAGGCTTTTATACAGGGTGGGGATCACCGACCAGACGTGGTTGGTAGTAGGTACCATCATCACTAGTCACCGCAGCCGATTCCGACACAGGATTGGGAGGGAAATGGTCCACCGTTTGTAGATCCGTCTGCTTCTTCGATCGGTATTCATTCAACAATAAATCCCATCATTAGAAGAATAATTCTTTATATGAAACAATGAAAAGAAAGAGTTTTTTTTTATTTCTTTTTTAGATTCAATATGACATCAAGTACGGCTGCAGATACTATGTCGTAACTAGTAGTAGGTAGGTATGTATGTATGTACATACGTCATACCCCTTTACAGTATGTATTAATTTTCCTATGCAATTGTATTTTTCATCAATTGCAATTGACTGACGGAGTGGAAACGATTTCACTGCAACTAAGCCTTGGCCTGGTCTTAAATGCACGAAAAAATGTTCAAGTTAAAGGGCTTCTTTCTCAGAAATTTGTCTCGCCATAATTAAGAAGTAGAAGTTTAAGAAGTGGAACCGATTGATTTTTCATGTCTTAAAACGAAGGAGGGGGAAAAAAGTAATCGAAAAAAGGCTCACACTGATTGATTAAATGCTGCATCCATGCAACGTGGTAATCGCTATATGTAAGCGAGACTACAAAGAAGATATTGGCTAATCAATTGCGTAATTTTTCGTTTGAACAAGAAGAGTTTGTCTGGCTGGGTAACCCCACGTAATAATTCCACTTGGCACAGTTTCGTCCAAAGGTGCGTAACTGTTCTATAACAGAGATAGGCATCATGGGTACCTATAGGTATAAAGGTGTTAATATTTTATCGGGAATTATAATTAATGAAAAGAGTGTTAAACGTTATTTACGAGTCTAATTATATGCCAAGTTAAAAGAAGATATTTCGCCCTTCTCAAGATACCGTTTCAGAGAGGTTACTTAATCGTTGTTTAATTCGTTATTGAATATTATAACGACGACAAAAATCCACAATTGTAAACTTAATGACGGTTATAAAACTCTAAATTCTACTCGCGTATTACCAATAATGGGAATAATATCTCTCCTTGTGCACAGAAATATTATATCGCATGTCTATTACTTTATGAGGCTATATATATATATAAAGTAAATATACGTACTTGAAGGTCTTTTAAAATACCAAAAATCAGTTTTATTTATTTTTATCGCCCAAAAAAAAGTACATATACATTCCTAAATTTATAATTCATATTAACCAGTTATTTTATTTCGAAGAGTTTATCAGCTAAGTGAATGAATTTTATACGATTCAAAAGTTCATCGGAACGACCTTGCTAATGTGGTCTCGCGACCTCTCCTAATATTCAAATATAATATAATACAACAGTTCAACCTGTCTGAGCATTCATCTACGCTAATCGAATTATTAGATGTTAACACGCCATCGTTCGGTTACAAAACCGTTTCACGATACACCCACATTCATCTCCAATTCTAGTTCATCAATTCAGAATGTGTTTTTGTATATACATATGCTGGGGGAAAATAGGATTATCAATGCAGAGACCAAAATGATCATATTGAATGAATTTGTTGCATCCAAGTACCTGATAGAAAAAAAAATTTTAATTTTTATTCCTCCTTTACATCTTTGAATATTAATTCACGTGAAATTGTCAATCATTTTGCGTAATTAGTCCATGAGTTCAAACGATTCAGAGGTTAATTAAATTTATTACCTACGTCCGGTTTCACTTTCATGATGAAATTCGTAACAACTGCGCTTGCGGGCTTGAAAACGATGAAATAACACGTATGTTGGTACATACATACATACGTACGTACACCTTAGTCCGCAATTTATCCTCCTGTTAAATGGGTCAAGATAAGTTGTGGGATTAATTTCCTCGAATACTGAGCTCAATGTTATAAATCAATTTCTGCATTATATCAAAGATTTTAAATCGTAAATATACGTTTTATCCGTGAATCAACACTCTCGTATAATAATAATTTCGCTAATATAATTAAACCTTATCTGGGGTTACCCAATGGTTTGTAAATCAGATCAAAATCAATTTCAGAAAGTATAACGACTCACAATTATCGAAAATACCTAACTAATTAATTACAATACCAAGCAAATCGTTTCATTGATCAGTCTGTATCCGCCAGAGACTGACTCTCATCCCATGAACTGTATTCGCGTATTTGTAAATGGATTTCATCGGCTCTGTTTCTTGAAAAATATATGCGAATACTGCAATTACTGATTAGGACAAACGAAGCTGAAGCGTAAGAAGCAAAGGCATGTCTTAAAAAAAAAAAAAAATAAAAAATAAAAAAATTCAAGGTCATTTTTTTTCGTGGCCCTTTTAGAGGCCTTGTAAAAGTAGTAGAATGTAGAAAGTGGCCCTGGCCGTGGGTTGAACACGCCTTCTTGGCGCTGCAGCTGAGACGATGGCACTCGGGCTATTGCACCATACATACTTTGATACATAAATTGATATGTATGATTCTGCATGAGCAGTCAACTACCTATTGTACCACACGCAGCTCGGAAAAGTTTGCAATGAATTGTCAAACTGACAATTCATATAAAATGAATAAATTTTGACCTTATTATAAAAAAAAAAAATATCGAAATTAAGTGGACAAAGTCCAATGGACATTTACAAGAATTATTTAAAAAAATTTATTTTCAACGGTAACTCTTGAACATCTAATTATGGCTCGTCTACTATATCATTTTTAAAGTCAATAACAGCATATTCATAAAACGCAAAATTACCAAATGTACCTAGTTGGTATTTCTGTATGCATAGTTAGTCATTCTAATTCTTTTGCAGTATACTACCTACGACACAATGACGTAGTGGAAAACCTTTCCTCATCGAACGTTATAGACTAAGGAATTATCTAGCCTAAAGATACATGGATGACGTCTAACTGGACAGAGGGGCCATTGTTCTAGGTTCGACTCTGTCCGTGTTGCTATTCAGGACTTTTGTATGTATTTTATTTTCATCGTGGACTCATCGAATTAATTTTCACGTTTAAAAACTGGATAATTTAGAAGAAAAAACGCGTGCAACTGGGTATGTAAAAATTTTTTGCCAAGAGTTACTTCAGACATCGATAATCCTGAGAATAACCGCATATCCAAGAAATTATGGAGTATTGTAATTTTCTTGAACAGGTGTTGTGCGATCGATGCGTAATGAAAAAGAAAAAACTTCAAAAGTACCGAGAGTATTGACTGGTAGCGTATTGCTGTAAGATTTTATCAAAAAATCAAATAAAATAAAATAAACCCCATATGTAAGAGGAAAAAATGTAAATTTGCAACAGAGAGAGTATTGCTTAACATTCAGTGGACAGTAGGCGCGTTCTACACTATTAACATATATCAAGGGCCTTGGTAAGATCACGGGCTAAAGTAACTGAGACAATATAATACATGAAAGATATGTATAGTCAGAAGCCTAGTCACATTAGAATTTGCGTTCGTTGCTCTAAGGAATCTCAAACACATCAACTGCAGAAATGGAAAATAACAACTTGGAGTATCCGTTTATAGTTGGTAGAAAACTATAACTCAAGTTTTAATTTATTCAGGACTAAAATATGAAGCGAAGGAAAAAAAAAATACTTCGCTATATCCATAGATCAGAATTTTCGCGAAACAGTTTAGGATTGCCTTAAATTTTATAAATCAAGATAATTTATCCACGTACGTCTACAGCGATTAGGGAAAGATATGGGGTTTCTCAACTGGGTAAGCATTTTTTTACTCTTAATATATGTAAGTAGCTGGGTCAGTGCTACCTCAATTTCACATAAATAATACAATAGACAAAATCTGTAATCGAATACACCGTGTCATTGCCACCGTGATTTTTAACGCCTACATTTATAAATCTTCGAATTATAGTCGATGTGTAATCGAGTCTAAACGTGGGTTTGTAGTATCAAGTAATAATGAAATGAAATACTAGTTTGAAGTTAAAATAGTATAAATTTGAATGAATGCATTAAATTTATTCGGTACAGAAAACAATTCCTTTTTATATTATGAGGTTCGTTAATTTTACAACACACACGATCAAGATATCTTTTAACTAATTTGCTAATCAGAAATCTAAAGTAAATTAGTTAACTTCCACATAACGCAACAAAAGTTTTCAAATTCTTAAACGTGGGCTAATCCTTTATCACTAACAATCGCAATTAACAACTTGCATAAGAGTAGGTATACAAATTAAATTATATACCTTATATATATACTCGCTTTTTATCTTACAGATGGTCTTACACGTGGGAATATCACCTTATATTATATTATAGGGCTTGTTCACCAATTAAAACATTTGGATTTCGTTAACTTTCTTTTCTCAACATACTTATCACTAAGGTCACCAAGCCAGGCGTCTATTAAGTCTGATAAAAAAGTAGCCTCAGAACTGCCCGGCGACGTCGACACGACGTCAAAGTCTACGAAGACATCCCATCCGATTAACCCAGAGACCCTTATAAAAAAAAAAAACTAAAAAAAAAAACTATTGAGACGTACAAAATACTGTACGGAAAACTATTGAGAAACTATTTTTTTTTAGAAACTTTTTTGTTTCTTATATAAGAGAGATTGTTAAGGGATTAAAATTAAATTAATACGTCTGTAATGTATATGGAGTCAAAGAAATGTAAAAAATTAATACACATTATTAGTTCTATATGCTTGCGGTTTTAAGTGTGATCATTATCGTTGTAAATACATGTAATTAATACCCATTAGGTAAATAAGTATCAACGGTTCATCCTTTACGAGATACAATCTATTTTCGTATAAAATTAAGACTAATTAATCACGTCTGATTGGACAGAGCCATTTCGTTACCGATAAAAGGTACCATACAAAATGCAAATCGCGTTAATTTTCGCCTAGTTAAATTCATGCGATACACTCAACGTAAAGATATCGCAGTTCATTAAGGACTTAGTTTTGAATATTTTAACTAAGTCTCTAAAGTGCCAAACCGTACATGGGCATGTACGATGAAGTGCGTATTAATTAAGTAGCATACTGTGAGGCTATCAGGTAAGTAAACTTGTATAATTCAAGTTCTTTTCAAAAGTTGTGACAATACAGACAATATGTCTGGAAAATTCAATATCGCGTTATACAATAGTATAGAAAAGTAAAATCGTTACTCAATGAATTATTTTTTGTCATTATTTCTTCGCAAGCTCTTACTAATGAAGGATTACGTTCTTTAATCCATCGACAGGTTTCGATGTACGTAAACTTACACAAAGCTTCTTTTTCACAGTCCTCGATGGCAAAGTTTTATTGTAAAAATCACCATGCCAGCTCACCGTGAAACATACTGTAACATGTGTTCTCTCAAAACGTGCCCAATTTCTAAAGTAGTGTTTTCAATGCCACTCGAGCATTCCACTGAGTACTCGAAAGGCGGGACACAATTCGTAATTAAGATTCGTCGGGTATGGGTACACAAATATGTCTATACATGGGTAGATAAGCAACGTCATAGCTAGGCTTTATCTTCGTCTAGACGTTCAACGTACTTACTGTATACAGGATAACGTTTACTTGCAATTTTCTTAGGTATAGTAAACATTTGTAGATGTGGTGTAATTAATTATACTGTCTTATAGGAATTATGGGTCGGCATGGTGTTAAACAGTTTGCTTGACTTTGTTTATATGATTTATGTTAATATAACGGGAATCTTGTGTCCTAAGACAATTTGCGGTCTATTCCAACACTCGGATTAACATTACAAGATGAATCTATAGCATTCAGAAATCATACAACGACTTATGATCTCTGCTCGGTACCAACGCAACAGGTGTAAGTTATAATTAATGTATTATTATAGTGAAATTCACGAGCAGATGTTGGATGCGAATGTCAACTGCATTCTTGTATCGTCTTTTATAGTGGTCGGTTTTTTGAAAGGTAAGATCCTGATTCTCATCCCACATCTTTCATATTTCAAATTTTATAGGTAGTATAAAATATGGAAATTAATTTAGTACTTTATAAAATACCATTAAAAAATCTTTGGATACCGATTCAACTTGACACTGAACACGCAAAGTCAACGTCCTCCGTTTATGGGGGCTAGTTATCAGTCATCAGCGACATTTCACCATTACGAACTTGCGTATGGTAAGACGGTCTTGCAATATTTGAGAAACATGCGTATCTACCATTGCGTGAAGTTGAGATTAAGGAGATTTTGATAATCAGCCTTTGTCGAGTTACGTATCTCCTTTTCGGAGGCGAAATCTGTGGAAAAAGTACCTAAGTTACGAAATATAAATATTCATTGAATCTATATAATATTTCCGATGAAACGGGCTTTAGAATCGTATAATATACTTATAAATCGTGTTTAATTACACCTTCATGCAGATTAAATAATCACAGAATATCATACCGAGTGTATATAAAACTGGGTATAAATAACGTCTTGCTGATTTCAAAAGTTTTAATTCAATTGATATTATGTTAAATATCGAGGTTCAAGAAATAGTAAAATCGTTCGATCACCGCGGTAAAAATTTTATTTTTTTATTACATAATTCGAATTTCGTTTCTATTTCTATACTGTAATGAAACATCACTGTTATACGGAAGTCTACAACGATCGTTTTTTAAGTAAACGGATCTGAGTTGTATAAGCTAACAAATGCAATATTACGCTTCTACAAATATTTTACTAACTATTTCTTGTTTCCAGTTCACAAAGAGTGATTATATTATACCCTAGAGCAAGTACCCATCTGTCAAACTTATTATAACTAATTTTTTTTTCACAGTTGTATAATATTTACATATTTATATATAAATACCAATCATATTAGAGAATTTTTTTTAAATTTATATCCTTGCCATCGATGTACAACACGTACCTATAATACGCGTGTTCATTTATATTTGATACTTTATTTATTCAAACATATGATTAGTAAAGATTACTATTCAATACATGGCAATCAATCGGTCATAAAACCTTTTTTTAAACTTATAGATATTTACCTTTACACAATTATTTCTCTATTAAGAATTAATATGCTCACATTATAGGTATGACTATGGTATACCTACGTATGAAAATTAAACGTTTCACACGCGATGAAGTTTTGCTATAAGAGTTCTTTTATTAACTTCCCGCAATGAAAATTGAAAATTTTCATAACGAAGGGCAGTTATTGGTTTCGGTCCGATTTTTGAAAATCAAGTTTTCATCAGATCTCGACGTTTTGGGGTCCTAGGAAGCTATTCTGACTATTTTTGGATGGACGTCCGTATGTGTGTGTGTGTGTGTTTAAACAAATTTTGGTCGTACAATATCTTTAGAACGAATCTACTGATTGGAATGGTTCTTATGGCGATGGAAAGGCTTTATCAAGACTTAGATCTGATTAGATTTTGGAGTCGATCGGTCGAGTAGTTTCAAAGTTATTTGAGAAACAAAAATTAAAAAACAATTTTTTTTTTCATGTTTTTAGTGCATAACTCCTAAGCTGTTCGTGCGATTAGTCTCAAAACTTGATCAAACTTAGCTCTTGGATAGCCCTTTCGATCGCCGTAAGATTCATCAAAATCGACCGATTGGTTTAAAAGATATTGCATGACAAAAATTTCTCTTTTTGTCGTACGATACCTTTGGAACGAATTAACCGATTTGAATGATTCTTACGGCGATCGAAAGGGTTCATCAAGACTTAGATCTGATTAGATTTTGGAATCGATCGGTCGAGTAGTTTCAAAGTTATTCGTAGAATAAAAATTGAAGAAAAAAAGATTTGTATAGGAAAAACTAATTATACTTATAACCTTCTTTAATTTATTATAAACATAATAGTATCAATTAATTGTAACGTATTTAACACAGCGGCAAGTTTTCGGATTGATCCACAGGTCAACCGATTTCTTGATTTTTTTTCTTTTTTCTTTCCTATAAGAAAAATGATAATAAATCTCTACTTCATTGATACTTTAATTTTGTACTTATACAACATGAAGACTTTGAGTCTATAAGAGTATAGAGAAATCGTAGTATAAGTACCTACACCACACGGCCATGGCGATAATTTATTCAACGACGAAAGTACATTTAAGTGTATAATCGTTGTGATGAAAATTTTAATTAAAACAACACGCGTGTCAGTTGTTTTTTGCAATTATAAGTTTATCTCAACACCTCGTGCTTGGCTGCAGAAAGATGCGAGTTTCGTGTGAACATTAATCAAAAGCATAGTTTTGGAGAAAGTGCACCACAAACCTCCCACGCTTAAAAAATCAAAGACTAGCCTTGTCAATGTAACTTCACTTTCGATGTTAGCTATGACGTAACGCAATTTTCGGTCAGAGATGGTTAGAAAGTTGGATTATAATATGAAAATGTACACCCTTTGACTACAGATTTTATGATTTTGTGGTTTGTTTTTCCTAATTTATCAACCACGTAATCGACTGTATATGTAAAGTAAATTTTCTGCTGAAATGAAGGCTAATTATTTAGTGAAAGAAATGCCCGTAACTCTATCGCTAAGCTTGTTGAAAATCTGGTCAAAGAAATAATATGGTTATATGAAAATCGTTTTACGTATACATAAGACGAGTTTTAAGATCCCATGGCAAGATTTTACGGAGGGCTTTTTATCTATACGAACTACCCCAAACTGACTTGATGAATATCGCTAATTAGGTATCTTAAACCTTCGTTTCTCCGCGTCTCTAACAGGCACTAAATACATTAGAGGTAATTCGCCTTCACGAAGAAGAGATTATTTTCATTTTTACCTCATTGGCAGTGAATGAACCTTGAAATTGGCATTTTTTCACCAATTCGTAATAAATTTTAATAAACAAAAAGAAGGAGAGGATTTTCCCAAGCAAATCCCAAACAAGCGAACATTTGAAAGGAAGCACTGATGAAGTAAATTGCGAAGTGTAGATATGTGCAAGAAACCCAAAACTGACAAAGGATACATTGCCTTTTCAACTTTAATATGAAATAAGAAATCTGCGATTTCAAAGTCGTAATATTTGAATAACATACAGATTCTAATCTGGTGGTTAAATTCTGAAATTATTCTATTATTTCGGTCAGCCTTAGTCTGTACAGAGGCCATGGCCTCGACCTGCACATAGGCCACGAGTCAATCTAATCTAAAAATAATCAGGGAACATCTTCAGGGTGAAAAAAAGGTTTTATCAGGATCGGAGGACGTATTATATTATAAAACGATGAACATAGGATGAATATTCTGAAATTATAATTTCAAAGAATCGTTTACCAAAGTTTTATAATTCCATAAGAAACATACCTACGAACTGTAAATGTATCTCAGATAGCGATCCTTTCATCCTTATACCTTTGCTTCGTTCCAGGAATATTCGAAAATCGGTACGTGGGCGAACTCGTTGCGGTTTTCGCGAAATAATGAAACTCTAAAGAACGTGACAAAAAATTAAATTACCATTTCTGCAACGAATTTCCGCGACTTACACACATGAGTGTATAAATAATGTGAAGTCTACAGGTCAATGTGTACATACATGAAGTTATTTTAATTTTTCAGCTATATTGTACCCGTAGTATAACGTGAAGACGTTTGTGAGTAAAGACCATTAAATGGTAATTGTGTAGCCGTTAAAATGAGAAAAATAAATCTTCGCATAGCTTTTGCGATTTGTTGCCTAAAAATATCTCTAGGAACCCCGAGACTTTATTTAGTATCTTTCGGCGGGTTGTTTAGGGGTGACTTTTTGACCGTGGTCCGCCGTTTATATTTACGGCACGTTTTTTTCGGCTAATGGTACCTTAGGGAGTTAATTTACATATTTTTCTCCGCATCTCTTGTTCGCTCTTTCTCACTTTCTTCACAGGTATAGCAGTTGCTGTTTCACCAACGTGACGTCAGTACCTTGCGATACTCCATCTTATAGCTGTCGCAGGTCCCACCATTATAAGATATATAGATTAACAGTGATCGCATTCATGCTGCACAAGGTAAATTCGGTTCACGATCATTTAAATACCAGAATAATAATAAAAGAAAAAGAGAAAAGAGAAGGAAGAACCCCTACATTCAGCACAAGATACAAAACTATAATCAACGGCATAAGAAAAAACGGTCAATCAACCTACACTGCGTAGGTATATTGGATGAAAATTATCGGTTATCAACCGGCAACAACTTCCAAGTCCATATAACCAGTTTCATCGTACCTGAACGTCCCTACGCGTCAATACTTTTGCACAAGATGCATCAGATAATGATCTCGGTTCATTGATCATTATTATTTGCACATCGAGTAAAGTAGACATCTCTACCGCAGCAGGTATCAATGACAAAATAAATTGCCGGACAACTTCCCCGACGTTATGCATAGAACTTGTTCACGGTCACTTATATGGTCATGAGTAACCGCAGACTGGTTCTATCTATTTTTGGCTTGCCCTTCGTGAACAGATTCCCTTAAATCACAACCGTTTTGTTTATTATTTTTTAGTCAGTTACAACAAAATAAGAAAAGATATTAAATGCGGCCCTAATATCAACCGAGGAGCGTAAAATCGGACCAGGAATTTTATTTATACTTACACTTACTTCTTTATGCAATGAATTAGCATGGATACCGGATGAAGAACGCCATGTGTACTTTAACCAATCACATGCTCACTGCCGCGGGATAAACCTGTGAAATCCCACCTGAGTCATTCGAGGTACTTACACTAAAGCCTTTTCGGTACTAAATATAAAATGTATATACGTATTATATGTATATGTATATATATTTTTTTTTCTTATATGCTGGACACGTGTGATCCCACGTTTCGTGAATTTTTAACCAAACCTGGCATACATCTGGCCTGACAACGTTCTCTCCCACCGCAACAATATACTAGTGACAATATATACCTACAAGGGACACCGACCTCTTCATCTCTGGCCGGAGATCGGATTCTGGCTATAAATTAAAATACAGACAGCGTAATGTTTTCAGAATTTTATTTGCCACCGACAGTCGCGAAAGAATATGGACAACGATCACATAGCTTCTATGGTGTGAATACAAGTTTTAAGAATCAACAATTTATGAATAGGTCTTGCGATTAATAATCCAATAAAAAATTCTAATGGATTTTTGCTTCATTTTATTTTATTTATTTTTTATTTTTTGGCTCTTATAAGTAGTGAAATTATTTTCGTTATCATCAATATCATATCATTTAGTTAAAATTTAGGTAGATTTTACACAATAGTTTCAGGCAGGAGACCCATTTCTCGATAAATTCACTGTCGAATTTTCCACCAGACATTATAAATTAATTACTTGGTCGGCTTTAGTTTATAATCGGCTTGTTCCTGATATCAAGGTTTCCGAAATAATCATTGTTGTTGATGTCAATCCCTGATTAAAATGGTAATTGTCTATCGGACATCTAGTAGATAAATTTCGGAAATATATATTCCCATTAAAAATAATATAAACGATCGACAATGAACTCATAGTCGATTTACATAAATTTCCATGTGTCCAGCATTGACAGTAATTACCACAAATCTTTAATTTTGGACCTGCTAAACTATAAGCAGTCTATTCAGCTAATTGCTAGCGAATTTATCTATATATAAAACTTTTTTGTGACATAAGACATGCAAAAATGGTATTTGAATACATTAAATGCCGTTTTCCGTTCATCTTCTGGCAGTGTTTTATTAGTAATTATGTATTTTATTCCGCGAATTTAGGTATACCCTGATGTAGAGATTGAATAATTCCGTTATAAGTTATTCAGATTTAATTGACTTTACCTTGAAGTTCCTATTACCAGTTATCGCACTACTTGTACCTGGGATCAAACGCGAGGCACATTTTTTTCACCAATTCACTGACCAAACCTTTTTTGGTATATCTTTTGATCTTTCATCAGACGTGACAAATCCGGTTTTATCCTCATTCTCCATTCCTAAAAAATTTCAGAGCTATCTCTTGTCGCTTCAAATTTTCAACGAATTACTCGTCTGTCACTGTAATATGCGCAACGTTGGAATTACGAGATAACCAAAAAGCATAAAGCTTAAATTACTAGCAGAGAGAGAAAAGAGGAAGGAAGAAAAAGAAGATGGTAAGAAAAAGTAGGAATGAAAGATGTCCTTTTGTTCGAAACATTTTTTTTATCCAAGGAAAATGTTTCCATTCATTTAGCATTCATTAGTTTAGTTTTTTTGTTTTGATTTTTTCATTTTCTACAATTAACAAGAGACCTTTGTGAGATCAGCTAGAATTTAAGTACAAAATATCCGAGTGAGAAAGTCAGATTCCCAAATTGAGATGTTACGCGATATATGTTGTCGCGGAAGTTTGTATGTTTGTTAACTAATCATTACGCGATAAAACATTCCTGAAAAAAGTTACAACTTCACGAACATTCTATAAAGTCTAGGCGAATAGCTGCCGGACAAAATATTTAACTTACACTAATCAAACAGGATTTGAATTTCTGAAGACATGACTCAATGCCATGTAAACCGATTTTCTTTGCCTTTAATCATAGTTTGAATTATGTATGTGTACAAACTGATACTTGTAACTCATAACAAATGACTATACGCTTGATCGACAATTGTCATGAAATTTGACATGAGGAAAAATCAACAGCTATTTCTGTTTATTAGATTTCATATAGTAGGTACGTCAAGGTAGTCGTTGAGGTATCAGACGTCGTCAACTCGAACGACTGCAAAATCCAATTCGCAAAATCATATTGAACAGTATATGTCGATACCCAGCATCGTCAAGATGGAATCCTGGAAAGGCAATATGCGGGAAGTATGGTCTTTTAAGGGATATTGTAGGCCTGCTATATACCCGCGTTATCTAATAAAAACTCAATAAAAAAATCTCCGATAAATGATACGACAAGCTCTTCGCTAAGCACGAGGGTCAAGATCAGCCAAGATTCTTGTGAAATATTTCTTGATAGAAGAACCGTGTCCGAAGATAGAGATTCTTGACGTTTTATCCGTTAGATTTTCATTAAATTTTCTTGGTAAATGAATAACAAAAGTTTGTATTGAATCAGAGGAAGAGAGAGAGCCCATCGCGACAGACACGCAGAGAATTTGAATTAATTTTACCTCCGTTGAGAGTTATTCAAATAGACTAATTGTGGAAATAGGTACGTAATTTTGTCTTCTGAGAAAACACCCTCCAGTAGATACTTGATAAATGTCATAACTCATGAAGCAGAAGATCAACCAAATCTAAAGTCTTTGAAGTAGGTAAATGTGTCACTCTGATACAAATAAATCATTCAACGATTTAAGCGATAACAGAATTGAATGGATTACAATTAAGGCTTTTCTAAGTGAGACATACCTTTAAATTAATTGCCATATAATTAACAGGGAAGTGAAACCTTGCCTACAGATGTCGAGGCGTTTTAAGATACCGTATCAAAATGTATTCAATAGCGAAAACAAAGACTGAAACAATGATAGGTGTAAAATGAAGTGATTAAATTCGTATTTGATAATACTTGAGCGTCATTCAATCGAAAGTTTCTGATTAAAAATTTCGTTCAGTCAAGCTTTATAATAATTGTACAGTAAATCGTTTAAAGTCTTAAGTGTCTGATTCGCAAGCCAGAAAATAAACTGAAAACTTATTTTTACAAAAATGAGAAAGTCCGTCTGGTATGACATTGAAAGTTTTCGTAGCAATTGCTTAATTAAATTTGTAAATAGTTTGTTTGACGGTAAGTTAGACACACGTTATGTATCCGTGTGCTTCGTCTTTTAGCAGGGTCAGATTTGGCTTTGGTTTTTTAGTAATGACAGAAAACTACGAATACTAATACAACTAGGTATATATATACGGTAGTTGGAAGAAATTAAACCGCAGTAACCAATGATTACATAAGTTCTGCAGGTAATAGTATGGATTAATATTTAAGTACGAATGTTATTCAGGTATAGATACATGCCAAGATCCGGGCAAATCTGGCCTTCGATATCGCTAATTTGATAACGTATAATTTTTGACAATTACTAGCGGTTAGGATCTTCGCGTGTTTCAAATGCTCGTTATGCAAACATACCTAAGGGGCTTCCAAAAATACCAAACTAAGTGTTTTGAAATGAATTTTTAAACATTTTTTTAGCATGCGGTGATCATCGAATAATCCTGACTAATCCTAACCCAATAAGCTGAACAAAAATCTAAATTTCTTTCTACAGTATTGAAATAAAAGTAAAAGAAATTTATCAAATTCATTAACACATCCCAAAATTAGGTATTCATGCTTACTTATACGTGAAAGCCAACACCCGCGCAAGTGTCGTTTATGGATTTATGCTCCCAGGCATTTACGTAATATGATTTAACGATATCCTTGACTATAGAAGATATAAGATTCGAAAAGTGTGGGATGAATTGTTGGCAGTGATTTGAGATCATTTTTGCATTTGTTCTTTGAGCTTGAGCGAGATGCGCGATTAGCTTATCTCATAGTTTCGTTGTCATCTCAATTACTCATCTGTAAATCTTGTTATGTCGTTATATGCTAGTTTCTAATAACAGAACAGCATGGGAAGACTGTGGCATTTTATAAGTGGATCTCTTCGGTTTATATTACCTCTTTATCGATTCTGATGTATATATGTATATACGCGGTCAACCGGATGAACGTTTAATCGTGATTTGATTGAACACGTTTCGAAAATTAACCTCCTGCAGATATCGAAGAGTAAAGTTTGAAACTTTTAGTTTTAACTTTCATCACTAACGAATGATAATGACACTGAAATCCTCTAGGACGTGGGACTCGCCACAATAACCTTCGAGGTAATCAATATTCATGAGTGATATCATCCACACCGGACGAAAAGAGGTACAAAAATTTACCATTTAGGTGCCTACCGAAATTCAGAGAAGATTAATGTCGTTAACAAGTGGTTATGTGGTTAGCAAACGCCATATTTAATTTGCCGTTCAGATCACGATGTCTTCTTCAGTTAGGTGCAGCGGTTCGTTATTATAATACTAACGTATAAATCAGGATAATTTTCAAATTATTGAAATATATTTTACGACTGTGTTGATGACTTCTAACTTTACGTAATTCCATCCTCTTCTTAATTTATTTGCAAATTACTTCAAGACAGAAAAACAAAATTACGTCAATTCTTTAATCTATGCAAAAAAAAAAAAACTCTAAGCATTATTCTTTCTCGCTGGATTAAATATAAGTCTGACATGTACAAGGTATTTCTACTAGCGAGTGAAATGGTTCACTGTAGAGGAACTTAATGCAACAAGTTTCTGTTTATACAATATAGATATTAAATATCTCGAACCCCACGGTAGAGTATAATATATTAAATGTAAGTGCTCATTCAAAATACGTTTCTCACTCCGAGATAAAATCCTCTGAGTTCATATTCATTAATATTTCACGTCTGGAGCATTTGATCAATAGAAGGTGCATCCCTGAGTGAGCATCCAATGATGAGAATATAAAGGAAAAGAGAGACTGATATTTAAAAAGCCGCCAGAATGACTGCGACACAAAACACACAGAACTCGAGTAGTAGGTATGTACTAATTTCTGAATACCTAATCTCTAAATTACTTCCTACGCAAAAACAGTTTAAGAGTTTCACGGAAGTTACTTAGCGGCTATCCTTACATGAAAAGATAAATTACAATCTGTTATTCACTAATGATCGGTATTAAACAGCAAAAAAGCCATTCGACCTTGAATTCAACTATCTAGGATACGACAACTTTCACCACTTCTATTCTTAGCGTATGTATATTCACGTTTACATTATATTTTAAAGTATGCTATATCACGGTACAATTTTTTATGAATATTTTGAGATCTTAGTTTGCACATAAGGGAGGATAAGCTGTCAGACGGGCAGTCGATTTTTTAAATAATTTAGGATTATGTGACGGTGATTTTAGGGCTAGATTGAAGTTCCGAACGGTCATATTTATAAATTTATTTCAGACGATATCAAATTTTCAGAATTTTCAAAGTCCACAATATTATAATTTAGAAAGATCGGAATGCAGACAGCTAAAAATTCGGAGAATCCTAATCTCCGAAAGTCCAGGAATCCGAAAATTTAATGGGAGGACACGGTACGTTCCGTACGTAAATTTCAAGTTTCGGAGTCTTGTCCTTTCGGATCTTTAGCTTTCGGAATCTTAAACCTTCGGTGATTGTCGATTCCAAGTTTTTTAAATCGACGATGTAAACTTTCAGGGAAATACCCCTTCCGGAAATTTTGAGTCGTTAATATTAAAATTCGAAATTTTAACAGTTCAGAACTTTTAGAATTTGGAACTTCAACCCGGTCCCATGATTCTCAATCCTCTGGGAATAGCATATGTCGTGTTCATACATATTAGAATAAACGCTGACAGAAAAAGAAACAAGAAAGCAATTTTTTTTTTTACATTGGTGGTTTCTTTTTCCCTGTGAGTCTGAAAAGTTCAACTGCGATAAGCACCGAAATCGTATTTAATTAATTGATCATTTCTATTCAATCGTGATCGCATTAGCAAACTTTATTTTCACGTTTCAACTAATTTTTGTATATACGTATGTATATTTACGAATACGAGGAATTTGGAAAATTCGTCAAACTCGTTGGTTATAAACTCAGAACAAAACACCCATTAGCAGTTAATATCGAATGAAAAGTTTCGAACATTGGACCAGACTAAGCCTTATTCACCCGACCGTAATAACTCACAATGCTCGTAAAATCAATAACTGGATATCATTAACTCCGAATATCTTATATCATTTAAACAAAGTTTAATCTCACAGTTTTTCTACGTATCCTAAATCTAAACTATTTCCTAAGGTATTTCCATTGGACAGTGAAATTGTCTTTACATAGTTAATTGAACCATCAAACGGACGATCATTTATTCGTTTTCGATATTTATATTTTTTACCATCCAATCAGATAAAAAATCTTCTTCATTCATGTCAACATCTGTCTAGACATTTTTTTTACCATAGAATCTCTCTTGACTTTCACGCTTATAGGTGGTCATAAAGATGTTAAATTACTAGAACGAAAAGTGTAATGAACGACCAAGTTCTACAGTATGAAAAAAAAAGTCTATGATAATAATTAAACTGTCCCTTTCATATACAATAGCAAACACATTTATAATTATCTCATACTATTTCCAGCTGAACTTTGATCAGAAATATCATAAGTCGTTGAATAAAGGACATCTCTTATAAACCTCAAGAGAATTGGTAGAAACTAGGAAAATACCTCGACAGGAAGTATTCATTTCATCTTAAAGAGGTGCAGCTGCTCTCTCATATAATAATATGAATAATGATAAGTGATAAACTATAATCGAATGACTGAAACATTTCTAGTAAAAGATCACAGTACGCCTTAGGCACCATCAACGTCCACTAAGAAAATCATCGGCAATGTGAGTAATAATGATAGTAATTACACTTGTAACTCTTTGCGAATCCAACATTTATCGGTTTACATAGCTGTGCTTATAGCAAACCTTTCACGGACTCTCACTCTCATCGCAGTTCGTCACGTTCAATGAATTCATAATGTCATATGACTATCAATGCATTAATTTATCAGTATTAAATAATGACGATCATGAAGTAATGACAGGTGACTGTAATCGATTTTTATTCCCGCTTGTGCCTATTAGTGGCATTCCTGAAATTTTCTATTTGGATAATTTTGGTACTTAAACAAGTACCTAACGTACGTTCTATACAGATAAGTGTCGAACTGTATCATAAGCACACATAGATGTAACGAATGCAATGGAATGGTCCGTGTGTAGACTTTGGTTAATTGTTTTGGAATTGTGAATGAATAATAAAAAAAATAAAAAAAAACTTGCATAATGAAATTTTCACGATTGGCTACTCCAAGTTTAAAGAAAAAAATATATATATAAGTAGGCAGTAATCTGAGGTCTCACATCTAAGTAAGTAAAGAATAAACAAGTTGCGTAACAAAGGTAGTTAGACAGAAGTAGCAAAAAAGTATAGTATCAGCCATCACTGACATACCTACTCGGAATATTTCAATGATCAACTCCAGCTGATGTATCTTGTCGTCCATTGTATTATGCGCTTGTTATGCATTTAGGTTGCCTTAATTGCAGGATAATTACAGATTTTTTTAGAGGTCACTCAAGGGCGGTAAATTTATGGATTTCCATTTCTAAACCATATTACGTTATCAACAAATAACTCAAGCTAGTTAAACATCCGAGCTAAGTTACAATGCGATAAAATGACCACCTAGTTAATTAGCAAATATTATTTGTCAAAATTTTGAACACATTCATTCCGGTCATTAAATTGGTTCATTCGAAATGGGTAGTAACGAAAATACTGTGTAGGTGGTGATTCCAATCGAACAATTATATCTTGTTATAAATTTCGTTAATTATCATTATCTACATGTCAAGATCTTCGGTTTGTTAGATCTGTTGGTATAATTATTATAATGGATGTGGATAGTTGGTAATTAGAGAAAAATAGATACCTACCATATGCGTGGTGCGATCAAGCCGATAGGCGATGGACAGTGGTGACATGGAAAGTGTCACTTTGGTATCACAGACTTATTTCGTATATGGATTGACTGCAGTAAGATTGAGAGGATGGTAAATTAATGACAAAAAATAGTCAACTTCTAAATTTTTTAGCTTCTTCTAAGTACTCGGTTGAAAATCTGAAACCGCAATCGCTTGGTACAGCATAAGCAACATTACGTACAACATCTATCATACTTAGAACCTCTTTAAGTACCTTGTCATAGTTCTACTGAGTTAGTCAAATTAGTAAAACGGTTTTCAAAGTCTAAAACATAAACATGAAACAGGTTCCGGGATAATTTGATTAATTTCTGTGTTAGAACACAGAAGCTATTAATTACGCAAATAAGATCCAGAATTCTTAGAACTAAGGTTACTCTAATCGACCTTCGAGATGTCTAAAAATAGTTGGATGCATACGGGTCTCTTTCTCTCATGCAACCGAAGAAGGCGACATGATATCCTGCCCAAAACCTGTTTGGGATCAAGGGAACTAGTCCGCACCCTCGTCTCGTCGCCATGCAGGGATTATTGGTTTGACCGGTCAATGACCCATGAGGAATCCCAGGTAAGTGAATTTAGTCAGAGATTCCCGGAAGAGAATACTTTTCTTTGACTTTTATTGTCGGCTGATGTTGCCTTAAGATCCGCGAAGTGATTACTGTAATTTTTCAGATTGCAGTATCTATACCGACTCACATACATACATTTGGTACATAATGACGTGGGTAGGTTGATTTTGAAATTATTATCTGCACGATAACTGGTATAGGTACTTTGAGTCATTAGATTTGCAAATTCCATTGGAATTACCGAAGCGCCTTACTTCATGTTCATAAACAATCGTGTACCAAAGTTAGCGTCGTCTGTGCTTTTGGGGATTTTGCAAAAACAAATTTTCAGAGAGTGCAGGTGATTTGTCCTGTCTCAGACAGCGTAGATACATGGGAAATTAATCACCGGTTCTGACCGACCGCCGATCGATGAATTCTGAACATAAGAACTTGACACTTCTTGCCTCGGTACACATACTACGAATTACAACGTTCTGATAAAAAGTTTGATCTGTCTAGCCGAACGTCTATACTGTATATAAAAAAAGGTCTACTAAATAATATGGGTGGAAAAATAGGTGGAAGATAGTTTTGTTATGTCGTAAACAAAAAAAGAATCACATATGACATAGGTCTCAATATATTACAAAATAATGAAATATAAATATCTAGTGTATTAGTGTGACTAAAATTGTGGCGTAAGAGATATCAGGTTTACATTATTTACGTATTTGCAGTATACCAACATATATATTTCTCGTGAGGGGTTCACGTCCAATACCATAACTATACCATCACAATATCCTCGAATGATATTGAAATACGAAATCACTTAAGCGAATTTTTTTCAGAGACTGTCAATCTGTTACCTACAGGATATTAAATCCGGATAAGAACAAAGCTGAAACCTATGTTTCCTCGGATCAAGAGCAGTGTCAATTTCCTGTAAAAAATGAGCAAGCAATGGCAGTGTTACTTGGCTATCAGAGTCGAATGTACACTGGATTGCGAAATATTCTAAAGCTTCCAAAAAGCTTGAAATACCTAATCGTACAAATTGATTAAGTTTTTTTTTTTTTCTTTTTTCGTTTTATGGACCATACGTTTCAAACACGCCGCACATCCGAAGAGTTGTTCTATTATATCACGTAGTGATAAAAAAAAAACATACCGATGCTGACGAGCCCGTCTGCTAGAGACAACAAATAATGGAATATCACTTCGTTTCAATTGAAAATATTATACAAGTAAATGACGAAAAAATTGTGCTGACACATTTCAAGCAACTGTATATATGGAGAACCGAACGGTGTGCTTTTTGAGAATGAGAATAATTTTTTGTTGAATTTAAATTAAATACATTCCTCTAGAAAAATTTATTTTCATGAGATTGCATATCTTGAATCATCTTGTGATGGGATGAAAAGATCTAATTTATTCATTATTCATGAATACTTCATTTACTCGTACTGCTAACTACTTTTTTTTTCTAGGTACGAGTATGAAGCGGAGTAACGTCACCTCGTAGTTGAATCTCGTTACAATTTTATGAATAAGAATTCTTATGCATGTCTCATTTATAGATTCATAACAATTTCTATTCTTTTCAAACTAATATATTCAGTCATTGAAATTGCGATACGTAAGACTGTTGTAAATTCAATTTGATCAAAATATGGGAAAGATCGCCAAGGGAAAATGCGTCGGTTTACACCATGGCCACACATACTACCTAAATACACGATGAATAGAATTTTTTACTCTTACTATTAGCATGTTTAGTTTACACCAGATGTTAATAAATTATGAAATATATTTCAGTTTGGACAACTGCATCACGACGTGGGTTGTAAAAATCGTTATAAAAATGAAAAACGATTCTTTCTTATCGGAGTTTAAGACTCTTAAATCCAAGATGTGTAAGTTCTATAAATCCCACTGCAAGTCTTCTTGTTTTTTTTTAATATCTAACACGAGATAAAAAAATTTTACACAATATACACATCTGAAAGAATCATTCATTGTACCGTTGGACCATTGCAACATGTAATACCTAAATGGTCTCTTCTTTTTTGAACAGATTGAGATTTATGCTCATACGAAAGAATTTTCACCCGTTTTTAGCAGTTCTTACGTTTCTTTATAGCATATTCAGATGATCAATAGAGAACCCGCTAGTTTCTTTTTATGATGTAAAGCTTGTGAAGGATTGTGCCAAGTAAATCAAATTTTACAATATAGAAAAGTGATGCTATTGTATTTTTTTTTATGTTATTTTGTTATATGTATAGGGAAACAGTAATTGTGATCTGAAAAAGAATCGATGTAAGGTACAGCTGCACCTTCTTCTATTTCAAGAGTGAGCCAAGATATTAAATATTCATTATTTTTCGCAGACTATATAATACAATTTTAATATGAAGTTTTCTATATTTGATTCTAATGAAAGTTTGCGTACCTCCCACGCTTCCTGTTATACCAACTAACCAAGTTTTTCCTCAACAAAGTTTGGAAAAGTATTTACTCAAGATTTATGATGCTCACAAGTACCTTTGGTGTAAATTTACTTTTCCATTACTTGAAGGGAGTTATTTAAAGGTAGTAGTAAAAATGCAGAGCCTCGAAATTTGGAACATCTCTCAATGAATGAGAGATTAACCTACTTTTTTCTTCAGATATTGAAGATCTTTACTGATTAAACTTCTAAAGCAATATATGTGCTGCCACCCGCGTTTTTTGCAAAGCCAAAGCCCTCGAACTTTGCACCGACTAAGGTAAGGAAGTCGAACTTTTTCTTAATCTATGAGAAAAGAAATTTGATTGCATAATCTTATCGGGTCCAGAAATAAAAATAAACTATTCACCCTGGAGAAGACACGAGGCACCAAACCATTACGTAACCGGAACTTGCTTAACTCCTTAAATATATATATATATATATATATAGTATATATGTATATATATATGTATGCTTTTTGTTAATCGCACAAACTCTTAAGTGTCGATTATGTTAATAGGGAGAAATTGGGTTTTTTGCGGGTGCCAAGGTGAAAAAACTTATAGCTAAAAAATAAAGAAGTCGTAGGCGGACCAAGGCTTTATCATCTACGGACCGATATATTTTCACTTCGTTTACCAAAATTGTCATCTTTTACAGACACGTTCGTTCGAAAAGATATACGTTTGCAAACGATACAGAACATGTTTCTCTTTCAGTTTTCCACGCGAATAAGTTTTCAGATATCTTTCAACCCTCTGCAATTCTTTCCAGACGAAATGGTTAACGTTGTGATGATTCAACAGGGCAGTTGAAGTTAATTACAAAATAATATTAAATATAAAGAGTAGCATAATAAATACTAAATTACGTAGGTATATCTGCAGCCTTTAGCTTGATGTAAAATATTTGTCGATACTATCGCTTCGTTGCGTAATCCAAAAAACGATTATGCAAATCGATCAAATGTCGGATAAAACAGCTTTTTTTATTTTTTTTTTATTTTTAAAACATCAAAAGTCAACAAATTACTTGGGAATTTTTTGATTCCAACTCTGACCTTTAAATGCTTTTAAGACACGATGAGGCTGTGCTAATTTATGAAAAAAATATCTGAGTAATAGAAAATGTGTTGTTTGATTTAATATAAATCTCAAAATTATTTAAAAATTCATTTTGCAAGAATATTGAATCCTCCAACTGCAGAAAACGGAAAGTTCTTTTTTTTTGTCTTTTTTTTTAACAGATGACTGATCAGTCCTTCTTTTTCATAAGCTTTATCATTATATAAAAAGGCATGTTCGACTGTAACATCACAAGTGAAATATCGAGAAATATGATAAAATATTTTCCACAGGTTAGAATGTAGAGCCCCGGATAGCACACACGATTGTTAGAGCCGAAAAAAAAAATTGACTTGCTTATAATAATATTGACTCGATTTACTGATTTGGACAAAACTCGTGGAAAGTCTGTCTGTGAAAAGTCGCCTCGAGCTATGTAATATTTCAAATCAATCGTTCGAATATATAAAAATCCATAATCCAATATCAGGCACACAGATAAGACTCCTCCTTGAAATAACACCACCTGAGACAAGGTTGTTTAAAATTGATGCGAATTCAGTAAAAAAAAATTCTTAGATACTCAAACCTTGAAAATCTATCCTCCAGATCATGGAAAGCGATGGAATATCTTACTTGACAAAGATTTAGACTGCTGCAAATAGTATTATCATCACGAATAACAATGACCCTGTACATTGAGCTGGGTTACCCGAATCCACCCGGTTATGACTCTGAGAATTACGAACGAGGCTTGCTATTTGAGGAAATGGGGGCTAAATTTCGATACTGTTTTATCGATCCAATTAAGTTTATATCCAGATCGTTATCGGGTGATCCAACTGTCGTCTAATGATCACAATTTGTATTGGAGTAGAGTATGAACGAAGATCACGTAATCCTCGTGACGGAGACCCATAACTCTGGTATATCTTGAATCCGGTTTTTATACGCTGACCCAAATCTTCCCTGATTTTAAATACATATATACATATATATAGGACACGAAAGGGCCGGTTCCTGGAGTCATGGTGGACCTGGTAAAAAGATACACGAATATACTTTCACTTTTATCAAGAGATTGTGAAGCATTTATCTTGAACGAAGGAAACCGCTGGAGTGGTATATTCCCTCAAGTAAATGCCTAATATCTCAACTGGATCCTGACGTGAAATCTTCCAACTAGGCAGAAGTATAATCGAAGAATTATTTCTTGGCCCTCGTTATACAGTCTTGCAGTGTAGGGATAGATTAAACCTATGTACACCTTCGAGGTAAGGTTATAGGAAATAAATTGTCTAATGACGAATTTCTTTCATACCTATACCTATATGATGTTGAGTAACGTCACCAAAGAAGTCCTTCGTAAGGTTTGAATTGAATATTTTTGTTACTGTATAAAACCATGATGTAGGATACATAAGCGTAAATGAGTTTGGTAATATATATATATATGAAATTAATACGTTCATCGGTCTTAATCGAAGAATTTTTCAGTAAAGAAAAATCGTTAAACGGTTGCAAAAGGGATCCTACTTTTCCTGACATCTTTTGCGAAAGTTCAAGCAAACGCCGTGACGCCTCGTGCGTGTGCTTAGTGCTTTCCGAGCTCCACATATTTGGAGAAATGATTTGCTCCTTTGCCAGCGTATAGCTGAATAATAAAAGAAAACTGTTTCTTCTGATTTTTTTTTTTTTTAAATAACTTCAGTAATATTCAGATTCTCTTGAATTTGATTGACTAGTTTTTGTAATGAATTATTGATTTGAAAAAAAGTATCTTTTGTAACGAAGGTCGAGTAAAGCCAACAGAGCCAAGGCAATCTTCATCAAATTTGTAAACGATCGTATGGTCATTCCGTACAGCATGAATGCATGAACATCCATGGTTAGTATGAATGATGCGTAATTTTACACTCTTGTTTGTTTTGACATATACACCTTCCGCAATTACGTGTAAAGACTTGACGATTACACATTGATTATAATACTATACGGAATTCCTATGCTACAGTTAGAATCTATGACTGTACAATTACTTTATAGAACGGAACTTGTGACTCATGATCAAAATGACATTTATATATATATAGGCAAATGATCGTTACCCTTCCATTTGAGACATTAATTTTTTGCATATTCAAATACGAGTTGTTTATGTTCATCGTGAAAATCATAAATTCTGTATTATTGAATGAATCGTAAGGTAATGTTCAATCTCAATTAATTTTTGTTCAAAAACTTTTGGTTACTTACGTCTTGGTGAATAAAATAAACTTTGAACAACTCATTAGACGAATTTCGTTTCATGACAAGTCCTTAGATGAGTTCCTTGCTGTTTAGCAATTTACATTGTTGATTCAACCGTAACTTTGCAAAGAAATTTATTATTCAGTCAACTTGTGCGGTTCAACTTTGAATTCATTACGATGTTGTATAAAACCTTAATTTAATCAGTTCAGGCGTATGTAGTGCATATACTTATTGATATACATATACTCAATTAGAATCAAAAACTGTGCAGTAAATGATTTGTAAATAAATTTTTTAACTTTTCAATATTAAAAGAATAAAACTTGAAGTATTTGACTGCGTGAGAGCTTAATCGTTAATGCATCAATCAGAAAAGTATTTTCTTTTAGTCTTAATTCAAGAATCTTAGCTCATCACTTAAAAGATTTTCTCAACGCTCAGAGTTATATAGTTTTAAACGATAAAGATTCTTGACTGCTAGAGGAAAGCTTTTAGAAGCATCTCTGCCCTCTCCATTAACGGACATTTTCATGGACAGTATTTTCAATTAGGTTTGATTTCCATTAGTTAAATTTAACTAAAGAACACGAGCTTCTATCATCCATGAAAATATTTAACAGTGACTTTGTAAGTGTCTCACACATTTTTCTCTAGATATAAATATTCATATTTGAATCTAACGTTTAGAGTCTAGCGAAAGAAAATTGAGCTTGCAATTCTTGGGACAAAGTATAATATTCCAAAACTTCGTAATTTATTAAAATTTCAAGGAGTCAGCTTGAAGAAAACTACAAGCAACTGGATTTGAACGTCGTTTTCTCTTATCACGGTGGAATCATATATAAAGTCACTAAAAATTGAATTTAATCACTACGTTATAACGCTCGTAACGTGATGAAATGAAATTTCATACTTTTATATAAAAATGAAAGCCCATTTATCTACCAAAACGAACCCATCTCTTACAATTACTGAACGCCTCATTGCAGCTGACTTTTTTCACTATTCAAGTAATAAATCAAATATTGTTGACAGCCAGCCTTACTAAATATAACCCAAAGGCATAAATTATTATTACATTCATCTGAATTACCACGATCTGAACTACGTGACTTCAGTATCCCCTCCGCCATATACTACCAGTAATTTTCACAGTGCATCTTATCTTCATATGTACCACTGTATTAAAACAAAACTATTTATTGTTCCCCTCAGCTCGTAGAATATAATAAATGCAAATTACTATTTCACGGGATCAATATGATTGGGATTTTTTATTTATGTAATAATTTATGCTTTCGCTATTTTTCAAGACTTGATCGTATGCAAGTACCTTTTTTTAAATGACAAAAAATAGGGAATAGTACATAATGCAGCGAAAAACTTAGGTATTCTTTTCAAGTAGAGATCCTAAGAGAGGTTGAACATTGCACTACATCCTTCATTCCTGCAGACTTCTGCATTCGCCGAAGCATAATCTTGGGATGAAACTTTGGACAAGAGAACACACTTTATGCTACAATACTCTAAGAATTTCAGAATAGGTTTCACATCCTGGCTTAACATTGCATTTCAAAAAAAAAATTTTTTAATTCAATTACCTGCAGGATGTAGGATCATTCTGCAGTATCTCTTATATCACAATTAGCCAACTTTATAGAACGATAATATGTTCAGATTGATTAAAAGACCATAAAAAGTGTACCTGATCATTATATTTTTACTTGATGCTTCTTCGTACGATAATAATCTGAATGATTATAGTACGTAAGGTATATAAACGTATTACATAGATATGAATACTGTAATTTGTTAATTAAATAACGCTAGATTGTATCTAAATGTAGTGTGGATATTTAGATTGACGAAATAATGACTACGATAAATATGTACGATACTTAGATGTATAGCGTAGATATACGAGTATACAAATGTGTGAAAATTGTGATGAAATTTATTTTCAATTAGGTATTGAAATATGATGAAATTTTTATTTTACATCTTCTGCCATATCATATATATATCTAGTGATCATAAAAATTGTTCTAGAACCTCGAGCAACTAATTTGAATCATCGTTTATACTCTACAATTTATACACCTAACATAAATAATCGAAAATATCCAAAGCTATAAGTAACATTTATTGGCTACTAAAAAAGTAGATTTATTTATTTATTTATTTTTTTAATGATTTTTGCGCATGACTAAATTTTTACATTCAAATAAGTACACTAAAACTTCAGACCTGTCAAAGGGCATTTATAACCAAAGTTTACTCCGAGTTGACTACTCTGCGTAAATATTGAGCACGGTTACAGTAGCAAAAATTTATTTAGAATTGGCTAATATACTTACTCTTGTTTTGAACAAGCCTATAGATATATATTTATCGATCTGAAATTTGCAGACATTAATGGAATGAATAATATTAGCGAATTAAATCGTGATCAAAGCGGCTTATACGATTGTATGATGAGATTTATCATGTTTTTTATAAATGTCGAACATGTATTGATTTTTATCTTTGAGTACTGATCTAATAGCTTTAGCAAATCGATCACAGAATCGATTTTTTTTTTCTGAGATCTTAAGGCAATAATGCCACATCCTACAACGAAACGAAAAAAATATATTTTACCTGATAACTGACTAATGGCTTTTCAATTTATGTTCAAAACTACTCATCCGTTTTAAAGTTATTTTGAATGCCCATTCGATAATTGTATGGTATAAGTGGTCGATTATTACACATTCTTTGAAGTGATTTATTATTAGAAAAAATCTTTCAATCGATATAAATTTTCGTCGTTCTTGTATGGCGTATGCAAATTCATTCGATTAACAACTTTCAATATTACTCATATGGCGATTTTTAACGCAATTACATTCAAACAAGTAATTGCTCATTAGTCACTGCGCTACTATCTCCAATATATTCACGGCTTCAGTAACTACATATGAAAGTTTGAGCAAACTCTTATCAAAGTGTTTAGCGTGTTTATATAGATAAATTGCTTGCCAGATTCCTCATGATCACGCTAATCACACTTTACGAAAAGTCATTCTAGATGATAAGTATACCTGCAATGTTGCTGCGAAAGTGATTTTTGAAAATATGTCAAATTATTTCATCCACATCTGTACAAAAGTTGCAGAAATTTTACGGTTGAACTTTTCAAGCTTAACTGCAACTATTACTGACGAGTATTGCTGAGCTGCAATCATTACAACATCAAGGACAATTGATGCAGGATAAAAAGACAATTGGAATTTGTTTTGCCGGTATATTGAGTACAAGATGTACAACAGTGGTATTTCAGACATTTTGACCCGAAGCCAATTTCCAAAACAATTATGTAATCTTCCATTCTAGTGGAGATTGAGAATAGCATAGTTGATGATCTGAATAGCTGATAATCGCAAAACATATTTATTTAGTCGTTGAATGTGTACTCACGCAAATTTATATATATATATATATATATATATATATATATAGTACATGCGTGGCTCACTTGAGTAAATCCATTATCAAACATCTTAGATATTACGCCAATTTTATTATTCAGATTTTGTCAAATGTCAATAGCGAATAGGTCAATGCAGTACTTCAACATTCACATTATATGTGACAATGGTACCATAATGAATTCCACATTATATTGGAGTGGGCGGTAAGTATTGGTATCTTCTTTCCAATTACGTCATCGCCGAAAGTGAAAGGACAGACCTCCTTGGAATGTCTCTACAATATTATAGACGATAAAACGGCATGATTTCAAATTTCGTCCAACTTAAAACGATCGGCCATGAAATAATTATATTATTTTCGGCTTGGTTGTTTAATTATTCATGATCACCCGGATCTCACATTAACACCAAATCTTTATCTAATTATAAAAATAGTTAAAAATAAATGCCCTATGACATATGAAAAACGTTGGTGAGAAATAGCATCGAATTTACATAGCATTGGCTGATGTTATCAGATCTGCAAATCCAAATGTGATAATCGTCCTAGTTGAACAAAACTGTGAGAGATAATTAGGGTGATTAAAATTTTACGAACATTTTTCATTACCAAAAAATTATGACATCTGCAGATTTGATAATTTATGGATATTAATAATCTCTATAAACTTGTGGGAGGTGATAGATCTTCTTACTGACGTCTTACACACGCATAAACTCGTCAAGAATTAATTTCAATACTAATTCTTATAATTTCTATGCAAATTTAATTACGATTCACTTCGTTACCTTATACATTATCAAAACTTCAGTCATCTTCTGCGTTACAATATTATACTGACGCATCTTAATTCTGGCCAATTGTAATTTACCATAACATATTTGCATCAAAAATGCGATTGAAGCCTTGAAGGTGGTTTAACATTATGAAAATAATAATGAGAATCTTCGTCGCATGCGATTAACTGTGTAAATAGTATTGAGTATTTCTAGAAGAGATATTTGGAAAATATCGATCGTGCAATAATTGCATTACTAATATTTAGTTGCATGTGATTTCGATTGCAAAAATGACGATGTACCAACATATATGCGATGAAAATCTGTGGATAAGCGAATAATCGGGAGTTGCGACTAAAATATACGTTGCAAAATAAACCAATGTAAGTAATAAAAATTAAAAAAATAACGCAGTTACATCAGAGATATAATAAATTGTCGTGAATTTATTGTCATTCCATGACTTATTCTATAAAGGTTATACAACAAGTTTTGAAAAATAATTATTGTTCATAACGTTCGTATAATCTGAAAGGATGAAGAGTTTCAAGATTTCGCTCATCCTTGTTACCTAACTTCTGGTATCATATACATCAAAGAACCTGAATACTAAAGTTATTAAAAATTCTTGGCTGTTCACAAAGGTACCTCGAGTCCAGGTAAAGTTTTCGACTCCTTTTCAAGAATAAACGGAATAGCCAAACTCTCAGTGTCGCCATTTTGCTATTATTTACCTTATACTTTTTTTTTTACTCCCGAAATTGAACAACAACAATATTGGATACAAAATTTTATACAATAAGGGAATTAAAAAAAAAAAAAATCTGCAATCAATGTTAGTACTTTCAAGTAGGATGGCCTAATAAGTTCATTTTTTACATTCGTGGGTTCACACGATGAAAAATAACTTTTACTTGAACCCTTTGTATCCCAGAAAAAGATAGTGGGCAAATTGTTGTTCCTTCAACTTGGGATTAATGATTTTATTCATGACAACATTTGTCAACTAATCATGCGCATCAGCTTAGGATTATTAAAGGACGTCTGTTCTTGACCTAGAGTAGAGAGTGGGTCAAAAGACGTTACTGAAGTCTCGTGATAATTTACGGTTTACTATTTTATGAACCATAGCATGTGTATACCTACTTATTATTCGGCAATTTGATTACGGATGTATGATTAATACTAAAAATTAAAAAATAAGTAACGAGGCTAAATTTGTCACTAATTAAACGTATAAAATTATCGATATTCAACCTAATATTTTCTATTATTCAACATGCAGGTACAAATCTCAATCAATACAGATTCTGATATTTTTTGGTTAAATTTTTTCACCTAATCATACTTAAATTTACTAATTCATTGGTCAACAAATTTCCCTGCAGTTTTGCAATCCACTGACAATGAGTATAAGTACAGAGGATTTAGTTTTAAATACGTATCCGCACTGGTATATGAAACTCTTCATTTATGAAGTAATAATTATATACATTTTGAATGGAACCTAATTTCTAGTCAAAGTTAAAGCCTCGTATTTTGTTTCTAACTTTTTATCCAAGTGAAAGATGAAAAAAAAATTCAACACTCAGCGACAGATTTTGGATATACAAATATGTATATCAATTTTTTTACTCTTGTTATACTGTACCACGTACCTAGTACGTGGAGAAGAGAAAAAAAAAGAGCATTCATTCACGCTTGAATAAGAATTTATTTACGAGAGTATAATGCAATAAATTTTTTTGTTCCAGAAAGAGTAAACGAATACGTAGTTACACATACCTACTGTTTCCCTGAATATGTATACCATTTTCGTATATTCATATTATGTACTCTTTATGGTGTAGGTATGAATGTTCATAAATTGAAACACATAATACCACGAGTTTCTGAAATAAATGAAATAAAAGTGGTAGGTAAAGAGATGGAATACTAAAAGTATTTTCGTAAAAATTTCATCTCTTCGTTGTATATAAATTCTTGGAGTGTTTTCGGTGACGATGTTTCGTCGTTTACGTAATTAAAGCCCTGTGATAATTTCATTTGGACCACTCGGCCGAGACTGTGATATAAAGTTAGGAGAGCTTGACAACAAGGAACTAACGAAGCTAGCAGTTGACTTGATAACCTAAAGGCACTGTTCTTCGATGCTGACGAGTCAAGATGAGGTTTTGCGGTGTCGCCTTGACCCGGCGAATTACTTCCTCGGTAAACGACCATGCTTACAGCAGAGTTTCTTGTTGATGAAATCCTATCACCCATCGCGGTTATTGAGGCATAGTAAAAACTTTTTCGGCTTTCTTGAATACCGATGACATCTTGAAGATGGAAATGTCTGTGTGTCAAATAAGACGATTAAGGAATCTGACAAAGATTGTGTAAACACATTTATTTGAATAGATATACCTGGATCGATATCTATTGAGTCTTTTCACAACTGCACAAAGTACTGATGAAGTATAAAAGTAAAAAGTCAGCAAACCGTTATCTTAAACATTGTGCTATGAAACACCATAATATCATATTCCCTAAACGTCTTTCAAACCACTTACGATCTCAAAGATGAATGAACCTTTGGTCTCAACGCAGTATAAGTACACAGGAAAATTTTTCACTGCAGCCATTTTAAACGAAAATTAGGTAAATTCTTTAACTAGTCAAATTATTTGGCAATGATCTATGATTTGATTTTTCAATTTTCAGGTGTCTTCTTCAACTCTTTTGTTTCCTAAATTCTAAAACGAGATTTGAATAAATTGGATAATGTCTAGTGACGAATGAAGCAAATATGGAAAATCGGAGGTGGAATAAATTCATGAATAATATATGTTTACACTGTTCCCCAATAAACGAGTTGAGGTACGTGATATGAAAATTGTGAGAAGGGTAGACCATCGTGATGTTTGCAGAGATTTTAACTTGATGATTTCAAGTTTTAAATCCACAGTTCTTACGTGTATCCGAATTCCGTTATATTGCAAAGAAGGTTCCCAAAAGAGCAACTCAGTGACGTGGTCGGCCGTATAAATCCGTAGGGATCCTCTCTACAAGGGTGCGATGGATCTGGACAATCAGGACAAATCAACGAGCCGGAAGTCCGTAGGCTATAATTGTTGAAACCTTTGGAGAAAATCTCCTATCAGTTTCCGGAAAACAATTTCGCACGACTCTGTATCGAATGATTATTGTGTCATAATTAACTTCGGACAAACAAAGTCCTCTCACTTGGCTAACTGATGAAATTATATTTCTACATATATATATATATATATATGCGTGAACGCCGACATGAATATTGCAGGTAAGAATTACGTGAGGTGATCTTTTTTAACGCCTCCTATGATTTATTATCCCGTAATATCACCGGTTAAAAGTTTTACTTTCTTTTCTTGTGGAACAACGCAAAGATGGGTACCTACTCGGTGGCCTTAAGACGCAACCATAATGTCAGATCCGGCCTAATGCTCAGATGGCACACCTTTCGTTGACACGGTTCAACAGGCGATCTGCGCTGACCTCAGCCTCAGATGCATCTTAAATATCAAATCTCTGAGTCAAACGCGTTGCAAGCTCCTCGATTGACCCAGACAAAATTACGCAAATGGTTATTCCCACTTTCCAGGTACAAGAACACGTGAATACAATATCCTTCAACCATCTGGAAATGACAGTATAGTCAAGTTAATACCTCTCAGGTAATTCGCAGATTAATTGTGGTGGATTGAGAATATCGTTAACAACTTTGATGAAAGTTGAGTAATTTTGTTCATTTTTAAATACAGAATCTTTCATTTAGAATATGGGAACTGCACTCCTGAAGGAGGATGGTTTATATCAATGAAATGTAAGAGGGGTACAGAAATTTGGGTACCCCTATTTTTAGGGGTATGTATAATTTGGGTTGAATTGTCTTAGGGATGAGAGTATCCGTCAATTTCAAGTTTACTGCAGAAGCTTGAGATCGGAGTGTTGACAATATGTTAAAGTAGGTATTTATGAAGTCTGTGAGCGTACAAGATATTGGAGTTGAGAAGATTAATGAGGGTAGATCAAGAGTGTAAGGTCTGTTCAGGATTAAGAGGAGTTGCAGTTTCAGGACAGGAGATTTTATGGGTTTGGGATGAGTAACTAGGCTCAAAATACGTAAAATACAAACATTGAAATAGGGTGGATACCTTACAGGGTTACCTTCGATATCAGTTTACGCATCGTCTAGTTTTACCCTTTAAACAGGACTCTGATCCTTGATTACATTCGGAAGAACGAATCGCAATTACCTTGCTCGTAGGATGTGACGTAAGCAATTAGACACGTAGTAGATTGGGTCGCAGTAGAACGGACTAGAAAATTTATTCATCGTGTTTGAAAAGCCTAGGGCGCAAATCATACGATTTCCTTTACCCATATCATCAGACCAATCTTAACTTTGTTAGTATAATTCTAAACGTATGTACGTCTTGAAAACTGACGGCCAACTTTTTCTTAAATAATTTTGCCGCGGATTTAGACACATAAATTTTTGATTGAAAGTAATTTCAGGGGCTATAGCTTTGTGCTGGCAACTTTAATAAAAATATGATTTTCTCTTGTATGTATAATTTACATGCATGTCTGTATACGTACAATTTCTTTATATGTAAATTATTGCCCATTATTTATTAACGATTTTAGCTTCTGTTTATTTAAAAGCCTTCGAAACGTTTACAAATATCATAGTGACACGTATCTAAAAAAAGATTATTATCAAACCTACATATCTCAAGTGTTTCTCTAAACGCAATGCTTTGTCACGGAATGAAATTTGTGGATGGTATACAGCTGATGCTGACAAGGACATGAATAACACAATTGAGTTAATAGAAGCTATTGTTGTCAGGAGAATCCTTCATTCAAGTTATTGATTTTTTTTTTTTTTTATCTGATTAAAAAAGATTGAGCTCACAATATTTCGTCCGATACAGTTTTTTTTTTCTCTTTCTTGTGTTTTATGAAAATTCATGGATCACTAAATTTTTTTTTTTTGTCTTTTGTTTTTTTCAACGAAGGAAATATCCAAACGTTTAGATTAAAATTTACAAAATTGTGGATGTGAGATTGCTGCGGTGTGAAATATATTGTATATATATTTTTTTATATAAATTCATTCGCAGACTTATATCCAATTTCTGTCATCGCACGTATTACTGAGAAAAATCTCGAATTACACAAGAAGACACTTTTCACAGAATGATTTATGCCCGGCCGAATTCCCGTTTCCATAAATAGTACGATTGAAGATATACTTGCTTTACTGACAAATAATGCCGTGCCGATTCACCTCGACATAAATTGCTATAACATTTTGTTACGTAACTTAAGACTCAGATTCGCAATAACTTGTTAAACGAGACCATCTGCCCTGGTGAGAAAATTTCGTTATCCAAAAAAAAAAAAGAAACTAGAGCATCGAGAAAAGGTAAAATGAATTGAAAAACTTCAACGAATACACATTCAGACATTAACTGATCGTATTAAATTATTTAAAAAAAAAAACTGATTATCTTCTTTTTTTTCTACTTCTTCTCCTTCTTCTTCTTCTTCTTCTTCTTCTTCTTCTTCTTCTTACATACTTCGCACAACACTATAATGCATACTTCGGTTCTATTATTAGTCATTTCTCTTGTCTTATATTTCTCAGTTAATAGCTTTAAGCCAATAAATTTTCGACGTATGAGTCTTTCGCTAAAAGGTTTTTCTTGGATGGCAAGAAAATGCGGATCTGTTGTCTAGTTCCTACAACAAACAACGTATCTTTGAATCTTGAAAGGATAGAAATTAAAAGGCAATGTGAAAAAAGAAACGGACAGAAACTTCGGGCAAATTAGTCACACAGCTATTTAGACGTAACTCGAAATAAAACATTAAAAAAAGAAAGACAAAAAAACACTTTTGACTTATAGGTTAAAACGTAACACTCTCTTATGTCGATGTTTTTGTCAACTGAAGTTTATACTACTGGTATGTACATCATACTTCAATACAGAATACAATCAAGAGAAGTACCTAAACTTCACCACGCGAAACAGTGTTTCAAATTTCTGACTAATTGAAGGTTATAGACAATTACAGTAGATACTTAAATGTCAATTAAATGAATATTTTCAATAAGAATTATGTACAAATACATATATTTATTCTCAAGGGAGCGTTACAACAGACTGTACTTTATGCTCGATGTGTTCAAGGTCTTAAAAATTATCGATATACTATATCACAATTAAAATAACCGCAAAAACTTAGGAGAAGAACTTTCTTTTCATTTTAGTGGCTATTACTTTTGGTTCAAAACTCCACGGAATTGCCTTCGAAAATTTGAATTTCACTCACAGCTATAACGTGTTCTATTGTAATGAAATTTAAGCAAAACGCGTCTTGATATGATAATTCCTGTTACACAACGCCCGTTTGATTAACTACTAATTAATTCATCTTATCATCCTGACTATGACGGATAATTTTAAAACCTATGTGTTTTGTTTTTTGTTGGTTACAAAATTACAGTTTAAAGTACAATAAAATGATTTAAATTCATATAACTATATATAAACTGCATTAACATATAATATTAACACTTTTACAACATAATTAAGTACACGTACTGCAATAACGCTTGTAATAACTATGAACATTTGTCAGAAATAATGTTGGTACTTGTCACAGATTATACGCCAGAAAATTATTCGACTGTACTGTGTATAAAGTTATGTACATACATACTCCGTGTACATACAAGAATCCTATTTTTTTCGTTTTTTCTGGTTGAAATTTCGAAGTATGTATGTGCGGTTATGGAGAAAGTTGGAAAGGTGGATGAATCCCCAAAGGCATTTTATCCAGCGACTGCGACTCGCCGGACTCGAATGTGCTAAACTTTTCGAGACGATAACTATAATACAACCCGGATTAACGGCAAGGATTAATAATGAGCTTTGCGAAGTAAACACTTGGGATTCGTTAGAATTAGTGACGATAGCATTTTGCATTGACAAAATAAATATAAATATAAAAACTAGTGATTATTCAAGTCTAGAATTTCAAGTCATGAAATTTGAAGACAGGTGCGGTTCATTAATTAAATTTAATTACAGCTACCTTTGTAAAAGTACTCCCTTTAGAATGTCCAACTTTAACAAGAGAGAGACATATTGCAGTTTAGAACTTCTTGCTCTGCAATTTCCACTCTGTTTAACTCTCACCTATTGACCCAGTGTCCATTTGTTCGTCTCGCCCTTTTTTTCTTCGTTTTATTCTTACTCGGAAAATGGCCACACTGCTATGCCTATATCCCAAAAATGTTCACTTCGGGGATTAAGGGTTGAAGGAAATAAGGGGTGGTTAACACTCAAAACGTTTCATTTCCCGTCTTCTTTACTTCGACTTCTCTTTCACGCTGTAGACCCAACACCATGCGATTATCCTGTCATTGTTTATTTCACCCTTTCGAAGTCTTGAACAAATCGACTTTTTTTGTTTCTAAATCTAGATTGACGAAAGTTCCATAAAAACTTGTATTGTATCTTCAAAAAGATTATGAGCGAGCTTGCACCTTCATACAAAGAGAACGCGTACCTAACAGCTCATTGTAATCGAATATTAATCAAAGAGAAAAGTGCAGTCAGAATTAGATGGCTACTTAATGACCAGTAAAGGTAGAATTTGTGGTACAGAAATCGACTAAAAACGATAAATCAAAATTCTAAATCGTACTAACTCAAAAACAATTGAACGTCCAACTTTAAAGCCGCAGCGATTTACCGCAACGTAGGTACGGTTTGGACATATAGGGGATGAAATATCTCGAGAACCGCGGTATCTACCGAACTGAATTGTTCTATGCTCATTCCCAACATCTGCTGCTTAAATGTGAGCCGATGTTCACCGCAAAAAAAAAAAGGTCCTGGTTTTGGAAAGAAGAAACATCATTAATATAGAAAAATAATATGATGACATAGGTATATTTTGTCATAATAATAGATCAATTTATAGTTTTCTATTTTTCAAATTCTAACCTCACAGCCTTCATACATCTCCAAAGTTCAATAATCTACTCTTACTTTTTTCATTTTCGATATGCCATATAACTCGGCTCGTCTGTAAAATAATTTGATCGCTTGGTTCTTGGAACACTTGTAAAAGTAGGTATATATGAACAATTTTACGTTCTTTTTATCTTTCTATCTTCTTTCCATTTTCAAATTTCCATCCTTATTTTTTTTTTTTCTTTTTATTTCATCCGGCAATCGAAGTTTAAAGTTACCCTACGTTTCGGGACTTGAAGGGTGCGGTTCTACCTTAACGGCCAAACTCTGAGGGCTCAGATACGTCACTACGGCCTACGGATAAATTTACAATAAGGAAATCCGCACATTATTTTCTCTGGTTTGGAGGGGGCAATCGTAAATCTCTCACGTCCCTCGCTTTACCAACTTTTACAGTATGCCAACCAGCAGTTACCAACCAAAGCCCATCTCGGTATGAAACCGCTATACATACCTAGTTGGCAATACAATCTATATAGATATATAAAAACTGCGATCTCTATACCATCTTCACATTCAGTTGCGTAAGGGAACTCCGGTAGTTGCTCGAGGAAACTTAAGTTTTACGTGATCTAAACCACCCTGCCTCAGGCTACTATTGAATCGGCGATTCTCAGCATCTGTTTTTGCCTCTGGCTCACACGTTTTTGAAATAGGAGAGATTCCCCGTCCGGAAAGTGTGTTATGCTCTTTCGAAATCAATACTTTTATGGTTCTTTTTTTGCATTTGATACAGTAAAATATCTTTACTGCACTTTATTCTATATTCTACACGCAGGTATGTATTACGTTAAATATTCGTTAATATTTTTCTCGTGAAATATGGTAAGTATATACGATCGTCGACCTGCTATGCTAATTCATATGGAATAATTTCTATACCTTCGACCAACCAGCATTAAAATTTCAAATGTATGAATCAGAAACGAAGCCCTTTTGAAATAACATGTAAATGTCTAATTCGGAATTGGAACTATTCAAAAGTCCATATATGAGAAAGGAATTCTGCTAATGTGAACACTGCAATTATACGATATTGAGACCTTTAACTTTACCTTTAATTATCCGCCCCCCGGCAAGTGAATATATTTTAATTTAAATGGATTCGCGTATCGACAAAGTGGAAAAGATTAAAATCAAAGTTCAAACAACTTTCATAAGCTATTGTTTCATGTTCTACGAATTTTACATTCTAGTAATAGAAACTGAAACTAATGCTTTTCACGTTAACAACTCTTTGAATATTTAGTTTAGTGTAAATTAAAGTTACTTGTATCACAATCAGGTCATAATGATGAAACTTTTACCCGACTTTGAAGTGGTAATTATAAATTGAATCCTGGCGGTAGATACGTGTTGTCTGAAACTTGTGAGTAACAGGAAGACAAAATCAAGTTGGTTTCATCACGCGCCGAAATTTTGGAGATTAAACTCTTATACATTAGAACTAGAACAGCTTTGAGTACAAAGATTATAATCAGTTATTATATCTGCTGAGCCGTACTCGAGATCGTTCTCTGCAGTAACTAGAACAGATCTTTGACTTGTTGAAATTGTAGGTTGCATTGAAGATTAGTAAAGTTCAAGAGTTATTTCTGTTGTTTAAAGAATAAGTTTCGGTCATTAGAATTAGATTATGTCTTTTTTAATACCCGCAGACAAAGCTCGAGCAATAAGTTTTAATATCACGTTGTCAAACATTGAGAATTTGAATTTTATGGAGATTGCAGGTTTCCCTTCGATAGACTTTACCAACGTTTTAAAATTTCGAATATTTCAGCCAAGTGATAAAATGCCACTTATTCAGTGTCACGATCGGTAATTAATCTGAATCTTATACTGAAATTTTTAATCAAAAATAGAATATCCTTAAAATCGATCTGAAAAATAGTCTTCAGTGTGAGAGACAACGGGGAATTAAACTTATACATCTAGTTTATTCCCTAGCTCTGTAATTCGTTAATTCTACAAATTAATCATTGAAAAAAATTAAGCCTTGTTAGATGGGCTCTAAAATGGGTTCTTTAAAAGCATTGATAAAGTTGGAAAACTTAAGCTTTACTTTTTTGCGCTCGTTAAAAGAAGCTTTTCAAGATCCTGGTGAAATACGAAATTTCAACAGACGCAACGTTTTTTTTATATATATATATATTTTTTTTCTCCTTCTACCGTCTGAAAATTTTTCTTATAATAAACAGTCATTTCTTATACCCTTCAACCTGTTCACACAAATAACAAGACAAAACTGGTCATGGTAGCTTCCTACGTTTATCGATCATCTTATATATCTAACATTCCAAATTTTGCACCAACTGTCAGCCAACATCTTGCCATATGCTTTATTTTACGTATAATTTTCGTTGACGATCATTCAATCTTTCCGTCCTACCGTTCAAAAATTATCTGACATAGGTGCAAATTAAAGTAATATATTACTGATCTGTAGTAATATTGATATAGATATAATATATTGTGCAAACGGCGTTTAGCATACTTGCTAATGATTCACAAGCTCCTGAATATAAATCAAATATCTATAAAACCTAATCGCCAGAGTCCGGTTAATGTTCTCACGATTATCGAGTGGGAAGGATGCCTAATGCAGAATGTAAGAAGAAAAAAATTTTCGTGATCAAGACCTTGCGAAATAAACATTACGAAATGGGAAGATGAAAAAAAGATTGGAGATTTATTGTTTAAAGAAATGTTTATTCTTTAATTGTTAGCTTTAGTTTATTATGTTCTTGGTTCCAACATTTAACAAACATCTATGAAAGTTAGACACTCGTTATCGCCTATTCGAGTGGTGCTGGTGGTGTGGGAAGATGTTCACCCGTGGCAGTGAAGCCTCCAGCATCGGCGGACCAGGATTCTGAAATTTCCTTTCCATCAGGAGCAACGTAGCTGTAGGATCCCTTCTTGACAAGAACATGGCCGGTGTTGTCTTCATTTGGGACAAGAGCTCCTTGTTCAGCAACTCTAGTTCCATCACCGGAGAGATAGCTCAAGGCGTACTGGCCGAAATCATCACGAGTCTCTTGGTAGTCCAGGATGGGAATGACTCCGGGGGCAGGTGCCTCCCCAGGGCGTGCAACGACGGCAGCAACCATGACGGCAAGAACGAGGACCTGTTAATGAAGAAAAGTTGATATAACCAGACTGTAATAGTTTGGGAACGAGGATCCGTTTAGGTGAAAATGGAACTTATTTGCTTCTAGAAATGACGGCTTCCATGCATATTGGATGTGGTTTTTTTCCATGATTTTATGGCAAACAAAAAACCAAGTGACAAAAGTTTGGTAGGCTTTACTAGAGGCGTAATCGATTAACAAATTATGGAAGAGTTATACTTACGACTTTCATGATGAAGTTTTGCTTGGGTTGTTAGAACCGATGATGTTCTTGGGAGGGCTGCAAAGGCTGTGATACTTCCATGAAATTTTCTCAGCCTATTTATACTGCAATTGACAGCCGCGCCGGATACATAGAAATATTCAATATTTACGGTTATTCAACCACCATTCAAAAGCCCCTTTCACTTGAGTACCGAATGTAAGATAACCGAAAATAAACGGGGCGACAAAAATTTCCCCCAGGCGATATACAATTTTCAAATAAAATTTTCACATCGTATACGAGGATCTGCCGGTTTCTTCATACCGTATATTATACGCATATATCTGAAATGTCATTTACGACACCAGAACACATTAACGAACAAAATTTTAACAATATTTTCTAGATACCTGGTACTGTAAAAAAATCGATAGAAACTGATACCCTGCTCATAGGATTCTGTAGATCCGGAAAAATCTGGATTCATAAAACAAATAGAGACGAACTTTGCGAATCAATTTTTTTTCAATCATCTGAATTTATTTTTATATGTTTTTATCATCTCTATTGGACTTTTTTTTCGCCAGAAATATAATTACAGATGTAACTGCGACAATACGGTTTACACAAATTAAACAAATTTAATGTTCATTTCCCTCGTCCGTAATAAATAATTATTTTTTATATTTTTCTGGATAATTTTTAAATTCCTTTCGGCCAAAGATGTAAAATTGATTTATTTTTACTTTGATAAAGTATAAACCAAACCTAAGGTGATTAACTGAAAAATTAGAGTTGTAGTTATCAGATTTAATTAAGTAATGAGCTAATTTTAGAGTGGAATTTTTTAACTCATCATAATTTTTATTCAATATACGACTGGTTCAAAATTAATAATAGTTATAATTATTAACATCAAATTATACTGCTCTTTTTTTTTTTCTTTAAGTGTGATACAGCCAAACTTTATTTTATTCATCTCATATTTAAAGCAAAATCTTCGTAAGGGATGACGAGATTGGTAATTTTTTTAAGCTGAGTAGATAATGCAAAAGAGGATGAAGAAGCCAGACGAAAGAATAAATTTATGTATGTAAAATTGAAGCCGTGGGGATGAAGCGTTAGAGATTTTCGAGTCTGGATCGAGTAAAATTAATCCGTAAGTTTAATTGCTTAACTTTATTCTTTAACCCCGGTAATCCAATTGACTCTTTCACGGGGTGGAATCAGATTTACTTTCACCCTCAATGACAAATACTTTCTATAACTTTCTTGAGCAATTCTTATTGTCTATAGAAATCTCGTTTCGTAGTAATAGTATTGGAAATAATTTAAAGTGACATGTGTTGGACAGTTAAATTACCGAATTTATGTCCACTGCACAGTTGTAGTTGTGTGCCATTTGTCCTCAGGGTTTTTAATTTCATTATAAATACTCTAAGTTTTCAGTATTTTTCATCAGTTCGATCTTACTCGTCCTTTACAACACTCTCTCAATCCAACATGAAAATCGTAAGTAAAATTACGGATATAATGACGACGAAAAATATCATAAAAAATAGTTTAGATTTTTTTTTTTTTTTTGAAAAATCGTATCGATGAATTTTTTAATGCATATAATATACAATAGTTACGAATTGGATCAATCATACTTTTACATAAAAGCGAAAATTCCTCTTAATAATATTTCGTCTTTGGTTACAAATTACAATTCACTTTTCTACATGCAACCCGGATGATCTTTCTATGCCAGTTTTTTCATACTTACTAAATTATTCAATCTATAATCCATAGGTTTTGGTCTTCGCTGCCTTTGTGGCCATCGCTGTAGCCGGACCCCTGGATAAACCCACACCCGTTCCGATTATCCAATACGACGAACGTCGTGATGATTACGGACAGTTCGCACTAGGGTGAGTAAGATTAATTATTTACCATCATTTTGTATGAAACAAAATACTAATTTCCATCAACTATATCTCAGTCCAATAAGTACAATATCTGTTTTAATTAATACAGATTCCAACCTACTACGTATTAGCATATAATTTTGAAATTCCGGCTAATATATCATCAAGCTTGTATTAATATAATTAAACCCCGAATTTACGCCAGCTTTGAATAATACAACCGGAAATTAATTAATTAATTTCCTAGTAGGTATCACACTAAAACGTCTATAGTTAATGTAATCGATTCGTGGCTTGTCGAACAAACTCGCAAACTTCCAGCTGACTCTGCTTATAGCATTCTCTCAATATTAACAATTTGAGTAATTCGTGGGATTTTCCCAAACACGTTATTCCATCTCTTTCAATAAGTTCGTTAATATTGTTACTTTCGTTAATGAATTTTAAAGTCATTCACATTAGCTGCTATAATACTCAAAGAAACTGACATTTATATTTTCCACTAACTTGAAAAATTGAGGAAAACATTTCTACATGCATGAAACAATTTTTAATACATCAATATTACGAATTGCTCATCTAATCTTTGGATATGTATGCGATTTTAGATACCAAACTGGAGATGGACTCACTGTATTGCGTCATGGAGAATTGCAGCCCACCGATGATGGAACAGATCATGTCTTGGTCCAATCTGGATCCGAGATGTACACTGCCCCCGATGGTACCCCAATAAAAACTGTCTGGGTCGCTGATAAGGAAGGATATCGTGCCATGGGTGACCACCTTCCTGTCCCCCCTACTCCTTCTGCCTAATTGTTCCACCTGTATAATTTTTTGACAACTGGCATCTGGATACTATACTCGAGAGCGGATAATTCGAGAAAAATTTAAGGGTAAAACACAACACGGGACATTTTTTTTCCTGAATTAATCCAACGGGGACGAAATGTCTTTGCGAAAACACCAAATTGATCTAAAGATACATGATTCATGTATGCTACATACAGAATCGATCAATTATTATCGTTACTACAGAAATATCGGCTCTTGAATTATGTGTCCAATTTTATTGTCAGTCCAATATTTCGACACAAGAAAAAATTTTCCTCTGGCCAATTCTGGGCTTACCACTATTTGAATTTAAATAAATAAAAAGTAGTGCGGTGCACCATCATTTAATATGTCTCTATAATATATTTCAATTTTTATACTATCTCCTTCTCCACCTCCTCCTTCTCCTTCTCCTCTTCCTTGATTCTCAATATCCAATTCAATATATTTTCCGCCAAGTCTATAAGGCGCGAATAAACATTACGAATTTCGATCATATAAGATCAACATATGTGGATGACAGCCTCAATATCACGAGTCTATACAAATTCGTCTACGTCGGACTAAGCTAGGTAAAATAAGGATTTAAATTTTCGCAAGGTTTAGCTTTTTGCTTGAACACGTCGAATTTTCATATACTTGCAAATAAATAAATTTAAATATCCGAAAATTGCAGGGGTAGTTCTCGACAGCAACATGCTTATTGGAATAATTTAGCTCATCTGATAAGGATCTAATACGCAATTTGATCTACCTGATAAAAAATTCTGAATAAAACTAACAAAACCGTGCGATAGAAGGATAGATTGAAAACTTACAATCATTATCTTGAAGCTGTAGTAAGATCGACGGGGTTATCCAAGTTATTATAATCGGAGGTCAACGGTTAACCGCAATTAACCTTAAGACGTAAATTATGCCACAAATTAGCTTCTAATCTCCGTCTACCAGACGATGGTGAATATTGGGGTAGATATGTTGCATAAATTGTTAGAAAACGGTGTAGAGTTCCCAGGTTTGTAAAAACTTCAATCTCATATCGTTCAAGCACGATATTAGCCAGTTCCGTTTACTGCATTGCATATGTTGCCAGTTTCCTGCTGCTGAGTGATGCAATAGGGAACTCTTGTCGAGTGAAATTTTCCTCGGTAATATTAACGTGTCAGAAACAGTATTACACTTTCATGAATATTTTATCAGAATTGCCTAACTTTTGAGAGAGAAATTGTTGAATTCCTGCACTAGTCGTCCTGATCCTGTTATAATACCTATAGTATTCTGTAACTGAGTAACCAGTATCGAATATTTCATTTTCAAATACTGTGCGAAAGCTCGAAAGCCAAATAATTGATAATCGGAATGCTTCGAACACTTCTTCTTCTTACACTGGTATACGTTTCCATATAAGCATCACGGTTACGCTTCTTTATTCTACACTATCTTCCTCTTTAGGCTGTTTATATTGTACATACATACAAACAACAAATAGCAAAGCCAACGATCAACCAAATCCGGATTTACACGCTTGAATAGGCGTCCTCAATTATTTGTTTCGCATACTCAGCAAAGAATTTTCGAGGGACGAAATCAAGTATCGAAACCCGTGTAAGCATACGACATATCTAATGGCGTAAAGGGAACGTATCATCACATTTTTTAACTTATAATATATATATTCTTATATCATTTTAGATTATCATTTGAACTATCTGTACATAAAATTGAAGTCCGAGTTGATTCATCAGTGATTTTTTTGATCACGGAAGTTAAGCATGAGGATTCTTTCACAATTTCGCTCTAGGCGGATCTTATTGCTATTTCTTTAATAGTGTTAGAAAAGTATGAATCATCTGTTGCCTTATGAATTATTTTTCATACCAGCGGAGATGAGATGTTGTATATGATTACCATGAACCGCGTGGTTAGAATGCTATTCATCGCCTTAAAAATAGGATAGAATCGTTGGATAGTAAGCCCGCATGCTTTTCATAGATTAACTGAAGGACACGGTTAAGTATTGACTTTTGCTTAAATACCAACTTGACAGCTTCTTTTCGGGATACAATTCCTGTTTCTGTTTGTTTTTTTTTTTTTTTCTTTTTGGTTTTTTTTTTAACGATGAACCTGTAAGATAATAAGCGAAAACAAATTGGAGGTCAATCGATGACATTTATACAATAATTTTTTTTACTTACGTATCTACCTTGTTCAGATTTAAATTATATATTTCCTGATCAGGGTCTTCGTCATGCAACCAAATGTTGAGCTATTCATCAATATAAACTTTTATCATACATAATTCAAGAGGTATAAGAGTAGCTCTTTCTCATTTACAATAACAATACTTAAATTCAATAAAATCAATATCGAGGTAATAGCTACTTACCTCACTTCAATTGGATAATTATTAAATATAAGTCAAATAAACTGTTTGGATAATCTGCAGATATTGTTACGAGATTAAAATTAATGGTAGTATAGTTCAATTCTATTGCTAAAACTGAGAGCAAAAATGCTTCAGCGTAAATATCATGTACATATTATAGTATATATACCTATAATATAGCTGGCCGAATTTTGTCGAGAGAAAATTGTTAAATTGGTCAAACAAAGTGAAAACTTTTGTGAACAGACAAGGCTATAATTTTGGAACAGAAATTAGGAAACGTAGGTATATAAATGTAATTTCCCTTCAACTTTACAAAGAGCTTTAACGTTTGTTTTTAGACAATGAAATTTCGGAGATTGAAATTTGTGGTAATTAAATTTTGTTTTAGAAACAATACTCTTTAAACTTTTTAAATACATATGTCAAGGAGAATATATTTACATATACTATATTGTTATATACAGACAATCTAGAGAAATTTTAATTATATGATTAAAGCACAGCTTGGAGTTACCGAGAACAAAACGTACAGCGATTTCTCATGGAAAGCTTCAAAATTCCCATATTTGCATGACAGCTAAGATAAGTTCGAGAATATATCCCATCAAGGTAAATCTCATTGAAAGTGTCTTTGTGGTGCGACAGACGGTGTCGAGGCCGTCTCGTGGCATAGACAGCGACCAGTTTGGTGGTCTGAGTTCAGCCATTTCTTGCAAAATTTCATACAACTAAAAAAAAAACAAAAAATATGAAAAAAAAAACAATAAAAATAAAATATCATTTATGGAATTCTGTCTCTCGTCTTCATGGTACATCAAGCGTTAATCATTGTCCAGGCTTGCTTTGAACATCTCAACTAGGGAATACAAATTTACCCTCGGAATTTACGTGCCTGATGATGTCGAGAGTGGGTTAGACGGCAACTCTCCAAAGCAAAGAAAGTGCCTATCAAGTTCCATTAAATAAAAAATTTAACACAACTTTAAAAACTGCTCCATCATAAAATCCCTCGTCGTCATTTTTCGGAGGGATTTTTATCTCCGAAACGTGGTATTAAAAAAATTTGTTTTTACAGCGAAAACGTTGATACTTTAAGCTTAATTATCTAATGGAGTTTGGACGGAAATGATTATAATTATACACTAACAATTTTTAACATTTATAAATCTAAATGATTCTCACCAACTGATATTTTCAAAGATTCCCACATCTATTGGCAGCAAACACTTCGGTAGATCTCTTGGAATAGGCATCATCTAACCATTATTGAAAGAATTTCGCACATAATAAGGAAACACACACACACACACACACATATACCTGAATATAATTGTATAAATCGTCGTATACAAATGGCCGCAGCGGCAAATTGGGGACTGATAATTGGTTGGTATTCATTTTGTATCAGTTCGAGAGTGAATATTAAAAGAGAAAACGTGTACTTTTAACTAGAATCATTTGTCACTTGGTTGGTCGTCATTTGACAAGAACAAGATTCTGGCTAATGCTTCAACCATATATATACGACGGCCAAATCTTATCTCGAATATTTATTACATTTGAAATAATATTAATAAACCGCAGTCACTGAAGCATAAATTTTGATCAGCGATTAATTCCCCGAATTTTATAATTCTCGAACAACAATTTCCAACCAACACATTTATGTGCTAATAAACCAAATCAAACTTCGAAATTGGTACAAGCGTCGAGTTACGAGCTGGGATTTTTATCGAATTCAAATTTATTTCGCAATTTCAAACACACCGATATCTATGTAATACTACTACCAAACTTTAGCGTTGTAGATGTTGGTCACGGTAGGTTCTTACTCATCTAAAATTGAATTAATTAAACAAAACAACGAAGGTTTCAACGCGGTACGTGAGATGATGATAATCTTCGACTTATCTCAATTCTACAACTATGATCTCGCTTTTACCTTGCTTGCTCATACATTAAAGACAAAGGTTTGATTAAGATTCACCGTCTACCTCCAACCTCTATGACCCTGCTCGAGTCAGCTGTACCCAGGAGAATGATGAAAAAAAATCACATTTATCATCTCTTGTTTCTGACGCTCAAGCATTAACAGAATCCGACGTGGGTCCGACCATATATTTATATGTGTATATAAACTGCATACCCACACGCATGCATAGTACATTATATGTATAGTCAAGGTGAGCGTATCAATCTTAAATGTTCAGAAATCAGAAAAACTTTATTAAAAATTGCATCTTAATTTAGTGCAGTTAATGAAATACCAAAATACAAAAAAATCGACACAACCAACACCGTCTTTATTTTACAGGTAAAAATTTTGAAGGGACAGATATTTTGTGAAAAAAAAAAAATAAGGAATCGTTAAATATATATTTAGTAGCTACTGATGGGAGAAACTATTCCCTCAAAAGTACATTTCAAGGTAATATGACTAAAGTTTATTTACTAAGCATCGGGTACGACGGGACTGTCAATATCGTAAGCAAGTTTTGTGAATTTGCCATCTTTGCCTGGGTAGGAATACGTGCCCTTTTTTGAGATGACTACCTCCTCCCCAGTTTTCTCGTCTGTCAATACGACGCCCTCTTCTTCGTACGTAGTTCCATCTTTGTCGACAAGTCTACAAAATATACATACGTAGGTGTAACGCAAATGAAATTTGCGAGAGTGGAAACTCGGTTTATGTTTTGGTCCAAAAAAAAAAAATTTTATAATGAACATTACTGTGTATATATGGGGTATTCCATGTCACCTCAAACAACGTTTGATCCTCACATTTTTTGTTTTCTGTCAAATTAAATAATGTAATAGTGGTACTCAAAAAATGTCCAATTTTTTTATTTTATTTCTACGCATACTTTATCAGTTATGACGATTCAAAAAATTTTTAATTTCGACCTATTTGTAAAATCTGAAAAAATTACCAATAATTCTATATGTTATTTAAAATTTTTTGGTGCAAGAGCCATAATGGAACGAGACCTCCCTTCCAGGTCTTTTTGGGCTTGCAACATCTATAATTCACTCCGACCGTGTAGATCTCTCATCTCTGAGAAAAAATATCTTATCGTTATATTTGGCAAGTTTTTGGGTTGAAGGAAGTCTCGTTCCATTATGGCTCTTGCACCAAAAAATTCTAAATAAAATATAGAATTTTTGGTAATTTTTTCAGATTTTACAAATGGGTCGAAATTGAAAATTATTTAAACCACCATAACTGATAAAGTATGCGTCGAAAAAAAAAGATGGGCATTTTTTGAGTACTACTCTTACATGGATTAATTTGAGAGAAAACAAAAAATTTGAGGGTCAAACGTTGGTCGAGGTGACATGGAATACCCCATATACATCTGGCTGCAGTCATCATCATGCTAACGGTTTTTTTTATAGTTAATACAGTTGCAAAGTTAAAAGTTAAATTAGACAAGTTACAAAACTATTAACTCGTAACTGAACTTAGTCACTATAATAAAAATTGACTTTTCACTTTTCAAAAAACTTACTCAAGAGTTGAATAAATTTCAATCTGGAAACTCGTATCATGGATATATATGCGGTTACTTCTGAGATAAATATATTTTGAAAAAAATTTGTATTAGTTTCTAAAGTTTAATACCAATTTTTGATTATTAAATTTTTAATAAATGTTCAGATTTTCATAAGTCTCTTCGTTTAATCAAAAAAAAAAATTAGGTTTGCCGAGTTTAAAGTTATACGTACTAGATGTAAAGTTATTCAAGTTGAAAAAAAGGATCAAGTTAATTAAAAATTTTTTTTTAATAGCTTACAACAATTATCAGCTACTGTTTAAGTAACTGAACTTGTAAGTTAATTTCATCAGTAAGTAACTTTTGACTCAACTGTTAATTACTATCGAAGACTAACTTACCTTATAACCCTGGCAATTATAGAGGATTGAATAAGCTAACGTTACTAAATTTCATTTTCATACTATCCAGATAAGTTTCGCACCGCGGGGGGTTAAGTAAGATATTAGAAACTATAGTACCTCATGGGAGAAGTTATAAGCTGTATAATTGAAGCGATATTTTCATATAATTAAAATGAATTCGTATACTCAACTTAATTGACGCGAATATTTATTTGATTCTTCATAAATAAAGTTTGCCATTTCATTCAATATGTCATTACTATGATTTCATTCAAGGAATAAATATAGAGTAACAATATTTAGCCTGAACCGTGCGTGACGTAAACTTTTCAAGAAAATACACCATAAGATATAAATTATGAGAGAAAAGTTATAAGCGTAATAGAAGTCTTATCAATAAAATGAACCGCCTTTGTCGATCTTCTTTATTCACAAGATATTTTGAAATATTACGACTAAAAGATCCATTCAGTATATCTAGTATAAAAAAAAAAATTGTTGATCGATTGCTTAGAATATGACGAAATATTAATAGGAAGGTTCCCCTTTAAGATCTGATGTACGGTCATAAATAGAAGCTGCGAAAAGTTGTGCGAAGGAATCTATAAAAAATATGTGAAGTAGAAGAATTGCCCTCCGACGAATATAAGGCTCCCATGTGATCTTACGTAGCAGAAAAAAAAAAAAAATAAAAAAAAAAAAAACGAAAAGTAGGTAAAAATTTATAGTACCGGAAGAAGTAAAGTACGCTTTGAGACGAAGGGATCTATAGTACACGTATATGTACGTATTGTTATGTACGTACGTACCTACCTCAGCAAAAAACGTCCGTCGTCCTCGATATGAATTTCAGGATCTTGATCAAGTACCAATTCCTCGTCGTCAATTTGATCAACAGTTTCCTCCTGCGGAGTAGCATATGGAAAGAGGACCAGAAGGCACGAGAGAAGAACGACCTGTAAAATGTTTGTGAAAATTTTTATAAAACCCGATAAGTACCCACATTAAAATTTAAACCGTTTGATTGAATTTTATTCTTTCGATTTTCTTACTTTGGCTCCCCTTGGATTTCGCCCCTCGACACTGCGGAGTTATTTGGTGTGAAATTTTTTTAAAATCCCTGCACGCGCCTCTTTCGCAAGATACGTAAATTGAAAAATCAGTTTTGATAAAGTGAATCGGACAAAAATGTTTTTATTATATTTCATTTCATTTTATTTCATTTTATTTTATTTTATTATAATTTTTCAACACACTGACGCAACCCCCATTTAAATTTTATTAATAAAACTGCAGTTCATTCAAGCAGACTCAGCAGCACCTTGAGACTACCAATTAGCTAGTGCAACAAGACAGAGTATAAAACAATATTTTCCATTGCATTTGCAGAAGTAAAATGAAACTAGACGTGAGAAAAAGAGGAAGAGAAAGATTATGACTCGCTTGAAAAACAAAGTGAACGAGGAGCTTGCGACAAAAATAATAATTGCAGAGTTAAGTATATACTCACGATTTTCATAATTGCAAGCTAATTCGCTGTTTGACACCCTCACACACGGAGTAGTATGACTATATTCACATCTAGATTACAAATGTTGACTTTCTTACTTATATATACCCATACTCAACCCGGAATTTCCCCTGCCAAATTATAGCTACCGTTATGAATCGTCTAGTTAAATTTCAGACGATATATAGTTCGATGGAAAGTTGCATTCAGCAAGTCACTCAAATTTTCCCTTCCTATTTGGCAATAGCGTGACATGCCACTACGTTTCAACTTGCTCCTTACTCAAATCTTTCAATTATTAACATGATTCATTTTCAATTTTCAATTACAAAACATTTTATTGTATTTAATAGTAACAGTTAAATTTTTGTTGATTTTTTTATCTTTCAATTATGATACCTTTTTTATCATTCTCATTATTTCTAACGGTTGTACTATTGTTATTTGCAAATGGTACACGTGCTGGTTCCTGGTTCATCATTTTCCGATAGCAAAAAATGTTTATAATTAAGGGTTAATTAATGTAACTATATGATGCAACTATCAGTATCCTTTTACTATTGCCTTACAGTTATCGTTATTATTTAATAATTGAATTAACATCGTTATAGTTATAATTTCGTAATAGCTTATGCGTTATAGTATTCTCGATCATTTGTTTTTTTTTTTTTTCATTTTTTGAACAGCAGAGTGCCACAAACTTTTGATTTTAAAATTATCAGAATTTACAGGCCCGTTTTCAGAGAATATGTTATCATTCTCGTATTTAATTCTTTTACTATTTTCACGATATATGTATAGTACTTACGAAGACTTATCCACTCCTTTGCATGTATTGTCCAGATACACAGTGAAATAGTATAACAACTACCAAAGTTTTCGTTGTTTTCTTGTCTGTATTGGACCAAGTTTCAATATAACGGTTTATTCGCTCCGGTTGCGGTGCTATCATATGAAAAGCTTATGCGATGTAAACAAAATCATAAATCACGTGAAACTAGCAATCAGGTACATACATTAACCCTCAGGTAAATCAATCCATAAATTTGGTAAATATCTTCATGCAATTCAAAGCTATTGATTAAATGTATATATAGACATATGTGCCTTTGGGTCCAAGCATGTATACAATTCATCTTATACGTATACCTACATACTTACTTGAAGTATCGTTTTACTTGTTAAATATTTTTACTAATTTTTTTTTCAACCCAATTCTGTACAGTGATAATATTTTCATAGTACAGGATCCGTTTTCAATTCATCATTTCACATAGTATTGCCTGTCATAAATACCTCTGTAAGTTTAGTTGCCTGCCTTACGGCGCCTTGAATTGATTAAATTATACATATTGCATGTCAGGTGGCATCCTTTTAGGCTCTACTTCGGTTTATCCTGGAGCTAACATCTATCATATAGAAGACTGCAACTCGTTCCTGGGTGTTACATATCCGAACTTAGATTACAAACGTTATTTGCTCAAATGAGAAAATTTGGTTGATGGAAACGGGGTGAACATATGACTCAGAAATTTTTAAACTTATGGGATTGAAAATTTCGAGATATGCTGTTATTATAAGTTTTCAATTTAAACAACGTGTGATTCTTCGATATCTTGACATCTACACTTATTCACCATACATTCATTAGGGATAACAGAGATTCTCAGAACTAAACTGCCAAGTATTTTAACTCCAGCCATATGTTTAAGTAAGTAGAAAATTATCAAAGTTTATAGTAGATTAAGATGTTCAGAGAATAATGAAACTTTTATACTACTTAATCTCGTTTTTCAAAATTCTGACACTTTCCTCGGCACAAAAAAAAGTTTCGTATCTAGTCTTTAAAATGCGAGATTTTAACATGTCTAAAAAAAAAATTTCAACTATTTTTGTCAACACACAGATATATTTGTGTTCCTCAAAATTGCTCGTTTACATACCTTTACTTCCGAGCATAAGCCAATCCAAGATACACCAAATGATCATTAAATTGCAGTTGCTAGACTACACTTACACATCCAAATATTCAACTCTGCAGTAGTTTTCAAGGTATATAATCAGTAATCACACTTTATACATGAATCTGCTACAATTTGAAATGAACTTTATCCTTGACGCTGATATTGCAAAAGTTTCTATCCACGTAACTCAGTTGTACTCATAGAAGGCAGCTGCTAAAGAGTGAAAATTTTTATCTACCCATATCTTATGGAAACAAAAAATTACTATACATGGTGCTGACGTATTACACCGATAAATTATCTGCAATTCAGATGACAGAAGAGCAATAGAAAAAAGTATGAAGTCATTCATTTTTTAATTGCAATAATCCTTTGACAATTGCGGAATCCAACATTGATCTAGACAGTCATTAGATAAGATGAAAAGCTCCTGCGAATTCTAATTCCAATTACATGCATTCTTTTGTGTCAACGACATGGGTAAGTAGTGAATACCAAACAGTAAAGTGGCAACTGCGAGATGAATGTTTGGAAATGAAAATATAGACTAAAAACGTTCGAAAAAATTAGTAAAGCACTATTGCATTGAAGTTTATGTAGAAAGTGTTGAAAATTGCAATTAAAGCGAGCAATTTAACGGCACGACTTGCAATTACTCAATTTCGAAAAATTCTAACAGAACCAATTTCGAGATTGGAGGCTTCGATAATTGGAAATCTTCTTCGAGAATATGCGCAGTATTGTGAGCATAGCGGTTACACTTAATCATACCGAAATCATATTCACGGCTACACTTCGGCTGTTGTTCGTGATGATAAGCATATGTACTTATTGACGAGCACGTCTCATTGGCCAATAATCATATTAATAGCAGTATCAAGCATGCGTCACCTATATTGAAGCTTTATGTGTATGTACTTAACTAACATAATCCTACGACAAATCGTTCTGAAAAATCTCAAATTTGTCTTATTAAATCTTAACTCAAATTTTCTCATTTTAAGTATGATCTGAGATTTATCAGAGGGATAACTATGCAGAGAATGCTTTTCATGTTCACTAAATCATTCGTTCACCAATTCTTCGATTCGAACTACTTATTCGAATTCGAAAACGTCTGAAGTATCTGAAGATTTGTACTTCGCGTTATCGTCGAAAAAACTCAATCCAAATATCGGATCACAATTCGAGGACGAAATAGTCGTTTCCTTGGAACAGCGCAGTCAGCGCTAGAATAGCCTTTAGCAAAATTAGCCCCTTTTCAGAATAGCATAAAAAAATACGCAAGGATAAACCTTATATGGTATCGAATTTTAGATTCAATCGAGAAGATTTGCGAACCGTTAAAGTTGAAAATAGACCTCATACTTTTCTCCGACATTTTTGTTAATTGTTTGAAATTCCACATGCAAAAGGAATTTTAGGTGAAATGGGTTAATTTAATTTTTCTCCGCTGTGCGATGCGGTATTTTTCGACATTCAAATTAAAAAAAATCGAAACTGGTCTGAAATCGAAAAGTTGCGGTTACTAAAGCCCTGCCAATCAACTGCGGTTGCTCCGTATCAAACCTGGCCAAACGTTGGCAAGTATGGTTAGGGAAATAGTGGCCGTTCGGACAATTAAATTGGAGAACACAAGGGACCTTTACGTGCTGTTCATTGATCCATTATTATTGGTATTCATTGGTACGATATCGACAATATTACAGGATTTTAGCGGTCTAATAGACATTTAGTACCCGACAGTAGTCCTTGTCAATAAAACAAGTCTCTCTGAGGTGTAGTTTCCCCACAACTCAAAACTTTTCAACAGATAGAAATATTCACAGAATAACTTTGTAAGTAATCTTTAAACTTTCGACTGTAAAATGATCCAGACGATTTAAAAAAAATGGTCTAGTTTGAAAATTGCAAACTTTCAAGGGTATGGTTGAATCCTGTTCATGCAATTTTCAATAGCCGATTTCTGGAGAATCAGGTGTCTGTAGAGAGCATTCAAATTTTATAGGTGGCTTCATTGGACACACGGGGAACATATCATTGAGCGAGCTGATTTTTTTTTCTTCCTATTCAATGGTTTTCGTCAACATAAATAATTATCAAATTTATATTCCAATAAAATTTCTTACTCTCATAAATATTGTTACAATTTTAATTTTATTCATGTTTTGTTTAGGTACTTTTTTTATTGTGGTTGCTCTATCGAATGGTTACCGTGCTAATAAACTTTTGCCACCTTGCTCGAGGGAACGCAATGATAAAGTGTCATTCTTAGGTTCCGTAAGGTTTTTTTGGAGGAAATGGATCGAACATCTTTTCACGTTTTCTTACCATAGAGGGTGGGATTATCGGAAATCATCTTACGTAAGATGTTTTCGAGCAATTTTTAATACTGTTGATTAAAAATTCTGGGCAAATCGAGATGACGATGGGTGTGCTAAAAAATTACGTCAGTTAGGGAAGAGCTGAAAATATCTTTGCTTAGGGAGAGGGGTATAGGGTCAAAAATTATGAAAATTAATACCTTGTGTAATATAAGGACAAAGTCTAACTCATAATTGTAATACCTTAAGCCGATAATTATTTACCCCATAAGAATTTTCAGTATCATGCGCATATTAAAGGGAATAGATGCTCTAAATAATATATTCGAAAAGGTGAGAATTTTTTACATGAGAAACATATTTTTTCATATTTATTAGGTGGCGACAGATACGATAAAAATTCGCATTCAACCCTTGCTTCAAGCGTTGACTGAAGACTTTCAAGGATAGTACTTACGTTTACCTTACTCTAAGGCGCATTAATCACATATGTGAGCAAAACACGTATGTGAGCTCGTGAATTTCTGCGATTCCTTTTTCTTCATTCTTCTTAGGCTTATCCCGTCATCGGATGTAGCCAGTCTGCGATTCCTGTAACTACCTAATCTGATGTATCATCACGGAAACGGTATATTCCAGTCGGTAATCGCTACACATATCTAGCGAATTTCAATATTTATTACTCAGTTGCTCAATGCACCGCCGGAATTACTGAGGAGGCGCTAGCTCGCGACGAATTTTAGTCGGCTCTCGAAGGTCCATAAGGTGAGCTGTCTTTATATTATCCAGTCAACGCTTATTACAGTTAGACAATGCGTCATATGCGGCCATCAACTACGTTCGATGCGACTCGTTCTGTGAACTCTGAAGCTTTTGCATTGGCTAATGCCAGTCTAATCTCGTATGCGATTGGTTAAGAACAATCCAGGCCAACAGACTTCTGAAATCTAGTCAAATCAGACGAGGATATTGTCTAATGTCTAATTATTGGTTACGAAACAAGGTTAAGTTTGTATACCTGTGTAAAAATTATTTTTTATTCATTACGTTTTGTGGAGTCCCGACTAATGTGATAAAAATAGGGTAATACAAAGTCTTGATATTATCTGTCTGGAGAACGTCAGTTGACATATCGAGAGTTTACTCAACGTTGAATACTCCACATCCTACCGCAATATTACGCAGTTTGCACTGTATCAATATTAACAAACTAGACTAGTTCGCGATCCCATTATTCTTATCGTTAATAAAGTTCGCATATACTGAAATTACAAGAGCATCAATATGGGAAAGAAAAAAGGTGAGAAATGTGAATTAACTATTTGATAATAACCACATAAAAACCCGTTATCACATGAAGTAAATTTCAATTATGCAATATGTTGCAATTTGCATCATCTTACTTTAGCCTGAACGTGGTCGTGGCTCGAGGAGAATATTCCCAACCTATTATTTATGGTTATTGCAAGAATCCGCAGATCTAAACATACGAATAAATACTCCATTTCTTATCCTTTCTCAAATTAAATATATTCCTAGCAACCCAATAATCAATGTCCTTGAGAAAATTCTATCATCATTCCGTATTGTTTGTTGATAGACATCAACACTTTGTCAATGTGTCATGTATATATATCAAACCTTCGTATGTCTTTTTTTGCAGAATATTTTTTTGTAATATGATCTTGCTGTGGTTCTACACTTTTCAATTGCCTGTACATACCTTTGCGTCATGCTATATCATTTCTCTTGAATGCCACTATCACTCGCTATTTTCTTGCTACTTACTCTGTACTTTCTTGTTAAAATCTTGAATCAAACAGTTGTCTAGTATTTAATTTAATTTTTGTTTTCACAAGCATTAAATCACCTCATTATTCTAATTATGAAAACTATTAATCATCCTTTTCCATTGTCAGAATATAGCAGTCAATTATCTGACAATTTACTAATCTAAAAATTGTAGTTTTATGAAGTTTGATCGAGTTATTTTTTAGAAAAATTATTTTACAGTCAGATACAATCTCTATATGTATGTCTCGATACTTCGGTAATAATAATGATCACATGTGCCTAAGGCATTGCATAAACAATATATCTACCTAAGAAGGTAAAAGATAAACGATAAGTGATTAAATGTTTCAAATATAACATTTTTTTATTCATCAATCACTCTAACATACACTGATTAAAGTTCGTTTCCAAAATTCAATGTCTCCGAATCGGTAATAGCTTGGATTATGCTAAGGCTGTAATTGGAACAGTAAAATTATATTTTATTTATTTATTATTTTTTAATTTTTTTGTGATAGGGAAAAAAGGAAAGCAGCAACAGGCACAAGAGGAGGAGACTCCTCAAACTTCTCAAGCCCCTCAAGCTCAGCCTGCGGCCTCTGTATCAGCACCAGCGCCTCCAAAGGCACCTCAAGTTGTAGCCCCTACTCAATCTTTACCTGAGAAAGTTGCAACTGCACAACCTCCGGTGGGCATAGGTCGTGGTAAAGGCAAACCTGCCACCTCTGTATCAGAGCCAGCACCACAGGTGGTAGCTCCTCCTGCTCAATCTTTAACTGAGAGAGCTTCAACTGCACAACCTCCTGTGGGAATAGGTCGCAATCAAGGTCAAAGCAAAGGAAGAGGTAGGGGAACTTCAGTGCCATTTTCAGGACCACCAGGATCACAAGTTCAAGCAGGGCCTCCTCCTGGTCCTTCGGTAGGCCCTCCTCCTCAGGTAGCATCAGCATGGGGCCCTCGGGCTGGAGCATCTCCCGCACCATCAGCACAACATGCTCCGGGCCAACCACAGGTATAACTACTTATGTTTGTAGGTGGAACTTGTAAAAAGAAACAAACACTAATTGAAAAGAACAGAAATTACTCAGAATTTTGATGTCAATGAAAACAAAACCGTTTTCCCCATAAATTTTCATAAAACTTTTATGAGTTTACAGCATGTCCTCCTTTCATCTATTTATCACAAAACTTTCAAAGAGATGAAGGAAAAAAAAGGATAAATTGAATTAATGGAAAAGAATATTTAGAACTAAAGTTTTAGACAGTCCTTTACAGTTGAGATTGCAGTAGTCTTTCCAACTTGAATCTCTGTTTTCTTGAAGCCATTATGGTTGTAGCAGAATTCTTAAAATTAGAATTAGTGTTCCTTATCTGCTTGATATTTTTTACACCATACTCCACAGCAACAGGCTCAACAACAACAGCAACAACAACGAGCACAACGCCCTCCTCAACAGCGCCCACAGCAACAACAGCAGCAACCGGCTCCTCAACATCTACCACAGCAGCAGCAAGCTCCGCAACAACGCCCTCAGCAACCACAACAGGCTCCCCAACAACGTCCACAGGAAGCTGCTCAGCAAAGACCCCAAAAACCCCAACAAGCACCTCAACAACGTCCACAACAATCACCACAAGTTTCCCAACCAGCTTCACCTGCTAAAGTATGTTTCATGTTTACAGATTTTCCGTCACTTACACAATTAAAATTATTAGAGAGCCAGAAAGAGTCATGAAAGATTAAAAATGTAGAATTTATAAATTAGTATAGATATATTTTAGAATGATAGTCAGAATTACTATGAAGAAGTGTTTTTATGACTCCTGCTCAAAGCTCGAGTCCATTCATGTCCTTTATCTGAAGTTAATTCATTTAAAAAAAAATCTTGCACATTCAAAACTTATTGAAACTTGAAGCTCTGCAATTATCGTAATAATATTTTTTCAATTACCTAACTAATTACTCTGTGCAACTAAAGACGCAATTCTGGAGTTTCATTTATGATTTATCAATAGCATCTGTTGCTAGTTGATTATCGCTCACTGTTTGAATGAAAAAAATGACACAAAAAATATTTTGAATTAAAAAATAGAAATCTAAAATTAATATTTTTGCCAACAGTCAGGCTCACCAAGTGCTATGAAATCGACAGCGGATGCAATGGCGAGATTAAGCTTGATTCCGTGTCGTAAGAATCCAAATAAAGCAGGAACTTCAGGAAGGCCCATTACTGTAGAAGCAAACGTAATGTCAATTTCATTCGCCAAGAACTTCAACCCACATGCTGTGCACTATGACATCGCCTTTGATCCAGACAAACCAAAATTCATGCTAAGAAAAGCTTACAATGAAGTTCATAAACAGTTTTTTCCTAATCGACATCCAGCTTTTGATGGAAGGAAAAACCTTTACAGCAGCGGTCTACTTCCATTTGGACCAAGTGTGAGTTACCGCCCTGTACATAGAAAGACTAATTACTCCCAATTTCATAATGGATTTTTTTTAAAACCCTCTTGAACTCCACAGATCCTTCCTACACATTTAAATATATTATGTTGTATTTTTATCCAATGCATATTCTAACTCCCAAAGTACATTAGTATTCATTTACCTCTTGAATTCACGTTAATATAATTTTACTACCTTTTATGCAATCAGATGGCGGCTGAAGTAGAAGTATTTGATCCTGAAAGGGAACAAAACAGAACGTTCAAGGTAGTCATCTCTAAAGTTGCTGATGTTGATCTTTCTTGGTTGCCCCGCGTTGGCGTTGGTATGTCTACATTTGATCAAACTGGGCTGCAAGTGATCGATGTTGTGTTGCGCAACGGGCCTGCGTCTAGATGCGTCACGGTAATTCAATCTGAACAATAATGTAATAAGATATTTTCTTCGTTCGGTCTTAACTCTAAGACTATTTGCCTTTTCGTATGACAATGCGATAAAATGAATGAACACTACTATTGCTCTGACTATTATTTTTTTCGCCAATAAACCAATTTTTTTTTAATTTTCTGTTTCTTTTTTCATTTACGCTTTAGGTTGGTCGATCATTTTTCTCACCACCAAAAGGTCAGGTCGTTGATTTGGGCAATGGTCTTGAGTTGTGGGTGGGCATGTTCCAATCTGCCATCGTCGGTTGGAAGCCATTCCTGAATGTAGACGGTAAATGAATGTTTAACACTGAAAAACAACTATCAAATATAGTCTAACTATATATAGACTATAGACTATAGTCTATAGTCTATATATTTGAACATTTACATAAAAAACAACTTTTGAAATCTCTTTATCTAAACAGTGGCTCATAAAGGATTTCCAAAAGCTATAACCGTAGTAGAATTCATGCAAGAAATGTGTGGAAGAAATTTCAGTCCACGTGATGTGGACCGCATGAAAAGTACGATCGCAAAGCAATTAAAAGGTTTGTGCAATATGGGTATGGATATTGTAAATGAATTTTTATAAATATTTTCAAACTTACTGCCATAAGTTTTACAAAGTTTTACGGATACTTTAATTAGTTATTTGTATTCTACATCCGCAGGATTGAAAGTTATATATGAAATCCCTGGCCATCCAACATCCAAACGAACTCAGCGAATAAATGATCTTATGGACAGCGCAATCCGTAGCAAGTTCAAATTGGACAGCGGAGTACAAACTACTGTTTACGACTATTTCTTGAAAGATAAACGTTATAAAATCCAATATCCAGAGTTACCCTGTGTATGGGTTGGCGGGCGTAATCGAAATATTTACGTTCCAGCTGAGGTAGATGAAAATTTTAATAGAAATACACACTGAAACATATGCGACAATATATTTGTATATTCGAGGAACTAAGTAGATAGCTTATTAAAACTGTACCTGAACGTGTATCAACCGATATTTATATATAAACATGTGAAATTTATTCTATAGCTCTGTACAATTACACCGGGACAAGTAACGATGAAAAAAATGGACGAAATCCAAACATCTAATATGATTAAATCTGCTGCAACCAATACAGACGTCCGTAAACAAAAAATTATGGATGCGGTGAGTCTGGGTTTCGATTATCTCATTATTGCAAATCTTTAAGGAAATCAAGATTGTGAATTTATGAATTTTGTAGTGAATACGTAAATTGAATTAGAGATGTACTCTGTGAATAGTAAGCTCGTAAAAGGCGTTCATTCCTTCTATATTCTAAAATTTGTAATTGAATTTCAATGAATTACAGTTCGCATCGATCAACTTTAACAATGATCCTTGTGTGAAAGAGTTTGGTCTATCAGTTGGCGGTGGATTTGAAAAAGTGCCAGCTCGAGTGCTTGATCCGCCAATGCTGATGTATGATCGAGCAGTTAGAGTTAATCGTGGAGTGTGGAATGTTTCTAAATTCAATAAACCAGCTCAACTAGAGGCTAAATCTTGGACTATTCTTAATGTAAATCCTCGAGGCACACGCGAAGGAGACTTGCATAAACTTGCTAGCGAGCTTATTAAAATGGGTATTTTATTTATTACTATAATAAATTTTGAACTTATGGTAGAATCACCATAAACAAGATGATTTTTCATCAAGTGATTTAAATCATTTATAATGTTACTATTCAGCTCAAACAATCATTTAATAAAACGTTTTTAACTAATTTAATATAGGAAGCAACTGTGGCATGAATCTCGGTGAGGCATTAACACCCTTCGTAACTATGGACACACCAACATACGATGTTCGTAAAGTCTACGATTTTCTTGATAGAAACAAAAATTTGAAACTGATAATAGTGGTTCTTCCTGATCGTGGACATGCTTACAGTAAGTTATCTTAAGTGGTTCACTTAGCGATATTTTCTAGGATATATCTTTGATATAAATCTATTTATTTAAAGTTCGAAAATGTTTTGAATTCACCATCTACAACATGTATACATACTTAACAAAATATTCCCTTGTTCTTTCGATAAAACCCACGTTAACAATTATTTGCTTCCAAATTTTACAGGTGCAGTGAAACAGAATGCTGAAATAAGAGTTGGTGTATTAACACAATGCATTCGAGGAAGAACCTTGAGTCGACTTACGCCAGCTACAACATCCAATATCTTGTTAAAAATAAATTCAAAGTTGAACGGTGTAAATCATATGCTGATGGATGGCAATTTAAAGTACGATTAATCTGTTTGAATTTATCTCTCGAAGTATAATTATATTATTTTGCAAAAATAACGGTTTTATATAACATTGATTTATTTTCATAGACCAAAATGCCTGAACAGGCCTTGTATAATTATTGGTGCCGATGTGACCCATCCTCCGCCAGACACTACAGACATACCTTCCATAGCTGCGGTAAGTTTTTACTGATTGTTAAATATCTTATAAGTTTTATTTGAATAGATTGAAATGATTTAGGCAAATTTAGGTATACGAAAATCATTGGGTATTTTACTTAAGTGAAGTGGATGTTTGGATTCTGATTTATCTCATTTTGTCTTGTCATTTTTTATAAATTCAAATTTTCCGAACTTATTTCGTTTTAATCTATTTTCTATTTTCTATGTGATTTTAGGTAGCTGCGAGTCATGATGCACGGGCACAGTTTATGTATAATATTAAAACTCAGTTACAACCACCACGCGAAGAGATCATTTTAGACCTTCAACGAATGGTTCGGGAACAATTAATGTACTTTTACAAGACGACTGGTCACCAGCCTCAACAAATAATTTTCTACAGGTAATTGATACCCAGAAATTCAAAACAACTGAAGTATTTTTTTCCGATGTGTCTTCAGTATCAAGTGCTTATGTTTTACTCGATGTTAATATTAATTGATATTTTTACAGAGACGGTGTAAGTGAAGGTCAATTTGGTCAAGTTTTAAGCAGGGAATTAGAAGCAATTAAAAGAGCTTGTACATCATTGAGCGCTAACTTTAAACCTCCGATCACGTTTTTGGTAGTTCAAAAACGGCACCACGTTCGTCTCTTTCCAACAGATAAAAGAAATTCTGACGATAGAAATGGCAACGTACAAGCTGGCACCGTTGTCGATACTGTGATAACTCATCCAGCGCATATCGATTTTTATCTTGTATCACACGCCAGTATACAGGTAAATTATATCTTTATATCATAATCTGTTATTCTTCAATCAATTTCAACGTCTTATACGTATAAATAAAGATTGCGGACCAATCGAAGTCATAAACAAATCTGTTAGGTATATAGTAATCGATTATAATATTTCAAGCAAATAATTATGAAATCAAATCGTATCAAACGCATTTTGTATTTTTTTTTTTTTTTTTTTTTTTTCATTTTCTGAATAATTATCATTGTTCATTTTCAGGGGGTGGCTAGACCCACCAAATACAGATGTCTGTGGGATGACAGTAACATGACTGAAGACGAAATCGAACAGCTGACATATTATCTATGTCATATGTTTTCAAGATGCACACGTTCAGTCAGCTATCCTGCTCCAACATACTATGCGCATTTGGCTGCTTATAGGGCAAGAGTACACGTTGAAAAGTAAGTTTCCAGTTAAACTTTCTTATAAATTTTCATCTTCATTTTCAAATTCTAAATAAATGTGCATTCTTCAATTCATTTACTAATATCATCTTAGGTAGTAAAAAGTTGGAGAAATTTAACAACTAACATTCAAAATGCCTAAATAATCTTCAAATAATCTGTTACTCACCATCATTATTATTATTGTTCTTTGTTCAATTTGTGAAGTTTAGATTTTTTAAATTTGCTGATTTTTATTTATTTTTTCAACATAGTATTTTTTCCTTACAGTCAGGAGATCAATATCTCTAATTTGGACGAAGAGCAGCGCAAAAAGTTAACCCTGGCTGCCGGAATGGGTGGAAGCCCAATGTTTTTCGTTTAGTGATGGTTGTTTACTCTATCCACATTAGGAAATACATATACAACTATACAGCCAGTATATTAACGGTAAATGGAAATGACTTTTGGTGTATTCAATTTTTGAAGATTTCGGATTAAACAGAATGATTTTTACGCCGGTTTCAATTTGAAATCGTCGAAAATTTCATGCACCAATCCCTTTACTGTATTACTATTATGACTTTAATAATAATCTGATATTATCATGTAATGTGTTTCGATACTGCCTACATAGATGGAAATCATTAATTGCAGCTGAAACTCAATGTAATTTTTGAATTACAATAATTTTTGTTTTGTTTATAGGTAATTTTTTTTTTTTTTTTATTCTACGCCTTGTTTTGTTTTTTCCCAAAATCTGAATTGAAAATGGCCAAAAATAAAATAATTGCAGGTATTACGAACAATTTGCGAATTAGTTTATACTGAGTTTTTGTATTTTAATTTTGATTTTTTTTCTTCAGATGCCTTGTTTTATATATATATATATATATATATATATATATATATATATATATATATATATATATATATATATATATATATATATATATATTTTTTTTTTTTTTTTTTTTTCTCTCTTTTTTACTGTATTTATTCCTTTCTACTTGTGAGTTTCAATCAATAATTGTGGATTTTCTACTAGGATTAACTTATATAATTGGGATTTTCTACTATAATTAACTATATACTATCATCAATAACCATATGAAACCTGAATAAACTTTAGTGCATACATAAAGTATATATATTTCGTTTTTTTGCTTTCATAAAAAAAAAAATTATGGACATAAAATATGCTTTTTCTTTTTAAATGACGAGATATTCTGAAGCTTGTAGAAGGTATAATGTATACCACATGGACTAAAATAAATTCGTACCATGATTACTTCTCATAGATTAGTTTATACCATTGTCCCAAACTTATTCCTTGATATTCGTAAAATCTAATAATAATTATATTATCATTAAAAGATTAAGTTTTCATTGAAAAATTGAAAAACCAATCAATAACTTAATTTGTTCGATTATTTCGAATACTTTATGAGTTCATTTCAGCAGTTGTAGATGGCAGCTCTAGTACAACAAACTTTTGAATCAAATAACTTCAAGATTCAAGAGTATACGTATTTTCTTGCAGCTTATGTAGGTATTAGCCGAATCTAGGGGAAGAATCACATAAAATTTGTTTCTCTTTTTACGTCTCATTGCCTATACTATAGCAATTTCAATCCACGTAGTAGCCATCGTTCTATGCCATCAGGTATATTATTAAATGAATAGATATCAAAAGGAAGTAACAAGAAATTAATCTTATCGTGAAAATATTGTATACTGCAGTTTGTTCGTTTATTTTTATTTTCAATTTGTAATTTTTTTTTTTTTAACTCTTGGTATGTAGTACCAACATGACTGTGTAATGTACCTATTTAACGTGCGATGTCAGCTTCGATTAATCCCGTAATATTGAATCAAACATTGATTAACATGCTGGGGGATACATCGATAAAAATTACAAGTGAGTATAAGTTTCTCTTTTCGTCTGTTTCACGTATCCGGATATATGCATGTAATAAATTTAAAAGCTTGGGAAAATTCTGCGATAAATGTACTTAATTTCAAAGGTTGGGAAAATTCTGCTATTCGTAAGAAACTAATAAATTATTTATAATTTGCACGGAGCTAAAAATCGATGTAACTAAGTTTTAAAGAATTAAAAATTCTGTGTTTTTTTCTTTTCATTTTTTTTTTTCTTATACATAAGCGGATAAGAATATTGAGGTGGCTTCTGAACTATTTTTATTTTAGTCAAGGTCAGCCAAAGTCGAACATTACATTTTCGTTATTGACGTAAAGTAATCTGTGTTGTATCATATACATATCTCATGATCTAGACGATAGTTATCTATGTATATCTTATTCATATACTAATATACCGAAAGACCGCAAATGTATACATGATCACGAAGATCTTACCAGACACGTTGAAAGCAATTCATGTCGTATATCCATTAATCATAATATATGTAGTTCCAAAAGAATTTGAAAATTATTCAAGACATTTATTGTAGTATATAAGATCGAAACAATAGGAATCTACTTCTCATATCCGTGACTATAATCTATTGGTCGATGATGAATGATGATGATGTTTTACGACCACTGATTACTAATGTTTCCCTAAAGCGTTGATTGCTACACTTATATGACATAAAGATAGTTTCTAATTGAGAAAATTAATCTCAGTTTGTTGTCGGATAACCTTTTGTATATAGTTGATCGAAAAAGGGGAAATCAATTTACTTTTCACGAATATACATTACGTATTTCTTCATTACAATACATCTATCTTTACCAATGTATCTATCTATTCTTTTTATTTGTTAGTCGAAGTTTGTGGCAATGCGCGCTGCAGCTGTCTCGGTATATTCAGAATTATACAAAGATGGCGTCCAGCCTTCTCGCCGGCTCCGGTTGTGTGTTTAATACTGAACAGTGTTTAGAGTTGTTATAAACATTTAATCGTGTCTAAATCTAGTTTGCGGATATTAAACTCAAGTTTCAGCAGCCTAAGTGGTAAGTCGTTATATTATTCATAACTTATTGTTATACTTATAACAATGTTTAACTCATTGTCAATTCATTTGTCGTGATTTTAATTCAGTGTATACATATACATATATACATTATTTGTGTCACTAGGCGAAAGACTTCCAAGTGATTTTACAATGACTTCAATATATACGTGCCTATATGCACACACATGCGTTTTAATATAGTCACATACTGTCCGTAGTTTTATTTAGACAGGCAATAAAATCAATACTTATTGTAAAACTGGTGTAAATATACCCTTGACATATTGAAATTCAAAAAAACCCTGTAGACAAGAAATTGTCAACAGAAAAGTATTGTTATGGAAAGTTTTTGATGTCTATAGGTATAAAACGATCACGTTGATTATTAGTTTCATCTAGTTTTGTCAGTCAATAAAGAAAAATGAATATGTAACATGAATTTAGAATGCTGTTACAGAATTATTCTGTTATTAAACCTGTTTCGTATAAGAAATAAATTTATAAAATATACTTTCTCGACATTTCTTTGCGCAATAAATTCTAGTCATTTTATCTTCCTGTTCCACAAAAACTTGCGGATTATTATATTATTATCATGAGGCCCCTGTCAATCATATGTTAGATTAAAACAATTAATACGGCCGATGAAACAAATAGTCTCTCAAAATTATCCGACTCATCTTTATATTTGTCTGTCTAATCGTGAACGCGCCTGCAGCCTATACAATTTGTGAATGTTTTTGAAAGGTACGGAATTGCACGTAGAGGTCGTTGCTCTCGAAGCTCGACTCAAGATCTATCAACTATATATTATGCGCGTCACTCTTCAGTCAAACGCATACGTATACGTATATTCTCGGTGGTGGAGAAATTACGACAAACGGTTATTTACTTTTTATTTTCTACCATGGGTCAGTCGTACCTGCAAATTATGTTAACAATCTCTCAAAGCGAATGAGTATACCCTAATACAAACTATTATACAGCGTTTAGGTATACGCTGTAGATATATATAAAATAATCCAAATTTTAATCCCGTATTATGATTACAAATATAGTTTTGGCTGATCGATCGATAATCTTTGCTTAATACCCTGTGGATTTGTGAATTGAAATTTAATCTGGCTTTAAATACTGTCGCCAAAGCTTAAGAGATTTAAATTTATCTATTTAAGCGGATAAACGATTTGATTATACTTTTGATTGAATGATGATTTAAACTTTGTATATAATTGAATAACTGGTTATTGAATTATGCGGAAAATCTACAAATTCCTTTCACTTATAGGTATTAATGCCTCGGCATGCAATACCGTTGAATACAAACTTGCAGGTGTTTGCTAATTTCACGGCTATTCAATCGATTGACTCAACGCGCCGCCTATGGTCTGCAGGTTTCCCCGAATGAAAGGGGACTCGACCGTCACGCGATCATCCTTTCGCGTGTCTTCAAATATCATAGAAATTTAGACCCTAGATATTACACGGAGGCAAGGGAAAAGGCCTTTTGACTTCAATGGACATAAAATATCTATAGCGTTGATAATTGGTAAACAAAAGAAAGAAAAAAAAACGGAACGTAATTCGTGTTATATGATTTCTGAGAAATGCATCTGGAATAGCCTATCGATCTATAAACATACATATAACATCGGTGAATATTTGCGACGATTCATTCCTGTGTCCATTTATATACCAAAAGCAAGAAATAGCATGAATAAGTATAGCTATACGGTTTATGTACAAGTATGTAAATGGCTATACGTAACGCTATATTTAGATGTAAATGTAAATCTTTACGTCAGTTAGTCACGTGCGATCGATTAAAATGCAAGGCAAACGCCTCGCGGGGAATCTCTAAGCACGACGACCTCCAAGGACGCAATTAGCCAGTCCCCACTTAGCTGTTTACTCAATTTCGATTACGTCGAATCAACCAACACCTGATTGAAAATTCCGAGCGTTGATTAACCCCTGCAAAACTATCAATCAAGAATCTAATAATAGTAGTAACACAATATTATATATACATATATATACCTAGATATGTCATAATAACCATTAAAAAAAAAAAGGAATTGATTATGTAATTGAATTGAACAAAAAATGTATCTATCACGTGATATAAGATAAAGAAAAGAGAAGATCAACGCGTAGAAATAAAAATTGTTGATGTAATTGGGAGAGAGGTGAAAAATTGATACACAAATAGAAGAGAAACTGGAGTATAAAGAGTAAAAATTTGAACCGGATCGATGCGGTTTATTCGTCGTATGTATGTATGTACATTCGAATCGTAGGGGTAGAGTTTGAGGGGTTAAAAAGGGCCGAGAGGATCCGATGGTGTGGCGTACCTGCTGTCCTCGTCATTCCGCAAAAACCTAGTGGAATATTCCCGGCCCATTCACTGTCCGCTCGACCCCTCCCCCGCTAACCACTGCCTCTATACATTCCTCCCGCGTCCCTCGCGAGAGTTGAATTTGTTGAATGGTGGTATGAGAGGAGAGAGAAAGCAAGAGAGGGAGAGAATGAGAGTGGAAAAGGGCTTCCCCTTCAAGTTGAAGGTCACCAGGACCCCGCTAAACCCCACGTAAAACGCGTCCTCGTTCTGGTTACGCAAGTCCCAGGGAGGATTCAAGAAGTGCGTAGCAGTGATGCGTGATCTGGCATACCGCGACTAAAACCCTACCGCAAACTTCTCTATATTACGGGGTGTTCGGTAAACATTTATCTTTTTACATAATAAATAAAAAAAACATTTTTCTGTTTTTATTTTATACTTTTTTTTATGTTTTTTATATACATATTATACTCATTTTCGCACATATTTTTTCATTTTCATATATGCATAGAATTGAACGATATTACATTTGAAAAGATATCATGTACTGTATAATAAGTGATAATAATAATATTAATAATGATAATAATAATGAGAAACGTTATCCGATATTGAATACAATTCCTTTTTTTTTTTTCTTTTGCTCATTTCACGTGTATTTTCCTTTACCTCCATTCTCCTATAAATTGTTTGAACTTATAAATACATCTACAGGTACGTGTTGTATATTTATATACCCCTGTATCCGTTGCTGTATTATATTTAGATCAACCCTCGCATAGTTTGATACTTCATTCAAGATCGTTATAAAAATCTTCAATGGTTTATATGATGTAAAATCGTTAAATTTTCATCTAAGTTTAACTATCGCGGTACTAAGTCAATGTATACATATATACGTATAGATTGCTTTAAAAATTTTCGGGTTCAATCGATTTCACTCGACGCGGTGAAAGTATATTTTCGTCCTCTTTGAGTGTAGAGCAAGTTTTAGAACGCTCGCAAGTTTCTTCTTATTCCGTATCAAAAGATAATATCAACAAAAATCCATACCTAAGTATAAAAAGATACACCTTTAATATACGAACAACGCGAGTTAAACGTCTCTGCGAGTATGTAATTAGAAATCATCTATTTCGAGAGATTCGAATTGGTAGAAGGGGGATGCTAGGGTTGCGAGAAACTCCTCACCCTGTCGTTTGTTTACTCGTGCGTCGTATAATCGTCAACAAACACCACCTGCACCTCCCTCTTCTATTTTCGCCAACATCTATATAACACTAAACTATATTTATTTCTTCCTTGTCTCGCTTATGGTTATACCAACGTCTCTGTCTATTCCTCGGTTTGGCAACGTCACGTGATCTCGGGTAGCTATTGATTTGGTGAGGGTGAAGGCGCGTCGGCGCCTCAACGCTCGTACGCGTTGCTGAGGGAATACCGGTCGCGGAAGTGAGACAGAGAAGAAAACCTCCGGACGTAGTCGGAGGATAGACCTCTACGAAAGTATAAAGGGAACCAAAGGTATTCGCCACGAGTCAAGAGGCGCAAAACTCATCGCGATTACTTTAATCAGGTACACAGATTTTATTTTTTAATAATTAATAATCAGGATTATTAAATAAAAATTTACCATTATTTATACGTACGTATAATCCGCGATAAAAAAAAAAATATGTATATATATATATATATATATATATATATATATATATATATATATATATATATATATATATATATATATATATATATGTATACACATATATTCTGTTATTTCCCGTTTAATAATATGAGCTGATTATATTATAATCGTGCAGTCTACGGGATTGATGATTATTCAACGAGCTTATGCCTATACACACACACACACACACACACACACACACACACATACATACCTACATTATGTAATTATGTGTAAGATTGTAATATAATTATTGATCAAAGAACTCTCTTCGATGTTATAAAGATGAAAGCGATTGTCATAGTCTGCAGTTTTGTTTAACTTGAGAGCTGAATTGTTATTGAATGGTGAGCTAGTTCTGTTATTAGTCTGTTCATTAATTGGTGTACAGATTTAACCCAAGTCGACAAGTGGACTTTTCCGTGAAATAATGAAACTGCACGAGTTAAAATCGATCGTGAATATATTGGCGTATTAAGCTCGACTTGATGTGTAAGACTGCTGTTAATAAGGATGTGGAAACAGTGATTCGTGCTTTACATTCAACGATCAATTGCGTCGAAATTTTACATACATTTAGAAATCATGAATTGCTTCTATTTTTTTATTTATTATTTTTGTTTTTTGTTTAATGGATCTAATAGGTTATTCTGCAGACAGAATTAGATACCACACAACGTCAGCTGGAGCAGCCCGCGAAACCTTGCTGCAGCTTGGTTCTTACCTTATAGCTACCTATCTTCATGATATAATTTCTCCATTTTCTACAATAACACGGAAGCCTGCAAGTTACGCGCGGTAAAGTGGGGCGCGTTTATAAGCACCTCAAGGATCGCGAGAAACTAATTAACCCCGAAAGAAATTTTTCGCTATAACTGCAATTTTCACATTCATTATAACTAGAATTGTGTCGTGTGCTACGTATCTATCGCAGAGGTGCAGGATCAGTTCCTGATTTGGAACATCACGTTCTCATATACAAAGCGATCTTTCTCGTTGGGTTATTATCCGCATAATTGGTGTAGCATTTCCAAAATATCAATTACAAAAAAAAAAAAAAAAAAAAAAATGAAAATTATGGAAACTAATTCTCAATCATAAAATAAATATATATTTATATTATTTTTTTCTCACTTTTAATGCGTGATCGTAAGTCAATACTTACCCGTCCGGTTACAAAATATAAGAAGATGACAATTTCAAGTGCGCATAAGGAAATGAATATAATCTTAAACCCGCTCCTTACTACCCCAGCTTTATAGCTAAAATAAATTGGGGCTCCTCTTATGACGCAATAAATTTTGTGCGAACAAGCGGGTTGGTGAATGCGAACGAGAGAAACTGTGATATTCGAAGAAAAATCTCTGGAGGGTTGAACCTATACAGCCACAAGTTTTTATATATACGATCGTGAATTTGCATCTATATATGTACGGCATGCATGGAGTAGCTGTGGAAGTGGAACTTGGTTTCAAAAAGAAGATATCAATAAAGCGTATATACCCACACGTATATCTACATGGAGAAAACTCGACCTACGTTTAATACTGATCATTATATTTAATTCTGGGTTTTCTTTTGTTTTTTTTCCAAAAAGTTGATCTTTTTTTCATTTTGCTGTTGTTTTTTTTTTTTTTTTTTTTTTTGGTTCTCAGGAAACTCTAACAGCTGGTAAAAAATAAACCAATAGCTTACATACATATTCGATCGAATATAAAAGGAAATAAAACATAATAAAGTGCAGATTTTAACGTATTGTTATTATTATTACGTTTTTTCTTTCTTTTTTTGTTTCAGATCTGTGAGAAAAAGGGAAATTGCGACGTTTGAAAAGCAAAGAGATAATATAACTGGAGTGGTTTGTGGCGAGTGCAGAGAGGTAGTGAAGCTTAATAACGAACAGAAAAAAATGGTAGGCCTAGGGGCGGCGAGGTGAGCTAAGCTCGTGAACCACCCTCGATGCTTAACCTACGGCTGGTATCCACTCATTTCCTTAAGCAGCCATAGGCAACGCCCTGCGCCTAGCTAAAGGGCCTATGATGTGCCGTGAATGGGACATGAACCCAAACCTAGTCGAATTCTACCTTGAGAAATAATCTTGTTTCGTGAGAAAAAAAAAGACAAAAAAAAAAAAAATAACAAAAAACACAAAAAAAAAAAAAACAAAACGAAAAGACGTTTTTTTGTTAAAAGCTCGTAAGTCGAGGCCGCTACGTATTGTACGTTCGTTCGAAAATAATCCCTGTTGTAGACCAACTGCAAGATCTAAACTGATCAGTACACGAAAATTCGCTGGGCGAACGTAAAGAGGCCCGATTTGGGCCAGTTTCGGGTACCAATAACGATTTTCGTTGGCTTACGTCAAATAACATCGCGAGATTGTAAACGGGACGGTGAAATTTGTTTATTGTAATTATCACGTGATATAAGCGGTGGATATATCGAGTGGATGGAAGCTTCTGACTTTTGAACGGTGAAGAACGGAAAAGGAAACGGAAGCAGAACTTTGGAATTTTTTTAGCCGGACGTTTTGTTGTTGGTGTTCTATTTTTTTTTGTTATTCTTTGATTTTTTAATTCCAATCGTATTACGTCATTGTTCACATTTCGAGGTCTCGGAATTCTTTACGTACGATTAAAATTTATTTAAGTAATTTAGCAGATCGGGAAAACAAAGAAAAAAAAGGTATTCTACAATTTTTTTTTTTGTAAATTCGTTTTTAAGATTCGGACTAAGAAATTCGCGTAATAGTTTGATAAAAAGGTAAAAACGGAATCGAATGAAAAACAAAAATATAAATCGATTATAAAAAAAACGTCCGAAGAAACGTATTACGACAAGATTTCTTTTTATTACTTAATCTCACACCTTGATGTATAATATTACATAATCGTAGATTCACGTTTAATTAACTGTCGTGTTAAAGAAAGAAAAAAAAAAAAAAAAAACCCTCTCATGCACGGATATCGCGTTACGAAAAAGGATATAATTTAAAAAAGAATAGAATAGAAGAGAAAAGAAGAGCCGATAAGAGAGGAAAGGAAACTGCTGCTGTACCGGACAGCTACCAGACTGAACTTAGGATATTTCAACCTGTGGAGAGTCGCGAGAGAGTGTATTGTAAGTATATAATTATAAAAATGATTATTTTATCATATTTCAACTATCTTCGATTTTCGTGATCTATAAATATCGTAAGGAAATTACCTTTTACGTAATTCCTATGAATATTTATAAGATGGAAATTTAAATCTCTTACATAACATTATGAACGATGAAAATAAAATAGAATTGACCGGATCTGCGAGAGTCAATGTTAAGAAAAATTTTAATAAAATAGAGACAAAAGGTTGCAGTATAGGAATTTATAAGATTTTCTCTGAATACATTCGAATTTTAAACACTGGCTATACGGTTGATTCTAATCCGTTTTCTTTTATATAATCTGATAAAGCAAAAGAAAAAATAAAAAATAAAACACAATGCTTTTAGTCTGGTGAAAATTCACGATTAAATCATTTTCTCACCCGTAAATTAAACCTAAAATTTTCGATAAATAACAATTTCGGACAAGTAATTCATGTCGTTAAAAAGATAAGACGGTAATACGTTCCCGGCCTCCCCCCCCAAAAAAAATAATAACTAAATAAACATAAGACCCACGTATTATCAGTAATTTTCCATTCAAACAAATCCCAAAATAATAGACACTGCAGCTTAGAATTAGATAGGTAGATATAATATAATAATAGTTATCCTCGTCAACTAAATTTCTATCAAATTGGAGGACTAATTGTATAACGCACTATTTATAGTTCAATCCCCTGTATTTCTAAATGTGAAAGCATTATGTATACGTAGGTTGTAGTACACAATTAGGGAAAATGATATTCTAATCGTAAGCTATGGCTTCATATGTGAAGTGCCCTTGCAAGGTTGAAATATATATATAGATATATGTATATCTACATCTACGTGGTGCAAGGTCGGGATATCTCTGTTCGTATTAGTTGTACCCAAAAATGTATACGCAGCAAAGAAGGCTTACCTCCGGTTTTTCTTACCTAATTCACGAAAGAAGCACTACCTTATACCTACATCCGTTCCGTCAATCTGTCATATTTTTATACGTCGTTTATTCCACGATGGATGGGTATTTTATTTTATTTATCACAATTTTACCTTTTTGTAAAAATGAAAATATCCTAAGAGAAAATGGACGAATAAATAAAAAAAAAAATAAAATAAAATAAAAAAAAACAAAAAGGAACAGGATGATAGACTTATAGTTTGAAACTAAAACAACAAGTGATTATACAAGTCTTACGTATAACGTCCTACGTGATCCGGTGCAGCGTTCAGTCACATACATAGTTACGTATTCGTATATGTATTATGCTCGGAAAATTCCATTCACTAAACCGAATGAGTAACTGTTTCATTTATTGTATATATACAATGTACCTATTTCTCCATTCTTATTAATTTACTCTTTATAAAGCTAAGATTTTCTTTGTAGTATAGGAATATATCTAGGACACCGCCTTGGTCCAAATTTACCAGTTGCTGTTTACCGATTGGCGAATACAGATCATACAAGAGATAATAATCATCGTCTATAAAATAATTGTTATTAAATGCACGATTAGGAATACAATTATCGTATTATAATATATCGTCTGCAGTATATTCACACGGATTACCGTGGATCAGAGCCACTACGTTAAACAATATCATTAATAAATCAAAGTTGTACATACACGCACCTTGCGATCTAATCGATCACCGTGATTGGATATCTCACATCCTTCGCATTATATCCATGGGGAACAAGGTTGATAAGTGCAAATTTGAAGACTTTAAAAGAGTCTTGACTTGAATGTGTCTTAAGTATCAATTATCGCACATATATACCAAGGAAATAATTTACCAATTACAACTAGTTAATTACACTGTCAATTGTTCAATAGTCAGATAATTATATCGATTACTCGCTTATTTATAATCACTATACGGTCAATTTACTTAACGCGAAAATAATGGCACTACCACACCATACACACAGACCTTAGCACATTTATATTCCACTTCTTTACCACCGACGTATTATTTAAGGTCAAGGCTATACGAATTGCGTACTTGTCTGATACACCTCGGTCATACCTATAAGGTATGACGTGTATCTGATTAGGGATTTAAAAATGTATGAATATATATAATTACAGGAATTATCAGCATAACCTGGCCATATTCTCATATAATTGTACAAAAGCGTGACATATCCTTATCGTAATGGTGTCTAGGGCTTCACTATTGCTTATCCGATGTACATGTATGTACCTTCGTTCTTGTTTTGTTCTAGTTTTATTTTCACCCGCTATAAAGTCTGGTGGTCTTTTTTTTTTACCATTATCTAGTCAGGGTGGGAGGTTCATTCTATTTCATTCTTTTTTCAAAAAAAAAAAAAAGAGCACTGTAATTACACGCTTGGTATAACAACTGTAAAAAAAACTGCAAAATATTTCGTTTTTATCAGTGGTCGTCCGGCATTAAGTGCTTTGCAGTGATTCGCAAATAATATGGTTTGCATAATTGACCGTAGAAAAGGAAGATAACTATATTGAAATTGGAGTAATGATACTTGCCTGGGTATACAGAGAATTGCGTTTTTCTTTTTTGTTTATTAGTACCTGAGTCATTTTTAGATTCAATACTTGATTACCGAATGATTAACTTGCAGCATATAAATCGTAAGCAATAATCTGTACCGTGGAATATTTCCACCTGTTATGTAAGACGCGTCTTTCGAATTTTGCGATACAATCACTTTGTATAGGTTAAAGTAAACGCATACATATACAGGGTGGTCCATTTTAATCGCCCCAAGCGAATATCAGAAAAACTAAAAGAGATACAAGAAAAAGTTTGATACAATACTTGAAGGGTTTTAAGGGGGAAATATAATGCTGGTACGTGTTGACTTGTGGATCTTGCCACCTCCGAGATTTTGCAAGTAACTTTGGATTTTAGATACGAAACACATATTTTGAATATAAAAAGCTGATAGCGAGATCAAAGACTAATTCAAATACGAAAAAAAAAACAAAAAAATTTGTATGAAAAAAAAGAATTCAAATATTCAAAATATAAAATATTCAGAATTTTTAATTAATTAATTTTTTTTCTTCTATCAAGCTTTCGCACATATTCAATAGATTTATTGAAATTATGAAAATTGTTTGACGTTTCCGAAGAAAAATTAGGTATCATCAAAACAAATAAGTACAAATATGAACATAAGATTCAATTGATAATGATTAAACTAAAAATCATTTTCAAAAATATTATAAAAACAACATTTGAAACGAAATATTGAAAACAAAAATTTTAAACAATTAATTTAAAAAAAAATTTTTTTTTTGTTTTTGAATTATTGATTTTTTTTTTCATACAAATTTTTATTTTTTTTTCGTATTTGAAGTATTCTTTGATTTCGCTATCAGCACCTTATATTCAAAATCTGTGTTCCCAATCTAAAATCCAAAGTTACTTGCAAAATTTCGGAAGTGGCAAAATCTACAAGTCAACACATACCAGCATTATCTTTCCCCCTTGAAACCCTTCAAGTTTTGTATGAAACTTTTTCTTGTATCTCTCTTAGTTTTTGAGATATTCGCCTGAGGCGATTCAAATGGACCACCCTGTATAACAGTTGCTGGTCCCCTGCAGATACACTTTTCTTTTTTTTTTTTTGCAAGACTTACGATTAGATCTTTGAAAATATCTGGTATACCTCATTCTGTGCTTATTTTTATCCGATTTCTTGCGGCCTGCAGGCTATTCAAACTCTGAACCTAGCCTCGACAGATTTGGATATCAGTGAGCTGTAATCTTACCTCAAAAGAGACAGAGGAAAGGAAAAAGAATAGAGAAGCAACAGAAAGAACCAGACATTGTGCTTAGTCTTCGTTTTTCGTATAGTTACTGAGAATCATTTCAAAAATAATAACATATAACAATTTGATAACTATATTGAAATTACAGTTTCAAAATGCTGTCCAATTGATCCGAAAAAATATGTTTCACGACTTTATACACAACATAATTATTACGATAGTTATCTGGTATTTCGTAATCTATCATGTGAACTAGATTATAGGTATATAATATAACTTAGTAATCATAAATTGGCTTTTCGTTGGAAATAGGTAGTAAAAACTTTCCTTTTTACTCCGTATCGAGAATTTTGACAAAGTGCTTTGGAATTCTGGTTATAGTCTTGTTTTATCGTTAAAACTTTTCCGCCAAAGATTTGATAACGACTTGATATTCTATACGTATATAATAATCTACAGGTATGATAATCACTTGACTGTCAAAGTTTTGTGGGCCTTATAAAACCGCGATTCGTAAAATAAAAAATTTTGCACAGTTGTAAAAAAAATTAAAAAAATAAATAAAAAGTAAAAAAACTAGACAATGCGGTGCATAACATATACCACCGCAAATCCATGCCAATTCATTTTTTGAAATAGGCCGTAGCTATGATTTTTTTTATCGATTGACAGTGCGGCGGTGGGTCGCGGTGCCGGCGTAGTGGGATGAGACGGCCTCAGCAGGATACTCTTCATCATCACCACAACCACCACAACAACCACCACCATCATCATCACCATCATGGATCATCAGCAAGTCCCACACGCTCACGTCAAGCCCACGACAAGGTGAATTGATATTTTGATAGAGAAAAATCGGGAAAATGATGAAAAAATAAAAAATTTCAAGGATTAGTATGTACAGAAGTTGACGATATTTTCGGATATAATTTGAGTAAATTTGTGCTCAAATTTGTCATTCAAAAATTGACGAAATTTATTTTACACATCTTTTTACACATTTTATTTTCTTTCGGAATTTTGAACTTTCCATGTTTTTTGATTCGATGTTTTATATAAATCGACTATAGAGACCTTCGGGAAATACCCTTTCTAAAAACTGTGAGTCAGTAATATTAAAATTGGATATTTTGACCTTTCGGAATTTCTAAAATTCGAAATTAATTCAACGCGACCCGATTTTACCGTAAAAACGTCATTGCTTATTCATTGAAAAAAAACTTTAATACGTAGTGAAAATTTTTGTTTATAAAACGTTGAAATTTGCGTATAGGTACTTGCGTGCCATAATTACCATCGCGGTATTTACGTGATAGGATTCACGTTTCCAAGGCAATATGTTTGCACTCAGACTACTTTAACGGGAATCGATATTTCGACTCATTGTTTGTGCCCTATGGCACAGTGGTTATAAAATTTACATGATACTGTTTATACGCGTCGTGCAGTAACTTTGCTGTTTTAAACCAAGCTTTTTCTTTCCCTCTTTCCTTTTTTCCTTTTTTTTTTTAAATTTTTGTTTTACCATCAATTCGCTTCAGTTACGGTGCTCAAGGGAGGTTGGCTAGTCAAAAAACAATACTTTTTGTTAACCTCATCAGGGGATAGTCAAGACATTGGGTATTCGTATGATTATTATATTTGTGATCTGAGGATGTCTCTAAAAATTCATTAAGAAAAAAATAATACCAAAATTATGAATAAACGGTAAGATATCGATTTTTCATTTCAAATCGTTTTCAAATAGTGAAAAATCTTGTAGATTGATTCGATTTCATTCTTTGATGGCTTATTTTGTTCAGACGAGTATTTTTCAATTTTTTTCTTTTGGGTAGAACGAAACTACGAAAAATCATGATGGGGTTAAAATGCGACATCAAATATCCCCATAAATAAATTTTTTTTTGTTTTTTATAATAAAAAATGTTGCGGTTTACATCGTAATGAGACAATGTCAATTTTGTTAATTGTTGACTAAATTATTATTATACCCTAAAATCTTCCCCTGTTTCCTCCCGACGAGTATGAAGCCAGGCTGATATTGTTAAGCGAAACGTAAACTTCCTAAACGTAAATTGTTAAACCGCGAGTTAATCCTCTTGGCATATAATCGTTATAAATATAAGAAAAAAAAAAGAAAAATTCAACACTGAGTGTATAAGCTATAAATTTTCCTCGAACCTTTCGAAGTTTTAATCGACATTTTGCTACTACCTTCTTCGTATCCTATAGAGACTGACAAACTGTGTTTTCTAACTTGTTTTCAAACCTAGTCAATGTTTTGAGGATATTTTTTTGCATCAGTTGTGTCAGAGGAATGGAATTCGTGTAGGTACATATGTAAAAAAAAGTATAAATTGTTCTTGGCAGCTTTTGCAATCGTTCGCCTCTTCGTTTTTTATTTTTTTCTATTTGCACATTATATCTCGTGAATACTCTACGTTGGAGAACTTTAGATCGGATATTTTAATTAATATACCTACTACAACATGTTAACCAGTGATTCATGGCAGTCAATATTACCAAGTAGCTTAAATTTGCGGCCCTCTAATTACCAGACTCTATTTTTAGTAATTTCGTTCCATTATACGTTCTAGTTGAGACTGGAAATTAATCGAGTTAAATTTTCTCGTAGTAGTTTATCAGCTGAAAGTGTCATATTGTATGTACATACAAACCCATAAGAGAAAATATAAATTCCTCTAAAATAACCATAACATATCTCGCTCATCTTATATCTGCAGCATCACACCCAATTGCTTTGAGTTTGCTTTAACGATCCATCCAGCTTATTCAGGAATTCACTTAACTTCACTTTTCGCGCAGATATTATACAGCGGAAGAAATTTTTAACTTCCGATTCTGAAAAATTGATCCAGAAAATCACCTTCGATCATTTTCAGAAACATGCCTACTAGTAGGTGTGTGCGTGTGTAATCATTTTTTTTTTTTTTTGTACGACCATATCTCAAATACGTATAAACAGATTGTATCCTTTCTTATATCGATCGATGCGGTTGGTTCTGACTTAGAATTAATTAAATTTTGGATTTGATCGGTCTAGAAGTTTCCAAATTATTCAGAAAACCAAATTTTTTGATAAAAAAACAAAATTCAATTGATGATATCACTAAGACTGATCAACGGATTTTTATGATTTTGATCTTAATATGTAGAATTTCTTCCAATTTGAATCTAATTAAATTTCAGAATTAATCGATCCAGTAGTTTTTCTGTTGGAAAAACAAAAACTAATATCTTACTCGTATAATGCATCATATCTTCATTTTTTTTAACATTTTTCCTCATAGAATCGTTATTTTTTAGCTTGAAAAATATTAATGAAAAGTCTTAGGCTGGTCCATCGGGATCAGCTGACTTACCTGCTAATTGTTTCAATACAATTTAACACATTTTTATACACTTCTGAAAGCTAAAATCTAAAACAAAAAAAATAAATTAAAAAAAAAAAAAAAAAAAACAGAAAATGAAGAATAAAAATTTTTATTCTCAGGACGAATCTCGCCTCGCGAGAGTTAAACGGGTCCTTGCCGTTTCCCTACTTGGTAGATCGGGGGCATCAAATCGGGTCTTCGGGGTGCGTCTAGACCTCGTTGAACCGCACCAAGACACCGGGGTCCCATTCGTTGTTTATAGACTATGCAGCTACATAGAAATTCACGGTTTTCAAAGTGCAGCCGTATTCCGTTTGTCCGGAGGAAGTCCTCGCGTTGCTGAAAGACTAAGAGCCGCATTTGAAAGACGCGGTGATGCAGATCTTGAAGGTGCTGGCTGTCCACCAACGGCAGCAACTTTACTCAGACAATATCTGAAGGAACTTCCTCAACCCGTTGTCCCGTCCACCCTGGTCGGGAGTCTACTTCGCTCTCACGCCCGTGAGTTAAACTTTTTTTTATTTTCTTTTGTTTTTCATTATTGTTACCAAATTTGTAAATTTTTTTTTTTTTTTTTGGCAGTTTTCCGCAGAGTTTTATATATCTATTTTTGTTTCTTTTTGGATTCAGATTGCCAATTTTTTTTGTCTTTTAGTGAATGACACGTGGAGCGAGGTTCTGACTTACTTAGCCAAGTACTTAAATTGTGATTTTGCCAGTTATTTTTATAGACAGCTTCTATAGTCGTTTTTTCTATACTTAGGTGGGCGAAAGTTTCCCAAGAGCAAAGTAATAAATATAGATATATGTACATACATAGGTACATAGTGTTAAATACATAACATAGTTACTTAGTTATATGTATATATTGGCTGAAGCTAAAGGAATCGATGCCAAGGAGTTAACATGTGTGTTCATACATTCATATACATAAATTATGTATTGTATGTATGTACTACATACATACATATACATAGGTACCATATATACAAAAATTTGTTCGCGTGACTGGTGTCTAATCAGGCGTCTGCACCAATTCTCGTGACTTTACATCCGTGAAATGTTTACACAAATAATAAATTGATCATTATTTGAAATTTGAATTTCAAAATAGATAGCCACTCTAGGTACGTATACAGGGTGTCCAATTTTAACTCACACAGCTAAATAACTCAGAAAATTGCAAGCCAATCAAAAAATGTTTCAAATAAAAGTTTTTGGGTTCTGAAAGGGACAGATACTGGTGATGTTGGCTTTCTTGTGAATGGAGGCGTCAAGGGGATATGAAGGTCAACTTCGTTTTATTTAATGGAAAGATATATTTTTTATTACGTAATTTCATTTTACTCAAAAAATCAAACGAATTTCGTATGAAATATTTTTATTTTGTAAAACACTGATTTTTCATGATATTCAGCTAAACAACTATAGCAATTTTTCAACTTTCAAGAATATTTCACCTCTAAACTATCAAGTTTGAAGGAAAATCGCAAGAGACGAGAAGTGCTTAATTTTATACAAAGAATTTCGGAAAATAATTGCAGAATTTTTCTTTTGACAAATTTTTAGTTGTTCACGCAAAGTGCAGTAAAAAGTGATAGAAAAAAATTCTACGATTATTTTCCGAAATTCTTTACATAAAATCGCTTAATTTTTGTTACTTGCGATTTTCCTTCAAACTTGATAGTTTAGAGGTGAAATGCTTTTGAAAGTTGAAAAATTGCTACTTGTTTACATGAATATCATGAAAAATTGGTGTTTCACGAAAAAATGTTTTATACGAAAGTCGTTTGATTTTTTGCGTAGAATAAAATTGCGTAATAAAAAATACTGGTTTCCATTTAAATAAACCAAGTTGACCTTCATATCCCCTTGACGCCTGTACTCACAAGAAAACCAACATCACCAGTATCTGTCCCCCTTGAAACCCAACAACTTTTATTTGAAACATTTTTTGATTAGCTTGCAATTTTTTGAGTTATTCGGCTGTGTAAGTTAAAATAGGACACCCTGTATATACCTACGATCATCGAATTATGGATTACCACCTTAGATAAATATTTGCTTCCAAAGACCACGCGAAGTTATGTTCGCGATTATACCTACCTCTGAACTATTTCCTACGATACCATTTTTATTCTCGACTCAAAAATCTTGGACTATAACTTTTTTTTCTCGAAGTAAGAATTTGATTTAAAGAAAACATGAACTTCATTGATCGAAGAGACACAAAAACAATTTTTTATTTTTTTTTTTTGTTGGTGCAGATTTCATTATTCAAATTCTGTTAATCATGTAAAAGTTAAGCGGTGAAATTATGCGAGACGTAAATCGCAGTCTTTGGTTATCTTTCTACTCTCCTACTGTGTCTGTCTGCCTGTAGAAGATTACGGCAAAGACCACGAGACTTGGATTAAGTCTACGAAGGATCTTCTCTCTACACTTCCGCCGTCTCATTACAAGCTTCTAGGATATCTGACGGTTTACCTAGGTCGTTACGAAGCTAAACATGGCCGTGGTGCCGGGGTATGCGGCGTCTTCGCACCTGTAATTCTTCCGCATGTTCCACCAGCTACGACTTTACTTCGCGACATCCTGGCGGCAGCGCCGGTCCTCTTTCCCGATTGGTGAGTCAATTTTTCTCGATATTCCTTATCGAATAAGTATACAACGAATTCTATTTCTACGACGTTTCATAGTTTTTATATCTTTTTTTTTTTGCTCGTTTTTTTCGAAAGGAAAGGTAAATTAGTTCAGATATTTTCTAATTCGGTGACTTTTTTTGTTTGCCCTTTAATCGTTAATATTTGATAAGTTTTAATTTTTTAAAGCTCAAAATTCCGAGAGCTCATTTATTAAAATTAGTATTTAATACAGGACGCGACTTTCATCACGTAGGACGCGAGATATTTTAGACATGGAAGTAATCGATCACCACCTCCTTAATTTAGCCTTGTCCAATATCTTTGTTTTCAAGTTTTTCATGTCCAGTCATTTCAGATTGTTACACACACAAATACGCAGATGATAAAATGTGGTATATTTTTATAACCACAGTATATATATAACTTTTATAGAGTTATTATAAATCCGCCAATATACATATATACTTACCTACGTCAAAAATAAATGGTGCACGACGAATCGGTGTAATTCGTTGCATAAACTTCCGGTTCTCGAAGGACTCTGCACCATGTATACACGATTTGGTTATAGGAAACGGTTGTTTAGTATTTATTTTATCACCGTTCAGTGAAAAAAGTGCTAAAACCACGCGACGAAGCATGACGTACGTATATCATTCATTTATTTATTTTATTACTTTTTTCTTTACTTTTTTTTTGTTTTTTTTCTTTTTGGTCACGAGACTTAAAGATTAGATTGCGCAAGATGTCGGGTAACCTTTCGCTTAGATTTACAGGTCGATTGAATGGCGCCAGTATATCCATCGCCGCACGTATTAAATGTGTGTGTCTCGTTGATTGCTTGACCTACAATTATCGAAAATGAAGGCTTTGTTCTTTATATTTATATTTATATTTATTTTTTTTAAATCATGACTAACCGATGCACGTGCCTGATCCCACAGAGATTTCAGCTCGAGGCGGTTATTGATTTGCTGTAAATAATTGACAACTGATTTTATTTATCTATACCTATATATACATTCTGTACTCATACCTACGTGCCTGCGCCCATCTACATATATCGATCTTTAAATTTCTGAGGTAGACGTATAGATATATAGAAGAAGAAAACGAATTCTCGTCATCGAGACTAATTTTATAGAGATCAAACTGTCGGAACTTGTGATTCGAATCATTCGACCTGTATAGGTAAGAAAATTCGTTGTAGAATCGTGACTTGCTGATTTTTGGCAAAAAGAGAAGAACAAAAATGAAATAAAAATTGTCATTTTAGTCGTTGTGATGATGCTGCATTATCCGTCAACGTCAACTTCTCCTCGTGTTTTGTTAATATACTGGTACTGTTCCAACGTGTAAAAACTAGCTGATCTCATTTTATATAATTAGAAGTAAAGTGTGCTATAAACCTTCAAAAAATTTGAATAAAATGTTTCGGGTCTTCCCTAGCTCAAAAATGTAAAATCAGCAATTTCTTTATTTCTCCATAACCCTTACAGAAATAATAAAAATAATGATCTAAGATATCGGAATTGGGCTGATTTTTTTCAGTCTTTACGTTCCACAAGTTCTGAATGATTTTCACAATTTCTGAATCTTTCATGGACTATGCGTTTTGAGCAATCGGGTTGATTACCTTTCAAAATTGGTATATCCTACATTCTTAACCTTTGCTCTAGATACCAATATTCTGAAATCAGCTGAGCGTGTCTTACTGCGATTGTCGCATGGTCTTGCATTGTCAGAATCAGCTGTTCTTCTAATAATAGCGTAAATAGATTGAGTTGTGAATTTTCATCGTTCGTTTTGACGGTAAACGATTCATTTTATTTCACCATTAAGCTAATTGTTATTTCAACTGATGGACATTCGCTGTTCCTTCACAGCACATACGTAATTTTCAATCGATTTTATACGCCAAGCCCCTATCAATGGTAGCTCATTTTTATCTGATCGAGTTTCTCGTTACTCGTCAAGTCGTCAGCCCGATATAATCGATTACTTTTCAAGTTTCACTTACGATAAGTATGTACATACATACAATTTTTTTTTTCCGGTAATATATCATTTTTTATCACATTCAATTGACAATGAACTTAAAATTTTTATGTACAGATAATTATCTACTACGCACGAACTTGAAACTACCTTCCATTGCGATCAATATTGAGATCAACTAATCGCAGTATTCGATTAGATATTCGAAGAAATAAATAGAAAAAAATGTTTAAATTAGTATAATATTTTACGTACGGAGGAGAACCTTTCAGACATTTGTTTGATACTCAGAACTTATTTAGCTTATCACGATACGTGTTGATTTAAAAATACCTCAAATCATTTGTTAGGATATCATATGTCTGGGGGGTAACCGCGATAATCGTGATACCGTGTGATAGTGACGACTGTGAACCATCAAGACAACATAATAATCATGTCTCGTTCCAAAAGCTATAAAAAGAAAGTTTTAATTGGAGCTCCTTCGCACTCGAGGAATCTCGCTTTCAGAGACATTCACCGGATGAAACTCGAGCTTTTCTTACAATTTCTTATTATTCTCTACCCTCCGGGTGTTTTCCGCTTAATGGAAAGATTTTTTCAGCTTTAATCTTGCCTCCTAATGACCAGCTGCTCTAACGCAAAAGAGAAAGAGAAACAAAAATAAATAAAAATATGAATGAATAAAAATTTTCGTCACATCAAGAATTTGAAAATTCAATCTCCCCAACTACCAACGATTTACAAAATACCCTTTCGATTCATGATCTAAATAATTATGACAAAATATATAAGATGATGGCTTCAAAATTTTGCTAGCTACTTAGGTTTTTGATTTTCAATAATGTTCTTTTTATTATTTGGTAAAATTAACAAAACTTGAGCGTTAATCAAATATTTTATTAATACAGAGATCCGATGTTAGAAAAAAAATAAAATAAAATAACAATTGAAAACGAGGATAAATTTTGTCTTTTTTGGGGTGTAACATTTATAAATAATTCGCGGAAAAATTCATTCCACGTGTTGATATACCTAACTATATTTTGTATAATTTTCAAGAGGTATCTTGTAATAACTTTACGATATCGAATGACGTCAATAGGAGTTACACGAATAACCACTCAAGTTAACTGTATAAATCGTATGTAAATAAATTGTTATTCAAAGGCTGAGGTTTTTGAGCTGATACGTATATACATACATACATACATACATGCATACCTATCGTATAAAACTAAAATAAAATGCATTGTGAACTGCATACGGATGATGAATGGGACTTTCTTCACTCGACCCGCGTTCATAAAAATGTTTTCAACGATTTCAAAGACGAGAAATTTGAAAAGAATATACATATAGTCAAGCCTCATTGAATAAGATATATGTAGGTACTACAAATATTAGTTGGTAATTAACGGCTATTTACACCTACACAACATCCCATTCACACGATTTATTTTAAAACTAGCATTGACGAGAATAGAACTCGGATGCCAAAGCAAATAGCGTATAGGTATAAATGAATGCAGATATGCTAACTGACCAGAGCCTTCAACGGCATATCAAATTATTATATAACATCAAATTTACCGTGTTTACAAGACCCTTTGAATATACATATTAATTTATTTATGATAATTGGTAAAATATCGCTATAAATATAGACGAGTAGTCGACTGACTGCTGACCTCGTATTCAAACAACACTGTTCATTTTTATTCGGCACAAATTTGACTGATTATAGCGAAAGAATTCTAATGAGAATATTTTTATACCTGCAACTATTCTATGCGTTTATTAAAACTATAATTTGTACATTCGAATTAGCTGTCATTTTTATTACCTCATCCCACGGATATTTTAACTTTAAAGAGATTTTTTTCTTTTTTTTTCTTTTTTCTTGCAACTTACTAAACGAATCTGCAAACTTTAGAGTAATCGGATTCTTTTTTTTAACAGAGAAAGTGACGGGATTGAGAGTTGAAGAGTGGCAGAGTAGTGTCACGTGATACGGGTACTGACTTGTGCTATAAGTTACTGATCAAGAATCTTGTCTGGATCAGACTAGTTTGTGATCGCACGAATTATCAAAGTGTTATATTGTTCGTAAATCAGCAAGTGTAGTTTCTACAATCTAAAGAGTATGGTTCGTGTGTTATTTTTTTTTTTTGATACCTGCAGGTTTATAATTAATTTTTTTTCCACACCTTTGATACTAATCTTTCGAAAAGGTATACCTATAAGTAAATTCGAGTACTATAGAGTACCATATATTTAAGATCTCTTCTCAAAAAAAATTATGCAACGAAAATTTAACACCGAAATTTTTTCGAGAGGATTAATAAACAAAATTGTGTTTCATGGATTTATTTCGGGGTAGGTATTGGAAGAGGATATGGAATTAGGGAAATTAATTATGAAGTAACCTTCGACTATTTTATATTTTTTGTTTTTTTTTATCCATTTTAATTTTCACACTTCACGGTTTTCCTTGTTCGCATATCATCTTTTCGTCACTCGTATATGTCAAATTGACGCTTCAATTAGGTCCTCGCTTGGCTAAATTTCAAAAAAGTTTCACATGAGATTCGGCTTTTGTCAAATCATGTCGTTGACCCTGTAAAATTTTTAGCATTCAAATACTATTCTATAAATACATATATAATATATGTTACACTCACACCTGCGGCTTTTTATACCTATGGGCTGTGGTCCAAATAAACAATAACTATTCGGACTTATGTGGAATTTGAAAATCTGGGAATAGAAAATAACGAAGGTAAAATAAAAAAATTTAGAAAAAGTCTTAGAAGTTCATATATTTTTCACGAGCCAAAATTACCTAATTGTAAAATCCTGAAAAATAGAAAATTAAAAAAAAAAAAAAAATACCCAAAAAACTGCAAAAGTATTGAAAAATTTTCGTCCTCGTGGTAAAAGAGTTTATTAGTCTTGCCCTAAATTCTTAAATCAGAATAAAAACTGTAGGCTAATGTTAAACGAGATAAAAAGTTCAACACTGGGGAATTCTCGATGTCTCTTTGTCGATATTTACGCACGTCGACGTCTGGGTCAAGATCAAGCGTCTACAGACTTCCGGTCACAGTCTCTTCAGTGACCTTCTGAGACGTTTGACGAGTCCCTCGTTAAACTTACATCAGCTATCGTACGTGATCTGTAAAAAAAAAATTTATATCTTTGTCTCTGTCATCGATGAGGCGATCAGGATGAGTGACGACGGACATACGTATGGACACTTGGGTCATTTCCACGTGAATAAAGATCGAAAAAATGACATCCGGATTATAATTTCTGATATTATGGAGTTGGACATTTCTGGGAAATAGAGTCGAGGTTTAGTTTTGTTTTTTCTTTCTTTTATTTTCCTCCATATTTTTATTTTTGCTAATAAAAAAGTATACGAGGGAAACCGAGTGGATCAATTTCCCATAAAAAAGGACTGCCATGGTTATAAACATAAAAATTGCTTTTTTTTTTGTTTTTACGGTCAGCAATTTTTTGTTTCTTTTTTTTTTTTATCCCACATAGAAATAGTACTTCTACAGAAAAGTTACGAACGACTTATAATCAGCGACTGGAGTTCTGCTGAATTGCGTATTGTTGTATACCTACTCGGATATATTCTCGGCATTGTTCATCCCAACCACCCGCGATCCACCTTGCGACGCGCGCGTCCCAACGCGATATGCGACGCTGTTGCTACGCGCTCCGGAAGAATCGCCGCGGTTGAATCGAGTTTTGCTGACGATGAAATGTGACGCCGGATGGCCGGAACTAGGAGATCGTAAACTTGCACAGATTTGCTAAAAATTTTGTCTTTTATTTATTTATTTTTTTTATTTTTTGTTCAAAAACTTTTTCGTTCAAAATAGTTTCGCACTATCACACGCGAATTTTCAGACAATGTTTAACTGACGTAAGGTAGAAAAACGATATGGGTACAAAAAATTTATGCAAAAATATTCGCAAATTAATTAAATGCGTATACCTACCCATAGATATATAAACGAATGTAGGTACAGCTCTTATACAGTTGACGAAGGTTCAATGTCAGCAGACAGATGGAAAGATCTATTGAATTATTATTATAAAACGAAATCACATGTTTCATAGTCAGATGTTATAAACCGATTTGACCCATCAATCAATTGTTAATTATGATAATAATAATCGCAAGTATTATATTCATGCGTGTACTTAAGTACTATCGGAAAACTATAAGCTCTTGTTTATCAGTAAACAATGCAGAGGCTGATTACCGTCGTCTAGATATCTCGATATTCTTATCAATTGAAGATTCGACAGTCCTAAATCATCGGTTCTTTATTCTTATCTTTATTTTTTTCTTTTTTTTCTTTCTAATCCATTGTACAAATTTTCCGATCTCTCTGTGAAGTATTAGAGTATATAGGTATGATGAAAAAAAAAAAATAATAATTGTAATAAAAATATCGCCAGTTTCCTTGAATAATTTTCTGAACAATTTAACGCTATAATTGTATATGTAAAATTTATTATCCCGACGTTTTAACGACTCATAAATTTATTATATACATATATATATATATATATATATATATATATATATATATATATATATATATATATATATATATATATATATATATATATATATATATATTCCTCAAGCCGCAACAAGCTATGTAATGCAACGTTCCGAACTATGTAGCTCATTGCAATAATAGTAAACTTTGACTACTAGGCTAAGATAGATTGAGTTATGCCAGGTCATGTTAATATCGGGCACGTGTTTAATGGCGAGATATCAAACAATAAGTATGAAAAACTATACTTAATATTATAGAATGGCTGGATAACGAGCCTTGCAATTATTAGTAAACTGTTCAAAGCATGTGACTTCAGTGATTACCATTACTTTAAAGCACTGAACAATCGGATAGGTTTGTATAATGTGTCATAACGTGACACTATATCGAATGGCAGAGGGAATTCTTCGGATAAAAAAAGAAAATAAAAAAAAAAAAATTAAATTCTCGAAAGGAAACGTGATATTTGATTTGAGATAACAGCGAAGAAGGCTATACTATTGTAACAGTGTTAATATAGAAACCGCGATGCCTTGTTTAACTAACATGCGTATACATACATTATGTTCAGAAATTTACGCATTTGCAATTTATTTTTGCTACACGGGAATATATGAGGCAAAATGACGTAACGCTTTTGATAAATCGACCTCAAAGATAACACGTTACTTGTGTGGTTTTACATTAAAGCCATAGATATGTAGGATTACGCAAGGGATTATCTTATTTTCTTTTATTTATTTATTTATTTATTTTTTATTATTCTTATTGTTATTTTTTCGTTTTTTTTTTTTTTTGTTTTCTAGTTGCAAAAAATATTCATTGATATATATATATATTACATAAAGTATTTGCGAATAGTATTATCCCTAAGTTGGCACTCCCAGTCCAGTGTCTAAATTTGATCCACTCAATTTAGATTAGCTGCGATTACCTCCCTTGAGAAATTACAAGGGAAATTGATTATTCCGTCTATTTTCGGGGTATACCATCTCGGTAGTAGATTCAGGCAAGTTTACCTCCGCGTACCTTTTTTTAGATAAGAAAAGGTTCTCCTCTCTTGTGGAATATTACTCATGGCTTTAAAAAAAATTATCATTATTTCTATAAAACTGTTTAAATTACATAGTGCAGAATACTTGGCAGAATTAGTAATTAAAAAATCGTAATAATATACTGTAATTAAAATCATATTACTTCGCCAATAATTTGATACGTATATACATATATACTTGTCTGTATACCCCTTTTTGCTACGTCTGCAGACGCGATTCTATAAGACGCAATTAAAAATTCTGATCTGAATAATAATATTTGATGTTAAAAACAAAAAATAATAGAAACGAAAAGAATAACACAGAATTTTTTTTTAACAATTCTCTGACTCCAGGATCGATTCACTCGATTTAGTTTTATTCGACGAGTTCAACATGCTACAGACGGTAGCGGTCGTACGAACTGGTACTATCAGTTTCTACTATTGAAATTATTTTCACTATGTATATATATATATATATTATCTATTCAAGTCAATTCTCCAAGGTATAATGATATCTGTTATTGCCTGATATTTATAAAGACTTTATTTTTACTGGTTAAATAATATTGACAGTCAAATCTATAAAGTGTAAGTATAAAAATAGCTACCAATGTCTGACCATATTTTGAGACATACATCTCGATCATTACTGCTGCTAACAAAAAAGAACAAGAATTAAAAAAGAAAATAATAAGAGAGACATGAATTCGGTTCTCTCCTTAAATTAAATCGAAGATTTGTTCCACATATGTAACTTCGAAAATTTTTCAATTATAATTTATAATATTATACGGTGATTAAAAAAAATTCCGGTCATAATTATTGTACACCGCGTGATTCATCCATTTGATATCACGTCCAGTTTATTTCACTGTATAATAAAACCTGTATATTAATATATATGAATGTAGTTATATCGAGTTTACTACATATGGCAAAGTGGTTTCTAGTAGGTATATATTTTAATATTACGCCACTCATTCATTCAGATTGCAAAGCTTAATAATCGTAGTAAAAGTTACCGGTCAACAAGTGCTTGATTAATTTCTCTAGCTTAGTTATTTAATATATTTATATTTATTTTTTATTCTTTATATATTCTTACCCTGTGACCTTACCCGGGTCATGAATGATTATATAAAATTGTGAAAAAGTGTAGACCTTGCATAAAGGGCGATGGAGTGGTGACTATACCGGGAAACTCGAGGTGTATCGATCGCACTTTTGGACCCTTTGATGTCGATAAGAGACGAAAAAATTATCGTTGAAATTATCATGAACACAAGTGAAATGAAAGGTCGAACAGTTTTAGTATTCTTTGAATTTGGGCATTTTTTTTTTTTTTGTTTTTTTAGACTCAAAAATCTCCCTCAAGGTTTATTACTAAAGTGTGAATTCTCACGAATAAATGACCTTGAAATTTCGAAGGCTATAAATATAATTATGTAAAGATATAGATATTACTTATTAGCTAAAATCGTATATATAACTATATGTTATAAGTTATGTCAATGATGTTGAGTGCCAGTATAAGGGATCGTCTGCGGATATTTTAGTCAAAATTATTTTAACGCAGTTGAAACTACGCAGTTGTCTGGGTTTGGTGGGATGTAGGAATGATATATGTTGTAATTTTGGCAATCACCCAAAAACTGGATATTCGCTGTACCTATAGTAACTGTAACTCAGTCTGCACCGGGCCAAGTCCAACATTGGAAATTCTCGTCGCTTTTGGCAGTAAAAATAAAAAAAAAGTGAAAAAAAAAAAAACAATAAAAATAAAAATTACCTTACCCCTCAGGCGCTAGTCTCTTGGTCATTTTTAAAACTATATAGCTATCTAAATTTAGCTTCTGTATATTAACTCGTGATACGATATATTATACGGCCCGGGTCCCGGGATACCGAATTCTCAATCATATCCCTATACGGATAATTCAAATAACTTCTTTACAAAATACAGGCAACACCTATCGCGTACAACTTTCATCATCTATAGAATATTCTGCAGTTAATTATCTCCAGGTAGAAGTAATTAACCTTTACTGCAATATATGAGTAGTAATGTGTATAGTGGAAGGTCGATGAGTTCACTCATCAATTCTTTTCATTGATTTCCTTTTTTTTTTTTTTTTTTTTTTTTTATCACCGAGGCTAATCACTTCGAAATTTTAACGGGGGGTTTTGGACCCTTTTCCGCACATTTCAAAGAGGTGAAATTGGTTTCCTATAATACAGCATGTATTCCATGTATGCTATGCATGTACCACTTCTTTTTTTTTTATCGATTACGTAAGGGAATCTCGAATCGGTTTGCTTGAGCTGTATACAAATATAGGTATAAAATGAATTCAAGTAACTGAGCAAACGCATTTACAGATGTTATTATTATATTTTTTTATTTCTTGTTTTTCTTGTTTCTTTTTACCTCCGATACGATCGTTTGATTGCGAATTGCGCGATATAATTGCAACTTCATATAGTTACGTAATTCATGCGGATAAAATATATCTGACAAATTATCTCTTCCTTAATTGTACCAATCATCAAAGACTTGAATAATAAAAAAACAAAAAACAAAAATTAAGTAGAATATAGTTTTATTCTCTCGTATGAGTTTCTTCCAGACTATTCAAAGAATGCTTACATGAATGCTCGTATACCTATAACGATCACTTACGAATAGTGGAGAAATACCCAGGAATAACCAGAACAGTCAGAGTGCTAATAATACTAATAAATATATTATGTTAGAAAAACAATAATATTATTATCGTAATATAGTGACAAAAATCGATCGAAAATAGCGAAGCTTTAAATTTTATTACATCTGAATGTTTTTTCGGATATACGAGGATTAACGTTTCGATAGATTTTAAACTATTATTGAATTTTCGACTCGTGAATATATGTCTGAAATAATATCGGATTTTGGCGCTTAGATTTACATATATGTTGAGTAAAATTTTCGAAAAATTTTCTGGAAAATTTTAAAACGAAAATATTTGGCTCGTGAATAGGTCATGTCTATAAAAACTGAAGGTATATGTATGTGTATATATATATATATATATATATATATATATATATATATATATATATATATATATATATATATATATATATATATATATATATATATATATATATATATATATATATATATATATATATATATATATATATATATATGTATATGTATATAACATACAAGTGACGTATTAATTTCTCTATAGTATACACTATATTATAGAATAACAAATTTCATTTCACCCCCACGTGTGTGAAGGAGTTAAAAATATAACCGAGGTTAAGAATTGAGACCCGTGAATTTGGGAAAGAAAATGAAAATAGAGAATAAATAAAAAAAATCAACGGTTAGCATTATAAGCGTAACGCGGTGGCGCCAAAACCGTATACCTGTGTGGCCAGTTTGAATAAATTTTCAATTCTATATAGACAGAAGTTTCGCGACTGGGTCACGGTTTTTTCATTTACCTCTCAATGTCCCTAATTTTCGTATACTGGGCACGATTTTATGGGCAGAATATTTTCATCGGTGATGTTGTTGTGCTGCGTGATAAAAAAAAAAAAAAATAAAATCAAAAATGAAATAAACAAAAACCAAAAAAATTCTGATGAAAAAATAATCGCGAATTATTTGCCAATCGTTACGCCACGTACGTTTCTTTTCATCCAGGTATTTATATGTACATACATACATACATACATATACATCCAGCTCAGTCCACTCAATTCGCACTTAATATACAACTTTTTATATATTAACTTGACGAACGAGCGTTTATCTCAATTGCTTGCAATAAAATCTACGTGAAACTGACCGGTGGATATTTAATGCTAACTCATGTAAATCGCATTTCTTATATGGCCGGAAATGGGTACCCATGTATACCACGTACATGAAAAATGTATGATCTCTGAATGCAAATAATGAGACAATGATCGATTACGCAATTTTTATGTAGAAACTAGGGAATGATTATTTGGCATTGTGTTGCGTTTATTGTATAACATGTGAGAAAACCACCACCTGTTTTCTTAGCAGTAAGAGAATAATAGTAGACTGCATATTTCAACACTTAACATCATCACTATAACACATCGCCATCTCTTTCTAGCTCTGTCTCTTGAGTCCACTCGGACTCGATGCTATTATAAACGTGTGAATACGCGTGCTTTAGACTACGCAGGCCAAAGTCAAGGAAACTATTTGAGGTTTGTTGTCTTTCTGCGTGAGGTCAGTCCTCAGTCACGCCTCCGTATGACGCGGTGTGTGAAATCGACACACAGATGCACAGAAACCACGTCATAATTGATAACTCGCTAGTTTCCCCTATTTCCTCAATTTTTTTTTTTTTTTTGGTTTCATCAAATTCTTAGACCCAAAAATTTACCGAATAAATATAAATCTGTTAAAAAGAGGAACACAGATAACCATCTGGATCAATTTTTTAATCGATCTTATCAATACGATTTAACTGATGAAACATCATTTCACTCTTGGGTCAGCCAAACAGCAATTATAGATTTCTGTAGGGAGGTAATAATTTTTTTATCTCCACGTCCCGTTGGCGACGGAATATTTCAACATGATACAATGAGTGCGGGAGTTTCCCCGCATATCTACTTTTGACTTCGAGAGTTTGATAAACGATAACTCGTGTCTGGCTCATTGAAGTGATAGTTTATCGAGCTCATTTTCCGTCACGTTTTCCGTGACAATTCAAGAGTGAATCAGATAAGACTTTAGGAGGAGAAGTCCTTATACGTTATATCAGTTCGGCAACAAATACCACGAGACTTATCATTGTCTTCTATAATTGCGGAGTCAAAGTTTAAACCGGATTAAACCGGAGCCAATTAAGGGTATCTCAAACTGCAGTTTGCAATATCTACGATCCCCTTGGTACAAGCTGTTTCAATTCCCTGGAAAACCTTATCGTAGATATTCTTTGATGATTGGTATATCCGGTTGAGAGAGAGGAGTGATTAAAATATGAGTGTCATCAACAGTTTATTCAATCACTTGATGATGACGCAAAAATTGCCCAATGTGTGATCGCAGTGATTACCAAGAATGACCGTATATACGAAGCACGAGTTAGGATAAAAAAATTCTATTTTTATAATTGTTTGTTTAAGTACTGGATATGTAGCTGACATCACTCACCAGCTCTTCCCTCCTTGTTTTTTTTTATTATATGCTCATGTATACTTGAACTTACAACATAATGTGATTTCATATATAAAATTTTAACAAGAGATACGTAGCTGCACTTTGTACATTATTGGCTAATATCGATGTCATAGACGTATGTACGAGTATACCTGGGGTTCTCTTGTATAACAAAAAATGTATGAAGTCGTATAACTTGAGTTCAGGTTAAGCAGACTGGGTATAAAATGCAGAGAAATAAAGACGAAACAAAGACAAGAAAAATTCTGATAAGATTGTAATATACTTGAATTCCTAAAAACGTCGCATTTTCTTCATGCAAAAATTACAATAAATAATCTCTATACGTAGACAGTCGACTACCGAAGTAAGAAATTTTGTCTTAACAAACAGAAAAATAGATTAAATATGTTTATGAATTGTGTAAGTATCCTACGTTGTGTCATCAAAGCTTTACTCAATAATACCTCCTCACTGTCAGTCTCGGTTGTAACAGATATCGACCGAACAACGATCAGTCGTACGTCTTCGCCTATGATTACGTATTGTCATTGCAGAATAATAATGGAGTATTATAAAAAGGCGATCTTTTTTTTCAACTAATTCTAGTGTCTACTTCTATGACATAAGGTTTATTGCTGTTTTTTTTTGTCGTTCTTAACGATTGATTTATTCTCCAAACGTGAGGTAGGTATAAGTTTTATCTGAAACATGCAGCAGAAGAAAACGGATATTGTGATTTACGACGTATACACGTATTTTATATATTTCTGCAATAATTGCAATTATAATCTCGCTCTACGATCTTTGATGAAAATAAAAAGAAATTCTAGGCATCTCAGTCTTCGAATTATACTATTGTTAAAATCAAAATACAAATATAAATTAAAACTACGGATATTTGCTTCCTGGGCAAAATATCTCGTTTTTTTCTGTAATCTTGCTCATCTGACGTTTTATTTTTACGTCGATTAGCCTGATTTCAATTTTCAAAACGGCGCAACAACGCCTACGTGTAACAGCTTGAAGTTCCTCACCGACTGTCATACATCATGAATATACACACGTGTTGAACATCATTTGCGTATACCCGCACGATGAGGCTAAAAAAAAAGGAAAAAAATCAGAAAATTAAAGAAAACTAAAAAAAAAAAAAAACAGACTCGTGCGCAAATCTGACGTATGGACTGAGTTAGCTTGCTAGAATGAAGAGTCCGGTCAATCAGTTTTAAATTTCAAATTGCGGATCGATTTTCGACAAAATTTTTCTCAACCGAAGTTATTCCGGGACTTATGGTATACTCATTAAAAAACAAAAACAAACAAAGAACTCTACTGACCACTACTCAAATCGACGTGGTACAATATTTGAACAGATTATTTCGCTTCATAATATAGCCTACAGGTTGTGACCAAACGGTGATACAGACGCTTCTGTGAAACGCTACTGTACATACTGTAATACGGAACAACACGGACTTTCGTATCACGGTATTATACGTTTATACTATCGTATAATGTATGTTGTAGGTTATACATAAAGCATTCGTATAGTGTATATATGTACATTAGTGGACTCGTATGTATACATATGTTGTATACACGATGGCAGCGATCCTCTGCGAAGGCTTCCTACCACCGACCAGCACCAACGCGATACGAATATAGACTTAGGTCGACTGGTATGCCGGCACAGTTCGTCCCAGGCGGTCGTACCGTTTGAAAGATACTGTGACACGTATCGTGCCATATTAAAATACCCTTAAATGGTATAATATAATATATTATATTATATAAATTAGTGGAAAAATTTCAGTGGGTAAATTTCGTCGAAATAAAAAAAAAAAAAAAATATCCAAAAAAAGATTTAATGAATCATTTCAACGGGAAGCTAAAAAGCTTTGAATTTATTTACGCAAGTTTGTGAATCGAGATACGGATATAAAAATTGTTTAAGGTGTTGAACGTGCATAAATGTTTTTTAGAATCGCTGACAGATTTGTTTTTACACCAGTACTACAGTACTGGAAAAGAAAGCTTGTGTTTGTCATTACATGAATTTGCAAGTCCTATTTACGAGAAGCGTGTACAATACACTGAATATTAAATCACGTATGTATTTCACTATAATCAACAATTGTAATACTAGTTATTTATACTAATCCTTATACTCTATATTACTTTACATATACTTCCTCTCATTTAACGACCAAAGAAGATTAAGATCGGATCTAAACCACGCTAGGAAATAAATTTTACCGCAATTATACTTTATACATATTTCAAACGTCGTTAAACGGATGTAGATAAATCTTATCAAGAGTTACATACGTCTGAAAAAACTCGATATAATATACATACATAGATAGATTGATCCATAGATCAATCGGTTTCATCGTAAGAATATTACATGAATTAGGTGCGATATATTTGCTGCAGGGAAATAATTTCACGAACACTATTATGTAGGTGGGACGTACACGTATGTACATACATATAGAGTGATGATGAGACAATATGTAATTTATTCTTTTATCAAATATTATAACTTTTACAATTCGCGACGTATGTACATATGTGGAGTAAGTATAGCGGTTGAAATCTGCATTCGTTATCTGCACCACATACACACACTATATGTATGACCTACAGTTGTCAGCAGGAAGTACGCGTTGTTATATTAATTCGTCACGTACTCGAGGTTTTACATTCTTAATTACAATAATTTTTATCCTTTGAAGTATTCTAACCATATGAATATACGTATGTATAATAAAAAATGAAAAATTGATGCCAAAAGAAGAATAAAAAGGCACCCGAAATTCCAGAAGGCGATTTTGATGTCATACGTATTACTGGGTTGGAATAATAGAGATTGAATTAATGTATTGATATAATCGATTAAAATTCATTTCATGCTTTGGCCACCTGAATCCTGAATAGAAATTGATATAATACTAAAACGCGTTTACTGCCGAATTAGGTGTAAAGTTATTATACGCGACCGATAATAACGTTAATTAAATAACCAATAAATGAAAAATTGAATAGAACATATCTGGCAAATCAAAGTCCATGGTAGAGAATTTTGATTTTATTTATCAGACATATATTTTTCTTTCGTTTGAGTTATTCAATTTTTTGTTTTTCTTTATATTTAATCCGCGATATTTTATGGCATTATTGCATGATCAAAATATTTTCATATAACGTTGCGTCTTTCTGTTACAGTACAAGAGAGACAACGTTTAACGGCGTTATTTCAAACGATTGTAGAGCTTGTAAAAGCTCTAAAGATAATCTAAAAGATTCAGAAAATTCAACGCTGCTGAACGCACTGAAGCCGCGAAAGCGTAAGGAGCGTCGCGAATCCTGCTGTCAGGAACGAAAATTAGTTAGGTAACCGATTTAATTAATGATAATGAGTATACGCGTATAATTAATTATACATATATTGAACTTCATTGTTATAAATTTAATGAGTTACATTTTAAATAAGTACCTTAATATGATATATGATAAATTGTTATCAGTTTATCTTCGTAGTGTAATTTAAATTGAATTAGAGAATTTATTAATCAATTAATTACGATATATTGATTAAAGTTCAATTACTTATCGGTAAAAAAAATTTTTAAAAAAGTGCTCTATTTAATTGAATCTCAATCAATCATCAAGATTATATTTTGTCTATTTGAAAATTAGATTAAATTATTCGATTTTATGTATATACATGTATATGTATACGTTATGCACATTATTTGATTTTAAATAATTTACAGAAGTAACAGCGAGGAACACATCTTAGAGCCTGTCCGTAAAACCGCGGATACTGCAATACGTCGAGTTAGCAGTCACGAAGATTTTAACAGCGCTAAACACGTTCTTCCAAAAGTTGGCCAAGACATGGGCCACGGAGTGGTGAGTTATTATGCAGCTTTTAACAAATCACGACATTATTCGGGCATATATTTTTATTTATCGGATTAATTATTACAGCGATGTGGTGGGCTACCGCTTCACGAAAGAACAAATATATCGCCGGTTTTTAACAAACCATCACCAGTTCCATCGCCATGTGAGGTGGTACTAGCTGCTGAGAGATTTGAATGTGACGCCGAACGTCTTAGGAGTAGCGAAAGATTCAGCCGAAGTATAACACCGAGAGGAAGAAGGCAAGCTCGAAGAAGGAAGATTCATACAGAAAAAGACTTTGATCACGGTTCTAGCAAGGTATCTAATAGTAATATATGATTCTTGTCGTATTATCGTTTTCGTTATACCAGGTGTCCATTTTATCATGTTATGAATTCTTATCTCGCAACCAATGAAACATTTTTTTATGATATTCTGGTGAATAAGTAGATTTTTGAACATCCAAGAACTTTCCACCTCTAAACTATCAAGTTTGGAGAAAAATTTCAAAGGACAAAAATTGCGTAATTTGATACAAAGATTCTTAGAGGATAATTGCAGAATTTTTTCCTATTACTTTTTTTTTGCGGTTTCTTTAATATTGCTTGAAAAAATGAAAAATTGTTGAAATAAAAATTCTGCAATCATTCTTCAAGAATTTTTGCATGAAATTACGCACTTCTTGTCATTTGCAATTTTTCTCCAAACTTGATAGGGAAGAGGTGAAAAATTCTCAAAAGGTCAAAAATCTTTAGTTATTTAACTGAATATCATGAAAATTTAGTATTTTACGAAAAAATATTTCATACGAAGAACATTTGATTTTCTAAGTAGAATAAAATTACGTAATAGAAAATACAGGTTTCCATTTGAAAAAACGAAGTTGATCTTGAAACAAACTTAAAATCGTACACTAAATGAAATATAAAAAATACCGTTAGCTTTCCCCCTTGAATTGATACAACTTTTGTTTGAGCAGTTTTGCTCGAAAATGCTTTGGTTCTGAGCTAAAAATTCGTAATAGAATAAAATGAACACTCAGTACATATAATTCTGATTTTATCGTATAAACAGATAATTCCTATATAAGATTATATTATAACTTTGCTTATAAATCGGAACATGAATTGACTGGTTCAAATCACGAAATGATTATTTATCTTATATAATCTGTAACATCCGAGAACATACCGAAAATAGCATTTTACATAAATTTTAGCACTGAGCACAACTCTAAGTATCTAAATACATTAATTTCAAATCTACGTATTCGTGAATAATTTGTAATAGATTCAGGTCTGAGGTCATGGTTACAATCACGCTTTTATAATACAATACTGCATTATCTTGTATATACAGTGTTTTGAATATTATTCTTCTTTTTGTCATTTATTTGATAATATTAAAGATTTTAGTTGCTATTGAATTTTAGTAAAAATAATTGTCACAAAATACTACGGCTAGTTATTTCTAGTGATAAAAACTACTGATTTTTATTTTTAAAAAATAAAACAGGGCAAGAAAAAATTTTATGCTCACGTTAAACGTACAGAAAAATAATTTTTGAAGTTATTTTTCGTCTTATTTCAATTTTTGAAAATTGCTTTTTTTTTTTTTATAAATCCCATGCCTTTGGTTGTTATAAAATTGAATTTGTTTTCAGCCAAAGTGTCTTTAATTCTTATTTTCATTTTATTTTATTTCTTTGCCTTTTTTCGATTTTTTAAAAATGAAAATTTTTGGTTTTTGAAGTATAAATTTTGGTATATAAAATTTTGAAAATATTAACTGAATTTTGGATAGCAACTAAAATCCTGAAAATAATAGCTACAGCTGTTGCGGAAAAAGGACCTTCTTCTTGCATCGTGGATAATGAGATACTTTAATCGAGCTGGCATTATTTATTTCTGAAGGAAAATGAAGAGGAACCAGAAAACATCTATCCTGAGTCAAACCACATTGAAAAGCGTCATAATACCAGTGGACAAAGTTTTTTGGAGATGCTCAGTAGCGGACCAAGTAGATCTCCCTCACCAGCCAGACCTCCTACCGTCGCACTTGACGAATACAGCAATCCTAGTTTAACTAATTGGGGATTCCCACATCGTCAAGCTGCTGTAAATATATTTATTACCCTCATTTTGACGCTAGTTACAGTTCCGTCAATACACTATGCATAATTCATTAGACTTCCATTTTTTAATTTCATTGTTACAGGAGGATGAAGCAGATGCACGTATTGAAGGCATGTTATCTCCACGAAACTCATTACTAGTACCTCGGCGTTTTTATTCTGAAAATGATACGCAGCCAATAGCTCCAGACACGCCTGACCGAGGTCTCAAAACTCTGACAAAACATATAAATGGTTTGAAGAAAAAGATCAAGAAGTATGAAGAAGAATTTGAGGAAAATTTTGGATACCGTCCTAGTCATTCTGACAAAATGAGTAATCGTGACATAAAGAGATTGTGTTCAGAGCTTAATAAGCTGAGAAAAGAGCATAAGCTGTTGAAGGAAGATCCCGTCGGTGCTTTGTTGGCAAATGCTAATAACAAACTAACCAATTTTGGTTGTCAAGTTAACAACAACAACAGCGAGAAGTCTAGAACGTCTTTGATGGGAGAAATGGTAATTGAAGTTGAACGGAAATTGAGCGATAAAAGGCTGAAATACGACAGATCTGATAACATGGATGATCTCTCATATGAACAACTTATGGACGAGAAAACTGCTGTACAAAAAGCACTGCTTCATATAGAAGGCACCTTTGGAAGACCCGTTTCAAAGGAAGATAGAGCTGTTGTGAGACCACTGTACGATCGCTACAGAACACTCAAGAGATTGCTTATCAGAGCTGGACCGGTAAGAATAGAAAACTTTCATTTGTGTGAAATGTTTTAAATTGAAAATTATCTTTATTTATTGATTATGACTGTTTCTTTTCTTATTACAGAATAAAAACAAAGACAGTGTCTCGGAGTTAGCAACGATTTTGGAACACGAAGCCATGGATTTTACCTCATCCTCTTTACCTAGTAATGCCGCTGATTGTGAGAGGCGTGCCAGTGAACCAGACATGTCTCATCGTGGTATTTTAGACTGCATTGAAAATGCTGATCAGCTTCCAACCGACAGCGACAGTCAACATAGCAGCAGCGAAGGGAGTCGAGGCGGAGCAGAGAGCCTTCATGCTCTTCCACAGTTAGTAATTTTTCACTTGAGACGTTTTCTTTATCTCAGAACATTCTTAAATTATTATTCAATGGTTTACTTTATTTTTTCTTTCTGTCTTTGCAGAGAGGAACTTTTAGTACAACAACGTGCCACTCGAGAAGAAAAAAAGCGTCTTCGTCGAGCCTTGAAGGAACTAGAAGCTCAATTTGAGGCACGGGCTGGTCGACGAATGCAACGTGAAGATCGAGGACCTCCTGTAACAACAGTATATGAATCATATAAGCAGGCTAAAGCCAAATTGAGGCTGATTGATGCTCTTATCGCTAAAAAAGCTTGACGAAGTATTTAAACGTTTTACAGAAACTGGACTGACAATTAATATTTCATAATTCTATTGTATAATCTTTACGCCATAAAGGGTGAGATTTATGATCGATGTAGAGAGGTATTTATAGAATTAAAATCGGTTACAGCGTAAGAATTTTGTGACGAATAAAAAATAAATAAATAAATAAATAATTAAAAACCGTTTGATTGTTGATGCGGAAAATGTTGGCTATACAAATCACGATCTAATTGTACACATATTTAATAAATATGTATGTACAGGAGAATTAAGAACGCACGCGTATATGAAATTTTAATTTGAATTGTATATTTCTATACACGTTTACATTTGTATAAACGATCATGAAAGCTTTAAAATAGCGACGATCTAAGATTTGAAGATAATTCACGAAGCACGAAATTTTGCAGTTTATATATTTTTAGGATCGAAGAGTTGAAACGTTTTGAGTATATTAATGTATAATAATATTCTATAATTTTTAAGGATCCAAAGAGATGAAATTTATAAGAAATTAAGTGATAATATCGAACTGTATTCGTTCATGGAATTTGAATTGTGACAGATAAATAAATTCTTCAAAATTAACTTGTTAGATCAGATAAGATGCGTAAGTCGAGACATTGGGTCCAATTTGTATTTGAAGAAATGAAAGCATTTTAAAAGCAAATACTAGTTTCATCTTCTCATATTTCACTGCAGGAAATACCTAATCAAGATAGAAAAGTCTCGATGAAGACGATTTTGAATGTAGGTAATAATCATTTTGCAAAACCGCTAAGGCTATACATATAATATCTGATAAGAAATGATATACATATAAATCTAAATTTATAAAAGAATGCGCATTTTGAGATCGAATAGGTACTAGGATTGGGTTAAAAAATACTTAATAACAATATTTCACTTATCAAAAACATTTTACTTAAATTATGGCAAAGTATAACTTATCTTAGTATAACTCATCAAAGTATACTGTCTCGATTGCTTCATTGAATTTGTGGATATTACATAAGAGCAAAATAGTAAAATAAACTAGAATCAATATTCTAATACAATTTGCAGATTTCATCCGTATTTAGTCGATAAATTCTTATAATGGGAAATAGTGGTGGCTAAACATACTAAAATCTATTCAAATATCGTCGATCAGATACATAATATATATATTATCATTCTTATACGAACATCGACAGACAAGATTTTTATGTCTTGGAATCCAAACGACAGAGATATCAAGTATTTATGATTAGAAACCTTTTTTTTCAAACCATTTTTCCCACGAATTGATATCAGTAAACAAAAATTTAGTTCTCAATTTTTTGTCAAAGTATTATATTATTATTATTATTTCCATAAATACTTCGTTTTATTTTGATTTATCAAAATTAATGATAAAGTACTTTTCTTTTTTTTTTTCTTGGCACTATTCTAATGTACTGAACTGGTATATCTACATAAGTAAGCGTCGTTTCACATATAAATCTCATTTTTTGTATCCATACCCGCGTTTCACTAACGAAAATATGTTATCATCGAATAATGAAAAGAGGAATAATTTATATAAAATAAGTACCTCAATAAATATTACATGTTGTAACTTTAAGAGTACTATAAAATGTTATAAGCATATATAACAATATATTAAAATTTATTAAGATCTCTGAGTTCTTGTGCGTTTTTTTTTTTCTTTTTTTTTAATTTGTTTACGGATATTTTTTCAGTGTTTCACAATCAATAGGCATTTTTATAATAAAATTGTAGAAAATTTATATTATAGGTAAATGATTAGACTGTTAAATCGTATATTTAATATACTTGAACATATTAACAACAATCGAAGGGATAGAACACATTCATAGTTATTTTAAACTGTGCGTCTTGCTATGATATCATTTTTGCAACATATTATCTGTATCCCAGTGTACTTATAATGCGAATCGAAAACAATTTTTAATTCCACGGACTGATCGTAGGTGCAAGAGATAAGATTTAATATTCAATTGAATAATTATTCAGAAAATATTAGTATAAATATATATAATTAATTATGATTAATAAAGAAGTCATAAAAAATTGATCATTTAATAATTATTTAAATGTTAATTTAAATAATTTGGATTCGCAAGAATTTAAAAGAATTCTTTAGACCAAAGCATGTTTTAGTCTGTGATAATAAAAAATATTATGCATGAATATTATATTAAGGAAAGAATGGCGTATGACATTTCTTTTATTTATTTTTTTGGTTATTTTTTATTTTATTTTTTTTATTTTTTTGAACGCGATTTCGAACGAATATTATAAATTATTGCACGTGAGAATTCTACGAAATTTTCTAACTATATTATTGCGCGGTTCTATCCATTTTTTGGAAAAGTCAAAATTCAAGTCTGATTCAAGAAATCGTGAAGCGAAGCAGTTGGTGTAGGTTCTAAGGCAGATAATGTTTACATTCGAGTGCAAACTAGAAAAAATTAATAATCTTCTTGATAACATGCGTACAATGTAGGTATATGTATGCAAAAAAATGTTGAAGTATCTCTTATAATCATCATTTGGAAAATGTTCGTTGCGCTCCGATGTGAACGTGATCAGTGAAGAGTATTTAATTTTTTGATTTCATGCCACGCAAAAGTTCTGATTTACAAAGGGAATGAAAAATCAGAAATTATTCTTTTTTTTGTGGTAGGGAGAAAGAAAATACTATTTATAAGAGTACCGTTTTATATATTAATATAATAATTGTTTAAAATATTTTGTAGTAAGTAGTGCAAACAAACTTATATAATAAATATTATATATATTATATAATATATGGGGCATTCTCCGTCAAAACGTACGGCGATAATAATTCGAATTTTTGATTCCATCAAAATTTTTATGGGTGATTAGACCTAATGAGAGGTTCTTTCATGATTTTTTTCGATTTTTTTCATTTATCCGTTCTTTAGATATGAATTTTTGAATTTGTTTTTTTTTTTTAATTCATAACTTCTTGAAAAATTGACCGAATGAGGTGTTTTTTTTTTTTTCGTATTTCTGAAAGTTTTGTTTTTAACTATACTTTAGGAAAAAAAAAATTAAAAAACCGTGATTGTTATCAATTGCCGTATGATTTTTTTATTTGAAGCTCAACTTCACAATTTCGAGGGTCTGAAAGTTATGAATTTTCGAAAATAAAGTTCAAAAATTCGTATCTGAAGAACGGATAAACGAAAAAAATTGAAAAAAAATCATGAAAGCCCCTCTCATTAGGTGTAATTACCTATAAAAATTTTGATGGAATCAAAAATTCGAATTTTTATTCCCGTACGTCTTGACGGAGAATGCCCCATATATACATCTATAAATATTAGAAGGAGGAAAAATTAATCTTTCATAAGTATTCTATATTATGGTACTATATTCTAGCTGATCCATTTACAAATTAGAAGATCAGCAAACCATAAATATCGATTAATTATATATAATTATATGATATGAAAAAAACAAAAAAAAAAAACTGATAAACTGATGAATAATTAGATTATAAATATATATACGTTTATTTGAAAATGAATCGGCTATAATTATATACGATATATATATATATATATATATATATATATATATATATATATATATATATATATATATATATATATATATATATATATATATATTTATATATATATACACACACATATACACACATATATATAACAACATATCTAGAGGATAAATAGATTCTCAAAAGAAAATATGAGTGGTTATAGTATAAAAACCGATGTTAAAGCACTTACAATAATATTATAGTATAAATAAATATGATCGTTACTTTATATGTATGTGTTACGTATTATATACTATAGTTGGATTACAGTAAATAACTGCTACACGTCAATATTTAAACGTTTCATACAAAAATCCCACTTGCTTCAACCATTATAAATATACATATGCATTGTATACCTGAAATAGTATACATTATAGGTATATGATCGAATACAACAGCTACCTATGTCACCAATTATCTGGAATATGCGGTTTACATCAATCATTTTCTTCCAGCTCCTATAGTCTATACCTTACTTATACATTAATTAATAGTATTGCAAAATGCAAACGCAAGACATATGTCTTTGCACTGTGAGTATTAGATGCAAAAAGTCTGAATTGTATCTGTGCAATCAAGATCATTTTTTGGAGAGTTCGAACCGGTTTCAAATTTCCAAATTAACCAATTCGATTACGATGTCTATTCAGAGGAATATCGACGATTTCCACAGATTTCTATATTGTAAAGCTAGATAGTTAACAGTAGGCTTGAGAGATAGGAGTCGGGTGAGGCCACGCCGGATTTCCGGTTTTCCATTGAATGGTCTAGTGAAGCATTGAATGGGAGGTAAAGCCTCCGTGCTTCAAACAGGTATTTCTCTTGAGGATATATCGCTTTCACCAGAGATGAGTAGGTAGATGTCCAACGCTCGCGTTTTCAGATTGGCGCCGAAACGTAGCGATGAATTGATTGAGAAGTATAATTTTGTGATCATCGCCTCGCTCGGTGCTGCAGAGTTCTTTTCGGGCTACACCAACATGATAGGCCTTTCCCATCATGTTGGTGTAGCCCCAAAAGAACTCTGCAGCACCGACCGAGGCGATGATCACAAAATTATACTTCTCAATTCACCGCTACGTTTCGGCACCAATCTGATGGGATCACCTAAAACGCGAACGTTGGACATCTCCCAACTCATCTCTGCTTTCCGCGGCTTTCACGTCTTCAAGGAAGACAGAAACAGAGATAGCTGCACTACACCAATGTGTGTGTCGGTCCACCATCAGCGCTCCCAGCCCTATACCCCACTTTGGAAAGGAACTAAAACATGGAACCAAAATATAACATGGCAGGTTCCTTTCCCAGATCGCCTGCCACGTAGCGATACTAGCGATGCGAATTTGTGGTAGTCCTAGCTTAACCTCACTTTGGATTTTCAGTGTTCCGTCCAGTTCCGTCATTTCGCTCATTCAGCTGTAGTCCCTCTGCCGGATTAGCTTACGGTATGTTGGTAGTGTCATCAAACGCTGATTGCGAATGACGTGAAATTCCTTTAATGAATCGATTAATGACATAAAAAAGGTCAGTAGCCGCGTGTGCGTGCTACTGATAGTACGCGGGTCATTCGCTGTGTAAACAGTGATTTTTAAAAAATCATACTGTGAGATTCCGATTGATACTTTCCCCGTGAAAGAGAATAGGCAAAGCCTATAACGGCTATAGCAATCATGTCAAACGATAAGGCAGCTGTGCCGAAAAAAAAAATGATGACGGTGAGTAATATAAGTATGTATAATTATTTCCAACTAATTGAAAGTCATTATTATTCAATTGTTCTGTATGGACAATAAATACAAACATGGGAAGGGAGTTGTTACTAATTCATCATTTATAAGACATATATGTATGTTTACCCATGATCAATGATTATAGTACCCTGTCGGAGACGTGACAGTTAGTAATATATTTTTAAACATTAATTTTATAAAAAGATTTTATGTCAATTATAACAAGGAATACGAATAGTCGGATTGTATGTGTATGCATGACATATGTACCGAGATACATACGTGGTTGATATTTGACAGCCGAAGGTACCGGAGCTCTACACTCCTCGAGATGTTTTTATTTATCTTTTACATCCCTTATAACCTGTATAAATAGACGACTCCCTCGTGTTGATAAATGACATAAGACCGGGCTAACGGCCTCGCAAATTCCAAAGGTAGATGCAGAGATTAGTTTTAAATGAACAGAATTAGGTTTTATTTGAAGAAGATAAGTTAACCGTTATCCAGAACCGTGTTAAAACTTTCTAAGACTCGGTTATCACTTTGAAATAGGTTGAGGAAAAATGTGAAATTATCTTCTCTCATACGTATTGCGTGGACTATATTTGTTATACATGTGATACTCTGCATATTAAGGTCAATGAAGATAATTATCCTGATATAATTTAACGAAGTTTTCACACAACCATTTACATACGGACATCGTAATCAAGCCCGCGTGCGGAAACTGAACTTGGTGATTTCAGTGTTCTTATTTTGGAACAAATTTCGGTAGATAGCGCTTGCTGCTTCGTTGATCGCGCTTGAATATGTATGTAGTCCGATTGTTGTGGGAGGAATTAAATGTTTACTTATGTATGATAATTCAGTACTGATTACTTGAATTCAATGAACAGAAAGAGAGGGAGCTCTTGGCTTCTTATTACGATACCGGAAATTTATTTCCTAGGATACTTCGATGCGATACTTTGATTATAACCGATTTTCGTTATTTATCAAATAAACATAATTTTAACCGGTATTGTACCTTCTCCTTTTCTTTACTCGTCTTTTTTCTAATTAAGTTCGTAACCGATACTAATGGCACTTTTGATCTGCCTGGCAAGTTTAAAAGCTAACGCAGCTATCTTTATCTCCCTCTTTTCCATAATATTTAAATATTCTTTACCTGCGTGGGCGCAGTTTGATGTTATAATGAATTCTATGAATTTTCACGTCGCTTTTCGTCCGAAATGATCAGCATTTTATTTAAAGATCCGACTCGAATAGAGACAAAATTCTTGTGAAAAGATAAAAAGAAAGATAGATAACCATCTTATTAATTGAGTGGAATATTTTCTCAGAGGGGTAACTTATTACTATATTATATAATATGTATGCATATGTATACATCTATTCTCGTTATCAAGAAACCGCACGCGCCGAAGCTTACAGCTTTGCTTTTGTTTCCATTATCATTTAAACCATATTTTCATACTGTTCTTGCGATTTCAAATCTTTTATTTGCAGATGTCTCGTTTGAATAAAAAAAAACAAAAAAAAAAAGAGAAAATCGTATATTAATAAACTTACCTCAAGCACATTTGATAAGAATCTTTTCTCAAGTTGTAATAATTGTTATCTAATAATTTCTCCTTTATCATATTCAATAAAATAATTATCAATAGATTCAACGTCATCTCGGCATATCTATTCTACAGCCTCATACACTCCTGTAATAAGCGGTAATCAGAAATGAAATAATATCTATCAAGTAAAGATATTTCGGTTTTAACCGCAAACTCTAAATAAGCATAAATTTCTCCAATATTTATCTATCATTCGACAGTTATTCCGAAAATTTCGAACACTGGATGTCGGGAACAGTTGATCAATATTTATACAGTACCTAATTTACAGTTGGAACAATTCATTTTTGCAACTAATTCGACTAGGTATTACTTCATACTATTTATGATCGTATATTTTCTCATATCTTTCGTCTTTTCGTAGAGTAGGCATATATATATTCTCTTCTTACAATATAATCGCTTAAAATTCAGTTTACAGAACTACTGAATTTACGGTTCTGTTTTTTTAGAGTTATCGTGAGTCTTGATGCTGCGGTAGTTAAAGTACTCAATTTCATACTCACATTAGAACTCTACAGCAGCTGTAGAAATACCAGAGAAACCGTTACTCGTGTTGAACTTGTGTAAATAAATTATATAAATTTTTTAAATCAAGTCCTATTCGTATTCACGTTATTTTAACATTTCTATATGATTTATTCAGCAAAATTTTCGACCAGTTTTAACCACTACTCTTCTCTTCAAATTACGTAACATCGCGTATAGAAATTAGCATTACTTATAAGTTTCCGGTAAAATTGGTTACACCTAAGAAATAATGGTTCTGATTATTTTTAACCAAAATAATTATGAGGGTAGATAATTAAGTATGTTCGGATATGTGCAATGTATGTTGTTTATCTACGACCTCGCTTTATTGAACGTACAATAAATGATTTGATTCGAACCTTTTTGCGAATTTTTTTTCAATACCAAGAACGTAAGGAGAAACTTCAAAAGAGTTGCAAGTATAGGATATATTATTCTACGGTTGTTTAAAAATGCGATTGCAATGAATGCGGTGAAATCGTTTCTCGTCACATTTTAATTACTTATATAGTTAAAGAATAATAAGATAAAAAATTAACAAAAAAACACTTGCAGCTAGATATGCCGATACGTATACATTATACATGCATTGCAGTGATTTACAATTATTGTGTAACGTTATACACGAGTTTCGAAGTAACGTATAAATATTGAATCTGAATTTTCGAATTTCGATAATATTTTCTACGAGTTTTCAAACGCAAATTAAACAGATAGACTGCGGCGTTTAATAATGCGGAAACGTCTATTACATTATGTCTTTTTTTATTTTGTGTATTTTTCAAATCATTATTCCGCGTTTCTTTTACTTTGCGTATTCTCACTTTTCACCTCGTAGTTTTTACCTTATATATGTATAATCGGAACAATATTAAATAACCGATACCGGCATACTAACTACCGTTGATCGACTAGGAATGAATATTCAAGGTAATATAAACAAGCCAACAAGGTAGTACGAAAAAAATTTTACACAAAGGTACAATTCCTATCAACTATACATAGGTATACCTTTATACAACATAATTATTCGCACAACAATGTTATATTGTCGCGAATTATTTAAAAGTTTTTGTCGTTACGTAACTCGTATACATGTAGATAAATAAACTATAAATACACAGGCTGCAACAAACGTATATAGGTAACCAATAATATATATATATATATATATATATATATATATATATATATATATATATATATATATATATATATATATATATATATATATATATATATATATATATATATATATATATATATATATATATATATATATATATATATATATATATATATATATATATATATATATATATATATATATATATATATATATATATATATATATATATATATATATATATATATATATATATATATATATATATATATATATATATATATATATATATATATATATATATATATATATATATATATATATATATATATATATATATATATATATATATATATATATATATATATATATATATATATATATATATATATATATATATATATATATATATATATATATATATATATATATATATATATATATATATATATATATATATATATATATATATATATATATATATATATGCATATATAAGATTGCATATGTAGATAGAAAATAGAAAAAAATATGCTCATTGACAAACTTTAAAAAAATTCCAAGCCATGTTAAGATATTGCAGTCGTTATGCGGTATAATCATTACGATTATGATTTGACAATTTTTTTAATCTAAATTAATTAGTATATTTATCGTATGTGAACAACCCATACAACATTGGGATTTGCACACTGATTCATATCGATAGGGTGATAAAAATATCGATATAATTATAATACACTATACACCATTTTAAATCCGATAATATCAAATGACCGCGAATTATACCCTTGATCTTGTTTTTTTCTTCTACCTCTCTCTCTCTCTCTCTCCTTCTCTTTCCTTCGGACTGAATAATAAAAACACCTTACCAAAACTAACTAATAATTTGACATTGAAGTATGTAATACATAGAATATCCAATTAATGCATTTACAAAGCTGATGAAAATATTAAATTTGTTAGCGAATCGCGGATGTATGTGGAAAAGAAAAAGTTACGACTATTAATTTTAGGGTTGAAAGTATAAGCTTTAGAATTTGAATAATACATTTTCAACTGGACAAGATATTGTGTGACTGCAGATTTACCAATTTTTTCTAATATCGCGATTATCTCCGTTTTTCACAATTTTTTTTTATTTCTTTTTTCACGATCATGATCTAATAGACTTTCAACCTTTCAATTATTTTACTTATACATAAATATATAAAAATATATCACCAGAGGTAAATAATTTGCAATTATTATTTATAAAAAAAAATAAATAAATTTTCTCTGACCAAAGTCAACCTAACCTTTTAAAAAATTCCATCTCTTTTTGATCAATTACAGCAGCGAAGAATTATTTATGAATAAAATTTTGGTTTTTATTGGTATAATTAGCAGTATCATTATACAGAGCTTTATTGATTCCCATGTCAACATGCAGTTATACGCATATACACATATCGGAGATACTTATACCCAAGAAAATATTATCGTGAAATTTCTTATGGCATCTTTTATTTATAATGAATTTTCCAAGATATTAAGATAATTTTGTGTGTGTACCTACTATAAAGAATTTTCTCCATGTTATACATATAGTATTTTTACAATTGATATTTTTCATTATGTTCAATGGTAAAATAACTCCATCATAAATGCAAATTCTCCCATGTTCTTCAGCTAGATTTAACCAACATGATAATTTTTCTTACATCTACTTTGTGAATTTAACATTGTTGATTAAATTATTCTCCTATAATTCTTTCCTCCGTGATGTATATTGAAAACATTTTATTGGCTCTTTCCCATACTGCGAAACGTTATCAGGTCTGGGCTTGAGCTATTGGTGGCTTCAACAACATCAGCGATAACACGTTATTAACAAAACCATTATATTTCCAAGACAAATTCATTCGTAAACTCCGCCACCGCCCGCGCGTCCGGACTCTTCAAACGTGGCTATCTACTCGTGACGAAAGTTATACGGTTAATTTATACATAAGTACATTACATATACCTACATATAGTGCCGCAAGTATCTCCGCAGCCGATTGTTCAAACCTTGGATCTTTTTCCGCACGTTTTTCCTGATGAACGTGCGGCCAGGGTCGCGAAACAAAAACCTACGTTGCGATAGATTTGGTGGTGGGGTCAGCCAACCCCCGATACGCGGTTTTAAGCCTTTAACGATACGATATATATTGGAGTTTCCAAAGTACTTGGGACCCAGTTGCACTACAGATCTCGATTAGAGGATTTGAATAATTTAAGAACCTCTTCTCTCTTCACACACATTGATCAACATATTCGAAATATTAATACGATTTGGAATATTTCGAGCCGTCAAAACGTCGTCTGTTTTAAAAATTGAAAGGTCGCGAACGCGGACGGGAGAACGACGTGCGAAACGACGGAAGTCGTAATAATTTCATAGAGGACAAAGGGGGTAGATAACTGAAATCGAGAAAATGATTCGCAGGCATATCAACGCTAACGGCGAGGTGTACAGAGTGAGTTTTACGAAGACGATGAACGATATTTATTCATTATAGTTCATAAATTTTAATCGAATTCCAAAAATATTGTTCACACTAATTTTAAGGGTTGTCATAAGCTTTTTTGACTAGAAAAAAAAAGCACATCCGCAACGCAGATGTATATCGGATTATTGGTTCATTTAATAACATATTTTTTAACATAAATTCTATTTTCATGCTTGTAAAGCTGCTATATACTATCGGTTGTACTTCAGTAACTGTTCTTCGATAAAAATGTCTTATCAATGCTTAGAACCATGATAAATATTTTTGGCTTTAATTACCATATAACACGCCGACACAAAAATTAATGTAAAAAACGTGTGTGCCCCTCATTTAACTTCAACTGTTTAAACACACATACCTCTTCAACTAGTAATTGTTTTTTTTTTTTTGGAATGATTTAGCACCGAAAATTAACACCTGTGTGTATATGTATTAAAAATAGCATTTTCGAACTGTATAATATTGAGTATTGATGAGTATAATATTGAGTATTGAGTATTGATACTGTATGTATTGATATTGAGTATCAGATGGTCCATAAAAATGGGAAGAAAATATTAGAAATAAAATACAGTTTAACGAGAAGCAAATAATATCGTATAATAATCAAAATTTCTGTTATCCAATAATTTTTATCTTGTTTACTTTTTACTTATCGAATCTAAGAATTGGGTCTGCTTGAATGCGGATCATTCTATCGTTTGTCTATACGTATCCGTATTTGTTGACTAATCAAAGGGTCAATGGCGTTATCAACTAAGTCTATCAACTGCATTGGTTCTGCACTAGATAATTCTAACTGGTGGAAGCCTATTCTCGAGTTTATTTCAGTAAATATATATGGGTACTTAAAAAATGTAACAATAATTCATAAGCCTATATAATTCAAAGATTATACATGTATAACGGTTCTTGATATCCATGCATGTAGGTACATACTTTTATATTAAATCTATATCGTCTATTATATAGTTCTATATAACCTACGGTTAGAAAGTTACCACCAGAGTATAACCTACCCGCTTTTTACACGATGTTCAATTCATGGTTTTTTTTCTACTTATATCAAATGTCTGAACTGTACCTGCAGCCTCTAACACGGAATTATTTTAGTATTAAATAAATGTACTAATTTATAGTAGAGATCAAATTTCTATTTCGTATGTCCTATATCTTTATCATAGAATAATATTTTTCTTATTCAATAAAGGCGTAAATAAGTTACTGAGAAGATTTCTGCTCCTTAAGAAAAAACTAAAAACAAATTTTCTTGCACACAATCAACCAGCCGAAAATTAACACGTATAGTTCATAGGCATAGCACCATGCCTTATATTATTTGATGATTACGGATCGCAGAAAATGGGCTTTTCAAAGACTATACACCCGTTGGCCTTCTAGCCCGAATCTAACAGTTGCTCGACACGTGGCCGACAGTCGGTCGTGATGCTGTTACTTGGAACACCCATATTACTGTCGCAGATAACGCGGCAATTAATTTCTTGTATATATAATAGATATACTCCAGTTAGAAAAATTTACATTTAGATTTGAAGCTCGATAAAGATAGACGTGTGGACGATTATAATATCAGTAAGTTCGAAACTTGGATACATTGCGTATTAAAAAAAATTCTATGTATGCAGTTTCTCATCTTATTTCTGATAAATGAAGTTTAAAATTTCACACATCGCTGTCTGGAGTGACTCAAACTGCTGCGCAGTGTAGCCGTTGAATTTTCATGAGAGAGAGAAATTTCGATAGATCTTATTTATCTTTAAGAATTTTTCTGAATTTTGGTTTAAAGATTATATATTGCCATTACAGCACGAACTTTGGTACTTATTATATAATATATATCATTACCCCAATTTCTAGATTGGTAGATTAGTTCAAGATAATATAATATCTCTTATCTTGATCATCGAAGTCAACGATGAAAAAAACACTCATTCACTAATTCAAGTGTGTATACGTGTTATTAGTCATATACCTAATTTGATATCAAATGTACGCAATGGAAAATTTCGATAACTTTTTTTACATTCCGTAACAGAAGATCTCTTCCATATATTTGTGGATGAACGATCTGAATGCAGGAATGAAAATAATAAAAATCGACTTATGTACGTAATTGCAGAACGCGGAATTCTTCGTAAAGGTAAAGAAAGTTACTTTCTTTAAACTTTCCCGTCATTTCTTACTCAACAGTCAAGAGAGTAAAAGAAGGAACCGATCTCGGTCTACCTCCATCCTAAGAGTCAGTTTTCTTCGAATAACCTTCTGATCCGAGCGTCGTCCGTTTTGGAGTAATTGATTGTAATCTGATCGAACGTGTCATCAAAGATTGGATCAGTGGCGCATAAATAATATATATATCAGTTAGCGTTCTAATAATCTGATTAGATTATTTAGCTTTTCATTGTTTACTAACCCGCAAAATATTCGTGCAGATATCACATACTGCCAGAATTTTGATTAATCGGATGGCTTCTGAGGATATGATGTAATGATATCGTGATTGATATTCGTCTCTTAAAGATATTCCATATTAGTTTAAAACTGAGTTATATAAAGTGGGTCGAATTTTGTCAGTAAATTGTTTTGACATATTTTCTGTCCACCTCGTTGTGATTAAGCCGAATAATAATTTAAACTAAACAATACAACTATGGGAATTTACGCTCGTCCTGCAGTATCGGGGAATCTCAATTATCCAATACGTAATCAGGTGTGAAATCACATAAATTATATTATATCCGCACTTTGAGACAAGTGAGAGTTATTTACAGGATGACGACAGACCGGGAAAAGCGGGAAAAGTCAGGAAATTGCGTCAACCCGTAGGAAACATGCGCGTTTATTTTTTCTTTTTGGTATTTTTTTAAATATGTGGTACTTTCGAAATTCGGCGATGAACGCAAATTTGGTCAAGCTTCGAAAATAATCGTATAAGAAACAGGGTAATAGATACTAACACCCCTCTTCTCCTCCCAGCACGCAAAGCCACCATGACTTCGCTCAACTTAATTTTGATTCTGTCGAAAGTGATCAGGAAATATCAAATTTTTGTCCAGTAAAAGTCAGGGAATTTTGTTACAGTTGAATTGTTGCCACCCTGTTAATTAGCTGCCACCTCGTTTAAGCCGATCATAAAATCAATCGAACAAATAAGACCCGTATATTGAAATTGTTATGAGAAATTGTATCAAGGTTGAGTCGACATTATCAATATTATTTTATCAATGACAATTAAAATAATGTAATACAATATAAAATCTATTAGCGATTATCAATTCGTAGATTATCTTACATTTCTGTGGGTGTGCACGTCCAGTGGTTACCTTTATCTTCAACAGTTGTATAATCAGTAATATTACAATGAGACGAAAAGCATTAGTACTGTACCGAATTAAATTTACAGTATCAACCCAAAAAAACAAGAGTCATGATTCTGGATCACTGTTTTAACCAAAGAAATTGATAAATTTCGTCAATTTATTTGTCTTATTTAAAATCTTATAAAATATCTGATATTTATTATAAAAAAATTTACCTAAATCCAAGTATTTGTTTGCTTTATTGTTTTTTTGTTTTTTTTTTTTGTTTGTTTTACAGACTTGTGCCAACGTCTCGGCTCAAGCGCATCATGTATCTCGAGCAAAGCGTGGTCAAGCGGTTGGATCGGTCCGTGGTTTTCGAGGATGTACCGTATGGTTGACTGGTTTTTCAGGGGCTGGTAAAACATCGATAGCATTCCAAGTAGAAGCTCTTCTAGTATCCCATGGAATACCAGCGTACGGTCTTGACGGAGACAACGTGCGTACGGGTTTGAATAAAAACCTTGGTTTCAGCAAAGATGATCGTGAAGAAAATATACGGCGAGTTGCCGAGGTGGCAAAACTCTTTGCCGATAGCGGGGTAATTAGTTTGTGTAGTTTCGTATCGCCTTTTGAAGAGGACCGGCAAATGGCCAGGCAAATTCACAAAGATTCCGATTTACCATTTTTCGAAATTTTCATCGACACACCTTTTAACGTATGCGAGGCACGAGACGTCAAAGGTTTATACAAAAGGGCCAGACAAGGTGACATCAAGGGATTCACCGGGATAGATCAGACATATGAAAAACCGACCAATCCCGACCTGGTTGTTACTACTGAAAATATTACGATAGAACAATCCACGGCTATGGTTGTAGAGTTTTTAGAAAAGCAAGGAATCATTCCAAACCTTCCTAAACCCGGGCAGGGTGTGCGGGAATTATTCGTACCGGAAGCTAGAATTGCCACCGCTAAAGCGGAAGCGGAAACATTGCAGAGCATCAATATCACCGAACTCGACCTCCAATGGGTTCAAGTTTTAGCTGAAGGATGGGCAGCTCCGTTAACGGGTTTCATGAGGGAACATCAGTTTCTCCAAGTGAGTGAACGAAACTTTTTTTTGAGTATTATAGAAAGTTCTTACTCGTTACACAAAAAATTTACCCATATAACAAAACCAAAATGATTATACATATAACGATGTAACGTTTTATAATTTTTAAATTTCAGGCACAACATTTCAATTTTCTTGTAGAAGAGGGTTCGGAAATAAACCAATCAATACCAATTGTATTACCAGTAAATACGTCCGACAAGGATCGTCTTGAGGGAATATCGGCACTTGCTTTAAAATACGAGGGTAAAAGTGTAGCGATTTTACGTAAACCTGAGTTTTATTATCACCGAAAGGAGGAGAGGTGCAGCAGACAGTTTGGAACAAATAATCGGGATCATCCGTACATTAAAATGATATATGAATCCGGAGACTGGCTTGTAGGAGGCGACATCGAAGTATTGGAAAGAATAAAGTGGAACGATGGTCTTGATGAGTATAGACTAACACCAAACGAAATTAGAATAAAGTGCAAAGAGATGGGTGCTGACGCGGTATTTGCATTCCAATTACGAAATCCCATACACAATGGACACGCGCTTCTTATGCAGGTGAGTTAAGTTTAACGGGTGTTTACACAATTTTTTACAGTCAGTTGTATGAAATATTCGAATATTTTATTTTTCCGAATTTTTACAGGATACGAAAAGACGACTTTTGGAAGAAAAGGGATTTAAGAACCCAGTTTTGTTACTTCATCCTCTTGGAGGCTGGACTAAGGACGACGATGTACCATTACCCGTAAGAATGCAACAGCACAAAGCTGTTCTAGACGAGGGTGTCTTAGATCCCAATGCTACATTATTGGCGATTTTCCCAAGTCCGATGATGTATGCGGGACCAACGGAGGCAAGTTCAGTTTTATTCAATGTTCTGTATTAAATTTTTTTTTATTATATTTCTTATTTATTTATTTTTGTTAAATTTTTTTTTTAATAGGTACAATGGCATGCCAAGTCCAGAATGACTACGGGAGCCAATTTTTATATAGTAGGTAGAGATCCGGCTGGTATGCCGCATCCTGATAAGTCTGCAACACCAGATGGTAATTTATACGATGCCACACATGGGTCTCGTGTTCTTTCAATGGCACCAGGACTACAAAGTCTCGAAATCATTCCATTCAGAGTTGCTGCATATGATACCGTGAACAAGAAGATGGCATTCTTTGATCCTAGTCGCAAGCAAGACTTTGATTTTATTTCGGGAACAAGAATGCGAGGTAATTCAATAATTTTACGAATATATTATCGAAATTTACGTATAACAATTGAATGTATAGTAAAATTTTGTAATCCATTTTTTTTTTTTTTTTGTATTTTTTTTTTGTTACATGAAAATTGAAACCGTTCTACTCTGTGTCTGATGTGTTAAAGATCATTGTTTTTTATCCAGGTTTAGCTAGATCTGGTGAAAATCCACCAGATGGTTTTATGGCCCCATCAGCATGGAAGATCCTTGCAGATTACTATCAAAGTCTAGCTAAGAAATGATTATATATTATATATTTATGTATATATATATATGTTTTTTTATTATTGGACGGCAAACGTTGGGAAGAAAAAAATTATGACTTACCTATACATATAAGAAGAAACTGCATGTGTTACTTACTTGTTATCAGCCCTCCACACTAACGTCGTGCTCGATTTTTAGCATAATCAATTTCATATTATCGGGCTGTATTTTTTATTATTGTATTTTACAATCCAAGACCATTCCTTAATTTGCTACATGTATGTATTTTATTTTTGCAAGCTTTATATATATATATATATGTCTGTGTACATTTAGTAACAATTTGTTTTTTTCCGAGGGTATAATCGTATTTTATTTTTTCAATTATACATAATATAAAGATTATTAATTGATAGTTATATTTTATATAATATATATATATATATTTTATGAACGTATACACTATATTATATAGTTTATATGTATATCAGTCGGGTATTTAGTATATTTACCATAATTAGGTAGTCAATACTTAATTCCACGCCGTGCACAGAGATTGAATTAAATGTGTTTCGCAATCAAGTATTATAAATGGGAATGCTAATTATTATTATTGTTTTTTGTTTCTTTTTTGTAATATATTACAGATGGATATTGTATATTATTTATTATTACATATGCCAGAACCTGACATAAATTGTACATATATCACTGATTTTATTCAAAATATATTAATATCTAAGACACGTTAAAATTACTTTTGCTGTACTATAACTACCTAATAATTCTACTACACGTAGTTTTATTTTTATATTATGCTTTCCTATAGATCACCTTCAGTTTTACATATTATTTTTCAACTCAGATTCTAAAATTCTAATTCATCTTTTATGATATGTATTGGAAGAAAATACGTGATACACTTTGATATTTTAAAATATTTTATTTTTACAGAATAAGATGTTGCGGTACAATTTAAATATTGATTATATTTGATGATGGCAATCGAACAATTAAAAAACAGAGAAAAAGAATTTGGAAAAAACATAAATTGTTTAATTTTTTTTCTACAATTTATTATGAGAGATATTGATTTTTGACAAATTTAAATCAATTCAATAATAGTACCTAATTGGTATTTGATTATTGCGATCGAAAACGTATCTGTTATTGTTACTCATTAAATTTATGTCTGGCATGATGAGCTTATTACATTGCTTCAAAGTTACGAAATAATGTAATCAATGTAACATATAATTACGAACATAGATACTACTTACTATGATTAACTTGTTATACAAAATAATGAAATATAAATTACATTAAATATCCTTCGAAATTTCAGATTGACAAAGTATCATAACTTCCTTAATTAATATCTTTATACCAATCGCTATTATATTCATATAATATATAGGTGTGTGCTTCACCTATGATATAACTACCATTCACTATTTCAAAATTTTGCAACATTTTTTTTCTTTCCAGTGAGATAAATAAATCAATTATACTTTTAGTTGATTACGTGGTTTTTCATATCTTAACAAATTACTACTTTTATGTTATTAAATTCTTTAAGTTATTCTTATTTACAAAGAAAAAGGCAACTTTGCATAGCTCACAATTATTCGAAATGTTTTCGAGTGAATATTACTCAACTTAATGATTTTTGCCCGAAATTTTCAATCTATTTTTATTAACTACAATGAAGAGAGCAGGGATATGAATAACACTATGCGAACATTTTTTTTTTTCAAAAATCAAAGTACATATATGCTGATACATTTCCATTAGTATTTGACTATTATTATTATACCTTATAAATATATTAAAACATTGGTAATATTTAACTTCAAACTAATTATCAATAAAATCGTATATCATATCCCTACTCCTGTTTCTTATTCATAAATACATATTCTGAAATTGAAAGTCAGATTCGCTTGTAAAAGAACGTGGAAAAAAATTATTGCAGTTCTTAAATAAAATACACATGCTGTCTTGGCATCGAATTAAACTGTATGGATATTTTGCTAAACCATTAAGACGCATAATGTAAGATTGTAAGTTTGATACAAGCATTGATATTTCAAAATGCAATGAAATTAATTCTAATTAAAACAAAAAAAAAAAATTATTTGCAACAATGAAACGTATAAGTGTATTTCTAATGTATGTTTTACACCAGATCTATCTAACAGGTGTTATTACTGATTAAGTATTGTACATAATAGAAGCTGTAGCAAGATTTACTTCAGAATTAGCATCTGTTAAATCTGGCAAAGACAGCATTACAGGAATAACTTGTATTTTTCCAGAATCATCTTGCTGTTGTAAATGTACAACAGTTCCAGATTGCAGAATTTGATTGGTCATTTCATCAGTTATTATCTCTGTTGTCTCCAGGTTGTCTGCCGTCACTTCTTCTGTGTAGACAGTCGTGTCTTCCATATTCATTATAACTTCTGCCGCTTCAGAAGCTTCTCTAGAGGTTTCGTATTCCTGTAATTTATAAAAATAAACACGAATATTAATAATAAGAATTTGAATTACCCAACTTTTACATACACGATCGTAAAATTTCATGCCGTTAGCTTACCTGATCATAAGTCTGTTCGTAATCTCCTTCTATACTTTCTGCCTCAAATTTGGCTATTTCTTCATCTTCGTATTGATCCTCAATTTGTTCCTCATACTGATCTTCATTATCATATTGGGCTTGAACTTCGTCATATTCTTCTTGTTCTAATTCTTGTTCAGAACCAGAAGTAACATCAGGTTGTTGTATTTTTGGTTGTTTAGTATTTCTGCCGGTGACTATTCTCTTGAATCCAGATCCTCCAAGACTTTCGTGTCTTCTTTCATGCTTGTTTTTATCACCAAGGTATTTGAATCGTTGTCTGCAGACACTGCAAGCGTAAGGTCGTTCGTTTGTGTGTGTTCTCTCATGACAAACAAGAGCACTGACTTGCTTACATCTCCACGGACAATATCTGCATTGTAAAGGCCGTTCGTCACTGTGTCTATTCTGGTGATGTTTAATCAATTGAATTTTTGTTTTTAAATTAAAACCGCATATTTCACAGGTGTAAGGTCTATCCTCAGAATGTGATATCATGTGTGTTTTCAATCTAAGCTGATTAACAAATCTCTTTGGACAATGCGGACAGGGCAAAGTTCCTTCCAGTCTATTATGCACCACCATCATATGGTGTCTCAGTCTTACCTCAGAGGTAAATACTTGGTCACATTCCCCGCATTTCATTGGGTCCTTTTCAACGTGTGTATTTTTAATATGAGTTCGTAAAATCATTTCTGTTTTGAATGTTTTTTCGCAATGGTAGCAAGTCACTCGTTTCTTTTCTTGAGGTGTGTCCGGATCTGGTTTTACCTCACCAGGAAGAGCTTCATTGTGTATATGCGACATATGCCATTCCAAAGATCTTGGGGATATCATTGACCTGTTGCAGATGTGGCATGTGTACTGTCTTCCATCCTTGTGAACTCTGTTCCTATGAATTACTAGCATAGAATGATTCGGAAACTTTTCACCGCAGACTTGGCACGAACATTCCTTCAAGCCTCGGCTATCAGTTTTTTCGTGTACTCTCATATGTAGTCTTAGGCCATCTCTTCGATTAAATCCGACGCCGCAAATGTCACATCTATATTGTCTTTGGTCTTCATGAATTCTTACGTGTTGTTTAAGCGTCGAACTATTTTTGAACATTTTGTCACAGTGTGGACATTGTATTGTATAAGCCTTGTGGGTATGCATATGCTTGGAGAGACTATAAAATGGTACCATTTTATGGCAAACCATGCATTCTCTCTTGTTACCAACCGGTTGATGTTTGCGGATTCTGTGGTGCCGTAAGCTTGCTGGATTCTTGAAATCCGCACCACAATCTTCGCATAAATAAGCTCTCAACGTTGTGTGTACAGATTTCAAATGAAAGCTCAATTTTTGTTTGAATGCAAATTTTTTGGGGCATTTTGGACATTGAAAAACCTTCTCCCAGCTCATGTGCTGTGTTTTAATATGTTGATCCAGTGTTCCTTGGTGTTTGAACTTTTCTCCGCAGTAATCGCATAATTGGCCATACATATTATCGCAATGTTTCTGTTCATGTTGTCGTTTTTTGCCTTTAGAGTCTAACATCAGGTCGCAATATTTACATATTAATTTTTGCATGCATGTGATGTTATGGTTTTTCTTTGCTTTGTTAGTAGGAAATTCTGTTAGACAGTCTTCACAATAATGCATTATTTTGTAATCGTGTGTCTTCAAGTGTTCTTCCAATACATCTATGGTAGGAAATGTTTGCGGGCAATAATCACATTCCAAGTAATCTTCGATAGATATAGATTCTTCCATAAATATATCTTCTAGTGATTCTGAAAGGCTTTCTTTTAATACAGCATTATTTCTATCTTCGTAAAGTGAAATAATATCTTCATCTTTTAATCTATTTATTACAATCTTTCTCTGTTTCAAATATTCTTGAAACTCTTCCAAGTTTTTGTCCTTTTCTCCCAAAATTCTTTCCAATTTCTCTTGATTTCCCTCCGTGCTTGAGTCGTCCAATTCTTTCTGTAAAGACTCTCGCTTCTGCTTAGCCTCTTCCCATTTTTGTTTAAGCCTTGCTAATCGAGCTAAATATTCTTCCGATCTTGCATGCGTTTTTTCTTTGGTCGATTGTTGGTCAATAGATTCTTCATCTTCTTCTTTGAACTCTTCGTCGATTTTAATTTCTTCACATGGCTCAAGCATTTCTGGACTGTCTTCTTTTCTTTTGGCTGTATCATTCTCTCCTGCCGTCCCTTGCTGAGAGTATCGTCTCTGATAACTAGAAATTCCATCTGTTTTTGTTAGCTTCAACGATCCCTCCTCATTACTCATTGCAGTAGATAAACCAATCATATTACCACCCAACACCTGTTCTCTCCTTCGTTTATACTCTTCAATTTGTTCTTCTATTATCTGTTCTCTTATATCAGGTTTCTTATACTTATCTGAGAACAAATCTTTCTCTTTCATTTTCAACGCCTCATATTTTTTCAGCATTCTATCAACAGGTTTCATATCAATCGCAGCATGTGCGAGATTAGAGTCCTCGGCCTTCTCCCCAGGTTTGTCCATCTTTTTAACTTTTACCAAAAGCAATTCATTTGGTTTGGACCCCTTAACTGTAACATACATAATCCCGTCTTCACCCTTAGTGCCAATGCTAATAGGATGATCCATACTCAATTTCTGCACTATTTTATCTCCACTATTGGAATTATTAGAGTCTGCCGAATGACTTGTTTCTAAAGAGTCTAAGACTGGTTTTGGTTTAAGTGGCATAGACAGTCTTCTCTTCAAGATATTCGGCTGCTTCTTATTATCAGCCGCATCATCTACTGTTTCTGTTTTAATTATATCTTTTATTTCTATAGGTAAATTTTCCTTGCTTTCTCCCGCCTCGTATTTAATATATGCTTTCTTAGCCGAATCATACTGATAAACCGCGGGACTTGTCGAGAAGTCTACCTCCTCATTTTTGGACATGATACGAGCTTTTTTAGCCTTTTGTAAGCCAAGTTCGTCAAGTTCATCATTAGATTCTACATAATCAGAGCTATCAGGATTGTTCGGTGGATCTTCTGGGTCAAATTCCTCGATTGAATCGTTGTCATCGTTACGATTAGCGTCAGTAACATCTTCGAACATATCGGTCATGCATTCTCCATCAGAAACAGACAAGGGTTCTTCTTTGAGTTTTATTGCAGCTGATTTAGAAGCAGTAGAATCAACTTGCAGCGGAAATAGAGAAGAACTTTTTGAGGTTTCCTCAGACTTTTGTGAACTCACAGATAAATTTGATTTTTTTTTAGCATAAGTATGTACGTCTTTCTCAATCTTTACTTTAGGATTGTTCCAGGCAACATTTTGATTCGCTTCATCAGACTGTGATTCTTTAACAGCAGCGTCGTTAGCAGATGGTTCGCTAAGTGCTGTATATATAGATTTAAGTTTAAATTCAGCTTTTTTTATTTGCATAAAAAATTTATAACTCATTTTCAAATCGCATATACAATCCATACACATTTGAGTAGATAAACTTTCTTGCTGATTTATTTCCTCCAAATGTTTCATCTGTTGATTTAATCGCATTTGAATACCCTTGTCGCTGAATATATCTACTAACGGTAGCTTTAGACCTGCGCATGTCCGACAATACTTTTTTAACTGATTTTTCGCCTCGTCCAAAGACCGTTTACCAATACCACGAGTTTGAGAATTCATTTTTCTTAACTCTGCTAATCCTTTGACTAAGTTTTGCTCCGAGCTTTGCAGCTTTACTCGAGGAGTTACTTTTTTTAGTTGAGATAAATTTGTTATTTGAGAAAAAGATTCTTCCTTAGAAGTAGGAGATGATAATGATTTTGAAAGGGAAATAGCGACGTCGCCCTCGCCTTCAACCTCAATTTCAACCCCGCTCTCGCCCTCACCCTCGACCTCATCTCCATCATCCTGAATAATAATTATTGTTCCGTCCTCGATGCTAGATAATTCTTGTATTCCTTTTCCATCGATAAGATCTATATAGTCATGGTCGTTGACAGTGTCGTTAGTATTGACTTTAGATGTTTGGTCAAATTTAATTTTTGATTCATCTAAACTTTGTAAATGGTCAGTAGATCCCTCCGGTAAAATGTTACCAGAAGGGTCATCATCTTCGTAGGTAAAGTATATCATACCTCCCTCTGAGCTACTCATTTTATTTCTGGGTCGAGGTTAGGTCTCGTCAAACATAGCCATAGCACATTAATTCTGATAAGAATAGCACTCTGTATGTTATAATGTAAGAAACTATCGTCCATAGATATTTTGTTCACTTTCTAACAGATCATTTCGAAGAAATATTTACGTTTTATACACTTTTTCAATATTTTGCCACCGTTAACTTTTCACTGTCGCTATCCAGATGGCGCGTGCCAAGATGGCGCCCGCGTCGTTCCCTATTTTAAATCATTACGGCTTTCTATGCTACTGAAATTCATGACTTATCTCACAGTTCCTTTCTCAAGCTTTATATCTTTCACCGTTATTACTTCGATGGTATTCAACGGAATTATATTTAAATATAATCCGGATGTATGCCGTTTTCGAAAATTATCGATTACAATTACTCGAATGACGGGTATTTTCCGTTCAATGATCCATTGCAATACGTTTTCCCAGGCTAAAAATACGTACGGAAGTTGTACGTGCGAAGGTATACACACATACATAGGTATATCCACATATACCTAATACTGAATAAGAATCAATCCAGAAATACTCGAATGCGATGTTTCATTATTCTTTATATTAACATTCAGCAATTGCATAACGCAGTTTGTTACACGAATTATTGTGTATTCGCATAAACAATGAATCGTCCACAACAATATTTCTAGAACAAATAAGTAGATAAGAAGGCATGTGTAATTTACACGCAGTAGTAGATATCGCCTTACAATTATATAACCGCGTATCTATCTATGTATGTGCATGTTTCGAAATGTAATCATTTGCATAGGTAAAAATTAAGTAAGAAATAAAGTAATGGAATCATGATTGCAATATATGTATGGAAGCTTATTCTATCGTTGCTTCAGTGAAATATTAATATTCTTTTATCCGGCTTAAGCCTGGTCCCCAATGCAATACAGTGCGGCGCAGTCGCGTAGACACAGTAGTCACAGCACACACCAAAGAAAATTCATGTGTGTGTTCACCAGTGTCAGCCTTAAGCCATACGACGCGTATGTCACGGAATATGCCAACGAATAAAAAAATAACAGCGAAAAATCTGTAGATAAACCTATAGTAATGACTTGCTACAATGCGATTATGACGAAAAAGTAACACCATGCGTAGAATTTTGGGTTTTATTATACAAACACGTACAATATATTGAAGTCTATCTATATGTATACATATAAGTAACAAATTATGGCTAAAATAAATAGTATTCGAAATACGGAATGAGATGATATGTATGCGTGTGTTACACATGAAAGATCTCCCCGACGATTTATTTATGTTGTTATGAATAATTATGACACATATCACACATTCTATGTGCATGAACAGTAATTTTTAATCGACACGCTTCCCCTTCCTGCCGCTACTTCCTCATCTACTGTATCGGCCAAGGGTCTACCCCGTGTTTCTGGTAGAGCAAGAGACAATATGCCAGCGATTAATGCGGCAATGCCACACAGCGTGCTTGGCGCCCACCACGCTTCTACGCCCAAAAGATCGACGACGTACGGGGCCGCAATGCTGCCAACGTGGGCCATAGTTGAGCTCGTGCCCACGGCGCTGTTTCGAGATATCTGCGCATGTCAATATTTGAATTCATTTGAATATGAAAAAGATAACGCAAAACGGAATCCAACATATTATGCAATTAAAGATTACACTAAAGTCGAATTCGTAGGTACTTATAACTAATTAATGTGCATCTCATTATACTTGTTATACTATTATTAAGATTTTATTCACTTAGGTACGAAATATTGAGAATCTACGTACCGTAGGGAATAATTCTGAAGTGTGCAAAATAATTACACTAAAGACGGCAGCTATTGCCAATCTACCCGTTAATGCAACTCCCGTAATAACAGCTGTTTTTGCTTGAGGAATCAATAAAATACTGAGCAATCCGACCCCGGATATGGAGAACAACAGAGCCGTGACTGGACGACGTCCCATTATCGCTAAAAGTGGTAATGGCAATAGATAGGCCGGTATTTCACTAGCTCCAGTCAGAAATACATACAGGTATCGGTTGGCGGAGAAGTTGTCAACGTTTAACGCTAGAATTTCAAAATCATTCTGATTATCCTCCATACTTGAATAGTGCGAGAGAATTTACAATTTTTAATTGTCTTACCAATGGCGTAGTAAGACAGAGATGTAGCAGCCCACGCAAAATATGCAATGACTATTCTTTTTCTAAGTTCAATGTGGGAAAATAACTCAAGCAAATTCTTCCATTTTTCTTGGAACTTCACTTTTCCATTTGCAAGTTTATTCGCTTCTGGAACTTTATCCTCCATGTACTCTTTCCCGTTCATTTGATTAACTGTCAAAACAAGATTGTCATTGACCGCGTAATCGGATCCGTATGAACGTTCGATAATTGCTCGCGCTTCTTTTCGTCGATTTTGAGACATCAGCCATCTTGGAGATTCCGGCATGAACCTTGAACGATAAAGTATGACACCTAATTATGATTATCTAAAAATTGATTACAATTTATGGATATTCTAATCCATAATAAAATTGTAAAATTTTGATGATTATTGACATAGAATATTAATTATTATTACCAGCAATGTACGAGCAGGATAATCGCTGGTATGGTGATGGCTAACTGAAGAAGTTGCCAATCTTTTGTCAAGTAGGCAATTCCCGGAAGAATCATCATGCCCAATGGGTAGCCCATACTGTAGACAATGCCCATCCAAGCTCTGTGCTTAGGACCAGCCACCTCTGTCACTAATTTCACATAAATTATCGACTTTTTGTTCTAAAATCTTGGGAGACCTATCGAACGAATGAATTATACCTGCATCGAATGGCAAATATATTGATGTTATGATATGCCCTTTATTCGATAATCAGAGACCGATTTTAACGTAAATTTGAGATAAGATATTTATTTTGAAAGCAAACACTCACGGATTGTGAAAGAGGAATGATAAATTGCTGAATTACTGACTCCAATCAGTCCTCGTAGTATCATGAAAAGCCAATACCAAGGAGCTATGGCGCTAACAGGACCGCATATGATCAGTAAAAGCGCGCCGGAGATATAGCTGACCCGTCTTCCAAATTTATCGGCGATAATGCCGAAAATACTTGCGCCTATAAATTTTCCTAATGATAATGCCATCTGTACGCTACTTCGGAGTGCTATTCTGTCACATACAAGATCCCACTGCAATTTTAGAACGAAATAGAAACCTTGATGGTGTTTATTAAATACATTAACATGAAGCTGTGCAAATTGTGAAAAGATAAAAATTGACGGTTGAAGATTAATGGTAAATCCTTGCCCCACCTCAACGACGATTGACGACGATCCATCAATGTCGTTGGCGTAACTCATTTCCGTGCAACTTTCTGTTCCTGGCTTTCTCATCGCGCTTACGTTCTCGAGGGCATTTTCGAAGCCCAGGCTAGCTAGATAAGAATAATCGTAAGAATATCGCGTGCAAGATGATGCTGATGAGATATTTCTTATTTGTGAATCTGTCCAGTTAGCTGCAGTTAATTCTGGTACTGCGCACCAATGGGTAGGTATCTGTGGATATACATAAAGTGTTGGAATTTTAAGTATCACAACAAACTTTGTTACTCGTTAATCATTTCCGTGCATGCTTCAGTCACTAAACGCGTACACTTCACATCATCCTTCCTAGTTCGCTTATTGCGACGACTGTACCTCGGCTAAAAAAACGTATGATGTTGCGTGGAGTCCGTTTAACAACGTGGGTGTTGCGGTGAGAAAAAAAACCAGCCATAGCAACTTGGACCCCTCGCCGAGTTTGTCAAGCGCAGTTTCCAGTTCATCTTTTTGGCCCAATTCTTTCACTGCTCTTTCTTCTTCGGCCATTATGTGTGTCTATAAATGTTTTAGAGAAAAGATTATATAACACAAAAATTCTTTTCACGTTAAAGTTTGGAATAATTGATTATCGACGCAGTCAGCTCACAAAACACTTGACATTTAAACGTAGCTACTTTACGTGTAGCGAAGTACAAAGTCCTCAAATGCCAAAAATACCTACCGTAAACTAACTGACGTCATAAGAAGGTATTCAGATAGTCATATGATAGCTTCGGTATGTTAATATCAGATCTACATATTTGGGAACCAGGTTTCCACAAACCTGGCATAGATAATAGGGAAAGGGACTGGGATTCTCCTAGGGCGTGCTAACTACTTTACCGCACAGCTCTCTGGCATTTATAATACATATTCAAAAGTAGACTCCTTGGAACCGGAATGCTAGGCTGGGTCTAGGAATATTTAGAGTTAAGATTTCTATTTTGGAGTAAGGTATAGAGTGATGGTGATAAGCAAGATAACGTTAAGGCCATTCAACATGTTTGTATTCGATTAGGTTAAAAGCACGTGCTTTGCTTGGGGCAAATTCCAAGCCACGGGCATTTCTTTCTCCTATCAGTTAGGTATGACCTAATAGTTATCACTAGTGTACTGAATATACCTAATCGCATAATCCAAGAGCGATTAAGCTGATTCTTCAAGCCCGATATACTTGTGTAGTATCAGTGCTACCAAATCATGACGAGATATATTAGTTTTATGAATGTTAACACCTTTAAAAACATTCCGTCTTATTTGAAGCTTCCTTAATTGCGACTTATAATTAAATTTCATCCTATGGCTTTGCCACCCAAGCTTCAATTGAGAAATTTTAAAGCTGCCACGTGGGTTTGGTTTGCAGCTGTAGATCTAGCATTCTATAATAAGCCAATATAACTGAAGTTTTTTGATAATGATTCATAGATATTTTTGTTGTAACAAGAATATCCGGTTTGTAAGAAGATAAAGTGAGAGATTCGCATTAAGAGGTGAAGAATAATTTCATAGCCAACACAGCATGAGTTTATCTGTTCTGCTTTATATGAAATTTCAATTTCTTTTCCTCGTTTAAGAGGCTCGCGCTTTCTCTTGCGAGAGAAGCGTGAGCCTAGCGGTGAGCGCGGAACTATTCCTTCGAGGAATTATATTTAGTATGATAATTTACTGATTTTAAACGTATAATATGAAACGGTTTAGTATAAGTGTTACTAAACAGCGTTTAATAAATTGCATTTAATATTCTGTAATAAACGTTAAACCGTGTCAGCGAATTTTATTACATTTGTTAATACTCTTAGATACTAATTGCAAACTAGAATTACAGTATTATGTAATATGAATCAGCTATGAATTGCATCTACCTTTTATCCTTCACCTAATTCTAGGATCATGTATTATAATTTTTGAAGAGTTTGAAACCACACAAAATGACGCAGACACACTTTCGCTGACTGTATTTCTTACCAGGCAGCTGTTTTCACACTACGGCTCAGAGTTTCTGTCATAAACAGCTTTGCCCAGTTCCCCCTCTTTCGATGAAATATAAATATATGGTCCATCGTGCGCACGTGTGTGGTACTTAGTACCCAGGATACTCGACCAAACGCGATTATACATAAACCGCGTCAGCGTAAGCGTAAGCGTGCGAATCAACTTACACGTGTTTCTATACTTGTCTGATAACGATTGGCTTGTCTCAAAGTCATGGCCTACCGATAGTTGCGAACAATCTCAATATAATATCAGGATAACACGCAATGACTCGCGTTAATTTTTAATAACTATCGATAAAAAACCATCGATCATTATCTGTCAGGGAAATTATTTTTCTATATAAAAAACAAAAACCTCAATACCGCGTCTACGTATTATGGAGTTAAGCTTTTACCCTGGAGAATTGAGTTACCATAAATCTATTTTTTTTTTTTTTTAACATTTTATCAGCATTTATTGACGATAGACGATTTCATATTATTATTAGTGTAGGTACAAGCAAAGGTTAAGACAATTGAATATACATTGCAGATGACGCAATTCAGCCTCTAGGCATGTTTGACTTTATTGACGATGAGTGGCTAATGTGATTCGAGAATAACACGCAAACGATTCTGAAGTCTTCAATTAACGGTTATAGCTTAGAAAATGTCACGTCGTTATAATAAGCCAGTGTGATTTTATTTTTGATTTTTGATTTTTTGAATTTATAATGAAATTCGCGTTCGTAATCTACAAAATTTTCCTCCAATTTTTATCATTGTTAATATATTTGCAGTGTTTTTTTTACTAGTTTTCACGTAAAGTTGAACTATACGTTAACTTATTGAATCACGGATGAATTGAACACACCACAAATCAATTCGAGAAAATGCGTTACCTGTTAAATTTTCAGATGTTATATGTATAATATGTAACTTATTCAACAACAAAATAACACAACGCTTTCATGCATCCTTGAAGTTTGTTTGATAACTGATTTCACGAATACCCTGCAGGACTTAATGTTACCGCGACGAGAATTATCGCCACACTGCCAAGCCAGGCCGATGGCCTCATTATAAGCGAGTAGTAACCGTGATAACAGAACTGCTACGAGTACGATTGTGAATGTATATATATATAGGTTTCAGTGCGTGCGTTTGTAACTGACTATATGTATCGAATGAGTGGTTCTGTATTTAAGGAAAATTAAAGAAAATAAAAATAAAAAAAAAGTAGATAACTGCATTGATCAATTCTTAATAAGAACAACAACAGCATGTGTTTCGATTGATTATTGATTAACGACATTGATTGAAAATTATACATGGATAGATGTTACAATTTGAAAAACAGAATCAATCGCGATAATATACATGATTAAATATTTATTAAAATACCTATTTGATTGAAATTTTGTATTTTTTTTTTTTAAATTTTACTGTATAATAGCATTTATTTCACATAATACAGGTTATATAAAATATATTCTCTACAACAAACTTTATTCATACGTATCACTCACTACACTACCTTGTACTTCCTTGGAAACATTGTGCATTTAAACCTGCAGGAAAAGGGAATGACAAAAGTAGAAAATTTAATGTATCGTAAAATTATGTAACATGTAAAATGAAATCCAATTTCGATAACAACTATAATTGCGGATCTTTGATTTTTAGTCCAGGGAAATCACATTCGATTACGATTTAAATAAAATAATATTTTTAATCTTAGATACGGTTTTTGAATAAGGTGTTATATCTATGTATTTACATATCGGCATACAGAATTCTAGATTTTTCAACTGACATCTTTTCGTGTAAGAACTTTGTACATATACACTCGGTTTTCAATAGATTCTCGATTACGGTATACGCTTTTGATTTAAGTCACTTATACTCTATAAATATGAGGTTTGACTCGTGTTGGTCCTTATATCCTTACGATTACTAAACAATTTTCATTTACAGTCCAATACAGTCATTCAGGTTTTGTCTCGTAACAATTTTCATCCAAGTCATATCACAAGATAAATAGTTACCATATTCCTTATCCTTTTAAATACAATTATACGTCACAGCAATGATTCCTTCAGGCTTCATATTGTTAAAAATCATTCTTAAACGTCCAAACCAAAATTAAATAATAATCAATAATATAAATTGTGTCTCTAATAAAGTACAACTCATTATATATAATTGCTATTATTTTAACACATATACGTGTATACCTATATGTACATGATATAAATTGCCTCTTTAGGATGAAAATAAATACATAAGCAACGGTTAAGATATTCAGTAGTTAAAATTAATTAATGTGAATACGACGTAACATTGGCACGTCATAAGCCAGATAAAAAAAAGCGTCAGCGATATGTCCGAGGGCACGTTTCCAGGCGGCAAATTTATACTTTATCTCTTTTAAAATGGGAAAGGCATCTTTTGGCTTTACTGGTGCATCGATTTTCCTGAAAACAAAACAGAGTTCAGGATTTTTTTTCAAAATTGAACTTTGTCAATACTTTTTCAAAAGTTGTAAAACTTACCCCTCTAATTCTAGTTTCTGCTTCGTTCCATTCGTAAAAGTGTACATCAGGCATGCTGGGTGCAAACTTATCGTCTGCACGTTGTGAAATTCTCCTGGACTTACTTCCAGGGAATTTCCCTTTGAAACTGTGACTCCTTGCTGCCAATCATCCTCGGAGTAGATTACCTCACCTTCCAGCACTGTCAAAGTAACATTTGATAAATCTTGATCGATATAATTCTCTAATTTCATGCCCGGATAATCTGCTACGAAAAGTACATCCGTGTAATTCGACCAGGTGTAGACATCGCGCTGAATCTCTTCAAGTTTGTTCCTGGTATCAGAAAGTAGATGATTCACATCAGATTCAATATTTGAAATCAAATATTTTCTTTTATGTTTTTAATTGTTTTACCAAAGAGTGAAAATACTTTTGATCAGATTTATTCTCTGATCATACTAATTTTTTTCCATCCTCGAAGCTGAGATTTAGGAATAATTTAAATTAAATCCTATAAGAATCGATTAGCCTCACCGATAGGAACTAAATTGCGTCATTAGTGGCATCAGATAAGAAACTGGTTGAAAGGGATGCCAGTCGGCGGTTAGAAGGTCGACTTTAGGGTTAAAAACTCTCTGAAGAAAACGTCCGTTTAAAGAACACCAGACGTCTATGTAGATGCTTAAGTTGTTGGAAAGCCTTGCCCAATGATCTGCTTCATTAGGTTGTCGCCCTGTCGCTAATGCCTTTTGCCTCTCACTCATGAGATTGTCCTGAAGATCGTTGTTAAAATAACAAATAATAAACAATTGTGTGATCCAGATGTGATGCATGCCACTTGGTAGTTAAAAGTATTATTTTGAACTTGGAAATTGGCTTGAATATAAATTTTGATTTGATTAATATAATTAAAAAATATTATAGGTATAATTTTTCATCATATGGAGTATCTGTTAATTAGAATTTGACAAAAGTAAATATATGTCTAATAAATTAAGCATATATTATACCTTCAAACAATGGGCGTATTGCCTGACCATGTCACCATGTTTAGACCAGCGATCGCCTTGGACCCACGCCTGCGGATCTAAGTAATGATCTTTGTTATGAACGTTGTCGTGGATCTTGATTACTACTAGAATCGTATCCCATGAATGTACCATCATGTCCCATGAATATCCGTATAAGCCTGGGACCCAGTTATTGTATCCCTGTAATGAAGTGCAACAGGTCATCCCGTGGATTTAAAAAGTGGCTAACAACAAGATTATGCTAGTTTGACTTACAGATTTTATATCAATGTTAATACCTTGGTGATAAAATGCGAATAGGGTAAAAAGAGCTGCATGAAAACGTGAAAGAGTAGAATTGCAACGACAGCTTTTTGCTTCTTGGTTACTTTGGATTTGCTGGATAATTTTCTTCTCTGTTTGTCGACATGTTTTGAACAGGAAGCTATCGCTCCTTTATCAAGTAGCCTCAAATCAAGTTCTTCTCCAGTAGCAGGACCCTCTATTATCTCAGAATCGTCAGGATCATCATTAATCTCCGTTTTAGCATTTCCTGTTTCGATTTTCGAAAAATTCTCCTCTCCAGAAGAAATTTTCTTCTCTTTGGAATTGCATTCTTTACTTTCGATATTCGAAACGAATTTCTCAGAGGATTCTTCATTACTTTCAGCTTCACCACTTCTGAATTCGGTAGCTTTTGCGCAGGATTCTATTAGCGTCTTGTCACTTCCATTATCACACTTGTCACTAAGCTCTTCTAGGATGGGATCTGGTACAGTGTACTTAGATCGGTCCAGAAACCAAGGTTTAATTTTTCGGGGCCAATCGACATGGCAAAATAAAGGCATTGTCGCCAGACATACGTAGGGGAACATTCCTGGATTTAATTAACGAAAATATTAGTGTTTATAAAATCGGGAACGAATGGTAAGCTGCTATTGATTTTCGTTGCAAAAATCGCGTTACATATCTTAGGTGACGAAGTCAAATATAAATCATAAACGATCGTTTTCACGTTAGAAAAATCAGTCAACGAAATATTCTATACTCATCATACCTATGTGAAAAAGACGTGAGTTCATCAGATGAAAACTGGTGCAAAATACCATGGCCGGTAGTCTCGTTCTGTCAAACAGCATCCAAAATCCAACGGTCAAATCAAAGAGGAATCCGAACCAGTGAACGATGAGAAAATCAATTTGTTCAACGGTCAGAAAGAACCTGAAAAAATATATTTATATTGATTTTGACTTGCTTAAAGATCTAAGATTAACGTGGATTTCATGTATAGTTATATGGCAACTCACTTAAACGGATCGAAGACCCAGTGTCTGGAGAGATTCATCATAGCGTAACCGTCCAGCCATTCCTGACTGGACTTTTTTAACCCAGCCAAAAAATATAAGGCAAAGAATTGAAATTTTAAAATAAAATAGTTCCAGAGAGGTACGCTGTTGTTTGTCTGCTTTGATAATTTTGCGTCGACGGAACTGAAATCAATGAAAAACTTGACCAGTGAGAAATTTCTATAATTATTAATAAAACGTTCTAACGTATTCAACTGATTTACTCAGTGTATTTCGGCAAATATCGCGCAGAGTGATAACTCAATCCAGATACTAGTGATGTAATTCAAGCTAACTTACAAGTATTTATTAGCTCCAGTGCCCCAAAATAGTATAGAGACGATGCCGTACAAGTAGCTATGATTATTCCAGTTCATTTTGTCCAGTATAAAAAAGTACCAGTACGGCAGGAGGAAACAGCCGCATGCTAGTTTAAAGCTGAAGCCAATCATGATGCCTCCAGCACCGATCCACATTAAGGTATACAACGCGATGGTCCAGGGTAAACGCGGTGGTTTCATCCCGTGAATTAAAGGAAAATGACAAATCGTTGGGTCTCCCCATTTCAGATCAATATCAGAAAAACCTCTTTCCTCTACGATGTCGATCACCATGCACAGTCCTATCCATTTGCATAAAATCAGAAATGAAAAACAGAAATTTCGTTTAAAATTGTTGTTTAAATTTTAACACTCGACATTTTTAATATATTCATCGGCCTTCATCGTCATATCTAGTCTGCGATTTGTGCGTTTTATTCTTACTGGCTCATCGTCAACAGCTTGGCTTTGTTTGCAACATCAAGAACTAGGTATAAATTTATCGCGTTATCTGCTACCAACCATGCCCTACCTACATCGGAGATTAAAACAAGAAACAAGATACATAGAGTGACGTGGACAGGCTATACTTGTCTTCTCATACTCATACGTGAGTCGCAATTTATTTAGTCTGTCGTCGTACTTTCACTGGAAATGAGAGTTGGCTTTATATATCTTCGTGGGTGGCGAGATACAAGTTACATCAAAGTCTGTAGCAATAGATTTTTCGCTAACATGCAGCTACGATCGTCAACTCTAAAAATTCATTTAATCAAAAAGAAAAAAAAAAGAGAGAATGTGCAAAATTATATTTCGCTCGGTCTTACTGCTTACAAACTTAGTCTAGCTAGACGGCCATATGATGCTCTTCATGTGTATGTATTTAGCTGAATGTGCACGTGCCATAGCGGACGTAACTCGAGCCAAAGATGTTGACTGCGGTGGCAAACGCGAGGACCGAATCACAAATTAACAAGACAAATTTTACGGCCGTTGATCCGATTTAAGACTTATGGATCTAAATTTTGTTACACAAACACAACGCGTATATATAATAACAACGCTGACCGAACATCTTGATTCTAGCAACATACGCAGATTATTGTTTCAACTGAATCTAAATTAGGCAAATGGACGATAGCTACAACTTACTTCGTCATTTTAAGGATTAAAATAATTGAGTTGAAGAGGTATTTCTCGTTATACTTAGTCACACTGTGTCCTTGAGAACCACTGTTCTGAAAGACTATAATCAGTAAGATTAATCATTATCATAGAACGCGCCTTGAGGGGATTCGTCCATCGGGATCAGTTATAGTCGTTTTGTCCGACCAAGAGATCGATATCAATTTTTACCACACCGATACCCGTTTAAAACCTGGTCTACAGATTCTCGATGACCTCGAACTACGCGAAGAGAGGAATACCTATTTATCCAAGTACAAGTATTATAGATTCTAGTAGTTTCTAATTACTAATTCATCACTTTGTTCTATTTCAATCGAACGATTTTTTTTTTCTAATATTACTCACCAAACAGTGCACGAGCAACTCCAAGAGAGGCTGGATCTGTTGGACGGTACATCAAGGCAACAAATTTTTCGTAACTCATCAGATCGCTAAGGTGGAAACCGCAGACACTCTCGAAGGTCTCATCGTTAGGCAAGATTTTCGAAAGTGAAGATGTCCAACCCTTGTCTCCATCGTCAAGTTTTTTGTCATTTTTATCAGGGGATTCATTGTAGACGCCATTACCTCGGGGAACATCGGCATCTTTACCCCAAGATTTCATCTTCCGAAATCCTGATCTCTGCAATGAGTCAATTTTATTTTTATCCGTAATATTATTCTCTCAAAGATGCGTTAGAAATGTCACTGAAAGATTTTCATGGTCACTGTTCATTCAGCATTGATCAGTAGTGCGTATTGTTCGTTTGAATCCCACTAGTCCTGATAGGCGAAGGTTCATTAATTCGCCTCATCATTCTATCGTATTTCCAGCTGTCAAGATATCTCGAATATACTTTAAAACGTACTATGATTATGGTTTGTTCACCGCGGATTTTTACACTCAAAGAACAGCTCAGTTATGTTGTAGAAAGATGACTGTCTCGAGTACATTATAGTGTGGACGAGGAGTAACCAGGAAACGTTAAGGAAGATAATACCAGTTAATAGATGAACAGTACAGTGATAATGTATGGTGATTGACTGAGTGATGGGAGATTTGTGCAAAATGGTATTTGCCCGTTTCTTGTTAACAGGTAACGTCATTCTTAACAATCTCTTAAACCGCACATAAATCTGTCTTTTCATAATTTGTCATACACTCATTGTCAGTAACGGAGGCAATAAATTTACATAAGAAACTCACATTATAGTTATGCAACAATAATCTTGAATATAATAATTATTAAGATTGATTAAAAAGCTAGTGAACCCTTCTTAATCTCATCGCGTTGATAATTGGGTCACGGTATATATGTATATTATCACTGAGCAGTGTACGTCTTGCATTAGATGCATAACATATATCATTGAAACGAACAAGCTGCTTCGAGGTAATGACCAATGACTGTTATTGCATAAACCGCGACGTTACGTTGTCGCGACTCGCGAGGTGACCAACAACTGCAGACTAGAAACTCACTTCCGGTTGTTAGATGTATATGTAGTATGTACTTAAGCAAACTGAACTCGTTGCCTCAGCGAATGAACGAACGAATAAACTCACCAACAAACTAACGGACGATGTAACTCGATGCTAGATACGATTTATTCGAGCTCACAGACTAGTTTACAAGTAGAAATAGACGGCACCGTTTGTTCTTATTCTTGCGAGTAAGTGTTGGACAACAAGACATGCTCGATACTCGTACAGACAGGCCTTATTCGAGCCTCGATCGTTAAGGATCGTTCTGTTTCAATTGAAGTAATCACTACTTAAGGATTCTCCGTATAGTGTCGAAGTTTTTCATTTCTTCAACATTGTCAATTATGTCCGCGTGTAATAGTTATACGAACAATGAGATTAGTCTACATTTATTTTTCATGCGATCTATATCTATCATAGCTGGTATCATTAATTTAATAAAAAGAATAAGAAATACGTTTAAATGGGTCAAAATTAGGTACCACAATGTAATCCGTTCACTGTAATTTTATCTCCATCAAGATATAAGCATACGTATTACACACGTCTAACTAGCGCGGATTCTGAGAATTCAACAAGTTTAACTGTTAAGACCGTTTATTGTTAGATTAAAATTTATATAAAAAGAAGAAAAAGAAAGCTTGAGCTTCTATTTTTTCGAAGACTATAATACGTCGGTTAGTTGTACAATTGTTTCAAAGTTCTTACCAGAAAGCGACGTCTTCTTACAGGAGATATCCTGCGACCCTGCTGACGTAACGGAGGCTGACGGAGTTCTGTCTGAAGATCGGAAAGTCAGTCATCTCCTTCGGTATGAAGCGACGGATGCTGTCGCCAGGCAACCTGCCCGCCTATCGACCCGCGCTGGCGCGATTCTATCGTTTACCTTTACTTAGTGGTCTTCGGCGTCGTCCTGCACAGCCTTTCCGATATCCTTACTTGAGGTGAGTTTGATTGGTGAAAAATTTTTTATTATGTATATTTTTTGCTCCCAATGAATCACAATCGGTAAACTTTACAGGATTTCGATGCAGTCGATGAAGTCCTTTACAGTTCAAAGTTCATAATACCTCCTGAATCCTTAATCGCATTTTCGTCACTGGTATAGCTCTAAGTCAGAGCAGATCCTTGGTATTCCACGTTGGTAAGCTGTTCAGGAAATCTGACTGACCAAATGGCAGGAATATTTTTACTGGCAAACCGGATTCGGCTATAAAACGATCTCGCACTTCCTACCTTGGCAGGTATATTCTAGGAAAGGTATAACTTTTGATATATGATACCACCTTTTCGCTTTACAAACGATAAACGCGTCTCTTTGTCTACGTATGAGTATTTTAATTTCTAATTTACAGTCGAGTCCTTATGGGATATAATTTGTACTCTCGATTACTCTTGACGGTATATTTCCGTATAAGTTAACGAAATATAATACATGCAATTATAATAAACCAGGATGACCGTTAAGATCTTGAATATTTTATAACACACTTCGATCGAGAATTTATCTTTATCTCCGCTTGGGGGCAAGTTGAGTGGCTAGTAGTTGGGAAGCGACTGAATCAAAGCTACGAGCATATCGCCATACAGAAGTCAAAGATCAAAGATTCTTGGACGAACGATCGATCCTCGACAATATTATTCATCGTCAATAACCGATTTTTTTTTTATTTTTATGCCCGAGGCGTTTTCATCGTCATACAGTCCTCCAATTATTCGTAATCAGTATAATCTCTCCACAGATTTTATATTCAATACTAATTGTATATATCAGGCATAAATTTATACAACGTCAAATTATCGCAGATCCTTCAGAAATACGCGTTTTAACGCTTCATGTTTAAACAGTCTTCAATTAATTCGATTTTTCGATATTCACGGATAATAAACCCCACTGATCTTGTCTACAGAATACCCTAATCTAGAGTTTGAATCTATTCTATACTTGTTTGGTTACTCTATTCCAGCCAAAGTAAAGATTCATTAGCAGTTGATTGAAGGTAGTGTGAACCATGGTAGTTTAATCACGTTGACAAGCCTTAGATGAAAAGGGTTAAGCGTTTGGTGCGATCTGTTGGAAGTTATTTGGATTAATGTCTCCTGCCGGCTTCTATCCCTGAGGATTTCTCTAGCAAAGGGATATACAAGGTTGAACCCTGTCTCGGGTGTCGCTCATATATAATCGTCGGGTATTCCCCGTCTCGTGGGGGACTTGGAATAAATTGCCAAATCACTTTACCTTCCTGCTATATTATAGGGAGAAGCTCGAAGCCCAATTAGAAATACCCAAAAGATGTCAAACAAATGAATGCTTTTTTTTATTCTGGCGCGGGTAGTCGAATGGAGTCTTTTTTGTGATCACGGTCTTCTAGAGTTTTTAATCTTCCCGATTTGGCAGCGAAGTTACGCGTGAGCTTTGGTTTTGTATATACCTACCTACATCTCTATACCATAGCCGGATGTACACATATCGAGAAGTTCGTACATACATACATGCAGCACATTGTCAACGGGCAGAGTTTCTAATGAATAGGCGTCACTTTGAGCCAAATCCCCAACGGCTGTTTTAGGGCTGTAAAACAAAAGACTGATTTATTTTTGTACACCCCTCAATCTGTCTCTGCGGACCACTTTCGATTACGACTACTCTGTCACGTGAATATACAGAGATTTTATAATTTCTAAGTAATAGTTAGGTATAAGAATTGCAGGCTCCTCGGATTTCTTTTGGAAAATTTCTTAACGTTAAATCTTGGGACTGTTAGATAAAAAATCCATTTAAACGTAACGATGTTTGCTTTTGTCGTAAATAACTCATCGCATGACAAATTATAAGGCTTGGTAAATATGCAAACATGAAAAGTAATAATAAGAATATCCCCGCGGTTCTGCCCTTCGGTTTCAATCTCCACACTAGATTGTAGGTTTTTCCATTGGCTCCTGACAACTATTTACCCCGCGTATTTATTCAAGAATTTGAATCGCCCACCTGGAGCGAAAGCTACCTCGATTGTTGTGTATTTGCGCAGCTATTTATCACGGTTTATTATTTCCCATTGTTGTCAGAGTCACGTATTGTTGAGATGAGAGAAGGGCCGAAGCAAATTTCTAAAACCATGTCCGATCGGATTTGCATATTGAGCGTGTGCGGTGTCCGATTTCAGGCCACGTTAATTGAGGATAAGTTTTTGTTCTCAAAAAATTTAGGGCATGTTACACGTTATACCGGTTGTTTGAGGCAATCCCGATCGAATTACATCGCTACTTGTCGCTTCCCTTGTCCCACTTCTTCTACAGTTCGATCTCTAAGTTCAAAGGTCGGAATAAGTCGTTACGCTAGTTCTGATTAAAAAGGGTCTCACAATCAGCCGTTCTTTCGTTAAACACCACAATAAATCCTCGTATTGATTATCACCAAAAATCCTAGCTGACGATTGTCGAAAGCAATTGAATCCAATCAAAGAGAATTGTAAACTATTGTCATAGTTTAGTGGTTCAATTTGGCCAGTGAAATTAGTTTATTGTAAATTTTGTTCACCTAAAAATAACGAGCCGAAAAGTATTGGCATTGAAATACCTATAGGGAAAAGAAAATTCGACTTAATGTGTCTATACGCACTTGATCCGCATGTTTCGTTTTTAAAAAACGTACCTCAAAGAACAATACGATATTTTGAGAAGTGAAATGGGGGCCAAAAATTCGGGCATAAAATTAACAGTATACAGCACACAAAACGTAACTACCCTACATACATTACACATACGAGTACGAAGGTTGTTGCGCGGCTGCAATATTTCACCTCCCCTCTTATACGACGAGGGTTTCCCTTTGGCACCGGCCTAAGGGTGGCCAAAGGGGGCTGGGGGTTGGAAGGCACGACAATGGAACCCTTTACCGAGCCCCTAGCACCCAGCCAACATCCATACATCATCATTCCTATCAAAAAAAGAAAAAAATAAAAAGAAAAAAGTGCTAGGGGTCCTATGCCCTATACATTGGGCCCGGCGAACGGGTACAGTAAAGTATAGTTGGCGTCCGCTCGTTACGATGGCTGATGGCTATGGAACCTCTTTGCGATCCTAAGTACGTATATCGTGCTGAACTACGGGTGAAGAAACCGTTTTTCCTCTACCCTATACACTGAGGCTTTTGGAAACGAGAACACTAGCCGATTACATTCTGCAGTGACTTAGGCTCTAGACTCGGGTCAGATCTCAAATTGGTGCTGCTAAAGAGCGCCTAATCAATTTCACCCTTCCCTTACTTATAACGATTATACGTTTTTGTTGTGGTATCAATACAAATTTTGGACCTAATTTATTTATTTTTTTCTCCTCCCTAATTATTGCCCATCAAAAATTCATGCTTCAACACACGTTTAACTGTGTAGCAATCCAGCGATTTTTATAAGCATGTTGCTAGGATAATTAGAGCGGTTCGTTTTCGAGGCCCAAAATTTGAGAGTAATTATAGTAATACTGTTAGTCAAGAATGTTGTTTTTAAGAGTTGGGAACTAATCATTTTTAACGGGTTTCTATAAGAGGCCAACTTCAATGTCTGATTTATTCAAGGAGTAGATGTCTTTAATATTTGTTGGATTGTAGTTGGATTTTTCGATCAGAATATGACTTTGAAGGGTTTTAGAAAATCGGGGTCAACGGAATGACAGCCCAGAATTTTAAACGAGATGTAAAAAATGGAAAAGCTGAAGCACGTTAAGCCACGTAGGTATTTGCTATAGCGTTAATCGCAACGGAGCTTCTTTTCAAAGGAGAAAAAAGTTTAAAAATCGTAGTTGAAACTGCCATCAATCACGAATAACTGGTGGCGTTAGGATCGATAGTGCAAAATCAAAAAGGAGTAATCCGCTTTTTGAAACGGGTGGTCTACCCCTTTACTGTGTCACAGCATGGGTGACTGATTGTGAAACCATAGACTAACCCACAAAGGGTTACTTTGCTACGGTAGAGTTTAAAATTAAGCCTTGTAATCGTTGTGTAATCCTCTAAAACCATGACAGCTTTCAAAGTGCGCTCGATGGACAATTTTGAATGTTATTATCCTACGCACTTTACCAGCGTGACTATTTATTTATACCCACACCATTGTTCGAATCTTGAAGAATTTATCACTCGAAAATATGTCATTGAAGACAGAAAAATTTTTATCGTAAGAGACGTGCAGATCTTAAATTTCAAAATGGAGCTTCTCGGTGGCTCTTCCTCAATGAACCTTGTACTATTTTGGATCAATCTATAATTGGCATTGTGTCGTAATGGAGGAGTAAAGTGTTATTAATTTTCATGCGACAAACACCTGATTAATATTCTATTCAATTAGCATAACTTAACGCACTCTTCCAGGACTTTGATTTTAATCTCTAACATTACTTTCGCTCTACTTATCACAGCTGTCGAAAAATACTTCCCTGAAAAACGGTTTTTTCACAAAAAAAACAATAACAAAAAACACAAAAAAAGAACAGAAAAAAAAAAAATACTTTCAATCGTTCGGATGTTTTGTCAACAAGCTTAACGGGGATTTTCACACCCTGCAAGTATTCTCATCTTCTCCATGTGATTAATCGACAGTTTCTCGTTTCAATCTGTCGATTATTTGAAACCAATTTTTTTTTCTCTCAATGATGTCATACCTGATTCGAATCTGGAAGTAAAAAACTAACGACCAGACTCAGCTTCACCTAATACTTCGCTGTAGCTCTGGCTGCGTTGCACAGGCGTTCGTTGCAGGTTTCACAGTCTAAACTAAATGAATTTAGTACATACAAGAATATTGAAAGGGAGTGGAGTAGCTGGTTGCATTTAATAGTTAAAATTCGTCATGGACTTATCAGAAAGTATTTATTAACTATTTTCACTCGTGCTTATAATCTTAGATGAGATTACATGCATGTTCTCTTGTGCACGGGTTTTATTCTTCGGGCGCGTTCGTCCGGAAAGACGTCCTAGAGGGGGACATCGTTTGGGGCAGGTACCCTTAGTTAGCAAAAAAAAAGAAAATAGAAAAATTGAAAGAAAAAAAAAAGATCTATACAGTAAAACTGTCATTGGAAGGGTGCCTCCCTTGAGCATTGATGCAAGGGAGAGAGCATTCGTGTATACACATACTCGTGTATACGTATTACACACACATCGGATACAATATTCGTTTTTGCGGATAAATCTTGCAGTTTTTATATTTAGAGAAAATCCACGTCACAGAATATTTTCAGCACCCTAGGGACTCGATTAAAAATTTCAATGTCCTAGTGGGACGGGAGTTTAAAGTGAAAAGGTTTTTCTTTTTTTTTTTTTTCATTTTTTACTGCGATAAGAGGGTGTCGCCGGGAGGTAATTTAGATGCAAACGATCACGAGCTTTTAAAACGCGTTATCCATTATAACAACCATAAATTTGAAGAACCCTACCGGCCGTTATTCCCCTGGGTTTAAATCTGGTTTTTCTTCCAAGTTGAGTTACAGTGTAAATATTCCAGGTGGATGATTGAACGGTAGGTATAACATAAAATCCATACTATTTAATTTGAGATAGATATTTTTTCGGAGTTATTAATTGTTTCGAGTAGAAAATTTTTTAAAGAAATTTACTCTAGCCAATGACCTCTCTCCTCGGCTTGTGAACCGAATCCACTTATCTATTTACTTACCTATATTCATTTATTCAACGATCGAGTCCTTATCTTCCTAGACGCATCACCCCTGGCCCCGTATATAGGCAGCATCCCTATACCTTCATTATTCTCCTTTCATAGAAAACCAGTAGCGCGTGGACGGTTTTTTTTACTATTATTTTATCGGCAACTGTTTTACTTGTAGGACCACCGGGCCTTTTGTCAAGGAGCACTTTATTTTTCAAGTGGTTTTTAGTGCTCGATAGACATCTGCGATATTTTTTTTATACTTATAATGTTACAAACAATTGTTTTTACTAAACGTTAAAACAATGAAGATAATTGTTTGCACCTTGTCACGGTGATCTTTTCTATTCTGTGACAGTGTCAGACGTACTTTAAATCTAAGAACTTCATTCTATACAAATTGAAAATTTTTCGTTAAATACAAAAATGGCAATAAATTTTTTGACTAAGAATTGAAAACATTACTCACCACTGTATAAAATTGAAGAATATAATTTTTAACTTTTGAAGAATTTGGCCATGAATAATTGATGGAAAAACACAACCCTTAGATCCATACAAGTGAGGTACTAGTAACGTTAGTACCAGATCCCGAAGAGATAATCCAGCGATCCTTAGGGAATTCCCCGAATATCGGATGTAGCCTCTCCTGTTCCCTCGAGAGTATGTCGGATAGAGATCTAAGTAAGCTGTGAACAAAGGACTGAAATTGTAGTTAGGGAGCTGGGCTCTATAAAAACTTCTCAAATCGTAAATTGGTCAAAACGTATTACCAATTTATTTTTCCCTTTTTCCTTTCATGATTGTAATTGAATCTAGCTTGAAATGCGTCCTGCGATTCCCGAATAAAATAAATAAAAAAATAAAAAAATCATCCACCAAAATGATCACGCGAAAATAATATATGAACTTTCTACTGCATTTTCATTGCATTCACCACCACGTAGATTTGTTCTCTCCATACTCAGCTAGGCCGTATCTTTTTGCAGAATCGATCGTTACATAGTCCAAGTCCGTTACCAAAGCGGGGGGTTCCCTATTTTGAAATCTGATAAGTGAAACAATGGATTGATAGGTGAAGCACCAACATAATGGTAATGTGGCTGTAACCAGGGACTAATGCTCGAGATTATGATCGGACCATTGTTACCCACTGCATTTAGTGTAGCATACATAAGAGCCATGGCGTTAACGTCAAAAAGCGTTATTCGGTTGGATTGGCTCACCTGGCCAGGCCGCAACCACGTGCCATAATTCTGGGTTAGACGAGATATTCACTAGATTTTAAATGCATCTCTTTGCTATCGTTTTGCCTTTGTCTTTTTGCACCAGTATTACGTTACGATCATCTCAATGATATGACGATGAGAAAAATGAATATTAAAACTTTGATTTCTGTCATCAAATGGAGAAGAATTATCAGCAAGCATCAGAAATTTACACGTCTGCAGTATAATATCTACGAATTTATATCCTCCAAAAATATTTTCTCCTTATTCTCATAAGAGATACTCATCATATCCCATTCAATAAAGTCTTATTATTACAATCGAAGCGGATGTTCTCAACCGTGAAAATGTGTTCCGTAACGATGATTTATTTACACATTGTTACCGATGTTAGATTTCCAATCGTTTTAAGAGATCGAGAGAACTTTGGAAAGTTTCATCTTTATAGTGGACGGATTTTTTTATGTATAGTATTCTACATTGATGTGGTCATTATCGATTTCCGGTACTGTATACACATACCTACCCCCTCATCGACTATAGAAACAGTCAGTAGAACAAATCCGTTATCTTCATCAGATTCGACCGCCCCAAAAACTCTTCCGCGAGTATGCGTTAGTGAGAGGAGGGTCTTTGTGCGGGTCTTTTAGAGCAATAAGTACTCGTAATGATTGGAGATTACTTTTGATTGAAAAGTCCAATAGAAGCACTCGTCTATTTGCGTTCAAAGACGGAAAACGACGGACATACATCCTCTCTTCGTTCTCCCTCTTAATCCGAGTAAAAATATACGAAGTTTAGACTGTTTGGATTCTAAAATCACCATTTAGTTTGGAAAATGAATTGTACTAGTACTGATCGTAGTGGATTTTAGTCTGCCGCAAACGTAACCGTAAGTTTAACTATAAAAATGATGCCAGTCCGGTTTAACCGGAAATGTTCACGGAACGTGGCGTGCATTCAGTAGTATTCAAGGAAGTTAGCTAGGGCGGAAGTAAAAATTATACCAACACTATCTATATAAGCAAACATACGAGTTCAGTTGTGACGCTGCGATGCCTTTGGCCGAAAGACAAACTCATCGTGCTCAGAGTAAGCTATGCCATACATAAAACCACGTGTCCTAATTGAAAGGCATCGTAAACGTGCCCGAAGCATTTCACGTGGGACTAGTGTGCAAACGTTTGCGAAACGTTCGAGCTTCCGCCAATATCCTCGGGGCAGGCTTAATCTCAACTCTCTTTGAATTTCGTTTTGTTTCGGTTCGTATATCTGTTTGCTTGTTTGTTTGTTGGTTCTACTCAGACCACGCGTAGGTGCTCTACAAAAGAGATAAAGAAAACAAAATAAAATAAAATAAAAATAAAACAGGATCTCAATTATTTAAAAAATGTGATGAAGGTTGGGAGGAGTATCTTTTCATTACGAAGTTTTTTCTGTCTCGCAGCTGATTTTTTGAACTATACATAATTAATACTCTGGCTAATATATCTTCGTGAAAATATATTGTTGAAAAATTCTATCCGCTCGTGCAGTTGAGAAAATGAATTTCATTTGAAACTTTCCTCGCGGATTATCTCACCGTGATTATTTCAGCCCTGTTACTTCCCAGGGCGTAGAATTAGGGCACAAACTCACCGGAACGTTGGCATCGGCACGTGTCTGCGGGCTCAAAAGTATCCGTTTCTATTTAATCCCGTGTAGCTTTCTCACTTTGGCATAAAACTGCAGCTATGATATCTCAATTAGCTCACGTTCCACCTTCACCCTCTTCCTTTAATTTGATCTAGACACGTGCATGCCGTGTAAAGTTTGCCGTGATCGATGCTTCCAGAGTTGTTTCAAGACACGTGCGTGTCGACAGGCGTGAACCCAAATCGCCGTTTCGCTTATGGGTATCTCTTACTGTTAGCCACGTGCCCATGAAACGTACGCCACGCGGCTTTAGGACAACCTTTAATTCGTGGCTCGTGTCTGCAGGGTGGACTGTGGGCTGTTACAAACCGGTAAAAAGATTGATAAGGCGTAACAAGTTGATCTCGCATGTGGGAAATGCTAACCGCGTTATCTCCCGGGCTTTCACTTGCAGGTAGAATACCAATTCCATAAATTTAAGGATTGGATGGTTCAGCGAATTAACCTCCGGATGTTTATTTATGGAAAACACGTGTTCCAGAAGTTAAAAATTCATTTTTAGATAATTGTATCAAAGAGAAGAAAAATCCTCGAGTCTTCCGTATCACAGACAGAGCAACACTTCACTGAACGCGTGTCGTTCTAAAGTATGATAAAATAGATGGTTGCAGTCTGTAGCTATGAATAGTTAAAAAGAATCCTTCGTCAGGGTGGATATTTTAGTTTAAGCTCCTTGAGTTGGCACGTGACTTTGGTATTTTAACGACCCAAATGATAGGATTATTAATATTATCATTGATGTAACTGTAAGAATAAGACCATTGTTATTCCTGCGGTATATTATCATACGGGATAATGCCCAAGGGAGGTGTGAACTAGTGATACGATATATGCGGTTAATCCTGCGTAAAACTAGCTTACACTTTACTTCCGAAGACACGTGGCAGCGGCATAAATGGCTAAAAAACTGAATAAGGGTCGCGAATAAAGATGCGCGGAAGTGTAGAAGCGACAACTTGTCACTAGTGGGTCGTAGCCACGTGCAGATTGCCACGTGGCGAAAAGGGTCGCTTTTGCAAATGGAACAAGGACGAAACTCAGACTCAATAATTCACCCACAATCCTTCAGCTGGTAGTAGCAGACGTGTTAGTCGCCAACCGATGTTTCAAAACAAGACATTCGACAACATGCGTTTATTGAAGTAGGGTAGTGTACATCTGGTCCATCATCTGCGTATTAACCCTAGCAATACTCAGGGTGGGTTTATAGATCAGGGTTCAAATACCTGCATAGATATTTTTCGAGATATCAAGATATGTTGATATTTTGCTATATCGACCAAAATCTCAAAAGGGTAATAATTAATAATCAAAATTTATGGTAGAGCGTTAATTAGATAGTTGTAATCAAGAATTTGGTGTAAAGTATTTCACGTAGTTATATCATACAAATGTTATTACTTAATTATAATTATTTATACTATTTAGTATTTAGGAATTGGGTCGTGCAGAAAATTGCCTTTAATCTTTTGAATCGATAGATGTTAGATAACATAGTATGAGCCTTTCATAAGAATCCATTTTTTTTGTCGTGGATCGAATGAAAAATAGAAAACTGATGAGAATTAGATTTTTTCTTTTTGTTCAAGGATCGTCATATAATTTTTGTTATCAAATCATGATCTGATTTGAGATTTATACTTTATTACGTTAATATTTTGCAAGCTGCTCATCTTATTATACTTTCTTTACAGCCTCCTATAACGAAGTTGTATGTGATGTATGAAGTTGTCATATTACGTCCGGTCTTTCCGCATGCAATTAGTAAATTGTACTAGTCACGCTGAATCAAATTCATTCTCAATTTCCCGTGAATGAGGCAAATGGTTCCCGCTAAATACCTTAAATAGCTTGAAATTGTCCGGATGGTGGTATAGCAGCCCGAACTCAGTGTACCTACCTACCCTCGCCACCGTGGAATCAATTCGTTACGGCCCTTAAGTCGTAGTCGGGGATATACAGGCAGTCTGCGGTTTGGGAAATGTTCGCAGCAAATCGAAACGGGTGCATTTGAATTAGTGTGAGTATTACCGGTTACTAAATTTTCAAATTATTATTTTTTGGAGAAGGAAGTGGTTTCATGCTTTTCTCATTTACTTCCGGCCCAACGAGCTATAGTGCATGGGATAATTCCGAGATAAAAAAGTTACAGAGTCAATCATGCGAGCGGTAAAATCTTCCTTCATTCGGGTTCTCATACTAAAAATTTAAAAAATCACAACGATTAAGGTTTAATTCAAAAATGTGTAGGTAGTACCAACATGCTGTTAAACGATTTTTCAATTGAATTATCGAACCGCGCGCTCCCAGGAATAAATACATATTTTACATTATGTATTGAATTCAGGAAGTAAGTACTTGAGATGTAACAAAAATCTGTAGTTGAAGCAGTTTTTCCTTGAGTCGGTAAGCTTTGAACTAATTTTTATTTTTTTTATTATTATTATTTTTTTTTCTGAAACCGTAAAATATTTCCGCAGAAAAGAAACCGCGGATATGATTTCAATGAAGAGAGGAATTGTACGAAAAAGTATACGATTTGGGAGATTTTCATGAGGAGGAAACACTTGAGCGGTTTACTCAAAAACGTGGATAGAAAAGGTAAAATGAAGCGAGCCAAAGGAGGTTAAAAGTGCGAAAATCTCATCGACAGATTTCTCAGATCTTCCCGAAAGTGGCTGATTTCAAAGGGCACCGCACCCTACGAAAGTACAAGCTCTCAATGCGGTCGTGAAGTGATGCAGTGCACGCTTCACTACGATTTCAGTGTGGCCTACACCAAGGAGGTCTCGACACCCAAGAACGCCCACCTGTCAAAATCCAATTTACAAACATCAAAGCGTCGGCTATGGGTAAACATTTTCCAGAAATCGTGTGAAAATTTTTTTTTATCATCGAGTCAAAAAAATTCAATCTTTTAAGGGAGAGATATCAGATATGATATAAACCCACGTGTTTCTACATACGTTCTCATCTTTGCGGAAATAAATATTAATGGTAACATTTTATAAGAAGTTCATGACTCTAATTGCTACGCAGTCCGATGAATATCGTTAAATTGACGTGCGTACCAAAGTCAGATGTAGAAAAGCAAAACTAGATAAATCTGCAGTCCAATTGTCAATGTTTGACCGAATTAAATAAATATTTTATTTATAAACTATGCATCATGCGATATTTAAATATTTTTTATATACTCCAGGAGTCTCCCCGATTTATGACATACCTAATTCCTAACAAAAACATTCTGTACATAATGAAATATGGTGGTAATGTATAGGTTTAAGGGTCAATGTCCGTTGCCGCAAGTTAATTAACTTTTTTCTTAACTTAGGAGCGAACAAACGAAATGTAAACCCATGAGCAGATGATCCAACATACGGATAACTCGATGGACCATCGTCCATCTTCTCAGGTTACTTTGAAGAAAAACTCAATTAAAACTCACCACGCAAACATTGCCGTTGCCCGTCAGATGCGCGTGATATATGTATACTCTAGGTAATTTATACTGGCCAACGAGAACGCGGATCCTAAGTTGTGACGTGATTTTTTTTAAATTATTTGAAAAGATGGTCTGTATGTCATTTTTATTTAATTAACGAGGCACTCGGGAAAAACCAAAAATATTAACGTAATTATATTGATTAAGTCTAAAATGTCTTGAATTAAGGGGTAAGGGGAAGGGGAAGAGGTAAGAGAAACGCAAAAATTACAAATATATGGTCCTCGCGATTTTGAGATCTGAGTTATTTTTTAAGGATCGAAAGTGATAAAATTTCGCGGTTGGTAGTACTCCGAAATTTCTCTAATGATCAAAGAACGATTTGGTGCGTTAGTCAATCAACTAATAGCGCTTGACCGCTACTTTGGGGTATTACTCATGTGTTGCAGGACAGTATCCGTTAAACGACGTTATTTCGATAAATTTTTAATCCACCTTTTAATTCGTGCCTTATTCGTCGGACCGTGTCGCCGGCACACATAACAGTTATCGCCCCGCGCGAGTGTCATTGTTATGAAATAATAATGTAGTGCAGTACCAAGAGGGGGGCCAATGAGGGGGTGAATGGACGGGGGTTGGTTCGATCACAATCAAAGCCAAAGCCAAAGCTGGTGTACGATCGTACGAACGCACGAACACGTCACTACTATATATCGCCGGTGGTTCTCAACCGTTCTAATATATAAAAATTATTACCAATTATTCGACCAACTTCGATTCATTTTTTACAAATTTCCAAATACCATTTTTTTTTTTTTTTTTTTACTCGTACAAAAAATTTGAAAAATGATGTGCACATTTTATAAATAATCGGATGTTCACTTCTTAAATCTTTTCGCTTTTAATCGAATGAAAAAATACCAAAAATTGTTTGTACTAATGTAGTAACCGAAATTTGTTTTTTGGGTAGATTATAAATCGTTTGAAATCCACGAGCAGAGATTTATTTCAAAACTGAATACGACCTAGATTTTGCAAATGTCGCCGAAATCTATGAACCCCTGCCATTCGGACTTGCAGTTTGAAAATGCGGACAGATGGCTTGTCGTGGCGCGAGCCGTCCCCTTCCCTCGTACATAGACCAGGAATAGGAGCTCACGAGCTCGCGCCATGGGCTCACCCACACGTACCCCCGTGAGGCACACGCACACTAAACAATAGTTAAATCAGGGTGCGGGACGCAGGGTGCTGTGGGTGCTTAATGAGCTGCCAGTACAGTGACTGACTACTGCCTACTACCAGCTATACCGTTTCGAAGCTACGAGGGGGTTCCCCGTTTTGCTCGAGGCTCAAGTACGTACGAAATTCAGGGGATGAGGAGGAAGATGGGGAAAGGCACCACTTGACTGCTTTACGGACACCGCGTGTAAAGTGTAGGAATAACATTGAATATTTAAACGTTACGTGGGCACGAGGTACCATTTTCAGAATTTAAACAAACTAATATAAATAATTAATTCACTGCTGATTGTTAATCGATTATTCTATACGTAGGAGTGATAATGTTGTCGATCGGGAGTTTATGACGTGTATCGTCGAGCTACAATCAAGAGTAATTGTCTTGGCACACATACCGCGATAATTTTTTGCATATAAAATGTAAGTTTCTTTGAAAATCATTATTAGAATAAGAATCGTATTTCTTTTCTTATAAATTTTTTTCTTTACGGCTTCAAAAGAATCGGTATATTTCACGGTTAGTTGACCCCCCCGAAACTGCGGTCATTCAGAAATTTTTTTCTCTTTCAATCACCTCTCTCTCGATTATATTATATTTGCTGGTTCATTCATCGAAGCAACGTACCCGTAAAATGAACCAACTTCTTTTCATTCTGTGACCTGTGTACTTCGAGGAGCCAATACCTTCAGGAGCTAATATAAGAGATATTGAGTTTCCGAATGGAAAGCTATAAGAACTGTATCAACAGAGTAGCTAGACGGTGCATGGGGCAGTGGTCAGGGAATTGAAAGAACCGTTTCTTTTCACCAATTCGTTTTAGTTACCTTTCACGTTTACCCAGGTGTATTAGCCCGGTAAAATCTTCTTTTTTTTTTACACGGTGTCACTGTAATTGCCTGATTGGTTGTATCGCACGAGACGAATATATCCGATTTTAGAAATAGAAAAGGTGTTTGTAGAATGGCTGGTTAGTTAGGTTTGTGAAACAGGTTGAGGCTTATTTCATTCTACATGACTGTGAGGGTGAGGCTGGTTTGTCCTATAAAATAAGCATTCGGATTTATCGGGAGAATCCCTATACCTATGTATATGCCGTTTTTCATTTGCCACGACTAAAGCGAGTCCCCTAATTTGAACTTACAGTACGCATAGCGCTTTGGTTCAAAGGTAAATACTACTAGTGCTCGTGTAATCCAACGTAAGCCTCCCTTCAAATCTTATACCTTCTCCCTACTATAAATAATATATATATATATATACCTATATAAGCGATGGACCAGGGTTTTGGCAATTTTAAATATAAATAAACCGTCTCCGTTCTTACTTTTGTATCATCATACTCTAAGAATAATAATTAAAAGCCTTCGGAAATCGAGGGTACCAGACGTATAAATCTTCGACATGGATTAGCGAATGAATCTGACCATCGAAAGTGCAAAAAAAGAAATTTGTTGTTATAAAGAGTTAGATTTTTTTCAACAAAAATCTGAATGTCTGCAGTCCTTCCCGTGAGTAAGCTTCTCCCTCATTTTCGAATTTTGCTATTAAGGGAAATAAAAAAATGGCAAAAATTCAAGTTTTGAGCTATAAGTAATGTGCTCAAAAGATGCACAAACTAGGGACTACCGTTCGCGTGTGCATATATATAGGGTAGTAGAAATAGTTCTACGATCAAGTCAGTCAGCGATCCTCGGCATCGACCATTCTTCAAGTAAATTATAGTCTTGAATGGCATCACAGCGGGGGGTTGCTTGGTTGGCACGCGTCAGGGGTTCACCTGCCTCTCTCCCCCCGAGACCATAACCTCTCGAGCAACGTCACCCATGTACGACCCGAACCCATCGTACCCAGCACACCCCGTAGCAGACATCTGTCCCCTCGCGAGTCAAAGCCCGTCGCGTTCCTGGCGTCTACTATGCAGTAAAATCCACGTATGTTTGTACTACATACATGTAGGTAGGTAGTGAGACCTCATTGTCAAGTTCCTGATGCCTACCCTGTAGCGAGGTCAATTTTTATATCCAAGTCTACGAGGACTTAAGTCCTATTGGTATTTGGGTATTGGCTGGTGCCAATCGTTTCGTGAAAATGAAAGAGCGAAGTTAGTGAACCTGGAGGCGAAGGGATGAAATTTAGTATTGGCTGTGGGGTCTAACGGGACGGAAATCATGGGCAAGGATCATGGTCTAACTGAGATTCTGGTATTCGGCATTTATGGCTTTCGATGAGAGTTCTTTATGGTTCGATAAAACGGTTCTATGAACTTTTAAAAAATCGACGTCACGCGGTGTCTTTCAACGATTTCATTTACACCCTTTGCGCACTCGATATGGGCTCTTATTTTTCATGGGGTTCTATTGAGGAGTAGAAATGTATAGGTATATATTATATTTGAACTTCAATACAATCGAAATAATAAGAAAAAAACCTCTCCGAAATCAGAACAGGATATCTACATTTTTGGGGGGATTTATGTTTTTCTCATTTCGTGGAAAAATATGCAACCTGTTAATCCAGGAGGTGATCTTCAGCTGTCAATGTTTGACGAGACATCGCAGCTTCGGTTATCATGAATAATTCAGATCTTCTCATTGTCAAAATTAATCGACAAACCAAATACGGTTTTCCATATTTTAGTAGACGTATCGTGGCCACTGTATACACAGGATAAAGCTCCGTGCACACAAACTGACGTATGTCTATCGACGGACTCCACGTATCTATATAAAAGTTAGAGTAGTGAACGAAATAACGCGTAGGATACCCCAACGTAGTTTTCTGCATTGTTCGTGGTTTACCACAATGGCCTGCAAATGCCAGCTCACAATGAAAAGCTGTTCTATACCCGTACTGAACCTTAGGTCTTAACAGATGCTGAAATACGATGCCAAGAGATGTTTGGCAATTCTTTTTTTTTATTATTTTTATTTTTTTTGCCACATCACGTTAGTCTTTTCTGCGGAGAAGGTCAGACCTGTAATACCTATAATCGAATTACCATTTTTTCGCTTTATCCTCTTATTTTTGAAAAGAAATTTCTATGTTACAAATTCGTAGACGTTTCTTAACACACAGATATACAATTGAGAAAGACAGGTGAAAAAAAAAACAAAAAAAAAAATCGGTTATTTTTATTGTTCAAATATTTTCAACGCCTGTTATCGGTTCCGATTGAAACGTCTGATTCTTCGTTGAAGAATATCAACCTCGATCATCAATCTTTACGAAAGTCTGGGTCATTAATCATTGATTATACGCTCATCGATCGATCTGGATAATTTTCGAATTTCCCTGAATTAGGAAAATTCCCCTCCTGTAGAAATACGCTACTTCCCCTGGATTTCGGATCGAGATGAAACTGCATGGGGCGAGTCTGCAGAACCGTAGCTAACATGTACCCACCAGTATGTCACCATACGCACCAGCACCCCTGTACAATACGCATGTGCATGCGCAAGTACACGCGTATATATATAACACAGACAGATTTAGATTTATATAAAGCGTACCTATACCTGTGTACTATATACGTTAGTTTCTACGTAGGTAGGCACTTTATATACGATCGACATGTTCACTAGACGGAAACGGCTTAGTCGAAGGTTGATCAGAACTAAATCGTTGCGTCGCGGTCGATGATCTGCACCGATTTATAGGAGAGAAAGAAAATTTAAGAGATAAAAAATCAAAAATAATGCTAACAAAGAGTATTCTAATCCAAATTCGAATTTATAATCTACAGATACCTTGCAGGATCCAATAAAACCGCGGAGACTTAGAATTACGTAATTCGTCCTTTTCACTTTCCTGAACCACTTTCACACTGCTGTTCGTATTATACTGACGCTTAATAACTTGATGAAAGGTATTTGGGATTCTTGTAATCTATGCCATTATTTTGGTAGTTTTATTTCACAAAAAATTTTGAGGTAAAAGCTGACGGTGCTCCCCTAAGAATTGAAAAACTAAGGGTGGACACCTATGGCGCTTATGGCCGTCTGTCGAATAGTAGTACCGTGCTTTTCGCGTTGGACGTTTATAATATATCGACGATATAATAGTTCTATTGAACCATTACCATTATTGGTGAGATTTAGGGAAACGGCGAGCGTGCTAACGGATTCGTCGCAGCTTGCGTTGTTTGCAAATAACCCTGAGTTCTAAGCTACTGATCAAATTCTAAACGGCGTTACGAATTAGCAAAATAAGTTATAGATTTGTCCGAATCATCACGACGTTGATTGAGCTTTTGCGGGGGAGCGTTAGAGCTTTTTATAAATTGGGAAATTTCATGTACCTAAGCGTATGAATTTTATTGAACAGCTTATCGGTACAAAAATTATTGACATTGTTTTAAAATTACCTACAAAGGTTTAAAAAAAAAGTTTCTTCTTCAGGAGTTTGGATAGAGAAAAATAAAACTCTTGACCCTTATAGTGACATCCAATTCACGCAACTAGGATGGAGACAAAATATTATTCTTTCATTCGCACCTAGTTCGAGTACTGTTTTGATAGATTTTGGCAACCTCCTCTTGAATTATTGATCGAGTAGCTCACATCTTTTATATTTATTTTCCTAACACCAATCCCTTTATTATGAAAAGGGAACGCCCTGAATTCCCTTGTTATGGAAATATTGCTCTTATTTTTTTCAAAATCATGTTCCTAGACAGCCGTAGGATTGATGCGTTGTTGAAATGAAACCATTGCCAAAAACCTTAACGAACACAACTTCCGCAAAATGAAGAAAAACAAATAAATAAATATATAAAATTGAAAAGATAATCTTTTACAAGCCTTCAGTATAAATTCTCGGCCTTTTTGTCCCGGGGAAAAACCATTTGTCACTTCGTACCTTGAAAATTGGCTATAATATGCTAAGCAACTGATCATTGTTGGTTAATTCTCAAAAGTGTGTCGTTAGCCATTTCTCATACCTTAAAGACCTACTAAAATTCAGACTTTAAATTTAATATCTCGGATTTAACGATGTAGATGCAATCTCGGGTGAAAATTTGTGATACATCTGCTCTCCTCTCGTAATTCCTACATAAAGGACACGTGCCAAGACACGTGCCGGTTGATTCCTGAACGCGAATTCATTCCTGTAAAGTGTACCACTCTGTGTGCATTTCCGCACAATACATTAAGCGGCTAGTTATATTGATACTTCTGTTTCCCTTTGTCATTAGAAATTTGTGATTATGTATGTTCAGTAGGAATGACGATACTGCAGTAATAATTGATCCAAGGTACTTACCGTTATCAAAATTGGTTCTTTGGGTGTTTTTGTGGAAAATGATTGTATGGACGAATACGAATTTATAGATAAAATATTATTTATTGATAAAGTATAAATTCTGTACAATATATTCCCTGAATTGTTACATAATTGACAATTCGATAATTGGGATAAGAGCACTGGTTGAGGCATATAATGATTATCATAAAATTCGTGTAAAAAGAAAATGAGATCAAACATAAATGAGATCAACTAAAAATAATGACTAGATCCGAAAGGAACTTAATTAGTACGTATTAAAAACTAAAATTTTTATGTAATTATGGGATTGATATCTTTAGATTTGATATTCTAATTCCTGAAATAAAATAATGGTAACTAGATTGTCGTATAACGGTTGCTTATTATAATCTAGACAGCGTATTCGTACTAATTGATTAGTTAAATATAATATTCTCTTATAAAATAGATAACGATAATCTTTAGCAATATTAATTTCTTACTTTTTACAATCGTATTGCCCAAAAATAAAAAAAAAAGGCGACAACCGCCGTTGTTATTTTGAATGTTATTAAAATATATGGCGGAAAGCTCCGAATCTAACTTACTTAAGATATCACGTTATATTTTCATTGTTTTTAATTCGTCAATTGAGCAATGTTGTCAATTAACTCAAGACCGCTATGGAATGATGCCACATTGTGGATGTATCAACTCTGATTCATCACGTGTTACAAGATGGCCGATAGCCAAAAGTGGATTTTTGATTTTCCCTTTTTTTGTTGTTGCAATTATTCGATATAATTTACACTCTCTCAGTTATTTACTTTCAAGATACTATAACACCTCGCAAAATGGTCCCTAATCAGCCCCCAAAAAAGCTATCTAATCATTTTACAAGCACTGATACATATTGTTATGGTGTCCCATAGCGTGGTGATGTGGTGTTGGCATAACGTGCGGAGAATGATGTCCGTAAATTCGTTGTTCGTAACATGGTTGGTACTGTACCGGTGGACTAATACTCTGATCACTGTAACAGTCGTACTCTTGCCATTCGGGCATGAATCTTTCTTGAGGATATGGAAAAGCCGAGTGGGCTGGTCCCAGACGTTTTTGGGCTGCAACAGCGCAGCTTCCCGTCGAAGATGTTATCATGTTTCCGTTTTCCCCAATACTGACGGTCACGTTACCGACGTTCAACGTGATTTCACCAGACTCCGAATTACCAAGGGTTTGCGACAATGCCCAAATATAATTATGAGCGAAACGGAGAGTCTCGATTTTTGTCAATTTTGTATCTTCTGGAAAAGTTGGTAGCGCCAGACGAAGACGTTCCAAAGCATCGTTCAGGGTGTGCATTCGATGTCGTTCACGATCGTTAGCTTTTATGCGACGGTTACGTTTCAGGCGAAGGACCTGTAAATGAAGAATAAAATCGACGTTAGCATGTTTCGAAATACGGTATATAATTCCTCGGGATTATCCCTATTTCATATTTCAGAACGGAAGTACTTGTCTTTTGCTACATGGTATTAGACTGACGATTAAGCACGTAGTTTTCGAGCCCTGTTAATGGAATGAAAGTAATTCACCTGAGTGGGGCTTTTGCAGCGCGTGCCTCGAGACTTTTTGCGTTTTTCTTCCTTGACAGTAGGGAAAAGAGCGTCGGAGGGTGACTCGTGTTTTGGAGATTCGAAGCTAACGTCGAAGCCAGAATCAGAGGAGCTTGAAAGCTCGTCAAAGCCTCCCTCACTGCAGAATGAGTACTCCGATGACATCGTAATAGAGCTTTCTGGAACAAAAGAGTAGAGGGAATAGGTACGTAAAAATATCACCTTCGGATCCAAGTATTTTAATAACTGTAACTGTGAGTGGTCTTTTTGTTTTTTGGTAATTCTTCAAAACGAACTTGTACGGTTGAAAAAATTGCAAATTTCTGATCAATCGTATTCGATCCTGATACGGTGAATCGATTTCTCTTCAATTATCTGATACAGAAGTATGAAGAATCTTTCAATTTCGAAACAGATTTTGATTTATTTTTTTAAGCCAACAAATTCGAGGCACTAATTTTGGATTCATCAGATCTTCATCATCCATGGATTTGTTTTGCTCACCTTAAACGCAGAAAAGATTAAAGTTAATATCCAAAAGCGAGATATCCGTTTCTTAAGTAGCTCACAACACACTGAACAAATATTACGACACTGTCAACGAAGTAGTAAAAATCCTTTGCAATTCATGGCGCGCAAGTCAAGGATTATGAATTTTACGATTTTATTTGTTGATGATTTGATCTCACTTGATTTTGTACCACGTCGATTAAGGGCCGAACAAATGAACGAACGAACGACCAAACGACTACCGATCTATACGGGGTACAGTATAGTACTGTGCATGTGCTTAGGGGCTGTGAGGGCATATATACACCCCCTGAGCCCTTTGCCCCCTCCACTACTCCCGACCACCATGCACCATGGGGCACCATGCCAGGCTCTGGCTCACCCCATAATCAGTGGCAGAGGGGTACCTACTACCCGCTAGCCCCCCTCTTCCCTAACTTGCCATAGACGCGTGCCAGAGCTCGTAGACGTAGAGGAATAGCTTGTTAGCGGATTAGAGGTTTTGAGGTTGGTGCAGTATATCGGAACCTGTGTTATTATTACCAGTTGTAATTAGTAGACGACGATGTTTTTTGTTTCATATTTTGAAGTTAGAATTGTGGGTAGGTATGTACTTGTTGCGAGAATTTTTATACATCTGTATTGCTTATCGGATGGGAATTAGATTCGTGAAAACAAAAAAAAAAAATTATGATAATCACGATTTAATCGCGTATCAAAACTAAGACTTAGTTTTAAGCATGAAGTTAACAGCTGTTTGATAATAAGTGGTTATAGCATAACAGGAAGTAATTAATGAACCTGATAACAATTACACGGAAGGGTAGTAATCAACTTCTGTTTTGTATATCGTAGTGTCGAGATATAGTGGGGGTATCGTGGAACTATGATTTGATGAATAATAATAATAACGGTGAAAGCAAGTACGATTTTATTTTGTGGTATGAGATTCAATCACGTAGGTGATCTTGTGGTCAACTTTCAGAACGATCTTGAAACAGAGATCTTGGTATCGAAATATCACGGCCTTGTAAATTAAATCCAGCTGTAATTTTATATTTAAAAAGTATTGCGTAGATTTTTGGAGTATCTTAGCTAGTCTGCAAGGACTAAAATTCCCTCGAGGATTATTCCGATCAAACCTCCCTCGCTATCGAGATTTGGATTCGACTTTTTTTTTCAAGCTTTGAAAGGTCGAGGATTGGGAAGCTGGAACTATAATTAGAGGTACCCCTCCAGAACTAATTCCCTGTTAATAGAACCGAGTATTAGGAAACGTTGTGATATGCTTCGACAACTAATCTTTGCTCATTGTTAGCTATAATATGTTTTGTAGTATGAATGACGTGTACAGTTTTCTTTTAATCAGAATACTTTCTATCTTCCATTTTAATTCGTAAAATATATTCGGTTACTCGTTCTTTTTTTTTTTAATGAAAGTTTAAAACATCGTAATACGCCGATAATTGGTTATTTCATGTTTTAGTATCTCGATTTGGAAGGGAGTAAAAATACGTAGCCGAGAAATTAATAAGGACTTATCGGCTACACGTTGGTAGGTAGGTTCCTGTGTGCTTATGGTGAATATACGAGATACGGTTGTGCACCATATGTCAGTGTTTGGTGCCTCAACAAATATGTATAGTGTTTGAAAATTTATTGTTGATATACTTTACGATTCTTTGTCTTTTTAACGGAAGCTATATACGGTAGCTATCTATGTTAACACACGATCTGATACGTCATCAAGATCGTCACGATAGTTTTTTTGATTTTCTTTTTTTTTTTTTATCGATAAATCCAAATGTAGAAAACTCAAAAACTATACAAATGAGAGATTCTGCGATTGTATATTACGAGAAATTCATACCTGCCTTATGAGACAATGGCGAAGAATTACGAGACCACGATTTCTCAATTTTGATTAGGCAATTTTATTCCAAAAACGAAATCTTTTGTTAAACTTTTTTTGTCAATACCCTTTGACATAAATGCATTGAATTTTCAGATTTGTATCAAATTTGACAGATTTAGTTCATCAGATTTGGCGATGGCTATACGTTTTAAATAATTAGATACGAACACCTCTTACCTTGAATTATTGTCTTGAAGTAACGTCGAATAATTTTTCTAATAAAATTACACACTTTCACTCTTGGCAAGCGATCACGGCTGATATCAGGATGAAAATAAGTAAAAGTGGACGATAATCTAATAAAGCTAACGGTGGCCATATGTCGCATCCACTAATCAGCTGATAATGCTGTCGGATTGCTATAGAAACCTTTACTCGTAGTTGCTAGAGAATTTTCGTACTGAAAGATAAAATAATTAACAGAAATGAAAAATTTGCTAAAATTTCGAAGGTCATGCTGATGACCATCACGCTAACTGATTTTTTCTTTTTTTTAAATATTCCGGATTTCACAGTATCACGCAAAAGCTTGAAGTATACGAAAATAAGATGCACCACGAATTTCGGGTCCTATGAACAACTGGCTGACTCGTGAAGGGACTAAAGGAAGACGTTTTAGTAGTGATATTTCTTTCCAGAGAAATATTTCACAGACAAGTCATTATTCTTAGTGGGATCTTGAGCTAACCCACCCATTTCTTGCTTAAGAATGATCATTACGAGTTATAGGATAAGAAGCAATGAGTTAGTATAACGAATTCGATCGATCACAATATTACGAGTTATTTGACCGCAGTTTAAACAAATAACTTCAATATATGAAGTTTAATAACAGCCGGAGACGCGTACCTGTCAACGGTCGATGGGTACCTGCTTCTCGTGTGCACAGATCTGTGACAAATAAGACCATTTGAACGGTGAATACACGGGAACAAAAAATGCTGGGACCACGTGTGGCATGTTTGCTCAACGATTCGTTATCAAGGTATATTCACGCATTCTGAGTGTACTGTCAATAATTTGTTCAATGAGAACAAATAGACGTCTCGGTGACACTGCAGAACCTCCGTAGGTGTAGATGGGTCACGAGTCACGTGCTGGAGCAACGCAAATCGTTTCTATTCTTTTACAAACAACCCACAAATCATTATTTCGCATTTTGTAAACAGTCAAAAACCATTGTCGTACTTATACAATCAGAAAAATTGATTACCCAGTCAAATAAATCCATTTCATCAAATCCCTTTACGCGATAATCTCAATCCGTTCGTATGTTCTATCCTCTTCGGTTGTAAAAACGTCCCAATTTGACAAAAACAAAAAAAAAATCTGAATTATTCAAACTAACATAAAAATCTTCAGAATTGCTAGAATCTTGAGTACTCATGAAGCGACTCTTTCCAGGCCAAGGTGCAAAGATTTAGTAATGTGCAGGCGCCTGCAGCTACACCTATCGAAGACAGTGACCAGAATTTAAACAAAATTTTACTGGATACCTATGATTAGTATTTCGTGGGTAATGTTCGTTATCTCTCAGTGCACTTGACGCGATGTAATCTGGTAAACTTTCGAATGATATGTCTTAAGTATTTTCGTAGTTTCTGTTGCCTACAGATTAACAACGAGTGAAATATATAATTTCGTCAATTTTACGCAAGGGTTAATTTTTCGATTAATACGGTTGTTGGAGAGAAACTAGAAACTCAATTAACTCGAGATGAGGATAAGTGATATAAGGATGCGCTATAAATATCTTCATTTACATAACAAGGCGAGGTGTTCAAACTGATCATGTTCGATCGAGTGTTTCTTTGACACGTGTATCGCCGGAGCAATAGATAGTGCAAATGTATGTATATATATGAGCTTTACGCCTCCTGAAGCTGCGACATACTGTGACTAATCGAGGGTGACACATTGCCCGTGCAAGAATGCCGTGTTTGTAAAAGGGTTGGAGACATGTCACGCTCGATTTATTCTCGATTTTTTGAAAAATTTTACGTGTTTTATTTATTTGCGGTTCAGTTTTCGCAACTGCAGTAATCTCAGACTACGGTTGCATATATAGATACTTGTCCTCATTGTGAAAACGGCTTTTCTAATCTCTTTGCAAAGTTTTACAAATTTATAGCAACTGCGGTGATCCCACATCTAAAAATTCTTTAGCAATTTAGACCTCCGAGCGTGTGTGTTCAGGATGATTTTTCAATCGTATATAAGTTAGTGGTTTTAATAACCCTTTGTCTCAATCGCGAATTATAACGGAGTTGTCGTTTTTCTATAAAAATTATCATCCCGTGAGATACTTCTCACGATATATAATGACATCTTCGCTGTGGTAAATGTGGATTGTCAATTGTTGTTTTATAACCATAATACCTACTCGTTATTTTACTTCTAGCTGTTTAGGCAAAACCACTTTCTCTCCGCAATCCAGTGAGTAATTATTTCTGTAATGTCGCGATTCTAGACGAGAAAAACCGCGCCGTTCTCCAACTTTTATTTTTGCTCAATCTGATACGAATAATTAACTAAAGTGATCAATTTAAAAGGCTTTTAATGTCATTAAGTCAAATTTAGCTAACTGCAAATCTCACCAAATCGTTACAAATGATCTTGTACTGTGACTATATGTATTTTTTTTTTTGTACAAATTTTATTGTGCACAAATCGATACCTCAAAAATTTTATATTTCCATCAATTTAGAGCGTGAAAAAAAAAGTAGTATTCAGTATTTCCCTCCGGTGCTATTTCACACTTTGAATCCTTTCCCCGATCATGAATAAAACTTTTAGCATGAAATCGCAACGGTTGGTCACATGTTTCAACCGATGATAAAGCGACATAAAAAGAAAAAATTACACGAAAGATTTAGTTTTCGTGCGTGGATAATCGAAAATCAAATAAAAAAAAAAAAGGGGCGTGTAGGTATAGATCGGCAGGTTTGAATTATTGAGCCGAAAAGGGTTTGATTTTAACCCTGCTGTTATGTATAACGCGAATGATTCGGTCTAATTGAATAATTTATTGACGATTCAGGCTGGCTTATGTGACTCTATACTCCGGATCTACTTAACCGATGTATTACACAATAGTTCGTAAACATTTTCGCAATAGATGTAAGCCATATCGGGTAAAAAGCATTTATTTGCACCTGAGTAATAAATCGCATGACATTATAGCGTTGCCATAAATAGCGAAGGTTATAACTCCGATCTCTTTCAACTTTCATGCCGTAAGAGATAAGCAACGAATTGTACAAGTTATCTTAAAATTAAATTTAGATATTTAATAGCAATTTACCGACGAGGAATTCTGACATTTTAATACCTGCAACCACGCGTGTTAATTGCGTGGGAATTAGAGGCACTTACAGTTTTAAATAATTGCCAAATATTTTGTCTAGTTTCTATAGTTTTAGTAGCTTAATACCTAGTGAACTCGGAAATTTCTGAGTGAGTATAATACCAAGATAATAAAAAAATAAAATAAAATAATGTTGAGAATTTCAGACTTTTGCAATAACAATTTGCCTGGGAATCAGGCTAATTAGTATTTGTAATTAGAAGACAACCAGTAGTTCACTAGTCGATGTTGCATAGGCTGGATAGGTACTTACTGGATAGAATATTGCTCACTGTTCAAGAGGCGAGAGAATTTTCGCAAAAGGTAAGCCCTGCAGGCCCAGTTGGTCTCACGGTCTGTTATCCTGAGGTATACAACTCCGTTCAATACCGGGCCTTGACGAATTCGATTGTTTCAATTACTCAATATGAAGGGGTTTAACAGCCTCGATATATATTATTTGATTATAGAATTGTAGCGGTGAAGTAGGCATAGGTATGTACCGTGTACAGTTCAAGTACCTACATACCTACCTACTTTTACACCAACGTTCGTTAACTCTTAACAATATTTCCTGTGTAACCGTGCGTATGAAATGAAGTTTTAGGCGTGGATCGTACACGATTCCGTTATTCCCCATTACTAGGTGTATAAAAATTTTTATTCTCGATATACATATATGTCTAAAATATTTATCTCTCATCTAAAAACATTCTATTTCTTTCATTTTCACACTGTTTACCAAAATGTTTCCAAGTATCTGTGTATACTTTAAATATATGCAGCTTTAACAACCGTGCGAACTCGTCCGCTCGAGCATCGCGCTATCTGACCGATTGACACAAATCGTTTATGCTGAGGTAGGTCAGCAGTAATCCACCTAATGTCTTTCTTACGTTCGTATCATCGATGTCGCGTAGACACTGAATGTACATTTAAGTATGTCGTTATTTCGAAGTAATTAAAAGCCGTTTCGCAAAATGTTTCGATAGATTAATTCATATCAGTTTTAAAGTTGTATAAAAAAAAATTTTCACCATTTTCTATGGTGCTATAAAATATTTTATAACATTATATAATCGGTCAATAATTTTTCATCGTCAAGACAGTCTCTTCTGCACTCTCGTGGCTGCAGTAGTATATCTGTATATATCTATAGTGGATGCTACCAGCCTTTGGTAACTGTACCTGCCCTCCCCACTTCCTCGCTTTCATTCAGTCGCCATCTTTCTCTCTGGGGTGCATTTGCCAACGATATTTCCTGTCTTTGTCATTCCCTAGGGATCGGGGTCGCCGTTTCATCCTCTTTGGGATTCTCTAACCACGCGGAGTATTACCGTTCACGAAGTTTCGGGATAGGCAGACCCTCACTCTTCGAAAAATCCCCATGTCTTTTTATCGCCGTTAGCCTTTCAGCCTTTTTGCGCCGTTCTTTCAGAGTTGGTATACTCTTTAAATAATTACTAAATGTATGTATGTATGGACTACAAGGGTAGCTTCAGCAGCTGGAACAGCGCGCTGATCATCTTCTACCCTTTCATAAATTGGGATATGGTTTAAATAAATTTATTCTTTAAAGAAATAAAAAACCTTTGTGATTTACAAAAAATTAAAAGATTCTTTCAAACTTGACCAACTTCTTTCCTTTCTTCCTTGATTATTTTCTGATTGACGATCAAAGCTGCGAAGATTTAAAAACAAAAAAACCGTAGATTTTCGGCATCTATGTAAATGGAAAAAAAAACATTTTCATTTTTCTTACAGGTAAAAAGTGAGAATTAACTCGAAGAGACTATAGAATGGAGCAGACCCGGCGGGGCACTACCATTCCTTCTACTCGTGGCGGTCGTGGCAGTCGCATACCTTTCGTCTTGCGATGCAGTGTTTGTTCTCTCGTAGTCTCGCAGCAGACCACGGTTAACTCAATCATATGTGTATATTAAAATACAGGTTTTACATTAAATTAAAAGTTTGAATTTTAATCAGATAAAATGAGGTAATAGTTCAATTAAGATGTGCTCGATAGTGGTTAATCATGTGGGGATCCGATGAGGACACAGACGTTAAGTGTGTGCGTGTCGTGGTGAATTTTCATTGAGGCTTTTTTTTTTTTTTATAAATTAATTAAAAATTTTTGACTCATCGGAAAAGTTGGATTAATTACCTATATGAGGTAAGCTTCGAATTTATGCCGTTTCCTTTTCCTCTATAATATGTACATACATACCTTCATTTATCATTACGCCGAAAATTACGCAAGCGATTAAATTATTGGCATAAAAAAGTGATTTGACCGGTGAAAATTTTTGCAAAGAATTAAAACCGAAAGGAGTTTTTCGAAATGTTAATAAGGGTTCTTACAGAAAAAGAAATGACTCATGTAAGAAAATGGAAATTCCAGTTTACTCGCGGTGTTATGGTGATTAGTGAGTCGGGAAGGTAGGGCCGAGAATGCCACACGTGTAAAGTAGGTAGGTAACCGGGTGATAACGGTGTTTTTTTTTCCTACGGTCGAGTAGCTCCTTACCGCTAAACTGTAGCTTTATGTTAAATTTAATGTCCGTTAAGCACGCATTCGTTTCTTATACTTTAAAGATGTACCAAAATTATTGCAAACTTAATTTCGTAAATGAAAGTAATATAATTGTGTCGCTAATTATATCCGCTTTTACAGTAAATTGGTTTCGTCATCAACGAATATAGTGGTCACAAAAATATCTCAAGATTGTATTTAATTTGCAGAAATTTGTCCTCCCGGAACTGCAAACGTTTTTTTTTTATTTTTTTTTTTATACAATCGTCTGATTTTTTGATTAACTTGAAAAATAATCGAGAATCTGAACAAAGAATATCCGACCGTGAATTGAAGGGGTTTATTTTTTAGTCGCAAAAGGATTCGGAGTTACGGACGAGCGTTTTTTCGGGGTCAGTAAACTGATACTTTTTTTTTTTTTTTTTATACTTGGAGCTCCGGTCAGCCTAAAACCGCGCGGAAACGGGTTTCAGACTCGGAGATTTCAATGCTGGAATATGAAATGTTCCGAATCTTTACAATCCGCAGTTTTTGGTTGACTCGTAATTTGCACGAAGAATTCTTCATGGTTTAAAAAAACACAATTAATGTTTTGCATAGCGTATACGTGGCCTAGAATCTTGACCTTTGATATACATATATGTATTCTAAAACTGTACCTACATCTACCCACCATATACTTATCTACTGTTGAAGAAATGACACTGAAACACCGGTTAGAATTTGAAAGGTATATTCTGCATGCGTGATGTGATCATTGAGACAAGTAGATACACCACGACGATAACTGTAGTTATTTAAATACGATTTCGACTGCTGCTGTATGAAATAACACCGTACAAATATAGTTATATAAATATTATACCCGGAGGTTAGTTGCGTTACAAAGTCTACATTGCAAAATATTAATTGGCGTGATTATTAGGGGTCGTTTCAGCTTGTAGGAAAATATTTTTAATAGCATATTATACTTATAATATAAGTACCACGTGCAATTATTACTCCAGACTTTCATCTTGATTTTGAATGTATTACACGACGTGTAGGTAAATATCTCACACTTAAATGATTTCAAACTTTAAACGTAGGTACAAACACACCATCTTCGTCACGGTATTTGCTCAACACTTTCCGCATTGCAAGTTGAGAGAAACTGCTCACTGTATACTTTAACAACAGCTGCACAATTGGTTTTAACTCTCTTCTATATTTAAAGATAATTCGAATGTCCTTAACGGAGGGAAAATATTATTTAAACACGACAGTTGTGTCAAAAAAAAAATAATAAAAACTGTAGAAATGGGTATGTACAGACTATAGATGTTTCATCGATGTATATACTAGGCGCAAGGTCCTTTGTGAATATGCCTACGTGGAGCAGGATATAGACGGCCTTCAATTTGAATTAAACGAGGAATAATCGAAACGAGATTATTTTTATTGCAGAATCTATTCGCTTGGTATTGGCTCCATTAATTATAGACAAATTTTGTACGTTTAATTTAAAGAATATTGTTACATGAATTAAGTTTCGAAAGTAGGATACACACCTACCGTTACTTATGAAAATTGGTATTACAAACCGGGAAGTCTATTTTTCATATCTGTCTAGTAAATCTTGAAAATAGTTAGTAATTACGCGTAGATGTTTACTCTACTGATTTTATAATCGACTGTAGTGACGTCAGGTTTTGAAACGGTAAAATTATACTTTTAAAGAAATTAACGCTTATTTTCGCACTGATTTATACAACTCTAAAGTGTTAACTGACAAATAAATCAGATAACTGATATAACTTGGATGCAATATAATTCGATTATATGAGAAAACGAACGAGCGAATCATTGCGCCTGAGAATAGCCACTCCTGGATCTTAAATCTGTATCTACACGAAAAGTGAGAGTTGATCCAGCAGCCCGGCGCACCTCTCTGCGTAGTATGGAACAGAATAGTGAAAATTGTCGGGATCTATCTGGTACAATGGATATATTACGCAAGGTTTTAGTGTAGTCGTGTATCCATATTGCGTATACGGATTATTAATACCTCGCACTTTTCTCTTTTCTATTTTTCATCTCGTTGTACTTTATGGTATCATTTTATAAATACCACCCGGTAGAAAGTTGCGGACAGAAAGTGCGTCGTAACCGCGCTTAATGACTAATACCTATATACGTTTTATTTTATTTATTTTTTTGTTTGTTTGCAAACGAACGACATTGCGGCGTTACGCTATAGGCCACTCGGTAAATTCTTTATACCTACCTGAAACGGAAAACGATTTCTAACGGCTTCTTGATGCTTCCATACGTCGCGTATGAGGGTGCCTCATGAGACCGTTGGATACCTTATATAGACGGTCTATGGACAGCGGATAGTTCAACGTCAGGTAGAAGTTTCAGTTGCACCGCAAAATGCGGATACGTGGGACGAAGTAATTCACGAATCATGTTCTATTAGTCACTGCCTACGCGCTGGCATCTAAATATATATACGCCATGGAGATCGCCTTGGAGTAGGTACCTACATGACTTTCATCAGAAAAATGAAACCAGATCCGCAACATTTTCAAAACCATAAAATTCCAATTTTCTATCACTCCTCGTTTAATTTTAAATAAAACTCAAGATCTTCACATGAAAATTTTCCATCGGATACAGGATGCTGAAAATTCTGGTTCTACTAATCGCCACTTGTTCCTCGGTGCGAGGACAAGTGGTGAACAGAGCACCGCACTTCATCCAAGGTGGTGACATGGCACGTCTGGCTGTCTCAGAAAGCACACCACCTGGAGTCCCGGTCTACACCCTGCAGGGTGAAGACCCGGAGGATTCTAGACTTCATTACTCCATTAGTGGAGAGTTCTTCACTGTTGATAGAGAAACGGGCGTCGTCACTCTGAGGAAGGCATTGGATAGAGAGACCCAGGACTTGATAGAAGTTATCATTAGCATAACTGGTAATAAATCATGCCTTTCTCGACTATGTGTAACGTGTCACAAACGCAGCATAGATATCTACCTGTTTAATGAATAATTTATATATAAATATGCTACATGGTTTACTCTGTTCCAACTCTTGGTGAATGTCATTCGACAAGTACTGCTCGATTATGCACGGAATTTTTATTAGTCTAAATTAGTATAAAAGAACTTGTGAGCAAGGAATCTACCCGCTCCAAATTCTTTGCTAGAATTCATTTTATTTCATATCAGGCTGTGAAATCTGATTTAGAGAAACTGACTGAGTTTTTCTATCGACAATTACCGATGTGATGAATTTGGAACAACTTTCAGACGAGGGTATTGCCGGTTCTGAACCAAACACGGTGTCTTTACGTCGAGAAATAGCCGTTCTAGACGAGAACGATAATCCTCCAGTGTATCATGGGCGTCCCTACGCTGCAAGGGTTCCCGAAAGTGCACGAGTGGGCAGTATGCTTCTTCCTCCGGGTACAATAACCGTCACTGACGAGGACGGAGGCGTTAATGCTGATGTTATTGTTCGTTGTGTTGCATCGTCACGTGATGACGATGTCTGCGAGGTCTTTGACATCGCCACGGAAAAGGTTTGACGAAAATGTTTTTTACTATGTCAAACTAAGAGCACTAAGAATGAATTTTATCGCCTGATCAGCGAGTAATCAAAATTGTTGATTTTATAAGTTAGCGGAAGGCCGGTACGAGGTTCGCATTACATTGGTGAGCCCCTTGGATTACGAAAGAAGAAATTCGTACCTGATTAATCTAGTGGCTATTGACGGAGCCAGTGATCCAGCAAAAAGACTTAACGCCAGAGCGACTGTCGCTGTAGACGTTCTGGATGTTCAGGTACATTTCTTAACAAGTTTTCTACAATACTTTGTACGGAAAGACATAGAATGACCAGATTGATAAGACTTTAAGTTTTTCTCCAAACCGGAAAACGTGGTCTGCGTTATTCAAAGGTTACCCAAAAGCTCTAAATATTTTATTTCGATGTTTTGAATGGTTTCACTTTTGTACAGGATCAACCACCGACATTTTTGAACGCTCCATACAGTGCAGCTCTTCCAGAAAATACCCCAGCAGGACATACTGTCCTGACAGTTCGAGCTCGAGATGGTGATACCGGAGAACCTAGACCGTTATTGCTCAGACTGGAAGATGAAGATGCGGGTCACTTTGAACTTGTGGTTACGCGAGAAGGCGATGTCACAGTTGGAAAGTTATTGACGACAGACGTTTTTCTGGATCGTGAAGATCCGAGTATTTTGCAAAATGGAGGGATCTATATATTCAAAGTCAAAGCTACTGAGCTGATAAACAATGAAATTCCAGCTGACACAGCAACCTCGGTTGTCACCATCGTTGTCACTGATGTAGACGATCTTACACCAGTCTTTAACACTGATTACTTTGCCATAAAAATTTCAGAGGACATTGGAACTGACACGCCTTTGCCAGGTAAGATTTTCTTCAATAAAAAACATGGGGCTTAATAAATATTCAATGATTACTTTACTCAACTTTAGATTGAGCAGCTCTTGACCAACCCAAAAAAAAAAATTGGTTCAATGTAATTGTTTTATTTGATACTAAGAAATGTGATCCTTAAGATATCTTGTTTACCGAATCGCTTTACAGGTCTCAATATGGTGGTCAGCGACGGTGATGTTGGCGATAATGCTAAATTTACGTTGGCTTTGCGAGATGCACCTGGTTATCCAGAAATTAGTAAGGCATTTTCCGTCAGTCCTCAGCAAGCTCAAGGAAGAGTTCCTGTCGTGGTAAGAGCGACTAATAAAGAGGTCCTTGATTACGACGTTGAAGATGTGACTAAAAGAATGCTGGAGTTTGATGTCATAGCTTCTGTGGGTGGAGAAGTGGTGAGTTATTTAAATTTATCAGATGGTTTTTTTTTGAAAAAGTAATAATTTGATAAATAATTCGAAAATCAATGATTGTTATTCTTGTTTTTGGTATTTTATCCAAGGTTGCTTCGTCCAGAGTACATATTGAGCTCATGGACGCAAATGATCATAGCCCAGAATTCCCACAATCTGTCTACAAGCTCTCAGTACCTGAAGATGCTGCCCCAGGTACTCATTTCGGCGAAGTATTTGCCATCGATAAAGATAGCGGAGAATTTGGAAAACTTACTTACAATCTTCGTGGTTTTGGTACCGACAAATTTAAGACTGATTCAAAGAGAGGTGGAATTTCTGTTATCAAACCACTCGATTATGAGATTCAAAAATCTTATTCTTTGACGATGGAAGCCAAAGATGGTGGTGGCAGAGTTTCAACTGTGAATATTTTGATCGAGGTTCAGGATGTTAATGACAACGAGCCAGTATTCGAACAGACAGAATACTCGAGAACTGTACGTGAAGAAGCCACAAGCTTTGAACCACAGTTATTTGTCAGAGCTACGGATGTCGATGGGCCAACCCAGGGAGATGGGAAAGTTACTTACTCAATTAGTCATCACAACAGCATGACGGAGCATGTGTTCAAGGTATACTAGATCCTGAACCGCTGAATCAATTTTGGATGTTACACATCATCTAAAACAAAATCACAATTTATGGTGCTTCAATTTCCAAATTCTTTTGATTCTTAGGTCGATCCAGACTCTGGGGAAGTCACTATGCAAAAGCCTGCACGATCTGGAGACACGGAACGCGGTCTTTACGAGCTCAGTATCCGGGCTACAGACAGAGGCAAGCCGCCTCTGTATTCCGAAACGAAATTGCTGATCCGCGTCGGTGTTCCTGGTAATCAAAGACCCATATTTCGGGGAAATTTTAAACCTGGAGCACCTGGACCCAACGGTTATAGGGCACGACTATTGGAGAACGCGACACCTGGTACTGAAGTTGTCAAAGTAATGGCGAACGATCCAGACGGCAGGGATAACTTGCTTCAATACTATATCGCCAGTGGTGCAAAGGACAACTTTGTCATTAATCAAAGGTATGAGTGATGGCAAAGTATGAAGAGAAAAACAATCATTCAGGAGCTATTCCTTTCTTAATGGTCCGATCACGATATTTTATGTAGCTCTGGAATCATCACGGTTTCACCAGACGCAAGACTCGACCTAGAGGCTGGAGGAGATAAGTATGACGTGGTTGTGTACGCAGTTGATTCTGGAACTCCAGTCAGAGAGACTGCGACTACGACAGTAGCTGTGACAATTATTGACGTAAATAACAAGCCCCCTGTCTTTGACAACTCTACGTATCTAATGTACGTTTCAGAGAGAGCTGCAATTGGTGAGTATCAATTCGTTGACTAAAAACTCTATGAAATTCAACCTCCATCCATGTCTTACATTCATTTCGCTTCATAGGTGATTCTGTATTGAGGGTAACTGCTACTGATCCAGATTCCGATGCAAACATTCAGTACTCATTGATCGAACCGATAAGAGCTGTTGATAAAACTGGAGTTGCTTTGAAGAGCACGACACCGTACGATTATAAGACTGCATTTAGAATCAACTCTACAACTGGTGTAATAACCGTGAATCATGTTCTGGATTACCAAGTTGCCGCAGTTATTATTCTCACAGTCGAAGCAAGAGACCTGAACGCCTTTGTTGACAAAGAAAAACAGTTTGCCGAGGTTGAAGTCACGATATATGTTCAAGCTTACAGCGATGATAATCCGATCTTCACGAATCCAGGTTGGTCTCCAAACAATCCAACTATTCGAGTATCAGTTCCTGAAGAGCAGCCTGTTGGAACAACTGTACTGATGTTATCTGCGAAGGAACCAGCCACTGGACGATCAATTGGAAGGTTTGAACTGGTTCGTGAGGACGACGATGAAGAATACGTCAATGTTGGAGTGCAGAGTGGTAACGTCGTGCTGAATAAGAGACTTGATTATGAAACTCTCAGTGATAAGGTGAGATCGAAATGGATAGAACATAAATCGAAGTCAATTCAATAATTGACTGCTTATACTATTCTTTTGCTTTCTTTTTACTTCTTTGTAGGTTCTTCGGTTCAAAGTACGTGCCTTGGCCAGAGACTACGAGATAAGCCGAAGCATGTCTGAGGCCAGGGTAATTGTGGAAGTACAAGACATAAATGACAATAGTCCGATTTTTAATCAAAAAGATTACAAAATTTCTGTACTGGAATCTTCCGCGCCATCTAAAATCGTGCTAAATGTCAAAGCTACGGATATGGATAGCTCAAACACAGAACAAGAGGTTAAAAGAGGATTTGGAGAAGTCAGATACGCATTGACCGGTGAAAATGCAAATTTATTCGAAATTGATCCGATCAGCGGAAACATTCTAGTGAGTTCAAGTCTATTTATTTAATCAATCTCTTTAATCACGTATCACATATCTTTCAACCATCCAATTCTTTCTGCAGATTGCAGCCAACACAACACTTGATAGAGAAAGACAATCTGTGCTACGATTTGACGTAGTTGCAATGGACATGCCGCAGGGTGGTGCGGAGCAAAGAAGTACCCGGGCATTAGTTACTGTTGATATTTTAGACGTAAATGACAACGCCCCCATGTTCCCACAGGAGTCTTACACAGCAGTAGTACCAGAAAATGCACCACCCGGCATCAGCGTTGTGAATCTTACGGCGGTTGATCCTGACGAGGGTAAAGGAGGGACAATTCATTTCGATATAATTGATGAAGGAGAAGCTAACGGTGAGTAATTTCAACTATAAGAATTTGTTATCATGTCGACTATGACTATGGTATAATTTTCATGTTATGTGATTGTGTTGCGCAGGTCTCTTCAAGATCAATCATACCACTGGTGAAATTTCATCTGCCGGAGAGCTGACTGGGAAAGGACGGACAGAACCTTATAATATGCGAGTTAGGGCTCAGGATAGAGGAGACCCAGTTCTATTCACGGATGTTGCCTTGATTCTTTACATCGGTGATGTTGTCAGCAATGACGGTGTCCCACTATTCATAAGGCCAACCTTAGAAGAAGTGGCGCATATTGCGGAGAACTCAACGATCGGAAGTCTTGTGTTTCAAGTTGTTGCGTCTGATCCGGATGACCCGAACTTACCTAATGGGAAAATAACGTTCAAATTTCTTGAAGATGGCAACTTCGGTAACGATGCAAGCTCTTTTAGCATCAACAGCGACACTGGCTTGATAACGACAAAAAAGCTTTTAGATCGTGAAATCAAAGACAGTTATACACTGATACTGGTAGCTCAGGACCTTGGAGATCCTCCTCAGCAAGCAACTCGTGTCCTTCAAGTAATCGTCGATGATATTGACGATCATAAACCACATTTTAAAAGAAGCTTGGACAGTCCACCTGTGGAATTGAGCACATATGAAGAAGTTCCGATTGGCACAGACATCGGAGTTGTCGAAGCGATTGACGAGGATATTGGAGAGAATGGAATGATCGATTACGTGATTGTGTACGGGAATGAAGCTGGTCTATTTTCGATAGAAAGATCCGAAAATAATTCAGCGATAATAAAATCAATGGGAAGATTAGATCGTGAACAATTCAGTCGTCATCTTCTAACTGTAAAGTGCTTTAAGTATCCGATAAAAAAATCTGAGGTTACACCGAAACCGTACAATCGACAAGACCCTTCCGAGAGGCAAGTATTGATAAAGATTTTGGACATTGACGACAATAAGCCAAAGTTTAAAAAAGAAAATATCACTTTGGGTGTTCGATTGAATGTACCGATTGACACAAGCCTCTTAACGTTGGAAGCTACGGATGCCGATTCGGACGCTTTACCGATGAACTATAATATGGGTGACGTGTCTTTTACTTCTGTAGTCGATCCTTCGATATCGCGGGAAAAAATGACGTCTTTATTTTCGTTGAATTCTGAAACCGGAGAACTTAGAACCACCAGTTCAATGGCAGGTTTTGCCGATGGTTTTATGGAAGTTCCAGTATCGGCGAATAATTCTGTGACACCAGGAAGAGAAACTAACATTACTGTAAAAATTTTCTTGGTACGAGACCGGGACATGTTGAAATTTGTATTTTCCAAACCTCCAGTGGAGGTGAGAAGATCGTTAGAAGAATTTGAGAAAGCGGTACAGCAAGCCTTGTCACTTCCTGTTTCCGTAAACGTCTACGATACTCAATTTTATTCAAAGGAAGATAATTCCTTGGACTTTTCATCGACAAGTTCCTGTTTTCAAATGGTTGGAAAAGAGTCCTACGATCTTGACGAGATGAAAACTCTTTTGACAGACTCAAAGAATGACGAATTAAAAAAAGTCTATCAACAGTATCACGTTGACACGGTACAGCATTGTGCTGCTCTCGTTGCAAGGGCTGATGCTTCTATGACACAGATGTGGGTTCTTGCTATCGCAGTTCTGGTCGGGGTTGCGGCGATTGTTTCCAGTTGCACGCTCTGCTGCATGCACGCAAAGTGAGTATAAAATGACTTTGAAATTGACCATTTATAGAGTGTAAGTAGAAAGAAAGGTTCTAACTGAAAACGAATGGGAACTTTCATTAAAAATTTACAATATAAGCCAGAAAAATTTCTATAGCATTACTTTTAAATTGACCATTTACAACGTAGAAAGAAAAATCTGAAAAGGAGTGAAAACTTTTATTTATTTAAAATTTACGATATCAGCCAGCACTCGCTAGATTCCAATTGACAAGACAATTTTCAGTAATATAAAAAAACTACGATTAAACTAGCTGCAAATTAGTATCTAGTAATTAATAACATTCAAAAGTAGGTCTAATACCAAAAGTACGTTGACCTTGTATTGGCTATCAAATTAAATATCCTTGAATTAGGATGAGCGATGGACAACACTTTCCAAAGTATTATTTTTGACAAAGCATTCAAGGCAACAACTGCGCGTAATTAATATGCCGAGTTATGCCATACGTGATTGACAGACACGTGCAGCAATGCGATAAACACACATCGATAATGTTTTTTTAAATTATTCTGATCACGTCTACTGAGGATTCGCATGGCTTAGATATATCCTGGTTATGAATTATCTCGCGGAATTTTAATGACTGTAGTTAATATCAGCAAATGCAATTCCTATGATAAGCCTTGACAATTAAAATCAAGAATTAAACAGCAATCCGAAGCATCAGGGTCAGTTACTTAATATCAGATTAAGCGAAATTGAATCCACGATCCTTTATGATCTGTTTCAGGTACAAGAAGCAAGTGAAACATGCACGTCTTCGGGAACAACCGCGGCCAGCCTTGAGCTATGTCTCAGCTGGTCCAGGAATGGTGAATGCTGGATCTCACACGACTTTGGGCCCAGGAACGATGGTTCCTTTGAGTCCACATGAAGGTCCGTACGAGTGGGGACCAGATGCTGCGCTTTATCATCCAAGCACTATTTCCAGAGCTTAAATGTGGTTCTTGGTATTAAATTTCTGGCTGATCTAATGCCAGCAGCAAGAACAATCGTGGGACTCGAATGTAATTAGTGAGAGTTTAATTGCTTGACGTTTGGCTTACATTTAGTCTCTTTGACTTTAAGTCTTGCTTGTTTTTATTGTACAGAAAGTTCTGAGAAACGTAAAAAAGCAAAAAATAAAAAAGAAAGAAAGAAAGACAGGAAAAAATGAGAAATGGTGCTATAGTGTAAAATGTTATGTGAATATCTCAGAGGGAAATTATATTATTTATTTAGAAGATATTGAATATTATAAGTTCCGTATACAATATAAGTCTAAATAGACCCGTACGAGAAGAACAATTTTTATTTTTTAGAATATTTTATAGGAGCGCTAAATATAAATGCGTTATTTGTAAGTAATACTGTCTTCTGAGCCATCTGGTGATTTAGTTGTTATAATTATTAAACAAATTCTAAGATATTAGGTCGTATGATAATTTAAATTAGTAAATAATAATAAAAATACATCATAAGCTCTTTTGTAATATAAATTATTTTTAATGAATACATACAAAGTTATATTTTACAATATTTATGATAAACGAATTTTTGATTCATCGTTTTCAAAGTTTTAACCTTTGAACACGAGTCCAAGTTGATCTACGATCTCTTACATGCCAATTTTCTATCTTTCTAAATCTTTTTGTACACCAAAGCTTGTGTCCTTGCAACTATTTGCCACTTACTTATATCGGCCATAATTCTGAAAACAATTATCTTTTGTTTCTTATCTTCAAATGAAAAAGGTTTTGTAATCTCTGAAATTATGACCAATTCTTTTTGGTTCCAATGAAAAAATCTCTCAAGATGTTTGAATGCTAACTATGAAAATGTCAAGGTGGAATATAAAAATTCATCATATCTAATGGCCTACATGACGCAGGGACTTAAACATTGACGTGTTTATATACACACATATGTGTATATATAACTTGAATCCACTTTATGCTAATTTTAAGAAAAATAATTAAGCAGATAAAACGGAGGAATTACTAATTGCCAAGATAATATAATTGTCAAAAATTATCTACAATTTGATAAACATTATTTTAAATTAATTCATGTTCTATATCGCGAAGTAAAGTCAAATGCATGTTTTAAAAATGACAATCAATCCGTGGCCAAGAGACCGTCTGCAAAGTCTTCGAAGCCTTCTACGGTATCAATGTCTTTAGCTTCTATAGTTTTTTCGGTATCTTCAAATTTAGCGTCTTCGTTTACAAATGTTAAATTTTTGCAGTTTTTGCACGCACTTTCCGATACTGTGTCAAATTTTTCATCATAAGACTTGAAGTATTTTCGAGTGATATTTTCAACAGTGAAATCTGGTCTATGATTTTCAGGAATCGATCGATTGTCTTCTGGTTTGTTGTTCTTTTCCCTTCGGTTATTATCACGGTTATCGTTAGAGGGAAGACTTTCCCCATGACTTTTTTCACCCAATTCACTTTCTTCGTATCGATTTAGACGTGGATTCTTATGGATATGAAAATCCTTTCCCTCATCAGAAAGCTGAGTGTCCTCAAACTTTGATATTTGAATAGCTGAGTGATCCGTCAGATGTTTTGTAACAGTGTCAAATGGTGTTGGAACTTTTTCTTCTATTTCTTCCTCAATTCTGTGAGATCTTGGGATTATGTCATTCCTGAAATAAATCAAGAAAATCATTCAAACGAATTTAAGTACATGTATTTGCACATTGAATTTAACAAAAACACGGCTCTCCAACGAACTTGTGCAATCATGAAAAAAAAATTTTTTTTTTAAATCACAGAGAGCAGGTATGTACACATATTAATTGGGAAATATCCAACAAGCATAAATAAATAGTTTTATTCTGAATATTATTTTAAGTTCAGGGCCGGTTGCCCTGAGGGTATGGATGTTCCTCAATTTGGCAACTGCCATTACCGCGATTATACTGTCTAGACAAAGTTTTAAAATGATATTACATATGCATATCATCGAACTGACATCATACAAAATTCTTCCGGTATAAAATTTCATCTAAATGATCTCGTCCCTGAATTACTATAACACTGTGTGATGATCGAATCAGTAATTCATCAGCCACATTCTTGACCATCGTACATTTCTGACTGTTCAAATATTACTCTCACATCTGTATTAATCATAGTCTTTTATATCCGGCCTTAAAAGAGACGAGTCTCATTGTCAAACGGTACCTATTTAACTTATTCCTCCTCTTTGGGTAAAGATTTAAATGGAATATCATCTGTTGTCGCTCTTCATCGTCCAGGGCACTCTGTGGACTAGGCACTGCCACTAGGGAGATAGGTTGAGAAGATGGTAAAGAATGGGAATACTTTTGTCCCTTATTATGCGAAATAGGTCTTCTAATGTCATACTCTTCGGGTGAAGCCTGGTTTTGTTGTCCACTTAGCCCAGACCTTGGCCTTGACGATTTCCTGTTGGGATCAGCAGAGTCCGGGATCGGATAAATGTCAAGCATTACACTGAATGGTTTTGGCTTTCGTTTCTTGCCAAATGTTGCGGTCGTATGAGAGCCATAATTATCGTACTGTGACTCGGAAGAAGAAGACAATTGAGTGTTGAAATTTATCGGTGGCCTTGGGAAATATGTATCATAGAAGTTGGGATTGTATCTGTGAACTCCGGGCGGTGAGAACCTGCGATATTCAACATAGAATTATGTTGAGGAAATGAAAGTTGAAGTTGTAATCATCAGTTGTATAAAAATTTGATGTAGCATATTCGTACCTGATGTTGGGAGTAGCCAATTGATTAACGTCAGAAGGATTTTTTGGCTTATACTGATAAAATGGATCCGAGTTAAAGGAGTAACCATTCGGAGATGGATTTTCTTCCTCTGATCTATCACTATTCGACATCATTTCTCCAGTTTCGGGATAGAAGTCAAATTTTTTTGGGTTCACGTAAACGCCAGAGAATTTTATTCCTCGGTTAGATTTTTCCTTTTCTTTAGTAAGATATTTTATGATATCCTGAATGTTATTTGAGTTCTGAGGATAACGATACTGCGCCAGTTGAGGATACTTAGATCGTTTGAAAGACGTTGGAATCGGGGTCTTATACTCAAAGTGAAATGGTATTGGTCGCGACTCTTCGAGACTAGTATCTTCTTCGGAAGCGGGAGATTTGTATCTGAAAAAGTTGTGAAAACGAACGAAAATTTAATTCAAAATATTAATACGTTGACTTACAATCTCTCTAATGACTTCCAAAAATATTTAGAGACATCCTACCTTTGTCTTAGACGATAAACCATCGCGTGGTTGTCGAACAATTCTTTCGCCTGAACTTTCTCTTCACTTTCATCTTCATCCATCGATAGTAGCCTTTTCCGTAGATTGAAATTATTCAAGTTCTGACTTCGGAATTCTGGATCTGGCTTAGCTATTGTTATTAAACGTGTTTCAGATGCAATCTGATCTTCCAGATCTTCAGGATTCCCGGTATCATTTTCCTCGTTGTAATTACCGTCTGAACGATCTTCCATTCTTAATGATTCGGTCCTATTACCGTCATGATTGAACGGACTAGCGGTGGTAGTGGTTTTCTTTAACGAAGTTATTGGCCTCTTCAAAGCATTTTGCAGAATGTAAATATGCTTCGTTTCTTTAGCTCCGTTGCTGATCACGGTCGCACCTGATGTAAAGTCGTACAAGAGGACTGAAATCTGGAAAAAATTTTGATTTTTAATCTTATGTTTCGTCCCTTTTCTTATGAGGCCATACCTTGACTTTGGGGCGTTTCAAGAGAACTATTATCATGTATGAGTAGCACTACGACATTGTTTGTTTCATTGATTGCGAGCACACATTGAAAGTAAATAGTCGAATTGAAGAGGTGAATTCTATTGCTAAAATGAATATCAACCCTTGCCGCGAAGAGAAACCGTACTCAGAAATAAATTGCATGAGAATTTTAAATATTGAAACAGATTCTTAGGCCAATCGAGGTGATCAGGTAATTATTAGAGCGCTTTGCTATACAACATATTATTTTAGTCATTGTTGTTCATTAATTGCGTTGTTAATAGCGCTATTCTTTCACTAGCGAGAGACAATCCGTGCCAAAACATACTTGATGCTCCATATATGCGAAGCATGTAGAAATCTGCTGCTTGACCCGTGATGCTTGGGCTGTCATGCATGCGACATGCATAGCATGGCGTGATTGTATGTGTGTTTCAAGTGTAAGGAGAAAATATAATTTTTATTCACGCATTTGGTAGTGTTTGTAACGCCTACTCCTACTACATTAATCATTAGAGAAAACATGCAAGATTTATGGCCATGCCAGCAATTTGTTATAAATCATTACAATAAAAGTAGTAAAAAGTGAGATGAATCCTATTACATTCTACAAAGGTAGGTATTCCTATTTTGGTAGTCCATTTACATCATGGTACATCAAGATAATTGATCAGAATCTGTAATGCGATATAACTAGAAACGTGATACATAAATTAAACCGATTTAACGAGCAGTTTGAAGATTTTCGTATAGAAGATGATTCACAAATAATTGCGTAATGTATTTTAAGAAATTGGCCATGTACGGTAGATGCTTACTTCACGAGGCCAGTTTATCGGCAAAGTTTTGGCAAATTTTGCACAATCGCTGCTATCTGAAAGGCTGCTTCGAATCTGCTAAGCGAAGTAATCTAGTGACTCACAAATCTATGTTTCACAAGTTTTATATTTTCAATCAACGCGCGATGAACATTTTCGTTCAGCGTGCTGTAACCTTGACTTTTTTCCCTAAGATTAAGACGCGAAAGTGAGGATAGATTAATAGCTTTCCAGATTCAGTTCCATCAAGTTATTTTAGTACATCCAGTCTTGATAGATATAACTCTTAACTAATTAAGTTATTTATTTAAAAAAACGTGTAGAAATGTGTTAAGTCACGCTGAACTATACTAAGACGAGAAATTGATGTCTATGAAATTTTTCATGGTACCTCACTATTACGAATAAATGAATTCAAAGATTCAAAGACTCATAACATTCAAATTTTAAATTGCACAATGTTTATTCTCATTTGGCTCGAAAATTGCAACCACAAATTAAAGTGTAAACGTATTTTTTGACGCAGCACCATATCGGGTAATCTCTCCTAATCGCAATTTTCATTCATGCTAAAGTTAACTGGCCTTGTGTAGTATAGTATAGTATGTATAGGCGATAAACCGAAGTCATCAGTTCGTGCTAAAGTATAATTTGTATAGCTGCTTTTATTGGTCATTACGATGCTGAGTATAATTGCAGCTATTTATTGCTTCTTAGTTATCGCTTATAAGATATGCACTATATCAATCAATGCACTATATGTATATAAAAATGCACTCAATCAATTAAGGTTTTCCGATGTTTGTTTCCATAATTTGTTTAGTTGTTCACATGTTGGGTGTTCAGAATATATTGTGGTATGTTTTAATGATACAGAGGAGAATGAAAAATTGGAACAATTTCGATCAATTGAGTATCTTCAACCAATTGTAAAATTTGACAGTTTCCACACGATTATTTAGATCACAAATCAAACCAGCTCTAAAAAATAAAACAACAAATTCTTACCAAAATGATAGCTAGGACCACCATCACGCCAATGACGTATTTCCGTACACCAATACCGTAACGGTTCCTATGATAATGATCGCTTCGATCAGAGTAGAGTCCGAGCTCTGATGTACTTGTTGCAGATCGTCGACCAGTTTCAAACATTATTTTCTTCGTAGATAATAGAACAACGTTCAAGAATATCCCGCGATAATGTTGTAAAGGATAACAAATAAATTCATTTGTTGATTACTGATTTCGTATAATTTTGAAAAAGTGTCGTATCAAACATACGACCAGGAAAATTTACACCACTATTTTTCGAACGCGGATTTATGTTTCACTTAAAGTGTTTAATATCTTCTCCAAGGACACTGTATGTACTCTTCTTCCAATGCCTGAACAAAGACTAAAAATTCTTGTCTCACGCTGAACGTTTTCTCCAGCGATTGTATCTGAAGCGAAGAAATTTTCTTGCTCCGCACACAGTAGGGCGGCTCCTGGTTGGCAGAATAACGCAGACTATTGTTCAGTTGCATGGTTTTAATTGAAGAGGGGGCAATGCAAGTTGTTATGGACTACTTATTTCGTATAAGCAAAAGACGAGGCTTGACCGGTGGAATACAAAGTGTGCCTGAGCAAGTACATACATGTATGCTCTAGAATGTGTCCTCGGTATTTGTCAGGGTCTAGGTCTCTCTCACTTATTATTTGAGGGCTATGACTTAAGGTAAATTGTACAAGCTGTGTTTCAAGATTCGTAATAATTTTTTTGACTCCCATATTCTTCAGTGTATTAATATCTGAAGCACCGAAAAGAAGTTGAGGAAACATGTGGTGAGTTAAATTTTAAATAAAATAAAAGTGTTATTTTTGATGAAAAACTTACTAACAAATATAAGTATTCCATTTATTTTGTAACCACATACATTGAACATGGATGTATAAAAATTCTTCGTGTCATTACTAAATCAATTTAAAAACGGTAATTACTTTCCTATATTTTCTTAAAAAATATCGCACGTTTTTGTCGGACCGCCCGTTGATTCAGCTAGTGAATTAACTGGCATACGAACAATGTCATCAGCTCAGTCATCTTCGAAATTTTAGCTAATCAAATGGAATATCTGGAATTGGATAGTAGTATCCATCATCTTTTGGACTTGTGGCTGTTGGAACTGTTGGAGGAGAATATGGAAACCCTGTAACAGGCCGCGGGGTAGAAGTACTAGGCGTAATGCTATAAAGCACAGTGGGATTTGGTGGTACATCAATTTTAGGGTAAACTGGTCTTTCTGTGGAAGGAGGTAAGTATGGTGGTGGTCTTGTAGCTGGTGGTTGATACGGAGGTTGAGACGGAGTCGGAGGTTGGTATGGAGCTCGAGTCGGAGTTGAAGGTCTGTCTGGGGGTAGATAAGGGGGTGGTTTCGTAGATGACGGTACATACGGAGGCTGTGTCGGGGGTTGGTAGGGAGGTTGTGTTGGGGGTTGGTATGGAGGTCGTGTGGGTGTCGGGGGTTTGTATGGAGGTTGTGTCGGTGTCGGGGGTTTGTATGGAGGTTGTGTCGGTGTCGGTGGTTGATATGGAGGTCGAGTCGGAGTTGAAGGTTTGTCTGGGGGTAGATAAGGGGGTGGTTTCGTAGATGACGGTACGTACGGAGGCTGTGTCGGGGGTTGGTAGGGAGGTTGTGTTGGGGGTTGGTATGGAGGCCGTGTTGGTGTCGGTGGTTGGTACGGAGGTTGTGTTGGGGGTTGATATGGAGGTCGTGTGGGTGTCGGGGGTTTGTATGGAGGTTGTGTCGGTGTCGGGGGTTTGTATGGAGGTTGTGTCGGTGTCGGGGGTTGATATGGAGGTCGAGTCGGAGTTGAAGGTTTGTCTGGGGGTAGATAAGGGGGTGGTTTTGAAGTTGACGGCTTATACGGAGGCGGTGTTGGAGGTTGGTATGGTGGTCGTGTTGGTGTCGGAGGTTGGTATGGAGGTCGTGTTGGTGTCGGAGGTTGGTATGGAGGTCGTGTCGGAGTAGGGGGCTTGTACGGAGGTTGTGTTGGTGTCGGAGGTTGATATGGCGGTCGTGTTGGAGTTGGTGGCTGATAAGGGGGTTGAGTTGGAGTTGGGGGCTGGTATGGCGGCCGTCTCGTTGTTGTTGTTTCGAATGGAGGCAGATAAGTGGAGCCTTGGAACGATGATGTGGTACTTAGTGGCCGGTAAGTAGGAGCCTTAGTTGAAGACTGGTATGTGAATGGTCTACTAGTCGTGCTAGGAGTCTGATAAGTAAACGGCCTGCCGGTTGTACTTGGAGTTTGGTAAGTATACGGTCTACTCGTACTCGGAGTCTGATAGGTATATGGCCTGTTCGTTGTACTTGGAGTTTGGTAAGTATACGGTCTACTCGTACTTGGAGTCTGATAGGTATATGGCCTGCTTGTGGTACTTGGAGTCTGATATGTAAATGGTCTGCTCGTTGTACTTGGAGTCTGATAGGTATATGGCCTGCTCGTGGTACTTGGAGTCTGATAAGTGAATGGCTTAAGCGTTGTTGACGGACGCGGAGGTAAGTAAGTTGAAGGCTGGTTGGTAATTGGCCGACTGGTCGTGCTAGGAGTCTGATAAGTATATGGTCTTTTCGTAGTGGTTGGAGTCTGATATGTAAAAGGTCTGCTTGATGTACTCGTGGGTTGATACGTGAACGGCCGGGCCGTTGTACTTGGGGGCTGGTAAGTATATGGCCTGCTCGTTGTTGACTGAGGCTGGTAAGTAATTGGTCGGGCTGTAGTACTTGGAGGCGTATATATTGGCGACTGAGTTGTCTTTGGAGGTATATAAGGCTTTTTAGTTGGATAGGTTAGTTGTTGATCCGGAGTTGGATAATAATATCCCGGTTTTTGTGTTATTGGAGTTGGTGGTCTTGTTTGGATAACAGGCGGTGGTGGTGGCCTGGTTTGGATAACAGGCGGTGGGGGAGGTCTTGTCTGAATTACTGGCGGTGATGTTGGTCTTGGTGGAAATGGAAACGGGTTAACAGGAGTTGGATAACTATACCCGGGCTTTTTTGTTGTCGGAGTTGGCGGTCTCGTTTGATATATTGGTGGTGGTGGTGGCCTCGTTTGAATTACTGGTGGTGGTGGTGGCCTCGTTTGAATTACTGGTGGTGGTGGTGGCCTCGTTTGAATTACTGGTGGTGGTGGAGGTCTCGTTTGAATTACTGGTGGTGATGTCGGTCTTGGTGGAAATGGGAACGGATTAGCCGGAGTCGGATAATTATATCCAGGCTTTTCTGTAATCGGAGTTGGTGGCCTCGTTTGGATAACAGGCGGTGGTGGTGGCCTCGTTTGAATTACTGGCGGTGGCGGAGGTCTTGTTTGAATTACAGGTGGTGATGTCGGTCTTGGTGGAAATGGGAACGGATTAGCCGGAGTCGGATAATTATATCCAGGCTTTTCTGTAATCGGAGTTGGTGGCCTCGTTTGGATAACAGGCGGTGGTGGTGGCCTCGTTTGAATTACTGGCGGTGGCGGAGGTCTTGTTTGAATTACAGGTGGTGATGTCGGTCTTGGTGGAAATGGGAACGGATTAGCCGGAGTCGGATAATTATATCCAGGCTTTTCTGTAATCGGAGTTGGTGGCCTCGTTTGGATAACAGGCGGTGGTGGTGGCCTCGTTTGAATTACTGGCGGTGGCGGAGGTCTTGTTTGAATTACAGGTGGTGATGTCGGTCTTGGTGGAAATGGGAACGGATTAGCCGGAGTCGGATAATTATATCCAGGCTTTTCTGTAATCGGAGTTGGTGGCCTCGTTTGGATAACAGGCGGTGGTGGTGGCCTCGTTTGAATTACTGGCGGTGGCGGAGGTCTTGTTTGAATTACAGGTGGTGATGTCGGTCTTGGTGGAAATGGGAACGGCTTAGCCGGAGTCGGATAATTATATCCAGGCTTTTCTGTAATTGGAGTTGTTGGCCTCGTTTGGATAACAGGGGGTGGTGGTGGTCTCGTTTGGATAACAGGTGGTGGCGGTGGCCTCGTTTGAATTACTGGTGGTGGTGGAGGTCTCGTTTGAATAACAGGTGGTGGTGTCGGTCTTGGTGGGAGTGGAAATGGTTTATCCGGAGTAGGATAATAGTATCCAGTTACTTCAGGCGTTGGTGGTGGCGTCGGCCTCGTTGGTGGTGGTGTTGGCCTTGTTGGTGGTGGTGGAGGCCTTGTTGGCGGAGTAAGTGGATTTTCCGGCTTCGGATATTTGTATCCAGTTACTTCAGGCGTAGGTGGTGGCGTCGGCCTCGTTGGAGGTGGCGTCGGCCTCGTTGGTGGTGGTGTCGGCCTTGTTGGTGGTGGTGGTGGCCTTGTTGGTGGAGTAAGTGGATTTTCCGGTTTTGGATATTTGTATCCAGTTACTTCAGGCGTTGGTGGTGGCGTCGGTCTCGTTGGTGGTGGTGTGGGTCTCGTTGGTGGTGGCGTCGGTCTGCTTGGTGGTGGCGGTGGTGGCCTCGTTGGCAAAGTAAGCGGATTTTCTGGCTTTGGATATTGGTACCCAGTAATTCCAGGCTTTGCAGTTACTTGTTCGTTACTATCAAATAGATAACAATATCGGATCGTTACAAATTACTTTCAAGAGCCTAAAATAGGATTACAGTTCAGCATTGCTCAAAATAAACATTTACTAATTAATGGTTAATTGCAGAACATGATAGTCATTGGAGCTGATGAACAATGATCACTAACCTGGTTGGAAGAGGGAATGGATTACTAGGCGGGGGGTATCCATAGCCTTCAAACGTTGCTTGAGGCTGTGCATAACCATATATTGCTCTTTTGCTTCTTTGCTGCCCATGACACACGGAAAGGGCCGCCACCAGTGTGGCGGTCCACAAAAGCTTCCACTATAACAAACAATGAAGTTCTTTCTTAGTGACAAGTGGAAATATTACGTGGATTTAACATCGAATGATATTTTATAATGAACAAAATTCTTGTTCACGGTACTCTAGAGCAGTGTGTAATTTTTCACATTAATCATATTGACTGACTTTGGAAAGCAGGGCAGTCTGTCGCGGGAAATACACCTTTCGAGAAATTCTACGTGAGTACCTCAACGTAATTCACATCTTCGACGCTATCCCGTGGGATAATCTCACGGCTCACTCATAATGATATGAGCTTACGTAATTGCAATATTTTATTACCATTCCGAGTTTGTTTCATTCAGTTGAGGATGATCACGCAAAATCACGCGTAATAATTTATAAATGTTTGCCCGTAATTTTCTTTATCCACTTTTCAAAAAATCAGAGTTTCAAATAAATTAAACTATCATTTAATTTTGTAACTATATACTACCAGCAATTGATGATAGTTTTAGCTAAGAGTAGCATTCGCTGACATTTAGATTTAATTTATATGAAAGATACTGGCAATAAGAAGAATACAGCCGATGGTCATGTGAAAGGTTAGAGCTTATGGTGGTACCGCTTGTATTATTGTTATATCACGTTTCGCACTGCAAAACCACAGGTTTCGTTCAGTGTGCAAGCTGCTTGTTGCATAAGGAGGCAATACATACATTTTATGTTTTCGGATTGAGGAATGAAATGATTAAATTTTACGCTGATTTATTATTCCGTTAAACAGCTGTAGGCTATCCTACTATGTAATTTCGCTGAAAACTTGCGATACAAATATGAAATATGTTCATCAATGATTGGAAATTCGTAATCTATATTATACGAGTTCTGTCTATGGTCAATGATTCTCGAATAGGTCAGAGACGGTTTCCACTAAAAATCAAAAATCAAAATTCATAACTACGTTATGTTATGCTTCGTTAATTAAGAACAATTATTTAACAGAACATCAACGATAAAGTAAAGATGGTTATTTTGGAAACTATTTATTGAATTACATGTTAGACGTAACTTTTAAGTTACATAGAATATTATAATCTGAACAGGAGCATGCGCAGCCACGATCATCTTGCCTTGGCACGTTAAAATTTCACTTCATCAAAATTCAGGGGTCAATGCTGCTAACCGTCAGCCTATTAATTATGTTCAATGTTCCAAAATGAGACGATGTATTCAATTCAAAATCACTAAAATTGTAGTAAAAATTATAACGGTGCAAATATGGCAAAATATTGCTTGCAATTATTCTCACGTTTCTGAGTTATAATAATATTGAGAAACATTGCCCAATTATTTTCCGACTGGTTCCCTCACATGATGTCACACTTACATCTCCGCGAGAGAAAGCGTTCTCTGCTCATGTGGACAACGATGATAATAGGAAGTCAATATCACAGTCGCTGTTTACGTTGCTGGTTGACTAATGCAAAACGTACGCTAAAATCTAGGTGTTAATTACTCCTCTTACATAATCTAGCTCTTAATATTAACTGTTAGTCAAAGTGGTAATGCTATTAAATTATTCTGAGTGGTAAGAAATGCAGAACAGCATTGGAGTGCATATGCAACAACTCGAATCAGACCTTTGGAGGTTTGGAAGATTTTTTATAAGGATTATGATAATTTTGTTCAATCTCATAACTCCGGATTGATTGATTATCTAGAACTTGTTTTTTCTGTCCCGAGCGATTTGGTAGTCTGTCAGTCTCCAGAAGATAATTTTCAGAGTCGCCTCATCAGCAACAAGTTTTATTATTGAGTAATATTCGTTATTCTGTTGTATCAATGTGTTGAAAATATGTACGTTTGAAGGTGGGGGAGAAAAGCATCAATTTTTAAATTCGAATACTCTGTAATCATTCAGTTATGGTATTTACACGACCTACGGTGATTATTTTTGGGAAATTGTAGACCTACAACTCAGACGCGTTGACTAGGAACCGTTTTATAAAATCATTGTAATTACGTGCTTCGTACTCCGTGAACTGTGAAGGTGCATGAACCTCCTTTATTAACTTGCAGATCACGTTCTCGCATTTGTTAGGTTGTAAACGACGTATTTGGCAGTGTAATTACTCCAGCTAATTTAAACGCGGTTAAAATTTGCTGATCATTGTTATATTCGTTAAAAGAAAGTTTCGACTACAAAAGAGCGTTTTTTTTTTATTCATATACATATTTCCTTGTGCCTTAAGATTTCATTTTCATCATCAACTGGCCATTATGCGTATTGTAAGACATTCCAAACTACTATGGAGGTTTTATTGTCGAATAGAAATTACGCTGTTTTAACTTGATGTTACAAGTAACCGCAGTTGTCGCCCACACGTGATTGCATTGACTGCTGAATGAATAAATGAATGAATGAATGAATGAATGCTGTGTTTGAATTTCCCGACTTTCTTTAACAGTTTTATCTGAATTCAATTAACACTTCGTTTGTAATAATCCTCTGAAACAAGTTGAACGTCTTCTGGCGATAACCGGGTGTAAATAATCGGTTATGTACAACAGTTTTGGTGAAGGTAAAAGTTCTCGAGCCTTACGTAAGAAGAATTTCTGGACCCTGTGAGTTTCGGTCGTATATACGATTGCCGAGAAAGAAAGACAGAGGCTTCGGCGGTATTTATCATCATTTCGAAAGGACATGGGTCAACTGAAGACTATTTATCCAATTTGACATTCGGCTTCTTGTATAATTTACTCACCATCTACCGTCGCAATACGAATTTCGATACTGTTAATTGTGGTAAAAACTAGAATGAGCTAATTAGCGAAGGCTACTAATTACTGATTGCTCTCATCTTCATTTAATTGAAATTTTTTGAAAACTGGGCCAACGATATTCCAGAAATTTTATAACTTTAGTCATCACTTTAGCCATACATATTTTTTTTCGAATTTGAACTAATGCAGTCAGTGCGATGACACATGCAAACGCATCGTATTATACACATACACATATTGGTAGTCCATAAGTAGAAGAGCATACACAAGCCAAGAGTTAAACCCGAAATTGAATCTAAATAGCCTAAGAGAATCCGAGATTTGCTTCAGAGGAAATCGAAAGCTGTTTACTATTTTGTCAGCTACTGCTATTCAGTAGTTCTACGATTTTATGACGACCTTGGTGCCTCAATTGATTCTGGAATAAGGAATCAATAATTTTGTAGGCTTGCCTCAAGATTGTTCAGGTCCTCTTCGTTAATTTAAAAAATAAAATACAACCAGATTGTATATTAACCGGATTTTATAGCCGAAATGTCAGATCGTGGTAAAGTGATGTCATTGTTCGATTTAACGATTAGATCGCGAGGCAAGATTTAATTTTTTTTTCTTGTAAATAGAACAGTAAAACAAAAAAAAAACAAAAAAATAGATTTATTCCACGTGCTATTACAACCGAAACTACTGAGTGTCGTTTCATCAAAAGGCTGTCTGGATAATGAATTTTTTTTTCAGCACATGCAAATTTTTTTCAGCACAGTCTATTCAAAACTTTTCCAAATGTGTGGTTGTTATATTTCTACAGCCAAGAACGCCAGCTCGTGTTTTCTAATTTATGATTTTTTGGTGTAGAAACTCTCTAAAAATCAACTACAGAGAAGTTTACCTGACAGAGAAGCAGATTGAAACACGTGGGTTGATTTTCGGGTTTGTAAAGTGTTGCTAAAATTATCGATAGTAAATTTTTTTTTTTTTTTTTTTTATACATTCAAAATTTCTTCACAATTACTATCCCAGTCACTGTGATACGATGGTGGATATGCTCCATTCGGAATGTATCCCTTCAACGAACCGTCTTCTCTTTTAAACAGGTTTCATCACTGCGTTAGACAAACGTGGAACGTGAAGAATGTTCTGATTGCGCAAATATGATGATGTCGCGGCTGGGATGAAGCGAAGCCTTTGGCTTAGAAGAGCCTATACCTCTTTGAACATCGAGTATAAGTATCTAGAGGTCTGTTGACCCGTTGCAACAGGTACGATGCTAGAATATCCATTTTATGATTAGAAAGAACCTACCACGTTCTTAAGAATACAGAGTGAAGGACCTCGGGATATAAAAACCCCAATATGATGTCATTAGCGCCTATATTTTTGCATTATTTATTGAATATACGTATGTACAATAGATCGGTAAGTGTATAATCACTTTCAATTTATGAAGATTGTATTCAGGTCACCAAGCCACGTATATTGTCCGTTTCAATTCTATTTTGATTGGTATAAAATATGGTTGAAGGTTGATCATAAATTTTGTCGCGAATTCCGATAATTAAGAAAAGCGAACGTCCTTGATATAAAGTGTTGTCACAATACGTATATATGTATTCAATTTTGCAATGAAATTTCAATCTTTATAAACATCTTCAAGCGATTTTTGCAGGAATATTTTTACTCTAAAATATCACATTCTTTAATCAGAAATCAGAAATAGATATCAAATAGGTACCTACTCTTGGGCAGAAGGATACGGAATATTTAGTCAATGTATTAATTCAATTAGAATTTATGTAACGATGATCGGGCAAAAACTAAATCAAATTTATGACAAACAAATTTTTACCACCTATCCACGATTTTGAATAGATTTTAGATGAATATTTATGCCAGAAAATTTGAAATGTTAAAATGGAACTGGATTGACGTAACTTTGAACCGATTTGGAGATCCTATTCAGACTATATCGTTATGTGATATTTGTTGATTACATATGGATTCGAAAATTCCACAACAAAACAAGCCTTGGAATTCCAAAGCTTTGAGGAATCACAGATTCAAATTTTTTTATGTTATTTTATTAATTTTTTTTTTTTTACGTTTCCAAGATGTTTACTCATGTAACCAATATACAAATAGCAAGTGAAAGTGCAATACCAATTAGAATCCTATTACAAAGTTCGTTACGAACGTTCTCACTAAAAAAAAACGTAAGAGCGTTAGCGTTACTTAATCACGTTATCTGCGAAATAATAACATCCTGAAGATAAACTTTCATGTTAACGAAATTTCTATGATCGGAGATCGTCAAGAGATTTCGTTGCACAAGTGTGCTAGTGCGATTAAGTCACGCCGTTGTATATCCGAATAAAATAAAGATGAAACATCCGTCGTTCCATAAAATCAAAAAATGGTAATGACAAAAAAATTAGAAATAAAAAACGACAACTGCACCTCCCATATTGATTCACGCACGCACGTACCCAGCCGCTATCTAGGTATATACAAACTCAACACTAAACTTACCATCGTTCACGAAGCACTAATATTGAAGATTATTTAAAAAACGATAAGTATTCGCGGGACCAGGTGCCCCACACGAAAACTTCTTCTTAGACGACACCGTCAGGCATTTATAGGATTCACCTGATCGATCAGTAAATGGAAGGGGTTCAATAAGGGGCAACAGAGAGGGGAGGGATTAACGTCTCGTGAGATGAACATGGTGAGTATTCATCTCTTGGTAGAACCGATTCAAACAGACTTTACCGAGCTCCAGAGTTCGAGGATGCTGCAACTTTTCTCCGACTTCTTTGATGACGAGTGTGAGAAGGGACACACAGTTGAGCGAGAGAGTCCGAGAAACGGAGGACGGATGGTCCTGCTGCGTGCAAAAGGTCCATTCAATGAGCTCTTGGTTAACCGCGAAGGTCTTGTCGGAGATGGATCGTATGGAAATTGCAATGGACAAATGGTAGTCATGTATTAGCCCGAGGGCGTTCATGGTTAATATGATAAAAATTATATAGACGATCATTGTCACGTGTCAAAAGTGTTCGGTGTAAAATGTCAGGATATACTACTTCACCATTGACCCTATCGTGTCGAAATCAGCGCAAAGATTATTAAAAGCATGTAACTTGCATGTAACGTGGTGGTTACCAATAACCGATACATTGAAACAGCAAAACGATCCATGATATTATCATTATCTCTTATACTCCGCGATCTTTTGTTCCCTGATATATTTGATCACCATTTAATTACACGCTAATTATTATACTCAACATATCGATAGCTACGATGAGATAGATGAATTCTTTTTGGAGTTATGCAGATATCGAGGTCAAAGAATCGATCCAAAATCCATTGGGAATACCGATCTTCGAGTTTCATCGCAAGCTATAGGTAAAATTATCGAAATATATGCACTCATAGAATTGATGATGTTTTATGGTAACGAATTGAAATCGATTCTGAAATTTATGGCACTAAAATCATATTTTTTTTTTTCAATTTTGGAATAGATCAATTGGTTACACTTACGTTACAAGGTCCCGGACCTACTGCTCTTTAAGATCGCAGTAAAAATTTCCATGAAATCCTTACCATAGAATTTATTATTCTAAAAAAAGATATTGCCAGGTAATATTTACGCAGGTAAGTTGACGACTCGTTTGGATATGCAACTTGTTGCATTGAATGGAGAAGGTGTAATTATACTACTATGAGTTACTGCGTAAGTACGATGATAGAAACAAATGCGTTTGCCTTTTCTGGAACGGTTACATAGTATCCGGTAAAGTGGTTAAGTTTAAGAAAATTCTTTTAAGTTACCAGTTTAAAATAATTTTATAAACTCCGCTGAGCGATCTTCTTGGTAGATGAAAGTGAAACAGTTCTTGTTGTGAGATCGTCTTCAGGGTTAACCAGTGCATCCGTAAGATTTACAGTTAACGTTAAGATAAATGCATTCCTTTCTCTGTCGTTTGCGGACTCGATTGCCTCAACGATTCTTGCAGGTTTCGAACAGAGTTTTATATTTTATTTTGGCAAGTCAAGAAAGTTAGGTCCTACGAAATATCGCCAATTATATTGAGACTAATTATTGCACACTAACGCCGTTAATAATTATATGTATATTAATATCAAGGAGATAATTATTTATATTTAACAGCATGATATATGTGCTCGCTGAATATTGGAAACCTTGAGAGAGTAATTGATAATGTTAATTTTAGGCGCATAGAATTTTGATTGCCGTTCGGAGATTTGGTTTTTTAATAAAATATACAACTTCACACCGACTGTGTGAATTCATACACATATAATAAATATTTATTTTCACATAGTATAACATATAAAAATACGTTTTTTTAATTTTTTTTAAATCATCTTCTACATACATCACGTTTTAAGTAGACGTTTATTTTTTTGCAGTTTTCGCAAGTATTAAAATTTTTGCCTATAACTACCGTTTCTCGAAGGTCACGGAGAAAAAACAACTTCTGATGATCAGCTCTCGTCATTTTCATCCAATCAATCTTATGAAATTTGCTAAATGCTTTTCAATAGGGAAAATCGAGTGAAGATAAATATGGCCAATTCTGTCCTTGGAACCTTATTTTTGTTATCAAATGTAAAATGAAGTGATCAAATTAATGGACAAGAATCACATCGTGTTTCATAGTGTTAATGCTAAAATTTAAGTTATTCCATTGATGATTTTTTCGGTTTTTTAGCTCCAGGCGTTATTCGAGTGGCAACATCAGATTAAATCGAATGACAAATCAAGTTGAACGTAAGTAATAATATAATCATCGATTCTTATCTTTAAAACGGATTTCTGGTTCTTTTTTCTATGTGCTTTTAAGGCCGATATATATACCTATATTATGTACAAATGATCATTACAAACAATCGAAAATTAAGCTCTCTCCTGTAACGACCTTCTAATCGATGACTTCAGCGGAATTTTTTATTTCGGAAAGTAGGATCTGCTTGTTCATCAAACACTTTTGCGTCAAGGTGAAATGTTAGTTGTGTATACTTTTTCAAACTTCCTAATTTTTTATACCTTGAATGAATATCGTTTTGGTCCTATAAGATTCAAAAACTCTTCAACTAATATGTGACAAAGTTTGCTTCGACAACAGAGCATCAATTATTATTAACAAACATTTATTCTAGGTCTAATCCAAACTTTCAGTTTCTAAAATTTAATTAACTTTGAAAGAACCTTGCGTACACCCACGCTATTATTATAAAAATAATTTTACGTTCATTTTATATATTAATATCATGTTGCCAAAATACGTTTATTATTCTTACGTTAGGTACGTATATGATTAATTACTCCAACGTTTTAAATCACTTCAAACTCGAAGTACAACCTGAGGCACATGGCTGATCCCTTATGGTGCAATACATCGGTATAAGACTTGACCTGGAAAGGTGAGCTCTGATCGGTCGTATCGTGTTGGACTGGACTGGTCCACCCGTTTCATACTACATGTATGTTACATACATTAGGTGAACATCGTCGCAAATTACTTGGAAATTTATCGCTTTAATGCAAATGACAATTTTTCTTATCATGAAATTATTATCGCAGTATCAATTCTCCAATGCAAATGCATAGTCAACAGATTAATTATACAGTAGCGGGAGAATTTGTGCTCATAAAGAATTACGAGTCACTCTTAAACGAATATGATATCAATCTTCACATAGTTTTATTTATTTATTTTCTCATTACTTACATATATGATCGTATTATGAAATGATTATTTTTATTATTTATATTTATTTTAATTAATGTTATTAACTGATTAAGGAACTTTATCTTCATCGAATTTTCAGTCTGTGGCGTGAAAAATTATAAACGTTAATATTGTGCAGTAAAAGTTGTATCCAGTCATTTAATCGTTTAACTTTCATTTCTAGTTTCAAAACTACAATTAAAAACTAACGTTTGTGACATTTAAATTTCAACTTTCAACTTTCCTGCGTGCCCTAAGTCCGATATAGTAGCTATACCTATGTACACGAGTACCTTTACTACGATATTAATTACATGGCAATCATTTTTCATTTTCCGATTAATCTTCTCGAAGATTTCAGCTTGTACAGTACTTACCCATTAAACATCAACGACTCATTTCAACTAGAACGTTTGATATGAAGATCAAACAGTATCTACGACTTCAGAGACTATGATCCAAAATTAAAAATTTTTTTATAAGGATTTGTGTCAAAATTACAGAAAATAAATCCAAGGGTGGTCCGTGTCGTCATGGTCATTATCTCATTGTATATCATCATTGTAATTATTATATCCTTAGAAGGTATAAATAAGAACGTGAAGCGTAATTTTTGGTGTTAATTATTGATCACTGAATAGATTTGTTTATTTTCATTATAGTTAGATAGTGAGAGTACCTACACACATAAGTATACAGTGAGAGTAATATGTTAACTGATTGCTTGTTTAGTCACGAACTATCATTATGCAATTTGCAATAAGAGTGAAATCTTTATATTAGACGAAAATTGATTATGACCCAGAACTATTTCACACAATTTAAAAGCCTTCTAATTTTTGAGGGTGTTAAATTATTACGTATCTTTATCAATCGTTACTGCGTTTTAGTTAGCACTCGTTTTACCCATTGCAATATCTTCGTACGTATGGTTAATGTCATTAGATAATTTTTTTTTTTAACATAAATGAATATTAATGTTAAACATCGAACGCTACAACATCCACACAATCCTTATCTGATAAATGATTATTAATATGGTATAAATATGTGTTATGGCAAGATAAAATGAATTTTCGATCATTTCAAAGAGAAATGAAATTATAATATATCTTTGAATCAATATATTATTCAAATATTCTCAAAGTAAGTTGAGAGGTAAATAAAATATGAATTCAAATCGCCTTGGTGTATAACGAAGACGTATAAAGATTGTGAAAATGTACCTTTGATGTTTGTTAGTGAAGAGGGTGTTTTGAAATCGACTAATTTATTTTGTCCACTGCAGATTAGGCAATGTCTTATAGTTAGTCCAGGGTTTTTCGTATGTTGATGGTGCAACCATAAACAGCATCTAACTCATAAACTCGATAATTATTTTTAGGCTATTACACTCATGCCGAAAGTATCTATCGTCGGTTGGGAGAAAGATGGAGCCGTTTTGTCTTCGTCATGAAAAAGGAGCCATTTCAATTTTACTATGAAAAGGTGCTATTTCGGCTTCGATTTGAAAAATAACGGCACCTTTTTCATGACAAAGCTGGAATGGCTCCGATTTCACGACGAATACAAAACGGTCCGATCTTCCCCCCAACCAGCTATGGTGTTGTATCGCATTATGAAAATTATAGTCAATCTTAAAATTAGACCGACAACAGCAGTTTGAAAAAGCGAACAAACTAGAATTAAGACATTCAACTTTCTAACAAGAGGACGATATGATCTTGTCCTCGAAAATTTGTTCTAGCATTTTCAGGATTGCAGCAAAGGTCAAAGGATATTATCTAAAAATTATGTGTGTGGACACCCAGCCCTCAAAATATTTTAGGTCATATATTCGCGCATTAGCTGATTGTACAATAATGCTGATTACGTAGCAGACTGAGTAATTCCAAGATTAATCGACTTTTAATGACTGTGCTTAAATTTTGGTGTTCTATTCGCTATCTACAATATTTAAACATACACACCTATTCTTGTATTCAAAAAATTGTAGCATAACAAAATTAATAAAAAAAAGAACAAACGAACAAAAAATATCTGTAAAAATCTACGAATCAAGAAATTTCTGCACTAAACACGATTGAATGTCATGTATAACATTACCTAATCACAGTATGATCATCGACAGTGTGATCTACAATTTTTTTTCTTAACGCTTGATTTGTAAATAGTTTTTTACTTTTTTTTTTTATTAACTGGTATTTGCGGATACATTTTTGATACACAAAAAATACGTATCTTGACAGCCTATTGATCGGGCCTTAAGTACATTGTTTGTAATGTTATAGACAACCCGTTGAGTCAATCATTAATTTGCCATAGATTATATCTGAATTATTTGACCCATAAATTTCGTTGGCGCAATAGGCTCATTCTTGTTCATATTTTTACTTGCTAACCTCTGTATCTGGTATAACCCATAAGCGTATGTATAAATGACCATGAAGTGATGAGTTTCTAGAAACAAGGACGAATTTATACATACATGTCAGAATTAATACACGGATATAAAATAAACATGCTTAACGAATCACCAAAAATATGATATAATCGCTATCAGGCAACTAGTTTGTAACCAATTGCAAATGTAGAACAATTTATGAATGGAGAAACATCGAAATTCTCATACTTGCGTTTATAGCCCTATTTTATTGCATAAAAAAACAAATTTGAAGAATTTTTTGTATACCTATAAGTAGGCATATTTATATCCGACTACATAAATTAACAATTTTGTTCTTCCGCTATGAATAGCATGAATAGTCTATCAATTCAAACGTTGCAGATAAAATCACAGCTTGATCCAAAAATTCGTATAAATAACCTGGTATTATTTTCGGAAAAAATTTCCAAGAAATAAAACACAGTTATATTTATTTACGGTCCTCAAATCCAAAAATTGCTCATAAAGAGGGTCCAAATGGATGATCGTAGCGCTCTGCTTGTTAAGTTGCCTGCAAACAGGCGCTTTATGATCCCGCTCGACTTGGATAGGCAAGACTGGTCTAACTAGAGTTCATTAACCGTATAACGGCAAAAAGTTGAATTAATTTGCATTGATTCATGATTGATTAGTGAATTTTTAGCAGAATTTTTCATCAAGTTAAAACTGATCGCTCTATTGTACCGCGACTCATGGTAATCGATTATATGCGATGAAAAACTCCACTTTATACCCAAGGCGCTTGAAGAAACAGCTGCATTGGTATTTTGAGTTGAATGATGGAAACTGCGAAAAGTCCTTGTTGTTTTTGCACCAAAATGTGGAAAAACTTAATTAACATTTATCGGTTTAACTTACGGTTAACACACCGCAAATGAAGGAAACGTTAGACATGGAGGAAAAAAATGTTCGGTTTACGTTCCATCTAATAAAGAAATGCATTTATTAATGTGTACACGGTGATATATACGTATAATTAATCATATTAAAAGATCGTCCGCAGCATCTGTAGCATTCTAATGTCCTCCAGCATTGCAGATTGTCGTTTACCAATGAATCGTAAGAACCGATAGATCATACTTCGTCCTTACCAGTAGTCTCCAAGCCAACCTCCCAAGCCATGACCACCGTGACCATACCCATACCCATACAAAGGATAACCTGAAGAAATATTAAAACGGTTTAAATAAGTGTTGTATAATAAATAGCGGATGTTAAGGGTAAAACAATGAGCAGTAACTCAGAAAAACTGCTTGAAAGCCAGACTAGGAATAGTGGAAAGTTAGTCAAAGATGTCAACGTTAGAGATATTACAAACGGTGTTTAAATTTATGGTGAAAACTTACTGTAAGACGAGTATAAGCCATGCCCGTATCCGTAACTTGGGTAGCTGTAACTTGGGTAACTGTAACTGGTATAGGATATAGGAACTGAGTGTCCTAAGTAACCTCCGTGACCAGGACGAGCCATGACTGTGCCGATTATGGTAGTCAGAAGTAGGACTGCAAACTTATAAATTTGAAATTCAGTAGGGATTGATTTATTAAGTAAAGTAATGAATTATTATTCCAATTTATGACCCACTCGGTGTACTTACGATTTTAAATGAATCCATATCTGAGTCGTGTTTTTTTTTTTGCCACACTGTCTTACACGTTCTTTGTTATTCTGACCAACGGTTGTGGTTTCGATGTCCAGTGACAGAAAATAACGATGGTACGTTCCTTTATAGTACCGATTCGATCCTTCGAACCCCTCTTCATTCTTTGAGAAATTTTTTTTTATTTATTCTTTCTTGCCTTTGTACTTGTGCATATTTGCGATAATAACAGCGTGCATTGTTAGCTATTGCAAAAGTTACGTGAATATGTGCATTATGAAAGCGTAGTATAGCAAAGTAGTCGCAAAGAGTTTGTCGGGGTCATAAACGCCCCACCCAATACCTTGACATCCAAATATCTTCCCAGCACTTAGCGACGAATCAATTGTTGAGCTATCCTTGCATCTAACGTTTTATTTTATAATAGAAATAATGCGCTAGCTCACGTAACTAGTCGTTAAAGAATTTAGGGACATTAAATAATTACCGTCATTTGTCATCAATGGGCAGTAGCGTGTTATGCAAGGTGGATCACACACGGGCCAATTCTATGCTTTTGCATTTTCATTCATAATAGTCACAGAGTTTATGGCTAGAATGCCACTTCCATCATTTCAGTTGATTTCCGGCGATTCGCCGGAAATTGCGATACCTCAATATCCTTCAATATAACAGGGATTAAAATTCAATTATGGACTCGGTATCATAATGTCTACATTTATTTATTTATAATAAATAAATTACACGGTAGATTTTCAAGCATCACACAAAATTTATTCAATATATATAAAAAGGAAGCTGGAGGGAGATACGTAATATCAATTATTTCATACAGAATTATCAAATACTATATTATTATACATACATAAAATTTAGTACAAGTAAACAACTCATTTACGTTTATTCATTTCTATTTTCTCTTCTAAGCAATTATTCTATTTTTTATATGAATTTTTATTAAATTGTTTCATTTAAAACCTAAAGCTCTTCGTAATGAACGTCAATTCTTCAGAGCTACTGGGCTGCAGTCTATGATTAACATCATCTTCCGCTGGAAAGAACAGCTTTAATTGGTACTGAGAATTCGAGGCAGCAGCAACTGGGGCTGGATCATCAGCTGGTTTAGTGGTAGGAATCGGTTGACTTGAAGGTCCTCCTGGAGGGACAACGTCCTCCGGTTTGTTCTCTACTGGTGCTGCAGTGGTCGAAGGGGACGGTGAAGGTGGTGGTGGAAGGTAATTATGATGAGGATAAAATCCACCAAAAGATGGTCGGAGAGGAAAGTTTCTGGTAAAGTTGTCGCTAAAGAGACTATTGAAGTGTTCAGAGGGACGATAGCTGTTGTAGAACGGACTTTGATAACCTGGTGGAAAAAATGACCCAAGGAAAGGTGGCGAAAGGTGTTGAGATCTGTGAGCAGTACTTTCGGTTAAAGATGGTCGATGTTCATTATAACCTTGAAATTCTTTGCTAGGATAATTCTGGAACGAGTCTAAGGGTGGCAAAGGCTGATAAGATTCAATCGGTCTCTGGTGAAACGATTCGGTGAACCTTCCCTCCCCCTGCGGTAAGTAATGACCAGATGGATCTTTTAGGAATTTCCCTGCATCTCCATTGGGTCTAAAATAGTTATGGTCAACTAGTGGTCTGCCAAAAGCACCGGGTCTATAACCGCCAAGATCTGGGCTTGGGAACGGATTAGACTGCGGTGGTGATGCCAGGATATCAGGATGTGCAAAGGAACTGGGTGGCAGAGGGGTTGGTCCGTTAAAGACTTCACTTGTTCCAGAATTGTCCGTCTGTTTGACATCCCCATTGTTGGCTGTATTGCCATTCGTGTTCGAGTTAGTTTCCAAATTAGAGTTAGGACGTGAATTGCCATTGCCAAATGGGTTGTACAATTCAGATCTGTAATAAGTTGGATCGTGGCTATCGGTTATATGGCTCTTTGGCCTAAATCGAGGTTCGTAAAAATTTTCAGAATAGTCTGTGAGTCTGGCGGGATCGTTCTGCGGGTTCGGAGGATATTGATAGTGGTAGGACCTCTCGTAGTGATAAGGATAAACCTGATTATTGAAATGTATTTCAGGTTTTTTGTCATTGCTATGTACAGATTGTCCAGGATTTCTCGGAACCGTTTGTTCCACGTTAACGGCAGAACGATTTGACTGGGCACCTTGTAGTCCATCGACTAGAGTCGGCGACAGAACAGACTCAACATCTTTGGTGAAGTTCTTCAATAGCTCAGGATCTGTGAGTGGAAAAATTAACGAATACTGATTCTTCATGGCGTGTTAGACTTTGATGGATTGCGGTTAAAAATTCTGTATGACTTACTTGGTAGTTCTTTTGCCAGACAATATGTGAAGACACTTATCCATGCTGTGCAAAATAGCAGGATCTGAAATTTGAAAAATCATTTCAAGCCTCGTAATTCATATTCAATAAGTAACACTAAGTAAATAAAGTCTCTGTTTGTGCATTATATTATGTAATTCTATAAATTATGAAGATGTACAATTGCAAGTGTCGCTATTCGATTCATAGACTGATATTTAACATTGGCAAAAAGGCAGATGACTTCACAGCACGCTGAATACGATAAATTCTATCATGCTCTTTAATAATGATGAGTTAACGTTCTACACAAAAGCACTTGATTCACTTAGTTTTAAAATATTCAACTATTTGATGACAGTTACTCACCTGTGGTGCGTAATGCATGATGCTGTCTCTGCGAAAGACTAAAGGGTGTACTCCTCACTGGATGTAATATATACTTTCTCCCCTTGATTGTAAACGTCTATCTGGATTAAGGAAAGGGAGACACGGCATGTTGTTTGTCGTCTAGTCTCGGCTTCTATACGAGGAATTGCACGCGTTCACGCAATATACCTACACGAGGTATGGCATAGGAGATACGGGACGTTAGTGGGCCAACCGGAATTGCGAATTAAAAGTTACAGCATTCGTTAGGGCTCGAAAAACTCATTGAACTTTTCGTTCTATTTCTACGGTCGATCGTTCATCGACTCATGTCCTTGAGATACAGATTGGGACATTGCGGTGGGTCAAGTGAATGAATTACCATTCGCAAAAACGAGTTGCTACGCTCTCCCTATAATTTTTTTTTAGACTATTTGATGTGCTTTTTTAATTAACATGAATTAACTGTTTCAAGAACCAAAAGTATTATTTAAACATTCATTTGTTTACTATTACGAATCAGTTTTATTTCGACCAAAATCATCGCGAAAAATTTATGCCTAATGACCATTTTCGATATTTCTCTGACGTAATATGCGAAGGACTTTCTTTTGCATAATTTTTAAGTGAGGAAGGAAACGTATCAAATTATTACGTTTATCGTTCACTCGGTCAGTTCAATAAACTGTAATAGCTGAATAGCTGAAACATGGCAACCTCTTAATGCAAGTCTGTTATGAAACCAACCTGCTCTCGCCGTTGACTTACTTTATCTAGTAAGGTTTTACGGAAATTCGCTATTTATTTGATATAATCAATTTTCAATTTTTGCTAATTCTAAGAAATATTCAGGTTCTATTTGGAGAAACTATAAGTCAATTAAATCAACCTTCACAGTGTGTTTAATTAGGAACTTTGGTTCTAATGATAATAATTGCACCATGTCATGCTATGCCGAAATTTGATAAAATAGGAAAAAATAAAAAAATAAAAATTGTCAAGCTAATAACATAAACGATAATAAACGATCATAAAATTTGTACAATTTAATAAGCAGGACCTGTATAACTTATCCAAATAATTAGGATGATATTAGAATCTAATAAAAATGAGATAACTCGTGTCGTAACGACAATAAATTCAGTTAACGTGCCAAAAAGCGAACTATAAAATAAAAATAAAAGAGGTTTATAATCAATAAATAATTTTATTTCATCAACAAACAATTAGGGTTATTGGTAGCCGACTTGATGGATCATTCCGACGACACCAGGCGCCACGACGCCCGGATGACTGAAGATTTGCACTGCGGGTGCAGATCCTGGTTCACGAGACAAAGGGATTACTGATCTTCTTGATGTTTGGGGTTGGGCAAGTACTAGCTCCGGGGTATGATGGTTATTTTGGGTTCTATAGTTGGGTATTTGTCTTGCTTTTGAATTTCCGTAATTTGCGACCATTCCACTGACGCTACCGTATGGTATTCCACCTGTGTGTAAAATATATCTTATGTCAATGTTATGCTCTGTGATTATAATATGTAACAACTTTCGATAATAGTTGTCTACGTCCTTCACGCAATCAGCACTCGACCCGCCTAGTTTCTGTCTTTACTCTATAATTCCGTTAGAATTTCCTGCTCTTTCGCAAATAATGAAATAAAAGAAATGCAACAACTTTAAAGTCACTTACGTTATTCGCTAATTAGGAAAACTGATAAAACAAAAAAATAAAAAATAAAAATTTCGCCCATTTCACGGTTAGATTAACACAGATTAGTGAACCTGCACTTACCTATCACGTATATACATACAAATGATAAGTATTTAAATTTAATAGCTTAATGGGTACACGAACAGTAATTAATAGATCGATGATCTTAGATAAAACTTCTTTTTTGTTTTTTATTTTGAAAATATTATGGAAGCTAATTAAAGCATAGATACCAAATGTGGTAACTTCTGCGATTAGAATAAAAATATTTCAAAATTATACTGCTGGAGTAACTTAATTATTTCATGAAGAATTTAATTAGTATTGAATCACACGTCACGGTTTACCAATCAATTCATAGAAGTCAATTTAAACGAGCTATCCTGCGTACCTATATGTTATAATCATATGCCTATATTTATATGAGAGAAAGGATCCAGCAACGCAGCGATCTCTGTTGAAGAACTATGTAACGCTGGTTCTAAAATCAAGCTTGACCGAACAAGAAGATAACTTTTAGAAACCTTAAAATAATTTTATGATTTATTTATAAATATTAAAGATTTTTTTTTAAGAATTTACCATAGGCAAGTCCGTTCGTCATTTCGACTATCCCAGCACTATCTGGTAGAGCATTTGCAAGTTTTAGGACAGCGAATATCGCGATGAAGACAATAATCTGAAACAATTTTTTTTCAGGTAATTTGACAGTGAAAATTTAGATTTTTTAAAATTCTAAACAATAATTATTTAAGTCATTATCACCCACATTTTTGTATTTCTATTTCTCATTTCACCTTAATTTTCCAAATCCACTCACAGAAATAAATATAATAATTTTCAGTATCAGTTTCGCTGAAGAGTTAGAACGACTTACCGTCTTAGAAGCCATATTTCACACCGCAACTGATCGAGAGCAAAATCCGCAGTTAGTATTCTGATTCGAATTATATACGAGTTGAGCATATGTTATTAGCCAATCAAAGCAAAGCAATTTTTTTTTATTCAAGATCAGGTGTTATTCATAGTCTTAGAATTTTATTCGCCATGCTATTACGCTGGTTTCCTTGACCTTGGGCCAGGCCCAGTTCCTCTCACAAGTCATAAGCTACTCTCAGTTTCTGTATATCAACTATCGGTATACATCAAGGTCTCGTTCTTTGTGTGAGTACTGTCTTATTCGACGTAGTCAATGTACACCATGCACCTTAAGATACTCGATATGGTTATGGTAATAATTAAAATAGTATACAACAAGTCAGTGACAGATCGAAACGATCATACTCCGAGTTCAAATGCTGTGAATGATTGAAGTGCCTCTTGCTTATTACCATACTTCATAATCGAGGTCCCCTCGACTCACTATCAAGCTTTGTGCCTATTTATACACGCAACATTCATATTTTATCCGATTACTGAATGTGATAATCACAGAACTGGTTTGTCGGGTTATTAGTCCCTTTATGCGCCAATGAAAATTTAGAAGCGAGACCAACTGGAAATTGAAGTAAACTTGAAAATATGTCATGATAAATTATTTCCACATGAATTAAATCGACGATTTTAATGTTATTAGAGGATTGACCCTGATCGTCTTCGAGATGTAGATCTTCTCTGTCAGGAACTTCCGTTCGTAGAACTTGTACATAAGAAATTATTTTTACCTCGTATGGTACCTTTAATAATGAGAATTAATAACTTTTTCAAATCTCGTAAACCAGGTCAGGGATTGCAAGTCGATCGATTATTAACTGGACAAAATCAATACTGGTTCAAGGTGCTGAAAAGTTTAAACTATAAACATTCAATTATTGCACTATTCATTTATCGTTACACAGGTTTATTGTTACGCTTGATTTCTGGCAAGTATTGATTAGTAATCGTAGTGATCAAGAGATAATTAAGAAGTGTTTTAAGTCAGATTTCATAATCTGTATAAAAGTTTCTTATCCATTATAAACGGGAGAAAAACTATCAGCAAATTTTGTCAGCCAATATTTAGTCAGCCATGCGTAATAGTTTTGTATAAAAATGAATGTACAATCACATGGCTCTGCAGTCTGCATCCTGTAACACAATTTCTCTGGCTGGTCACTATAGTGTCGCCTAATTGCATCATTGCTGCAAGTATTACCTACTGCTGTAATTATATCTTAATGCAGTAATGATACGCAGGTGTACAAGACAGCTTTACTCAAGGGGAGGCACAGAATTTGAAAAAGTTTATTACAAGTATTTGCATGTATGTACATACCTAAGTACAAGAGTCCCAATGGATTGCTCATTGCTCAGTCTGCTTAAGATTGTAGAACAACTAAAAAGGGTTCAGGAATGTTATTTTATGATTTTGTTTTAGGTTTTGAAAAAAAAGTTATTAACGAGTTTCAAGTCTTGCTTGTCATTCTAAACGTACGAGATAAATGGCTACAAGTATTTTATATCTGTAAATATTTCTGATAACTTATGATAGAAAGGTATTTGGAAATGGGAACCTGAAATCAAATTGTCAATAATTAGTATACGAAATGTAAAACAGTAAATTCTTATTTTCTAGAAAGATGACTTGCATGGTAATTTATTGGGCACCGAAATCCATTAGAAATTTTTCCGTAACTGAAAATTTCTGATCCATCGAAGATTAATTTGACCGGACCACTGCTCATACGTCAAAATACTTCCTAGTTGGTACTAAACAATGAGATACAATTCTGTACCACAAAATTATAGTCACAACGTGGTCAAGTCGATTGTAAAATTATTTCTGTTAATATAATTCCGTATATAAACGGCTAGCTTACAGGATCTCCTTGCATAATAGTTATTTTATGTTCGACAAAAATCAATGAATTTCTCTTTGTTTAAATATATTAAGAAAAAAAGTTACATGCATAAGACGTGTATGTGTTAGTGCACACGCGATGAAAGTTATAAGATTGATATTTATGTAACATACTTTATTAATTATAACAAAACAGTATTTTCTATGTACAAGATTATAAATAAACGTAACAAGTTAACAAGTAAAACGGCGTAACAAATATAAGTGAAACTCGAATCCTGCAGTAGTTGCTTGTTGATTTGATCAGTGGCGGAGAAGAAACTATACCATCGACCTTTTTATCAACATATGCAATAATTCTAAGTAAATTTTTTAACCAAAAGATATTTCAAAGCCATTTAAAAATGAGCGAGTGGGCCTGTTACTCAATAATGTAGAAAAAATTGTTCTATACAAAAATGTATAACATTATTGCGATAATCCTAATCTAATTAACATGGCGTATAACCAAATACGAAACAATTTCAAATGAAATTATTCAAGGTCCAACGTCACCGATCAATTTAACTTATTGCAATTAAGTCTTATTATTTTTTCAACACCCTTAACAAAATTCTGTAAATATTTATTCTTGTGATTGGTTCAATAATCACCTCGATATCCTATTAATTATTTCTTATTGTCAAGGTAATAGTACGCTCGTTTACTTGGATCCTTCTCATAGTTCACCATTGGAATTTCATCTTCAATTTCGTCGACTTCTTTACCCTCATTACTGTCTTCGTACTTGTTGTAACGGTCTTCGGATTCTGTGCTTGAATCTTCTTCGGAACTCGAGTACTCCTCGCTGTAACTGTCTTCAGATTCCTTCAATTGATTAGATCGCTGAGGAATCGTTGGAAGTATATGACCCGAGACGATACTCTGAAATATAGAATTAACTTCATTACTTTGCGAGTCCTAACTAATATACAGGTCACTTTTAAGGAAACTGCATTCTAGACTGAAGTTCACGCAAATTATTCAAAACCCGATTGTCGATTGGTTTTGACACGCAAAATATTTTGATTCTCAGTTAAAAAAAGGCTGCAATGTCTGTGATACAACCACGATGAAACAAAGATGGAATGATCTGTCAGAAATGATAATTACACTTTTAGTAATTGTAGTTTTCTGCAATCCAGGATGTAGAAGTAAATATTTTTCGGTAGACGTGCTCGGTCAAGTGGGTGACTGGGCGACGGCTAAGATAACTTACATCATCCGATAAGGCACTTCCGATACCTCCATTCGATTCGGCATTTTGTGTTTTGGTATCATTGAAGTCGTCGTATCCCGGCGTCTTCGGTTTATTCAGTTCTTCCATCTTCGCTTTCTTCAAATGCAGTTCGTCCTCCAGTGCCGATGGTCCGACGGTACGATTTTTAGGAATAATTGAAATGAACATCCCCTTGTGGCCATCCTTATCGAGTATTTCCTTCTTTTCGTAAACATGTTCCGGTGTCTCTTTTGTGGTTATAGACAATTTTTCCACGCTCTCATTCCTCACTGGATTATCATTATCAGAATTTGTTTCACTTAACGGATTGCTTATACGATCCGGCGTCTTTGAGTAAGACTTTTTTGGTTTCCAATTGGTCAACGATTCATCTTCAGATTTACCATCAAAAGGACTGTTTTTTTTCACCGTATTTTTCTCTTTTTGAAATTTATACATGGTATCTTGATCAGGAAAAGAAGTTTTTGTTATAATCTCTTCTTTCGATACTCGTGAACGATGTTCAACAGTTCTACTCGTCGGTGTAGAATCTTCAACGTTACGATCTCCAGAATTTATCGAAGACACTGTTGGAATTCTGTACTCATCGTACGTTGCTTTCTTGCGTAAATTCTTGGTGTCAACTCGCGAGGGTCTCTTCGGTTTTTCATACTTTTTCTGAATCGTTTTTGTTGTCGCTTTACGAGTATTGACTGTAGGCCGTATTCTGCGACGAGTCGTGGTGGTTGCCTCCGTTGATCTTTCTCCAACATCTTCTTGACTCTGACGACTTGCTTCAACATGAGTCCTAACAGCGCTAGAACTACTCTTAGATTTTCCACGTTTCCTCCCAGAAAATCTCACAGGACTTTTGGTTAACGGTCTCACAGGTTCCACGGTCGTAGATGTGGTCGTAGATTGAGGCGTTGGAACAACTGCACTCGAATCGGTTCGAGATTCGCGTATCTTATTCGGCAGCTGTTGCCTTATGCTATTCTGTCCTCCTCTCACTCTCAAAGGTCTTTTCGTGGTCAATATTGGCACTGTTGTAGTTTCTGCTTTTGCAACTACAACTGCTTCGGTAGTAGATCTTACGCTTGGTCTGAGTGTAGTTCTATCTCTGAGAGGCGTCACCTTACTTCGAATTTTGTTCCTCGGTGCTGTGGTGATATTTTCAGGAATTATCCTCGAATTCGATATTCTTTTATTACTTTTTGATCCAGAAGAAACCGGCTCTTTTGTAACCTCGATTGTTTCTGCGGATTCAGGTGTATTAGTTAGACGTCCAGGATTACTTGTAGTGAATATCTCACTTTCGTACGCCACGGTGGGTTCGAAAGTTTTTTCATCTGCTTCCTTCAAATATTTAAGCACAGATTCTCTTATTTTGTTAGGCTGTGCGGTTGTAATGGGTTCACTTCCCGCAAATGGTAGTTTAAATTTACTGGAACTGTACTTGCTGCTAAATTTGGCAACTGGTCGATGTTCCGAGCTCGTTTCATCACTGTCAGATTCTTCTTTTTTCCAAAAGTTTTTCTTGTAGGCTTTACTCGGTACGTCGTAAACATCCCAGGGATACGAACGTTTTCCGCTTAGTTTAGAGGATGATGCCTTCTTTTCATCATCATCGTAATAGTCGTCATCGTCATCGTGAAGGAAACTAAAGTCTTTCAATTTCTTTAGCCTTTCCCGATCCTTTCGTCTTTGTGCTCGCTCCTCGGCTAATCTTTCGCGTTTCTCCCAAGGATATTCATATTTTTCTGTACTTTGATCTACATATCCTTCTTCGGCTTCAGCTTTTTCGTCCTCTTCGTCGTGAGCCCATGGAAACACGTATTGTCCTGTTTCTGAGCTTTCGTCAGTTTTGTCTTTCTCTTTTTCCTCAGAGTCAACGAAATAATGTCGTTCATATTTTGGAGCTTCGAAAGGAGGATGATAAAAAGCTGGTTTATTAATGCGAGGTCCTAATTCAGTGTATTTATCATCTTCAAAGCTTTCGAACGGAGAATCCGGTCGAGAATTATATCTAAAAAAAGTCTTGTCATCGCCGTCTTCTTGTTCTGAATTTTTTTTCTCATCTCCAGACTCGTCGGCGTTCTCACTCGAAGAGTCTTTGTAGGATTCCGAAGATCTTGGAGATTCAGTTTCACCTTCCTCAGAAGATTCTTCTTCATGATAAGAAGCATTCTGTGGTGGTTCGCCACGTTCTTCGTCATCCTCCGCTATTTGTTCTTCTTTAGATTCCTCGTTACGATAATTCTCTTTCTCATCTCGAGGCGCGTCTACATATGTGTACGGAACTGTAGGTCCTGGATCATCGACAAAAGTCTTACTAAATCCTGGAGGATCCGTCGCTAAGTAAGTCTCTAGATCAAAGTGCTCCGAAGTTTTTGTAGGTTTCAAAAAATCCACTGCAATCGGTGTCGTGTCTTCTTGAATATCTTCGCGGACATCGTATTTCCTAATATTCTTTACCGGTTCATCGGTAGTTACTTCTTCCCCTTCTTTATAGTTCTCGCTATCCTCATTACTTTCTTCTACATGATCTGGTTCGAAGTCCGATGCAACAGTCTTGTAAATCTCACCGGATGGTTCGATTTCATCGAGACTAACTTTTTTTCTACGAGGGACCGAATTCTCACTTTCATAAATTTCTCTTGTTTCCATTACCGGTGAAACAAGAGATCCGTGTAATTCAGAATTTGCCGTTAATGTGCTATTAGATTCGAACGGTTCTTCTAGACGCGGTGTAGTCGTAGTAGTTACAGTCGTTTGACCTCTTCTTCTTATAATTTCGCTGTATCTGGGCTCATTTCTCCTGCCATCAATCGTTGCCGAAGGCCGTTCCGTAGACGTGAACAAACCGTATCGGTCAGTATTTTTTTCATCTTTAGAATTTTTCGATCGACTTCTAATGGTGTAGGAAGATTTTCGTGTTTCATCCGTCGTTTGAGTCGTAGCGTCACTTGTAACGGGGGCTAATGTTGTAGTTGTGGTTAAAGCAGGACTTGTTTTTCGCCTTCTTCCACGCTTAGGTCTTTCAGTTGTCGACGAAAAAGCATTAAGATCAACAGATCGAGGATTCGTTTGGGTTTCCTCAAATTCTGAGTCCATGACGTTGCGTTTATTCACAGTATGTATTCTCGTTTCATTCTCTGGGTCAATTGGAGCGCCGGCATAGTCGTCCAAACTTCGTTTGTGGACCATAACGGTTCTAAAATAACCAATAATTTTTTTATCGCCATTCCTTGACGGGGTTTCAGTCCTAACTCGAGTATTATACGAAACCTTATTAGTTCTGTAAGGTATGATTTTAGGTTTCTTGTTGAGTTCAGGAGGTGGTAGTAGCCCTTCGATCTCTTCGTGAAAAGGGCTTTCCGGACTGCCTGACGAGTGGAAGTCTTTTTCTCTTTTTCCATTGAAAGTTGGAAGGCGATTTAACATTTTTACATTTCTAATACTCGGTGCGCTTAGAACATGATCTGCGTTTGGTGAGACAATCGTTGCCTCTGTTAACGGAGATACAGTCTGCGCTCCAAACATTTCGTACAAGCTTGCTAAATTCTTTATAGTCCCCATAACGTCGTCGTAAACTTCTTTTTGATACGGTGTCACGGAATTGATTTCAGGTAATTCTGTTGTGGTTGTAGATTGCGTTCGTGCAGGCCTGCGTTTCCTAGTTCTTCGTGATCTTGTCTGTGGTTTCTCTGTCGACGATTCTTCAACTCTACTATGATTAGCATTGTTACGTCTTCTGGTTCTCGGTTCAACTGTCGATTTTACGTTAGAAGTTTCTACAAAGTTTCGGCTCTTTGTAACCCGACGACTATTGTCTATTCTTTTTATGGCCATGGCCTCCGGTTTCCTCGATTGTGCAGGAACTATATAATCTTTATTTTCCTTTGGTAACTTCAAGATTCTCGTAGCTAATTTCATGGGATCTAATTCAGTCGGTGGAGTAGGCTGGTTAATTTTCCTTTCGAAAAATAATGGATTGTCAAACGGATTTTGTCCAAAATATTTTGCTTTGAAGCAATCCAATTTATCACCCAGACCTCTCAGCCGGGGTAAGTTTTCCTTAGGACCCCTGTTCGGCACAGGCTCTTCTTCGCCATCAGGGGCAACATTTTCTAGATCAGGATCCACTTCGTCGCACTGTACGTATTTATCTCTAGAGTCATAAAACTCCATTCCTCCGAACGTTTTTTTCGGTACTTCTTTTGGGTTGATGATATATCTTAATGCAGAATTCGAAACTTTAGAGTTCTTATAAAAAGGATATTTTTCAAAATCAATACTCGCGATTGTGGTTGTGGGAATATTTTCGATGTCGTTAACGTCTTGAATTTCGTCAAGGTAATCCAAATCTGGAACATCCACTTCAACTTGCTTTTCACGTTTAGTTTCCTCATCCTCCTCCTCTTCTTCTTCTTCTTCTTCATCGTCCTCCTCGTCTGCCGCATCGTCATCTTTACTTTTAAATCGTGAATCGATTTCTCCGTCGATTACATCTCCGGCTATTTTATGTGATGCATCCAACAGATCTTGATGACTCCTTTTATTTCGCAATCTATCATCATACCGGACTTTATTGTGCTCATCATTTAGAACGATCTCTTTCGTTAATCGCGGTAAATCTTCCGTTAAGGATCGACTCTCTTCAGGTATTAGATTTCTTTTCACTCTCAATTTTCGTTTTTCCGGTATTTTAACGTCACGGTACTTTGCTGATCCTTGATCTTCCAAAGTGAAATTGAATCGTGCCTTTATTTCTTGCGCAATTAGAGCATCGGCAATCCGTTCTTCGCTGATCTTTGTATTGCCCGAACTTCTAGTGTATCTTGAAGGTGTTCTCCGGCTGTTCAAATAACGTGCTAACTGTTCAGGATCTGGGCTGTAATTTTGAACACCATTACCGGAATTATAGTTATAATGTGAATTCGGATTTCTGGAAAATCCATAGTATCCATTATTCCGATGTGTAAAATTTGGGTCCGCGTAACTGTCCTTGCTGTTCGGCGATGGTGGTAAAAGTTTCGAAGCTGGAAATAATTTTTTTCGATTTACTTCAGCCGGTGGGTTATTTCCATGAAATATTGGTGTTTTGAAATTTCTATCCTTTTGCCATAAACCGTTATTTTTCGTACTGTTCTTTTTAGCATCGACCGTTTTTTCATTGGCTTCTTGTGCTCCTTCGCTTTCCTGCATCACGCTCGAATAGCCAGCGACATTGGGGTATGAATTCAGCGTGAAATCAGAGAACACGGACTCTCTTAATGCTGGTGGCTTCATGATAGTGAAATCCTCTGAGTCCGCACTCTCACTTTTTTGCTCGCCGTACCTGTCATTTTGATGGTTTTTAATAAAACTCAGCATTTTAGAGTATTCCAAGTTCGGCTTGTATCCGAAAAAAGACTCTCCTTTCTTACCATGAGACTTTGCTTTCAAGGGATTTGGGCCATTATTCGGATTAGCTCCAGAGCCAGACTGCTCTCTATCTCGTAATGAAGTATGTTTATCATTAGTAGGCCAGTCCTTGTACCACGCCTTAAAATTTTCAGAATTATAACTGTTGTGATTCCGGGATTTGTCGTCCGCTGAATTCAAAAATGGATTTCCCCGGTAAGGTGAATCCTTCGGTAACGCCAACATTGGTGATTTATATTCATTCGGTGGTAAAGTAATCAATGAATAAGTAGGAGTGCTAGAAAATGCGATATTGTCATAGAAATTGGTGGTAACTGATGGTTCTTCCCAAACTCTATATACTCCATTATTTGATCCCCAGTTACCATAACTGGATTTTTCAGGTCCATTAGAATCGATAAAAGGAGAAAAACTTTCTCCACTACGAGAAGTTATCCCTTGGCTTTTCGTGAAATCATAATCCTGGTTCAAAATTGCATTCGGATTGGAGTACTGGTGGCCGTTTTGTGGTGTTCCATAATATGAAAAGTCCCCAACTCCAAATTGATTAGGATTTTGCGTTACTTCTCCATTTCCAGAGACTAGCAAATACGGGCCATGGCCATTGATCGTCGCCAACGCTAAAGACGGATTTTGTTCGTCAAATGGTCCAAGCGTCGTAGTTTCTCGAATGAGCATGGGTTGCTGAATCGTGGTTTGTTCTTGTAAGTAAGACGTGGGTGAGGTAGCTTCGTTTGGGCTTGCTTGAAAATATTTCCAAAATATTTCACCGTAATTTTCGGTACTTGGTCTATCGCTGATAACGGATTGTGGACTGTTTCCATAATCGTAATTAAAAGTGGTAGCCTCATAATTTTCTTGAATTGCCGATCCATCTGGAAGATAATACTTATTCGTCGTTGTCGGATTTTCGTAGTTGGAAGTAGAAGCTTCATATTTATCAGATTCACCTGGGGTTGGTGTTTCAAATTGAACCGTAGTGGCTTCATAATTTTCTTTATAGAAATTTTCTCTAGTTCCAAAAGATGGAAATCTTGTGTTCATTTCAATATCGCTCCGAGTTTTCGGTGAATATTGAGATTTATCCGAATTCGTTTCTTCGCCGTTATAATCTCGTTGGAAATTCCGCTCGGTGCCACTCTCGTAATTTTCCGAACCTTTCTCCGCCTCTTCAGTTTCCTTCTTCAGATCATGTTCCAATTTTTCGATTTCATTTTCCGTAACAATTTTTGGATTTACATCAGGCTTTTTCCACATGTCCTTGTAAATCTTGTTACCATAATTTTGTTTCTTCCTAGTCAATGATCCTTCAGCTTCGTACTTCTCACTGGGTGCAGGTTCGTTACTGTAATCATCTGTAAATTCCTCAAACTCTTCTGGCCTACGCCTAGAATCTTGATTTTTCGATTTCCTTTTCTTCGACTTCTTCTTTCCAACAGCACCAGATCTTTCTTGGCTGCCACGTTGGTCATGCAATTTCCTAGCGTAACCTTCATGGAAGTCTGCATCTCTAATGTGACCACCATGGTCGTACGCCGAATCTTCATAACCTTCTTCAGTGTAAATAGTATTAGTTTTCTTTTTGCTAACCACTTCCCGTAGTCTAGGAGCATTTTCTCTCTCCTCATCAGAGCGAGCGGATGCTATAGCTTCACTTTGCGGTAATACCTTAACTGTATGCGTCCCTCGTACTTGTGCCAAAGTTTTCGTTGGCACAAAATCCAGAGGAATATTTTTTTTCGGATCAGGTTTTGCCCAATTTCCTGGAGCAACATAGTTTGGCTTCGTAGGCACTTCCTTAGGATTTTCATGTTCGGAATATGGTATTACATGATCGTCAGGACCAGGTGGATCATCTTCAGAATTTTCTAACGTGACGTCATCAGACGTGAATTCGGTTATGCCACCATGAGAATCTGAGTAGGTATTTGTCTCGGCTGTTTCGGCATCCTGAACCGTATCATTGATTGGTTTTTCCTTGATGGTCGATTCTCCTGCATTTGCAAGAGTCGAAAAGGCGTAAAGATCGCGTTCAATCTGTGAGCAATTATTTCCTCTGATAACTAACGAGATAAACAAACACCAAACTACCTTTCGAAACATTTTGTCAGATCCGATCACCACCGCATAATTGCTATCAAAGTTAGGAACAACCAGCTGCAACAATTTACTCACTTCACAAAGGAGGGTACAGATTTAGGGATTAGGCCATCACATGCTACTCTTAAAGTCCATATAAGAGGATGGCTAATTATTTTGCAAAAGTCTGTCAGCACTGGTAATTAATTGAGCTTAATGGTCCGAAAGTTTCATTTAGATCTACGGCTGATGGTTATCTGGCGTTAATGTTCTGGCATATTAATACTAAAGCGATAAATTAGCAGATGAGTTATAATTACTTATCTATTATCTTACACGCGATACTTAGAAACTATTGGGACACGTTTCACTGTCAAAAATCTTTTAGTTTTCCAACGTTTTGCAAACGAACAACTAGAGTGTACTGCTCGCTGCGCGATCAATGCAGCCTAATTTATATTTTCCTAGGATTCGAAAGGGAGAAGTAAAATGAAAAACGTCAGCGCTATCTCTACTTACCGGAACGATATCGCGTTCCACTAGTTGTGGATCAATTGAAACGTTTTAGAATTTCTTTCACGGTTGATCTTACCATTTGTTGACCACCTCCAAATTTTTTACTATCAAAAGTTTCGTCGACCTTATAGCCTTGATTGATTCAATTTTCTTCATTTGTTGTACCATTTTCAATGAATATAATAAATAATTTACTGTTATTTCACCTCCATGAGATTCACAGTAATAATTAAATTTCTATCTTTGCTTTTCTTGTTTTTCTACAAATCAAGACAGTTCGTCATGAATAAAAATTTTTCTCAAATCTGGATCTTATCAAAATGTCAAATTACACCGCGTACCTACGTACCGTTCGCATTGAAATAACGGAACACAAGACTCGGTTCTTGAATACACTAACCACCTAAGCTGTTGTACACAGAAGAAAGTGCCACTGTCCACGACTCGCTATTGAGAACGATTGTGAACGATACGCTTGGCAAATCAAGCCGGAAAGACAGAAAATCATAAAGTTTGAATCGGTTGAGTAGTAAATAAATAAAAACATCAATAAGCTACACATCGTTGGTTAAAGTATGCGTTATGGTTATGGTTATGTCGTATATTCCCATTGCGGTCAAAACCAATAATCCCTAAAGTGGTATAATAACCAATTTGCCAATGGCATTCGATAACTTTTGATCGCTTGAAAATTTTCAAATTATATCAATTCGATATATAAAATTTAAACTACGATTTATTGCCTATACACATCAAATAATCTCATTACTTTACTCTACTATTTACTTTTCACCAACGAAATAAATCATCGTTATAATTAGGGTCAATGTACCGTTCACTTATATGTCTTGGGCGAAGTAAGTACACTGCAGGTATATAAAGAAATGCGCCTAAACCAACAATTTTATTAAAGTATATCTATGGCAGAGGTTAATGTTTTTAATATTTCAGAGAAAGTTTTAGTAGCAAACTTTCAGTGTTAGTTTCACACGTTGTCAACGTGACTTATATTCTTTAGTAAAAATGAGCATGGATAATCAAGCTTTAAGTCCTCACAAGTTTTTATCATGTTGAATTGAAACTATCTTAGTATTTCACACAGATTTTGAATCTATTTAACGAGATTTTAACTTGATTCAAGTATATTTGGAGAAGAAACATTGTCAGGTGAAGAATAGAAACTAAAGCAACGTTATTTTTTTATTTTTTATTTTTTTTTAATAATATAATTATAAGGTACAAATTTGAAATAACTTAAAATTAAATCATAAATAACAAACAATGAATAGTAAGTATACATACATAAATATTAAGAAGACGAATTATAAAAAATGAATACGAGCCAATTGCATGATCTCACTCGGGTCAGGTTAGAGATCATTGATCAATAGGACAAGATGACGAGGGAATTTCTTTTTAATGAATGTTCATTTGTTTCAATGTGATTAGATACGCGTATCAATGTACATAAATACGTAATTGCACGTAGTTTAAAGCCTCATGAGAATATGATGTAATCGCCAATAAATATCTTATGAAAAAAAAAAATTTCAGGTACGGTTAAAAGTATTTTTTATTATCTAAGGTGAAACTATCGGCTTCCAAGCATTAGAACTTTGCACTGGCGCCGGCTGGGTAGCCATTTGCGGTTGTACTGATTGAAGCATCGACGCTTCTGGTTTGAAGAAATCAATTATCGGATGATAGTTGTAATTTACTCGTCGTGGAGGGTTCTGATATTCTTCGTCGAAAGCTCCGCCTTGGACTCGAGTCGTTGCATCCACATCTTGATCAAACTGCTGACTGTATCTGAAAAAAAAAATGATCATGGATGATGAGAATGATGAGAAGGTAAATCATTTTAATGACGAAATGAATACTCTCATTTATTTATATACATATATTTATTTTACTATATTTTACGGTCGATGTTACTCGTATCCATTAATAAAACTGAGAATCCTATTCCAAGGCGTAAAATAACCGTGAGAAAAATAATTAATTTTTAAGGTTGAAATTCATAATCGCGATTCTAAATTACAGACGTAATAAAGTAGTCCATGGTTCGTAGCGTACGGATAATCGCGTTTCTAAATACTATAAAATCTTAATTTGATTTGGTGAAAGACTAATCATAAAATCTTTCGGACCTACTTTAAACAAACTTCATCAGTCTGTAGTTGATGTCGATTTTCTGGGAATCTTATACAAATTTATTACGTAAAAATTAACAGTATATATATACCTACCGTCAAAGTGAAACCACTGATCTAGCTGTACAATTTATAAAAGCTGCCTGTCAATTGCCTTAAATTGAAATTTAAATAATTTAAGACTCACCGATTCCCACTTATCTCAGTTTCCGCGTTGCTTGGATAATCTAGCTGAGCAGTAGACTCCCTTCGAAAGGGTCTGCTAGGTCTTGATCTGACTTTAGTCAACGGTCCCGTGTATCCAGGAGCTCTGGTATTAGGAGCGTGTTGTTGCGGTAGATTATCGAACGGTCTCGAAGTTCCACTTTGTTGTTTTTTCGGTCTACTTCTAACAGTAGGTGTGATAAAGTTTGGCCGAGTGGGTTGTGTATCGGGATACGGTTTTTTGTCAAAATAATTTAAATTCGAATTATCAATTGCGTCATCATTATACGAGGTGCTTGAACCACCGTTCAAAAAACTCGAGTCAAAATTTACACTCGGACTTTGCTTAGTAATAAAGTTTGAAGGTTTGCTAAAGTCGCGAAAATTGTCCGGTTGATCCTCGCTGATGAAATCTGCACCGGGGAAATTCTCCTTCAACTTAGATGGCGGATTTTTACGATGCGGAGGATAAATTTCCGAGTAACCAAGCACGTGGCAGCTGCAACAGGTAGGTACCTTGAAGATATCCATGTGGAGACCGAGTGAAGTGTCCCAGGTAAGAAGACGGTGGTAGTTGAATACTTGGGTGCAAGCTGATTTGTAGTTTTCAGAAACGAATGAACAGCTGCTCTGCGGTTTCCTGTCAAACAATTTTTTTACTCCAATTAACGAAGAGGTACTACAATCCTAAACGTCTTATCATACACATACATGGATAAATACATACTGTCTAAAATGTTTGAACGAGCATTGAATAAGAATTGATTTACTCCTAAGATCAGAAGAAAAAGAATTTTCAGATATTGGCTCATTTCTAAGTTAATGTCCTTCGTATCATTACGTCAAAAATCGACTCCACTTGCCACGTAACGATATTTTCTTACGTAAAGACACTGGTCAGAGTATTATTAACGGCAAAATGAACGGGTTCAAGAAATCGCTTTTACTTTTGATCACCCATGAGCCTTTGCTCACCAACAATAATAGACATTCATGAAACAATTATTCACGGTTTGTGGGACGGTTAGGCACGATCTTGTACTAGTTTTTGCGTTCTTATTTCAGTACGTGAGTCCCGTGCGTTGATCACATTCAGTTTTCTACAGAAGCCTGACGCCTTTGTTGATATGATCAATTGAGTAATAACAATGTATTGAGAAAATACTCGTATACATAAAGTTTTTATCACTGGAGAGAATTGGCTCGTTAATTGCTGCTTTCAAACGCTTTTAGCTCACACACTGCAGGCTTGACCAGGTTATAAGTAAATCGCAACTCGTTATAGCCAACAGAAATTAATAGACAGTTGTAATTTTTATAGCAAATATAAACCGTTAATAATATCCTAGTGATTATGAGCTCAGTGCACTTCAGTTTATGTAAGTTTAAACTGTTCGATTCAACTCACGTGCATTTCTCTAGCCTGAGGGTCTGCGTGTGTTCACCAGTGTTAATGATGTACTTCCAGGCACCTGATGCTGCTCTAGCAAGTTGTGGACGCGCGTATCTGACTTGAGATGGACAGGTGAATCCTTCTTCGATGGTTTCTGCGTATGGAGAATTGTTGTCTGATCTTCTGAAACGAATTAATCGAGTTAGAAATTGTCGAAATATTTTATTTTCACTTTTGTTGGTAAATACGTGACAAAATTTTTATCTACAACGTATTACGCGATGGATTTCAGTAAGAGTATAGAGTAACAGGATCCATCAAATGTGTCGTTAGATGAATATAGAATTTAGAAACTAGAAGAAAGTATGTGGTTAATTTTTGGTCTCGCTTCGTTGATATTTTCAAGAGATTGAATGCTGGTGTGAAAATCCTCACTACATGAGATCCTGTCAATTTGTCTATCCGATGTTATGCCCGAAGCTTTCACCTAACAAAGTACCAATTTCCAATTACATATAATTACTTCTGTAGCTAAAATAAACTCTGCTATGTTTATAGTAGGCCAATAGTTTGATAGATTTTAGACATCGTTTAAGTTTCCGGTACTTAGTTTTGTACTAATAAAATAACGCAATGAAAAAAACGAATTTTCAATTAATTTCCATTGATCATTGACAGCGATTAATATTACCGTTCTAATAACTAACAATCAGTCACACAGCTTTGTATCTCGCTAACTATTGCATTGCGTCCTAGAATTTATAGTATTAAAATGAAATGTACATTTCTAATTACACAATGACAGTATCAATCTGTTTGTCTGCAGATATAACGTTGTGACGATAGGCAAACCATGCGCTTGCAAAATTTACAATAAAAAATGAATAAAAATAAATATAGTTTTCTTGTTTTTCGAAGAAATACCTCGGACTCTGGATTCGGTTGATAATCACTCGAGAGAAACGATTATGCCAGTTGTATAGAAATGAACTTTTCTTTAAATATAATCCATGCAATTGCTCAATTGCAATTACTCAACGCACGATAAATAGAATTAGATATTTTTAGGTACATGAAACTTTTTAAAATTAATTATCATTTTGTTTGAAACATTTAATTATAAACCACCTTTTAATCTCGTTACTTTCGAATCTATTCTCGTACTTGTTCTCCAAGGGTAGAGCTTGGGGAAGTTCTTCTTCTTTGAATTCTACAGTGTTTTGAGATTTGTAATCAGCCAGAAGCGCAGTGATCATTTCCTTATTACTTCTGATGCTTCTCATTATTGCTTCGCTGCAATGATAAATTGAATTAATCATTCTTTCACAATTATATTACGTTCGATTATCAATGAATAAAATTCACGAAATAAAGAAATACTTACTGCGGATAGTCCATCGCTTCTAGACAAACTGTTGCTGAGAAAAAAGTACACTCCTGTTCAGTTGGGCCTCTCTTAAGTTCCGTAGGTCGTCTTGCTGGCCTGAGAAATGCGGGTCTCGACCCTTCTGTAAATAAAAATTATTCGAATTATTCGATATCTAATCTAATCATTGAAAATTGTTAGTTTCCAAAAAAATTTCACTTTTTGTTAGTCTCATACCAGGATGTACGTTTCGTCGATTCATTGTAGACGGGCGCCGTGGTGGCACCTGGTACAAAGGACGTCGTCTTTTGCCAGGTGGGAAATACCTCAATTCTTGTGCCTGTGAAGCGAAATAAGGTATTTTTGAATGTAACTACGTCTTGATCTTATAATTATTGTTTTTGGACAATAATTGGTATAGAAATCGGTAGATAATCGGAGAGTTAGCCTTGAGGAGGTCGAATTAATCGAAGTTTGATCAGACGAATTATAGTCGTCTTTCGAGAAAGCGTCTTAATTTCATACGCTGAAAGAGGAGTGAAAACAGTTTAACCATCGGGGCAGTAAGAGAACAAAAAAATTCCCTAAGCGTGATAAACTAGCATTTCATTATTCGTTAAACTCTTCAAGGTACGTCAAGACTTGGAAGTAGCGCTACGTTTTTACAAATGAATCTTCTTTTAGTTTCGAAGTAGGTATATAACGGAATATTCGATTTTACTAAAAATAAACATCTTTAACAGCGGCTAGAATTGGACTCCCGTGGACGATAAAGCTTTCAGAGAAAACGCTGCACTGACTGAAGAGATGACGATGCTGAAAGCAAGGAACTTTCTATTGACGTGGAAAAATCGTATTGTTATGCGAAAGAGATTGCCAACTAATATTCGATCTGGGATTTTACCTGGATATTCGAAAACGCGTTGGTTGTGATTAAATTCGCAATAATTACCTCTGGCAAATCCTCAGGCATGTCATCGGCAATGATTTTGGCAATGTCCATGCTGATCGGTAGCATAAGATCCCTAGATACGTTTTTCTTATCATCACCACCGAATAGCGTTTCAACTTGATCGAAAGGCAAGGATGTGTCGTTGTGGGACATTCTGGTAGACACCAAAACAGCCATTGCTCGTTTTTGCGGTGGTGACATGCTGCGAATTATCGGCATGACTTGGCTCAGCTGTACCTGCTTTTCCGGTGCTTTTACAGCCTGTTACAAATTTATTGCTTTAATTATACGGAAGTTGATTATACTGAAGAGACAGTAACACTAATTACTTGATTTTCGTTATTCGTTACGCGGAACGTGTTTTCAAATTATGAGTCCGAGATGATATCGTTAAAATTTAAGTGCTGCTAATAATAATTTGTTACATACTTTAACAGACAAAATAATTATGATATAAGTCATTAACTTACTGCAGAAACCGCATTACGTATTTCCATTTCTTTTCTTTTGTAAAAATTACCCTCAACGTTCAAAGAAGTGGATATCTTCTTTTCGCTGGATTCATTGTCGTCATCGAAACCAACATCATCTAGGTCCTCTTCTTCGGCTCTCGTGATCGTAGCGGCTGCCAGAAGAGCTAACTAAGCGTTACAAAAATTTACAAGTTCTATAACTCAAAAATATTATTTTTATAACATGAGAAAACTCATAAAGAAGGTTTGTTTCTCGAAATTTTGGAGGAGGAATGTGTTACTCTTCCGGTGTGAAAAATGAGCTCGAATTACCGTACGCCGGTTGATAGGAACGAAAATAAAATTACTACTAATCATGTGATATCGATATTCAATACTGATGCATATTTTATGAGAGTCGGTTTTAATGCGTTAGCTGTAAATAGTCGTAAAATGGAAACTTCAGTATTTCCACTACCGGACTCGTATATGATGTTACCTACTATTCGCAAAACTTGAATACGAAGATGACCTACTAACCAAGAAATGGAACACTCCATTCGACACGATTGACTGGCAGATGATATGCTTAAGAATGCTTTAGAATTTACACGCAATTCTAAGCGCCAAAAGTATTGCAAAAAACAAAAAAAAATCATTACGACTCAATGAAGCCAAATTGCTCAAGGCGAGAAATTTACATATCAGTGACGGTAACCGTATGAGTGGTTCAGGATAATTTACAATATTCCTGAGAGTAAAGGTCAACGAAACTACGCCTTGAGATATTCGATAATACCTACTCAGTTGCTTCCTGGGTTGAAAGCAACTGGTTGTATATTTTATTGATGTCGAACCACGTGGCATATCTAGGTTTAATTTGCATGCGAACGGATTTATACGGTGAATAGCATAATTTTGAATGTAATTAAGGAAATTTTTTCATAATAGAAGAGGTAGTATTTTTATATATCAATATTTCTCACCACGAAGAAGCATATTTTTCTAGGTATCCTCATTATCGCGCACTATTAACTTGTGAGTTCCGAATTATGAATTCTTCATGAATCACTGATTAAAAAAAAAAAACAACCAAAAAAACAAGGATCAACTGATTCACACGATTTTCCAGCACTAGTTTTAAAAAGCCACGTTATAATCGCGATGAAGAATTTATACAGAATCACTGCACAGATCCCTGACAATCGGTGTTCATCTGCATCTTCTGATCTCTCGTCCTTCTAGACTCTTATGATTGTGAGGAATGGTCAAACGCGCTGGCGTAGTCCTCGACTTGTTTTTGTGGGTCAAAAGAGACTCGCGTTGTCGTCACTCCGGAGCCTTCACCTCAGTCAATTGCGCGCGCATCTAAAAACCGCGTTGAAGAGGTTTTCAAAAGCCGAAAAGATGATGACCACTCTTTCTTATACCCATTTGGAACCACCTTTTATCATTCTTTGATGGCAAATACGGTTCAGGCGTTGTTTCACAATGGTTAATTGCAAGTATGGTTACAAGGAAGTGTCCGTAACCGTGACCGAGAATACAAGAAGCATTGGCCACATCGGTGGCTGGCCGCCCTACCGGGAAGTCGGCCACACGCTGCCGGTTACCTGTTTGCCCGGTCCCGTTTGGCGTACCACTGACGACAAGAACGCACATGATCTTTGCTTGGAATCTTTGCAAGTAGAATTTAATTAGGTACTTTCGGTAAAAATTTTAGCCGACGTAACTGAACGTCGCCTTCTCGGTGCTTGTGGTCTGGCCAATTGTGGGTACGTAAATAAATTTAAAAAAAATATAAAAAATAAAAAAATTGAACGAATTTATGATCGCTAGGAAACAAACGGATCTTGAAACTAGTATGTACAGCTTCAACCTTCCTCAGAGGATCTAGTTTCAAGAGAAAGGCACAACTTTTCGTGTATACCCTTTTTATTGTTTGATTATTAAAAAATAAATTACCTACATAGCTGAGAGAGTACGTGACTCATGGATTGATACAGTGTCACTTCTATGTCAGGATCATTAGGAGATCTCTTATCAAGATTTAAGCCGATCGGTACCTGCACCAGTATTTGTAACTGGGTCCAAGGTGAACTGAGGATTTATATCAAACTCATTCCTGCACTTATCATTCTAACTCAATCTCCAGGCAATTGTCACAATCAACCTCATGTCTGTAGCGTCACGTCGACTTAACGACTTAACTCAATTTCCATAGATTATTATTTATTATTTTTGTGATTTGTATCCAATTGTACATCGTTCGATTGATTGAATGGGCTAAAAATGTCATGATAGTCAAGTTACCTGCGATGTCAAAAATAAATAAAAGACTAAAATTCAGACGAGGGTGAAAGCGATCTGTTCATCTGCTCTTCCTTCTCTCAACAATATTTAACTTGTACCTTAGCCTGCAGACATAACCGAAGGTTAAATGAAAGTCGTAGTGGGCCAAGGACAAGGTTATAGTGATGGGAGATTGAGCAATAATTTTCTTCTATTGTGATACTGGCTTAACTAACTCAATTCATTTTTCGGAATCTGTTAGTACCTTGAGGTACAATTAGTTGTGTGATTATTTCTAGATGTATTAGGCACGTCGACGATCATGATAAGGACCAGACCATGTGTCTCTATTTTCAATCTATGTCGAGGCCAATAATGTTTTTTTCATTATAAATAATTGGTCTGAAACCATCCGCCTCTGGCAAACATTCGTGAACGACTAAACGCTCTGACTGTTGGCATTCATATCACATCTACCATTCTTCAATTAAAAATTGTGCCCTTTGGGAAACTCGCCTTTTGTATGAGATTTGCCACCTTATAAAATTTTTTGAGTACATTAATTTGCTTGTAGTGTCTGCAGTGGTCACGGTTGACGAAGATAGTAGCTACGGTTCCCATGATTTGTATAAAATGTGAGAAAGGATTATTGGTGATTAGTTTTATCCCGTTCGCGTTCTCCATCGAGAAAGCGGAAAAGTGGTATAAGCTCGTTTTTATGTATTTTATTCCGAAGGTGATTCAGGATATCTAGAACGATGTAGTCGAGCGCGATGTGGCATACCTACCTACCTCATTGCTTACCAGCCAACATCCGATTTACGTACGCAAATAAGTTGAGCTCTTCAGAAAGTAGCACACTGCAATAGAAACTCTTCGTGTTTACGGGGAATCACATTTCATACATCGATTCGATTCACTCTATAAGTTTTTTCTAATTGAAACTCATGGGTTTTGACAGCAATAATAATCGCAGTATCATTACTTGAACTTATAATTCTTGCACCATTAAGCTCCGGCGATCGAGCCAGTAAAATAATTTTTGAGACGTATTTTGAAATTCGTTTGATAAGTTTTTATCCTGCGTTCAGAATAATTCCTGGCATAATAATTTCCTACTAGTTAATATGAAATTTTGAAATAAACTTTTGATGGAATGTTGAGATATACTTGAGCACAGAAATTTGACCCAGTTCGAATCAGTGCCTCCCAGCATCCAGTTGGACCGGACTGGTACATACATACGTTACAATAATATAGAAGATGTTGTCAGTGTGGGTAGATACCGTTGAATGTGTGGCAAAGACTACCGCTTAGTTAGACACGCAAGATGTTGGTCTCCGAATAATCTCCGAGGCGAAAGTCTTTCACTCTGACCTAGTGCGTAGTCGTCAAAGGGGATCGTAAAAAATATACGTTTTTAAGAAAACTTCATTACCGGGTATACCTCCCTTTGGATTCCTTTCAGAATTATTCTACCTCCTGCATAGTGAACAGAATTGATTTGTATACGCCATGACTTGTATTCTGAGAGTAGAATCTTTGGAATGTGAATTATAAATTCCTCAACCTTTCTTCGTAGGTTCCAACTCAGATCTTAATGTCTCTGAATCCACTGCATCGTACCTACATCATGTAAATTGCCTATAAAATCTTCTCCACCGAGTAATACACAATTATGTTGATTGTTGAGGACATTAGTTCGTGCCAGCAAAGATCTTTCAATGTTGAACCGTTCCAAGTTGGTCATCTGTTTTGCAGCTTTCTCGTAATTTAATTGTCTGAATTGATTGTTCTTACAATAAAGTATTGCGGACAAGATGTTTATTCGTCTGTAACTACTGCGAAGTCTAATGGTGCATTAGGTGCCCATAGGTCAAATATATACCGTGCTTTATCAAGAGCTAAAACATTCTCAGAAACTAAATTTACTACGGTATTTTATTTCTGTATCCATTTGGTCAGTAATTCCACAATTACTATAATATCAATTCGTCTGAGACACTGATGAAACTGGTTATTGTATCAACACTGTATAGGATATCATTGTACCGTTATCAGCACCCGTTAAAATTAATTCTGTGCAAATATCTCTACGAGATATATCTTTTAATGAATTCTGATTTCTAATTCAAACTGGGCGGTAGAAATGAATCGTTAATATAAATTAGCCGCTCCTATGATGCGTTTAGTACATTGGTTTAAATAATTAGCCACGATGACTGCTATAATATTACTTGGAGATATTTGAATCACTTTTATCGAAGTTATTTGTCACTGGAATTCAAATGAAAGGATCAAAAAAATAAATACGTCTACATAATTGGCACGATTACCAGATTCGCTATTAATCCGCATAATCTATAGCTAATTTGCGTCTCTACCAACTGGGAGGTGAGAAATTCCGCAAAGATATTTGCTGTGGCAACACGGAAACGGTCTACAGTGGAATAATTATCTTCATGCTCAGACATCACAGTGAAATATAAGATTAAGTAGGACATCGAAATCAAAGGCTCCTCGTTTGGTGATATTATTTACTTTGTTTTATTTCTTCTTTTTTCTTTTATCTCTTTCGTTACCTATAAGCAAGAGGCACTTTGTCTTTACAACAACGTAATTTGTGATACGTCGGAATTGTGCGAAGTGCGTCTATTGTACCAACAGGTTGCGTGCGAGTTGTGGATACGCACCACGAACTCGGGATAGTGTCCTGCGACTCGTTTCTTATTCATTTTTTATGCAAAATAAATAATGGCTGGTGCAGAGTGAATAATATAATATACTGTGCAGGAGCTAAAGTTTGTATGGTATGGCCAGTGTATTCGTACACGTATATATGTACCTATTCCATAAGGAATGTCCCACGGTACAACACGCGCTTTAATGCGAAACATGCTAAGTCTGAGAGCCAGAAAAAGTACCCCCCATTGAATCAGAAACTGTTGATATACGGCCTCGGCTTCTTCGGCTTCTAGTATTATTATCATCATTATTATTAACGAATGTATATCGTGCACGTCTTAATGCAATAAATACAGGTATAGTAGGTATACAATAATGGGCAAAATGATTATCAAAATAGCTCCGAAATGGAAGAATTGAACCGAAATTTCGATATTTTATTTATCTTATATTTTTATTAAGAAGTCTCACGTTGTATAACTTGATGTCAATTTCTTTTGGGTTAAACGAAAGTATTTTGCAGACTTTTTGATACTTACCGTTATTTGAATCAACTTGCTAGTTGAATTTTCTCTGATTGTACTCATTACTTATTCATAAACTATTGAAGAAATAAGGCTGCCATATATATACAGTGCACACTGTGTATGTACGTACATACATCCGGGAGATTATAACTGCGCGTTTTATATACCTACATCTCTCTAGTTTTGAAAATTTCGTTATTACCTCGACGTGAAATAATAAAGTTTCTAGTAAATTGAATAATTAATTGAAAAGTTAACACGAAATTATATTATTACTAAATGATGTAAATTAAGTTGCATAATTAAACGTGATGACGGATTCTTAAAACAAATTCAATTATATAACTTGAACAGGAAGAGTTCTTACTGATCTACATATTTAAAACATGTGCAAAATGACATGACTGCTGTATAATATGCTGTAATGAAGAGCAAGAACGTGTAGAAAGACAAAAACTTATACAATAATAAGTAGACTGCAGTAGGTATACATCAAACCCGTATATATTATAGGTATATCAAGATGTGGGTGTAAAAAATCTGGAAGTCTGCAGAGTGTTGGTAGTATACGTGCGCCATTGTAATTATATTTACCTTCTATCTTAATTAAATTGAAGTAATTGCATGTGTTGTTATAATTAATTTAATTAAGAATATGTTCTTAAGTTATACGGATCTTTATAGCTGCACGGCAAATCATATAATGAAAAAAATATTCAAATCTAGAGCGTCTTTATTAGATTTTATAATCAGCTGTTTAATTATATGTATCATATACATATACATCCATGCAAGAACTACAATTTATGAATAATTAGATTATACGTATAAGTATACGTTCATTTCTGAGATTAAAATTATTAAAGTCTTCTCTATACTATCATCGATTAATAATGAAAAAAATTTTGGAAATAGCGCAACTCTCTCAAGAGTTTCTTCAATTCAATGTAAAATCTGAAGACTGTGATTAGATTTCGACATAATATGTACGTGTGTATGATATTTATGTATCTACCTATCCTGCGCCAAGACGATTCTCACAATCACGAGATAGCGTATACGTTCATTAGGTATAAAGCCTAATTTGGTAATACGTTTGATCAACGTTACTTCGATCCTTTCAGAGGCATGTATGATATACGTACTTAGAAACTAGTAATAGACTAGGAATTAAAATAGAAATATAGTATCTAGGTTTAGGAATAGGAATTATAGAGATGGGAAATAAAAATTTTGAAAATACGATGTTAAGTTTTAACTTGAAAATTTTTTAATACAGTATTTGAGACTAAGTAGAGTTTTTTTTTTTTTTTTTTTTTCTTCTTTCATTTTGTTTTCGTTATTATTTTCTTTTTTTCATCTCTTTCAAATGCTTTCGATACATTATAGGAATCGGTATACAGACAATTTCACAATTATTTTCTCTATTCAATATCTAGGTATACATATATATTTAAGTATATAATATATTTGACATTGTCAATAGATTTTTTTTATTTTATTTTACTTTTATTTACTTTTACTTATTTATTTTTGTGTTTGATAAAAAAAAAAACAAAACAAAAAAAAAAAAAAATATATAGAAAATAAAAAATGAATGAAAAAATAGACTGAGAAATCGAATGATAAATGTAAAAACTTAATAAAATATCAACTGACAAAGATATGGAGCTTTGACTGGCATTAAATATATCAATACATATATTGTTAATTTATTAGACAGTTTAACAAATAAAATATCACATGTGAGTAATTTTCTGACATATATTTATAATAATATGAAAATTTTTATAAATATATATATATATTTTTAATCGTATCCAGATAATTTAACTCTTATTGATTTTATCTTTTCTATTATTTTATAATTTTCTTCGATTAATTATTATACTATATAATAATCAGGGTACGCAGCCAATCACCGCCCCAGACGTGTCGAAAGACTAGAATGATTAAGAATAAACATAAAACGTAAACTTATACATAATTATTATATCTTATAAACTATTTATAATAAAAATAACGTGAAAAACTTTTTATAGTTTTTGTCTGTTTTGATTTACGATATACTAATATATTTACAAGTTTTTTTATTTATTTATTTATTTATTTTTTCTTTCTTGTTTTTCTATCTTTCTTTTTAATTTTTTTATTTCTCTTCACAAGAATCATATATACGTCATGAATGATGCCAGACAATCAGCTGATCATATAATGGATTAAATAAGTTAAATAAAAAAAAAAATTAAACATTAATCCTACAAAGATTCGAAATACTACCCACATTTATCTTCAATTTAGTTTCTCAAAGTTTTTTTTTTTTTAAGCACTTTACAAAATCGGATAATGTATAGCAGTTTTTCTTATTATAATATATTGCTAGCTGGCATCAACATCTAATTTTATTAACATTTATCTAGGTATGTTATAGAAAAAGCTTATCGACAGTTATATCGATTAGACGGTGACTATATGATCAGAAAAACTACTTAATTCTTCTTTTTTTTTTTATAGTTATAATAATACTAAACAGAATACTAATATTTTGTCAAGCTCTCTAGCGTATTTTCAAATCATCAATAAAACCGTGAATGAGTGAGTGACTTTTTCAATTTTTATCATCTAAAAATTTGTCGTAATAATTACAGCAACGAATTAGTAGCGTAAGATAAAAATTTTGAATTATTTTAATTAATTCTCAATCACAATTATATGATGTAAATACTATTACCTTCGTTACGTTCAACCACGAGTATAATCTGCACTTTACTTAGTACTCGTGATTCTTGAATGCAATTAGCTAATAAAAATTCGGACAAGTGAGTGAGTCATCGACAAAACTTCGGCTAAATAGTAACTTTGAAAATATTCAATGATCGAATTGAGGATCATCACTGCTTACAAAAAAACTTCTGCATTTCGTAAGAAAAAATAAGCAAAAAAAAAACACACACGTCACTAAAACATCGAAAAATGTTTATTCAAGTGACGAGAACTGCTAAACGTAGATACTGAGAATATCCAAGCCGCATTGATAATTTGTTTGATTGATTTCTCAAAAGTAAAAGCAATTCTGTTCTCTCGTTTTTTCCGCAATCTTCTTTGCACTGATCATTTATCGATAATCCAGTAAAAAACAAAAAATAAAAATAAAAGGTACATGCACTTGTCCGGACAATATAAATCGTGGACACTCATCCCTTTTTAATATTTGCAAAAAATACCAAAAAGCAAAAAATGATTGAAAAGAAAGTTAGCAATACTCATCCCCCGCATAAATCACTAATCAACCGATCTGCATTGCCTAGACGTTTACAATTACAAGTCGTTTTCAACGACGCCGCCATGAAGCACAGAATGCAGAGGTACCAGATCAAGAAAGATAACTACTTATAAGGTCGTTTAGGTCAACCCATAACAGTCCTTACTTCAATCTGTGCATTCAGAGGCAAAACTTTCCAAGTCAACGTAATGTCCATTCATGTTATCTTCAAGAAGCTGAGCCAAGTCCCTTCTAAGGACTTGGAACTCTGGTCTTCGGTCAGGATCGGCTTGCCAGCACCTGGATATCACCCTGAAGAGTTCACTTCGACAGTGCGAAGGCCTTTCCAAACGATATCCACTCTGCACGTTGCGCATTACTTCTCTCGCCGTCATATCCGGATACGGCGTAGAACCTGAATATGTATTCAAAAATCATTAACTATTATAAGTATAAAAAATTTCATGAGTTATACTTTACGAAGACAGTGAATAAATTCATCAAATTTATATGCAGAAATGAATCTTAAATTGGTTGAAAATAACCAGTCTGGAATTACCTAAGGTCACGATTTCCCACATCAGAATTCCAAAACTCCATACATCAGTTTTTGTAGTAAAGAGTGAATAGATTAGAGATTCTGGTGCCATCCATCGTATAGGAAGGGCATTTCTGCCATGTCTCGTTTCGATAATTTCACCATCTTCGTTCGAAAACCTGGACATTCCAAAGTCCGCGATTTTGCATAATTTATTGTGATCCACTAGCACATTTCTTGCTGCCAAATCTCTGTGAATAATCTACAGAGGAAGAAAAAATTTTTTTTTTTAATTTAAAAAAATAAGGAATAGAGTCAAATAAGTTAGTTATATGACTGTTTCCTTGGTTTCGTATTTATTTACTATATTTCAATTCCAATAACAGCTGTTGGTAAATAATCATTGGTCAATAATTGATTTCGGTTGACTCCATCGCTTCAGGATATTGAGATGCAAATTTCAATGCACCTGCAGCCAGTTTTGTTTGCACGTTTTTTTTATTTTTTGTTTTTTCAATTCCATAAATTCAGAAAATATTATCGCACGTCTATATTTGCATGTCTCAAGTCTATCTTTTATATAAACGTAAAGCATGTGACTACAGAAAAATACGGTTCAAAGTCTAAATATACCTGTTAATAAAAAAAATACGTTACACAGATGTATTATCGTCTCTCAAACAGCATTGAATTAGAATCCAACTTTGCTGAATATTTTTTTTCTCTTTTTTTCTCCTTAATTTCCGGATAACCCAGTAGTTTATTTTTTTCCGCGGAATGGTTCTTCGATTTTTTCCTCACAGAGTTGATAATTATTGCAATAAGTTATGATATAATTATATTTTCGTTATTTTTCCTGTTTTGTTTCCTCTCTATTTCTAGAAACGGATTATTTTTATATACAACTAATCTTGTAGTGACTGAATCTGAATGCCAAGGCCAGACATCGAGTATTACAATAAATTTCTTCAATTTTCTAATTACTTAAATCCGTTACCGATTCTACGCCTCAAGTGATACATAATTTCGCTCGCATCCTGGCAGGATGCATATACGTCAAAGTAAGAACCAACAAAGCTGACGCGAATCGATGCCTCTATGTCATCCGAGACACAAATATCGCTAATCAACGCCATACGTTAAGCCATTCGTTATCGTTAGCTGGCAGAGAATCGTGTATTGCGGGGGCGTCAAGTGTAGACTGTAAAATCTGCGGATACAGTTTCTCAACGATATTATATACCAGAACTAAACGAGCAACGTACCAGGTATAAAGTTCGGCTGGCATTGACGTATTTCATTCTTCGCGTTGATCTATCACGTGCAGTAAACGATATTGTATATAAATATCTTAATTTTTTTTTTTTCTTTTTCTTCTCATTTTTCCATTTTTGTTAAACAACCATATAGTAACTTCGAGCAGGTAATTACGTGTATATAAAGATGAATATCATCCGCGTAGTTTGTTTACTAGAAACTCTGCTTGACAAGTCTTGGAATTATTATAATATCTATTTGCATGGAAATGCTAATCGTAAATGGTAAAAACGATTTCTTGTTCAAACACACTAGTACTTTTCCATTATTGTATACATATATACATAACATAAATAGACGATCTTTTGTCTAGATAATTGTTTGAATATCGCGGTGTATTTCAATGAAACTATTTTTATCACAGAATAATTATTGCCGATATTTTCAGCAATTATCAATTGTACCCGATTTTTTAAACCGGTATATTTTTCGGTACGAATATTCCCATGTAACGGTTATATTTAAACGTCCTTTGTAACTTCTTCGCAAACAGCTGTTAAGGGTCGATGTACAACTGACACATTTAAAAACTTTACGTATTACTATTGCGGTTTGTTTAAATATTTTTAGCAAATATCCTTTCCTCGCAAAGGTCCTTGGTCGTTGGAATTTTATTTTCTCAGTCTCTATAGGGTATGTTGTCATTTTAATATTTCTACAATTGCAGACATACGTGTCTAGTTTTTGAACAAATTTACGCTAGAATTATTACACAGGGATTTTTATCATATGTAATTACTACAACATTAGTTTCTTTATTAACAACGTGTTTATTTAAACTGAGATCTAATTCGATGCCAAAGTTATTCTATACGTATGAGAATTATAGTCGTCGAAAATGTGAAGTTAATATATTTACATTCTTGTTTGCTAATTTTATTCGTTGAATATTTAGACAAAATACACGATGTTAAACCCAAAAAGAGTGTTAAATATACGGAAAAGGTGTGCCTTGGATGAAGTATGTAACTACAAACGAGTCGTATCTGACCTAGTAACATGTTGAAACTTCGGAACTAAGAAGATAATAGAGACCGTAGCGATTTCTCTTATATTGTTAGTTAAGTTATAGAATTTCGAGTATACTTAGCTATAGACATAATGAGATGTAGGTAATGTATATATATTCTCTTACCTTTTTGGATGCGAGGTATTCCATGCCCCGGGCTACACAGTACCCGAAGACCGTGAGATCTCTTGACGTCAGAGCAGCCGAATCTTCACTAAAATTGTAGAAGTCTTGTCTCGTACGATGATCGCGTAAATAAGCAAGTAATTTTCCGTACATCACATACTCCAATATCAAGTAATGAGGTTCTGTAAAGAAATTATTCAAAATTTAGCTCATTGTCAGAATGACGTGAACTGTAACGAAGTAAAATGCACGCATGATCGAAGAAAAAATGAAAAATTGAAACATTAATCATCTAATTAAGAGAAATTAATGACTGAAATTTTTTTCAGAATTAATCAAGTAATTTGAAGCTAATTCATCGACATACCACGTAAAATGGATTATATGGTGATACATGTGATTAATGAAGCTCAGTTGAAATACCGCAAAAGTAATACAATTTCTTATCGTTTTTTGTTAGAAACTAACGTGGATCTCGAAGTTTATGTTTGACGGTGATAATGTCACAAAGCATGACTAAATCTTTTGAGATAAAAAGCTTAGTCAGTATTTAAAAATTTCTCTATATGCAGCATTCTGGTATTGATGAGATCATTTCATGGCATTGCAGTGCATATGGCGTGTTATTCGATTTAATTTAATTTGTGCAATTTTTTTTGTTATAATTAAATATAGTTTTATTTTTTTTCTCTCTAAAATTAAGTCGAAAATGCTAACATCGTAAACGAAGCAGCAATTGCTGAAAATGATAGCGTGTTTAAAACAATTGACGACTCGGTATTCAGGATCTGGCTTGCATACTTAATTCAGGGTGGGCAATTTGCATAATTAGATTGTTAGTTGGGATTGAAATTCGCGCCTGTACGGTCGCTATCATTGCAAACACGTTTACGTGTAAAAAGCTGATAAAAAATCAGCCATCATTGGAACTTCGCAGTCGAGTCTTGTCGTGAGAAAAGTTGGAGTAGGTACCCATGATTTTATAGATTTTAATGAACTTGATGCTTGAGTGAGGTCATATTATTCTTAGATATTCTCAAGAGATTTTACTACACGATTATGATCATGCATATGTATCGTAAATAATTGTCCAACATAGTTTTTACTTATCGTTAACTAAACAGTTTGAATTAAAATATTCCCATAAATTTATTTCGCATAAAAATCTCTCCACGTATATCTTTATGCCCATGCCTATAATTATTATTTTTTTTTTCCTTTATTTTTTTAAACCAGACTTGGACTCTGCACGTGAAACCTCTATAACAATGAATTATCGAATACTATCGACGCCAGTTTTACACGCGAAATTGATCTACGCGTGTCGTTTCTCATGGTACGCAGGTAATATCGATAAACAATGCGGCTACGATTAGAAGATTACGACGTGGAACCCCCTCCGGTGCTCCTGGAAGTATTAAGGGCGTATTTATGGTGTTTTAAGACGAACATTATAGACCCAACGAATGGGTTGGTGGGTTTGTGGTTTGTACGCCCTGATTGTATCTTATGAGAGCACTTTTGTCGGGGCTTTTCAGACCTCCACCATAACTCCTTTATTAGGCGATATTCCGCTGGCTAATAACTCGAGTTGGTTATAGGCTATCCGCATAATTTTCTTTTTTTTTTTTTTGTTTTTTGCTATCGATGTTTACCCTCCCAATGATCTTAAATCTAAACGTCCCATTAGAAAAGGTAAACATGCGAAACACGGATATCTTTACATGATGATTTCTGATCATATTATAATTCGTTAAAAACAATGCTATGAAGAATAATTTAAGCTGTTATACCATTTCAGGGGTTCGATTCCCGGCACGGTTTAATATTGACCAAAACGTTTATTATTTCCAATATTAAACCCGTTGATCGGTCAAAAATATGGACGTTCGTTCGTCTTCTGATTGGATTAGTTAATCAAGAAAATGCTTAAAAAATCTTGAATAAAATACGTAGAATATATAAAATTAACATGAATTGAAACTAAATATCAGACGCAACGGCACGTAAATCGCGCGTGTGATTTTAATAGCATAAAAAATCAAGGTCATGATTCAGATTAGCGAGCGATAAAGAAAGTATCGAACAATAATCGTAACGAATGCAAAACAATAGCGGAAGTAATATTACTATTGATTCCTTATCACATCTTTGAAGGTAGTAGTAATTCGTGGTGGCATGTTCAACGAATGAATACTGAAGTATAGACGCATGAGTAAAAATGTTGATAAATTTTGTAGACAAAAAATCAAAGATATGAAATGAACCGACCAAAATTTTGTTGTTTAAATTTTTACGTCCAAGGTCCGAAAGAGTATGAAAATCTGTCGTTGTTAATGCAGCAACGTAAGTTTTTACGGTTTAAAATTTTTACGAAATATTATCGCATAGGGTATAAAGTTTTGTACGGTTAAAAATCCGCGCTTGTCTGTCTGATAGAAATCGAAAGAATTATGGAAACACCTTGAACACCTCGTCTTTCTTTACGTCTGGACATGCAATGCGGTGCGGTGTGGTACGTCCGTTGAAGCTGACTTATGCAAAAGCTTAGTCCGGAGTTTCCTGCGGACGCAAAGCTTGTAGGTGGAACATTATAAATTTATATATTCACTCTTGGTTCGATGTTAAATAATAGCATTCAACGCCCACAGTGTGAGAGATTCTGCGAAAGGTCAGACATTTTAGAATCGATTCTGTAAACAAAATATTTTTCATTTATTTTTTTCCTTTTCTCTGTCAGTCATTTCTATGACGGATCACGATTTTCATCGTTCATCAACGAAGTCCAATGAAACAAACACACGATAACGATCATCGTATATAAAATTACGTAATTTCACCGTTTACGGAATACATTTATTTCTTTCTCACCTCGCACCTTCGACTCTTTTTTTTTATTTATTTGGATTTTAATTGCTGGAATTTCGAGATAATTCAAACGAGAACTTCTTCGTAATTAGAGACTAAATATCCTTAAAGAAGCGAGCTAACGGGGTCCCATTACGATTGGCGATCACTGACGATCGCTGCAGTAAAAAATTTTTTTTCTTTAAAAAAACCGACGCGTGAATTGCTGAAATTTGTCATCGCGATCCTACTAACTCTTCCCATATTATCCACATCCTATTTTCAATGATTTGAAGGCGATTAAGGAAGCCCTGTGGTGCTGAAAGACCAGAATTTTTGGTCTTTTAGTAGACGGTAGTAAAGGGGACACAATCGAACCGTCCGCGTCAGTATTTCTCTCCGGTTCCATTTTCGAACAAAAACAATAAAAAAATAAAACAAGTGGCGCCCGTTGAAATGAGTCAAAACCCGATTGCAGACAAAAAAATTCGCCCACTATGTTGCGACTTGGTCAAGTCTATAAGATCAGTGCTTCTCAATGTTACCCATAAACATATATTAGCGAAAGGAATAAATTTTTACTGAAATAAAACCAGGTCCCTAAATTTGGGCCACAAACGGTACAATGCCGATGAGTAAGTGCGAGGTAATGTAGGTCGTAACCATACGTACCGACTACTAAAACTGCTGAAAAATATTAATAAAATCTCTATTTTTACCTGAAGATATGAATAACTGTCCGACGAGTGAGGGAAGTTGAGTAAATAAATGAAAATTATAGTAAAAGTCCTGCAATATGCAGTTGGCTAAGTTTTTATGCCGAAATTTTTTAGAACCGGAGGCATTTAGGCCGAGATTTTATGGTATAAAAATGGCGTGATTGTCAAAAAATTATTAAAAAAAAAAAAGCAAATCAAAAACGAAAGAAAAAACCATTTAATATGTATCATAAATTTTGCTCTCCAGTCACATATAACAGCTGTATAAAATAATGGACAGGAAACCCTTTGTTGTTCAGACAAACTTTCAAATACAGCTTTCACGAGGTCGAGAATGACTTTTTGACAATGGAGCTTCTCCGCAACGCACAATTAGATCGTGAATTTGAAAGTATGATCCCGCGCGAGTTAATCGCGTTGGAATTATGTTATAGAGATTCGTGGTTATGGGCGAGGCCCAGGTCACAAATATGACAATGAAAAATGAGTTCAGAGTTTAAAATAACGGTGTGTGATTTTATTGTTGCTTGTAGGCAGGTATGTGAACACGTAACGAATCGATTTAATCGAAGACTCATTGCTTTCGAAAATACATTTTCGTTCGATGATGAGATTTGCAAATCAGGATTTATTAGCGATTCATTTTTCTCAGGAGAAACTAACTCCTCGAGTGATTTAACACTGCAGGTATATATAAATACTGCAGAGATAATTAACTAATTTAGTGAATTATTAGATGAACAGTCATTACAGATGTTGACTGCTTGTGCAATTATCATTCCTTGAATTGCGCAATTCTGTTATTTTTTTCCTTTTCTTTATATTTAAAATTCTTTTTAATTTTTATACAGTCAAGTTAATATTCAAAATTATTATGATTCGTTTTCGCTATAAGATAAATTCTTGACGACTCATTATTATACTGTCAATGCTATTAAATTCTTGTTATAATCCTTATTATTATTTTACAAAAGTTCGTTGCTGATCTTGCGTCTTATGCGCGAGATATCGAGGTCTCGAATATTGCCGATATCGAATTACAGGACGTACCGAGTGTAATTTTCTGTTTTTTTTTAATAAACTTACATTTTTTCCACAATAATTTTCTGTCATTTACGACGTGTGTGTGAGCTTGAACGAGACTTTATGCCTATTTGAAAATTATTATAATAACCAGATTTATGAGTCTCATTATCCGTTATTTACAATCAAAATTGAAATTTTCTATTTTTTATTTTTATTTTCATTTTTTTTTTTTTTTTTTTCATTTAAAACTTGTTTATCCGATGGAAAATCACTTTAACAATAAAATTGCGGATGTTTTATCGCCTGTTTATAAAATTGAACAAAGGTTTTCTGTCGACGCGATTGCACATTTGTTGAAACAGGTGACGCAGGTATGTACCCGCTTACTTACCTGCAGTTGTGTTCAAAACCATAGTTAGGAAAATATTATCATTACATTAACATATAAGTGGAGGTAGATTAGCTGAGTATTTGCCATACGGTATAAAACACATTCGTTGTCAAGTTGTTGAACATACACCGTAATGATAATGTGCAGGAATATTATAATTATTTTCCTGATGCACATCTGCAGAACTTTAAAGAACGCGTCAGTTCATTTTGGTATCTTCTTGATCACGGTTTCATGACACGTGTATATGTATACGCGAATATAATGACAATGATTCTTATATTAAGATAAAAATAAAAATAACCAAAAAAAGGTAAAGAAGAAAAAGAAGAAAATATAAAAATACTTATAATCAAGGTCATAGAATTTTCACATACCTTCCTCCGTGCAACAGCCCAAAAGTGTGACCACGTTAGGATGGTTACCCAACTGTTGCATGATTTCAAGTTCCCTAACCAAATCTTCTTTCTCCCTCGAAGAGGCACCTTCCTTGACGGTCTTTACCGCTACAAGTCGCGTCGTGCCCTGGTGACCCGTCAGGTCATCGGCCTCAGCTTTCCAGACCTGGTGAAAAATAAAACCCGAGCCCGATTACCCACTGAATATCTATACGTATATACCTATATCCAACGTACGTAGTGCACTTTGCATAATCACTTAACGACCAGTCTTAGCGTACGGAGTTATCAACACATGTATACGATATGTAAACCTGGGACTGTTCAAAGTATGCAGGTATGTATCTTGGTAACGTGATGCTCTGATATTTCAATCAATAAACACCATAACGTTGTAGAAAATCAACTCGAGGTGCGAAAGCATTAAATTAAACGAATCACTGCAGCTTTGTACTGAGATTAAACCACGTATGTATACATATACATATGTTAATATAATCCTATTTGAATCACAAATAGATGATCATTCAGAAATTACTCTATAAACAATTCTACTCCAGCTACAGAATGAAATACAATTTTCATTTTCATATAGGATTATACGTCTGATCTAATGTGTCGATAAGGTCTAGGGCCTCATACCCGAAATATTGAATGAATTTTAATTCAGCTCTTGACAATTAGAGATGTGTTCCCCAGTGAATGGCATACATTATATCAAAATTTGTATTATTATAATGCAAATGAGAATCAGCTCGAAATTATGTGAAAAATAATTATATTTTATATGATTGGCATAGTTAATTTACCTGGCCAAAATTTCCTTGACCAAGGACTGTTTGTAATCGAAGTTTATCCCTTGGGAATTCCCACCTAGATTCCTGGGTCGGAGGTGGTGGTGGTGGTTTTTCCGCCTCGTGACACTGCAGAAGAAAAACGATGCAATATTTATAGAAACGATGGTTTACCACGGAGAAAGAAAATGGAATAAATTTAGCAAATTTTTTTTTAAATTCTTTTCTTGAAAATAATTCCAGAAGATTGGCTTACCAAGTGCTGTATTCGAGGCAGTTTTGTTATAGCCTTTTCAATCGACGTCTTGAAGTCCCCATTTTCAAGATTCAATGCGTCTTTTCTACAGCTTATCTCTGATGACGTATCTGACTCCTCGAGCATCTGTTCAAACCGAGCCAAGCAAAGCAAAGTTGAGTTAAGTTAAGTTAAGTGAAGTAAAGTGAAGTGAAGTAAAGTTTAAAGTCTCATCATAGATCCACTGCACGTGCCTTCACTATTTCATTAATTCTGTTTTAAATTACCTTCTTGAGTTTCGTGTAGCGGTTTATACTTGAAGAGTGGTAGTTAAGAATCCCGGGAAAGATAAACTTAACGTAATCCAGTAACGGTATAAAAAAATAAAATAAAATAAAAATAAAAAAAAAATTCTTACCTCAGGCTACCGAGAAGGCATATAGAAATACGCATTCAGTGTTTCAATTTTTGTTTAGTAAATAATTAACGAGCACTCTTGCAATTGGCAATTCAAAGAACTACTATGAACAAGAAGGAAAAAAAATTCTTCGAATAAAATCTGATTTGGTCACCGCTCGTCAATATATTTGAAGACCATACCTACCGAACAGGTTAATAAGACACACGTGTTTCCTGGTGACTCGGTCACCTCGTTTATAATAGTAAACGTGAAAGTGACGTAAGAGTATCGTTCATCGCCCACATTACATGATCATATAGTAATCTGTGTTCTATACATTTGTTGTAGTAAAATCCTGTCAATTTTAAGAACGAATATTCTTAAGCGTTTATATTAGCGAGACGGAGGTGAGTGAAACCCTTTAGCACGTGACGAATCTGATCGTAAAGTAGCCGTGTCTAAATGTAATTGAAATACGAAGGTAATTGAACAAGCGTAAATGCAAGTGACATAAAATTTTTTAAAAGAAAATAATTAAACAATAAAAATTATACCTATATGGTTAAAGACGCAGTTTCGTTTCGTTTCATTTGGTATTGCAACGAACGTCAATAGGTCTGTTGACGTTAAGAAACTGAGGCGAAATGTTCAATTGAAATTGTGGCATTGACGTAATAGCACACCTGTTCTTGCCAAATTGAATAGAGTCTGTTTATAATACTCGTAATTATACGAATCGAGAATAGATATTTGTAATTGGAAGCCCACTTTTCATACGCGTTACACAACATACTTCATGCTTTCATTATTTATAAAACAGAGTAGCTATTATCATCGAAGGAAGATCAGAGAATTAGCGTAAAAAAGAAAATGAAACAAAGGTATACATAGAGCCTTGAGATATAGAGAAGAATTTGTGCTTTGTGAAGCGTGGAGTTTATTTATTTATTTATTTTTTATTAATTTTTTTCCATGATCCAGAAAATATGAAAAATGTTTAAATATCGATGTAGCAAGTGAAGGGGAACGTACAATGCATAAACTAAAGTTATAACGATGGTAATGGGGTGGTCTGCTCTTTATCTTCGATACTTTGGTACTTTACCTTCAATACTCTAATAGTACCACAAACGAAAAAGTTAAATACAAAACCATCAAGAGCGATTCAAAGCTGAGAATTTTCACAATAATTTTATTCACGGGGATCCCGGGGCTTGCAAATAATAATAATAATGGGTATCATAGACCATTTACCTTGCGATTTCTAATAATCAGTCTTCTCAAGATTAGCCCAACACCAACGGCGATTGGGAAGACGACAAGAGTAACTAGGATGTAGCTGACTACAGCAACCGTCTCCTGAGTGGCAATGGTATCTCCTTCGTGTATCTTTGAAACCACTTCATTACTAATGTTTACTGGGTCTCTAGGTCTAGGCGATAACAAACTCGACCCGAAATAAGTGATGTTCACTGTAGGATCAAACGCGGAAGCGTTTAACTTTGGTGCAGGAGTTTGATGAGCGTGCTTATACCGAGTTCTGTTAGTATCAGTGCTGGTCGTAAAGTTGTTTCCTTTATTGGAATACGAAGGTTCTGCTGGTTCCCGAGAGTCTTGATCTTCCTTGTGTCGCGTCGAATTGTCTGGCTTGTTTAACAAGGAATCAGGAAGTCGTTTTGCGCCGGGATTGTGGCCGGGGATAGAAGCATTATCGTGAATCTTAGTTTTCGCTATTTCCTCAGCAAGTACTGAACTTGCGGTTGGCGAAGTCGTGGTAACTGAATCCAACCCTTTTTCATTTATATCGTCCTTTTTCTCAACAACCGGAAGTATTGCGTGCTGAGTTTCAGTTCCGTGGGAGGACGGGCTTGTCGCAAGAGAACTGGTTTCGTTAAAGATCGAAGTGGTATTGTACAGGTGCATAATAGGCAGAATATCATCCTTATCTTTCGTCTTGTCCGATAAATTTCTTCCTCTGACTTCTGGCGATCTTTCTACACTTACGGTTCGTTGACCATTCCAATTTTCGTCAGACAGCGAAGCGTTAAGTTTCGTTTCTCTCATCGGCATTTCACCTTCAACTTCAACTTCACCTTCACCTTCACCTTCACCTTCATCTCTGGACTGTTTTGTTGACATTTGTACTTCTGGCTTCAGGGTGGTCACCACATCCGGTCTCATAGTATTAGACGCTCTATACATCTTTTGAATTTCCGAAGGGCTCAGATCCTGAGCAATGCCGAACGGTCTGTTTGCTTCGGTAAGATTTGTAGTCCTGATCATTAGAACTTCGGTTATAGACTCCTCGGTCGTTACAACATTACCATCTTTATGCGCAACTTTATTTACGCTCGAGATCATCCATGGGGTGACCGGAAAAAGCGATGGAGGCATTGTGCTTTGTACTGTTATAGTTTCTTTGGGTGAGGTCGTAATCGTTTCTAATTTCCGATCAGTCGTTCCACTTTTTACTTCCACTGGACTCGTACCACTAACGTCTTTATCTCGATCACTAGGTATGACGCCAGTACCGAAGTCACTAATATTAGATATGCTACTACTGATTTCAACTTTGGCGGTCGTAATGCTGACTTCGCTAAAACTGTCGGGTTTATTATCCCCGTCATTTTTCAACTTGTCAATATTTTCCCCACCTTGTTTCTGAGTTGTCACGTCCGAAGGTGTCATCGTAATATCCAAGACCTGAATGCCAGGAGTAGCGTGACGATCCGTGATATCGGAGTACTTTTTCAACGTCTGTTCTGCGAGCATATCTGGAGTAATTTTATCGCTATTTTCCTCAAAGTTACGTTTTCCAATCACTCCCTGAGGATCTTCGGAATTTCGCGAGGAGGTATGATTTTGCATGACATTATCCGTGGGTTGGGGTATAGACTGCAATGACTCATTAGAGGTTTTCGACGTGCTCGATCGAGTTCCACTTGAGTTATTAGCCTCTTCTTTTGGCATGGATTGTCTCGCAACTGAGTCACCTCTTTCGTTCTTCACTGACGTATTCTTTCCCTGATTTTGAAACACCCTGAAATTGTGTCCACGGGATTGATTCCGACGACGTGTTACCTTTCCGATAACGTGATCCTCGTCACTGGGTCTCTGGTTCAGCACAGCACTGGCCGATTTTTGTAGCATCCGTTGATCCACGTCCCGAAGACCTTCTTGAACGTGTTTCTCGCTTTCTACATCAGCCGAAATTCGACTCTGAATACTCTGGGACAGAGCGTCCGCACGAATGCTCTCACCGACTTCTGAGTCCACGACTTTTACCGCACTCTTGTTTACTTCGAGTGGCGTTCGTATCGAGGTTGCACCGCGGGATGCTGCGTCTGCGTCTGACTTGGGACCGTAATCCCCACTACGATGGTTTACCTGATCCCCCACCAATGTTGTAACTCCTTCAGCCGCTGAGCCGGCACTGAGATCGGACCGGGACCGCGTCGCCACTATACCGCTCGACGAGCCGTCGCTTATCTCGGCAGTCCCGGCTGGTGCGGGGCCCTGCTGTTCGCCTTCCTCCTTGCTGCTTACCCCAGGTCCGGAGTAGTTGCGCAACCGTCGCGTCACGTTGGTTATCGTGTACGCGTACACGTGTTGTTGCGCCGGTAGGACGACAGGTGGGGAACCACCTGGAGACGCCAGGTTAACGCGATCGTTGTTGACTTTTGATGGAATCTCATCGGTCGAAGTCTCATCAATGATTTTTACGATTGCAGTCGTTTTTTCTCTATCTGGTAACTCCGTTGACGAAATTGGAACCGAAGAGTCAAAGGACGTCACATTTCCCGATTGATAGCCCGACGAATGTCCATTAATTGATTGACGATTTTCCTCCCCTAAGATCGTTCGTTCCGATTCGATATCATCACTTTTTGAAATCGCCTTTCTCACTTTGTTTTCCTCTGTTTCTGTTCTGTCGTTGGTCCTTGTGATCAGGGAACCGTGATCAGTCGTTTCGTTCGATATCTGGGTCGGGATGGCTTCCCTGGCTGCATTCCTAGATGCGTTAGAATCGTGGGACGTTGGTTTTCCTTTCCCTTGGCCCTGCATATCGTCGACTACCACGCCGCGCACCTGGTGCAGCAATGACGCGTAAGCGGACGGGTCGGCGGAGTGTTCATCGTTGCGGGAAACGTTTTTGCTCTTCGAGATAGTGTCGCTTTCCGACACATTCTGAGTCTCTGGTAGGCCGATTACGTTTCCGACGATCGTGGGATCAGCAGGTTTGACTGGACTCTTTCTGTAATATAAACTACTGGCACTCGGGCTCCTGAACCCGTTTTTTATTCTTGGGATTTTGTTCCTCTCCACGGTTTGTCTTTCCACAGCGATATTCATCTCCTCATTTATGATATCTTCGAGCTTTGGGATCGGGACTGGTGTCGTCGTGCTGAATCTCTTCATGGGAAATCTCCTTCTCGAGCTAACAATCGAAGGCAGGGTTGGCGTCATCTCTAAGGAATTACTGCTCGTAGTATTCTGCGTATCAGGGCTCAATTTCTGACCGAAATACAAAAACTGCGTCATCTCTTCAATAGGAACGTCGCTTTCCACTGGCCTGAAGTGTTTATACAGGCTCTCAGACATGATCACCGTGTTGTTATTCTTTCGAGGATCAGGCTCATTGATAGGCGTCGTTTTCGCAGGGACAATCCTTTGTAGATACTGCGAGTTATTTCTGCTCGTGGAAGAGTAGCTGGATCTCGAAATTCCGGATGATGGTTTGTGCCTAGCTTCTGGTCCAACTGTAGTCCTGTCATCATAGCCTAGAGCTTTAATTTCCATAGTCTGCTTGATCAATTCCGAATTCTTGGAGGTCACATTTTCGATCCCTCCAACGAGGCTCTCCTCCAAAGCCGTTGTGACGAAAGTTTTGGTTAACGGTTCGGAAGCTTCTTCTTCGACGTTGATTTCTGTTTTCCCACTGGTCGGAGCCGTGATATAGAGGCCGTGTCTCGACTCTTGGACCTCCAGGACGTCAGTTATGTCTTTTGGAATGTGTCCACGTTGTCGAGGCACAGTAACGCCTCGCAGTTGGTCACTTGAACGTTGTCCCAGAACTTGGCGACGTCTAGCTGCCAAGATATTTCGGAGGGCTTGTTCCCTTTTGGCCTTTGACGAGGGCGGCTCTGCGTGCAAAGACATTCGACCCTGGCGTTGATTTTCATCGGAGGAATCTGCAGAAAAACAAAAAAATAAAAGTAAAAATCGACAAATTAATACTGTTTCACATAAATCTTACGTTATAAAATATAAATCTTGTTATCGTTAAAGCGTTAAAATGCTTGAGGCAAATTCACACAGGTTTAACGAACATTGGTTTTGACATTTGGAATACAGTGCTGATTAATTCAAATCAAGATGTCGAAGTAACGGTAAGTTTTGACGATAGGACGTGTTTAATAACGGCTTCCTCTGAAACGACCACGGCTCGAAGGCTCGAATAACGTGGCATAATAAGTGGGGATAAATAAAAGTTCAATTAATTCATACGCCAAAGTCACTGATCGCTTTCAGATATCAGATGACAGATCGTAACGAGAAGAACCGTCCGGTAATAATAACGACCATCGCTGTATGCAGGGTCAGAGATAAACTTGGCGTTTGTTCAGTCTTGTTTAAGGTTCAGTTGACGCAAGACAGTTTTATACCGTTAATTTTCTCTTGCCCGTTGTTCGTTTGTTTCTTTCATTCCTGATCGTCATGCTCGAGATGTTCTCCGTGGCCACATCTATCCTTGTTTTTTATTTTTATTTATTTATTTATTTATTCTTATATTTTTTCTTTCTACCCGACAACCGGAACAATAACTATAATATTGGTATTTTTTGTTTCTTGGAACTAAATTATCAGAACAACATGGATAATTTTGCTTATCATATACGGCAAGAACTATAACCATCTACTTCTACCACAACAACTGCTTCGATCATAGTTTAAAATCATTAATCAAATAATAATATGCGACTAGTTTGCCCACGCCCATTTCTGACCGCTTGAATCAAGTCCTTGATCAGGTATCGCCAGATGTGTGTCTAGTACCAGCATGTATCTATCTTGAACTGTGTCACTGCGTGCTGGTAGCCGCACAACACACCGCGTAGGTATAATATAAGATACTAGTTCAAATTTCAATCCAATACTAATATAAATGAAGTCAGACCGTGTTTCAGAGGTTACTGCACGTCAATGGCATGCAGTCTGTATCGAAGTGTAAAAAACTTTAATACCAGATGCCTAGTGAACGTGGGGCAGCGACTCTTCGTATTGAGATCGCGATCGGGACAGACGCGGAATCGCTTCGCATGGATTTAAATTTAAATATTATCCAAGCACGATGGAACTTGAATACTTGATCACTGTCAATGGAAACAGATCGTGGATCATGGATCACGAATCATAGCAAGAACCACTCAACTTGGTACCGACAACCACAGCAGAGCATTCATAGCAGAGCGATCCAAAGATTTTTATCCACCATCTATTAGGTGGGTTGAACACGAAAATGACTCGCTGAATATTTCTACAAGCCAATAGACCAGCTGCCGTGCGACTCAACTAATTTGCATACTAAGTCATATTATAGTGTCCATTTTTACCACCTCTTAAAGCTCTTTAGTTATTTATCTTTCTCAGTACATATTCCAGTCGTTTTATCTATGATCGTGACTTTAATCGACTTATAGATGCTGGTTCTATATTCTGGTACATCACGCGACCAAGTTCAAGGCAAATTCCCACTTTGATCTTGAGTTCTTAACCGCCTCTATAGATGAATTGTCAATTTAGGTTTGGACCGATCAGATCGTGAGTCGACACATGAACAACTTACCAAAACTTTACACGATACAAAATCGGCAAGAATGTGTCTACGTGGATATATTATGACTCATGATTATAGTCAACTAGAACAAGCTCGGAAATAAAAGCACTTGGAACTCAGTCAGTGCGAGTCAGCAGTAATTATAGACACCGATAAAATCAGCTGATTTTTTTTGTTTGCTCACTCGAATATTGTGACTTGGCATATACTTACGAGCGAGACAAGGGTCAGAATACGAGGTCAATAATCGGCTAAATATTTTACTTACATAACTGACTAAGAGGCGTCGAAGACACACGTTCAATTGACGGATGTATAACACCACTAAATCGAATGTGGATTGCGCCGAGGGGCTTTTGCAACGTAACCAGATTCACGTCCTGCCATAACTCAGGTTTTTACTCGCGTTACTAGAGATCGAAGAACGCTTTACTCCAGGTCTCATGTACATGGTGAGTATCTTTGTGTAACAACACTATACCATCAGTGCCGTGGATCGTACAGGAGCAAAGGAGCGATTGCTTCTGTCACGCTTTATTTTGATTACAGACTTCACGATGTATTATCGAAAGTGGACCACGGGTTTATATTGCGACGGTTAATGATCGTCAGAATATATTTGCCGAACTTTAATTTACGAGTTTCGATACCAGGAACCGATACGCATAATTATTTGATGATCGTGAAGAGGTACGTCATACTCCGTTTAAGTATTGACAAGTATTCGTTAGGCTGTTCTCTAAGATTCTTAGGATTACCTGTGGCTAGGCTCTGAGTACATTTGAGATGTAAGAGAACCTTGTGACCGTATATCATAGCTGTGTGACGGGTAACCATGTCCTTAGCACCTGAGTTGCTATTTCGCAGAAAATAAAGGGAATGAAAACGTTGTCCAACTACTACAGGCGTGCGGTTAACGTAAGCGATAAGGTCTTCTGGTAGTCGGACATTTCTCGAGCTACGGTAACCGTTTGACTACATTATCTCAGCGAGAGATTTTCTCATCTGCCCTAAAGCCGAGAGGTTGAACGATCCCCGAATAATGAACCCACAAACTTTATGATTTATGATGGCGATAAAGTTCAGCGTTAAAATCAAAGAGCCAAATGTAAAATTGAGATATATATATTCCCTTGGTCCGAAGTGAATTTTATTATTATTCAGATAACCAGTTGAGTCTTAAAAGTGTTTAGATGTACTATTTTTCGTAGTAGAGAACTCCGTCTTGGCCTTGGTTGGTTCTCGATGTATTTGCTTGTTTTGAATCAGGTTGAAAAATGATTTGTGTCAATTCCCGTCAAGGCAAATTCGTAGTTCCTCGTAAAAGCAGTACTAAAACCTACAACCTTCGGGGCGAATTGCCAATTAATATCGCCCTGGTTCAGCTGTCTCATTTAGAAATCTAGCTGCTCAAGTTCGCCCAATAAATACGGTTATATTTTTTTGTTTTTCTTCTTGCACGGCCGAGCTTCGTGCTCCACTTTTTCTCGCTGGTAAGTCGGTCCTCGAAGTTGCCTTCTTTGACCCCTGCAGTATAAGTCTGCAACGTGACCACGTACAGTAAAGCTCATAATATTTTATCGCAACACATGTATAAGGAAGGTCAGTTCTGCTTCTGTTCTTGGAGCAAAATCTCGACGGGACCAACAAGCTACCGCTGAGAGAACTACGATGTCATCTTTGCGATCTAGCAGATCTATTTCATCCTAAACAGGCACTAGAATATCCCGAGACTAAACATAATTCAGTCGGGTAGATCAGCCATGATTTTATGATTTTTTGAAGAAAAAATAGCTGCGATAATCTGCGAGTTATCTAATACTTTGTCGCAAGATGATCTTTTCTGTACGGACAAAACGTGGCGTGACAAGGGATGATCTCTGAGATATAAAATGGATGCATATTATTATTAGCAAAAAAAAATTTTTCACTGTTACAGATTCGTTGTTATGTATAATATTCTATAGTTCTTCGAAGTATGCGAGCAAAAGAAGAGATAACCCAAGAGAAGGGTTATTTTCTATCTTTGAATATGATCTGATAGTTTATACCGAGGCCTTGGCCTCCTGAAGATCTAGATGTCACGACAATTGCACACGACGACGGCTTAATATTATTATCAGAGAAATTGTACAATCCTTAGCAAAAGTATCAGGTTTGATCATGGCATTGAACCTCCTCGACGACACTGATGGATGCCGTGCGAGAGGAAACTGGTTGAACACGTTTAAGTCTTGAAAGTACACGTATGTATGTAGGTACCTACAACTAGACATGGTAATAGTACCTCGTCCTAAACCAAAGAACTAATTAAAGTGATCGAATTCATAAAAATTTATTGTATTTTCTGTACAAATATATGTTTTGACTGCATAGCGTATGGGAAATGTAAAAGTTTTTAGACCGAGTATAAGCAATCAGGTTGAAATTTTTAACGCTCCGCGAATGAAATCTTAAACGTTTGACCGTGAATGAATTTCGATAATAAAATTAGTTCACCGCTGTCTGAAAGTACATAATAAATCGTTACTGGCAGGAAGAAATTTGTCCGTTTTAAATAGTAAGTTGGACTTCATATTGCGTATGGTTTGTAGACAAAACTTAAACCTCCTTTGCCCCAGCGTGCACTGGCGCCTTATGTAAGCAAGATGCGATCACCGTTCCGCCAATTTGACGCAATCAAGGTCTTCGCGTAACTAATCTGAATAATATCTTGAAAAATGCAAATTGCACCGATTGTTGAGTTATCTGGAGAGTTACACGCTTATCCGAGTTCCTACGCGTCCGGAGATTCTCTATGGCATATCGCGAGAATGCATGATATAAGATAATAATTCAAGGACTTAGTTAAAAAATTATGCATCCTTATAATAGACTACGACTACGTAATTAAAAAAATATTATCAGTTTTTGTATGTTTTTTTGTATTTTTTTCGTTTCAGCCAGCAAAGAGGCACCGTCTCAAAAAAACAGAAACCATATACAAAAACATAACAGGAAAAAATAAAATCATTGCCATACTCATACACGTGCAACAGCGATTCGGCAAGAAATATATTATCCCATTAAAGTCAGTGACTTGATTTTGATCAAGCGACAACTTAATTGTTCCATTGTTTAAAACAGTTTAATTATTACGGATGGATTTAGTGGGGAAAAAAAAAAACGCCAAGCTTTGTGCTAAAGAATATCTTAAGTGCCACTGGGCAAATGTTTCAAACTAGATTTCTATATATTCTGTAGTATTACAGATGTGAACGGGTATGGAGTTAATTGATAAGCTGGGTCAAGTTTTTATTAAATTTTTTAAAAATATTTTTTTCGTTTTTTCTTTGGTTTGATCTTTCAGTAATTGGCGACATCAGAAACGGGACTACTCAAACCTGCTTCGTTATCCAGAATATATACACATGAATCAAACTCTGTCGTGTATATATCCACCAATAAACGTATGTACATACATACATTTAAAATGTTAAGGTTTGTACAGTTATACCTTAAAGTTCGACGATGAAATTTTTTTTTTTTGTCGTCTCTCAACTCACTTTGCACTCATCGTGCATTGCTCCGAAATGCATTTAAGTGCAGGCGTAACGTATAGTACCTACCTGAACATCATGCTATACTCGCACGGACAATCAACTAGCAAAAGAACTAACGTTGTGTGCGTCTTCCATGGAGCGTACATCCGTTTCCGGTGGTAGCACCGCCGGGCAGAGGACACTCCGGTCATCGCGCACGCACAACCTCCGCGCGGTAATAGTTATGTAACGGACAAACAATTCGAAATGTATATAGTTTAACTATATATGTATACATGAATGTATAATTGTATAGAGTGTGTAGATGAATCGTATGGAATATAAAATGCCGCAATTTCCCTATTTACTGTTAATGAAAAAGTTCTAAAAAATACCCCGATCCCTCTCTCTTCCTTATCCCGCTTCAGGCTAATCATCATCAAACGTTTGTGATTGTCCATTTATAGTTGAGCTGCTTTGTGACATGGAAAATTGACCCATCCGTCATCCTGTCCAACAACGTCCGAACGGACGTCCTTGTTCTCAATGAACAGATGTTTCCAGTAAACGTTGCAAAATAATTTGTATATTTAGACGTAGGTATCAGTAGTATAGGTAGGTATAGGTTTGTAACATACCTAGATGGGCATAAAAATGACTGTTGTTCCGTCAATCGGAATGACGCGATTTACCAAATTCACTTCTGTTGTATAGATATATCGCAATATCCACTCAGTCTTATCTATATACACTGTCTAATGCGTCGTTTGCTAATAGCATTTTAAATCACAATATGACGAAACTATTTTCTTAGAATAATATCTTTTTTTAAGAAACGATAATATAACTATAGCTGATTGATACTTTGATCTATACGAATTAGCCAGCCACTTCTGGATACGTACGAAAACATTGACTGCTTTGCAATTTATTTTTATCACACTTAATCCGACTCCATCAAGTATTATTACTCGAAATGATGTCGCATATCGCATATATGTGAAGCCTTTGATGTGAAAATTGCATTTCGTAAAATCCTCTGTGACCCGAAACCGACTACAGTAGTTTCTAAATATCGCGTAAAAATAAGGCGATGTACGGTTTCAGGGTGTGTCATTAAAAGTTACGAAGTGAAGCAGTTATTAGAGATATGAAATGGGGGATAATATATATGTGTATCGTATGGTGTATCATGTACATATATACTAGCAGTTATAACTGCTTCTGGGTTAGGAACGCGGGAGTGCATAGTATAGTTGATGTCGACGCTGCAGTTACGTTGTGAGATTACATCGAGCCCGAGGCCGTTATGTAAGGTTTTCCTGAATCGTACAATAGCCAGAGGGATCCATTAAACCGTATGCAAATGCAAAATGGAACAATGGACAAGGAGGAATAGGTGAATAGATCGCGTAGTTCCTTGCCCAGTGTCGTTACTATGGACTATGCGAACGTTTCCTACATGTCGCAAGTAGCGACCGTAGTCTTATTGTGATTTCTTGTCCACTGACAATAGATTCGTCTTATTGAATGTCGAATCGCGATTTTCATACATTTGAAAGTTTGACAGGTGCGTAGAAAAAAAAAAAAAAAATCGCAAGCAGTACGGGTATTAAGTATTTTAAATTAATGTTCGTAAGTCGTGACCTCCCAGGAGTAAGTTGTGATTTTATATTTGCGGAGGTCATATTTTACTGCCAAGGGGCGGTAACTAATTAGTTACATTGTAATTATCTTCCAGCACGAGAATCACTGACGTAATTAAAAGTACGAAACGGAAACGTTCGGTCCCCGTAAAGATCTAAAAGCCTCCAGGCAAGTTCCCATGTTTCATGATCAAGATCAAGATCATTGACTCGCGGTGAACTCGGTGGAATCTTCACGGAATCATCACGTGCAAAATAACCAAGACATAGCAATGCCTGAGCGGCTCCCCTTTGTGTAGGTATCGGAGTCATCGTGGACCTTCATTGCTGGAAATGTCAACTCGTGGTGTTCAATTAGACTTACTTGACAGGTCATCCAAGAGAACCAGCTTTACACTCTTCCACCTATTATTCCATTTCAGTATCTCACTTTTTCTATTCTACATCAAACATCGGACAGTATACCTTGACTACGAAATTACTAACACCATCTCCTACAGTCTCGGTTTATGCTATAATATCCCAGTCGAATGATGACTGAATTGTTACATGAAAAGAGAACACGATTAAGAGATATCAGCGTAGTAGACGGCTTTTATGTGCATATCATGATCAAGCTAAGTAGTTTTTTTTTTTTTTCTTTTTTCTTTTTTGCTTAAAATATCTGCAAATGTATTCATTAAACTTACTTGACAGGCAATGAAGAAATGAATACTATAGAACACCAATCATACTTCTGTACATTATTTGGTTATTGTACAACCTTGACGGTATAGAATTTACAGGGAATTTATTATTAGGTGGAAAATATTCTTTTCACTGTGTTAGAATCAAGGTTTATCGTTATTGCCATAAAAATCATCACGTATGGTGTTCAATTAGCTAGACCTGACAAGCACTAAGAGATGAAGCTCCGCCTCCTGCCTATCAGTCTTATTCTTCATCCCTTTTTTTTTGTTGGTATATCAACATTTAACATCGAATGTTGAACTTGAACTCGTAGGAAAGGAACTTGAATGATATTCCACTTCAAGTTGATCATATGCTAATAAGGAGGAGAGCTCTCGTCATGATTCTCAGTTTATTGATTATTGATTTACGAGCTAGTTAATGGGAATATCAAATCCGTACGAGAGAGAATATTCTTGATTTTAAAAGCTCGTAATAGGTCTAATTATGTGATGGCTATCAAGAAACTGTGTACCCTGCCACAAGATGCTTGTAACAGTCAAAACTATCCGTGGTTATAGCCACTAATCAACTCCGTCTCTTAGCTAGAACAACAAGAGATGTTGATTTATATGAACAAGTTATACCCGTACAAAGAACTTTATCACAGGTAATTTTTGTCTGTCTATTGCACAGTACTTGTTTAATTATTTTTATATTTATTTATTGTTTTTATCTTAACCGTAGTTCCATACGTCTTCGTACTAGTCAAAGCGGCTTATAAGCACGGCGTATTTCGTTCATCTATCAATTAATTACTTGATCTCGTATCGTTATTCGCGTACTGCTTTCTAAAGGCTCGTGTATAAGATGTTGTTTTGTTTGTAATCCTTTTTCTATTTCATCTCACAAACAACCGTGCGTGGGAGAGGGGGAGGGGGGGATATATATTTACAATTATAATAATAACTGCAGTCACTGCTGCTGATGCAGCAGCTACAATAAACCAAGTCGAAGAACTCGTGTTAATTATTAGAAGATCTTTATAATGAAGACGAACACACAAGCTTACCTTGATTGTTTCCAAGTAATTCCCGATTGCTCAGATGCCACACGCTTCGCAAACTCATGAGTACCATCTGCGCCTCTCGATCTAATCTCAGGGTCGTTTCTATGCGATAGAAATGTATATATCGTATGATATGCTCAAGAATTATCGATTGGAATTGGAATTTTTAAGTTATAATACGTTATATTGAACGTAGGGTAATTAACTATCAACCTTCATCGGAGGTCATAGTCATTACTTAGTTTCTTAGATCCTCAAGCACTTTGCACAAATCCTGCACAACGTCCTGTTCATACAAACCAGAATTTGTCTAATTCGAATTCGATTCTAAAATGCTAATAATTTTCATTACTCATGCAGTAATAGTCACCATGTCTTTCATACCACACGCTTTATTGATACCCGTTATTTTTTTTTACTTGTTCGCCAAAATTTTTTACACTAAGGGACGGGTGGCCATCCGGGGAACAATAGAGACATGCTAATGGTTCTTATGACGCTAATTACTATTCGCAAGGCGTCTCGTCTCCCTGGTTGTTCCTCCGACGCAGGACAAAGACTCGAAGCATACCTACAGAAATCAATAGAACGTTCAGTTTAACCAGGGTATATGATCGCGGAGAAGCTCAAGGCATCAAACTCTGTCCGATGACTATTTACCCAACGATCACGAAATGAAACCATTGTATTGTATTCTTGGGATGTCGGGTCACAGTTCTATGTTTTAGACCTTGAAATCGGTTGGCAAAGCACTCACATGGTACAAGATGATGTATTGTTACTACTTTACCAAGCACACAATGTGTTTCGTTATGTTTCAGGTACCTTAGCGGGAGGAGAATCTAATTCCAAAACTGGTAGTGTTTATTCAGCCTAATCATATCTTCGCAAATGGTAATGAAAGAAACAGTTGAAGACATTTACGTACATGATAACTATAAATGGAAGTCATTCAATGTAAAATTGCAAATATCTGTTTGTATGTTAGATAGCCAATTGCTGTTCATTTATAGTTTCTAAGAAATCGTACCAAGCATCATAATTGGCTTAGATTTATTTTGAATAATTGTGGTCACGATTTTATTGGTGTCAGTGATTAATGTATTTTATAGACAAAAATAGTTTCGCTACGTACACACAAACAGACACACACACACACACACACAGCGTTTTACGCCGTTGACATATTATGCGCTCGAATATAGAACCTGGATTTTTTTCAATTCAAAGTGTGATCACGTGTGCGTCTGTGTAGATGATTTTTTGCACCTTAAGTAAAAATGTCTACAGACGTTTTGAGTATTAACACATCGGTTATGATCGTCTTCACAGAATGACTATTCTCAATTTTTTCTACCACGGAAGTTCTAATTAAAATCTATGATGTAAATTAATGATTAACGAAGCGTCATTTTGCCTTCGGCTAATTGTAATAGCCAGTATATATACGAATTAATTATTCCTTTATCGGATGACGTTTGCTTAAAGTCATTTCGTGAGGTGATTTGCAAATCGTTACGCAACTTATAGCTTCACCTGTTGTTAAGATATGACCATGTCACGAATGTGATCGATGGGATTTGTTACGCCGTTTAAAGTATCGGTATTGAATAAAGTTTCCACCTTGTTACCTACCCGCTATAAAAGTTATTAAAAATCTTAGTATTGTAGTAGCTGTGGACAGATGTTAATGCACGTGCAAACATTCTTTTGAAATGATCAACATTCTGACTATGGCCTCAAGACAGCCTTGTTCACGCGCTTAACCTCTTCCAAGGCTACCTGCAGAACGTAGAATCAAGAACTGCAGAGTATAGTGACCAACCGCAAACTTGGCAAAACAAAACGAACGTTTAACCTCTAAAGGCGTAACCGTTTAAGAGCTCTCTATGCCTTGCGTCACGTCTAATGGAAACTATTTGCAACAAGAGCGTTCAGTCGCGTTCACTTACGTTTTGTCACGTTCAACAGCAGCATTCTATCGCATAGGTTCACGGAAACGATAAGTCGCGAACGGTAGCTTTAAGTAGCTTCTAGTTTGTTACGAAAATAAACATAAAAAAAAAAAATCGAAAAAAATGTGAACGGGTATAATAAACGACGATAAAAAATGTCCAGAGATTCGAGTCTTTTCAAACTACAAGTAGAATTTTTTTGTTCTTCGGTAATATATCGCCCCTTGAAATAATAGACAGCTGGAACCTTCTTGCCTTAAGTGAGAATTTTTATCTTTACTCGCTCGTCGACGTCTAATACAAACAGAATGCTCTGTGGCGTTTGTTTTTGAAGAAACTTTGACCCTGTCCATCTCCAGAGTTGCTCATGCCAAGCAAAAGAAGAACTATATAAGAATAAGTTTTACCAGATGGTTTTCGAAGAGGAATATTAACCCATGTATTACTGACCGTGATCTCAAGCGACTTGCCTTCAGGCAATGGAAACTAAATACTAGCCTTTCGATGTTCAGACAATCTAAGCTTATTATTTTATACACGGAACAGAATGAAGACTACAGTGGCAAGATATTACTTGCGCATGAAATCGAGGCGTATATATCCATAACGGTAAAATTACGTAACCAAAAATTTTGTACAGAGTTAACGTCGACGAACAAACTTCACCAACGTTTTGTCCCGTCATCTAGGTGTGACAAAAGCTTGGGCTTATTGCACTCGAATAAGTTAATAGCGAGAGTCTAATTAGCATGATTTCCTGAAAAAAGGAATCCCGGTAGCCTCGTGGTCAATTCCGAGCAGACAGACATTACTTAGCACTTACTAATACCAATATTATTGTGTTCGCTTCGACTACACTCAGTTGGACGGTTTCATAAGTAGATATTCTTTTTTTTTTTTTCTTTATTTTTTTCACGGTCATTGTTACCACCTTTTTTGAAAAACAGACATAATCGCCTGGACGGTGTAAGAAGCTAATAAATTCTACTTACCGAATTTGTATTCCGGTCCTACAGTGAACGAAGAATTCTTTGAAAGGTAACCGCGGTAAGAGCCAGCTTGTGCAACGAAACAAAAAATAAAGTTGTATCATGGATGTCATAATATCGTGCAACGTTCCTCAAGTAATCGACATACAGTAGCTCGAAAGATGGGCGAGTAGTTCAGTCACTTAATTAAACAACTTCCTATCAAATAGTTTTTTTTTTTTTTGTTTTTATTTTTCCTTTTTTTTATTACCTACCTGAGTTTGCGTTTCATTTAATCAAAAATCTTCATAATGACGTCCTCGCTATTACCTACCCGTTAGAATTAATTGGATAAACGCTATGAACTTGACACGGATAATCGAGTTTCAATTTCATCTACGCTCCACTAAACCGCGACTAAAATGAGTGAAAAAACTGTATCTATGTAAATAGAAGCAGATCAATCGCTCTTGGTATGACTAATCCGAAAGAATTATCTAAGCCAACATAGAAATTTTACGAGTCGGAATTAACTATCCATTTGCGCAACAATTTTACAGCAATATCTGTCTCATATCTTCATGCTTTCCGCTGCTTTTGATAAGGTTCAAGGTTCATTGATACTCAATTAATTGAAGCGTCTGCAGTGATTCTTAAAGTTTTTTTGATGTTATAACCCTGCTTGCATACGTAGACATTATTACCCTTGTCATTAAAATCCGCAGATTTTCGAGCAGATGAAAAAACGGAGCAGGCCACGTGCCACGTGCAGGATCGTAAAATTTTATCGTGTATTTTCGATGCATAATATAAGAACCGATGTGAAAGCCGCATATCACAGAGATCCGTACGCATTCTAGCAGCTTGTTGTAAATCATTGATTCCTATCTCCCCGGGGCCGCCTTAACTAAATGGATGCTACTGTCGATTTGAGTTACAGCCTCTATGGCCGATAGGTTTTCCTCTGACCGCCGACAATTGCATCGAAGGTCTCAAAGTGTTGAAGGTGCAAATCTCCGGCAGTACCACCCACATGTTTAGTCTGATAGTAAATTTACTGGCCCCCATCAGAGACAACCAAGTTAGGAAAATGGACAGAAACATATAGTTGAAACCGTAGAGAATAAAGTGTCGGATACTCCAAAGCCATCGCAATTAATATAGTATCCGAATCGGCGATCGGCTTGTTCGCATTTCCTTTCTAAGCTTCGCAGGTTGTTTATGCGGCGAGCACAGTTAGGACTCCGTGTACTCCCTGACGTTAGCCATAAGCTCGCTAAGAATCTTCGAATTCCTCAAGGGATAGCCTGCGGTAAACTCGCTTCTAGAAACAAGCCGATAACTTTCGAACCCTTCGTTCGATCCAGCTCGTAAAAATGTAAGCTATATTGAGACGGAGGTAAAAGCATGCCAGCATGTAACTCGGATAGAGTAGAAACAATAAACGGGAGAGATCAATACACCTAGCTGTTAGCTATCTGCTGCGCATGGCTGCAGCTACCTTCCTACCTACCTTCCTACCTACCGTGTTTCTCTATACTATTAATTACTATTCTGACAGTTTGTTCTTCGGGGTTTAATTGAATTTCTCGTTCTCCATGTCGTTGTTTGCGAATACGTTGCTTATAAGCACTGCTGCATAAACTTTAGTTGAGAAAACAAGAGACGTAAAGCTGCCATAGATCTTAACCAGCCCACGTTATCTTTGGCGACAAGACGCACCTGACTAGAACGGTGTGAGTTAAACAAAGTACATCACATGCGTTGGCGTATTAATCGCAAGTATATGTCAGGAATTAAAGGGTTAGGTACAAGGGAAGTGTGCACAATGGCTCATACACAAACTCGGTCTGGTGGGCACAAGGTCTGACTTACAATCCGTAGATCAGAAGGTTGGAGGAAGTCGAAGGCATAGTCAGAAAGTCCTGAAACCCTGGCAACAGAATTTCGCGGGGCAGTCAGTTTGATAAATTGGACATTGGTGAGGATTGGTCAAGCCGTAATCGTAATTCATCATCAAAAGGCAGTAAAAAAATCATCAGTAAAAAAAAAGTCACGACGATTTTGACCGTTTTTTTAAACCGTTTTAAAAGATGAAGGACTCTGAGAACACTTTAAAATCCAAATAGCCATTTGGCCTTGCGATATAAACCTGTTGAGTGTATAACGGGTCGCTTCGGATAGTTGCACGAGGTTTGTGACCTCGGATCAATGTCTTTGCCTCGGCAGGTATCTACAGCAAGAAGAAGTCCATCCATCCGGTAGTGTAAACGTACCTGAGACGTGCTAGGAGAGAAAAATATCTCTAGAAAACAAACATTGGTCGTTTTAAGCACTTAGCAATGTCGTAAGTCGAAAGACTGCATCCATACGAAGGGCGACATCCTCGAAGAGCCTCCAGGGGACCTTTAAGTAATGATGATGGTGGCAGGGGTTGACAGACTCAAGTGCTTTCAGGGTTAACGCACGTAAGCCACCTTGTGCAACTGTCAATACATACTCGTACTAAATCGATCAGAGCACTCCGATATCACAGATCACACTGATAGCCATGAGCACTATCCTATGGCGGTGTGTTGATATTCTAAGGGAGTTCCTACGCGCGGCAATGCCGTCTCTAGGATCGGTGGTACACAAGAAGAATATTTTAGTTGGAAATAAAGCCAGTAGCCAACCGACCTTGCCTTGCGTTAAACTGCCTCTAGCCTTTCCTGAGTAATCCAAGTGCGAATTAATCTCCCATGACATGATACGCTGCCTCTCGTTTTACTTGAGGTGAAAGCCAATCAATTCCTACCGGAAAATAACTTTTGTCCTAGATTTTAATGGTTCGTCTCGAATCAATAATCTCGATCAAAGTTTGTCCTCGATAATTCTCCGAATCTCAAAGACCAGGACGTTAATTCTCTTGTCGAGAATAAGAACTGTGCAGTTAGAATATTTCGCGAGGTATGGGTCTGCTGGAGAAGCGCTAAACCTTGATTCTGATTCATTTGCTGACCAGATCTCGCGGGACAGTAATACTGGGTAGGGACCGACAACTTCTTCTGTTCTTGTCTCGCGTATTGTGTTTAGTATCGTACGCACACAATGGGCCATCGGGTAACGTGGGTAGACCACAGTCATAGCGTCTGCGGTGGTGGATACGCGACGCTGACGCGTTCAGTCTTTATGAAGCCCACCACAAAATGAATCCAAAGACTTGTTTTGTGGGCCTGTTAACCTCGTTTGGTCCCATCGTCTGCGGGGGCAGGATGACGAAGAGTTGTTTTTTTTTTTTTATTTATTTATTTTTTTTCTTGAATAAAGGCCCGCTTCTCCTTTCAAGAAGGTAGAATTTTTTCAACATCTTTCAACTTAACCATTGAGATAGGTAGAGGTTGCTGATGCCTCCCGAGGATGCATGTGCAGATGTGTAATATTCAAGTATGGAAGTAAACGGCTCAATTCGTTTTGGAGATACGTGCGGTTAGATAGGCTACCTTACGGAAGGAAACATAAACGGCGCACGCATAATACATAATACGCGGTGAAACAACTTACTGCGGATCCTATCTATGCAGGACGTGTCCGGTCGTCTGGCGCGCGAACCGCCAGGCATCCGGAGAAGAATATTGTACCGGAAAACGTCGTGGCTTGATTTACCGGCATTTTGCCTCAGGGAATCGTGAAGGTATAAACTAGAGGAGAGAAGAAGGAAAAAAGAGAATTGAGAATAAAAAATATTCTAGTCGAGTGCGCATGCCTTCCCGTAGTTGCTGCACCGCACCGCACCGCACGGCACTTACTACCCGGTAGAAGCCTCCAGGCTCTTGACCAGCTATGGTTATATTCCTTACTTCTACGGTGCTGGAGGAGAATACCCACGGAAGACGGAGTCCCGGACGCCACATAGATACACGCGAATATCTGCTACGGGTGCTCATCGTCTACAAAATCATTTTCACGGTCCCTCAGGGTTGTTGTCAAGTGAATTTTCCTAGATTTCATAAGATCGGGTCAATTCAAAGTCTCATCAAGTTCAATAAATTATTTCCTCTCTATCGACGCACTTACAAATTGGTTGAAGCATGTTTTGATAGCATAGAGACTACTTTTATTATACTGATTCATTGAATGAATAAAGGATGTCTCATTTGGAATGAATATTGTATCTCATCGTGAAATTATGCCTCACATAATTCTTAGCTCTTCAAAGTCCTAGAAGAAGTGACCATTCAGCATCCCCTTGAGCTTGACTTAGAATGGAAGGACTTTTTCTCCCGTTTCTCATCCTCGGGGTATATTTTCAATGTAATATGTATGAGGACGCGTTTGTCCATGAACTTAGCGAATGTCTTGCGCTCCTGAGGATGACGCGAGACTCTTGAGGGCGGACGAGGAGGCTGGAAGTAGTCCCGGAAATGATGGGTGAGTAATAATTGGATTCTTTTCGTTTGATCTTTGTTCTATAGGATGATAACCCGTTTCTATGCATCTACGGTTGGTTGGCATTCCCCTCCAAGCTTACGGTTGCTGCCTCTCTTCTTCTTTCTTAGCTTCTTGGGTTATAGACCCAAGAGCCAACCGACTTAACCTAGCCTAACGTTAAGCCCCGTGCATAGAGAAGCTGAGACCCAGCTACGTTTCCTTACGTGCGACTGCTGTACACGCATACCATCTCGCCACATAGTCAGCCATTTTGTTATATAACTTGCACGCGAGATTCTCCTAGACCTCAACGGGGGAAAAAAAGACTTGGACAATGCCGCGATGCAGCGTTCGGTCCTATAAGGAGTCTGTCTCGAATACAACGACCCGTAGGTATACGTCCCTCTCCTCTTCATTCCCTGGAGTTCACTCTCGGCTCTCTGCCGCTCCGGAGTCTCGCTCACTAATAGATAATTACACCGCGGTGTACAATAAACGGTCGTTAAGATACTTTTTAATCTCCTCTAATTACTCGTCCGCGGGAACCCAGAGAATGCGTCGTATGTACCCAACGTTCTCGGATCGTCGTTGATTGGAACTACGTCCAAGCGTAGTCTGGACCAACGTTATACCGCACCTGCAGACAAAGGAGAAGAGCGCAAGTAATCGGTTGAGATTTGCAAATGCGAATCATTCGAGCTATCGTTAGCGTTAAAATAAAAAATTTCATATTTCTCTACATCCGCAATCTCTCGATCTCAACAAACTCAATACCTATATCGATACCTACAAGAGGGTCGCTCGCCGCTGCAGTGTCGACCAGATCTTATCCTCAAGGTTTGTTCTGGATCCCGAACAAACCAAGCCAAGTAATTAATGTCGCCAATTTCGATAATCGTATCAATTCATTTCCATATTATACTCGCTGCAAAGCTGTACGAGTGTAAACCACATCACATAGAAATCGTTTCGCATTCTCGGCTGAAGAACATTGCGGAGAAGAACTGAGAATGAACTGGTGGCTTTAGTACAGGGAGGTACTAGTTACTGAAGGTATGGACAAAATCGTAAATTACCCAAAGCCTTCGCTGCCATCTGCTCTCTCTTCTTCGTGCTAACCATTGTCAGAGATTTTTTTTCCACCATGTGCCTCTTTACCACCATCCTATAAGGCCTTACATCCCACAACTATCATGTGCGCGGGTTGCACACCGTCGTACATTCCCATTAGGGTTACTTTTTTCATACGGTGTGCGAGGAGCAAAAGACAATGCTGAAAGGATGCGAAAAATGCGGTAAAATTCTTTAATTGTAAACGTAATTTTTCAGAGGGTAAGGTAATACCTTCTAACATCTCGTTGAAAGCACGTCATGTCTCACGCAGATAAAGGGTTTTATGGGGAATAGAAAAACAGTAACAAACGATAAATAGCAGCGATTATCTAAGGAAACTGGAGAGAGCGACGTAAATAAGAAATATTCAACATAGCAAGCCTCTTCGGCAAACCTGCAACTTGGTATACGCGGCATGAAATTCCAAACCTAAGTTTTTCTATTTTATTTATTTCAGTTCAGTTTTTTCATATCTTTAACCAGTGAGTTATAAGTCAGGATGGCAAAAAGTGAAATTACCTACTTGTCTGAAACTATTTACTATAACCATTAATTTTTACCAGGTAGTATTTCAGGCTCAAGCAAAGGTTTATCTATCCGCGATATCTACGCGCTCTTGTCCCCAGTCTCTTACAGACTCCCATGATACTCATTTCCAGCTTCAACAGAGAAGGCTTTTTATTTATCACCATGGATTCTGAGATTTCAGCAAAAAATGTTGTCCCTTGACCTGGAAGACGAATACTCGATTTTTTTTAACCGCAAAAATGTAATAATTCATATTAACACAACGTATTAGGAGTAACTGTGCTACACATCGGTGATTTTCCATGCTTTCTTTGGCACGGTTTTATCCTTGGAATGAAAATAAGATTAAAAAGTACTTGACTGTAAAGCGTGCAAAGTTACTCGTCATTGTGAACGACTGTAGTTTAAATCATTGAGCTACGAGATTCATCTTTGATTGGAAGTCTTTTGTGATCTACTGCAGCGGCAAGTATGGTCGTCGCCCAGCGTTACTTTACAATCAACGTTTTTACCTCGAACGGAAGGCAATTCGTGTTCTTTTCGCGCGCGTAATTGCCCTTCGCCCTTTGCACGGTGAATCTCCATGCGGTAATGACTTCCTGTCGTAAATTGGAAATAAAACGAACCAGCTTGCGGCATACGTCATGCGGTGTAGAAAATTTAACCGCGTATACGATAACCACTAAGCGAAACTCTCACTATATACGTATGTACCTTATACCTACGTGAAGAGCTTTAGGTATGTCTGCACTGAACATAGACTGCGGTAGCGGCTCTGACATTGACGGATGATATAAGTGACGTCTTATCCTGTGTAAAGGAACGGCTTTGATTACCTCCTCACTCGGCAGGGCTGTATTTTGCAACGTTTATATGTTTAACTTACAATTAGTTAACTACCACGACTTGAAACGAGAAGATTTGAGAACCTGGTTACTTTCGATCAAGTTTTTTTGTTGTTTTTTTTTTCTTCCTCTCTCTTTCCTTTTTTGTTTTAACCCTTCTCTGTGAATATTTTACCCATTTTCTTTATACTTGTATAATTTTTTACCGAATTATTTACTGTAGAAGTTCTTTTCCCCGAATTGTGTCTGCGAAAAACTTTGTACGTTGAAGTAAAATTAGAATCTGTGATTTGTAATCGAAACGTGACTTTGAAGAGTGTTAGCAGTTGGGACAAACCCATCCCTCAGCTTCATGTTTATTTAAACGACATGGTCAACAGTCAGTGTTCACCACCACAAGCCGTCACAAACATCACAAACACCACAATCCCCTCTATAGAGTTTAGACTTACCAGTCATGATTTCAAATTCCCAATCGTTGTAGACGGTCGATTCCAGAATTTATGATTTCCACGCCACGGTTGATCGTATAATTTTAAGCATCGGGTTTTACGTCTTCGAGTCGAAGTGAAGATGCAGTAATTCTTTCCTCGAAACAGACGAGAATACTCCTACTTGTATTATAGGTAAGAATCCTTTGCCCTTGACCATCACAACTTTCACGAGATTGATCCTCTTCAATATTCTATGCAGGATTTCTCCCATGAACATCTCAGAAAACTTCGATTTACTCGCTACTATCTGGATAGTTCGACAACGACTGAGATCCGCCGAAAGGAATATCCTTTCATTTTTAAAAGAATTGTGACACCTTGACCAAATTCAATGATTTAACTTAAATTATATAAATTTTGGAACACAATTTTTGTCACTGACGTTGTAAATATAATAAAAACCGTCAATTAATCGACTGCAGAAAATCTATATCACGATGTATATTGCAATTGAGTTTTCTCAACCTTTTCATCGAGTTCAATAGCCGCAACAGCAACACACGGTGGTTCGCAAGAACTCACTGAGAGTTAAGGAATCCGCAAGGAATCCGCGTAATAATCAAAGGAGCCCACAGGAATGTGTAGGTAGCGCGCGACTCCCGCGCTTAAGTCACAAGCTATAAGGAGAGAGAAAAGGGAAAGATGGTAAAAAGTTTTTGAAAATAAAAAGGCATCTGCTATACTATAGTTCATTTTAATTGGAGTCGTCGTTAAGAAATGCCAGCTAACTTTTTTTTCTCCCTCTCCATTGTTTCTTCAAAAATCGATTTCAAGTGTGATTAAACTAATTAGCTTTTTGACGTCGCGCCATTCGACACCATAGTATTTTAAAATTAACCGTGGAATTTCATTTCCGGCAAAACACAGAAGGCTGTTCAATCTGAGAATATAATAAGCGCTTACGCGCTACCTACGATTGATTTATCAATCACCATATACAAGTTCTTGAAAAATAATCTTCATATAAACACGATTGATTATTTCAAGGGTAACGAAACGTCCATGAATTATTTTTCCCCTCGTATTATATATATTCAACGTTTGCATACCATACCTAATAAGTTCATTACCATAAGCGGCGCAATCACCTTCGCGCATGAGTAATTACAACAGATAAATTCTGACCAAATACTCTCGCATCTTAGCGATTTTTCCTGTATTCGTAAAGGACCTAAGAATAGAACCTCATAAAAAATGCCATTAATGGCACCGGCAGTTATCACGCTTGACAGAGGAATCTAGGGGCACGGGGGCGTAAAGGGAGATAGAAAGGGGGCAGCTATTAACGTGATTACAGTGGTGGTACCAGTCCAGCAATTATTACGAGGTAGAAATTTACATTTATTCATTGCATCTCCGAGCCAAGAAACTCATGTCTTATACATGACGTTGGTGGCTACCAACTATGGTTGCTTGGATTTTTCACATCACCCTCAAGTATTACCTATGTGTAAGTCAATTTATTTAAAGACACCGCGTTTCATACCCCCATCAAGGATCTTTTCTCTCGTTTTACCATCTTCAGATGGACCTCGTGGCGCGTCATCTTGCTCTCATAAATAATCCTACTGTCTCGTAAATTTACTGCATATGTAGATATATATATATGCTGAAGTCACGGGTAAGTATACGTCGAGAATTCTACCTTACTTTTGTGAAACTATTTTCTTGTTATAATTAAATTACATTTGACAAACCTCGAGGCCGATATCAAATCTTAACACCAACGGCGAAGATTATTCGATAAGAATCACGCAAGATATTTTATTTAATACGGCGTTATGAATACGCCGCAAAGCATTCGGTAACTTAAAGCTATATTATATATATATATAAGTATGTATGTATGTACATGCGACATGAGTTATCTCCCAAGATTAGCCCACGGCACTTATGGACCCCACGATCAGTCGCCGAACGATATTCTATACGGCTCATTACTATCTTTCGCACATCTGCTAGCTTAGTCGTTTTTCCTTTGAGGTGTCTTCCTCCCTGCAGTTCCATATCTTCATTTATCAATTATTTTTTATTTATATTCTAAGACTGCATCGGCCAGACATGTGGTTCTCTTCTTGTTCTATCGAAACCGCGGGATGTGTCAAAGTGCACAAAAATTCATGTCTGCATGAGGATGATTTTTATTTTTTTTATTTGCAGTCAGAAATTTCTAATCTTTTCGTTACATGCACTTTCGTAATATAGTGAAACATTTTTCATCGATTGATACTAATTTATAGTCAGCATAAATTATTAGATTTCAAAATCGCATAAAATCGAAAAAAAAAAAAACCACAAAATTATTCCCTTTGAAAGCATCGAATGTGAACAGTCTGCCTGTTAACGGTGGCTGCCATAGCTGGTATAATAATCACGTTCCGACCCATCGATAACTAGAACATAAAAAAGCGTAACCGGTACATCTCGCTGTGATGAGACGGTATTACAACGAATCAGTACGGGTTCTAAGGGGACTCGATTTTGTATGCCTGAGGCCTCAAACGTTCCCAGTGAATAAACCAATCATTAACACGATCTCGGACACACATCCGGTCATGGGATAGGTTACAGTGTGGAACCTACTAACACTCGGATTTATAGACTTCCTTGAATAAATCAAAATGCGCCAAGAACTGCAAAGATCAGTTTCCTCTCTTTCTCTCTTTTCGCATTAAGAGTGGGAAAGGAAAAAAAAAAGAACTGTTGTTTGAAGGACGTTGGTTTATATGAATGTCGCGGATTTGAGGTTCATTTTATTAGGAACTAGAATATTTTGCAATGAAGATGAACAGAGTTGAAGCGAAGGTAACAATATTATATACCTACTTCGGTAAGGTGTAATAAGTGTAAGAGGTAAAGGTCTGCCTCTTATCTTTACTCTACTACTATTTTCCCCCATAATCTTTATAGTTGTATCAAGTAATGGTTTTAAAGACGACGCATTACGACCTAGTTCAACACTTAAACTACACCTAGAAACCGGATGCTTATGTATATGAAAATAAAGAATCGTTCTCGGTCTATAGAAGAGAGTTTACCTTGCAAGACTTACAGATCTATCCGCGAATTTCCTGTTCTAGAATCATTTAGGTTTATGAATGGAAACTGAATATCTATGACTACATTTCAATACGTAAAGTATAGAGTGAAACGAACGATTTAGGAACATAAAATTACACTGCGTGGCAATTTGACATGGTAAAAAATTGGCCAATTAATAAAGTGACATAAAATTAATTGTGATTTGAGTTTTGAAATTGTGACTGGTTACCAGTTGTACCTATTTTAAATTTATTCTGTTTATGTCGTACAGTCATGTATGTATGTACATACGTAACGAAAGGAAGATATATTTTAATATCAAGCATTCACGAATTAAAAACCGGTTATAATTCGGAATAAAGAAATCGGAAATGATGACGACTTGAATTCAATACTATAAGAGCTCGTTCCTGACTTGCCATAACGTATTGTAAATTATTTGTAATAATGGAACTGCGATCAATTTGTTCGTAACTATATATCCTGCTAGTACCATTCACCCTGTGGACCGGCAAGGTAATTGATTCTATAATAAGTAAACCGATTTTCAACGGTCAAAGAGATTCCAAATAATTAATAGGTACACGAACCATGGCTTGCCGCAAAGAGATCATCTCGAAGACGAAGAGCTAACTAACAGAAAATGTACTACTATACTGTGATGTATATAAAAAAATTTAAAAAAATTCTTATTAATGTTATCCTTCGATAGAAAATAATCGAAGCTGCATAGGTAACAGCGATATAAACTCACCAATCAAGCCAACCTCCAAGGAATCACATTCTTAGTTTATAAGATATCGGACCTTGTATAGCTGCATAAATACGAACCTGTAACAAATATTGATAATCTTAATTAGGCTACAATCTTTAGTTATCTGGGTACGTTTAATTACAGAGTGCGTTGTAAAATAAGACGATAAATATGCGGCTAGCATTTGCGTGGAGAGGCTTGTGATTGAAAAGAAAAAAGAATAAAATGAAGTAAAATTTAGAAAAAGTAAAAATGAATAACAAGAAGAAGAAGAAGAAGAAGAAGAAGAAGAAGAAGAAGAAGAAGATGAGATGACTAGAGTTGGAACTGTGTTAGTATGTTATGGACACAACCTTTACCTATCCAGCATACACGGTGGTTATATTATGGACGGCTTTAAAGCTTCAATTTACGGCTAAAATATTGTCCACCGGATGAAGAGCTGCTATTTAACGTAGTATGGGAAATGTATATCATGAATTTATGATGCGAAAGTCTTAGCTGCACCAAGATGCGTCTCAGACTCGGCAGTAACTAGTAACGAGTATCGAGTAACCTGCAGTAACGAGTAACAAGTAAGAAGTATAACAAGTAGAAACTAACAAGTAACAACTACGGTATAATAACGGGGACACAACTCTGATATTCGCTGTTGATCGGCGTGGGAACTTCGCGTTTTTAAAACTTCTAGAATACGCATGTTCCTAGGGCACGCCCTAGACTTATCTACATCGAGTTTAACATGTCGGGGATTTTTGTGATCACAGAAAATGTCTACTTGTTACTTAATTGAAAGCATAAAAATGTGAAGATATAAGAATTTGAATCTAAAAAAAAAATTAAATGGGAATATGGTCTAAAAAATTTGGACTTGGTGAACTTCGATGCTACAGAACTTCATCGATGATAATGATCAGCGGATTGCAAAATTATCAAGTATATTATCAGCTGATAGTTTATCGACGGTATATATCGCGGATCATCGTAGCGAAATAATTAATGTGAATTATTCATAGACGTTTTTTTTTTTCTTCTTCGTCTTCATCACATGTTTCTTTTTTTACATTTTGCAGCGCAACTACGTATCAGAAATTATGTTGTCAACTAGTAATTTCCCTGTGATTGGTAGGTGCGTGTTCCATGTTCTATGCAATAAAGGTACCATCCACAATGTGGAGAAGTATAATACAGACACGTTCTTCAGTCTTGTCAGAAAACTATATACCTATACGTGTGTCACTTGTCCGCAAGTAGATATAATATTTTCTTTTCCGATTTCTCAAACCAGTTATGGCATTATGGTATTATGGCATTAGTGGATCGTCGCTTATTAGGTCTCTCAAGAGATGCAGTGTACACAGCTTGTGAAATTGCTACACAAAGGCTAAACTTGCTTGTTACCTTCAAACTGGAGTCGAACTTTCAATTATTCTAGCAAATAAGTCCAACGATCTGTGTTATCCGGAATAAAGGCCTTAAATTTCTTCGACTGGTATCTGTCAGACTGTCACATACACATTGACGATGAAAATCGGTATGTATCGATATTTTTTTGCTACTTTCACAAATGTATATATGTATTAGCAGCATTTCGGCAAGAGCATAACTACTCGATCGAATTCAATTGACGATTAAAATATGACGTGATTGAAAAGCAAAAATTATTTCGAAAATAGGTAACTGCAGTGCAGTGAAGAAAATGAGTGGTAAAGACCTTTTGAGAGGTTGACGTAATGGATAGCCTGATCGTGCAGTGTCATCTAAAGCATGTATTACAGATTTACTTTCTCGTCTGCAATTATCTTACGCAATATTCTTAACCATCTTTACCACGTATGTATCTACACACATACCTATGTACGAAGGGTAACAATCCGTAAATAGAAAAATATATAAATAAATCATTTCTTATAATGATTTACACAGCGAAGATTCCCGAACGTGAAGCTAATTTGTCTAGGATCATTGACTCATGAAGATTGTTTTGTACTATATACATAGCTAAAACAGGTAGTAAATATACCGTATAAGAGCGCCGAAAATGATCTGTTTGTTTGAATTCTTATCTTTTTTTCTTTTCTTGTTTTTTTTTTTTTTTTTTTTTTTTCTCTTCTGCATTTTTTCAAATAGAATCAAATGAGAATTTCAGTATCCAAGTAGCCATCGAAGTGGTAAATTTTAATACCAAAAAAACAAAAAATAAAAAAAAAACTATCGGAACAAAATCATGCGTGAAATAACTACGTTTAAAGTTGAACGTCCTGTGAAACAATTATTATCGATCATTCTTTGCAAGAAGTGAAAATAAAATAAAAAAAAAATAACACGACTCCGTATAATCGTCTCTTATAACTATACATAAGTTAAATTCGATTTAAATTGAAAAAATATATCTGCAGATTTGCGGATAGATTTATTTTATATTTCAGGACAAATCTCAAAGGTGTATAGAAGTTTGAAAAAAAAAAATTTACAGAAAATTGATATTCAACAAAGGTTTTCTATGCGATTTAGAATTTAGTTACAACAGAAACTCCTTTCTGGTCAATACCAATTGTGGTATTATATTATAGTAGTTTGTAAAAGACTATTGCAACATTACTATGAATGTTTTTCTCAATATAACCATATATATATATTGTGTTCTATAACTCCTGAGAGTTCCTATTATACCTATTTCTCGCGCTTTCATACCAGTATTATAATCCAGTGTCTTTCTCTCTCTCTCTCTCAGATGAAGTACTTCCGCGATCGCCACTAGGTGCAATCTTGACGATTTCCTCTCTCGCTAGGTAAAACATATGCAGCTTTGATTCCTTCGTACCAGGGCGATTTGAAAATGAGAACAATAATATAAATCTAATTTAACGCGAATTCTGTTCGTCGGATTTGACTATAACTATAAGCTCTCATACTGGTATTATACCTCACACGATATTACCTTTCGTTTCTACAAAACCAGCCCATTTTTAGTGAAGAAGAAACCATAATTGGGATTAAGTACGACGAATGTGTTTCATGGACTACTTGACTAAAAACTGAATAAAATATTAAAACAGTTAAACTGTTTGCCGTGATATAGCCTTACAGTCAAGGTATTTATGGTATAACTGTATTTTCTAATCACGTTGAATTCCGTTTCTTTCAAAGTCCGAAAAAAAACTTGGATTATCATTATAGCTTGAGGTATAATTCCCATCATCTCGGAATTTAAACTTGGCAAATTTTACCCTGAAGAAATTTATTATATTTAAAGATACTTATTTTCTCGTTACGATAAACTGGCAACTGTTTATAACCCTAATCCAAACTTTATTATAATTGTAAAGAAATCATTAGAGTTAGATATGTATATGTATGTATATACGTAGGATGGTTTCACAACGGAAACGGCATTGTGTAGTATATAACGAACGGTAAAAATTTATCGTGTGCCTACTGCAGTAGTAGGATATTATTTTGAACCGTCATAAGAAATCGGTAATACCGGTGGTATTATTACATTTACATATATGTTTAATGTACTCGCGGTACGCCCCATCCATAAAAACGAGAAGAGGCGGTGAATACTGGTCCTCTTGAGCCTTAGCAGACGGAGTTAGTAAACCTTTTGAAGGTATAAAATTTGTTCGGTTAATGCATACTGCCCTTAAGCCTGTAATTACCTTTTGATACGCGGGGATTTCAGGTTAAGGGTCGGCCCATCTCCCCTTCGTGGTTAGAGGCAAAAAACGAAAAAAACAAAAAAAAAAATAAAACCAGAGTATTGAACATGAATAAAAAGAATCAAGGTATATATACGTAGGTATCGATTATTTTTCGTTACTGCAGTCTTCGAAGGTTCAATTTATGAGCTTAGCTTATCTTCTTTTTTGGGATTTTTTTCATTCACGTGTGTTAGAGACGTTTGAAAAATCCATACGATATAACTATACGTATGTATGTATGTATGTACATACATACATACTTTATAGGTATAAATATCATATAGCGAGGAGAAACTTATAATTGGAAACTTTTGTTGTTGCAATAACGAAGAAACGTTTATATTGCGGTATAAGAGGTAAACTTTTGCGCAGCTTGAAATAAGAGATGAAATATAAGAGAACTTGAACATAGATATACATATACATATACATACATATGTATCTCTAGTATTTATTTATTTATTTATTTATTTTCTATTTTCTTGTCTTTTCTACCTTCCTACCATTCGCAATTGCAGATTTACGATTGGCAAATAAAAAACGACGCAATTAAAACACACTGAATAAGGCGTTTGTTTCAATTAAAAAAATTACACATTTTTTCTGTGTGTGTGTGGAGAGAGACAGAGAAAAAAAAAACTGAACAAATAGAAAAAAAAAATTCCTTTTTTCTTGGGCTAATTATCATGGTAATCAGCGACTGCGCGAACGTCAAGAAAGTGGGACGAGGCTACTGACTTCGCAGTCGTCACAACCATAACCCAACGTTCTATATACATACGTCCACACGTTGATTCACACTCGTACGCAACGCGGTATGGAATGAAAAAATTAAAAGAAGAAAAAAAAAAAAAACTACTATTTGAAATAATAGAACAAATCATCGGAGAAGTAATAGACTGACTAACTATAATCGCAGAAGCAAAAACATTAGAAATTGAAAAAAAAAAAAAAACACTAATGATAGTAAAATTTATTTGCAAAAATGTATTCCACCAAAAAAGTATAAAAACCACGGGCTGCACGTTAATCTGAATGTATTGAGAAAATGCATAATAAAATTTATAGTTATATTTAGTAATATGAAATTTATAATACCTATCGTTGATAATTTTTTTCATGGTTTTACTTGGAATTTATTTAGTCGGAAATTGAAAACAAGTTTATGATCGGCACGGATCGAACACTATGGAATTTATACTGTAAAAAATCATCTAAAGTGTGAAATATATTCTTGAAATTTTGTAACACCGGCGTAAGCAGCCTGGTCGAAAAATCGATTACAATTAATTTCATGGTCAAATAATGGCAAAAACTATATAATATATAAGAAAATCTGGAGATAAAAGAAATTTGATTCACAAAAGTACCTACGCGGTGATCTATCATGTAACGTCAAAAGTTCTCACAGGATTCACCGCGTATTCGATTTGGAAAATCGAACATTTAGACATCTGAAAAAAAAAATGGCACGTCTCTCACATACATGTCTTCGCAATTGATTATCGTTTTATAATTGTGAGAAGATTTGACAACCGTTAAGATCAAAATCTTAATACTTCCGGGAGAGTCGCCACCAAGTAAATCATCAAGCATGTAATAAAAAAAAAAAAAAAATAATAATAAGAAGACAAAAAAAGAAAAGAAAACGAATGAAAAATAAAAAAATAAAAATTCACATGCAATATGTTAAACGATAAAAGTTCAGGTTTTGAAACGCTAACAAGAAGATACTACCGATAAGTTTAACCAACCGCTGTGCCCGTTGCTGCAGTAACAGGTAGGTACAGTTATCGGTGATGCTGCTCGTGCAGTGCAGAGAGAATGCTTCCTGGTCTTCGCACCTGGACCTCGGTCGAACTTTTACAGTTAATTTTTTAATACATCGACCACGGATTCCACTTGGCTCTTGGGTTGTTGAGTGAATATGAAGAGACCGTGTGAGTGCACACGGTGCACGTGTGGATACAAGTCTCGCTCTTTAAATAAGAGAGATAAAAAATGGTGGAGAAATGCTGGTTAACCGTTAGGTACCGTGCCTCGGGTCTTACAGACTCATCTTTGGTCCAGTAGAATCAACATCAAGAAAAATCTACAACCACTTTTGAATAATTAAGGTTTAAACTTGCTTATAAGTGCTGAGGGGAAATTAGACGAATGAACATCGAAGTCTGTAAACGATAATTTAAGTGCCTAAGAAGTTTTCATTTTTTTTTTTTTTTGATCTTTTTTCTTTACCACTAACGAAGTAATAATTTATTTGTGTAAACATAAATGAGAATATAAGAATGAAGGGAGACGAACAGACAATCGCTGTGGTGTTTGCCAACAGACTATGTAGTTTCGAGCTAATCTAACTAAACTTTCACATGACTGTGTGTAAGTTACGTTGTGAGGATAACTGTATATATAGGTACCTACTATTGTTTTATAGAATCGCAAGGCTAGAATAAATGGTCTGTCTAGGTGTAATCGTTGGGGATCTAGTTATTAAAATTTAATAGGCATAAGCATGCGTGCGTGTATTTATTCTATTATATTAATTTCTTTTTTGTTTCATAAATTAGGGATAGCTACTAGTTTTCTCAACACCCAAGTTGAGTACCGAGGTCAAATTGTGAAAATTAAATCCTCGACTGCAGTAGGAACGACAAGAATCGTACAAAGTCAATTTGATGAATACAACAGGAAAGATGTTGCAGAAAATATTCCGCAATCTCAAACCAGTTATACCGTCTAATATGTATACCTATATAACAGAAACTAATTCCGGAATGAAAACAGAAGAAAAAAAATAAAATTAATTTGACAAAATAAACGAATCGAATCACAGACGGAAAATGTTTCGTAGTTATTTCGTAATAAAAATTTGAATATTAGTTCACGGTCATAATTTAAACTAGTTATACAAATGTGTCAGCGATTATTTTCCTCGGTTTCTTTTTTATTTATATTATTAATAAAAAAGCCCATATTATCCTGTTGTTAACATATTTTTCATTATCAAAAGGGATATACCTTGTAAAAAATATCACGATTAGGGCTCAAAGTTGAGCAAAGCCGCGATCCCTATACTCGTCGTAAAAATATTGTTCCATACCAAAGCAGCCCGCGGGTGTTATTTTTTATCGAAAATAAAGATACATGGAATCCCGACGCAGGTACCTGGATACCCTTACATGCTACTGTGCCAAACGAAGCATCTGCGCCTGAAGCGGTAGGTATTCTGCTGTATCTCGATCCTTACATCAGAGCCTTTAGTTCGTAGGACCAGAGGCTGTAGCGTGCGGAAAATAATACTTTATCACTAGGGTCCCTGGGTCTGTTGTTGAAATTAATAAGCGCCAAATAAACGAAATAACAAAGACAAATGGTCCTCTATTGTGCGTGTTTGCAGGCGTGGTTTTAAATCCTATAGCCAGTGGTCAGAACAAGAATTTTGCCACAGCATTTCATCTGCAATATCCTGCGGCGTACGCCATACGCATCGTATACCTATATGAACGTTAAGAGATGATAGTGATTGAATAAACGCGATTTTTATACTCTCAACAAATCAAGCTGCATTCCTCTACACCCTTTAATCTCTAGGATCAAATATACCCCCTGTACATATTAATACTCAATGTAAATGATCCTTTAGATAAAAAATTTCAAAATGAAATAAATAGTAAGTAGAAATCTCATCTTAAGAAGTTTAATGATTACGATTAATTAATTTTTCCATCGTCCAGATCCTTTCGTACATAAGATATTAAATTATCGTCAAGTTTTCATCGACGTCTATAACTCTGTTAATTTTAATCGATCAATGCACAAGCCAGCTTATACATACATGTGTTCGTTGTTTCTTTTTTCTATATGTATGTATGTACCTTATATACCTTGCTATAGACCGAGCCTTCGATTGCAGTCAGCGATAATGAAACCCCTTTGAACGGGTGGGGCTCTTACCTACCTACACTCAGTTAGTTGGAGTAGGCGACTAGGTATCCAGACTAAGACCAACACTCAAATACCCTCGAAGACTCGAAGAGATATTAACATAATTGATGCAAACGACCTCCGGTTACGCACCATCTCTCGCACGTCGACAATGGCTCGGTTATATTCATATTGTCGATGAGGCACCCTGGAGCGATACTTTATTGTAAAATAAAGACTAAGAAGAAAAATATATTCTAACCAGTATCCTACCACGTCGTGTGCACTGGTGTGCAGGAGTATTAAGAATAAGAAGAGGGCTGCTGTTGCTGTAACTATACTTAAGTATATTATCTCTCCTATATCCGTGACATTTATACTATATGGTCACCGATGTCGTTGATTCCCTATAACTCTTTCAAAGTGATTGTTTATTAAAGTTGGATTGAGTTATCCTTGACAACGAGTTTACTATGACAGACCAGACATTTGACCCTCGACGACAACCGGACAAAGACTCTTGCCAGAGAATCACTTACGCGTACTTTGCATACGAGACAGAGTTCAGAGCCAAGTGGTATTCCATTTTTCAGACAAAAAAAAATAAATTATTTACTCATCATCTTCAGATCTTCTCTTTTGGATGAGTTAAGTAAAATCAAACTTCAAATAATTAGAATTTCAAATAATATAATTACGGTTTTTGTATGGGGATGGAAAATGAATGAAGATGAGAAAAGCGGACCAAGTCTTCCAAATTATTTTTTTTGTTTTTTCTAAAGGTTTTTAGGATATTGACCTGCATCAGGAAATCGAACCCACTGCCCTAGTTTACGCAATAGTTTAATTACAATTTGGTGTTTTGTATATTTCGCTTGGCTGCAAACGGTTGATGAAAATTCGCGTTGACAGTGGTTAAGATGGATCGAGACTATAAAAAGTCTAGGCATAGTTGTGGGTACTTAATGGATTATTTATATCGTACGTTAATTACATGAAAGTGTTGCTATCTCTGTATCACAGAGAGACCGGATAAACCAGCCTCTTAATCTAATGACGTGCAGGTTTGCGACATCCGCGTTTCTTATTCAACATATGCATAATATGTATGTATGTATGTACATACATACAACCATACGTACGTACGTATGTACATACATACATTCGTGTCAAAATAATGTATTTTTTTTTTTTTTTTATTCAGGGACAAATTCCCAATTATCCACGAGTCACTACAGTACACACCACGTTGTATATATACCTACATCGTTTATAATAAAACAATGGCATAAGGTGGTGATTGTTTTACTTTATTCTGGTTGGAAGTAGAAAAAAATTCAAAAGGCATGTATACACACACTCTATGGATGAAGATTATTATCGGACAAATTAGTGTCGTGCAAGTGAAACTGAGAGCTACTTGTAATGCAATAACGGAAGTTTCGTTGTCGCGAGGGTCGGGTGAAATAAAATTATCATTATAACTGCAATGTAATTTGTATATATGTCTAATGCATTGCGAGAAGGATCACTGGCTAAAAAACCGATCGAGACAAAAAAACAAAAAAAAAAAAAATCGTTGATCGGTTTCTCGAAGAATGAATATCCGTTCGCGTGACAGAGAGATATAAATTTGTTCATTTTCTTAGCGGCAAAAATCTCGAAGGAATGAATATCACCAACGTTCGCCAAGTCCACAACCCCTGAATACAAAGTTTTCAGCTTTGCATGTCTAGTTTATAGTCTGCATCTCAATAGTTTCGCAGTAATGTTGGACCATAAATCAGAATTTTATCTAAACCAGAGACGAAAGTTATTCAGAACTTCCGAACTCCCTACCAAGTTTGAGAAGCACATTAATCAAGCTTTGACTATGAGTATGGTAGGTATGATTCATCTGATTAGATACATCATTGTAATATTTAAAAATAAAAAAATTTCAGTATGAATCTTACCGTAATTTTCACCTGGTAAGTAATTACAATAACGGTTTTAATTTCACTTTCAAAACCCGTGTTTGCAATGCCCTCGTGAATCGCCCACGCGACAGCTGTAGACTAAGACTAGATTATACATTCTGCCAGCTTATCTACCTACGCCAAAAAAAACTTTTACTTACAACCGGACGGATTGACTGCTCCCATCTAACAGACGTGTCAAATTCAACTTTAATTTTATAATTTCGTGCTTAGATGGAATAGAATTTTTAATTAATTTTTTGTTTAAACGGAGTTTATTACTGTTCTAGCTGTTTACCGGATTAATATGAAATGTGAATCTCATACTTGCCATTAAAAATATATGGCATAAGATACCCGTACGACTGAAAAGAACAAAAAATGTGGTTTTACGTTGTGTGTATCATTATTATTGGTTATTCTTACCAATATGTTTTATGGATATCTAAGCCCGATGAAATCATCTAAATTAACGAGTATAATGAGCAAATTACAGCATTTTAAAGTATGAAAAGATGATTTAATGACTTTGAACAGACTCGAGTATATATTGTATGTATGTACCTATTTATCTAATCATCCAACGAGCATTACTAGTAAATTCCAATAGCCAATTACCTCATACAAAGTAGACAAAGGGAAACATATTAGTTCCAAATTATCGTCGAAGATAATCGATTCCTGCAATGATTAGTTTTCTTAAAAATGATACCATTGCCAAAGAACGAAAATTATATTACCCATAAGTACAACTATTATTGATATGAGTCTACTAAAAAATAATTGAGCCAGTTTTTTTTTTTTTTTTTTTCTCTTCTCATTTTGTTTTTACGCATAAAGATTCCCGGTATAGTTTTCTATATGAATAGGTAAGCCAATACACCTGAGAGCTTGGCTGGATACATGCGGTAGGTTTTAAAAGAAGCTAAATTCACTGCGCAAAAGCCGACGTAGACGTAACACGTGCCTATAAGCCACGTAGAATCCATTATTGGCTTGAACAGCAAGCCGCGGGGCTTCAAGAAGCAACATGCCAATTACACGTCACCTCACGTCTGCCGAAGGACAACCCCAGCTTGGTCCATGCCAGAACAGGGTTGACTGAGCATTCGCAAATTGCTGCAAGGCACCAACTATATTACGTCTACGACTCTCTAAGTATAGAAGGTCCATTTCAGAGTCAAAGGTTCCGCGCGGAAAAGTGGACTCTAGGCACAAAGATGAGAGAGAGAGAGAAAATAGCTGCTAGAGAGTACCAGAGTACTGATTGCAAGGGATGGGTGGGAATTTACTAAGCCATAGGATATTATCCACCTATTTCACCATCCGTTGTACAATTACGATTCAACCGGCTGTAAAAATTCTAAAAAATCTCTTTTAAAAACGGAAATAAATTTTCGAATCAAATTTATACATATAAACGTGCGAATTCTATTCATTTTACATTGTCTGGGATTCAGGGTATATAATACTTTAAACAGAAGACATAGATCACTAGAGCAATTTCTCTGGGGATAAATTTATGCTATATGTGGGGTATGAATATGCTTGGACACGTTTTACATTAGTGGTAAGCATATATGAGATTGATGGAAGAGAAAGAGGATTATTGACCTCTGCAGAGTTTCCGTTTCATCTTTCATCTCGATCTGACAGAAGCTTGAATCAGTGCACGGTTATAGCCACGGCTCAACCTGCACACTGGTATGTTTAGGATTATGGTTTGTAAAAAATTCTGTAAAAACTTGATCTTCAAGTGTGTAATTATTTGATATTTATTATTAATGTTTTACATTAACTAGAGCCGAGTCGAATACTCCTATTCAATTTAAATGAAAATTGGAATTTTTAATTTGTGGCCATTTATTAACCGCTCATTGCGTTAGGATTTTAATCGAAGTCACCGACCTTTCTAAGACTCTGCATTAACGTACCTACCTACTTCCAAAATGATTGGATGTTATTTCGAAGACTTGTGTATGAGGAGCGAAAGCTGGTCTCAAGAGACTGATGTTAGTCTCGTTCGACTCTTAATTCTATCGTTTTTTTTCTATTTACAGATGGAATTTATTGATACAAAAAAAAAAAAAAAGATAGAAAAACCCAAAAATTATCACCTTGCAATAAACATCTTCCATCTTCCGGGACTTTCTGATCATCTATAATCGTGATTTAATAATAAAACGGCTAATTATACTATTAGCTCTTAGTCTTTATCGCCTTCTTATGTAATTGGCTAAAATTTCGACGTATATAATGTTTGCCGTTTATTCAAATAATCAATTTATGGTCGTTAATTCCTCTACCAACAAACTCAACCTCTCGTGATCGCAAACGCAAGGTACAGTTACTTGGCCTAGCTGCTTCTTCCATATCCGCGCAGCACACGTTTCACACAAATGCAGTACACACGTTACATCGACACATATACTTATACGCACGAGGCGATAGCAGACTATTGCAATTCCTGCTGTTCGCTTCGTGAGGATGTGAAACGAAGAGATAATAAGAAATATGCAATCTAAGGGTTTCCTGGCTTCATGAAAGTCGACTTACTTACTTCCTTTCGCCTTATAATCGTTTAGAAATAAAATCGACAAAATTTATCTACAGGACGTGTAAATTTTTTGAGATCCTGTTTCGAACGTGAAAAAAAGAGAAGAAAAAAAATCGTGATTATTTTGTGTGCGGATAACTCTGTGCAAAAGGTATAATTATTCATGTAATACGCCGGTTTTTAGATCACGATGACCATCCGGCCGGCCCTGACCACCACACTGACCATCCGTGACCGATCGACCCGGCTTGGTACGTACGTACGGCAAGGACCAAGGAGTAACCGCGAGTAGCACACCGACATCCGCACGCAAGACTAAGAACATGCAGTTTATAATAATAGTAAAAATTGTGACTACGCCGCGTACGAACTTGCATGCAAATGGTGTACCTTTGCATCCCATGAGCCACATGCATACCGGCGTACGCGTACCTGGAGAATATATCTACGGGGTGTACCAACGAGCACAAGAAGTTAGACTAAAGTTTCCAACAAATTATGGAAACTTTTTATTTGTTTTTTTTGGTTTATTTTATTCGAATACGAGAGGGAATTCAGTTGAATCTTTCATAAACTAAAAGCTTGACATTTGAGGTTTGACGTTATTCTGAAATTTCCAATTGCGGTAAGATGATGATATGCGGTATCTACGTCATAACTAAATTATCATATTTTTTTTCTTATCCTTTAACTATATGTATATGTGGAAACTGCGCAATTCATGGAACTTAATGCACAAAGTGAATTTAATTATACTGAGGGACTAAACCACGTGAACATATAATGATCTGTAGAGAGGAAGATGTAATATATTGTTGCTATATGAAGAATAGGAATAAAAAATGTTAGAAAATTAATTGCAAAAAAAGGATTTCGTGCAATTATTTTTCTAAGTTGAATTTAAGTGTAGCTACTATTATAAAATCCAACGAAAAATATATACTCACACGGTGTACCTCTTATCCGTAAACCGTTTGCGTTATATATATATTGATGTAGGTATAATTTCCCAAAGTGGTCTGTAGTCATTTTTATTCGAACACCCCGTGAGCACCGCAAGTATCAATTGTAAAAATTCAATCGAAGATTATCTCTTGGGAGCGGGGCAACACCTGTAACTATCTACCTTGGGATTTTAATACTCGTCTTCGGAAATAGCTCGGAACCTGCAGGTAGGATGAACGTCAACTTTTAAACCGCATTGAAAAAAAAAACAAAAAAATAAAAAAATAAAAAAAACGAAAAAACGAAAGAAGAAGAACTAAAGAGAGAGAAGAAAACGTTACAGACTGTAAAGCGCATCGTGGCGGATGTATAAGGGCGATGGAAAACGACTTCAAAACGATACGAATGACCACACAGAGGATTTACTTTATAAGACGCAAGCTTGGTATATATATATATATATATATATATATATATATATATATATATATATATATATATATATACATATATACTACAGCGAATCCTAACCGGTGTACTCGATAAAATATATCTACCTTGAATAAAAATTATAAAACTATATATACAAAAGGGTAAAATTTATGGACAAGACTAGACGGAGGTAACTATGAAGGGTAATCAGTTAGCTGTATATCTGAAAGCTCATTTATTGAGCTTAATTACTGCAATGAGTCTAGACAAGTCTTGTGTAGAAGGTATATAGGAGGGTGTATATTATTCTACCATAACCACTAAACCAATTGGCTAGTATTAACACGGAGGAAAAGCGAACATTTTACAACCACGTACCAACCAACGCGATTGCGGAAATAAATAACGCAAACGCGAACGCGAATAGCTTGTAAAGAGATTCGTTCTATCCATGACGGGAACTGATGTAAGTCCTACGACCTTTTATATACACCTTGGAATTATTATACGTATGATAAGATATTTGTTCGGTGTGAATGATTTTCCTAGTCTTGCAATATGCAGGTAACGGTCTTTACTTCCTGGACTTTTTATGTATTGTATGTATATAAAAACATTCTTCGTCGAAATTGATGGAATTTATTAAAATAAAAAAAATAAAAGTAGAAGCATATCTTTGTGGCGAGAAGAGGAAGAAAACGAACTGACTAACTAACTAACAAACAAACATACATATATACTTAGATACATATACACGGTGGATTATTACACCGCGGAAAGTATCCACTTCCGCGTTTTCCACGCAAAACACATCACATTCATGTAAGTAAGTATCCTAACGCAAAATGCATCCTAACTTTCACCTGCGTATCTATAAAACAGTATATAGATATATACGTATACATTATTCACGTCGTAAAATCACGAACCGTAACCTGCCCTAACGCAAACTTTACAACCTGGAGGGCAAACTTTTGCAAAGTAATCACAATAAACTCTCTCAATATATAGGTTTTGCATAGATTTTATTAACAAATAACCTTGCACGCAAGTTACGATGGATGGACTCTGTATGTAACGTTATAACACGGGGTTTGCAGGTCAGCTTTCACCGGCTGCATCCGCTCTGTAGTATTCTTAAACCGTTGCAAGTTTACTCACCATATAGTCATCGGTTTGATAAATATTTTCATACTATACAAAAACCAAAAAATAATCAATAAACTTACGATCACTTTATGTTTTTCCTAATCGATGGTATCGATTTTGTCTCTATATCGATTTATTAAGTATCTATGAATATTTTTCGGTATTCTTGTTCTTCGTGGATGAGATATGAGATCTTTGACCTGCGGGGACGTTATAGTCACACGAAGATAACCCAAGACTGTGTATATATAATTGTGAAAAATTATCACTTGTTAGCGCACGCGACGCCGTTAATTTGCTCCATATCGGAATACAGCAGCAATTAATTAAGCCACACGACTAGGCTGCTGCAATATTCAATAACTCTAATTGGTAAGACCTTCGACGTCCGGCACCTTAGCAAACCGCGTATACCTATATACCCACATATAACGTCTGCAAAAGTGTCCAGCAATGACGAAGGTGATGGCTCCGAGGCTCTAGGCGTCTACTGAGTTATGGGCTAACTGCAGCATTCTCACCAAGTAATCAAAGCTGTGTAATAACCTTTTGTACGTAAAACGGGAGCTATAATTGAATGATGATTAAAATTCAAGGGCGGTTTCGAAACGGACAATTTCACCGCTGTATGTTTTCTGTAGAGATATGAGCGTGAAATTAAAGATGGAAAAAAAAAAACAATACTAAAAAGAGAAAAGAAAGAAGAAAAAAAAAAATAACGGGAAAAGAACCAAGTAGCACAAAATTTATATTCGAAAAAAGAATGTAAAAAGTATTAAAGACTTTATTTGCTGTTTGCTTTGAGATTAAGAATTATTCTCGCATGAAACCCGGGCGCAATCGCTCATGCGAGGGTGCATTAACACCGACATAGACTAACGCGGGCACGCAGCCTCGACGTATGGAGTCAAGCAGGCAAACGGGCAAGCGCGGTGCCCGTCCTACACCTGCTTTATTAACACGGTAATATCTCAACGCCAGTGGCTACCATCGGGCTAACACGAGGCGAACCTTTCCAAAGAAGCCATTCCGAACCAAACCCAACTTATATTCACCGCGAAACGGATGTTCTATTTTGCGAACGCATCTAATTTACCGGTATAGGCTTATACGTGCTATCAATTAAATTTTATTAGCAATCTCGTTCCTCGTATTCCTTATACCTCGTTATCGGATTACGTATATCTATATATATATATAAAGACTTAAATTCAAAGGGATATAATCCCTTACGACGAGAAACGAGAGTAAAAAAAAAAAGAAAAAAAATAATAATATCTTCCAAGAATTATTAGGTCTGTATGGTGGTCGGTTCAGGATATAACTGTCAGCTTTTGTCAAGCCTTAGATCGAACGAATGCAAATTGTATTAGACACCTCGTGCCAAATATGGCACCGCATGCGGATTACGTAATTCGAGACGCGAGCCGCGAGACTCCCAAGCAAGTAAAGTTCTTGACTTCGGTTGGAATTTATATTTAAAACAATAGACCTAAGAGTTAAAGCGATAACTGCGTGTGGCTTAAATTTCTAAATAGGTATAAAGAATTCCCAGAGAATTACGAAATATTAGACTGCCCAACACACCGCTCTAAAAAGGTATTATACCGCGACGAAGAGTACCTATACCTGCTGCCATGCCTCACCCAGGATAACTTGGACTTTTACCTCATATAATGATCTCAGATAACAACCAACAAGCGAATTATATGACCAACACGAGAAACTTGGAGTTTGATTATTCGCGGACTTGTCACACGTCAGATTACTATCTTTTTCAAGGTCACCCTACTTCACGCACATTATTTAACTCGAACTTCTACCTCGAAACACGAGAATAATAATTCCATAGGAAATCATCTCAGATTTCACGATTATTTTTCATTTCGATTATCGATTTTATTTTTTCTTTGCTTAAACAGAAGAATTCTTTAAACTCAGAAAAAGAGAACTTTGAACGTAAAAGAATATTATATTGGCCGAAGATTTATATATACGAGATTAATGCTACAATTGATGTGAAAAATCTCTATCGATCTCCGCCCACTTTGATCTATAATATTAGATATTGATTACGCAACGCGTATAGAAAGACGATTGATTTAAGTCTAATCAATAGTTGCAGACAATCCGCAAGAGAGATCTTCCCGTGTGAAAGGCGGACCTTTGCACTATAAATGAAAGCATGTAGGTAGGTGTTCAACCAACAACTCACGCAACTATACTATACTATATAAGCTACCTAAATATTGAGGTGTAAATTTGTTCCGGCAACCCGTAAAGTATCTTTTATATACAGAGATATATAATTATCTCCATAATCTATGGGAAAAACACCGCTACTTATCTATGGCCTAAATATTCCATTATATACCTACATATGTGCATTCATGTAACACTTGCAGGTCGTATAACACACGATACGTTTAAGCATATGAAGTAATCACAGTTTGTGAAATCCCACGTTATATTTGAACGTTGAAAATAAAAAAAAAAATTCTTTTTTTTTCATATAGGTATACAGGTATATATACCTATATAACGTATTATCGCGTCGATAGACGATTACACGAAAGTGAGCAGTCCCGTTAATTAAATCATATGCTTATAATATATAGAATATACTCAAGTTTATAATAAATTCATTTATGCAATTTGCGTTACTGCGTATGTAGGTATATATATCTTATAAGATCGTGGCATATAGCTGGGTAGCTTATATACTCATGTGCTTATACCGTTCTCAGCTTTCATAATCCCCTAGAGCAAAGCTAGATCGTAAAATGAAGATAAAAACCTTTATCTTCTTGGTCATACGTGTGTATATATGTATAGGTATATGTGACCCACGACCTGGGCTATTCTATACAAACTTGTTCTATTACTATAACTCTTGTTCTAAACTTATATGCTTGATAATCACTTATATTCGAACGACTAGTGTGGTGATGAGTTTAGAAAACGCATCGAAGAGAAATTGCCCGCAGAATTTACCGGCTATAAACATCCAGTGATCATTCTACGGTTGGCCTTTGGCTATCTTTAACTCTTACCGTGAGAACGTTATACGAACAGACTATGAGACACACGCTATTTACTGACCACGCCTTATCTTGCGGTAGCTGCATAGCTGAGAAACTGTTGTAATCTTCTATGTCCATGTCATCTTCTTCGTAGATTATTAGGCAACCAGGAAACTGAACTACTGTGTGGGTTACCGCGTTCTCGCATATCTAATATATCTGGGTATATATACCTATGCGATGGAATAGTAGAGACAGGAGAAACGACGAAGGGTCTATTACGGGGCTAATATGATTTTGCCGATGGTCTGTATACGACTAATAGGTGAGAAAATGAATGTAAGATGAATTGAATGGTCTTAAGATTGCGAAAAGGGTTCAGGAAATCTTTTAGAAGTGGTAGATTCACCGTTTACTCATTTTTCTGAAGAAAAAAAAAAAACGTTATGAAATATTTTGATGAAGAAATACGATGTTACACGCTTGTCAGTTAGTAGGTAAAGTGTGAAAGTTTACGTTTAAATGTAATATACTTATAGTACGGTTATACTTGGCATGGATGATCTCTTTCACATCATCGTGGTTCAGATTGAGACAGTGACTGATGTGCATATTTCCAGACTTGTAATAACGCGTTGTTGCTGACCGTAAATTCTCGAATCTATTTAATCAATTAGAAAGGGAAATTCTTTGAGATTAAATTTTGATAAAATTCTTCTTTGTGCTAAGCTTGAACAGTTTCATAATAGGATCTTTTCTCAAGTTCCGACACGACATAAGTGAAAGACGGATTTGAGGACGGAACAGACTCATTCTTGCATTTATTGTGTCGACATATCGCGTGGGATATACACGGGATACTATCCCTTAATGATTTTTTAAATCGTTGGTATATTTCATACGATAAAAAAAACGAGATTGCGTGCTAATAGAAACAAAATAAATACAACATGCGAATCTCATCTGTTGATGACGTGATCAAGTAATTGCAAATAGCGATCAAGATCAAAATTGTGTGAAAGAAAAAAAATGGATGAATAAAAAACGATTTTTTTACACATAGAAAGATAATTCGATAGGGATGACTAGCATGACGATTTAATTATGTCATAAGGATCTAGAATAATCATTTTTTACTTACGAAGTAGCTTCTGTGAGGAATCAGATATTATATTATCTCTGGGTGTGAATCAGCGAAGAGAACGAAACGTGCGAGAATCATGCGAAAGAGTAACCGATCTACGCTGCGCATCGGTGCTTTATTTCGCGGTTTGATTCAAGCCCAATCTGATCGCCGTTTAGTAGTTATCGACGTTGCGGTTAGCCACTGGTACAAACTTGGGTGCAAAACATTTTCCATTCCGTGGCTTATTTTAATTTGCGGCTTCGAAAACTATCGGTAAATGTAGGGCAGTTAAAGGGTATAAATGTGTATAAGTCATAAGGTTGCAGTCAGAGGCAAAAAGCGCTGCAAGCACTTCTTACAATCGACTGCCAATTTCATCCACCTTTTTCAATTTCCTCAATTATTATTCATTTTCTTTCTTATTCCACGTCAAACCGCATTCATCACAATATATACATATAGCTTTATGTTGGAATATTTTTAACCTACGAGATAAACTGCGATTTATTTATCCAATTTATCTATTCTATATAATCTAAATCGACTCGATCACGGTAAAGCATTGCGAGGGCCAGGAAATCATAATAATTTATAATAGATATAATTAGTCTATTACAGGTAGCGCTTTTATCTCAAAATCAAATTCTTCTCCACTTTGAAATTTGGTTTCTTGTTTAGTACGCGCCTTCGTTTAAAGTCTTTCCGCTCTCAACGAATGATTTAATTAAAATATTTATGGATCCTACCTTATATTGGTTACTGATGAAAGCAGTTTAGTAATATATTTCATGATTCTATAGTATCTGCATATTATAATATATACGTTACTGATGAAAAATTAAATACAAAAGCAAAGAAAATCACATACCTATGCTGTACCAAATAGATCATTAAACGGTATAATTATAAGCTCGTTGCAGAGATAGGTCTCGCCTGAGGCACCTGATTTCAACATGTAACCGTTAATTTTTTTATATTTTAGGTGTGGTTACTTCTTCTTTGATTAATTGATTCCATTTTTTTTTTTTTTTTTTTCGTTCCTAATTTATCGCGTGTTTTCAGATTTACATGTTTGTAATTTCATGTTGAGTGGCGTGAGTTTATTATGTGTTAGGTATATGTATTATAGTTATTATAAAATATTCGCGAAAATTTACGACGTTATTAATATTGTTAATTTTTTATTTTTTTATTTTTCACCTCTCATCAATCTTTAATTATAAAATTTCTATATCTACCGACGTGAGTTGAAATTGGCTTTCTGTAATTGTGCAACGTTATAAGATCGCTGCGGTTCGTGATTATACGTTGTAATTAGGAAGAATTTAACGCGATGAAAATTCGAGATAATAAGTTTAAAGAAGAAGTTGACCACGAACGAAAGACTATTACTGGACTTTCCATTGCATGTTTCTACACCTAATGTGTCAGGAGGTATAAATCTAAAAATCTATATGAAAGTAAAAGTGAGTATAAACACATATGTAACCACAGATTTCTTACGTTAAAGATATTATAGAGGAACAAGCAATATCTTTCCCGCAAGTACTGCACATAATTCGATCAAAAATTATTAACAGATAAATGAAAAGAGAACTTTTCAATTATTTATTACATCTAATCAGATATACGTATTTTATATATGTGTCCATATATACATAGGTATGTCAAGAGATAGGAAGAATTTGAAATATAAAAAGCTTTTTTCCCATTTTTTCATTTACCACGGAATTGCGATTTTAATTGCAAATCAGAACACAGAGCTAGTGGTGTTAATTTTAATTATTTAATTACCTACCTAGGCGCAAGACGTCTGTCTGAACTCTTCGCTTAAATATCCGCGCTCTGTATCACAAAATTAGCATTGAATGCCGGAATTTTTTAAGTTTTCCGTTATAGCGTTACCAAACCGCGACTCACAGTGTACCTACCTTATACTCTACCATCGCCATAAATTTCGTAAGCTTTAGTTGTGGTTGCATCCCGTTCAGACTTTATTCTTATGTTGCTACTCCTAGCTTATATATATACCTTATGTCTACCTTTACCTGTGCAGTGACCATTCGTATCTACTATTGTTATGATCGGAGAAAGGGGATATATTTATGCATCTAGTATATGTATACTTACAATACGTTCACTGAATATAACGAGCGATGCAAACTATAAGTTCAATAGCAACAGAACGGTGTAGTGATGGTTTGTAGTTATTTATTTTATTATACATACCTATCCGCCCTACTTGAAATAGAATCACCATTACGTAGTCTGCAAGTGCAGAATTTATTCCATTGGTAAAATTTTGATTTATGATTTAACTAAACAATAAATTTGTCTAAAACTTATCGAAATTTTTTTTAAATTAGATAATGACTATTTGAAGATTTTATTATCAGGAATTTGAATTTGATTTCACCGTGCAGGTTGTTTGATGGTTAGAATTTGCCCCGCGGTAAACTCGTTACGTACTCTTTAGAGTTTGCCATTCCGTTTACTTTTACAAAGGATCTTCAGTACGAGAAAGGTTCCGTTAAAGATGGGGTAAAAAATTTCTCTTTTTCTTACAAAAATACATTTTATATCCTTTTGAAATTTCTTCGCAGTATAGTAGATAGGTATTCGCACGCGAGATGTTTCTGGCTCGCCCTCGTTACAACAACGAAAATAAACGACCGTAATTACGAGTGAACTGACGGTTTTTACAAACCAGCTCAGAGTAAAGTCGTTGGAAAGTTGAACGTTGCTAAACGTAATGTGCAGATAAGCGCATTTATGCCTCAAGTTCCATATTCGCTTTTATCTTTTAGCTAAAAAATAATACAAAGCATACAAACTGTATTTGAAAAATTACGTTTAAAGTCATTTCTCAGCATCTAGTTATACCGTATATGATATTTTAAACAGACATTTTAAACAGTCATCTGTCTTAACCTGAATCCAGTAGGAAGTTCTTCCGTATTTAAAATATAGAAACAATTACAGTAACGCTAAACGTTTAATTTATGTGACGTAACATATGGATAATGTCTAAGATGAAAGGAGATTCTAACGTATTTGAATATCCTCTTATAAACCGTCATAAAAACTATATGTGAATTTAAAAAATTTCACGTCATAAAAGAAACCACCGTATTCATAGTAAACCAGGAACCAATGAATAAATTTTATTTAAAGTTTCCTTGTTTTAACTAAATGGTATAAAAAAGATTTGCTGCAGAGAGAAGAAGGTTATATCGTAGGGTCGAAGACACCTTTCCAAACATCGGTTTATACTACGCAATTCTGAAAAAAAAAGTCCCGTGAGGACGACTTAAGGTCAGATGAGCTGCGCGGAGGGCCTAGATCTTTTGATCCTTTTGGGACGATGTTCGAGAAAGGATGTTATTATCCTTTGCGTAAGGGCGTTATTATCTTTTGCATAATCGATTTTTGAGCTCAGCCGGTTTCAAGCGGTTCAAACTACACACCAAAGTCTCGGACGAATTTAAGATATATTTAAGATGAGGAATGGTAGGTGCTTGTGCTTGTGCTCGACGATCAAAAGGTGACTGGTCAGGATCGTTATGGCATATTACGAGATGCCATCCTTAGCGATAGAAATTATTATTCATAGTCTTACGTAAAATTTTGTCCATACTAAAAGGAACGCGAAAAAATAAAGAGAATAAAAATTTTGCTTCTATGTATCGATACGAACGAATCGACTAACGGTGATAATTGATTCTTCGACCTATCCATCCGATTTATTATGTTACACGCGCTGCAGGAGATAATCAGACAACCAACTAACAGCGAATTCACCGTTAGGTAGGTATATGCCATTAGTGACTGGGAAGCGAGATTAGCACTATCTGATAAAACGAATATTACCTTACCTTCGAGATAAATCTATATATATATATATATATATATATATATATATATATATATATATATATATATATATATATATATATATATATATATATATATATATATATATATATATATATATATATATATATATGTATATGCTTGTATGTACGAGTATAGTAGGTACGTTGAAGTTCCTTAACGATATTTGAAAGCGCGTCATTCATACTTGAGCCCCGTCACCATGACTATATGGTATGATATTTTTTTGTATTTATAGTCTCTAAATTTCTCTAATATTTTTTTATGTTTTTTTTTTTATCAAGTTTGTCTTTTCTGTTGCAGTGTACATCTTTGTATCTGTTTTAGTTTTAATTTAATTTTGTTTTTTTTTTTCATTTTGCTTTTCGAACGACTAAAGTGTCGATGTTATTTAATTAAAGTCACAACTCTTTTCAAGTTTCTACTGCTAACTTTATTACAGTCTTTCAATTACTGAAACAGTTTTAATTAAGTTCGAGTCAACAATTTGCAAACTAATTATGTTTACGATCTCGACGTTCTACGTTTGGAGAAACAGAAAAATAAAAAAAAAATTTTTTTTAAAGTTAATTAACCTTACGTATCTCTGGTGTTGGAAAGCTTCTAGCTAACAAGGTCCGGAATTCTACTGAACAATTAATAAGTACCAGCTGGTCCATGTACGAAACATGGTTTTAAAAAATTGATTTTCTCTTTCTATAGAAAATCTCTAAGAAGACATTTACTACAGAGATTTAGGAAATTTCGAAGATTTTGTAAAATACCGAATAGCCGATATTATGGAATGTCAATTTTTCTATTCCGCTCAGTTGCGCGAAGGGGTAATTTCACTGATCGACCACTTTGCTACGGCTCAGATCACGAGATTGTAAGATCACTCTGGACTACAGACTCCGGACGCAACCCACATCTCGATGGTCCGGTCCTCTCTCCGCCTGAGGCACTAGAAATCCATGTTAACGCCCGTCCAATCACTTTTCATCTTTGTTATTCTCATAGAGTATTACATCCACTCATCTCGCTTTGACTAAAGTAACACGCCGTTACTTTACATCCGAAACTTTCTTTAATTACTTATCAAGTCCAGCGAATATATTTACTACATAATGAATTCAAAACAGTGTATAGGTACCTTTGAGATACCTTTCGCCTATAGAGAAACCGTTGATCTTAAAATTAAAACTAATTTTCTGCCACTGTGTAGAATTTGATTTAATTAAATTCGACACTAACACATCTCGCGTTTTGATGATCGTATAGAATTACTTTTCTAATTTGTTACGTCCGTCAGACCGCAGGGTGCCTTTAAACGACTTTTCATTCTGGTCTATTTGAATCTGATGATAGGTACACTGATATCGCGAAACATAGAGTCAAGTTGAGACTCTGAAAGGTAACAAATCACCAAAATCCTAATGAAATTTTCCATTATGATCTACGTATGGATGATTGCAATTAATCTGATCTAGACACGCTTTCTATTTCGTAAGAATTCTTAGGAGCTGATCGATTCTTTCGTTTTCTAATCTACTTTTATCTCTCTATGCATACCGTCCGGTAGATGCTTAAGTACTTGAAGAAATTAGATTCCATCCGTCTCGAATTGCACCCCATCTTGATTTTAAAACCTTTATAAATCATGTCACTAAAGATCGGTTGTCTACAGTAGCTGAATAGTGAGAAATGAAATTTTGAAAACGATAGAATCTTGAATACGATCGATTCTACTCTTTTGTATGTTCTACCAAATAGTACGTTTATTTAAAGCATTGTCAACGATCAAGAAACGATAAAAAGAAAAGAAAAAAAATGAAAGACTAAGTGAAAGTCAACACTCAAGTAGAAATGTTTTAGAATTTAATGACTCTGAGCTAAATTGCTGATAATTACGATAATAATTCATATCGAGAGAAATTACTTTGTTCGGTACCAGTCGAATGTGGCACCAACGATTCCGTGACATCAGCTATTTAATTTGACGAAAAAATTACACTGTCATTGCAAATGAATGAAAAAAAAAAAAAAAAAAACCTTCAAAAGTAAAACGCTTCTGTCTTCTCCTTCTGTGCGAGAGATGTTCGTAATATCAACCCTTAATTTTCATGACCAGACGTTATCTGTTCTGTAAGCCCGCACAGTTCATACATCGCGTTCACCTGCCAGTAATATCGTATGTTTTCATTTTTCAAGACGTTGCAAAGACGTGTCACGTACGAGATCAGGATCAGTGCCTGTACAAGGTTCCTTCTCACGGATGAATTATTGTCACCACTTTCTATTTTTGATTTAGTTTTTTATTTTTTAATATTTTTATTTATTTTTTTTTTTTTTGTTTTATTACATTCAATTATTTTTTAACAAAAGATATTGTCCGACCTTTAAGACCGGTTACTATACGCAGCTGTTGGCAAAATATCGCCAAAGGGTGTTTCCACGGCAGTAAAAGGAGCTGTGTGAAGTTAGACAAGAAAAGGCGTAAATTAAAGTATTCGTTGAAGTTGGAATCATTGTAGCGAAACGGTGCGAAAGAAAGGCTCCTGGATTTACCACTGACTGTATATTTATGCATCAGGTTAATGCTTTTAGCGCCAAGGAGAGAAGGTGCTTTATGCACGAGGCGTGACTTTCACGCCAAGATGGTCAAGTACGTCCAAGTTCACGATTCGCAATTCACGATTCACGATTCACGATTCACGATTCTTGATTTATGAATCATCACGGTGCATCGAGAGACTTTTAATAGCACGTCTGATAGTCATAAATGCAGCGTTTCATGCCTGATGAAAAATTCCGTTAAAATTTTTTTACCAAAAAATTAACATTCGAAATAGAAACGAAAAAGATCTTGAAACTTTGAAGAATTATCAACTCATTACTAGCTCTTCAAAAATTACCATACAAATTATCTTCAAGTAGAAATGACCTACTGTAGGAGACGAAAGTGTTACACTCGAGAATCAGACTCATTGAAAAACAAGATTTAATTAAATTCTACTCAAAGCTCGTTTTACCTACTATACGTACGTACTGAATTCAGAGTCTCAAGATTTTGCTCAATAATCGTTAGTTCTTAGAGACTAAAAAATTATAAACGTATACAAAAGTACAAAAGTACAACATAACTAATTTTACAGCCTCCTTCACTGCAGAGCGTTATGAATGTATGTACATACATACATACATAGATACATATATACCTTCGTATAATATATATGTAATCATCTGTCCATATCTCATTAGCTCCACGGGAGAATCTATTCGCTCTCTAGACAGGTAGATTCATAATTATATGCATACTATATAGACACAGGGTGTCCCGTAGTCTGCGAATATTACAAACATGATGAATACTTTGAACAAAAATTACATAATTCATTATAAAATTTTTACAGAACGAACAAAATTTACAAAACACAATACGAAATACCGGTTTTAACCTATACTGTTATTATGACTATCTGGCGATTATCAAATCCCTCAACTCTTTACATTTTGAAATAGTACTAACCCGTTTTTCAACGATATTTAATTCTTCTCGAATCATGCTCAGGCGTAAACCCATTTTAAATTTTTCACAAACAATTCGTAAAAGTTCGTTTCTACGGCATTGGTATGAAAAAGTGGTAAAGGATCACTTTATACGGCTAACTTGATAACTGTCTCAAAAAGACTTTCTACGGCAGTATTGATGCGCCGTTTGAAGTGCGCATCTTGAAACTGCCTCATAAAGTCTTTATATGGCAGTACTAAAGAACGCATGCGCAGTAAAGCTAACCTGAAAACTTATGATTATTGTACTTTTCCATACAAATACCGCAGAAAATTTTGTATGTGACATACTTGTAAACCGTTTTTCGGCTCGAATGATTTTTCAGTACTCGCCATCAGCTCGCCTTTGGCTAGTACTGAAAATATATCATTCTTGCCTTAAAAACAGTTTATTTACAAGCATGCCACAAAAACTACTATTTCGTCTACCAGATTATCACGGTTCGTTAAACTTCGCTATTTGTAACAATATTTTCAATAACAAACTGGACACTGTATATATATTATAGCATAGATATTTGTAATCTGTACGTATATTCAGGTATGTATGTATTTGCTATATATTTTCACACTGCACGTGTAAATCTAGCAGAGTAGATATTATACCTACGTGCAGAGGAAGCGTTCGAGTACGTTTCATATGCTCTGGGCAAGAACTGGCATAGATCAGCACAACATAAACTAACATGAATATGAATCAAGCACGTAATTGCGGCCAATAAGGTAGTTTTTACACGCCCTATCACATGCTCAAGCATATTACACGCGCGTTACATAAGACACTCGAGACCCGAGAAGTTATTAATGTGATCATTAAACAGGATGATCAAGAGTATATTGTGTTACTAGAATGACCTCCTACGGTTTGATTTTAAGCACCAAAATACCCCAGCCCGGAGCTAAAGAAGCAACTGAAATTGATGTTCTCAGAAATAAAATAAATTTCTGAATTAATAAGACAAAAAATGAAGAAATAAAAGCCGAATCGAATCTCGAGAGAATTGAATGATACAATTTTTTTTTTTTTCAATTTTGATGACATAATACATATCCGACCGTGTTATCCTCGCGAGCTGTGCATAAAAAGGCCTTGCCTTAAGACGTCTTTTAGCTTTCGAGATCAAAGAGGTTAGTGCATATGTCGTAGTTGTTCTACGATATGTTGGAAATGTGGTTAAAAATGTGTGGATTTGTGCCAAGGTGCCTTGGGACATTTACGCCTTAACGATAGCCCGCAGCTTTTTATCTCGCACTAAATTTTACATACGCACAAAAGACACTTACGCACGTATATATAGCTTCGAATGACCTAGACTAAAATCGGTGAAGTATACTTGAAAGTGTTATTAATTTTGCCTAAAAAAAAAAAATAAAAAAAAAAAAATACGAAAAATGAAATAAAAGATAGATATAAAGATAATTTCATATACAAACATGAAATGATTACAAGATGCGATTGTGATTTGTCAAACTTACTTTGCCGTAAAAATTTGTCGTTGTAGGTGTTGATGAAAACATAAAAACGTGAAACTCTCCTTACCTGAAACAAAAATAAATAAATTTTAAATCATGAATGCGTCGGAGGGTGTAATAAGGTAGTAGTATTTACACCTAGCGTCACACTTCTTACGTAATACGGGTATAAGGCGACTAATTTGAATGAGACAAGACCGTAAGTTAAGTAGGCGACCTCGCGTGTCCGGGACCGACCGCGACGCGACACAAACAAGCAAATCGTGGGAAATCTCAACACAATTTACCGCATAACCGATTCAAGGGTGCGTATATAGTATGTATGTACCTACAATCCACAATTATGCATGTTGTACCTACAACCGATGACACTCGCAATAAACAGCAACCACTCCCATTCGACAACGGTTTAATAGCTATGAAACCATTTCACAAATCAAGGATATATGGACGATTTATATGAGAGATATCTTCATGCTATTATCTCGTAGACACTGCATCTGAAAGACGTGAGAATTAGAATCTTTGGATACAAAAATAAAGATCATATGTATATATCGGCGTGGATATCACATCTCGTGTGAATATGTGCTTAGATAAGTAAACGTTCATTACGAGCCAAGGACAAGGTGCTAATAATCTTCTACGAGAGGTAAACAGTTCACCTTGACCCACGCTATAGACAAGTTATTTGAAATTTCAGAATTTGTTTGTCCGTTATAGTATTAGCTTTAGCCCATGCAGTAGGAGAGTCTTGGGAATCTGCGCAGCAGCTATCAACAGTATCCAATGCGTCTAGACCTGCAGTGGACCATCGCATGTTATTTTCTAGGCTCTCTCAAGTCCCGACTGCATATAAATCGTCTAGAGAAGATAAAATAACGTTTCACGAGCTCACGGATTGTCTCGTCTGTCGTATAAGCGCCCTTTTAAACGCGCGGTCTTGTATCCAACTTTTATACACATACACATATATACATATTCATATGTATATATTTATACCGACATTCCGTATATATACATAACATAGATACAATATACATAGTCTCATACTATCATACACATGACTTCCAATGCCTCCCGGTTACCACCTGTCGCTGAAAGTGATTTGTGCACGAAACTATATTGCGGATGAGGTCACTAAGGTTAAGGCCAAAAGACGGGTGAATTTCCAGGAAGTTATATGCATGATGATTCTATACATGAAGAAATTGTTTTCTGTAGTAGCTGGTCCCTTTTAAACTGTCGAATTATCCTATCTTGTGGTATCTGATAATTAGAATCGATAGGAACCATCACAATTCTTATGGTATTTATCGTTTGAAAATTTTAGCTTTGTATGTTTATCTTGTGAATGTATAAAATAAGGATGAGGGAGTAGAAAGTTTACCTCAAGATAATATATAGGTATACCTTCCAAAGTGAAGTAATGCACGTGCAATTTCTTACTGACGTTCATAAAGTGACTAAAATCAGGGTTCAGGTTACAACAGTGCAGTACATCTTCGTTTGCTCCTGCTGCAGTTAGAGTGGGCGTTAAAACGCCTAGTTTGTGGCGAGAATGAGGTGGGCCTAAGCTGTAAGACAGCTCTGGCCAAGAAGTGAAAGACGAGAAACACTGAAATAAACTGGGTAACCCGGTCTGCAATTCTCAACTAACTATACTGGGTGTTCTTTCAAATTCTTACATCTGTAAATATTCTCATTGTTATAATGACTATCAGGAATCAAAGAAAGAAAAGAAATACGATCAAAAGAAATATTACTGTCTACTCAAAATTTCTTCATTGCATATGGCCATCAATCGTGTTTCTTTTTTTTTTATGGGAAAAAGCTAAAAATCTTAAAAATCTCATAAAGTTCTCCAACTTTTGTAACTCGATATAAAAAAAGGAGTAATAAGATGAAGTTAGTTGATCTTTAGCCAAAACAGGTTAGCTAGACTTAAGTGGACCGATCGAACCGGTATTTCCGGAACAATGAAGCACGTAAAGAAAGTAAAGAAATATAAGTTCGACAGGTGATTGAGTAAAGACTTATGAATAGATGATGATAGTAATAACAATGATGTTGGAAGTAAAAGAAAAAAGATAAATTCAAAGCAATTTTCTAAAAGTCAAATAAATTGGTAATGACAAGACGATTCGATACAAGACGATCGATCGTTAAGTCGGTCAATCGGTTGACAACACAAGCTTTAAGAGTAATCGAGTTCTAGAATATTTACCGCTAATACGTCCTGGATGATAATCCAGATTATCTTAGACGAACGGTTTTTACGTGTAAGGATATATATGACTAGCTTATACAAACCTGAGACCGATACCAGATTGACGAGTTTTTATTTAACGAATTTAAACGACGAGAAAATCAGCATCTATATCAAAACTGGTTTGATCCAATTACTAAATACGTTCACGTATTTCCTATAGGGTCAACATCTAGTGAGTCAGGGGCAACTGCTGGGAATTAAACGATTCAATAATATAGCTGGTGGCATGTCGGACTCCTGCATATATACTTAACGGTATCACACAGTAGATTTCGATGACAAAAACGAGACGTACCGTTGCCTCTATGAATTATGAATTGAAATTCGATCAATTGAGACTCACGAATGAAAATGAGACAAAAAATTCAACAAATTTTAACACTTTTTTGGTAAGAAGAAGAAGCAGAGGGGATAACTAAGAAGCCCGTTTCAGGCGTAAAGGGTAAACATTAAAGCTGTACGATGTACAAACAGGTCGCTTTTCTGTTTTGTATTCTGACTCCGTGTACACTGACGAGTTTAACATCAAGTGGCATTCTAGGATTTTAGAGTCTAAGAAAAAGTCGTATTTTAGGCGGTAGGATCTGACGAATCGAGAGACCGAGTTGTAGCGGCATGTCTTATTGCTTAAGAGAATTTCGGGGTTAACAAGAGAAAGATAAACTGTCAAAATAACGTTGAAAAATTTTAAACAGACAAAGATATGAAGTGCGTGAAATCCCCTAAGAGTGAAAGCTAAGGTTTACTTATTAAATATTACGCACACGTCCGTGACCAAATACTGTCGTAGCACACGGCGCGAACTTACGTAATATCCATTGTCAATATTTCAATACAAAACTTAAACGCGCAGGCGGATGCTACAGGTATAACGTATATCCGTTCTGCAATAAGAAGTCCTTTCTTATTTTTTCGATATATTAATAACCCTAGAACTACAAGCTTATTTTTACCACCTTTAAACGCCAGACTAGGGTGAATATTCACCCCACGCGTTTCTTGTTCGTAAAATCGTTCTGAAAGCAGTAATGAGACATGTAAGTACACGAATTTCTTTATTTTTTTATACAGAAGAGAAAGAGGAAGACCAAATTCAACTTCATTGATGATTAGTTGACATAAAAACGATTTAAATATTCAAAAGTGCTGAAAAATTCCCAAAACGTTCGAAGTTTAGAGATCGCCTGGGGTGAATATTCAGCCCACTCCGTTATTCTAGGGTTAAAAACGTGGAGTAATCTTCAGCCGTGATTTGACTAGAGAATATATAAAATAGTAGACGTTTCAACCATCGAGTAAAAATAAAAAAAAAAGAACACGAAGAAAATGATAAAATAAAAGGAAAAAAATCCAAGTAAAAAGCTTTTTGATTATAATCAATTCTTTTGATAATCAGGTGTTTTTCGCCAGGGTCTATCGGACTTCAGCGTCGATTATTTTTAAGGCAATCATCACTTAAATATGATTTAATGATACTTAATAACAGTCGACGTTATTGAATCTCGTGGAAGCTGTTAAGTGCCTATTTTTAATTTTTGTATAACATGACTCGTTGAGTTATATTCGGAAAAAAAAACACCTTAGCATACTAATTACTAAGCAAAACCATATTTTTTCATATACCTACAGTTATATTATGAAGGAAGTCCGTGTAGAACAACGCGGATGGAATTGATAAATAATGAGGCATAATACCTATTCCTTTGATAGTTGATTAAAATAATCCTTCAATTGATGCTATATATTCTAAGCAATCGAACTAAGCAATCGATATTTTGTAATGATTTTTTTTTTTTTTACCATAATAATAGAAGATGCGCAAGGTATTAAATCTCGTATATCCGAAGGTTCTTGATGTGAGTGGCTATAATTACATGACGTTATCTTGTTAGCCTCACCTCGAACTCTGAAAAGTTCCTCTCAGCCTTCTAACTAACGTATTTCATTTTTTGAGAAGGAAGATGTATGCGGTACCTATAGGTACGTGGATGGAAACAACAAACAAGTTTTTATCCAGGATTTGATTAACTATTGAGCTCAATAACAGGAGAATAAAACGAAACCAGGAAACTACGTGAATACAGCTACATTGCCAAGAATGAAAGACTCGAGGTTATTAGAATCTCAAATTGGCAATTTGCAGGTCAAGCTAATACTCGAACTTTGAACTCTCTCAGATCACCCAATCAAACGTTTCTAAAATTGCGAGTGTTAATAACGATTTTTGAAACGATTAAATGCCCCAGTACTTGTTCATAGCAGACTGGATTATAGATTGTGTCTTGCCTAGGTCTGTGGGACCAGGGGCTGTGGTATAAGAGCAAGGAATGATTCTAGGAACCTTCGTGCCAGCGCGTCTTCATTATCCTCTAGGGTCTCGTGTATGTAAGTACTCCAAGACCCCAGCCATGAGACGCGATCAATTAGTGTACCAGCCTCGTGATGCTGGTTGTACCGAAAGCACAAAAGGTCCAAGAGCAAGATGCACGTGCTGATATTTTCTGCTTATGAAAGCAGGTTGGTGTATCGTCGCTTGTTGCATGGTGCTTAAAGTTTATAGCGATTATATAGAATACGTGTACATCTTCGGTACCATTTCGGTTTTTACATCGTAAAAGTGGTGAACTACTTACCGTCCAACAAGATGAAAGATCCTTCGTACGATGTTGTTCGCTTAGAAACCACCGGTATTTAAAAACTAATGGTATAAACGATTTATGGACAAATTGAAAAACTGAAGGATACCAACCTGCGTGAATTAGTCACGTAAGATGGTGAAGAATAGTAATTCATTCTCGACGCTATTTCGTAGTTTTCACCATCTAAGCATACAGGAAGTTGATGATTCACTGCGTACCTGTACGTAAACTACGGTAGTTTTACGACTCCAGAAGCGTAACAATGTGGCACCTTTAAGCGACAGTTCAACAGTGAATCAGACTCGAATCCATGGACGAGAATAAAAAAAAATAAATAAATAGAATAATTGTTAGAGACATCCTCGTTAAAATTTTTTGGAGAAACTAATCTAACGATATTCATCAAAACTGGACTGCAACTGTTCGGGTACTTATTCCCACAATCGGATATAACCGATGCCTGATTCATTCCAAGAGACAAGATCGTAGTATCGCGAAAAATGAAAAAGAAAATGGGAAAGAGTTAAGATCTTTTTTCTTCCATTTATAAATAGTCATAAATTATTCATTCCTTCATCGTACGGCATTTATTTACAGACAAATTATCGTTAACATATATTTTTAGATCTAAGAAGGCAATTCGATGACATTGAAAAAAGAAAAATTGTAAAAGACTTTCCTCGTCCAGAATTTTTGCATGAAATATCAACCAAAAACGATTTTCCTTGTGAACAATAATCGTAAACTGTTTCTTCGTATCACGTAGCTAAATTTATCCCACGATTGGATCTGAATGTACGACAAACCTTTACTACGTCAGAGGACCACAGTGACGTGATACCCCCGATTTTTATACTCTTATGAATGCAGCGCTGCTGTAGAAAATCGTCACGAAGTTACCTACGTTGGTGCATCATTCTTATATACAAAAGTACGTTACCCGTTGATTCATGAAAGACTATGCTACGTGTGGAATAAACACACGTATGTACATACATACATCAATGTGCATATACGTATTTAAAATTGATGGTATTCGTAACAGACTCGTCACGCACCAATGCGTAAGTGTATACGACGCCGTCTTGCACGCGGACTATAAATGAGTTTTATATATATTGTCAGAAATGCTGTGTGCCGTATGGATGTCTCTTTATTTGAAGATAATTAGTTTGACGTATATTTAAAAAGGGGTCTGGAAACCAGCTGCGTTTATTATCTTCAAGCATATCTCACCCTTTGAAATCAGATATTGAATTTGAAGATGGTTCGTATGATTTTAACCTGTAACGGTGGGAAAATTTTTTGTTTTTTTTATTCAAATTCTTCGTTGATTTATATTTACTTTGATTGAGTTAGCCTCGAGTACGAGTATTCATTCGCAATCTGTTCTTTTTTTTTTTTTTTTTTTTGAATAAAGGAATATAACGAAAAGAATAATACCGATCTTGAAACAATACTGCCGTTCCGATGTATTTGAATATCGTGAATAAATCCAAGCCACGTTGTCTTGGGCAACGCGTCCATCTCTCTAGAGTTATGTGACTTTCCTGAATGTCGTATGTCCGTAATTCAATTGAATTTGCCTATTTCTCTCTTTGCCTGTTGTCGATTCTGGCTGAATCCACAACGAAAGATTGCGATAACCTATCCGATAGACTATGGGACGATAAACGATTCTTTCAATAAAATAGGAATTTATCAAAGATAGACAGACGGTAGCATTAAAGCCGTGTTTTGCGCGTCTATTGTCTTCGCGAAATACTAACAAATAAACTTACCATAAAGTGCAGCCTGTCATTAAGATGAGAAGAGTAATTATAACGCATTGTTTGAAACAAGAATTGAATGATTCTAAAATGTATTCCTGCGACGATGTGACCGTAGGCTGTTTCGCTATCTTTCAAAATGGTTTTAAAGGATGAGCTTTCATCGTATTAATCGATAAAAGCGCGAAGCGTAAAGATAAGAGAAACCCGTCCGCCTAAGGGGGTTGACAGATTCCTCGTTCACCTTTAATTGGTTGACCGTGAAAAAACGTTTTACGCATATCCGTGAGATCCAACTTAATATACCGTAACGAATTCATCAACGGTCTAATCGGAAAGAAAAATTCTTAGCTATGCGATCGGATATATCGTATGGTGCGTTGAAAATTTGCATAAGATTCTTAATGACGATGAGATAAAATCTGACAATCGAAGTCTTATAGCCGACTATTCTTGAAGAATTCCTCGTAGAACTCCATGGAAACTCTTTCATCTTACAAGAGCCTAGGAGGAGGTTCTTCCCTACGGGAGGGCCTAGGCTTCTATTTATTCGTAATTGCTTTTTGCTGTGCTGCTCGTATCGACTGGCTTTAATAAACGAGCAAGCCTCGAGGTGAATTTTATGCTGTTATATCAAAGGGATAAGAGTATAACATAACTAACTAGAATTAAGAAGGCCTCAAGGCTTATCAAAAAACAATGATGGTTCGCAGCGTGCAAAAGATTTCCAATCGACAGCACCGAATTTATCATAATGAAAATGATAAGTTATTGACAAGATTGATAGCCTATATCTTCATCGACTGATTTTTAGATCCATTGGTCAGTCTGCTCCGACTTTCGTTTGACTATCGATAGAATAAAAATCTCGTTAAGAGTCGCGTTGTAAGAATAAAAATTGACGATAAAGAATTAAGGTATGAAAAGAAGGGTTGTCATGCGAGGTGATGGAGGGTTTCGTTAATTTAATTGCAGGGTCCAATTTAAAAAGATGACTTATCGTTAACTCTCGCGAAATCAGTAAAGGCTGAAATACAAAAGTCGCGAGTCATTGACCTGGACGATGAAGAACGAAGTCGTTCTTCAACACCGAACTGGTAGTAGTGTGTATTTTAATCGTAACATCTACCACATGTAAAGGTCTTATAGAAATCGAGGAAGGCGATAAACGTCCAGACTCATACAATGGGCGGTCTGCACTTGACCGCACTTGGAGCTCGACTGGTCTTGTTGGTAAAGTCCAACATTGGACGGTCAACACAATGCTGACAACAAACTCAGCCCCGTAATCACTGAGGTGTGACCCTTTTGCACATCTAAACATAACTGTATAACTATTATATATTAAACTATAGAGAAAAAAAAAAAAATAGACGAACCACTTCAAGTTCGCGGAATACATTAAAAGATTATTATTTAAGCTATACCTAGTAATTAGAAGTTATGTCTTTTCATTCGCCAAGGTTTTCATAGCACAAAGGCGACCTTGAAGATTAAGTACAGATGATCACAGATAATTAAGTCGGGAAAACGTGTTGCATTCATTTTGCTAAAAGGAATGTTTAATTGCAGTATGAATTTTTTTTTTTTTAATTTTTTTCTTTCTTCCAGGGAGTTTATGTAAGACCTAAAAACGTTTTATGAAATATTCGGCGGTATGATATTGAGCCCGTTACGAAGACAGATAATAGATATTGCCCTAGCTCCGAGTATGAACGAAATATTTCACACGAAAAGGAAAAGCGGCTAGGAAATACCGACGAGAACAATACGATAATATTTTGTAACTGTCTTGTCACCTGGACGCGTGCGAATGTAAAAAAGAGAAAAAAAAAGAAAAAATTCTTTCAAGTTATACAATCTCTTCTACATATGCATATACACTTATGAGGCAGACGATATACCTGCTTTGGAAAGTCTTTCGGAATGCGAAACGTTATAAATACTAGAGGGAATAAAACAAAGTCAAACATTTCTTTCTAGACAATCTTGAACGGTTTATCTTTTTTGGTTTTTTTAATTTTTTTTTTTTTTCTTATGAGAAAATAAGAATAAGCAATTCAACTTGAAACAAAACTTTGAAGATACTTCTGACAACTTGCCAACGTCTACAATCTCGGTACTGCAAGATAGTGGATACTTGATTTCCCTACTACTCTTCGCGTATTGTGCTCGAGAAAACTGTAGGTGGTGCGGTGATCTCATGTTTCATATTTATGCCCTCATCTGCATATTACGAGCAGGGTGTGCCTAGGTGGCTAGTCAGTCTGAGTTGCCTTGACGGCTGGAATGTGTTAGATTAGATTGCCTGCCTGTGTCCCGTGTGACAGCACAGACCATAGGAAGAATATCCCTGTTTTTTATTTTATTCATATTAAAGGAAGAAACGATTAGTGGTCAGCTTTTGCATCGCTACCCTTGACTAGCAATTAAATCCATCATGTCCACCTCATGGCAGTTGAAACTAATCAATGTAGTGGAAATAACTTTAGAATCTAAAAAGTTTTAAACAAACTGAACGAATTCCTATTAGTCTGGAACATTTTTTTATTTTTGTTTTTGAACTACAACTCATAGTAACGAGGAAACGCTTCGTTATTGAGATATAAATTGAAGCCACGACCTTACATAACGTAACCATGCAGTCGATTGGTCTTTGAATCGATTAGACTGAAGGCATTGATTTCCTGATCGTGATAGATTTACTATTAGACTGAAAAAGTAGCTCTCAGAAACGTTCGACCACCATAAAAGAAATGAAAATGAAGAATCCCATGTCGGTCACAGAACACACCGCAGACTCGATCATATAACATCTGTACGCGGAAATGAATGGCAACAAAACTCTGAAGAGGATCCGATAATTTCTACATATACCACAATTTTTAAATTCGCATCGTCGCATCGAATTGAAACGTTATACGTTATGCTTGCGTGGTTGAACTTGTCTGCAGAAGATACTAGATGTAACACCGTACACGCACCTCTTTGCCATAACCCGATTTCCCCCTGAACGGACCCCCTTCACTGCGGTAGATATCGACGTTGAAGATCAACAACCCTAGGAGATGCCACCTCCGAAGAAGTTGGTTCTTTTACGCCGTTAATATCTATCCGTGACGGCAAGTCCTTGTCATTGGTAAGAAAAATCTGACGATCAAGAACGGAGAATAAGAAAACTTGCTGTCAGAAAATCGAATAGCAGAAAAGCTTCGCAAGTCGTCCAATTCGTTTCGCCTCTTTGCAATCGAGTTCCGTATCTCTTGGATTGAGACTAGAAGCATCGGCGATAACGCCCATGGACCTGGAGATCACTAGGCTCATAGCCCGGTATGAGAACTCGTTGAAGCCGCTGGAATTTCTCTTTCATTATTTTTTAACCCACTATTATTATCCGGTGAATATCTCCTTCAGGAGTTGATTGTTGACTAGCAGATCGGTAGATTGGATTTTAATACCCGGTTAACGATGAAAGTTTTCTCCATTTATTTAACCTTTTTCTCTATATTTTGACTTGTTTTCTTTCATTTTATATTTTGCTGTAAAAATTTAATTCCTCTCGAATTTTCTATAACCATTAATTAAGAAAATATTATAAAATAACACAATGCCTAAGAAGGATATATCTCTTCTCAGTTCCTTGTAAGTATGATATATAAACCATTCAGTGAAAATCTCTTGCGCACTTCGAGCGAAGGTAGCAATTAAGACATCGTTCCGTTGAGTATAAATCAGGCAAAGACATTCTATTCTTCTTTGATCGTCTATTAAGGCTAATTTATGACTCTAGGAAGTGATGCTGGATTTGATAAAAACATGCACGACAACTTGGAAGTATTTTATCTCTACTTGAACCTGACTAAGCTAAGAATGACGCATAGGTCATTTGGTATAATCCGGCTCTTTACTCGGTGCAAGATGCAAGTACGAGTAACATTAATCCTTTGTCAGTAAAAGAGGGTTGTCGATGTATATAGTTGCCTTACTCATGATCTCCATAGAAATATCAACTCTTGTATGGTGTATTTTGATGCAAACTAAGATATAATCCTCCGGAGGAGTGACGCCCGTCTTAGATTCCGAAATTAAAAATCTCGATGATCCAGATATGCTTTTAAGATACGCTTCTCCAATTTTTCTTCCTCGAACGATTTGTTCGAACGAACTACGGTGGTCGCCCACATTTGCTCGAGGCTATACAGCTCCGGCAAGCGGCTTGGTTTCATATTCAAGACGTGCCACACAGCTTGCCCTGAAATTCAGCGCACCTTTTTTAAAGAGGCGGTCGTCGTTCGCGTCCGGCACGTCTTTCAAAGTCGTTCGGTCAATTTCGTCTCGCCCAACCGCAAAGGGCCACCAGCCAAGTACCAGACATCCTCTTCGTACAACTTTTCGTACTCTTCGTTAACGAAGCTTAAGTTTTATGTTTTATGTATTATCAGAAGGGGAAAACGGAGTTTACATTCAACAAAGTCGTGTTTTGAGAAGAAAACGACGTACGATTATCAGGCTAATACTCTGTAGCTACTTTATTGAATCTGACTTAATGATTTTTTATGTAATTTTCCATTCCCTCTTATCTCTATATAGGAAAAGGAAACAGCCAAGTTCACCAACATAAAATATTCTTTGTACATACATACATCGTATCAATTCATCTAAGATTTTGTATAATTTGACGTCAACACGCGAAGTAAAATTATTAAATCTGAAACTTAATTTAAGATTTTAATTCTCAGAGACAAGATAACGAATCGAAATAATTAAAAGCATAGACATCATTTCGAATTGAGTAATTAGTAAACCTTGGGGGTCATCTTGAGCGTGCCTGTTTGCCATTGTGACCCCCGAATCGTAGACCAACTTCCGTGTTAATAACACAAAGATTTGATGGATATCATAAGCTGACCTTCATACCTACCCGGTTGTTGGTAAGCCGAAAATTTGCTGGCCATGGTCAGATCTCGGACAGGATATAAGCGGAAATAAAACGGAACGTATTCATGAAAAACTGGACAATGGACAAGAACAAAAATTATTATTTCCTCACAGCGAATATTTCTAACTAAAAAAATAGGCCGGTCAGTTCCAGCCAGTTTAACTTATCATCAAATCTACGCATATTTTAAATTGCTATTAATTTTCTCTGATTGCGAGTCTTGCAATCATGAGCGCTAATATGGTACCTACACAGTTTTTTCTAGAATCAACATGAGATTCTATAAGTATAATTGTACTCAGGACTAAGGCTTAAGTCTGTAATTTTTATGTTATAAAAAAGATTTTTTTTAACGTATAGGTAGGTATATTAAGCTCATACCTACAATTACGATGAAGTACATCGAAACAGCAGATCATTTTCCATCTCTATAACTCCTTTTGGAGCAAATGTATACGAAGCATAGAACATGATTATTATTTCTACTCGACCTCTAGACCTGAGAGGAATTATCGTTCCAATTTGGCAATTCCCTCGGTTCTTATAATCACAGAAAAATTAAATTCTCAACGTACATGGAATATTCACATACGTGCCTCTCACTCGCAAAGCGTTCCGATTAAACTCACATTGGTGAATTGTTTATAATCTTTAAGACGAAACTCGTGTCGGTATAATTACTGCTTGGAAGTTAAGTAATTTATAAAATTTATCATCAGTCTGAAATATGTTGTTTAACTTTTCGCTGCCGGATGATAATTCTTATTCCGTAATATAGTAACTCATATCTGTAAAAAATTATTTAACTTAAATAATACATTGAGACCATTTATATGTACAGGTACTTTTTTTTCTTTATTTTCTTTTTTTTTTTTATTCTTTTCACTGTTTTATACAAATTTCCTCACGACACTAGCGAACTTTGTTATTCACCAGGTGAAGGCATCTTCTACAGTCAACCCACGGAACCTTCGACGAAGTGCGATAAAAATCGATTAAGCTCTCTCGTCCATGAATACCAAATCACATTTCACGGTCCAGACTACCCTAAGGATTATTGTGGGTAAATCGATACAAGTATTTTCAGCGAACAGGTGCTTCGAAATATAAGTTCTTTGACTGGAGGCGGCGAGACGGTTCCGAATACAAATTGCAGCTCTGGTGAATGCCCCTCAAGTCCAAAAAAAAAATCAACAAAAAAAAAACAAACAAAAACAAAATTCATAATGATTACTGCGCGTCTTATATCTGCATCCACGAGATCCTCGGGCATTGCCTTTTTACATGCATATTTATATGTAATAATATAAATGTACAACGATATACAGTGAAATCAACAACAATTGCTTTCAGTTGAGAAGAATCGTTCTCATATACTGCTTGCTCATGATCATCCACTTGGCTCTGCAAAGTGTGGTTCTTAAATTACGTGCTAAAGGCGTTATTGTTATTCCTAATTTAATGATTTTACGTGACTCTCTTACCAGCCAGAGGTCTAGCTCATAGAATTTAACCATCCTTCGACCGCTACTCTGCAGACTAAACCATGAATTACTGATCAATTTGATGTAGGATGTGAGATGTGGGAACGTGAATACATGGTAGCTCCATTCAGGTACCCTTGAGCTATCGACTTCACCCATCAGAAGATTAACGTCGATACCGCATGCAGAAATGTACAATAATTGTATCCCCACACCTAATAGCATTCCATATAATCGCACCTGTTTCTTTGCACAGTTATTAATTACTGAGAATCGTGATTCATCAATCTCCACATCAATTACATGAATGCTACTTTAATCTACATTACAGAGTCGATTACGTTTGCGTTGTGTACCGAAAACGATTATCAGCATCATCTGTGTTCGTTATTTTCAATGATTGAGGATTGGATAACATAGGTATATAATATCCTTGGTAAATTAAGCCACAATAATCATTTTGTTTTTTTATCCTCTTCACTGAATTAGTTGAACACGATTAACTTACATGATCGCACAAAGAAGTCCAATCAACATCATACGCTGTGGAAATGGAACACCACATTATCTGATGTCTTCCGCATAGCAGGTATCTGCAACCGAAAGTGTACGACCTTCTCGAAATAAAATGACCAATCCATAGTGGTGTAACACGTGGATTATGTGAGCCTGATCTTAGGCGTGGGAAAATATACATCGTAGATTCTACCATTGAGACGGTTGCAAATCGAGACTTTGAGTGGGCGACCATTCATGGCTAGCAGGTTTCTTCACCACCTGACCATCCGACCACCTGACCAATCGTCTTCTATTGCTACCCCGATCTCTGATGCATATTGAGTCGCAGGAAATTGTTCACAAGCGGTTTCTGCTTGTACTGACGTTGATTCATGATACAACGTGGTCTAATTTAGATCACTGATGCGATAGGTAGCCATTCGTATATACATACGTTGCCTTTCATGCGTTACATGAACTTATGAATCAACTTTGCGATCATTAACTAGTCTTTATTACCCGAACGTTGAAAGACGGCGTCGAGAAGACGTCAGTCAAATATTTGATCCATTAACGTCACGGAATGTTAACACTTGAAGGATGCCATTTGCATTGTTGTACATTACATGGTAAAGCACTTTCGATTTTACAGTTGACAGTGATGAAAGCGAAACTCTCCCGTCTATTATGGACACTACTTCCTATTTTGTTCATAGATAATACCTGCGGTCATAAATTCTCTGAATAAAGTCTGAATGATGTATTATAAACTTTAATGAATCGAGAAAAGGAATCTAATAAATAAAAATGCATATATATATCCTTACCCCCCTCCCCGCACATTTCTAGTATGATTACTGATTTTGATGCTAAGATAATTGCGGGACTCAGAAATGACGCCTATGTAATGCTATCTGGTCTAATCAGCACTTACGCTCGAAGGCTCTCTGGTATACTCGCAATTACCGATCTCTGAGGTAACCTTGTAATCAGCTACACGAAGCAAGTACCACGTACAAACCAGCATTACCTACCAACCAAGCGAATCTAGAGGCTCTTGGGATTTTCCAACTCCACGGTCATGCCCGCGTTACCATTAGTCCTACCGGCGCCAATAAATCTAGGCTTGGGATCAGGCGAGACAAGGCTAGCGGCAGTTCCTTATTCCCGGAGGAATAGAATACCCAACGAAGTTCAGAGTCGGTATACATCCAACTCATCTCTCTTTCTCTCTTTCTCCTTTCTCGCGGTAACGAGCTCTCATGTACCACGTCGCCTATTTTCAAGCAGCTATCGTTCATTTGGCTCACTAGGTGTGCTCACGTTTATTGGAGTTATGGCTGATGGCTCTGCAATTACCGATATCTGGACCTCGGTCAACATTGCAAGTCTTAAGGGTTCCGGGACGGAATCAAGTGACCGTATACCTCGATGACGGTCAGGAAATTCTTTCGATTCAACCAATTATACCCGTTATTTATCTTCCGATTCTATATTGACAAAAAGAATAAGAATACACGACGAGCAATCGTAGAAAGAATAAATATGGCTTGGATTATAAGGAAGTTGATAAAAACATTGAGACCGGATTATTTGCGGTCACGTCCATCTGGAAGTTGCGAAATGTATGTATGCCGGTATTACGGCCACGTCCAGAAGATTCTTCACCAATTAAAATAACCAGCTAGTGGTTAGAGATTCACCATCCCTGAAGAAAAGGCAGAACGCAGAAACCGAAGGCTGTACCAAACGACTCGCGTCTGCCTCAAAGTATTACCATATTCACGAGACTTCCATCTCGAGTCAATGTCATGGCCAGCGATGCGCCTCTGGGCCCAGAATCATTGCGAAAGGAACCTTGAAGGATGTCAGTGTCAGGGATTGGCCAGTCTTGGGACTAAGCGAAACCAGTTCGGATCACGCGACCCAAGTTTTGAAACAATATTATGGTCATCAAAGCCGTGACAACATATTCAACATTTTTAACATTACGTTGATCAACTATCCTGTCACGTGTAGACCTTTGTCTTAGACCTGATGCATCTAGATTACTGTCCGGCATCAAAAGACCTCTTGGATGAGATCTGAAGAATTTTTTTTTCTGATGGTGACCTGGTAAAAGCAGGTTTCAGAGGTAGATAGCTCGTCGGTACGTAAGGTCGAAGGTCGATGTCACCGCCTTCCTTACCTGGCAAGATCTAACGAGTTGTGATTAGCATTATACCGTCAAGATAATAAGTATAGATTAAACGAGACAGAGTATAGGATGAAACAAAGTGGTATTCGTCGTTGAAACGAGGTCTCACATTTTGACCTTCTCTGTCATTCACCCGTGCATGAAGTCAAGTTGTTGCAAGCACTTTAATTCAAGGCGAATGCAGACGCGTCGACTGAAGCTTATAAATCAGACGTCATTACGTACACCTTCTCGTGAATTGAGACGTTCGCCAACGTCACCGCGGACCATCCCCGTCGCGAGAAACGGCTACAGACCAAAAAGAAAAGGAGATACTGACCAAGACGGAAATAACAAGACAGAGAGAGACTCTGAGAAAGAGATACTAGCCTGCAAAAAGACTCTTTACAGAGTCTGTTTCACTTCCGTTTTACCATCAATGCAGTTATATCACATTTGGTATAGACGTGTGAGGTGGGTAGGTATGTATGTACATACATACATACAATCGAAACGGATACATACCCCGAATAAAATTATTATAAAGTGCTAATTTTGTTAGTTTTTTTTTTTTTTTTCTTTTTGTTTTCAGTAATTAGCTATTTCCTTAATTGTGGTTTAACGATCGTTTCTCTAGTCGATTTATAAATTTTATTTTTCAGCGGATTACACAACGATGTTAGAAGAGTGCTTTGAATTTTTTTCGAGTTGGTTTTTTGCTCTTACGTTAGAATTTAGAGAACGTTAACTTATTATAGCGTACATACAAGGATGGCAGAACTCTCTCGACTCAACGAAACGCTACGAGATGATTGGAAGAGGAAAGTATGAAAGTGAGCGAGGGACTCAATTCGCCCGTATAGGTATACGAGGACGAGGCTTTGTGGCCGCGGTCTTCGTGTCCGTCGACTCCTAGGTGTTTGGTAGCGCGTGCCACTTTCACTTGCCCGTATCACCCTCAGGCTTTCGTTCGCTCGTTTGCGTGGGACATGAGCGTGGAAAGTAGTTACCATGTTACTTCAGTATAGCCTTTCGACTTTCGTGTCGCTAAGATGAGGTCGACACTAACGTCACATCTAAAAATTTTTATCTATCGATTAATCGATATCAGAGAAATCAGCATCATCTATAAGGAATTACCCACGTAGAATGCAACGTCATTTAATTTCAAAGGTCAAAACATCATCCGGAAGAAATTCATACATATGTGCAGAAAATTTCTACCTACGAATTGATCACCTACGCTAAATACAGTGGACATTGATACAGTTATTTGCTAATTGGTACCAAGGTAGCCCTCGTATACAGATCGCGTGTCAAAGTAATCTCTGGATCTTAATTTCATCGATTCTGAAGTTTAACTCTCAATAAAAGCAGAATAGAATAGAAAGGATTAGATTTATTGACCAGGCTTGTGAATCTACTTTCAATGTAAATCCTTCTCTCTTAAGCATAACGTTTGTACCGAATCTTGAGTTATAATTGGCTAAAAACTGGTATACGAACGCATATACAATGGTTCACCTAGTTTCGAGAATGTGGATCCGGGCGGATAAGCACTTCGTCATTTCTTCTTAGTTGTTTGTAGCTTCTATTTTTTCTCCTTTTACCTTTCGGTTAGCCAGGTTCAATCCCTTTCAAACTTGAAACGTTGCTCTTAAGTGTACTCCTCCTACTTTTTCTCAATCACCAACTCTCCCTTCGTTCGTCGGTCACCATCCAAGTTTCAATTTCACGTGCGTGAAGTGCTTTGATACGAAATGACCGAGCGTTAAAGTGAGTTCAAAAAACAAAAGAAGTCTAGAGTATCCCAAGTCGATTTCTTTATTTTCAAAGATGGTGGAGTACCGAAACATCCGGCGTGCAACCCACTGCTGTTGATGATGATAATAGGCAGAGATACGTATGTATGTATACATACATACATACATACATACGTGGTAGTAACGAGAATAACGTCAGTGGACGATAAAAGGCAGTAAAAGTTTAACGCCTCTGCCAATCATCAGCGTGGTCGTTCCGCGAGTCATTAACCTCGAAATATTTGCGGCATGAGTGAGAGGCTTTCTTTATCAAGCCAGCACTCTCCCGTTTGAACAAGTTATTAGTAGTTTCCTATCTCCATTCGTCATCCGGACTGACGCCCGCACCATGATTTTTTTTTTTTTTTTAGTCTTTGTAAAAGTTGGCGAAAGAGAGTCTCTGAACTTGAGCCGGATATTAAATGTGGAAAGCTTAGCTCTGCGCAAAAGTTTGCATCCGAAAATGATAGATCAGTTTTAAGAAGTTGTGTATGGGATAAACTGAACCATTTTCATTTCCACAATTAACTACGAAGAATCTCTGAGCCGGGGCTTTGCACCCATCGTAAACACGTTCAACCAGCCAGTGTGCTACGTCGTATTCCTCTGCTAAGTAGGTCTAAAAAGCCTTAAGCACAAATTCCTGTTTCTTAAGCCTACATGGCTGACCGCAGCGTAATTCCACCAGGCGCAAGAACAACCTAACAAGTATACCTAGAGGTAGCCGAGGTAGTAGGTACATCGACTACACTGTGAGACCCGACCAGGGGAGATCCTGATCCCATGGACTAGCACACCAGATAGGGAACAGGTCTTCGTGAGAGAATTTTTGCGCCTTAGCAAAAGGGGTTGAGTATCTTTCTTACGTACGTAAGGATAGGGAACTCTCTTGGCTACTACCTCCTCTTACATATACCTCTGTACTCTACCTCTCTAGCTTTACCTGCCTTATTGACTCGCCCAGCCAATTTTATTCATTAAGACTAGATTCCTACACGAAGCACGTGGGGAGAGGACCACAGCCTCTTCGAACCGCTCGGGGCTAGATCCTCCGATGGGATAGGCCTGCCTCTTCTCATGCCTGGGCAGTAAACGCTCGTAACGAAGAATCGATATCGTCGGAACTGACTTTCTTGTTAGCTTAAGCCTCTACGGCAAAAAAAATAAAATAAAAAATAAAAAATTTCAAGCCGTCTTACCGTAAATGGTTTCAATTATGTTGCCACTTCCATCACGACGATAAATAATAAGGTTACAGTCAATGGTCATATCTTTTTGAGAGATCATCTCATGTCCAATATTTGAAAAAAAAAAATCATTTCATTAGCTATGTGACTTCAATACTGCAAAACTTTGTGGTTTCCAGAAATTAGCTGATTTTTTTTTACAATTGGAAAATCTACAAGCTACGTAAACGTTTATAATCGATTCTATTCTGGTTTTTGTACAAACGTATTGCTCATTGTCAGTTCCTTTTCCGTTCTCGGTTGACATTTATCGGTTCATTACTAAATTAACCGTGCAAGACGGATATTTGCTTAGCACTTTCACTCGGCTACTATACCTACCATACGACTACGTTTGTGGGTTCTCATGACCACGTTTCAAACTCAACAAACACGCGATATGTCTAGCAGTCGAAACGACTCGAGAAAATCTGATTGCCACTAGCTAATTATCGTGCAATTACTTCTGCATGGTTCCTGGGAAGAACCACGTCTCAAGTACGAGGAGAGACATCGCGATAATCCCGATACCTGTACTCGACCGTACAGCAGGGATGTTCAATCGTTTTTATTTCTCTTTTTTTCCTCTCATCTTTTTATCTTTTTAATGCTTTTTTTCTTGCAGCTTCTTGTCTCTTTTTTATCCTCCCTTTTTTTATCTTATTTCTACGCTTTTTTGCGTCGGCGACCCGCTTCTAGCGCCTCGACCAGATCTTCAGATAGCGCATACCTAGAACTCGGCTTCCAGTTGTTGCACTAGGCAGCAGATATCTGCAAAAAGTTGAAAGTTGGCCAGCAGCAGAACGACGCGAACCTGTTCTAGTCGATGGGCATCCAGCACCCTATGTGCTTCCTTCAAGTGCACCGACTTCGAGAAGGATATTTAATACCAAAGATAATCCCTCCGGGATATATGGCCAGAAAATGTAGAGGTTAAAATTTTCGTAATGAATTGTAAAAGAAAAAAAAAAAAACAGATGATTTATCATCAGATATGGATGTCATGTATATGTATACGATTTTATTTCGAATCAGTGTGCCTGATCGTACTCTTAATTAATTCTTTAAGATCGATTAATCGGTTATAATTATACAAAGAACTGGGAATGATGGTGACTATAGACGCCCATAACGACGCCGACGCTGGCAAAAGCCCTGCTGTAGACAAGATTACCATCCGCGCTATCACCATCGGTGCTGTTAATTGCGTATGATGCATGGAAGAAGATGCTGCGACTTTATAGCAACTAATTGCGAAGAGCTCGGCATACTCCAGGCTTTATATTCCAACGTGTATAATAAGAAAACTTACTGGATTTATACTTTAATGAGGGCTCCGTAGTAAGCAGGCTAGTGGACCAGGTTAATTATAAGAAAATGCGTTCATCGTGATTCTGCACTGGAATATTTAATAGATCGAGTAATCTATAGCTAACTATAATTCCCTATAAGCTATAGGTATAATGTTCAAGTCCATTCGATTAACATGCACATTTGTAATTCTTTAACTCCTGCACTGATTACAGGTAGGTACAACTTTACAACGAATACCCACGGAAACAATTATAAGTAAAAGAAAAAATGGTCACGGTTGTACTAGTTGTCTCAACCTTACGAAATTTAATTAGGAAAATAGCTGAAGCGAAAAAACCTCTAAATCTCTTTTCGATCCGTATCACCGCAATTCCGCAATTAAATCAATAGCGTGTTACGGTGGCTATCATCTGTTGCATGGTATACATTTATCAGAATAGTATTTCTCATCCAAGATCGTACGTAACTCGGCAGAGTTTTCATTGCAAATTATCTCCGCTATCATCCACCATATGCCTTGTTTATGAACGCGAACGAGGATACCGCCGTTCAGCCCTGCAGGTCGGTTGATTAAACCAGCATGAAATAATTATTATTGATTCGATGTCATAATTCATGTCTCGTTAATTGCTGCAACTTTCTGGTTTCGAATAAATGTTGAGCTCGTGAGTGTAGGATAGATTTTCTAAATATTCGATAATCTTGTAAAATGTGATAAAAAATATGATAAGATATAGCGGAAATGCAGCGTTAATGACTTTGGGATAAAATTCTCCATTGGTTTCTAAGGCTATTTGAAATCGGGGCTTGTTGTTCCTGAATAATAAAAGTCTGAAGGAATGTGGCATAGAATTCTTGAAATCCACGCTAACTGCCTACCTACTCCAGGCCCGGTTATGTCATTCTACGCTTCTCTTACAAGTGGGCCACGCTATAGCCTCGAGCGATCTCGAAGCATGCACAGTCATCCTGTTATTAGTTGAACCTTCCGCTAACCAGCTATCGACATTTCGTTCTTTTTTACTCACCCATTATATTTTTCTTTACTATAATGTATACCATTCGGTCTTTCTTTAACACACTGAGCGATTGACTCTAGTTTTTATTATTATTTATTTTTTTTTATTTTGCTTTAAGGAATTGTCGTGTAAGTTCCCATAGACAAATTCATATAGGAGATGTTCCTCGACCGGATCATCCGATACCTTCAACGCGTCTGTCCGCCCCTTTATTTGGTTAACCTCGAAGAGCTGCGAGACTTGTAGGTATCACCGAAGTTAAACACCATCTTTGAATTCATGCTCGCACATAAAACCACCATCACTGATATTATCACCATCGACCACAACCACGATTCAACTCCACCATTCTAGGCTCGAAATAATACGATAGCCATAACCCATGACCCATGAGGAAGTTAACTAGAGATTCACTTCGAGACAAACTGCAGGCGCGGGTGTACCGAGTAATCATGGTGTTGTGTTCTGCAAATTGGATCCGATGATGGGGCATGCTTACCCACGCTTATGCCAACCCTCAGTCTCTTCACCTGACTCTTCACCTACGCTTTACCAACGGCCAAATCATGTTGATTTAAAAGCCTCTCTATTGTGTTGAATTTTTTTAATTCAGGGGTGCAGACATGTCAGTTGAAAATACGTCTGTAATTCTCTCCTGGTATCCTGCGGGAGACTGGATACGTATTTTTCTTTCTATTTATTTATTTTTTTAGATCTTTTTCTCATTCAAAAAATGATGGTGGTTCTTTGACTGCCATTCCGTGGAACGCCAACGGCGGTAACTGCATTGAAACGTATCTGAAGTTAAAGGAGAATTCAGGGTTCGGGTGAAACTTGACACACGGTGGTTCGATGTCTCGGGTGTCATGGCGCGGTCGCAAATATAATCAGGTAACCCGTCGAGCCCAGCACGACCTAGACCCACCTAATTCAAGGTGGAACGTAATTTTCGACGATCGTCTGGTCACGTTTTTACAAAAGCAAAAGGACCGCTCAAATGACACGAGGGGGAAAAAAAAAAACAAATCAGTGTGTTTACGCTCTGTTAATCAATAACCCAATTACCATCCCGCTTCTCCCTAAATGCGAGGCAGTCCAATTCAATCTAAGAAAATGTCTGAAAGAGTCTGGCGAGGAATTAATAGCGTATACTTCTGTATAGAGAGCGCAGAAATAATCAAACTGTTATCCAAACTTCAATCAGCAATGAATAGAGCTACACTATTTGATAAGAATCGACACAGATTGTTTCAAATAAATATTGCAATGTCTCTTCAACAACTTCCTAGTACACGATTCGTTCGTTCGTTCGTTCGTCCGTTCATTCGTTCATTTACACCGAATATCTGTCGGCTATAATCTAGAGCACGTTTGTATACGTTGTTTTTATCAGATTGCTACCTACAATAGACGTATCTACCCTACACATGCATAACTTTGTAGATGCATCTCGATGGTTATCCATATGTATACCTTTTATACCATAGGTTTATAACAAACTATTCGTGCTCTGAACCGTACGTTGGTCAAAGGACAGAGAGAATACTGTGGTAGAGAAAGAGTGAGATAAAATCTCGTTAGACTAGTCTGGCAAGCTTATAGGTCACGTTTGGTGCCACAAAGTCTGGGTCAATGCCTGTTGGTAAGATTGATCATGGGGTTTAGTTTCGATGCTCTTTTAAGAAGCTTATCGTTCGAGAAGGCTTTCTTGGATGTCAACTCAAACGTTCTCCAATTACTACCAAGAAATCGTTTCGCCTTTTACCTTCTACACTACGTCCCATATACGTATTCGGTTTAATTTTAATATCAGACTTGTGACGTTGCCGCGACTCAAGACAGAATAATAAAAAAAAAAAAATATATAATAAAATATGAGAATAAAAAAAGTAACGCCGACTTTGGTCCTTAGATAGAAATCTCACGTCCTGAGATGAATATTCTCACAATCGTTTAGAGGAACAAAATATTAAAAATAAAATTTTTCAAGAGAGTTAAACAGCGTGGTAAGTCGTGTCAATACGATTATAAAAGGACAGTAAATCAGCCATTTAATTATCAAAAATAAGTGGACAAATCTTTTGTATTCTCACATTAACCAATTAGTGGGAAAAAGTTGTCAAAACTGTAAGAGCCGATCGCGATTTTTGTGGTAATTTATCACCTGTTTACTATAAATGCTTATCCAAATATTTTTTTTTATTTCGTCCATTTTTAAAAATCTCATGAAGTTGACCTTCCAGTTGAAATAATGCGTTTATTATTCGTTACGAGTCTCACAATTCTGTCCAACTTGTTAAGCAGATAACAAATGTCGTTAATTATCAAGCCATAAAAAATTGGGATTTATATCTGTCACGGTTAACACATCGTACAAAAACAGAAATGAATTAATGAAAAACACTTTACAATACTTACAATGCAACAAAAATTCACACGGTACTTATCTATAACGTTCATTATAATTTTGTCGAAAAATTCTTGTGCTGCATTGTCAATCAAAAAAGATACCCTGAAAATCTGTGGATAGATCTCGCCGTCTACAAGTCTGGTAATTCTAACGTATCAGATGTCTTGATTAAACTGGATCCTGTGTTTGATTTCATGGGAAAATTGATAAGGGAAGTTATGAGACTGCGTTTCCATTTGCGAGACAACTTGTACCCGTTACCTACAGATGTAGGTATCCTATTAGATTATAAATTATTTTAACAGAAAATTTAAAAAGAAATTTGTCATGTCAAGGCATTGTATCTCTTGACAAGTAAAACTAGGGTCACGTATAACCCACTTTATTCTTTCAATCTTCTTCTTACACTTCATCTTCGGCCCACCTTTAAGCGTGACTAATAAAATAGGTTCCAGGCTGGTTCGAGGCGAGCCGTAGCACGTACATGTCCATGTCAGTTTCTGGGTTACCAGGGCATTGCCTCCACGATCACGCTAAGAAATATCTCCTGAATTCCTCGGCGCCGTTCTTGGAGATGATCGTGGAGATCTTTTTGGTGAAGGACTCTTTCCGTCTTGACATTTTTTTACTCTACCATTATACATATACATGCGTATGCAGATATTGTCAGATGTTAACTGTCTCAATGGATATGAAAACAGACAGCGGAGATCGTTCTTGGTGATTAAATCAAAGATATATTCAGGGGTATATTTATATAATAATGTTTACCAAGAAGTACCACGTGAACTTTTATTTTTTATTTTTTTTTTTACAGACTATTTAATCGTATGCAGCGATGCAGACTGTATTCATTTAGAAAAAAAACTACTGTGTCATTTACGGCTACAGTATATAATTACGGTAAAATTGTTATAATACCTTAGGGCAGAATCACGCAGAAGCATCCACGCCATTTTTAAAATATGTTAAATGGACGTTTTTGAATTCACCGAATATCTCAGGACGGCGTAAATATTGACGGTTCATGTGGGGTGTGCAGAAATTTTTTTTTTTTTTTTTTTCCCCATTGAAGTTCAAGAGCAATTTCGACTGACGATGGAGTGAATAGCTTAAAAATTCACCCAGTCATATAGTCAGTTCAGTATAATATGCAAATATAAAATCGTTCACAACGTAACTGTGACATTCATATGAAATTCGAGCGGAAGTTTGTCTGAATATATAATTTAACGATTTTTTAAAATTCATTTGCCAAAGTTACAATTGCATCATAAAAGATCTTGTAATTCAATTCTCATATCCTATAAGATGATAACCTACAGTTCAAAGCCATATTATAGATCACTTGGAATGGCAACTATTTTTATTTTTTTTTTTTTTTTTTATACTTCTGCATCCGGTGGGATTAATTAACTAGAATAAATGGTTGGCTAAAACCTCGATTAATACGTCAGAATAAATGTCAAACGATCTTTGCGAGCGTGAGAAACTACACTTTACTTTAAGGATATATATCTGAGATATTCAACTAGCAATTAATAATAATTGTACACCTTGCCAAAGCAATAGCTCCAATCAACTTCCTGCGATTTTAGAAGAACCGTGGTAATCCCCTAAGATTTTAAAAATCACGTGAGTCTATATCAGAAGGCCAATCGAATTGGACACATTTTGATTTTTTGCTCGTCTGGTATAATACCGGTCACTATACATATATTAGAGGTTAAACGGACGTCAGATCAGTGTTAAATTTTTTTCTTATTATTTCCCACATCTTCTCTCAAACCAAGATCAATCGAAGTGGCAAGTTCCAAGGTGATTAAAAAGTGTTAAAAAAATCTAATCTAAAAAATCATAAAGATCATTATACTGTCAAGAATTCTAGTTTGAAATCTCCATGCTGTTCTTTATTATAACCATCTCTCTTTTTTAAAAATTCCCCAAAAAATCTGTACCACTCCCATATCTGAACACGTCACTCAATTATAATTCCATTCGTTTAAACGTCTTTCCATAATGTAAGAAAATCAAAATGAAAAGAAAATGAATCAAATATCTACATGTATATAATTATACGTATAGTTTCCGAATAGGTATGTATAGTGTCTAAATGTTCCGAGGTCACTTCGGAGCTTATGTTTTAATTTATAAATTCGCATCCAACTCGCGTAGAAATTGTTCAGCATATATATGTGTGCTTACTTCTATCTTACGCAGACTACTCGCATACCTAAGCAAACCAAAAGACACGCGTACCTATAGGTATGTTACGCGGTTTGTGTTTCGAATTATTATTTATCGCACCTTAGGTTTAGACGTGAATCTAAGGTGTATTCTACGGTGTCTATACTTATCCGTAGAATATATATATAAAATATACTATATGTATACAGATGTATGTACATACATACCTACTACTTGATTATATACTTTAATACTCACTATCCTTGCTAATATCTGTAATTTTATACTGACAACAAAGTGTCGAGTGAACGAACGTCGCGGTTTTATCCTACACGCTTTGATCCATCCTCCCGCATCTCTGATTTATTTACCCGACAATTTTTACAAAGATAATCAGTGTCTCTCGGATCTTGGGTGGAGAATAAGGCAGAGATTCCTTCAGTGCGCGGAAGAACATAATCAAGCGGTAAAATCAAAGAAAAAAAAAAATTTAGATCACGTTGGGGTAAGAGAAGAGATTTTGCGGTTTTGATGCCGGTTTTATTTTCCTCTTTTTACATTATTTCAGATTTTATATCCCTCCATACTACAGCCATCAAAATATCCAAAGATCAGGTACTGTCTATAGTAATTTTGAGTTATCTGATTTTAGAGCTTTACGTCAACTTTTTGTCCTCCCAGCTTACAGTGTGCGTCGTCTGATTTTGATATTTTCTTGCGTAATGGATTTGGGCCCTGGTTAATCTCACGGTTCTAGGGCAAACAAAAAATTTATCGTTTTTTACGATGAGGGTTTTCCAAGGACACAATCTCGGGTATAATGGGATCCCCACAAATGTGTCAATGAAGAAGATAACGGGAAATAATAATAAAACGTAGTCTGCCGTCACGGGTTTTCTTTCAGCTCTTTAATTTTTTCGTTTTATGACAGCGGGAATATAATTTTTTGACAGCATTGAAAATATTCTGAGAATAATAAAAAACGTAAGGTCTGTGCTCCGAGGGTTTTACATTCGTTGAATGGTTCTCCAGCATGGGCACGCGATAATAAACACTACGTTTCAGAACTCAAAGATCCGTGAAGAAGACTATGAAACTTGAAAGGTCGTTGAACCCTGTGCAAAAATACGCCATTTTTACCAAAGTTCGATACAACCGAGTCCGAGCCCGAACGCCCCGAAAGAGCCCAACACCATAATGGAAGTAATGACGGTTATAAAATTACACCTTTCGCGGGGCAACCGGTCATCTTTTATCTTGGTGAACATTGACGAGAGAGAGAGAAAAAAAAGAGCTAAAAAATGAGAATATAAAAAATAACTAAATAAAAATGAAAAGAAAAGAAAAGGCAGGAATTCAACTACAAGAGCCTAACTCCACCCCAGGGCTTCACGAAGATGAAAAATACGCGATAATTTCATGCAGAGGGATGCTCAGATGAATTATGACGTAAAAAAAAAAAAAAGTCTAGAAGTATAACTCGACCCGTTAAATCCCGCTTGAATTATCTTCAATTTTACGTAAACTAGCTGCTGAGGATCGAAAAACTATCAGTCTTCGAACTAGCCTATGAGAAAAGTAAAGTTACATAACCGGTCAGCAAAGGCTTTTTCATAATCATGTGGTTTCCATTTTACCATAAAATTGATTGTATGCATAAGTCAGGAAACTAATGTAGTAAATATATTAGATACTTGCCAATAACTAGCTGGGGATATTCCCTAAATTATATCCTTGACCATGAACACTACATGATCATTGAACATGTATACACCACGGTATATTAGAAATGTGTTGAGATGCGCATAAAGGTCGTAACCGCACATATTATATACCTATGCCCTGAAGGTTTTGCAGTATATATTGCACTCAGCAACGTAACTGTCGTTCGTAAGTAATTCATTCGCCCACCACACAAGCCGTTGTACTAATCGTAAAGCTAAGCCAATGAAGCAGTCAAGTCGTTAAAACGCTCGCTGCATGCTGTTCAATTCAATGAATTTTAATCAGAAACGTCATCTAATATAATGTGTGTTCAGTGAATGATATATTTTTTTCTATCTTAACCAAAAACGAACCTCGATTACCGTTCGCTGTACCTCTGACACTTGCGTGTATACGTATACACTCACATGTCCCATTAAAAATTCGCCAAGTAGATAAATTAATGAAAAAAAAATTAAAAACATAAAAATTGACCACCCTAATTTCTGCCAATTATCGTGCGAACGATCCCTCCCATATGATCGCGTATACCAGCCATTACACGTGGTAATCTCAATTAAATCCCTACTGTAATTATATTTTATTACATCCGCAATCATCCTCGCAAAATTATCACTTCTGCATTAGTTCTGATTTCGATGGTGTGTGCAGTCTTCGTTATATTGTCATTAATCTACCTTGCAGACTCCTACTTCATCATTAGAAAATGTTACCCTGTCATAACGTCAGCGTCTAAGAATAAGGAGGCAAAATAATTTTAGATCTAATCGGCTTGAAATGGAATCGAATAATGCTACCTACTCCTTTTTTTTGGGGGGGGGGGGGGGGGGGGGGGCACTTTGAAAGGACTGTTCCAGCTCGATTTAATTATCCCTGGACGTTGTGACCCGTGAAAGGAATTCAGTTTACTTTTAATGGAGTGCGGTAATGTAGAGGGTCTTTGGAAAGAAAACTGATTACAACAGAAAATTTAACGTTTCATTTTATAGAAATATTATTGTAAAATTTTTCAGGTTGATAGTTTCGAGCGATGACAATAACAGAGTAATTAAAACTGCCAAAAAAGTAGCCCGAGGAATTGCGCGATGCATCTTAAAGGAGAAGTTTGCCGAATTGGGCTTATACGTGAATCATTAGCGATTACATTATGAGTCATAAATAACGTTTTGAGAATCGTAAATTTCGTCTCGTTATATGTGTACTTAGAATGAACTTGGTATCGTTTCCTTGGGAATTCGCGATCGCTACGATCCGTCCAATCAACGTCTCCAAGCTTGTAGCGAAATAACGATCGTCGCATTTCTCGAACAACTTACATTAAGTTTCATTCACACCAAATGATAAAAATAAATAGATAAAAAAAATTGATAATTTCAATTTCGATTAATTGAAATTATTACTTTTATAATTCCTTGTTAAATAATTGTGAAAAATTTATACTTAGTCGTGAGAAATTTGAATTTTTTGTAACTACGATAAATCGAGGTGAGAATATTCTAATTATTTGATAATAGAAAGTGCATAGTTTAGATATCGTTAATTACTTATTACTACTTAGAAACTAAGTTGTAGTGCATAAAGCAAAGCACGCACTCCTGTCGACGTCTCGATAGTCTCGAACGTGTGAGGCGTCGCTTGCACGCACTTCCGCATTTCTAAACGCATGCAAATAATTGTAATTTAAGTTCGTGAGCTGGCAAAGCTTTGTACAGAACCAGTAACTTACTACCTGAGAATATTCGTAAAGATTAATTAATCAACTAACGGTTTCTAATTATTTTTAATAATAATCCGAATAGAAAAAAATTAAATAAAAATATAAAAATTATTCACTGGATGTTGAGTACATTAAATTGTAATAATTGGAATGAATATTGGGTGAGGAGTTTAACTGCATTGGTGCATTAGAAGAATGTTAATATTTATAATTAGCCAATAATGTTTATTACAGAATCTAAAATGCACATCAAATAAAATAGTGCCGCAAATAATATCAGCACCGATAATTATGGTAAAGAATTTTTCTGTCATTTATATAACAATTAACATACCAGCTGTTGGAACAATCGTTGTAATGAATAAGAAAACTAATAGATATATTATATAGCCACCTAGTTTTTCGAGTTATGAAAATTTCGCACTTAAATATACCACGGATATATATCTTGATGTATTCTAAGTAAAAACATAAATAAATAATCGTTTGCCTATATCGCAAGTGCGAATAAAAAAATATCCGATGAGTACGAATATCTGCTACACTATAGTCATAACTGCAATGAGTAATAATTTTCCTTTCTAAGAAGTCAAACTGCTCTGAATTACCTGCGGAATCTATATCTAGACACTTTTTCATGACACTGAAGTAACCTAACTTAATTTTGCAAATGTTATTCGCAGAGTTGTGAAACTAGGCTCTATAATTATCCAAAGGAATAAATATTTTTCATCATCTTAAAGAAACGCAAAAATCATTTATATCCAACCCGTAGGTATAAAGCCGTAGATCTCCGTCTCACAATATTAACATTTAATTATATGGGTTGACGTTCGCACCTCAATACCGCGACCTCTTTATCCATCGTGATGGTAGGTATGTATAAATACCTTGACCACAGATGAATGACCTATGATATATGGTATGGTATATTTTTCTCAATAGTAATGACCTTCTGCGGCACATCTCCTATCATTATCAACGTTAATTAATCGTTGTTTAACATTTTAATTTAACAACCGACAACTTTCTAGTAAATAATAATATACTGGATTGTAATTTATGCACGACTAAGCGTCCCTTACGATGTTATATTACACGAATTATGACAAATAGCTGCAGCTATAATCAACGAATGAAGAAAACAATTCAATCGTCATTTTCCATATAAAGAAATAACGAGAAATATAACTATTACAGAGTATAATATAGACATCGTGTTGGATGAATGAAACTCTATTTGGCAATATTAAATATATACTTTGAATCTCATATATTATACCACTAACAATAACATCATGTGCTTTATGCTTTGTGCTATAATTCATCTTTCCTATTCACAGGTCATACTGACTTGCTTATACTGGTGATAAGCAAATCCTTATACAGGTTAAGAACCGGTTGAGTTAAACTTAATTGAGGTACGAAGAACGAGACATGAAAACAGTATTTTTCACAATAATTTACGTCACATGATAGAAACCCATATGTGATTACTGGAAATACTGTCAAATATGTGAAGAATAACAAGTTGTAAATAAAAATTTTCATTAATCGAATATTTTCCTGGTATATATAAATGATCGATAAAATCAAATGAGACATGGGAATTTTTATTGTGACTATTATTTTGATGTAAAATCTTATAAATTTTTGACGTTTTTTTTTTTTTTTTTTTATCACAAACCATTTATGAGATCATTCGATGAGTTTGTCTGACAAATAGAGATCTGTTTTAAAACCGGTTTTTCGAATAGTATATATATATGGTCACGAGAATGTGAAGATTTGTTGAAATAAGCGAAAGTCATTTTTCAACCGAAATATCAATAGGCATGCTTTATTTATTATCACCAAGAGGTACATCAGAAAAATATATATCGCAAACAGCCCGTGCCAAATAAAGAGCATCGCACCTAGAAATACACTGACATTATTGTAAAGTTAATTTTATACGACGTCTCAGTGACAAAATCAAATGTATTTTACTACCGATTTCATATTGGGGTCACATATCACCGTCGAATATGTGTGGGCTTAGTTAGTAGTGACTCTGCAGTCTGCGGTCTATACAGTTAACAGTTTGTGCTGTACAGTCTCGAGGGAAGTCCACCTCTGAATTTCATTCGACAGACTTTTTCTTATTCTTTTTATTCTTCTTATTCTTATTTCTTATTACAGAAAGAGGTGCGACGCGACTCGACGCGACGCGACGGTCGGCCCGGATGGCCCCAACGCAACGGTCTGAACGGCAGCTCAGTAAAGTGACGCCTTAACGTTCATTTGTGATTCTGGGTTTCTGTTACAACTTGTGGCTTTAAATAACACTCAAATTCCGCATAAGAATTCGACTCGGAATACCGTTGCAATTATTTTAGCATAAAAATTCCTTCTGGTTAACCCGATGCTGCCTGATTCGTGTTTACGATTAGGTATGTATTTCGATGCAATATAATATATACTGTTCACCAAAAGAAGGCCAACCACGTACGGGTTTAATTTTAGCCAAACATATCCCATTCGTTTTAAATAAAGAATTGATTTTCTTTTTGATTAACCAATAAAGTCTTGCAGTTTAGCTTTACACCTATACTATATCTACCTCGTTTATTCCTTACTTGACAAAACGTATTCTGTAATAATTACAGTGCGCAACAATTGTCGGAGCAATCACGCATAAATTATACTCTATTTGTGACGATGAGTTTCCTGTGGTAACACTTTTCATCCTCCAACACAACGCAATGCAATCCAACGCAATACGGTCCTACTTATTATTGCATCATTATATATTTATAAAGCAGAGTTATTGCAGACTGAATAGCAAACTCACACGTTTCAATTCCTCTTGGATATGATCACGGTGAGTTGGTGTTTATCCTGAAAATTATATGTCTAGGTGTAGTTATATGGAAGGTTTGATCAAGTGACAGCCTGTAGTGTGAGGAAGCAAAAGAACCAAGTAATATAACGCGTCGAGACGTGGTGCAAATTTACGTTACAACACCGATTACAATATGTCAATCGCAAACTGAACACTGCAATGTCAATAAGAGTAGGTATGGATTTAGGTATACCGATTTTATACGATGCCATTACACACAGTTCTACATATGGGTTTGCATTCGAACAATCATTGTTCTCAAACGATTATATTAGTTAAGTATATGGCAAAAATAGTATCGCAGTATAAATGTAATGCGCAATAACCTGTACATGGCCCCCCCTCATGATCATTGAAAACGTGACAAACGTTTGCAAATAATAATATCGATTTGAAAGACAAATCGAGACTCTTGCGAATACATTTTTCATACAATATTTTGTTTTTTGATGGAAAAAATGCTGGAATAAGATTGAATCAAGAAAATATAATCAATCGTTGTGCGATGTGTGTTGAATATCAAGGCAACAGTCGGTCAATGACGCAGAAATATATCTTTAATAGGTTTTATATGATCGGATACAACCGAACTATGATCATATCTTTTCTTGATTCCCAAAATACGCCTCAAGGAATAAAAACGAAAACACGTATCGTTTGCCTTTAGGGTCGCATTAGGTTTTTCACTACAAATGTCCACCACCCACTTGTCTAATAATATCGTTAGATAAATTGTGTCATTCGTTGCGATAAAAGACGATGAAATATTGTAATTTATTCAAAAGTTTAATAGACATCGAATTGCGGAGAAATCAGCAGCTTTTATCTACATAAATACGTAAATATGAAGAGATGATAATTGATCTATGTGAATAAAAATGATGGAAGTATGTTAAAACCGTATCCAGGTATGATGGGACACTGACCTGTATCATCATGATGCGGAGCGATCGTCAGTAGAACCGGAAGGTCACTGGGAATTGGTGTGGTCACATCGTCGGCGTAAACAAGTAGAGATGTCACGGACAAGAGAAGTAATCGAAATACCAACATCTTGATGGTATATGAACAGATTAACACTCACGTAACTTTATTCATTTTAAAATTCCACGTCTCCCATAGATTACATTCTCGTAAACTGCGGTTTGATATTTTTTTTTTTTTTTTTTTCGTATTTTTCGTATTTTTATTATTTTTTTATATTAAAAATCAAACGCAGTATATATCTAATGTGTAGATAATAAATTCTTTAATAGATTCACCAGATTGAAATAGGCTTTGAATTTATAATGAATGTTTTGATGTCCGCGGTTTATTTCTTGTTGTATTTTTTTAGTTTCTACTTCTTCTTAAATAATACTCAATCCGCGTGAAAACATTTGCGAGCAAATTAGCTATATACTAAATAAAATTAGCATGCAATGTTTTAGCGAATATGTATATTAATTTTTGAAAAAATGTTCTTTCAACACTTTTACAATAATTTAAATGCCCGATGTGAATTTAATCACTTGCAAAGTTCTTACTACATTTAATCAACCAAATTACTATGATTATTGGAAACGTGTACTATATAGGGGTCTTTGGGTAAATGGATAATAACAGAGCTACTCCGCACAGTAATTATTGAATTTGAATTTTCAGTTTGATTATTTCCACTCAAAAACGACTTTTATATTTATTTATATTCTCAGTCCCAATAACTATGGTGTTCACTTTCAACTCTAGACACGGAAAGAACCTTGTGTTATTTGAATAAAAAAATACGTCGTAGGTATATCAGGTCACTGTCACGTTTAAAATATTTTCAAGTGTTGTTCGAACGTTCATTAATCCAAGTTTCATACTATTCGATAAATTGAAATAAAAAGTTTATTTTTTGATTTTTCATTTTTTAAATAATATTCACCATCCCGTGTATGGTATATTATTGTCAAAAACCTAGTGTAGTATAAAAGAAGTGTCTAGCGCACAAGTCCATGCGGCACTGGACGGATCAGGTGTTTCAACAAGCCGCCATGAGACCGACACCTGGCGGTTAATTCTCAAACTTAAACGGAAAGCACCTTTCCCGCGCGTACAAGAGAAGCTTGCGTGCAGAAACTGATGGTAGGGATTTCATTCATGGACCACCCTATTCCACGTGTACGCATTCCTCACGTGTAGATTCGGTGTAAAGACAAATTCAAAAATTGAGATAAACAAGCGCGCATAGGTACTACATGTATCAGAGATTTTTGAAAATTTTGTATTATAGAGATGGACTACACTCACGGTATACTTCAGCGTGCTAATAATGACTGATATTAATGCCACCAGAAAGATTTTCGACTATCAAAAATTCTCTAATGTTTTATTGCTTATAACAAGGCTGAAAGATACACTGTTCTTCTTTTTAGGGGTATTTCTTGTAAGATTATGAAATGTGATAATGCAGTTAAAATTGTTCCAAGATCGGTAGTCTTTAATCGCGTTATAACGTCATGAGTCAGATACTACAAAATCCGGTTTTGATGTACGATTTCAGGAGAATGAATAAAGATTTCAATAATCACTAGAGATGTTTGTGCTCCCGAGTCCTTTCTGTATGTATTGAACCCTGAAACTTCAACATCGCAAGGAAATTCATGAAATTATATCGTCTAGACAATATAGAAACTAAAAAATTTCAGTTATTTGTTGTTATAAAAATATAAGTCCGAAATTTTGATCGATTCGTTTTCAAGTATAATTAATACGCTATGCTATTTTTTTTAACTCAATTGATATTTCGAGCTGATATCTTCGACAGTTTTTCAGATATCGTGGCAAAACCATGCCAGAAAATGTTATAGTTTCGAAAAAAAATCACGAATAAATCGTTTCGGTACAGTATTTTTGTCAGAACAGTCAAAAATTATCTCAAAAATATTATCAGAGATTCATCTTGTTGGTAATTTGTAAAAGAATTAACTGATAATCAATTTATATCAAATTTCAAACTATTCTAGACTCCCTAAAGTACGAAAAAGAACTGGAATACTGAATTAAAAGTTTGAAGAAAAGCCCCAAGTTCAATGTTGAATTGATCAAGATGGTAGTAAAGTTCTTCGAAATGTGTCTAATGTAACATTTGAATTATATTTTAAGCGCGTTAGTTCGGTTAGATTTTAAATTTGTAAGATCGGAAAGAGAACGCTTCGTACTGTATAACAGTTCGTAAACATTTGTTTACTTTTCACCCCAGGCATAGTATCGAGATTAGAATATCGATGTATCATATACATCCAAAGTATAGAAAGTTAGTTTTGGTGAACGGCAAAGCCGTTATAAGACCGTTAAAATAACTTAGTAGTAAAATATCAAGTCAGGTTACCCCCGAATAATAAATTATTGGTGTAATTACAACTTGCGAAACATCTAGATGATAAAAATTTCTAAAATGGATCCTATATCTGTAAATTAAATTAAATTTACTTACCGACCTGGATATGCAAGACTTTTTATAAGTCTAGTTCAGTTTTTTAACAGCTTGATTCGACCAAGGTATATATGGACGCGATGGTAGGTGACCAGTTGTGCATTCAAATGTCCTTCTTCAAACATTTTTATTTTATCCAACCCAAAGACAACGTGGTCAATTTTGTTTTTATTTACTTAACATTTGGCATAACGGTGCGAGGTAGGTATTCGTGACCTTATAACAGTCTGAAAATAAACCATACTGGTATATGCGATACCTACTTTTCGTTAGAATTGGCAACAAGGAAATTCACTGTCTACAGTAAAATTTGGACGCTAATTAATATTTATTAGACTTTATCACCGACCATAAGAAAAAAATATTTGTCGAACGTTTGACAAATCGAGAAAAAAGTAATAGTGGCTTACCGAATCAACTGGCAGATTAGTTGCTCAATTGGCTCAAATCTTAATGGTCTACGAAAGATCGCGTTACACGTGCAGATGATGTAATTTGAACTGAAATTCGTGCCCTCATCTATCTTTATGTCAGAAATGATCGACTGTAGTCAAATTTTATTTCTTTTTTTCCAAGCACAAATGAAATTTTTGAATAAATTTATTTATATACAAGTACCTACAGCTATATACGTAAGAAATGAAAGAGAAGTCGCATTATTAAGATAATGTATAAAAATATTTCGGTATAATTGTGAAAGATGTATGTATATAATAATTTGAAAAAAAAAAAATTCAAGTAGGTACCTTCTTCAGAGAAACTAACTAGAGCTCTTTGCATGTTTTTTTATATACACAAACGTTATAACGTCTCTTGGCACGTTGGTATTCGCGTGAAATAAAAACTGGTTCCAATGATGCAAAAGTTAGGTTTTAAAATTTATCGCTTGCAAATTACTCAACTTTTGAAAACCGGATATGACCGGTCGTCTACGTAACGTACGGGCCACAGGATTAAGGCAGATATTTCCAAAGAGCGCAAATATTTTTTATATAAATTCTTTATAAAATGATAGATAAGTTTTCTCGTCTACCCAAACTGCACCACCGATGATACATGGCTCCCAGTATTTTGAAGTTGTTTAAAATTCACCGTCAAAAGAATACATATCATTTCAAAAATGAAACACTGCAGCTACTTAGCCCACCCTAAAAGCCAACGTTTAATCATAACTTTCGTTATACCATACGCTTGGAGGTTCTTGAAGCTCGATTTATTCGTTTCTTGATTCGTTTATTTTGTAATTTACTGGCGAAGAGGATACACGGGAGAAAGATGGCCTCGGTAAAACCGTGGGGCCACCACAGTGCATCCACCTTCGCATATATGCCAACGTTCCAACTTACAATTCGAAAAGGAACGCAGTAAGAGTATTTTGCAAGGAGTCGAGGTATCCCCATGGTATTTAATTAAGCCTTGTCTTCAACAAAAAAGCTGGAGGTACAGGAAGCGATGGGTTTCGAGTACGCGAGCAGCGGACCGTGCATCAAGACCCGTTACGCAGAGGCCGCACATACATCGACGCATTGGCGTAGCTTTTGTTGTATTAAATGCATTATATGTTACATCATTGAGTATTTACTCGCTGAATTAACCCAGTCGTTGCATCGGTGAGCCACGCTTTAAAATCGTCTCCATAGTCGAAGGAAGTCATTTCAAATTTTCGTCACACTATTTCCTGCCATTTCACTTGGACTCTGTTTGATCTTTAATCCTCACTTCCTTTTAATTTTCAAAACTTTGGGAAAACTTAAACTTCGGAGGCTGCCCGGAATCCTGAAGTGAATTGATCCGTTAAAAAGATTTTCATCTTCACATTTTACTCCGATTTCTTAACATCTGATACTCCATAAGAACTTACGTATATACGAATTTCGCTTTCTAGAAGAAGCCAAGTCAGGTTTAGTTCTAGGCATTAACTTGCCAAGAGCGAAATGATCTCACGCGAGCCCAAACGGTTCCTTGACACCGGATTCGTACGTGTCACTTTCACAGTACACCATGAATTACGTTGAATTCTAGGGTCTCACAACGACTTCGGGTAATTATTATATCGCCTTCTGAAACCAGCTTGATCTAGCTGACTTTCTTTTCGCTTCATAAATTTGCTGAATAATCCGTAAATTGAATGCTTAACTCGGTGATAAAAAAAAATTCTCATTTGCTATTGGAACGGGCAAGTTTAAACTGCAATTTATAACACCGTAAGAGAACTGGAAATGGATATTTTACACTCGTTTTAATTTCTTGATTTTTATTTCCAAGCAAAAACACGTCTATTCAAACCTACGATTTTCTCTTCCATTATCTTTTTCTTTTACCCAGAAATAAAACAACCTAATATAATCTCAACAGATGCTTATTAGCATTCAATCAATCTTAGTTAGTCTGATCTTACGACTGACTCCTTCCGTATCTGTGTTTATGCTTAGAAAAGGAATGACGCATAAAATTTTAATCTGAATTCGAATGAACGATCGTCCATACTTTGACCATCACGTAATCATGTATTATAATTCCATTTCAATATCTTAATAATATTTTGATGTGTAACCAGAATAACTTGCTGATAGCATTGTCTTGGATTGTTCAAAACGAAAGTTAGTCATATCGATTCTCAGTGGGTGATTTTTTTCCTGTTTAATACAAGGATTTGATTAAATTCTAAGCAAACAGACTAGTTAATTTTTCTGTACAAATACCAGTTCTCTTATTAATTGATTTTAATTGCTAATTATCAACTCCATGACTTTATCACCTGTTACGCTGTTATTTACTTGATTTAAATCGCTAATAATTAATCGGTTGTGGGTGGATGTGAAAAATATTCTTTCTTATTGAATAAAATTTGTATTTCTTCGCATGGACATGAATTGGGCGTTTCAAAGGCTCGGCTGATTTATCTTGTTCCGAAACAGAAATATTATAGGTATATGCAAGAGTGTATTGATTAAAAATTATCCTCTTCAATAGAATAAAACTGAGATCAGAGGTTCGCGTACTGACGCTTTGAGTCAGCATATCGAATACTTTTTTAAAGTTTTACGGAAATATCATTTTCTTTTAAGTTCTCATTGCTCGTTTATTATACTTTCTCTGAAAATTGTGATCACGACTCACGAACAACCAATTATAACCACTCAACTTAATTCCAGCAAACTTTCACAGCAAAATTCGTTCTAATCCTTTAGGATGGACTTTTGATGAACTTAACTAGAAACTGTAGTTCCTACAGTGATTCCAGTTTTCGTGTGTCAGAGTAGAATCATTCTGGATTCCCAGCGGAATACATAATGCGATTCCAACCGGCGTTTGTAATAATTTCTCAACTTTTGGAAGCACAGAATAGCCAGCGAGAATTCTTTGATTAGATATTCCATTAAAATGGGAATAAATCAAATCGTGGTACAGTTTTATGGCGACACGTCCCAAAACGGTTCACATACTTATAATATTAACGAATGTGAATGTAAATATGCTAAAAGTGCAGTAGGAGCTAAACAGGCGGGTGAAATATTTATTACTTTTACTAATATTATGAGGTACGATGTTATGTAGATATACGATGAAAAGTCACGTGTAGATTTTCGATTAAATCAACAATGGAATCTAGCGGTTACCTACCAAGTTTTACCTATCTAAGTTGCTTAACATTTCAAACGATTCCACAAAATTCTCTCAAGTCTCGGTAACTTTTTACTTTGAGATGACGTCGCAGCAATTCTCGTAACGGTAAGGCGTTGCCCAACTCGTCCAAACTTGCCCAACTGGACGAACTGGCCTAACTGGCTCACCGGGACGCAGCGTGGAATCCTGAACCGAAAAATGTTTTTTTTTTTTGTTTTTTTCTCTTTTTAAAAATTATCCGGTTTTTCATCGTGTACGAGGTTAATTTCAACCACGATCCTTATGTCGTTACGTTTGTAATTTTGAGATACGAATCGTTTGATGGTGCATAGAGAAAATTCTTCGACGAGACGTCTGCGGGAGTCTTGAAACACTTCAGAAGATCGCGGAGGAATAACAACTCGTATTTTTGATGAAGGTTCAGTCTCTGTCGGCATTCGAATCGCGGTATAAATTCCGGTGTAAAAGACTTTAAAGAATCGCGACTTTGGAAGCATGAAAAATAAATTAGGACCAATCTTCTCCCACATTTCGCGGTTCGAATGAAACACAGAATGCGAGGACCGTTGTGAGAGGAGAAAAATTAACGGAAAAGATCAACGCCAACGAACCTTGACCATAGGATAATGTTTCTTTAAGAGATCAAGGTAGTACCCACTTACTTGCACAAACAACGACTATTTAAAAATCGATCTAAAAAGATATTTTCTTGATTTATCGATCATCTCAACCGATCGATTCGAAGCGAACCGATCATTCTCACATTATTTTTTTATATTTTATTTCATTACTCATGACAGGAGGTTCTTTTCAACCGTTTAATCATACTGCTTTAATTTCACGATGATTATTATTTTAACGAAATTCGTTACGTACGGTACTGAGTTTAATTCAAATTAACTAAACGTCATATTAATTCGACCAAATTCGAGCTACCCTCGAGTGCCATTTAAACTATGAAAAAACGCGTCGTGGTATGGAATTTTTTTAATTTTTTTTTTCTTTTTTTCTGAAGTATATAAATTAGGCAACATTAGGACGCTACGAATTACCAGAGGGGGGAGCAACGTTGTCGGTCGAGGAGATTTATCGCTTTAAATTGGCCAGAAAATACGCCGTAACTCTTCCAAAATTTATGGACTGCATCTTTACGCGTTGACGTTAGGCATGCATCTTGCATCTGTGCGAATTCTCACTACTCTAATCAGATACATATACACATATTGTATCCATACGTATTCACACACGTAAGAAGGCCACGCTTCTGGCGTATCTAAATATTCATATGCCATACATCATCTTTTTAATTTATCATATGATGAGGGTGCGTTACTCAAACGATTAGACAGCCAGTTAATACGTAGGAAATTAACAACTTAAATCACCAATTTGTTTTGTAAATAAATTCCATTTTCGAAATGAAGTAATAAATCCAATTATTTAGCTAATCAATTTTCTGGACGATTGATTTCTGAGTAATAATTTAGTTATCATCTGTAAAAATTAGAACTTCAAGCTCCGTTTCGTTCTATTCCTTTGGATTTTTTAACCAGATAAAAACTTCAAAGATTGTAGAAGTCGCAAGATTTACCGATATCTCTCAAGCAGCGTGATTCTAGATTCTCCGGAGTTCTCGTATCACACGCGGACGATCTGGTGCACATTGTTCGAGACCTAGAATAAAGTCTGAGCTACAAGCACACCGCATTGTTCGGGAATTCTTAGCTGGAAGCTAAAATAGTCGGGATAGCTACCTCATAGATAGTTTGACAACTTTTCACCCCTCATTCATAATAGTTCGACCACTGGGCTTCTGGATCGTACACAATGCTACTTCGGAGGCGAGATACCGTAGGATGAATTATGCATGACTCAGTTTCTCAACAATATTCAATATTTGCTGGTGTCTAGGTATTTAGATCTTCCGTGAGAAAGTAAACAAAAAATAAAAAATAAAATAAAAATTTCTTCCATCAAAATTAGATACTTATAACTGGTGATTACTCCAGCAACCACTTTATAATTTATTCACCAACTAACCATCCTTAATTGGTAGGATGAAACGATTTCTCACGAACTTGTTGTTCGTGTGGAGTTAATTGTTTTTGCAAACCTCAAAAGTAGCCATCTTGATTATCCCTAGTACGTATAGTAATTGCGAGAAACACAGTCTTAACAATTATTATACGATAAAGGAAAAGAATTTCTACGATTAAGCAATTTGTCAATGAAAATTTCAATTTCCTTTGCAATGACCGAATGTCTATACTTAACACTTACACTCGACTGTTACTACGGTGAATTTTCACCAAACTTTCAAATCCCGTATGTCTATATATTTGTTATTCCTAAATTAAACGTATATAGGTAGGTAGGTATATAGTTTCACTTATCGATGCTGGTAATTCGCAACTGACGTTCTAACAATAAGATAATGTCAGGTTAAAATACACGGGGAAAGGATGTCACCGGATGTGGGCTGGAATGACAACCTGAGAAGGATACAGTATGTCGTCAAAAGTGATGGTGTACCTACCTCAGCGATTAAGTGAGTATAGAATTTTCTATCATTACCGTTTCGTTACTTTTGAGATTTATTATAAGCGCTATTATTACGCGGACGATGGCTTCACGCAATTAGTAATCACGCATAGACTTGCACGCGTGATGGCCGCAAGTAACATTATAACAATACCAAGTCCATAAAAAAAAAACAAAAAAAAAAAAAGAACTGCTGTTCTCTTGTCTGCGATAAAATAAGCAGCAAGTAAAGAGAAGAGTGAGTAGATTTTCCCGTTTTTTTCATATGGAAAGTAAATTGAGTAGTAACGTCGTTGCGTTTAAGGTCAGATATCATACGTAAGACATCGATCTTTCAAAGAATATTTTTTCCAACTTTTTGAAAGTTGAAAGAGTATTTTCAAGTTCACTTAAATAAATTACTATACTCGATTTTCTAAGTGATCAATCTTTTCGATCATTACCAAGTGATAAAATATAACTTGTTTATGAAAAGTCGCGCGGAGGATTTGCTGCACGCTATGATCATTAACTAATCAGATGCAGGTGTCTGCCAGCTCGTGTAAATTTTATCGATAAGTTGTTACAGAATTTTTCTACACGTATTATCAGACTAGAATTTATTTATTTAAAATATATAAACACAGAAATTTATGAATCGCAATTTATCTGTCGAATTCTTTTTGCCTTTCACACGACATCGTTAAATATATCATATTAAACACGTACCTCTTCCGACTAAGTAGATAGCTAAAGATATTAAGCAACGTCCTGAATTCATTGTTAAATTGTATTATCGATGTATAGCGTAAATGTGGAGGTTCATTGAGAAACAATTTACTTGAATAATAATATCATTGAAAATAATTGTTTTAGTCACGAAGAAGTCGTTTGCTGTACCCATCGATGAGCCAACTTCAATTAATTCATAGGTCGATAAGAGGTTAGTACTGCAGGATTAATTATTGGTAAAATTTGAATTATTGATGACAACGATACTCTGAGGGATAATCATTGCAGATAATCGTGAGACTATCGATCGGTAGCGATTGAGTAAGATGAAAAATAAGAAAATAAAAAATTTAAATAAAATAGGAATATTATCATCTCTCGCAAGCGTTAAACTCAACTTGATATCTCAGACTGAGATGAAAAAGCGGCCAGTAAAAGGATCCCGTTTTTACTTCTCCGGATGGTAACGATCATCGAGCAAAAACGCGTAACCACGCTTAAATCGTTACCAAGTTCTTTAGATTTGTAAGACGTAATGCAGAGTCGAGATTATATGGTCTCTGCAGTACCTGGACTAGGCACACTGAAGAATATACTTTTTTTAATCATCAGACAAGGCGCGAAAGTCTTGCACCGAGACTAATCCCAGTATTAAACTTAACTATAAATCAACCACGAATTGGATGGAATTTGATTGATCAAGTCCGGATTATCACAAGTGAAGTAGGTAATTAGCGCAGGGTTCAAAATTTCCATAAACTATTTGAGATACGTTTTTCCGCATTTTTTATTATTTTTTTAATTTTATTCTTATCTGACATTAAAGTTTCTTAAGATGCTCATCACATTCTAGAGTGGAGTTTTTTTTTTTTTTTTTTGTTTGATTCGCTTACACTTTGTAAAGGATATTGTAAGTTGTTGAGATTGTAACTGAATGCGGCCAACCAACGTCACGTAACAAATGGAAAACCAGTAATTTTGACGCTGGTAGGTACCTACAACACAAATGCGCATACGTGACTATTCCCATCCAGTTATACTACACGCATTCGCGAGGTCCTTTCCTCCCATGATCTGAAACGGTGAATAAATCAGGTACAGGACTAGCGTAATGGAGGTAGCGGATTATCCTGGTTCTCTCATCCTTCTTCCACTCAAACGTCTCAAAGCATTGTTTCCTATCGCAATAAACCACTCTGGTGATTCGTGATCAAGGAAAGGAAACGCTTCGATCGGTTTCTAGCTTTTTAAACTGTCATTGCAAGCTATGTCAGACGAGCCCAGAATGTTCCTGGTTGATACTGATTGAATCGTGAGTTGAGAAGGGTTTACGACACAAGTGAACAACGATCCTATGTTATAGCTATACTCTTTGTAAAATTCACAATCTCCATGAAATTCCATTCCTGGAAATAACCGATGACTTTTCGTATCAGTACTGAATGCTGATTGGAAATAATTGGAAGCTTGAAGCTTCGCGCATAACGAAATTTTATTTGATTCTTTCTAATACGTTTATCTAAAATTAACGAAAAAGAGAAAGAAATGAGAAAAAAAAAACTTTTCTACTATTGAACTAAGTTACAATATTCCTTCGCGATTTTACTTCAACATTTTTGAAAATTTAAGAGGCTACTGATTACATGTAATACTATTCCATTTTTTAGGAATCCTAATTATCGTTGTTGAAGTATGAGAAGCTTTTCATTGAAACCTGCACTAAGTACGTTTTCCCAGTGCATTTCTTCAGCAGGAAACTTTTTACCTAATATATCGGCATTCTGAGCTGGTGTGATACTCTCCTTCTTGTTACCATAACTAGACGAGTCATCGACGTAGCCGATTATCTCTAGAGCAGTGGGACGATAGTTTTGGATATAGGAATCTGTCTTTAGCATCTTGTGATAGTTAAACAATCAGTGAACTACTTGATTGTGAATTGATACATTTTGACTAACCGAAATTACGTTTGCAAATTATGGAGTTACGATACTGTACGAAGATAATAAACCGATTTTCGATTTTGTTATTCCGTTGGCGTTAATCGTCGTATATTAATTAAAATCAAATTTCCAATAAATAATATAAAACTATCTCATAAATCATGCCATTCTGTATAAATCGATTAATTCAAAAGTAAAAATCGATGTAGAAACTTCGTTTGCAAATCATCAAGAAAACTGTAATGTCAGTTGTGACCGACAATTCGGACTCCATCGGTGACTATTTTTCGACAATATTTTCAGTATGTCTGTAATAAAAAAGTAACAGTTCATTATTCAATGTAGTACCTAAATCAATGGTACTTTTTCATTTTGGGCTTCATTTTTGGGAATAAAAAAATATAATCTGCTGCCTTATGGGGTATGTAGTTGAATAAATCGTTACGAAAATTATTATAAAGCTCCTATAATATGATTAGAAAACACTTATAACTATCTGATTAAATTATTATATTTATTACATATTATTCAAAATTTATTGGTACTTGCCATTTGCAGAAATTATTATACAATAAGATATATTCATATTACATGATGATTTAAAATTATACCACTCACATTGGTACAGAGCAAACTTGAAAAATAAAAAGTCTCAATTATCCAGTAACCGACAAGAAAGACTAACGAAGTGTGGTGGAGTGTTTGGTTGCTACTAGTTAGTGGATCAGGAATTGCACCATATTGCCAGTCCCTACTCTTCCATCACTAAATGAAAGATGGTTAACTAATTTCACGGAAATTTATTTATCTTTGTCTCATCTGTCCGACTTTAATTTATTGTTTCGAAATCATGCAGTAGATTACATTGCTTAATAAACAAATCAGGTAGATACGATAATCTTGGACTATGAAGATTAGGCCGATGTCAGTACATCTCAATCATTCGAGCAGCAAAACGGAAACAACAAATAAATCATAAGATTGCTTATCGCTTCAAGTTGAATAAAAATGCGATATCCCAAAGGCTAAGCTAATGCAACAATAACATGAATCTTATAATCCTAAAAATGTAAGATCAGAGACGTGAATTATAGAAAATTACTTAGGATATAAAATCATTGGACACATGAGCCACCGAATATTTTATACAATTCGAAATAAATTTGTATTATTACGTAAAGAGTTATCGTTCAATTCAGTGATCCTATAAAATAATTAGTTAATAAGAGTGTTCGATATCCTAAAAGGATACTTGGACATATCAAGCTTGGGACAAACTGTTCAACGTTCGAGCATCCACAGCAAAATTGATAAAAGAATACATATAGATATGATAGAAGCAGTTAAAAATGATCGACAATCTCGACGTTTCTGGAGTTATCGTTAAATCAGTGATTATATAAAATGATTAGTTAATTGGGGTGTTTTATATCTAAAAAGTATACTTCATGTCAAGCTGGGGATACTATTTAACGGTCAAGTAGTCTCACAGCCAGATTGATAGAAAAATATAGATATGATATAAGCTTTTGAAAATGATTAACGATCTCAATCTTTATTCCACGTGCAATTTGTGTTTTTCATGACAGCCTGGTACTTGGCAATAAATTTTTTACACCTTGAACTCACCCCTCCATCTCAGATCATTTGATGCTGCGTTGATATCGGCGAAAAATATTAGCTCATATGTTTTATTATTTAAGGAATGCTGAAATACGTGAAAATAGACAAAATCGTGATAGGTTGTCCTATTTTCGATGGCTGTACGAATCAGTTCTTGATTCAACAAATATTGTAACTCCATTAAACATTTTACAATCTTGCAACGGATTGTGTATATTTCTATGGGAAATCATTCGATTTAATAATTTAGAATAGGAAATGCAGATTATGGAAACACTTTCAACGATATCGAGCATGTAGCAAGAGCATGTAGGTACTTCAAATGACTGAAAAAAACGGCGTTTGTTTTAGCCAAAATGATTGACAAATTATTGATAAAGATCCCTACTCAATTATTAGCAAGATAGAGTTCTGGCAATTTCTAGATATACGATCGTTTTTTGAGAGTACTTATTGATAGTTGCAAAGATCTTTCGCGGAAAATCTGGAATACGTGGCGGATTATTTTCTCATCAATCTTTACTAACAATCAGGCAGTAGATATTTTTTTTTTTTGATTTAAGTCTGCGATGAGTATGATAGATTTTTTTTCTGTCAATTATTTGTCTTAATTGTAATAACGCAAAATAAATTTCCCTGTATAATAATTACTGGAATTGAACAATTTGTTATAACCTTAGGATGCTTTTACTATTTAAAAAAAACCATAGAAGATTCGATAACTATTCAGCGAAATTAATATTCAAATATATCTACCAGATCCTTTTTAATATGTATCTACACAGAGAGAAAGAATTTGTTGAAACACAAATCCAATTGTTCGATATGCTGAAATGAGTAGTTACTTACCTTAGTGAATTTACACGATCTCAGAACTTCAAATTACTTAGAAATCTGGAAGAGAGCCGACGATGAGATTGCAAATGTTGCCCTTCGTTATCTACATTTTGTAGTACATGATATTGTCACATGATGAATTGTAATCATGATTCTACCAGTCATTCGGAACTCTCAGAAGACATTATTCCAATAATCGACCGGAAATTGGGGAGATTATATTTAATTAAAATTATCGTAATATTGACCTTTAAAATGATAAATCTTGATTCGATATGATACAAACTAATAGCATCCAAGAAGTATATATAAGGTGAAAAAATCAAGTGAGCAGCATCAATCAACATGTTTCGATTCACGGTACTGTTACTAGCATTCGCAGCTGTCGCCTACGGCGGTAAGTACCTTCTCAAAAATTATATTACAGTTCTTTCTGTTCCGATCAATTTCAAACACCTCATTCCCACAATTTATAATTACTCAGAGTTTCAACTCGTGCTCACGATTATTAAAATCTGAAATTGTAACCATTCACGATTCTCGATCTCTATGTGCCTAATTATGTATACGCAAAATAGAAGCACACTTACCTAATGCATATTATATGTAATAAACTCTAGTCGATATATACTCATTTTGAAATCTACATTCAGAAGAGCTAGCCGAACTCGAGGGAGCTGATCGTATCGTTGGTGGTACAAACGCCAACATCAATGATGTCCCATACCAGCTGAGTCTCCGTTGGAACGGTGATCACTTCTGTGGTGCTACCCTCATCTCTGCATCCTGGGCTGTCAGTGCGGCTCATTGCACCATTGGTAAAGCCGCAGGACCTATGACTGTTTATGCTGGATCAGCGAACCGCGTTTCTGGAGGACAAGTCCGTGGTGTTGCACAGATAATCAACCACCCTAATTACGACTATAGAACCATCGACAACGACATCAGTCTTATCAGAGTCTGGAGTGGTTTCCAACTCAGCAACAGCATTCGGGCAGCTAGTTTACCAGCCCAAGGAGCAGGCGTTACCGCCGGTACTTATGGTTTGGTTTCTGGATGGGGAGTTCTTACGGAAGGAAGTAACAGCGCACCTACCACTCTGCAACAGGTATGGTTACCAGTTGTAGCTCAGGCTGACTGCAATGCCGCCTACTGGGGTAGCATCACTAACAACATGCTGTGCGCCGGTTACTGGAACGGAGGTCGCGATGCTTGCCAGAAAGATTCTGGAGGTCCCTTCGTCGTCAATGGTCAGCTTATCGGTGTTGTATCCTGGGGACAGGGTTGTGCCCGTGCCAACTATCCTGGAGTCTATGCTCGCGTTGCCGTATACCGCAACTGGATCGCATCGAACACCGGTGTTTAATTTCAATATTGAAAAAGCCACGATGACATTCTTTGGTTCTCTTATGTGATTCTTGGTGTCGGTCTTAATAAATATATGTATGTGGCAACTGAAACCCTTTTTCATTCATTCTTATTCACGTAGTTTGCATTCGCAATGGTTATGCAGTATATATAGCAAGTAGACAACATGTTAGTTTTACAGTTAGTCGACGCTCGTTAAACCCATTGAAAATCTACCGCAATCCACTAATCATTGCAGCTATTAGGCAAATGCTGTGTATATTTTTACCGGTCATTGCAGTCTTAGTTGTTATAAAAGTTAGTTTATTAATAGACAAATGTCACATGCCAGTCTAACAATCCCAACAATTTTTTAATGCTTTTAAAAACGTCTTAGCCAAATCATCGATCCAAGCTTGTTAAGTTAGATAGTTGATCCGCTTATAGACTTGTCTAGACTTATTTATCATGCTCTGATACTACATCAAAACCCATTGAACATTTCAATCAGTCGAAATTGAACTTAATTCTATTTTTATGACTTCATCAGAACATAAGATAGCAATAGTAGAGTTAATATTGTGTCTGAGAACTACAAACAACAATATCCATAGACTGAAATGTCTGCGATTGCAACTAAATTGTCAATCCCGTACAAAGCTCATAAAAGTGCATTGAATAATATTTCACCATGTGAGTATTGTAATATCGTGAAAAACCTGATAATATCAACAATGATTGTCAGAAATAAATTGGATCTTGCTCAATTTGCTTATGAAGATCGAAAATTTGAATACCATAGTCTTCACATTACTTTTGTATTCCTGATTCATCGGGGAGAAGTTGAATTGAACAGGTAAGCACGTTACTTCGTGTACCAGTACCGGGCACCAGTGTTCAGGCTGCTAGTCTGCCATCCCAAGGAACAGGCATCGCTACGGCAACCTTTCTGGATGGAGAACCCTTACTAAGGCATCCAACAGTGGACCCACTATAAATTTATCCGAGAGGTCTGGCTACCAATTGTAGCTCAGGCTAGCTGCAACTCCACATACTGGGGTGCGATCACCAACAACGTGTTGCGCACCGGTTACTGGGCTGGAGGCCGCGACGCGTGCCAGGGAGATTCTGGAGGTCCCTTTGTCATCAATGGGGAGCTTATCGGTGTCGTATCTTGGAGACAGGATTCTGCCCGTGCCAACTTCTCCGGAGTCTAAGCCCGTGTCCCCGTATACCGCAACTGGATCAGGACCAACACTGGTGTTTAATATCAATACTTGGAAAAAACACTTAAAGTACACCTCTTGACTAAACTTATTCTGATCATAGATTACGAGATTACTACTATACTAGCGAAAGATACTAAACCGATCTTCATTCCTGCCTTCTGTGAATTATGAAAAATAAGTTAGCGCTATCATCATCCGAAATTTATTAAATTTGGGATTTCAATAAATATCACTATCTTGTGCTATCCTATTTCGTAAAAAATGCTTGAGTGAAAATCGATTTAGTGTCTTTGTTTTCAAATTATTCACGAAACTACAGTATCGGTTACAGATAATTTAGACTTTCTCCGTGACTCTTCCTCCACTGATTTTCGGGTATAACTATGGCGAAAAATTCAGCTTCCAATCATTTCATTCAATAGCTGAATCGATAATTCGTTTTTGTTTAGGGCTACGTACTTAGGGTGAGCAAAATATGAACGGCCAGATAGGATCGCGCAGTCATCGGTATTAGCCTCGCCAAATCAGAGACGGATTAATCAATCTTATCAAACAACTATTTGTGTATTTCTTATCTACCTATCAATTATTTGTTTAAAAAATCTGTAGTAGATTTCAATACGCCAGCCATAACCAAATCAGATGCAGGATATCTAAATCTGGCACTCCGGAGATTATAGGGTTATGTCAGTGAAACCTAATCACTCGGACAATGATAAGAAAATAACAAATTGATTATGAACGATTGCTTATCATTTGACCTCTTCCCTGCCACTGCTGCTCCTGCATATATCTGAAACAATTTAAAAAAGTTCTACCGCATGAAGGAGGTTTTTCGAAGAACTTTTCCAGAAATGATTTTTTTTTTTTCATAGAGCTATACAAAATTTGGCTGGGAAGAGGTTGAACACGAATGAAGATGAGATGCATACTAAATGGCAGACTTAGCACAATAATAATACAAATCTTGTCACCCAGTAAATGTGAGATCGGAGGTAAAATTAAAAAATCACTTACTTTTAATGAAAAAAAAAATGTATCTTTTCAAGTACAGTAGATTTTTTTTATAGAAACACACTAGCCGTCCAATTTAATATAAATCTTTGAATTGTAATCGATTTTAACAAATTTGCTTAAGATTTTAGGAGTTGTTATCTGATCTGATAGATCAGCGATCATATCAAATGGTTAAATATAGCCATAATGTTCTATAGTTAAAAAATCATACGGTAAATGATAAAATTAGAACCCTCTTCAACATTTACATATCTAAAGCTAGATTATATGACCAATACTGAGTTGATAATCAATTCAGATTGTTTTATTTACGTGTTTTTACTACATAACGGAAACATGAATAATACCAATAATCGTAGTGATTTGAAATTTCAATAGCCTATGTACCAGATTAAGATCCGACTATGAAATATCTGGAAATGTGTGTTTTATACTCAATTTTACATGACTAAAAAGCCTTTTCTATCTCAGTCAAGACGTATAATTGTATAACGTATAACGTATAAATGTCAAAAATATTAGTCAAAAATATAAATTGAGTATTTCTCATAGCGTTAATCTAACGATGGAAAAAATGAAAAAAGAAAATTTCGCGGGACTCGTGTAGAGACCTGATTTGTGTAAGGTAAGGTAGAATCAACAGAAAAGTGTGTTGTTCCGCTGATCACCTTCGTCGAACTACTCGAAGAAGATTTTCTAAAAATGGACTGAGAACTGTAAGATGCAAAATCAAATTTGCACACGGCTTTAAAAATATAATTCATTTAGCTGACAAAAATTTATCGCGATGCCGTCCGATTTGATCTTGATTTGATGTATTTAGTCTTGATTTAATATGATTTAGATGTCATCCTCGTTTGATAACAGTACAAACTGATAGCACTCGATAGGTATAAAAGATGGAACAACCGGGCGATCAGTATCAAGCAAGATGTTCCGATTCGCAGTAGTGTTATTCGCAATTGCAGCTCTCGCCTACGGCGGTAAGTACCTTTGCAAAAATTATATTATCGTTTTTTTTTATTTGATCAATGTGAAACATCAAATTACTGCACCTTCTCATTTCTCTAAGTTTTAACTTGAGTCCACGATTATTGAATTCTGAAATTGCATCAGTTCATGATTACATACCGATCTTTCCATGCCTCAACTTTAATTGTGCGTAAACTACGAGCACACCAATCCATTGCAGGAGTGAAAAAAAAACTGTATTCCCTAATAATATCCATCAATTTTTAGATCTGCTCCCGGAAGCGCTAGAAGAACTCGACGGTAGTCGTATCGTTGGTGGTACAAACGCCAACATCAACAATGTCCCGTACCAGCTGAGTCTTCGTCTTAGCAATTCCCACTGGTGTGGTGCTAGTCTCATTTCTGCAACCTGGGCCGTTTCTGCCGCTCACTGCACCATTGGTCGATCCGTATCATCTTTGTCTCTTCTCGCTGGAACAGCCAATCGCCTGTCCGGTGGACAACTCCGTGCCGTCGCCCAAGTGATCAACCACCCTAGTTACAACTCTAGAACTTATGATCACGACATCTGTCTTCTCAGAGTTGCCAGTGCCTTCTCTCTAGGAACGAGCGTCCGAGCAGTCAGTTTGCCAGCTCAAGGAGCAGGCGTTACCACCGGTGCTTACGGCATTGTTTCTGGATGGGGACATCTCTGGGAGGGAGGTAACAATTCACCCGCTGCTCTGCAACAAGTATGGTTACCAGTTGTAGCTCAGGCTAGCTGCAACGCTGCATACTGGGGTGCTATCACCAACAACATGTTGTGCGCCGGATACTTTAGCGGAGGTCGCGACGCGTGCCAGGGAGATTCTGGAGGTCCCTATGTCATCAATGGCCAGCTTGTCGGTGTCGTATCTTGGGGACAGGGTTGTGCCCGTGTCAACTTCCCCGGAGTCTATGCCCGTGTCTCCGTATACCGCAACTGGATCAGGACCAACAGCGGTGTTTAATCTCAATACTTGGGAAAAACACGGTGACCTTATTTCAGACCCTTATACAATCTTTGGTATTGGAAGTAATAAATATATGTGGTGATAGACAAATTTTTTAGTCTTTCCGATCTACCTTGCTTTCCATATATTATCATGCTTACACCACTGAAAGGAATTGCATCCTCGAACGTTTTTAATCATATTACTATATGCATGATTATTTAAGGAGGTATACCCAACTTGAAAATAAGTTTTTTCAAATCACTGCTACGCTCTGAGAAAACATTTTATTGACTCAGCTTTTTTACAGTTCATTATTGTTATTTTGATACATAGTTCAAAATTTTGTGTCCTTCGCTGAATATAAATTTAGCCCATCGAAAAAAAGTGGTTGTCGTAGGATACAAGTTGCTAAGTACGTTGCATAAAATTTCGTCAAATATTCTATATGAATGTAATTCAAGACTAAACCAATAATATTTCATGAATTTAATTTTTAGATATAAAAATTTTTTGGTTTGGCCCTAAATTGCATTCATATAGAATATTCCTTCCGAATTTGAAGAAATTTCATGCAACGTAGGAACCTATACCCTACGACAACAACTTTAGCTTCGATAGACTAAATCCAGATATGTTCAGCGAAGGACACGAACAAACACGAAGGACACATCTTAAAAAATCGTGAACTATGTATCAAAGTAAAACTAATTAACTGTAAAAAAAAACTGAGTCAATAAAATGTTTCCTCGGAGCATAGCAGTGATTTGAAAAAAATCATTTTAAACCGCGTCATGAACGTTTAAATTTTCCCTGAAGCTAGTTGGCTGAGAATTGACCTGAAATATCAGAAAATAAATCATTTCATTTCACGAATAATCACGAAACTGCATGGAGATTTTCGCAATCGGACCACGTGATTAACAAACTCAAAAAGCCCTCACATTTCATAACTTAGATCGAGCCACAGCTTCTATGTTAACGATTATGTTGGCGAAAGAGATTCAAACTTCTGATCAGAGTCGGTAGAGGTTCATATCGCCGTTCAATCTGATGAAGATAAAAAAATACAATCTGATAATCTCGAGTGCATTACAAAGTTTAAAAACGCAGATACTTCTGGACAAGAAACCAATAGCTATACGAACTATGTCAGTCCTTGAATCAATTACGATTACCTCCAGAGTAATAAAAGCGGTTCTTCCCCGGAATATTATCGGAACGAGGATCGATATAGTCCACAAGCTTAAGTCATAGACGAATATCGGATAGCAGATGTCACACACTCGTATATATCGTCTCAAGTGCTCTGTCGAATTTGCGTGTCTTTTGTTTAAAGATGATTCAGAATATCATTGTGATATTCAATGAATTACCATGCGCAGTAAATTACAGTGGCTTATTTTGTATATCAGGGTAGCAGAAGGAAGGATTTGAATCATAAATAGAAAATTTATTTATCGTCTTTTAATATTAATATGTTTTCCCCCGTGTGAAATCCACGATATTTTCGCGAAACTTCCTTTCCAAAAATTTGAAATAATTGTTCGTGTTAATGACGTAGTGCTAATTCCTGATTAGCATGATTTTGGGACTCTATACCTATAATTACTAAAAATTTTCAATCAAATCCTTTGTAAAGTTTACCGAAAACTATCCATAAAGAGAAAGGAGTAAAAAAAAAATTTACACATTTGATGTAATTACAATCAGTTTCCGCGTTTTAAGTCAGTTACGGTCTTTCGCGGGTCTACTATTTTTGATCATTTTGTTCTAAGATTTGATCGGTCTTTAATACTATTTAATACGTTTCAGTTTTTCAAGAATTCTTATCAACGCTAAAGTTTTCGAGATTCTTGATTGGAACCTACACCGCACGCACCTGATGCCCATGTCTGTTAGACTTGAAAGAACCTTTCACTAATACTTACGTGGGATTTTTTCGCTTGTGTGATTTCCCTTCCTTCTTACCGACAAGCGATTTGTCGACATAACCGATTATCGCCAGAGCACTGTTACGGCAGCCCTGGTAGGAACCTGTGTTCAGCTTTTAGTGATAATTAACTAATTGACTGTGAAATGATACAATAGAATGAAACACGTGAAGTATACTTCTTGACTGACCGAAATTATACTGATTATAGATTATAAGGTATTCTTACTGACCGAAGATACTGAACCGATTTTTGATCCGGCTTTCCGTAATTTATAAATAATAAATTGGAAATATCGTCTGCTATTCAATAAAATCGAGATTTCAATGACTACCGTTTAGAATATAAATTATTTAACATGAGAGCGAAAATCGATGGAGTACCTCCGTTTATTAAATTATTCAGAAAACTGCAAAGCTGCAGGTTACCGATACTATTTTTCCGCCATATTTGCGGTATGATTGTAATAAAAAGTGAGTAGTTCATCATTTCATCAAAAAATTCTTGTTACGTTTAAAACTAGTAGCTTTCGGGGAACGTATTCAGATTACACTTTGATAAAAAATTATTCACAATCCCACAGTGTGAGCTGATTACCAGATTTGGGGTATTGCTCGTCTATCTCTATCTCAATACCCATCGCCCATTGAGATACGGACTGATTAATTCTAACAAAAATCAACTGATCTATTTCCTATCTACCATACTTTGATTATATTATTCATAAAATAACCTAATCACCAAATCAAGTAGATATCGCAGTGTCACATTGAAAACGAAAAATCGTTGGTGATTCTCCTGAACAGAATTTCTCCTAAAACGATTACAAAAATCGAAACATTAGCTGGACAGTCATCGCAGGGTTTGCATATTCCCGATTTTAATCGAGTTTATGACATTAAGCACGAAGGCGTATTATTTCACTTACCAGCTATGATATCAAACAGTCAGAAGAAATTTACCGGAGATTAATCAGGAGCGATGAAAAAAAATATATTCATTTTCAGATCTACCGTACGACAAGTTACGATTCACAAGATTATCAATTATACAAATCAATCATGAATAACGATGAATCTTGAATTGATATGATTAGGACTTCGTCGTTATTATTGATAACCATATAAACTGATACCATTCGCTTTTTATATAAGGAGAAACAACCGAAAATCCAGTATCAATCAACATGTTCCGATTCACCCCTACTCAGCGTCGACATGAAAATCTCTGATTCCTGTAGGTCACATACTTATACCAATTTTCAATTTGCCCCCAGACCAGGTAGATGTATTAAACCCCGGTCGAATTGTTGGTGGTACCGTTGCTAACATCAATGAATTTGGATACCAGGCAAGTCTCAATTTGAACAACGTCAACCACTGTGGAGCTACCCTCATCTCTACAAGCTGGTCTGTCTCTGCCGCCCACTGCACTTTTGGTCGAGCCATAGGAAGTTTAAGTCTTATTGCCGGAACGGCCAGCCGTTTCGGAATGCAAGGACAAATTCGCGGTATCAAGGAAGTGATTAACCACCCTAGGTACAACTCTGAAAATGCTGACAACGACATCAGTCTTATCAAAGTCAACAGTCCTTTTGAATTGACCACCATTTTTTGACCGGTCAGTTTGCCATTCCAAGGAGCGGCTGTCGCCACTGGTGACTTCTGAATGGGGAGTTGTTTCGGTAACGTGTGTAAAGTTTTTGTTCATTCTCATCCCCACGTCTTTCCTTCGGCGTTATATTTACACCACCACATACGTGCAGGTAGTCGATACGCAAATATGTTATTAAGTATCTGAGATGCTATTTAACATAACTGGATAAAAATTAGTCAGAATTCTACCCGGACACGTTTGGAAATGTAAGATTAGATCATTGTTGGTATATATACTACACTCAGCAGTCATATGTAATCATCTAGAATTTTCCTATTCGGAGAATAATAGTAAGAGCGAAAAGCTTGTCTAGTTTAAGAGCTGTAAATTTCCGTAACGTAATTTGTTCGTGAACCTACAACCTCACTTTAATGATAATATCCATCTAGAAATATCTCGTCGAGCTTGTTTCAGATATACAAATGTTGGTTATTATCAATGTGTCTTTATTATTTATAGGAACAATTATTAATTACATGGTATCAATTAGGCTAGGTATCCAAAGCTGCCATAGGACCAATGAATGAGTCCCGAATTGCAGTACAAATATTTTTTTTTTTTTTTCATGTTAAATTTATAAAATAAAAAGCATTGCAAAATATATTCACCAGAATTTATTGTCACTTGAGTACCGTAAGGGTAGCTATAAAAGCTAACTTAATAGGAAAATTGTGAGACTATCAAACGTTTAACAGTTAAACCTTTCTGATTTCCTCACGTTAATCTTGTAAGCACGTTTTTGCTGCTTCGTCGACTGTAGCTCGAAGGATTCTATAATTAATCTGGTTTGGATTTATATCAGAATATTGAAATATCGGCATTCTGTCAGTGATAACGTAAAGCAGTCTCTTATCTCGTGCGATCTTGATGTCATTTGGAAATACCAGAGCTTCATGATCCTCTGCGATTAGTCCTGTAAACCAAAAAATCATACAAATAAAAATAGCACACTTGATACTGCACATTCGAATTCAGATGTGGAGGGATCACTCACGGAAATTCGACTGGTCAAGTGATTTTTTTGAGTCCCAACAAGCCACTCCATTCTTATTAACTGCCGCAAAGAAAGCCACACCACTCTCCCAATCCATTACAGCTGCTGTACATTGAGTGAAGTCACCTTTTGAACCAAGTCTTTTAAAGTGGTAATAATTTCCACTGGATGTAGCCAGTGCCTCGTTACGAAGAACACTGGTGGAGACTACAAACTCTGTGGTCGAAGCCAGGGCATGAAAATACAAATTTTTGTAGCCATCACTGTGTTTCGGGCTTAGAGCCATACCAAAAATGCCATCTGTCCACTGGAAGTTGATTCCGCTAACGTTGAAATCACCTGAAGAAATTGCTAAGGTAAAACCACTGCCGATTGGAAGAGAAATTTTTGCGCTAGGGGATGTTTTTCGTAAGATCAATTTTCCTTGAAAACTTTAAAAATACCTTGGAGAGGATCGAAAGCGAAGTAGTTGTGACTGACTCTCCAGGACTTGTTCTCTTCCCAACTGTAAACGATTATTCCATTGGCACCTAAGTCGGACACGTAAGCAAATGCTTGATCGCAGGAATCAGCATCAGCATCAACGACCACATTGGCGAAAAATGATTCAAACTTTTGATCGGAGTCGGTTAGCTGATATCGCCGAATTATCTGATGAGGATAAAAAGTACAATCTGGTAAAGAGTGCATCGCTTATTTAAGAAACAAAAATCAGTAAATTTGAACAGAAAACAGGTGGCTATACAAACTTTGTCAGTCTTTAAATCGATCACGATTATCTGAACTGGGGTAACGAAAGTAGTTTCTCCCAAAATATCATCGGAACCAGAATCTATAGCCCACAATCTATCGCAAGCATCAACTGCAATACGAAAAACGTTGACGATGGGTCCTTTTGCTGTTTGGTGAATATCATTTGTCTCCCAGTCAGGGTACGGAATAAGGGCTGGTGCTTTGTTACCTGAAAAATAAATTTTTGGTACTCTATCAAAATGGGGAGAATGTAATGAAGAAAGTATGAATCAAAGACAATAAATCTCAGATCGAACAATGACCATGAATTGTGAAGTTTTTATTTTTTTTAAATTTTATTCAAGACTTGGAAAATCTTCAACTACTACAATCTCCGCGATGTCACTACAGACGTCCGTTGAAGGAGGAAAAGAACCTTGTCGCAGTTGAGATTTGAATAGAGTTTACCAAAAGATGTACAAAATACTTTAAAATCGAATCCATTTAGGATTTATTAATTCCTGCAGATTTATATCGACAACTTAACTTTGTAACTTTCAGATAGGACTTGAGATATTCTTACCAGTTGTATTTGATAGTGAAATATAATTCAAATTCGAAGGAACCCCTTTCTTCCATCTTGGTACAGTGATAAACAATTTGTCCTGCCAAACTTCTATACCCACAGGTAGATTATTTTTCTGGATGAGATCACCAGAGGCAATAGCCGCCTCACGAGCATTTTCACTGGGAAATTGATAATCAAGCTGTTTCCAAGAGTAGAGTTCTTCGAAAGGTCCAAGAGAGGCAGTTGCCACTCCCAACAACAGCAGCAGATATTGCACAGATTTATACACTGAAATGTAATTAGGGTAAAGTCGTTAGTATCTTGAAATGAGAATTTAAATCACAACTCCAAATACGATAATAAACATAAAAAATATCCTTGAGTCATTCAGTGACAAGCTGAATTTTCTTGTCCTTCGTTTGAAGGTGCTTAAGGATATCGTGATGGTGTGTAAACTAACTCTATCGATTTACATTATAGAAAATTCAGTGATTTTAGTGGCAATTTACGGACCACGAGATTCTGCAAGTCACACAAAGCGTGTCTTTTTTGTCCATAGCCATTTCGAATTAGTATTGTAAGTAAAGTCACGGTTGAGTTAAATGATGGCAAGGTCTAACTAATAAAAAACAATAAACCTGCAGCGTAAATGACAAAATAACCAAATTTGAGCTGCGCATTTCGGTATCGAAAATACTAATTATAATAAATTGAAACAATACGAAAATTACGGGACAAGATTATCAATTTTGGATAAAAAAATAAAAATAAATGACATACATCAGTTGAATTGAAAACGAGAAGTCTGATTGATTATCATAATTTTCACGTTAGTTGAATCTAAAATAATTCGTACAGACAACCTTCGGGTCAGGAAAATCCGAGGGAAAATCCCAGTCACCATGATTCAATTATGTCGGACAAATTTAATGTTAACTCTTTGATTGTATATAAGTATGTGAGCCAACGGTTGTCGCCACTGATGGGATATGGTGATAGAAAAATCCAAATTTTAAATGAATTGAGTAATCTTCCGAGAACTATGACGCTTGTAATTGTCTAATCTGACGATTATGCAGAATCGATATAATTACCATGACCACACAGCACATTATTATACATATAGAGATTTGTTTTTCAGATTCATTACTGCACACAAAGTTCTGTATGTAACTTCGATTCATGTATTCGATGTGATTATCCACGTAATTACAATACATCAGTTATTATTCTCGAAGCAATTGTTGATAATAATAGTTGAACTTCACGACTTGGGAAATCCATTAGATATCTCTGTTCATGATTAATCATGGACCTGATTCTTTGAGAAAAATAATCTTATACTTGCACTTTCTCTTCATCAAACATACACGATTAAATTTGCCCTACTTTGAAGAATTGAAGGAAGTTTTAAAACATAACCAAAGTCAAATCCATTTTTCATATAGTAATGCAAATCAAGTTGTAACTGTTAGTTATAAATCATTATGAAGAATGTATTGTTCTGCCATTCATACAAGTGGAACAATAAAACTCAAGAGAAAAATAATAATTGCATTGCAATACTCATATCGCAATCACCTTCTTGTTAAGACAATAGATAATCAGTGATAAGTTTGCGTCGCACATATTATAATTCCTGCAGTGAAAACCCGTTCGTACACAGTCTACATACACTTTTATCCTACGCTACAGCTGAAAGTCATTAGTGATCACTTTCTGAGAGTGAATAATAAATTCTGTAACCATAACCCGCTATCTACACCATTATGACCATTTACAGCTACAGTTTATCGATTGGACATAAGCTATGGTAACTGACTGGCAGAATTTCGCTACAACAACGTCAACCATGCGGACCCCTGGAGCTATTCTGAATGCTGACATACATACATTATTTCAAGTTTCACCTGCATAGGTTCTTATGATTTGTAAATTGTATATGACCTGAATTAACGTTTATAGGAATATTTGCATATGAACGTATAGATTTCTAAGCTTAAGTTTGAGAGGCATTTAGCATTTAGCATTTACTATTTAGTGGGCCATCTCCGAAGCCAAGCTTGACCGATTTTGTGGTCAATCACATACACCAATACCATAATAGCACACGCAACGCTTGAAGTAGTCTGAGTAAAATATTTTTTACAAAAATTAGATGACGTGATAAAGTTTTTCATATTTCATTACAGCATTCAGAAGGGTCATAAAAAATTGGTCATGAAAAGTTTATGATTCTTTTGATCCATCAAATCTTCCCAATGTATGATTGCTTTAAATATGAACATATCTCAATAGGGCATATAGGTATTACGTTGTATATCTTATTTTCATTATTCTATGGATTGAGGATTAATATTAACAAAAAATTGGCAAACTAATTAGCAGGACTTCCGTGTCTTTCGAACTATGCGTCAGATTATCTAGCTATCGTGATTCGGTGTCTAGATAGAAAAAAACAGTTACTCTATTGGTTTTTTACGTCTTTGGCATTGGATCTCAAATATCTCGAAATACAAGTGGTCATTAAATCAGTATGGGAATCGGGTGTGCTTCAGCTCATAATTATAAAAAGATGCAAGAAAAAGTAATGTGGAATGCAATGATAGAGATCGCAGTGATAAAACTTTTTTGCTTTTGAGTGACCAGTTCATTTATACGACAGGGCTTTTTTTTATTAAATACTAACTAACGTATTTCCACAAAACTTGCTTAACAGTTTCGCGAAATGCACGTAATCGTATAAATTTCATCTATATTATCATACTTATCATCAACGATGAATTTGCAAGTTTGGGAAGGAAAGAGTCCGCACGTCGTACGTCACAGGAATTTTTTTTCTTATTTCTGAACTAACGAAAATATAAAAACTCAAGTCTTTGAATAATCATAAAACAGGTTGAAAGCCGAGCGGGAATTTCACATGAAGAGGTAAGTGTGAAACGGAATTTTTTAAAAAGTACACTTTTTGTCATTAAAAATAGTAATGATTTAAAAACTATGACCATCTAAAAATCTTCAAGTTTTTTAATTCCCACAATTTTTTCACTTACTCTTATTCGTATCTATTAGCCAAAAAAGTTGTTTTTGCACCGATATACTTATACCCGTACGGTTGAATCGTTAAAAGTGAATTAAATATGATACTCACTGGTTGAGCCGATGGAAACAGCTCTCTGGTGAACGGAACGTTGTGAAGTGATTCTACGGTTCGCTAAGCCACTCTTATATCCCGTTGGGTGTAAGGAGACTACTTACACACAATCATAACTACCGTAATAATACACATCAAGTTTTTCGGCATCGATTCAAAGCATGTTACGTGTGTGTACTAACACATTTAACTAACCAAGGTAGGGCGCCAACAAAATCACGATTCGGAGATATATGTCTTGTGGAAACTGGTTCGAATACTAATCATTAGGTGGAATTCATGTTTCCAATACAAAATATTGGAACAAAAAGAATCTTCAATTCAACTTGAACTTATTGATTTACAGGTGAGGTCATGGGCATATGAGAAAATGTTTATTCGTTGTTCTTCGAGAGTATTCTGAACAAAGATGTTGCAAGATGAATAACATGACTATTTTAAGTCAATTGATATACCATTTTCAAAATCAAGAGCCGGGTCTTCTGCGACATCATCATCATGCAGAAGTTTGCGACAGGACATTTCGCCTAAATATCAATCAAGAATACGAGTCCACCAACTTTTGCTCATTTCTGCACATTGCCCGCTTCTTCATATGATAGATCTAGTCAAATTTTGACATTCTCTTATCATGCCCTGGAATTTTTTTTATATCTTATAATATTGGATAAACCTTTGTCAAACGAGACGACTTGTAAGTCAGAGTAATCCGATTTTATAGAAATCTACGTTTTTAATGTCATTCAGATGAAGACACAATATCCAGTATTTTCATACAAAGATGTAAAAGAATTCTATAAAAATCTTGAAACCGAGACTCAAAAATACATAGTTTTTATACGGAACGTCCCATGTGCATATATTTTTTTAATCTTAAGTTGTCCTTGGTGCGAGCATGAACTCGCCAAGACTGGATAGTCTGGTTTAACCCTGTCCCTACCAACGAGACATATTTTTCCTGGCAACTTCAGATAATATTTTAAAACACGGACCCATGGTTTCATTTACTGTGCAAAACTCAGAATTCTTTCTGAACTCTTCTGCGCGTAGTAAACCGCGGACAAAGATCGTTTCGATCACTTATCGAAATGCCAGGACCTGCAGCTGAATGACTATTTGTTAAAAAGGCATTATTCAATGAAAGAAGATTGAATCGTGGTTATCAACACTATTTTCTTCTTGACCTTAAACTCTATAACCTTGTTACAAAAAAAGCAGCCAATTTTCATGAATAACTGGAAGAGTTATTAATTTTCAAATATCTCCAACTTATGCCCTTATTTAACATGAATCGTTAAGGATACTCAAAATTAGTAAAAAAATTTGTTTTTTTTTGTTTGGTATCCGACCTTTTTTTTCATTAGTACATACAAAACTACTTGTATAAAGTCAAGTAAAGCTAAAAAATAAATATTGAAAGTCGCAGCTGCACTTCACGATCCAAAGACCTTGGTCATGCAGTGACCGATGCCATTTGAAGAAGAAGGAAAAAAACCTGGAAACTTTCGTTGCTTGAAATTACCGTAACGAATAATACGACAAATGGTTCTATGGCACGAAACTATGCCCCGTGTTTCATAATAGTGATGGTCTTTTACCATATATATGTATACTTCCGTGCGTACAAGGTAATCTCCGGGAATCATATATCACGTTATTTAACCATGTAGTACGAAAATTCCCACAGTCAGGTAAGTGAGGATATTTCAGTATTTTATTTTTGGTGATCCAAAGAAGATATATGTGCAGACCAAATCTCTATAACACTATCTTACGTAATATCATCGAAATCATTATACATCTAACTATGAGGTACATCTGTTCCGTCAGCAATCTTGGCTATACAGTATATATATATAAGAGGTCATCTTTATGAAGAGTGCACTAAACTATTCGATCGTTATTTTAGGTTTAGCTTCAGCTTTAAATATTGTTGTAATAAAATGATTTAGTTCACCATATCAAAATGATTTTATCTTGCGTTTTCTGCCTACGAAAGATTTTCTTAAGGATAAAATTGGCATCTAGAACAGGCGTAAGTGGTTTAGAATCTTGAGCGAACTCCCTGCAGCACTAACGGGACAAATTTGTCCTCAGGTATCCAAATTTTTGATTTGTGGTTCTTTCTCCTTTCCATTCTACAGAGAAAGTAGAAATGAGGCCGAAACAAGATTTAATATAGAAAAAAGAATTATACTTCGTACGTAACATACATAGAAAAAAGTTTGATATTGATTTGATTTATACCATTCAAAACACGGTTTATTTTAAAACGTTTACTAATTGTCATCTATGACGAAACCGTAACGTTAATCTGCGGATGGGTTTCCGTTGTTCTTGATATAGGAATAATGGAAAATAATAATAATGGTAACGCTGGGGAGTTATGAAACTTCACATTCATCACAGGAAATGCTGTTCTAACAACCTGCTGTACAGATAATCACATTGGTACCAAAACTTTCGATGATTTTTACCTGAATCCAGATAATATATCCATTCGAAAGTCATGTATGTTATAGATATGCTTGGATTTCAAAAAATATTGAAAAGCATCGACTGCTAACTGTTTTATGATGAACTAGGGGTAAAAAAAATGATGTACTGTAAAACAACGTATGTATTTACACAAACATGAACGTTACACGTATATACGTATTAAAATAGTACCTAATTATATGCATCATAGTGACTACGTCCTAATATTATAAAAATATATACCTATGTATGTTTTATATTTTACATTCGTGTATAAAGATTCGATTGAATGAACCATTATGTATATGTATTGTATATAATATTAAAAATGAACAAAAAAAAAAAAAATGTCACTTTAAAAATGCATAAATTTTGGAATTTTAGCTCCTATGAAATAAAAATGAACAAAATCACGTTCAGTAAAATTAGCTAACTCGTAGACGCATGTGCTACACGATCAAGATTCTCACATACATATATAACCCTAATTATTATCAACGTGCAATATCACGTCCGAATTCATTTAAGAGAATCTGATTCTCCGAGCCAACTAAAATATCTAGCTTCATAAAAATGCGATCAAATATCAATCACTTTTAAAATCTCGATCCCCCCCTATATTGTGTATAATACGTATAATATATAATTATGAAAATTGTTTAATATCATCAAAGGTATGCGGTGTAATAAATAGAGAGGTGGAATGATTCTTACATTCTATCTAAAAAGACTATCTTAGCTATCAATGTATCCTTAACTCGATTATGAATTGACCTCCTTGACTCCGAGTGTTCCTTTTCTATTTTTCCGTTTTTTGTTTTTTTTCTTGAATTTTTCTTGAACTTTTCGGATTTTCGTAATTAATTGTAAATTATTAATCATAGCAGTCTTCCATCACAAAGCAGCTTCTGCTTCGACATCCTTCCGTCTCTCGGAATTTTTGATTTTTCTGAAAAATAAATGAATAAAAAATAAAAAGGGCAACTGTCATGAAACAATATTCTGTACATGGTTTATACTAAAGATATTTCAGGTAAATTAATATACTTACTTTCCAAAGGTCTCACCATCCTCGAGGGTTTCAGGTAACGAACAACCGGCAGTTTCTGGCAAAAAGTAACACAGAACTGCACCGATTAAGGGTAACGTACCAAAAACTATCGGTGGCATCCAAGTTCTCGAATAGTGTTTACCCTGAAGAATTTTTCAAAGGTAAGAAACTAAAGGAAACAAGTTACTCGATCTGGACTATCGTAAGTCCGTTAAATATATTGACATTAGCTGATAAATCTCTTTGAATTAATCGCTAGAATAGAATCACGTTTCATTTTATTTTATCTTCTTCTTTTTTCTTTTTTTTTTTTTTTTAAGGCAATATTTGACCTCGTTTTAATTGCAATGTAAAAAATTCTGATTTGAAAGAATCTTTCAGAATTTTATTGACTTATGGTATACTGATGATTATTTTTATTAATTTTGTGTCCTAATTTACTCACCGAGGAAACAACAAACGGTGCGATCATAGATCCTATTCTTGCACACATACTGCTTGTACCGACTCCAACATTTCTGACCACTGTAGGAAACAGCTCACCGGAGAAAAGATATACTGTTGTGAAGGAAACTGACATACCGACGATTCCAAAGCAGGCTAATAGTAGCTTGAGCCATTCAGTTTCTGAAAGAGATATAATAGGTATTATAAAATCGAATTTTGAAAACATACAACGTTGACGTGAAAATAAAATAATTAAAAGTGAAGTAAAGATAATTATTCGTAATTGTTCATCAACTATAGTCAAAAGAGTTTATTAGAGCAATTTAATAGTAGCAATCAAGCAATTTTTCTGAGACAATTACTCATCCAGGTTTTAATAGCTAAAACATCTCGAACAATGAGAGTCTTACGTAACCTTTGAGACAAAAGTTAATTCGATAAAAGCCAAACTAGATTTGTCTCTTTTGTTTAATCGGAATTCTTTTCAATTGAATTTGTGGAAAAAATTAAATACCCGCGGGATGAAAGAAATTTTTTAAAAACTTTTTTTTTTGTTTTGTTTGCATACCTTGAGATACTGCGATGAGCAAAATACTAGCGATTCCAGAAACGGTGTTACTGACAATAAGGGTTGTTTTTCGACCTAAGGCACTCATCGCCCATAAAGAAATAATATTTCCAGGTATTTGTGTAGCTCCGGAGATAGCTACATTAACAAAGATGTTACCCCCGACCTCTCCGAGGTATTGTGACATCCCGAAAAGTCCCAACCCGCAAATCATCCAGTTGAAAAAAATAGCTAGAGATTTTGTACGCATATTAGGCGTCCTGAATAGATCCAGAAATGATGGTTTGTTGATAGGTGCTGTGTGCTTTGAGTTCTGAAATCAAACGTAATATATATTATGCATATACCTATACCATGTAATACTCTTCGGTAGGTTCTTTACCTCGAAGTGTATATATATATAACAGAAATGTATACCATATACACATTGGAAATCTGCATAACGTGTATTTTTATTACCTGATGAAGGCAGTGTTTCCTCATCATATCAGGGATGTCTTTGCCCTCAATTTTATTAAGTCTTGCAGCTTTCTCCAGGATTTTACATGCTGCTTTCTGTTTACCTATGGCAAGAAGCCACCTTGGTGATTCTGGTACCACCCACCAATAACCCAACAAAAGTAAAGACGGTAAAGTTATTGCAAGTTGAAGCTGCTCCCAATCACGGAACCAATATGCTAGACCTGCCAGCGACATGTGACCCAAACTGTAAGGGATTTGATACAGGACCGTGATTGGGGCCCGCCACTTTGTTCCAACAATCTCCATGCCTGAGAAGAAACAAAACAAAGGTTTCCACCAAAAGTCGACAACAACGAAAAATATATATCTTCGGAATCGTATAAATCTGGATTCTATAAGATTAAAAAATAAAGGGCTTACAGATTACGTAGCTGGTAACCATTGTGCCTCCAGTAGCCAATGCACTTAATAATTTTAGAACTAGAAGGGCAGGAAACCAGGGAACTACCGCACAGGCGATGCCAGTAACCAGCTGAAGCACCACGGAACCAACCAAAGGTTTTTTTCGTCCATATCTGAAACAATTTGAAGATAAAATAAGTTTCTGCATGTTTTTCGATTGAAATGATGTATCTTTGATCAAACTATAAATTGACGTGCGTCTATAAGAAAAAAATTTTACCTGTCTGCTAAACAGCCGAAGACGATATTTCCTACGAGAACACCGAGCATGAGAAGGGACTGCAAAATGTCCGCGAAAATTGATCGACTACAGACCAAATTCCACTATAAAATAAAAACAGAAAAAACTCACTTAAAAAGTTTTTGAAATACGGAATCGTCGATCATACAATGGCCTACGGAAGCACACCCTTTCTAGTTAATTATTCATTATATTTTATTAGCACTTTGGGATGTAAATTTATATTTATTCATGGCCATCGATCGTCGAATACTACATTATCGAATCCACGATACCTACATAAATGCATTGAATATTTAGATACGTGCGTGGCAGCCTATTTAGACACTAATCAAATGTATTAATTAAGAAAGCACTAAAGATACATTTTTTTAATGATAATCAATGCAGCACGTCATTTAAACATTTAATTTATGTGTAACCGGTGTTAACGTTGAGAAAGTTCCTTTCAATACCTGAGTTTTTATTGTCTCTGGAAAAATATCTCTGTCGTAATCCCATGCGGTGCAATATTCTTGTGTACCATTCACGTTTACTGTACATTCGTCTAACGAAACGTTACCGATCGGTTGAACACATGTCATATTTGTATTTGGAGCCATAAAAATGATTGCTAACTGATGCCAGGCAACTGGAAATTTGACAAGGGAAATAGCAAGGCATACGAGCAGCTGCCATCTTCCAAAGTTTCCCATCGCACTTTGGACAGGATCAATTTCTTTCCCATTGTTGGTGTCCTTGACGACCTCGGCGTCCTTCTCGCTCGATAATAAATGCTTGCCGTTCAACTCCTTGCCATTGACCTCCACTGAAAATGAAAAAAAGGATTCAAGTAAACTTTTTTCACCATAATGAATGTGTGCATACGATCGATCGAAATAATCACTCGGTGTAATAAACATGGACCAATTATTATAGCGAGCCTTGAGATTTGTAAAACGTCGTAGCCATTATGAGTTAATCTTAGAGTTAATCCATGGCCAAAAAAAAAAAAATACGATAAATAATAATTACTCCTCGTTAATTGCAAGTCTCTGCAACTCGTGACTAAAGCCAAACGGCTGGAGAAGAAGTTTGAAAAAGACCTCGGTTCACTGTAAGATTCTTTTGATTTCAAGAATAATCGGCGACTGACAGCTCTGCTGCACGAGGCACCGTTTTTATAGATAGTCTTTCATATGGTTCTAGTCACGAAACCTATTTCGTTAATTATAAGATTCGTTAATCGGTTTCTGCCCGACCTCATTGATGCTGAAAGAACGCTTGCGTGCAGCCCCTCTCTATCGCAATAATGATTCACAGAAATTATATTTTCTTTTTTCTTTTTCTTTTTCTTTTTCTCTAACTAACAAACTAGTTTACTTTAAAAAAAAATAGTAATACAAAGCAATAATATCCAGCCGCGTATAAACAAGAAGTAAATCGCACAAGGTATATCGTTGATTCTTTTAATTTCAAGAACTACTCACGACTGGCAGCTCTGCAGCGTCAGTCTCTGCTTTTATACATAGTCGTTTGAGTTACTCTGAACCATGGAAGTGCCTTCTATAAGGTTCCTTAATGCTTGCTTGCCTGCCCTCGTTTAGGGTCACCTTAAGATACTAAAACTGAACCTCCAACCCTTCAAAACATATACTACGAAACCACCTGCGTTTTTTCCGGATTTTACCTGCGGGTCAGATACCGAAATTGGAAGGAGAAATAATCGGGGAATTCGAAGACCCATGAAGAAAGGGACATTCTTTCAACCTGTGAGGGTGCAGCATTTGGGAAACTTTAAAATCGACATCAGATAGTGAAATGCTGAGAACTGTCTTGGATTCAAATAGATATTGGTATCGTAATTTTCTTTAAAATAATTTACTGATAACCGTTTATCGACTTAGTGGAACAATAATGGAACCTGTTATACCATTTTTTACTTCACAATAATAGTTTGCGTTTCTATATTGGTACGTTTTCCTATATATGGTTCGTGTAACGAAGTTTTTCTGTTCTTGTTCGGAGTGCCTCTGTGTTTGCACAACATCTTGCGGAAAAATACTAGGTATTTCATGTTACCTTAACCTTGCATGTTCACTTTTTATCAAATAACGATAGTGATCAGGATGATAATCGTTGTCGTTACAGTCGGGCCTTCGATATTTAGTCATTGATCACATAGGACCATCTCGATTTAGATTTTTCACTCATTCAATGTCAGGTAATTAACAGCTAGTAATTATACATAATAATTAAGAGTCACCGCCCCCTGATGCAGTAGCCCCCGACTGAAACTGCTTACATATCTTGGCGCCACTGCCATCATTCACTTTCTTTTTGCATTCCAACGTACCCAACCAGCAATGCCAAGATCAGTCCTTGAGAATCCAACCGCGTCCAACACCCTGACTTCAGACTGGTCCAGCATGGTTTCCAAGCAAGTAATACCCAGTAAGTCTTGCTTAGCAAACGATCACCATTGTACTTAAGCTACACGATTAAGGGCGCGCTTCGAATCCTATCTTATACACTCAATATTTTCTACACGTGTTGTCTGTGATTAAATCAAGACGCACGGTATCTTGTGACATTCCAAACTCACGTGTGTGAATGTTCAGGCCAATGACCCGTCCACTTCACGCTTGTCAGTCGTACTCATCGTGAAAACTGTGGCGTACGGTAGCTGTCTCGACTAGTTCCAACTGAGACGCGTTATGAAAGTGTCATTATCCAAGACTGCCATGCACTGGCATGAATCATTATATCCAACGATTCTATAATATGTTTCTTAACTATTGATTATCACGCATCGTGCAGCTGTATGTCTTTTTGATTACAGGGGTTGTATTAAAAAGAAATTTAATTGTGGGGGTAAAGTTTAGAAAAAAAAGTTTCATTTACAGATAAATTTTAATTCCTGGTACCTATTCCAATCCTAATTGAAAAAACCATTCGGTAATAGTCGAAATTAACGTTTCGCGATACTCAAAAAAAATTTGATTCGAAGAAATGTTGATGATTTTGTTATCAGTATTCAGCTTTTAGAAATATATCAGTTGAAATTAACGCTATACTTCAGTATTGCAGACAAATATCAACAACAAGTGGAAAAATAAACGATTCTGAAGGATATAGGAAACCACAGAAACGTTTCAGAAAAATATTGTGTTTCTAAGAAATAGCAATTCGTAGATATACCTAAATTTAAAAATAGTTGATAACAATGAACGGAAGTATTTGACGAGCTTCACTATAATTTGGGATTATTTTGTCGTTCATTTCGGTCTTTATTAGCCGCACTTAATTGTCTAGATTCTAAGAATCCCTGAAACTTAAACGACGCTTAAACAACGATTATCATAACTTAGTATACGATATGACAACCACTTGAATTAAGTTAATGTATAACTATGATAATTAGAGCATATCTTAACGTAATGAAGAGTCATGCTTTAAGGGTGGGCAAGGAGGCACGTCCATAATCTTTCGTATTCATCGATTCAGTTTTTTTTTTGTTTTTTAATTACGTTGTTATATGCAACAGTAATTTTATGAATGTTCTTGTTATAATCTAGACTTTGATTACAGATTCGATGAGAGCATATTGGCTATGAAATCCTCTGTAAATTTGAACAATACTTTATTATTATACAGGCTCTAAGCTGTCATATTATTGGTATGTAATATACATACCATACACCCTTAATGCAATATTGAGAATCTTTGGAAAAAAATTCCACAAAGTTACATATTTTTCTTGTACTTTATCGCTTCAGAGATTAGTGAACATAATAGGTACATTGGGAAATATTATACGTATACCATGTAAGTACTAAAAAATGATACTGTTTACTGACTAAGCTGACTATAATCCTAACAATCAAAGACACGGTAAGTTAGAGTAGGTAAGCTTGTTTGTACAAAGCGTGTAATAAAGCTGTTTGCCACTTGTGAATTTAATAGCTGCAACCAAGTTCGAAGGATTTTATGTTATGCAATGATACTACGTCTCAATAAACTTACGACCCATATATTTAACTACGATTTAATAAAAATTAATTTCTTCTTGTCTCATATATACAATTTACCCCAGCATCATGAACACGCTTTTGATTTCATTCTTTACTTTTTTCGTCTTTTAGTTTTAACGAAAACAAATTGTTCATTCAAAGTCAAATTTATACAAAAAAAAAAAAAATCAAAAATTAAATAAAAATTCATACACATGTAATTCATTGCCAATTGACAATTTTTCTCCACTTAATAATAATTTATAAATTATTCGGTTTTACGGATATACGTGCGGTTTGTATGTACATACGTTGAGGGTAATATTTTCCTGTTTCTGTATCTTACGCCATTCTTTGACCGCAGGATAATTCTTTCAGTGAAACATTCACTCTGTATAACCGTTGGAAATAATTAACAGAAAGACAGAGTTAGCGAGTTATGAATCAAGGAATTTACAATCCTTTGTCAATTTACACATATACTAAAGTTCTTCAACGAGGAAAATATACATCTCTTGAAATTATTTAAACGAATTAAATCAGAGATGCGGATAGTATTAATTTACATGGGAATTGACATTACGAAGAACACGTACCGCTTTGTTAATTGACCCAATGAGGGTACCACGGTTTCGTATCAAACCTTATACATATGTAACTATATATTGACGTAGCTATGATAATGAACGGATGGAAAATAAATAATTCCAATTCTTACTCGAAGTTAATGAAGTCGTAGAAAAAAAAAATATAAAAGAAGAAAAATCATGGTGCTGATAAGCTTTAAATATTAAATGAACATACATGATGAAATGAGAGCAGCCGAAATATAGTCGTAAACTTCGAAACATTATATGGGCAATGACATCGATCAGTAATAAAAAAAATAAAAAATTAACAATAGAATGATCATTGCCAAAGTTATCGATTCATCGACATTTGATCCCCGATTTATGTTATTTGCTAAATTAACAATCAACAATCCAAGCCTGGAGGAGTGTCAGTGACGTCAGTAAGGCTGTAAACCTCGTTATGCAATAAGTGGGTGTGCGAGTCGCGAGTAGCTCTGATTCGCGTATAAAACAAACGCGCCTTGAGCAACGTTTGTGGCAATTGGGTCACAGTGACGTATAATCGTCAATTATTGTTTTATTTTTCTATTTTTGCAACATTCTCGCTTTCTCGGTGATCTTGGAGGCTCGTATCTTGAAAAGCAAATATCATTTATCTAATTATCTTGTTATCTATTTATTCACGTATCAAAGCTACGCAATTGAAATGTATTGGACCTTCAAGACGTAAATAAAAAATTAAAAAGGACATCAATATCGTATTTAATTGCAGCAACAGAACGCACAAACTATTCCTCTCAACTTGTTTTTCAACTTGACAATTACGTTTTCGGTTGATTATTATATAAAATAATGAGCCCAATAAATTTCCTCAATAACGTACATACGTTCTGCTCTTATTGTCTCCTTCAATTGAACGGGTCAAACTACTCCAAGACTCATGTCTTACAATTGCGGATAAACTTACCAACTTCTATGAGATTTTCCTGCTTATATGGGAAATCTAGACGAGATATTATTATTTATAATTAAATTCGTCACTTTCTTAACAGAGAATTCCACAGAGTCGACAGAAAAGATTTCACATCTCTTTTTCCTCAGTTTATTACTCAACGTCTTTGACCTTTGGTCAACGGCATTGAATCGGCAATGAACTTCATAGACTTTGTTTAACGACGCATGTTATTCGTTAACAAATAAACCGTGTTGACAAAGGCGTAACTGCGAGATCGAGACATCAAATAAACGCGAGTTAAACTTTTCCACATCAATTTATAAACTTTCATTATGTATAATCAAACTACACCTGTTTAGGTACGCAGATCAGAGTTTGTGTATAGAAAATTGAAAATCGGTATCGAAAATGGCTGATACAATACCCGATATAGTTCATCTGGGTTAATTTATAATTTAACGATATATTTATCACCGTTGATTGTTACTTCAATTGGTAAATTCCGCTCGTCTTCGAACCGCTGATAAGTCAACGGACTTATCAAGTCTCGAGTACCTACATGTGATCGCGAGTAGTTATTACCGTCACGTAAGTTGCAGAGACGCTAAGCGAAGTATAATTCGTAATTGGCTTAATTGAATTTCATCCGTTGACCAAGCCTACGTTTACCTTCTGTCTATATCGTTAATAGCACTAAAGTGTCTCAAATTCACTGAATAAAATTATAGCCCTTTATGTCCGGTCCCTGTCCCTGTCCCTGTCCCTTTCTCAGTCAAAGATCGGACTGACCACCGCCCACTGATTCACGGTGTCCGTCTACTAATATCCACACAGTAACCGTCTACGACTTCATATAACTAACTACAAGTTCCGTTTTGTACCAGGATTCTGATTCATTGCGGGTCGCTTAGACGTATGCTAATTGACACCTGAATACAATGCGAAGACAGATTTGAATGGTATATACCTAAACAAATCAGTAACTTAACGGTAACAATTGATAAAGTATTTCTGGATGACCTGTGATCCGATTAGTTGATACTTTCACGCGTAGACGTACGTAGGTATAATGTACTGTCTCAAAGAATTTCAAAAGGTGTAAAAATGTTGAAAAATAAAATGATATAACTTTGCATAATTCTAGACGTTTTATAACTCTTTCTGTCATTTATACTTGACGTTTGATATGGACAACGGCTCGGCACTCCCATGGGAACGGTACTAGTAAGGAAAAACAAATTCCAGTTATGCAGATGTTTACTAAATGCAGTTATCGCGTTGGTATATAATTAAACATGTGTGATATCACACTGTGCTGACGTTACATCATTACGCGATAGCGCTTTATTCATTACATAAAATTTTAAACATGGAATTTGACCCGAACTATAGATTTTTTGATACTATCTGTTCGGTATTCCCATCTATGTTAAGAAGTTGTCTCGTCAGAAAGAAATTTACTCAAGATTTGTGGGAATTACGATCATGACAGCGTCAAATGGATTCTATGATTTCAGGAATGTAAATCAAAATTTCTAAAATATAAAATGGGACAAAATAACTGAGTTCGAAAACAAGTGACACACCAGCTGATGACGAATGAATTCAAAGTAACGACTGTTGTTTCACTTGAACCTAATTTCGTCATTGATAGTATCGAGAATGATTATAACGTTTATTCCAGGTTGTAATAATTAGTCGATTGCAAAAGCAACATGTTTTAAAAAAGAAAACTGAAGAAAAGAAAAAAATATATATAAATATCGTGATAGAACTGTATGAGAACGATAAAACCACGTTGCTAGAAAATTACTACAATTTGTAAGGTGCAGCGAACAATTTCATAGTTATTCAGGCTAATAACCCACCATGTCCGTTGGACTGAAAATTCTTCATATCAACACCTCGGCCTCTAGAGATACTGTCAACAGTCGATCCCGTAAAGACGAAGATTGACGGTACAGTAACAAGTTTACTCGAAATCTGAAACAGAAAAATAAAAAAAAAAGTTGATGACTTCGATAAAAGAAGGTCAAGAAAATGTAATACCTACTTAAGTATCGATGGCCAAGTATTACCAAGAAATACTTACAAGCGATACCTAGTTCCAGTGAATCTGGTAAACAACACTTTCATGAATACTAATAGCCCCACGCACATCGTTACTCAACGTATGTTTTTTCGAATAAATAAATAATCATGTATCGTAATTTTCATAAAGAAAAAAAAAAACAGCTGATTTAATTTTATGATTTATATTTATAACCCTTCGGATCAACTAGTCCTTATTATATATGTGTCAGTCGTTTATTGTTACAGCTTAACCGAGATAAGAATCGGTAGTACCGGCTTTAATGTTCAAGTCATATATCACATCAAGATCTCATTGATCACACATCATCACACGTCAATTTTAAGAAGACAACGTTATCGTACTGTATTACCCCCCCCCCCGATAAAGATAATTCGGTTCATACTGATACCAATAGGACTAAATGCAAGGTCATGGTCTACGGGATCTCCGTCCCATCACGTTTTTACCCTCTGACTAAACTGTGCAAAGGCACTGATTAGCCATTAGATTAATTAATCATGAACAGTGCGGTACTTTCAGTACCACGATTATCAATTCAGAGAAATTCAATACACGAGAGTATACCTATACCATAATACAATCAAATATATTACCTACGATATTAACCATAAGTTTGAAGTTTTTTTCTTGATTACTTTACCCACCTTGTGTAACCGGCTTTGCCCATTATCATCACCATCGATATCTGCTGTCGCGTGAATATACATGTAGATAATAGTAATTCCCTCGTTACGCGAATAGGTACAGTACGTCTTTAATGTTGCTGACTAAGTTCTCACAATCACTTGCGAATCTATTTGGCAAAAAAGTGGCTTGTACGATACGTGTACAGTAATATATGAAGACTTACATCGTCTGTCTAACGATCGATTTAAAATTTCGCTAAGCCTGCTTCTATCGACAAGGCAAATACTCACGAGTTAAATCTCCAGTTCTGATCTACATGCCTGTCAACTGTGAACTGACTATAGGTACTTATGCCAAGTAATCGAGAAATTTTTTCAACACTATCCAACGATTGGCTATATATTTATTTTCGCAACCTCTCCAGTGACCCCGGGTCAAATGAAATGAAACGGGGAAAATACGGGCCTTTACAAACTTCAGTTATCATGGGGATGTGTTTAACAACGCTAATTGTATCAAATATCTACTCCAAAATAACTATCATGTGTTTGACTAGGAGGACTTGAATAACATTTAACGTGTAATTGAGAAAAGCTATCAGCCCTTTGAGCGGTGATTATTATCACGATGAAGTTAAGTGTGTAAGTATATGATGTCCTTCTCTACTTCTATACCGAAGAGCATAGAGTAAAGTGACGAAGTCATCATTGTTATCACTGTTATAAGCGAGGTAATCTTTGTTAAATTATAGAGAACGTTGCGCTTGAGGTTTGTACTTGACAATCGTCGCCGGTAATGGTATACCTACATTTTTTCTTTCTATTTTTACTAAATATTGTTTCATTTTTTCAAATGTTTTTCTGCAGTCGTTAGACTCCAAGTCCAGACTTTAGATCGCCCGAGGGATAATCAAGCTTTCCAACCCGTCTCTAATCAGCGTAATATGTCGATAAATTTTCCAAAGATGGGCTTACCTATCTTCAACAGTCAACCACATGTATCATCACAACATATTTACCTTGTGTAGGAATGTGTATTGAAATTCAACAACAACTGACGTGGTTCTATACCTAAACGAAATTCATCTCAAATCGTATGATATTGTAACTTTCAATAAGTATTGTACGTGTCGCTATCGATTTTATCTCAGATTTGACATGACCATAAATTTACCTGTCGCTCAAGCTCATAAATATGATCACAGAATTATGAGTCCTCGCTCCCTGATTTCAGTTTCAATACGAATTTGAATTTAGCATTGGTATTTATCATTTCGTTTTTATCCTCTGAACCCGGTAAACGTCCGTCAAGGCCGTATCATGAATCGCAAAATTTTGAAATCGAAGAAGAAATTTGAGAGAATAAGTTTTACATCGAAAAAAAAATATGTTTGTGTGCACTTTTTATAATTTTTGGCAAAACAGACTCGCACCAGCTTTGATACATATTTGCTTATATGTATATGCGATACGACCAACTGAAAAGCGTGGAGATTACAATCTTGAATAATATTTTTTCCATCAATTGTTAGTTTATGTTGTGTAAGGTCAGGAACGGTAAGCTGTCTTGATCTCCGCCCCAAGGTGGAGTGTGCGTAAGTTTATGAACACGTTAATTACCATTCTCTGAATGTAGGACAAGAATAAAGCTTTCTAGGTTGGCGATATTCATTGCTATTGGTCTCGGACGCATTTTAAAACTCAGAAATTGATATTGTAACAACATATCCTACAAGGTTAACGATTGTCAATGAATACCAGATCTATCTCTATACATACAACAATTCTTTAGAAAAACAAAACCGTGAATCAACTGCAACGGCGACTAATCCACAAGGTTTAATTATAATGCAATTTGAATTCATCCACTGTCCGCGCAACGGGCATAGGGGAAATGATTGCCTACGCCCACGTCATGCATTAAATTCTAGGTGAACAAATTTCTACCTGCGTGGGAGTTTAACTCGACGTTTACCACAAGCTCTAAAAGCTCTCCAAAGATACCATCAACTTGGCCAGCAGCTAGTTAATCGCACACTCGACACTGCCAGCAGCTTTTTGGCTGGGATGTTAACGTGAAGTGAAAACAACTGCGCACTTGCTTTGACTCATACTATAGTAAAAGTTTAAATAATTTCTATAACGCCATGAAGATATACGGATGAAAAATAAATAAACCAAAAACCTTCACCTTAAGCCAAATCTTTAACGACCAAAACATCAAGTACAAGGTCTTCTCTTTCTTCTTCTCTATAGAATTATTCATACTTAACTATCCACCAGCTTACCAATTCACTCCGTAGTTTAGGACACACGTCTGACCCGTTACGAACGACTTCTACTTTCCTGTACCTATCCATTAATTACGTGCGCCACGGGTGTCCTAATGACAATTGACGTATTATTCATTCACCTAAAAGTATGAACTTCTTTCTTGGACGAAACTGGACATAGCATAAACGATGCTTCTATTCTGTACATATTTATCAAATAATTAGTTGCAAAAAATATTGAATAATGATTCACTACTCGGTATTCAATTCATCGGAGAAACGTTTGGTGAAATAACCGTATTTCATTCGGCTCGAATTCTGCCTTTACACGTGTTCACGTATATTGGCGCCAAAAACATAAGTTATATTCTCACGTTGCACGTGATCGTGCTTAAAAATTTGCGTAACCTTAATTGATCATGCGTAAATGGACGAGTACCCAGAAACTGGTTGGATAAATTTTCCGATTTTTACCCCAGACTGAGGTCAAGCTGGATTATTTATAATGGAGTGATAAGCGCGGATAAGACTATGTGTAGGTACAGCCATTCGGTGGAGTAGATTGCCAAAAGTCAAATGTGATACGACTAGGAATAGTTGAATAACAATATTTCATATACGTACAGTACTTTCTCTAATTCGTACACCAATACATGAGATCTTAATTGCCAGTTGTAAAATCGACTTTTACCATACTGTTAACAAACAAAAATCTAGATAGAACCAGCGCAACAACATATTATTAAGTGGAACTGACCCGATTTGAATAATTGATGTTACACAATTTTTAAACTTGAAGTGTTACAAATTTATGAAGACATCAAATATTCAAATACTCCAACAAAAACCGAGAAGATAGAATTTCGGAAAGTGAATATCCGCGGCTAGTCGAGAATGGATCATATACTTACACTTTCACGTGGTCATCGACTGACGTTTATTCAATATAAATGACTAAAATCGATCAAAAACCGCGTAAATATAAACAGAAAAAATGTATGGGCTTACCTGTTACGTTTATTCACTCGACTTGCCGCCTTTGGATATTCAAATTCGGAGCCACTGTCTGTTGTTGGCGTCGACCTCGCACGCAAAGAGTATCTCAGGTCGCGCACGCCGTCGTCGAATTTTTTTCGAGTCCAGTGAAGTGTTTAGTAAAATTTTTATCAGTGTACAGGGTATAAATTATGACAGAAAAGTCGGTTTTAAATACCACTAATCGTTAGCTTATTTGTTTCTTTCACTATATGCTATAAGGTATTTCTTTTTCTTTTTTTTTTTTTTAAATCTTTTTTAGTTTTTAAACAGTTACGTAGAAATTAAATAACAAATATCTCTCAAAAGAGAAATATATTTAAAAATGAAAACTATAAGTAGCTTCTGCTGCTGTTTGAAGTAAGGACTGAGATCAAAGTATATAGTCCTTAGATTAAGATATAAAGACAAACTAGCGATAAAATATTTTATCAATTTGTTGCAAGTTAAATCGATGCTTTAAGGTGCAGCAAATACTCGATATAAAGGCAGAAGTATAATGCGCTGCTTCTGCTCTTGTCGACACGAGCGTCTGTTTCGAAACTGGCGGTGCTCGGTGACTGTAAGCCTACCACGTTAGCGTATAGCTACTCGAAAGTGTTCAGCGTCGCCACACATTGAAGAAAAACGGCGCCACCGTAACATATTAAGCGATAAGGATCAATTACTCGATATATTAATTAACTGCAATGCGATCGTTTTTATAGTTTGTATATAATAATTTATAATCATCCAATTATTTTTTGGACTAGCAAAACTTTCGCTCATCTGGTTATTCAAAACTCGAAGAAATAGCCAAATAATTAAACCCAATTAATGAATCGTGACTCAATATAAGCATAAATTTGAGTAAAAAATATTCGTGATTAAAACCACGTTTACCGCGTAGTCGTAAGATTTGAACACTTCCTGATAAGGATATTACACCATAAACATAGAATCTCGCCAAGGTGGGTTTTCTGCGAGATAAACGCTCGGACTTTCCCCTCTGGGAATTCAATGTAGCAGAAAATAGCATAATATATTGATGATAAGAATTTACTCTTCATTATTTTTTTTCTTCTCATCTGTACCATAGTAGCAATATTATAAAACCATAGCTCTCAATTCCCAGACGCATTTACATGTAAAGACTGGTCGATTATATGTATCACTTGTCATTATACACTACAATTATCTTGAACAACACCATTATTCAGTAGAACTTTGTAATTATTGCTGCAATTAGTTGCAGATCGATTAGTGATCAAATCAGTGATAATATGCCTATCTATATTATCTATGAAAAGTGCAATATCGCGCTGTTCGATATTAACAAATCTTATCTTACTTTGCTTCATATTCTCAGCACGACTTTGTGATATTTTCCAGATACAGAAAAGAAAAACTTCATTGTACACCTGTCGTACATATCAGTTGGTAGAAAAACTAGACTGTAAAATTCTGCTCTTGAATATAAAAAATAAAAAATAGCCCATAATTGGCATGACCATGGAATTGTTTCTGAACCTTTGACGGTACAAAGTCGTGAATGAAGATAAGAAAGGACTGAACACGTGCGGATCGTTATGCGCAGTGGGAATGTGTGAAATGAGGAAAACATGAGTATCAGTGTAAACAAAATTTCGGAATGCTGGGTATTGAGGTGCACTTGAAATGCTGACTTGCACTATCTGTTGTAAGAATGAATCTTTTCATTAATTTATTCTTTATCAGAATAATAAATGCTTCTCGCTATAGAACAGCTTGTATAGCTTTTATAGATAACGACAAAAGACGATAAGCGGGATAATTTACCCGGAACTGGTTACAGACAGATATTTATAATCAACATCGAGTGAACGTTGTTAAGTCATAAAACGTTAGATGTTAAGTTTTTGACAGGTTGACTTATAGACTTGAGTTTCAACTTTGAACTGCGACCAGGAGAAGGAATGTGTTACATGATATAGCAGCATCAGTTGAATAGAAATATCAGAGTTTTCCACATAAGTTTAAGATAAAACGTTGTTCGTGTCCCTTCGTATTGTACCGGGCGATATTTCTCGCAGTATATATTAAAAATAATAAACACTTTACGTAATTCGTCTGAAATAATAACAACTCGTGGACCATCTAGTCCGACCTTCGACCATCCGTTTCCCTAATCAGCACGCGTGTATCCAAATGTATGCAGATCAGTCGGGCCCCCAGGAATGATCAATTGATTATAATCTCGACATATCTTGTTGCGTCTAACAGCAAATGGACTTTGTCATCGCGACGATCCAACGTCTGCCAAACATGCGACATTACATTTCGAGTAACAACGATAAGTGATTACCAATTAAAATTAGCATAAAAAAACGGACTATGATTCTGATTTTTTCTTCGGTTCCGGTTCCGGGTGATTAAAAGTTTGTTTGTTTTTTATTATTATTTATTTTATAAGAGCCAAAAGCTGTACGATTTCGTAAAATACAGTCGCAACTAACGCCTTGCTCATCGACGTGTTTTGCGCTGCACTTTTAGTGATAATAGGATTAGAATTTCAGGTGAAAAAATAAACCAGTGAAAGAAAAAACAAGAAATCAAATGTAATTGTAGTTGAAAAACATATTCTGATACATACTCTTAGTTACATTACGAAACAATTATATTTACAAAAATATGAGTTCTTCGAGATTTATATTTTGTCAATAAAACGTCCGTCAATGATCCTGAAATTGAACGAAACAAGTGCAAATTATAATTCAGCATGTAGAAGCAGACACTGTTTCAAATCCTCTTCATGTGTTATTTTATAGATTGGCGACTTTAATCAGACGCGACTTTTTAGGGTGAACCGGCAACCAGCCCGATCTGCAGTCATCTCCTTGACGGAATCCTATTCCCTGCAATCTGATGAAGATGATTTCATCGATGGAATGCAACTACCAGTAACAGAGACCTTTAAATGTTTGTCTCGTATTAATGATTAAGAATCACCGATGGAGGTAATCTTCTTATTTCCATACTCACTCCAGATATATGGAGATGTTAAGTTAAAAATTTAATACGAGTTAGAAATTACCATTTTGTATGATATGACTTAAGAAGATTATCATAAGCATTACCTGTAACGATTGTAACAAAATAAAAATAAAAAATTGGCAAACATTACAAAATCATGAGACTTATTTTGTGCACGTTACATAACTTATCGATATTTCTAAGGTAGGTACCTACACTAACAAAAACATAATTAACAATTCAATAATAGACAAAAATTACTACTAATTGGTATACGTATATTACCTTTCCATTATCAAATGAATCGGTGATGTAAACGAAATGAGAGATCAGCAAAATTTCCAGATTCTGAAAATAATCGCAAAATATCAGTTCAGATGATATACATACCATGTGCAGTAATTATTGTGCATAGTATTCCATTTACGATAAAGTAAGAAGGCAACTGTGACGACAGCAAAGCTGATGAACGTCATACATTGACTTAAGATTATCATTATCAAAATAGAATGTTTTTTTACACTTTTTTGTTTTCTTATTCATTCAAGTGACAGTATTCAACACATTACGTTAATTTTTGTGACAAGTGTTTTTAAGATTATATTCATTTGTGTTGCTAATTAAAACACCGGTGGGGGTGGTATACAGTTGACGTTTACGTTACGCAATGACTTACATACGATTCGAGGCTACATACAATCTAAGACTCTTAAAGTAAACGTGCAATAATTAACTCCTTCGTTTACGTTGTGTGGGTACTCAATTATTTCATTATTCGATACATCTGGTGGCTATTTTTATATATCGTCACAAGAGGCTGCAACTCTGATCGGAGTCTGCAGGAAGAGCTTAATTTATTGATACGAACAATATCAACTCTCAGAATAAGAGACCACATTTTTGAAAGCGATAATAACTAACTATATCATTTTTGAAGATAAATTTACGAACTTTTACATACACACCTATACATTGATTCAATCAGTTAAAGAACTACAAAAAAACATGCAGTCATGTTACTTATAAAGACTAGTGGGTTGATTTGCTAACTGTTTTGCATGGCACTACCACGTCACTGTCAATAACGCAATACAAGAGTAATTTGCGTATTTGCTATTACACCGCATGCTTCGTGCTTCAAATTTGCAATGTCAATTCAGCCACTTAAGTATTATTTGTAACGTTGAAATTCGAGACTAATTTCATAAACGTTATTGCGATTATTGAGTTTAGTTATGCTCGGACGACGAAGAATCATATACCTTCGGAACGATTGAGCACAGTTATTTTATCTACAAGGTAAAAACAACCGTGGTCAAATCCTATACAATATACCTATCGTCTTTCAGTTATACTTACACCAGTCTTACATCACCGTTGATCAATGAAATGTTATTGTGTAATGCGTTTTCAACTGTTGGCCAGATTTTCGAAGAAATTTACGCTTCCATATTAACTTTTTGTATTACACATCATATAAGGAAGCATAAAAAATAGTTCCAGGGGTCTGATGTCAAATTAAAATGTTAAGTTTGTAGATTTATTTTGGTAAAACGAAGTGTGTCAAAATGTTCCACTAGTTAAATTCGCATTAGGGTATACGTTTCTGCCTGAGTCTCTAATTTCGTGGAATACTTCTACATCAATTGAACAGTCGTATGAAGTTTTTTTTTTTTTTTTGGTCTTAGATTCATACTAACTAAGCAGCACATGTACCATTCGTTAAAATAGTCTTCAATATATACGCCATAACTAATGATGTTGAGGAAACTTGCCAAGTTGAAATAATCCTTGAACAGAAATATGGTTCACTTGGGTTGTTATATATCCGAATAGCAAGAGTGACATTAAGGATTACAGAAAACGATTAAGGCCCTGAAAATGAGTGCCTAAGAATCCTGTTCTTAAGGAGGATACGGTTTAAGACTGTAATTTCTAGATTGCACGACTTTAAGTGGCACGTTAACCTTTGTTAAACTTAAACCGTTTAGGAAGAATTAGCTTCCATGGAATTTGCACGCGAGCGGCAAATAGAAAAAAAAAAGTAAAAATTTTATCACCTATATATACATATCGAAGTTGAAAGGAACGAGCTTCCCAAAATTTCAAACATATTTAAACAATTCGCAGAAACTCCGGACCCCTGCAAGTATACTCAGTCTAAGAAGTTCCTGGACTTTGATCATAGAAGAAATTGACAGTTTCCAGGAGACACTTGCGTTAAACGGTGCAGCTTTATTAGACTGATTATAGTAGATCTAGGACTCAGATATATTTCACATATTTAGTTCATTAACTCTGAAGGAAGTTGACTATACCCTAGATGAACAGTTTTGTATGGCAAAAAGTTTACCTCACATAATACAAATGAACATTTATCTTTCGAATATCCTGTAGGCAGCTATATAAGTAATTGTTACAAGTGTTATGACTTTCGAATGGCGATGATATATTCTTATCGCGGTAATACGATGGAATATTTGTAACCCGACATTACGAAACGTTCTCTGATTATTTAAATGAAAAAATCTATATATGATGACTGAGAAGAAGACGAATACGAAGGAAATTATCTATCGGGTAAATTATTAAACCAATAAATGAACTCGACGAGACATGCGATGATTAGAAGACAAGTTAATGAGTTGCAGTCGGTGACCCGCTGCCACGAGTAATCGTTTAAATTTCAAATAGTTCAACGGTGAATGAACAGTGGTGGACCATTACTGACAGAACAATATTTTCTATCCAAATTATGAATCGCAAAACGTTATTTCAGTTACAAAAACGAATTTCTATTAGATACAATTAATCATTTATAAAATTAATTCGTTCGAAAGAAAATCCATTTATTTATCCTGCAAACGCATGTAATCAACATTTTTTCTCAGCATTTTTGAATCAGGTACCTGAAATTAAGTGTACATACCTACTGCGATGTATAAGAATGCATCGAAGGCCAATTCTTTGGTTTGAAAAAATTTTCAAAAAAACTGATGATAAGTCGTATGTTCGAGAGTTGCTGAAGCGACTTAAGCTGCCATTCGATGTTCAGTAGTCTGAATCGAGTTCGACAATTCTGACCATTTATCAGACTCTCGAGTTGTTTGTCTCAAGTAATGATCCGTATAGGTAGAACGGTAAAGATTAGTTCAAGGAAGATTAGGCATCGTTGAAAATGAGACCGATGATTTGCAGGAATCATTCTCCGTATAAAACAGAGCTCCCACAACGTCATTGGAAAATGAAAGAAGAAGAAGAAAAAAGTAATAATAATAATAATTATTATAATCATTTGTAAATAAATGACCCAGTTATTTACTACCAATAATTGTAAATGCGATAGCAAATTTAATTGCGACAATAACTATAAGCTAGACTTCGCAACTCATTCGAACAACGCGAATCCAATAGTTATGACCTCTTCACATGATGAAATACTAAATAATATTTTAATATTCGTAAAAAAAAAATAGTAACCACGTGGGGTTTGATAACTAGTTCTTGAAAATCCAGTGGTGTGAATCATTCACTTTAAATTCTGTAACGTTATCAATGTTTTTCATGATTTATTTCAAGATATTTAGTTATCGCCGCGGTTTGAACATTTGAAATCCTGATCAAACAGTCCCCATCGGTTATCGATCAAGTTGACTTACAGACGCTAACTTTCAGTCGACAAAACAGCGAACGAACTATACGGTATGAAAATGAAAGCTCTTAGAACTTCACTAAGTTCGCTATAGGAATAACATATTCGATAATTCTTCGTCGGTACACTTGCAAATATCGTACGGTAGGTATAGTCGATGTCATTCATTATATTCAAACTATAAGAAGAGACTGAAATTGAAAATCAGAAAATCATGCACAAAGAAAGTTTATTGAAATTTTCTGACTTACTCAGAAAATTTCTAATCTATGAATATTTCTGGAATTATTATGAAAATTACAGAGAAAATTTCAATTTCTTAGGATATAGTAAGAAAAATTTTCACAGAATGTTCACCAAATTCTAAGAACTAAATTTCCACCAAGGTGATAATATGTAGAGTCTCGAACGTGTAGTAAAACTGATGAATTTTTTCTTAATGAATGATATTATTAGGACGGACGGTAAAAGATTCGAAAGTTCTCTTTCTGGACCGTGATTGACTGATAATAATTATCACGTCAGCCAATTACTCATCAATTGAAACATATTTTGACGTCAATGTTTTACATACTGCACGTCATGAACAATGCCAGCTTGCTAGAAATTTCTAAGCGTTTAATGAGCTTATAAAAGCTCTGACTCATTGGAGGCGTGTGAATTAATAAAAATATATGTACGTTATGAATTTATAGCTTCAAAAGCAAACCTTTGACCACATGCTTCGTCATTTATTATGTTGATAATATCAAGTGACTGGTTCAATATCAATTCCATAAATTAATAATAAGAAGAAATAGCAGGGGATCGACCCCAGAATGAATGAACGGAGAAAATATGAATATTTTTAAAGCACGTGGGTGTAGCTGTTTTAATTGAAGGAAAGGCGCGTATCTGCACAACCGATTTGCGCTATAGAAAATGAAAGTGAAACATCATGAACCCGAGTCCCAGTTTCCCACTTTAACGCCCTCAATTTCTGAGCCTCGTTCGTGTTTCAGACCGATTTCACTTTCTCTCTCGTAGAACTGACCTGACCCAACTACGATTTCTACCGACCTCTTCTCTCTGTCCGTATTTTCCCTGGAGATCTCTCCATAGAGGCTGAGTATGTCCTCGATGTCTTAGGTCAGGATCACGCTCGCTTTCGCTCTCAGTCGGTTCACTTATACTAAAATCACTTTCGATTTCACTTGTAAACGATTTCTACTTACTTAGCTCGGTCACCATAAGCCGCGAAGTCAAAGTGCGAGAAATTTAACGGACTGTAACATATATCACTGTACTTCTTCTTCTACGAAGAAGAAACTTCAAAATATATTTGAAAGTAACGCCCGTTTCTGAATCTTGAAATCTCTGAAAATATTGTTGAAAAAAAGATTCATTATAATACTGAAAGGTAGAAGAAAAATGTATGAATTATATTGACCAAATTTCTCGGTTTCAATTGTCCAATTATCTAGGTTGTGACGTCAGAGGTATACTCGCTTTAAGAGCAAGGCTCATCATCACTTGGATAGGCAGCGTATATCAATGGAAGATTAAATGTTGTGTATAATTCCATTGTAGATGGAAAAATACAACTTTTGATCAACTAATTGCCACCACTGTTGTTCAAACTACGACAAGATAGTTGTGACGCGTTAACTCTTATCTGTTATTAATATTCTAAATCATTATAAATAACGGATCCTGCACTAAATCGAAGAAGCGAATAAGGTATATGTATATATGATTCTAAAAATGTATCAAAATATTATCTAAGAATTGTTTTTCATTATGAATGTTAAAACACAAACGATTTAATATTTTTTACACAAAAATTGAAGTATGAAAAAGAATGTATTCCGAAAGGTAAGATACTGTAGATGCTTGACATTATGGCATTAGAAAAAATATTGCTTTTTTAATATTATAGAGTCGAAATTATATATAATCATCTGACGCGACCCGAAGACATCGATATTTTAAACACTTACCATAAGTTACCTTCCAGTTAATCAAAACAGATCAGGCAATTACATTTTTTCAATATTTCGGAATAAAATGGATTGAAATGAAGTCATTTCGCTTCAGAACTGAGTTTCCTCAATCCATTATAGTAATATGTATTCCAAAATTTTTTAAATATAAAAGTAAGCAATGCTCTTTGACTCTCTGGGCTCCAGCTACGTAGTTTCGACAATAGATAACAATGGCAAACTGTTGGCTTGATTTCATTCAGAGTACTCTGTATCACGTACCGAGCCCCACCCAATGTCATCACCGTGGAAACCCATTCTTTACATATTATGACAGTGAATAGTCATATATTAAAGTTCAAGATACCCGTGATAAGAATGCGGTACATAAACATAGTATAAAAAATAAATGCTATCATCGCACTGACGCAATTTTGTTATACCCAAATATAACTTCACATTCGACCATATCTTATGCATTCTCTTTCCTATGTTTGGTTTAGATAGCCTCGTCATTATCTGGATTCGGGACTGCAATTTCCGATCAAGGGTTCGCAAAACGATTGCTGTCAATTCCGAATTCAATTTGCTCTATTTTTCAATAGAATGAAAATGTTTCTCTGTGAGCATAATTATGATCGAATATCACAAAACGATTACACGATAATTTCGAGTAACATCGTACGATGCAATAAATAATATTTAACCTGAATTGGAAAATAATTTCGCTGCGTAATTCTAAGACGTTAGTAAATGTATGATAGCGCTGTTACGCAAAGGTTGACAGCCAGGACAATTAATTGTACTAAAGTTTGCTTTGCTGACTCGATGCTCAAAATATCAAGACAGCCGGAACTTCTCGACGTAATCAAAAAGTGTACATATCTATTACAGTAAGATACGCACTGGAGTTTAAGCCTATTTATTATGGAAATTATGTGCGTCAGTGAGGGATTATTGAATCAAAATCAACTGACTCATAACAGAAATAGCTATAAATTTTTCAAACAATCAAAATTCTACAAGCATAATCACATTTCCGAGATACCAGATATCACTGTTCTCGGTAAAAGGTATATAAGGCAGGTACATGAATTCCGAAACATTATTGTATCAAGATTTTACTTCGTGCCAGTAAAATAATTAAACCTGCAGCGCATGAGAAGAAGTAGTTACCATGAAAGGTAGATTTTTTTGATAATCTAGATATTCGATTAGAATAATCGGTTCATATAATCATACATTTTTATCATTGTTTTTAGTATTGTGCACCCTTATTTGGGCGGTGCTAATCAGCGCCGCTTTCGCAGCTCCTCGTTGGGAAGAGCTTAAAGAAAAATATTCCAGTTCCGAACACAGTGAGATTGTTGAACAATGGAAACAACATTTAGCTGAAGTCAAGGAATTGTATAAACATAAGTACGCTGCATTAAGAAGATCCCAAGATGATTCGATTGCGAAAATTGACTCAGAAGACTCAGCAGAAGTAGAAGACGACCGATCTCCAGAAAAATCCAACGATTCTGCTGAAAAAATCGAATCCAACGAGAAACCAAAAGACTCTGAAGAAGTAGAAGATCAATCTCCGGAGAAGTCTAAGGATTCTGCAGAAAAAGTAAAATCAAACGAGACACCAGAAGTCTCTTTGGAAATAGAAGACGATAAATCTCCGGAAAAATCTAACGATTCTAGTGAAAAGATAAAATCAGCCGAAAAGCCAGACTCACCCGAGGAGCCGGAAACCGTAGAAGAAGAGTCTAAAGAGACTTCAAAGGCTGGAGATTCGCTAGAAAATTCATCATTCCTAAGCCAAAATTTGAGATCGTCTATCCAACGTAAGATTGAGGCGGCGAGGCTTAGAAAGTCCGAATTTTATGACCAACTTAAACGTGAGCAAAATCGAATCGCAAGTTTGCAAAATGCAGCAGCTGCTGCTCAACTTCAATTGATTCGTAATAAAGCCGTTAATTCAAGTGTTGAACAATCCAATCTGGGACCATTTTTTGTTACCTTATCAGGAGCTTCATCTCAAGGAACAGCACCTGCTCTCTTATCATCGGCAATTACGTCTGGCACCAATTCAGACATCTCGGGATTGGCTTCGGCCTCAATACCTGAATCTACTAGCGGCTCTACGGTGTCAGCATGGCCTGTTGTCCCAGCACCTACGGTTAATCACAAATTTGACGTGTATCGATTGAGGCCTACGACAGTAACTGGCATAAGTGCAAGTGGCTATGCTTTCCCGTTAGTTGCTGGAACTGGAGCCGGTAGCATTCTATCGACATCGCTTTCTAGTTCAGCACCTTCGAATACAGTTGGATCTACCAATACTCAGTCAAATACGGCAATATTACCTTCCTCAGAAAATAGAACTTCCACTTTATCGTCGATTTCTGTATCAGCACCTGTAACTGGTATAGATTCTACAGCCACTCGTACATCAGCATCAGGACGAGCTGCAGGATTATTTTCCACCGTAGCGCAATCCGATTCCACTATTCCATCTGTAAGTGGAGCAGCTAGTTCTACATCAACATTCATTCGTGATTCCGTCGCTGCAACTGGTGTAGACTTTACCGTTGCTGGACCAAGTTCGACCGTTATATCTGCAAATGGAGCTAGTGGTTCTACTTCAACATCTACTTCTGCATCCGGAACTACAATTGAAGTAGGTCCAACCGTTGCGCAATCAAGTTCCTCCATCATATCTGTGAGTGAAGTAAGCGGTTCTAGTTCAGCACCTCCAGTCTCAACATCAGCACCTGCCGCAGGAATATATTCCACCGCAACACGATCCGAATCCACTGTTATACCTGTAAGTGAAGCTGGTTCCAAATCAATATTAATCCCTGCATCCGTTGATGCAACTGGGGTAGACTTGACCATTGGTGGACCAAGTTCAACCGTTACATTTGTAAGTGGAGCTAGTGGTTCTACTTCAACATCTACTTTTGCATCCGGAACTACAATAGGAAGAGGTTCGACCGTTGCGCAATCCAGTTCCTCTATTGTATCTGTAAATGGAGCGAGTGGTTCTAGTTCAGCACTGCCATCAGCGCCAGCATCAGCACCTGCTGTAGGAATATATTCCGTTGCGACGCAATCCGATTCCACTGTTATACCTGTGAATGGAGCAGCTGGTTCTACACCAACATTGATTCCTGCATCCGTTGATGCAGCTGGAGTGGATTTCACCGCTACTGGACCAAGTTCAAGCGTTACATTCATAAATCGAGCTAGTGGTTCAACTTCAACATCTACTCCTGCATCCGGAACTACAATAGGAGTAGGTTCAACCGTTGCACAATCCGGTTCTTCGATCGGATCTGTAAATGGAGTAAGTGCTCCGAGTTCGGCACCGCCATCAGTCTTAGCATCAGCACCTGCTGCGGGAATCTATTCCGTTGCAACGCAATCTGATTCAACTATTATACCTGTAAGTGGAGCAGCTAGTTTGTCTACATCGTCTGTAGTTACTGGCTTGGTATCTGACGCTAGTTCTGCTGCCTCATCACTGGCTGTCGCCACACCATCAGCTGATGTTAGTTCCACCAGCTCTGCAGCGTCTGTAGCCACCGACCTGGTATCTGGCGCAAATCCTGCGGTCTCATCACCGGTTATCGCCGCACCAACAGTTGACATTAGTTCCACCGGCTCTGCATCAATTGTAGTGGCGGGCGCTAGTTCTGCTGTTCCATCATCCCCGGTCGCCGCCACACCAGCAGTCGACATTAGTTCTACTAGCTCTACTTCCTCTGTAACCACTGACCTGGTATCTGACGCAAGTCCTGCTGTATCATTTACAGTTGCCGCCACACCAACAGCTGACGTTAGTTCCACCAACTCTGCATCGTCCGTAACCACTGACCTGGTATCTGACGCAAGTCCTGCTGTATCATCTCCAGTTGCCGCCACACCAACAGCTGACGTTAGTTCCACCAACTCTGCATCGTCCGTAACCACTGACCTGGTATCTGACGCAAGTCCTGCTGTATCATCTCCAGTTGCCGCCACACCAACAGCTGACGTTAGTTCCACCAACTCTGCATCGTCCGTAACCACTGACCTGGTATCTGCCGCCAGTCCTCCTGTCCCATCACCGGTTGCTGCCGCACCAGTAGCTGACGCCAGTTCCACCGGTTCTGCATCATCCGTAACCACCAACCTGGTATCTGATGCAAGTCCTGCTGGTTCATCATCACCGGTTGCTACTGCACCAGCAGTTGATGCCAGTTCCACCAGCTCTGCACCGTCTGTAGCCACCGACTTAGTATCTGACGCAAGTCCTGCTGTCCCATTACCAGTTGCCTCCGCACCAGCAGCTGAGGCTAGTTCCAGCGGCTCTGCATCGTCTGTAGCAGCTGACACTAGTGCTGCTGTTTCATCATCCCCGGTCATCGCCGCACCAGCAGTCGACGTTAGTTCCGCCAGTTCTGCAGCGTCTGTAGCAACTGACGCTAGTTCTGCTGTTTCATCATCTCCGGTCATCGCCGCACCAGCAGTCGACATTAGTTCCACCGGCTCCTCATCGTCCGTTACCACCGACCTGGTATCTGACGCAAGTCCTGCTATCTCATCACTAGTTGCCGCCACACCAGCAGTTGACGTTAGTTCCGCCAGTTCTGCATCGTCTGTAGCAACTGACGCTAGTTCTGCTGTTTCATCATCCCCGGTTGCCGCCGCACCAGCAGTCGACGTTAGTTCCACCGGCTCTGCATCGTCCGTAACCACCAACCTGGTAGCTGATACAAGTCCTGCTGGTTCATCATCACCGGTTGCTACTGCACCAGCAGTTGATGCCAGTTCCACCAGCTCTGCACCGTCTGTAGCCACCGACTTAGTATCTGACGCAAGTCCTGCTGTCCCATTACCAGTTGCCTCCGCACCAGCAGCTGAGGCTAGTTCCAGCGGCTCTGCATCGTCTGTAGCAACTGACACTAGTGCTGCTGTTTCATCATCCCCGGTCATCACCGCACCAGCAGTCGACGTTAGTTCCGCCAGTTCTGCATCGTCTGTAGCAACTGACGCTAGTTCTGCTGTTTCATCATCCCCGGTTGCCGCCGCACCAGCAGTCGACGTTAGTTCCACCGGCTCTGCATCGTCCGTTACCACCGACCTGGTATCTGACGCAAGTCCTGCTATCTCATCACTAGTTGCCGCCACACCAGCAGTTGACGTTAGTTCCGCCAGTTCTGCATCGTCTGTAGCAACTGACGCTAGTTCTGCTGTTTCATCATCCCCGGTCATCGCCGCACCAGCAGTCGACGTTAGTTCCGCCAGTTCTGCATCGTCTGTAGCAACTGACGCTAGTTCTGCTGTTTCATCATCCCCGGTTGCCGCCGCACCAGCAGTCGACGTTAGTTCCACCGGCTCTGCATCGTCCGTTACCACCGACCTGGTATCCGACGCAAGTCCTGCTATCTCATCACTAGTTGCCGCCACACCAGCAGTTGACGTTAGTTCCGCCAGTTCTGCATCGTCTGTAGCAACTGACGCTAGTTCTGCTGTTTCATCATCCCCGGTTGCCGCCGCACCAGCAGTCGACGTTAGTTCCACCGGCTCTGCATCGTCCGTTACCACCGACCTGGTATCCGACGCAAGTCCTGCTATCTCATCACTAGTTGCCGCCACACCAGCAGTTGACGTTAGTTCCGCCAGTTCTGCATCGTCTGTAGCAACTGACGCTAGTTCTGCTGTTTCATCATCCCCGGTTGCCGCCGCACCAGCAGTCGACGTTAGTTCCACCGGCTCTGCATCGTCCGTTACCACCGACCTGGTATCTGACGCAAGTCCTGCTATCTCATCACTAGTTGCCGCCACACCAGCAGTTGACGTTAGTTCCGCCAGTTCTGCATCGTCTGTAGCAACTGACGCTAGTTCTGCTGTTTCATCATCCCCGGTTGCCGCCGCACCAGCAGTCGACGTTAGTTCCGCCAGTTCTGCAGCGACTGTAGCAACTGAGGCTAGTTCTGCTGTTTCATCATCTCCGGTCATCGCCGCACCAGCAGTCGACATTAGTTCCACCGGCTCCTCATCGTCCGTTACCACCGACCTGGTATCTAACGCAAGTCCTGCTATCTCATCACTAGTTGCCGCCACACCAGCAGTTGACGTTAGTTCCGTCAGTTCTGCATCGTCTGTAGCAACTGACGCTAGTTCTGCTGTTTCATCATCCCCGGTTGCCGCCGCACCAGCAGTCGACGTTAGTTCCACCGGCTCTGCATCGTCCGTAACCACCAACCTGGTATCTGATACAAGTCCTGCTGGTTCATCATCACCGGTTGCCACTGCACCAGCAGTTGATGCCACTTTCACCAGCTCTGCACCGTCTGTAGCCACCGACTTAGTATCTGACGCAAGTCCTGCTGTCCAATTACCAGTTGCCTCCGCACCAGCAGCTGAGGCTAGTTCCACCGGCTCTGCATCGTCTGTAGCAACTGACACTAGTACTGCTGTTTCATCATCCCCGGTCATCGCCGCACCAGCAGTCGACGTTAGTTCCACCAGTTCTGCAACGTCTGTAGCAACTGAGGCTAGTTCTGCTGTTTCATCATCTCCGGTCATCGCCGCACCAGCCGTCGACATTAGTTCCACCGGCTCTGCATCGTCCGTAGCCACCGAGCTGGTATCTGATGCAAGTCCTGCTATCTTATCACCAGTTTCCGCCGCACCAGCTGCTGACGTTGATTCTACAGGCTCTGCATCGTCACTAGCCACTGACCTTGTAACTGACGCAAGTGCTGCTGGTTTATCATCACTAGTGGTCACTGCACCAGCAGCTGATGCCAGTTCCACCAGCTCTGCACCGTCTGTTGCCACTGACCTAGTATCCGACGCAAGTCCTGCTGTATCATCTCCAGTTGCCGCCACACCAACAGCTGACGTTAGTTACACCAGCTCTGCGTCATCTGTAGCAGTTGACACTAATTCTGCTGCTCCATCATCCCCGGTTGCCGCCACATCAGCAGTTGACGTTAGTTCCGCCAGTTCCGCATCATCTGTAGCTACTGACCTCGTAACTGACGCAAGTCCTGCTGGTTCATCATCACCGGTTGCCGCCGCACCAGCAGCTGACATCAGTATCACTGGCTCTGCATCGTCTGTAGCAACTGATGCTAGTTCTACTGTTCCATCATCCCCGGTCGCCGCTGCACCAGCAACCGACATTAGTTCCACCAGCTCAGCATCGTCCGTAGTCACTGACCTGGTATCCGACGCAAGTCTTGCTGGTTCATCATCCCCAGTCGCCGCCACACCAGCAGTTGACGTTAGTTCCGCCAGTTCTGCATCGTCTGTAGCTACTGACCTCGTAACTGACGCAAGTCTTGCTGGTTCATCATCACCGGTTGCCACTGCACCAACAGCTGATGCCAGTTACACCAGCTCTGCACCGTCTGTTGCCACTGACCTAGTATCTGATGCAAATCCTGCTGTATCATCTCCAGTTGCCGCTACACCAACAGCTGACGTTAGTTCCACCAACTCTGCGTCGTCTGTAGCAGCTGACGCTAATTCTGCTGTTCCATCATCCCCGGTTGCCGCCACACCAGTAGTCGACGTTAGTTCCACCAGCTCTACTTCCTCTGTAACCACTGACCTGGTTTCTGATGCAAGTCCTGCTATCTCATCACCAGTTGCCGCCACACCAGTAGCCGACGTTAGTTCCACCAGCTCTACTTCCTCTGTAACTACTGACCTGGTATCTGCCGCCAGTCCTCCTGTCCCATCACCGGTTGCTGCCGCACCAGTAGCTGACGCCAGTTCCACCGGTTCTGCATCATCCGTAACCACCAACCTGGTATCTGATGCAAGTCCTGCTGGTTCATCATCACCGGTTGCTACTGCACCAGCAGTTGATGCCAGTTCCACCAGCTCTGCACCGTCCGTAGCCACCGACCTAGTATCTGACGCAAGTCCTGCTGTCCCATTACCAGTTGCCTCCGCACCAGCAGCTGAGGCTAGTTCCAGCGGCTCTGCATCGTCTGTAGCAACTAACACTAGTGCTGCTGTTTCATCATCCCCGGTTGCCGCCACACCAGTAGCCGACGTTAGTTCCACCAGCTCTACTTCCTCTGTAACTACTGACCTGGTTTCTGATGCAAGTCCTGCCATCTCATCACCAGTTGCAGCCACACCAGCAGTTGACGTTAGTTCCGCCAGTTCTGCATCGTCTGTAGCTACTGACCTCGTAACTGACGCAAGTCCTGCTGGTTCATCGTCACCGGTTGCCGCCGCACCAGCAGCTGACATCAGTATCACTGGCTCTGCATCGTCTGTAGCAACTGATGCTAGTTCTACTGTTCCATCATCCCCGGTCGCCGCCGCACCAGCAACCGACGTTAGTTCCACCAGCTCTGCATCGTCCGTAGTCACCGACTTGGTAACTGACGCAAGTCTTGCTGGTTCATCATCCCCGGTCGCTGCCGCACCATCAGTTGACGTTAGTTCCAGCAACTCTGCATCGTCTGTGACCACTGACCTGGTATCTGATTCGAGTCCTCCTGTCCCATCACCGGTTGCCGTCGCAACAGCAGCTGACGTTAGTTCCACCGGCTCTACATCGTCTGTAGCGAATGACGCTACTTCTGCTGTTTCATCATCCCCAGTCGCCGCCACACCAGCAGTCGACGTTAGTTCCACTGACTCTGCATCGTCACTAGCCACTGACCTTGTGACTGATGCAAGTCCTGCTGGCTCATCATCACCGGTGGCCACTGCACCAGCAGCTGATGCCAGTTCCACCAGCTCTGCACCGTCTGTTGCCACTGACCTAGTATCTGACGCAAGTCCTGCTGTATCATCTCCAGTTGCCGCCACACCAACAGCTGACGTTAGTTCCACTAACTCTGCGTCGTCTGTAGCAGCTGACGCTAATTCTGCTGTTCCATCAGCCCCGGTTGCCGCCACACCAGCAGTCGACGTTAGTTCCACCAGCTCTACTTCCTCTGTAACCACTGTCCTCGTTTCTGATGCAAGTCCTGCTATCTCATCACCAGTTGCCGCCACACCAGCAGTTGACGTTAGTTCCGCCAGTTCTGCATCGTCTGTAGCTACTGACCTCGTAACTGACGCAAGTCCTGCTGGTTCATCGTCACCGGTTGCCGCCGCACCAGCAGCTGACATCAGTATCACTGGCTCTGCATCGTCCGTAGCAACTGATGCTAGTTCTACTGTTCCATCATCCCCGGTCGCTGCCGCACCATCAGTTGACGTTAGTTCCAGCAACTCTGCATCGTCTGTGACCACTGACCTGATATCTGATTCGAGTCCTTCTGTCCCATCATCGGTTGCCGTTGCAACAGCCGCTGACGTTAGTTCCACCGGCTCTACATCGTCTGTAGCAACTGACACTACTTCTGCTGTTCCATCATCCCCGGTCGCCGCCGCACCAGCAACCGACGTTAGTTCCACCAACTCTGCATTGCCCGTAGTCACCGACCTGGTAACTGACGCAAGTCTTGCTGGTTCATCATCCCCGGTCGCTGCCGCACCATCAGTTGACGTTAGTTCCAGCAACTCTGCATCGTCTGTGACCACTGACCTGGTATCTGATTCGAGTCCTTCTGTCCCATCATCGGTTGCCGTTGCAACAGCAGCTGACGTTAGTTCCACCGGCTCTACATCGTCTGTAGCGAATGACGCTACTTCTGCTGTTTCATCATCCCCAGTCGCCGCCACACCAGCAGCTGACATCAGTATCACTGGCTCTGCATCGTCTGTAGCAACTGATGCTAGTTCTACTGTTCCATCATCCCCGGTCGCCGCTGCACCAGCAACCGACGTTAGTTCCACCAGCTCAGCATCGTCCGTAGTCACCGACCTGGTATCCGACGCAAGTCTTGCTGGTTCATCATCCCCGGTTGCTGCTGTACCATCAGTTGACGTTAGTTCCAGCAACTCTGCGTCGTCTGTAGCAGCTGACGCTAATTCTGCTGTTCCATCATCCCCGGTTGCCGCCACACCAGTAGTCGACGTTAGTCCCACCAGCTCTACTTCCTCTGTAACCACTGACCTGGTTTCTGATGCAAGTCCTGCTATCTCATCACCAGTTGCCGCCACACCAGCAGTTGACGTTAGTTCTGCCAGTTCTGCATCGTCTGTAGCTACTGACCTCGTAACTGACGCAAGTCCTGCTGGTTCATCATCTTTGGTTGTCAACGCACCAGTAGCTAATACTAGTCCCACCAGCTCTGCATCGTCTGTAGCAACGGATGCTAGTTCTGCTATTTTATCATCACCGGTTGCCGCCGCACCAGCAACCGACGTTAGTTCCACCAGCTCTGCATCGTCTGTAACCATCGATTCGGTAGCCGACGCTAGTTTTGTTGTCCCATCATCACCGGTTGCGGTCGCACCAGCAGTTGACGGCAGTGCCACCAGCTCAATAGCATCCGGAGCCACTGAAACATCAGCTGATGCAAAATCTACCGGCTTAGCATCCTCAGGAGTCGCTGAAGTTGTAGCGGACGCCAGTTATACTGCTGCACAATCTGCAGGAGCTATCGCATCAGTAGTTGACTCTACTTCCACCACCTCAGCAACATCGGGGTCATATGCAGCCTCAGAATCACCTGTAGTCCCAGCACAAACAGCCAATAGCAGCCCCACTATTCCTGAATCCCCATCTGTCGCATTACCCTCGACCAGTATAACTGTTAGTACATTAGAAGTACTACCGACGCCAGAAGCTTCCGGCAATTTCGTAACCAGTTCGAGCTCCACTACTATCAAATCTGATATCATCCCGATATCTATTACTGATGCCAGTGCCGTCAGTTCTGGAATAAGCGTAGCTGTGGCCACTACAATTGCTAGTGTATTAGATCCAATTACTGGTACAACGGTTGCACCTGTTGCCGTACTGGACAACATTAATGCAGTTTCAGCTCCAAGTGGTGAAGTCACAAGCTCAAATACGAATGGAGTCAGCTCTGTAACAACCCAATCTACAATCGACTCTAGTTCCAATGCTGATGTATTGGTGGCCACTGGAAGCGCGAACGGAATAGTATCTGATGCTTCAGAAACTGTTGTCGCGACCAGTTCAAGCAACACCTCCCAACAAAACAAACGGCCACATCATAGACCAGGACCCCAGCACTCCCGGCTAAGATAGGTCGTCAATGAACTATTGACTGAAAGTGATGTAAGCTGTCCGAAAATCTAGTTATACCGAACCAAAGATACATGCATAATGTATACACCCTTACGTATATGTTGGTGTGCATTCAAATAATTGAGAAAAATATAACCATCGGCAATAAATTATCTCAGTTTCGTTTAATCTTAATTCAATTATGATACGCATAATCTGAGTATAAAATCTACTCTCAATTTCATAATTGTTAGTCACTAAAATACTGTAGTTATAGCATACTCTCTTCGCCTTCACCCGAAAGTAAGAGTCATCTGTGTACTTGCTATTCATCAGTAGGCTGTATTGTTAACAACGCTTAAACATTTAGTACAATAAAATTCAAGTGTTATTAAATTGTTGTGATTATATTATTTGGTTAATACCTACATCAACATAAATGATAAATTAGATTACGAAAATTTGTTCTCTCTACAAGGAATTTCCGAATTAATATTGCAGTCAGCTTAATTTATACCTATAGTAACGCAAGAAAATATTAGAATCTGACTTTGAGTCTAAAAGTTGATATCTGAAATTGCAATTCTTGGCGAGCTAAAGATCTGAATAAATTTAGCAAGGTAGAGCCCTTTATGAGAAACGATGAGTTATTGGTGAATTCTGTTTGCGACCAACCAATCTGGAGATAAAAATTCTGCAATCCAATTTTGAGGCTGGAACTCAGGATCCGAAATCGCAATGCTTTGCAAACTAAGAATCTGAAAACATGCAGATAGGTAGAAATCTTCTTAAAAACTGAAAAGTCCTCAGTGATTTTTTCCATGGGAATAGCAATGAAGCGGAATCTAGGCATAAGGTCTCTTGAATTGACTAATCTGACTAACAATAGGCTTGATTCGCAGGCGAGAGAGATACTAAGTGGAATTGACTGGCGCCTGATAGAATGCAACCCGTACTGCTTACCAGTAATAGGATAGAAGTTACCACGGCAATACAAACGTTTCCTACAACATATTTTTCAAGCAATTTACGTATTTTTTATGTTCATACATTGAAACAAATGAAATTGCTGATTGAAGGTAAATTCAGAACATCTGTCTTCTAAAAAAAATGATACACTCTTGCATCAAAAACAGTCTTGTATAGCGATCAGAATAAATTTATTTGACTTATTTGCAGGCGCTTCTATTGATCCCATGTTAATCTGGCTATTCCACGAATCACTTCTTTACATTTTGTGTGTTTGGTTAACGTGATGTAATTTGTAAAATGCAATAAACTTGGCCGTCTATTTATACAGAGTCGGAATATTTTTAGTAAATGAATTCCGCTATTTCTGCTGTAATCCAAGAAAATACAAGTTTACGATAAAAGATTAAATAAATAATCTTATCTACCTATACAGTTCTGCGGTAACACTAAATACATCAATGTATACAGTAAGTCGAATGCGAACAAAGGATTTTATACTTATGCCTACCTATGCTGTATTGATTTATTTTACCGAGATGAACAAGAATGTCAAGCTTATAAAAATTAATTTACAAATTGCTTACCGACAATTGTTTTCCGGAAAATTTGCGTCAAGCTTAGTGTTAAAAATAGTAAGCATCAACAAAAGAGCAAAAATACTGTACTGGGAGTCGAATACGCAGTATCATTCGTCCAATACGCATAAATTAGTAACGCAAACGAAAATAACGATACAGCTGAATAAGTATTTCGTCTACGACTTGAAATAACAAAAATAACTCCGATATGTATTGTACCTACAATCGATATCGGTGACAAAGAAACAGAAATATTAAATTAAAAACACAAGAGACAAATAATTAAAAATCGTTTTTCATTTCCTTATTGTTAGTATAAAAACATCATGACATCACAATTTGCTGTGTTTTGATTGGAAACTTGCCTCTATCTTGTAAAGATAAGGGGGAAACAGATTATTCAATGCTATTTATTACATGCAGAAACATATGCTCAGATAAATTATCAACTTTCGACTGTTGATTATAATGTAACAATAATTTGTTTTGGATAAGTAATGGGATATAGAAATACTGAAATACAAAGCTGAATACATTTTCCTTTGATTCCGAGTGAATGGGAAGGTCATAGCGCGGCATAGTTTGAGATTTCCTGTTAGTCTCAAGTAGCTATACGTCATTGCTCACGCTTGCGTCGCAAGGTTTAACAGGCAATACAATTAACTAGTGTAGTCTACTACTACTACTGTTGTTAGTCAGCAAGACTAGTGGATACAACTCTAGAGCCAGGTGGCTGAAAGGCTTACCGTTTTAAATAAAGTGAATATTATCGGAATGCAGAATATATACGATGCTCAACCCGACGAATCCGAGAAAAAAGAGGTTGAAATCTACAAAAGTCTCGAATTCTGGATGTCCGATCTCCCGCCACTGTTAAAGACATTACCCATAAACCACCTCGCGATACCCGGTAGGTTCAGTTTCTTTAGCTCTTTGTTCGTACACCTTGAGTCCTAAATTTTAAGGAATCGATCGACCAACAACTGCCCACTATAATCTCAATTAAATGTAAATTTGTTAAGGTTAGGTGCCGTAATATTCTACGCCGAAAATATGTATACGTTGTATACGCAGATTACGTCATTTTACAAAAATATACGAATTAGCTACATAATTGTTAAATAAATAGTTACATTTCTTAGCATACACGTTGTATTTTATTTATCTTCTTATAGCTCACATCTATAAGACTTTATGTATGTAGTATCTTAACTTTCACTTTATTCGTAATAAGAATTTCAAATATTATTGCTTATTCTTAGTTATATATTCAAAATTTCTAATTCAAGCAATAGAGATCGGTCAAAAATGTAAAATTGGCCAAATAAATATGAATAAAAGTTCACACAATACAATAAATAATTCATATGAGAATATACTACATTTATCTAAATACGAGATATAGGTATGCGACAAAGTTGCAAATGCAATCAAACTCAAATAAAATGATAAACAAACATTCATTATTTCCAATATGAAATATTTTTACACAGGTTCTCACGACACAATGACCTATACAATAACACGAAGAGGAAAGCTCGGTCCTGACGGACCAAATTTCTTGAGACATTTGGGCTGCTTTTTGGTCGTAGCTAAGCCAGTAATTTATAATTGGTCAATAACGCAGCGAGATGAAGTAAAGGCTCAGCTTAACGGAGGAATACGTTATCTTGATTTGAGAGTAGCAAAAAATAATGGCACAGATGAGATATGTTTTCTGCATGGGTTGTATGGAGCAGCAGTTGAACAGCCGTTAAAAGATATTTCAGACTGGCTTGAATCTCACCCTGGAGAGGTTGTGATACTTGATTTTCAACATTTTTATGAGTTTGATGATCGCGTTCATGAAGAATTAATAAAAATAATTGAAAGTATATTCAAGGATAGACTTTGCCCAGTATTTCCGAGCTTCACTCATATATCACTGCAATGGTTAGCATTGGAGAAGTATCAAGTATTTGTAATATACAGAAATGTAGCTGCTGCAGATAGAACAAATTTATGGTTCAGTAGTTTATGGTCAACTCCATGGGCAGATACAGTCGATCCAAGAAACCTGATAAAATTTTTGGATGAAAAATTAGAATCCAGAAATCCTAGAACTGGTTTTGTTTCCCAATGTTTATTAACACCTAATAGCTTTTACATTGCAAGACATGTATTTGGAAGTTTGGAAACAGACTTGGTTCGAATTTGTAGAAATAACATTATGCCATGGATACAAGAAAAGGAACCTGGCAGCGATGGATTGAATGTAGTGATATCGGACTTTGTATCATACGATGATTTCGCATTCTCTAAAACTGTTATCAGACGTAATGTCGAATTGTTAAAACGGTCGAATAAAACTATATCTGGTAGATATATAGAAGTTCAATCCAAATCGTAAATGGATTGGGCAGATTGATTATCAATATTAGATAATGTTTATGATAATTTTATGTATGTACAAAGGATAGAATGTAAAAGGTTTTTTTTATTCATTATATATTTTTACTCACATGGTATTATACTCGTAGAAGGAATTATTTGATACCAATATTGCCTTACAACCCAATTGCCTGATAATATTTTAAGCAAACAATTATTATTAAGATTTTCATTCCGTAGCAATTGATACTTATTAAATAATACATGTCTTCTAGGTATCCATGGGTTCAATAAAAGCTAGTACAAACTAAATTTTATAATTAAGAAATCTACACATTTATATGTAAACTCAAATCGACGAAGTTTCAGAAGTTAGGCAGCGAGATTTCTCAAAACATAGTCTAGGATTATACACATTATCAACTGTAGTAGTATTTAGTATGACGTAGAAAGTAGGTATTTCTTATATAATAAATATCGCTTTTAGATCCTTAAGTAAAGGATAAAACGTACTAATGAAACCGGAGAATCTTATCATGTTTTTTAAATCAAGGTTGTATTGTTATATACAGTAAATTATATAATTGTATGCTATTCATTCTGGATAGTGTAGAAATATAACAATTATAATATAATTTAATTACATTATGTAACCAAAGAATATTACTTAAATAACACACGGCTCAAATTAATAATTTATTTATGGTGCTAGGTTGATGGCTTGTATAAAATGAAATTGAAATAAATTTATCTCTTGTTCAAAATTTGTTCATTGACTATATTCCTTTGCAATGTCCGATAACATCTATCCAATATGCTTTGCATATCTGTGTTATTTATACCTAGATTCCAGGAGAATCGTTTTATACATAAATACTGTTAGGAACAAACTATGTAAATAGACATTGCATTTGTTCTTTGTGAGATCTTGTCAATACTTTTATAAAGGATTTACATTTTTCTTCATATATTTAATATTTTTAGTACTTTCAGAACGGTTGATTAAACCTGAACAAATAATGGGTCCCTATTGCGAGACACATTAAAATATGTCTATTTTTCTTTACCGTGAAATCATAAATTACGTAATATATGCATACACAATACACATTCATAAACAAAAACGATAGTATATGCTCTTCAAAAATACCCAAAAAGTGGCACGCTAAGATTTAAACGAGAAAAAAACCATTCATTTCAATTTATTTAACGAAAAAAAATTCGGGATTGTATTTGGGCAGTGAAATTTTATACGTTAACGTCGGTTGTTCGGTCTAAGAGTATACGCAGTTATCTCTGACAGACTGTTATCTCGGTAAAAATGGTCTTTTGTTACCGAAGATTGTTTAGTAAAGACTTGTCTTAAAAGGAAAACGACTATACACTTATTAATCTAAAATATTTTCATATGTTTGTCACATGAAACAATAATAATCTTACGGTTCTACCGATATGTGTGAAGCTTTATGGAACGATATTTATTTCATGCAACGAGAACCATTCAAATAAAACGGACTTGTTAATTTATACGGCATAGTGCCAATGCTTGGAATTAAAATGAAGAGTTACTAAACATGACAATAAACACTTACATTAATTCTCTCGTAATCTAAACAACACTAGGAAAATGAACAATTTATTTCTCATGTATCTGTTTCCATTATTATGTTAAGAAATATTCTCATTATTTGATACACAAGTTTAACTCGTATTGCTTTGATTTTTTTGGACATTTAAATACAGAGATAACAATACTCCGACTTCAATTCGACTGATCCCCAAATAGGCTTTGTAAAAGTTATTACGATTCAACAGCAAGAATCGAGCAATGCAAAAGGGTATGGTTTTTTGGGATTATTTAACAGTTCAAGACTCGCATAATCTTACAAATTGATTGATTAAGTCATCGAAACCATGTCACAATGCTTTAACTTTAAGTTGCTTCATTCTCGGTGCACGTTTCTTGGCAAGTCTACGCTGCTCTTTTTCCTCCCATTTTCTTTGTTTGTCAGGATCTTCTTCCTGTAGAATTCTTTCTTTTTCCGCTCTTCGTCTATCTTCTCGACGTTGTGCGGCTGCTTCAGCTCGTGCCGCATGTGTTGTTTTCAGAAAAGCTTCCTCTACTCGCAGACGATTTTTATCAGCCTTACCCTTACCCTGAAATTGCATTAGTTTTTGAAAGAGTGTAAATTGTGAACCAGATTTAGAATGGATAGATTTTTTGGTATTCAAAGGCTGTTAAATGATCCAAATTTTTGGATTAGTGTAGTTGATTTGATGATTCTGTGGCATAATTTACCTCTTTGGATAATTTGAAACGACGTAATTTATCTAATAGATAAAACGTCAATTGAAGAAGCGGCCGCATTTGCTCTTGAGTTTCAGAAGTTGATGTCCGACCTTTGATGCTGATATTCAGTCCGACCAGAAGAACCCTTTTCACTTCAGGCATATTAAGTTGTGATGCATCTCTGCAAAAAGAAAATAACAAAGGTCAAAATGAATATTTATTACGTTCAAGGGGAGTATAACATCTCTGCCATTGGATCAATTCTTTGTTTAAACTTGTTCTATCTTTCTCGCAATAAATTTGAACTACTTGATGTCACAACTTTAGCTTATCTAAAATGATATCCTTATCAAAAGGCGAGATGTGAATTAAAAAAATATCAGAGAAAAATAGATAAAGTATACCGATAAACTTACTCCTGTTGTTTAGGGCCGCTGAATTGATCGCTGATGTGAATGTAGTCAATATACGGAGCATATTTAGTGAAAGCTTGTAGTACTCTTGTGTCTAATATGGCAGATGCTGCCTCAGCTATTTCAGACATTACATAAAATCCAACTGGAAGACCGAATTTTTCTCCAGGTCGTTTTTCAGGACAATAAACACAGACGTCAGCCATATCTCTAACTAAATGTGCAGCAGTCTTTTTAGCCGCTATAGCTACGACAAATGTGTCTATTTCATCTTTTGGCAATTCTATTCCAAAATGTACCTGGTCATTTTGAGGTCTGACTAATTGGGCCAGTACAGCAACCAAGTCTTGTCTCTTGATTAATTTTAACTCTATTAGCATAGATTCGCATCCTACTCTACCGGAACAATACAAACTATATTGAGATTCACTTTCTTTAACTAATCCGCTCTCCGATACTTCGTCGTTAAGTTTACCACTGTCACCCACAAGAGAGAAATTGTCTAGCAATAATTGCCTGTGATCATTCAGCCAAGATTCGGCAATTCTGCAATTTTTCGAACGCCCGGCAATGTAGTTTATGAAATAAACAAGTAAACCAGCAACCATAAGTATTTCTAAATAAAAACTGTCCCATCTTGCACGCAGATGAAGAGGAACTTTTGTAATAGTTAGTGTAGATGGTTCGTCAGATTTTGGACCGGCGTTAACTCCAGTCGCATCTAATCCTTCGAATTCTTCTTCGTCTTGAAAATGATCAAATTCGCTATCTCCGTCTTCTACCAATACATCGTCTTCTTCAAAGCCATCGTTCAACTCAGTCTCACTGAATTGCTCGACCAAATCATCCGGTAGTGCAACACTCGGTTTATCTTCATCAAAATCTTCGAACTCAGCAAACTCATTATCCTCCGGCAATTCCTCCTGGAAATGCGCTGTGACCCATAAATTTGTTCCAACAAGCACTATGTGTAGTGCTACTAGCCACAGCCTCATTCTTTACTGAAATATAAAGAGTAAAAACCGGTCTTATAAATTGTTCAAAACTGGAATTGATGATAGAATTAGCAAACCTGACTTTATATGATTTTTTAATTAATTAAATTATAACGCTACTAATAAGATCAACAGTACAAAGCTGCATACGTAATTTCAGCTTCTAGTTGTACTAAGATAAAACAATGTTTAAGATAAAACTTCTGTATTTTTTTGGAATGTATGGGATGGGCTGAACAGATTTTGCTTATCATTTTTCGTATCTGAGGTATCAATCAAGGTTTGAGATAAGTTTATCTAATGGAAAATCTATATGTGATGAATATCTTAATATCAGCTTGTTAAAAATTGGTAAAAATGGGTAAAAATTGACTAGTACGATTTGCTACGACTCTAACTACAGTCGGAGAGTTAAAAAAACGCAAAAGCGGATTAAAAAAAAAAAAACAAAAATTAAACGATGTATCAGAAATTATTGTACTATAATTTAAAACGATTAAACTTTTATCTAAAATTGTTTTTATTTATCGCTTAAATAGAGGCCAAAATTGCGTGCGCAGTGTTAGATAAGACACCCTGTACATAACCGTGGGAATATGTTGTTACAATTAATTAAATTCGTGTATATCTATATAATCTCGAGCGATACTAGGATTGTTAATTAACTTAATTAATTAGTAAGTCTATACATATAAGAGTAGCGATCGATATGGACGATTCGGAGCGAATAAAATAAAAAGTCCAAGTCATACATAACCCTAAATGATATTAAGTTTATTCACAAAGTACGTACGATAACACAGATCTTCTTACCGATGTAATTAAAAATAATTAACTTAGAACGATAAGTACTCGATGTATAATTGGCATGAGATCAACAAATTTTTTTTTTGTATCTTTTTTTGACCTATTATCACATACACACACTACAGCAGACGAGGCTACAGAAATCGTTGCCTTGAAACTGTCTACGAACATACGAAAGCCCACGAATCAGCGTAGGCCAACGTGACGTCACGTCCGACATGAAATCATCCGGGAAATGTGTATGTAGCATATCGAGACATCGATTTGTTCAATCTCACAACTTCCCAATGCGACTCCCTTCACCGCGCAGGATCGTCAGTGTTTGGTAGTCTGCTGGCTGTTTTACCGTTCTGTCAAAATACGGCAATGCGACGACTAGAATTTTACACTATTAATTCCTACGATGACAATGCTAGACGTTTGAAAGACAAGTGGTTAAAATTCTAACGCAAGATTTATAATTAGCATAAAATTTGATATCGAGGACTTAAAATACGCAATGCGTAACGGGTAGGTGTTGACAGTGCAAGAGGAGTCCTAGAACCAAACAATGGATCAATACCTCGAGGAGGAGGGCACAGAGGCAACGAATTATTACCTTGTATCGTGCGTGACGTGTTATAAAAACCACCGAGACACAGAACGACAATAAATAATAAAAAAAACTACCAAACGATAATATAATACTCAATAAAATATCCCTGAACGTCCTAACGGACACACCTCTCCAAAAAAAATATACGTATAAATAAATAAGTAAATAAATAACAAATAAATAAATACCTGACACATATTCGCCACACTAATAGCACAATAATACTCGTAAAATAACTCAATAACTTATTACTTAATTATTACCTAACAAAAATCGATATGGAAAAGTCAGACAAAACCCTAAAGAAACGTAATGCAAGATCCATCACTATGGACGGAGGTACGCAGTGTGTGCAAGTGGTCGTTAGATGTCGACCAATGGATGACAAAGAGACTGCTCGAGGTCATACAAGAGTAGTAGATGTAGTACCATCTAGAGGAGTTGTAGAGATACGTAATCCTCGCGAAGATCAATCACGAGATAACGTCAAAGTATTTACATTCGATGCAGTTTACGACTGGCATTCAAGGCAGCAGGATTTATATGAAGAAACTGTACGTCCCTTGGTTTCTTCAGTTTTGGACGGTTTTAACGGTACTATTTTTGCCTATGGTCAAACCGGTACAGGAAAAACATTTACGATGGAAGGTATAAGGGCTGATCCTGAACGACGAGGAATTATACCAAGATCTTTTGATCATATATTCAGCCATATTAGTAGAACTGAAAATATGCAGTATTTGGTAAGAGCAAGTTATTTGGAAATTTATCAAGAGGAGATAAGAGACTTGTTACATCGTGACCAAAGCTTGAGGTTTGAATTGAAGGAAAAACCAGAAACTGGTGTATTTGTTAAGGATTTATCAACTTCGGTCTGTAAAAGCGCGGCGGAAATTCAACAACTTATGAATATGGGAAATCAAAACCGAACTATCGGAGCTACTAACATGAACGAACACAGCTCTCGATCGCATGCTATTTTTTTAATAACTATAGAAATGGGAACTATAGGAGATAGTGCTGGGATCAGAGTGGGAAGATTGAATCTGGTAGATTTAGCGGGCAGCGAAAGACAGAGTAAGACTGGAGCAAGCGGAGAAAGACTAAAGGAAGCTAGTAAAATAAATTTAAGCCTGTCAGCACTTGGGAATGTGATTTCTGCTTTGGTCGATGGAAAAACTACGCATATTCCGTACAGAGACTCAAAATTAACGAGACTTTTGCAGGATTCACTCGGTGGAAATTCTAAGACTATTATGGTAGCTAATATAGGACCGGCAAGCTATAATTACGACGAAAGTCTAACCACTTTAAGATATGCTAATCGAGCTAAGAACATTAAGAATAAACCGAGGATCAATGAGGATCCTAAAGACGCTTTGTTGAGACAATATCAAGAGGAGATAAATAGATTGAAAGAAAAATTAGCACAAAAAGAAACAGTACAACGTAAGAAGAGAAAATCAAAGAAGAAGAAAGAAGATGGAACGGCGGATTCAGACTCTGAGACAGAAGATAGTAGAGACGATAATAAGATCACTGAAGCGGATAAGAAGCTTATTGCAGAATTGTTGAAGACTGAGAAACAGGAAACTGAATTTTTAGTCCTTAGAATAAAAGATCTTGAAAGTAAAATGCTTTGCGGTGGTAAAAATATAATCGATCATACAAACGAGCAGCAAAAAGCCCTAGAACAAAGGGCAACAGAGATTGCGGAGCGTAAAAAACGAGAAGTTGAAATGCAGCAGAAATTGGAAGAGGAAGAAGTGACCACATCCGGTGTTAGAGAGACTTACACGACTTTGCAACAAGAAGTAGACGTGAAATCTAGAAAATTGAGAAAATGTTTTGCAAAACTTCAAGCTCTTAAACAAGAACTGCACGATGTTACCGGAGAATTTAACAGAGATAGAAGAGATCTGGAGCAAACGCAACACGAATTAATGAAAGAACTAAAACTGAAGTACCTTATAATTGATAACTTTATACCGGTTGAAGAGAAACACAAAATTTTATCCAGAGTTCGTTTTGACGAAGACGAAGATTGTTGGGTAGTAAAAGACCCCGAAACATCTAGCGTTGACCTTATAAGACGACCTACATCTGTTCCTGGTGCGCGCCGACCGGTATCTGAGTATGCAAAGATTGCCCTTGCTATGGGAAGAGGACATCGTTATGCCGGAGAGAATATCTTAAATTTGGAGTTAGATATGCCACCTAGAACAACGCTGGATTATCAGGGACCGGTCATTGCTCCAACTATCCAAGCCGTTCTTGAAGAAGCCTTACGCGACGAAGGAGATATAGATGTTGATGCTTCCAATGCAAGACTCAGATCAAAGCCACGTTTACAATCGGCCAAAGTTCGACCGAAAAGCGTTAATAATAAAGTCCAACAGATACCAGCCCCTGTCTATCCTAAAACTAGAGGATTAGTACCCAAGTAGTTAATGTATTTTGTCCTAAGTTTAAACCTAATGTTATTTTTTATTTTTATTTTTTGTAAATATGTACTATCACGTTGTAGGTATGCTTGTTTAATTTATTTCATTATTTGTGATATGGCCGTGGGTCTCGATTCAAGGGAGAGACGGAAAACATAACTTAGACTGAATCCTTGTAACTCTCTAGTCAATGTGCAATGTCAGCTGCTTGCTATAAATAATGATTACCTAACTGCTAAAATAAAGCACTATAATATGCCACACGTTTCTGTGTCTTTGTAACTGTTATCCTCATTCCCTAAATCTGTTGATTACTTCTAATTTGTATTTCAATATTTTGTCAAAAGAAGAGCATGAACTTTGTAGCTATCCATATAAATATTCAATTAATTGATCACTATCATGTTACTTTGCATACATAGCTAAAGAAACTGAAAACAACAAGTAGGTTGATAGAAATAAAATAGACATTCTCGACGTATCAAGACTTTATTAAATTAACGTCAGGTTTTGTTACCACTTTTTTCTAATAAAGTGGTCGTACAGTTGAACCTGTTGGATGAAAGGAGTGTCGTAGACGGTTGCCGTTATATAAAAACGTGCATTTTCAATATCAACTTAACATAGTTTGTATTAAAGTTGAAGTAGGAATCGTTATTATATCAAAAAATAATGAATAATCTTATTCTTCTCTTTCGCTTACCTATATGCTTATTATAATTTAAAATTACAAATTTTTTCTGTTGTTCTGTAACCACTATGTTATTTATTTACAAGAAGTATCATTTTCTAATTTTGAAACCTCTTAAAAACTATATATTTAAACACACACCGTGAATTAAAGATATCATATTGCGTCAATATAGGTATAAATTTTATATTAGAATCGCAGGAACAGCATCTTTATTTTTTTGTTTAAATTTTTCAAGAAAATGAGGGTCTCAAATCTGAATGGATAAACATAGCCACATAACTCCGAGAGGGTGCAGCGACTTATCCTTGCCACTTTTTGAATAATCTATTATTGAAATGTATTCAAAATTGTTAAATAAATATTAACACAAAAAGAAAAGAATAAATCTTTCTTATTGATCTACATTTACCAGATTAATTACTAAGTTATTCAACTAATCTTCAACGCATGCTAAAGAAACAAAAATTGGAAGAATACTCGTGAAATAGATTTCTTACGAATCAAAAACGAATCATTTGATGAATTTATGAAATGAAACAGATGGTATGTACAATGAAAATTTTCGTTTAACATCTTTCTATGACATAATGTATCATTAATTTTATATATTTATTCGGAATCACCTATGCCTTGGCAACTGTAAGCTTTCGTAGTGATGATTTAACATATTCAACATAGATTAAGATTAAAGTAAAACATACATAATAGTAATTCTGAACTTTCAAAAATATACACACTAAATTTAAATGATAAACGTGTGAATGCTATAATATAAAACAGTACAAAGATCTAAATATTCTTCAAGACGAACATCGTGTAGATTATATTCCTTCTGGGACATAATCTACGATTTTATTATCCTGTAGTGAAGTATTTCTTGATTGAAATAGAGCACAGAATAAGCATACCAATACTTTCCATGAATGAAAAATGTCAAGCAGTACTTAAGATAAAAATTCATTCAGACAATTTCCATTGGATTATGAATAATCCATTTATGCACTATTAAAATTCTCTTTGTCACGTAATGCCAAGCATGGACACTGTAACTTAGGAAAGATAAATCTGGATTCAGAAATAGGGATGCACCGAGAAGCTGGTTCAAATGGGCAGTTTGAAATATGCCATTGTAAGTTTAAATACAATAACAAATGGTCTAGGTTCACTAGTAAAAACGTTGCTGCGGTGGATAATTTCCATACTGTTGTTGTGGCTGAGAAGGATAACCAGATAGCGGTGGTGGACCACCGTAAGGAGGATATCCTTGTTGAGGAACTTGTGGGTATTGATTTTGTGCGATCTGGGGTGTACCGTAGGCAGTTTGATTCCCGATATTCCCATATCCTTGAGGATAGTTATAGCCATTGTTCATGTTATAGCCAGGATTATTGTTGTAGGATTGTTGCTGCGTGGGATAAGCTTGGAATTGGTTCTGCATGTTAGAATATTGTTGTTGAACTTGAGGTTCCTGTTGAGAACGTTGATTAGGATCATAGCTTTGATCATAAGCTACAGGAAGAGACCCAGAGCTAGTACCAGGAGGTCCTAGTTCTATGTTCGACTTTGAATCTCTTGACTGTCCTTCGCGATCATCTTTAGCAGGACTAGGAGAAGGTAAGTGAGACTTTGGCACATATTTGTTTGGCAAATCGCCCATAATATTAGCAATGAGTCTCTTTGTTTCATTTAAAATTGCATTTGGATCGCTACTCTTCGAAACTTCAACATTTTTTAAGCGTGGTGATCGTGAACGTGATCTAGACCATGAAGTAGGTGAATTTGATCTTGATCTAGAATATGAGTGTGATTTTTTCTTAGCTCTTTCATTTTCGTTAACATTTTTATCAGCTGCTTTGTAAATATCCTCAAAAGAATAGTCGTCGTCATCATCAGACAGATCTAATTTTTCTTTAGCCTTTTCTTCTAATTTTTTCTTCTTCTCCTGCTCCTCGTCATCTTCTGCAAACATATCTAACTTCGGTTTCCATTTGTCCTCATCATCCGTAGGATTTTGCGTACCTTTTCTAGTCGAAAACGGCGAACTACTTTTCCCAGGTCTTACTACAGGCTCTTCTTTTTCTGGTGTAGGCGACTTTACTGGTTGTCTTATTGGTGACGGAGGAGCAGGTGTTCCTAAATTAACAAAACCCCGCAATTTCTCAACTCTAGCCGGATCAGTTGCTTCCAGTTTTTTAAGAAAGTTTATAAGTCCATGCTGTTCATCTGTGCTCAGATCTTTAAAATTCTGTAGAAGTGTCTTAAGGTCAGAATCTGACAAGGATTCCATTCTTGCAGCTTGCGCTTCAGGGCCAACTGGTTTCGGGGTACTACCAGCTGTTAAACCTTTCACAAAGTCTGCCGCCGTAACAGGTTTATTGCATTGCTTTGACGCTTCAGCCATTCCTACCACTGCATTGATTAAAGTCTCCAGTTCGTCATGAGAAACGTTTGTGCGTCCCTGAGCAATCAAAGCAGCAGCAATCTGTTGGGCGATAGCTACTTTGTCGACGGCACCAACGCCAGGCACACTTACAGGCTCTGACTTGATTGGTATTGCATCAACACTTCTTTGAAGTATAGTTCTACCGACATAAGTAGGTGGCTTAGGTTCCAGCAGTTCTTGCATCTTTCTCTTCTTTGCCTCTTCTTCAAGTTTTCGCTTAGTCTCAGTAGCCTTGTGCAATAATTGAGCTATGTTTTGTATAGCAGATTTAGTTGCTGAAATGGCCATTTTTTCAATCATTCCAGCAAATAATTGACCTTTTAATTTTTCTTTCACAGTTTCAAATAAAACGCTGACTTCCTCATCGAATAGAAGCTCCTCGGCAGAATTTGGTTTCGCTTTTTCAGCTGCTAAGGCCTTGGATAATAATGAAACCACTCTGGGACCAAGTGAGCCAAGCTGCCCTTCTAGAGCTGTTAATAAACGCAGAAGTCCAACAATTTCCAGATCTTCGCTGAGTGATTCTTCTTTGGATATGGGACTGGGAGATTTATCTTTTATAGGGTAAGGTGAAGCGTAGTATCGAGGCCGTGGAGCTCCTCTGGGATAATAACCTCTGTATCCTGATCCTCTTCCTCTAAGATATGCATAAGGATATTCTCGTTCTCTGGGCTCATGCCGTTCATGATATTCTGTTTTCAATGTCCTTGTCCCGACATACTCTACATCATCGTCACTATCAACACGATGTCTACGTTTTGATGGAGGTGAACGTTCCCGTTTTCCGACTGGCACCCATTTTTCTGGAGGCTTATCCTCTGGCAATTCCAATCTTTTCCTAATCTCTTCTTTTCTTTGCTTTAGCTGTTCGTTATGAATTTCGCGCATTCTTTTGTTCCAAAATTCAATCCATTCTGGTTTGAAATCGTGTTTACTTGGATCTTTTCCTTCCCCTTGTAGTTCCTTGTATCTTCTATTCCAAAACTTTTTCCACTCATCTGGATAAGCAGGATGTTTCTCAGGGTTTTTTTCATGGAATTTAAGCGCTCTATCCAACCCCTCTTCAGCCCGCCTAATTTGATCTCTATACTTATCCCACTTGTCTCTTTCTTTAGTTGGTTCTAAAGAATGAGAACGCGATCGTTCCCTGGAATGTTTTCTGTATCGATAACGATTAGTCTTGTCGAATGCACTAACTTTCCTACCTCTAGGTGGAGAACGAGACCGAGAACGCGAAGGTGAAGGGCTACTGGATATGCTAGACACAGACGAAAGGGATTTCGTATCATCTGATGGTCTAACTGCAGGTGGCTTTGCAGGCTTGTCTGAAGACTTGTCTACGTTACGCAAACTCATCTTATCCTTCGCGACGATGCGGATCTTGAATCCACTGAAAAAAATTCGTCTTTAAGCAGTTGTCTAAATCATTGGTAGACGCAAATTAAGTTTTGTAGGATCTGAATGATAGAAGTTATGATGATTTTGGTCAATTGAAAAAGCTGATGGATTTCATTGATGTATTGATTAAATAAAAAAAGATATGTTTATAATAAAAAGCATGTATAATGAGATTTTCGAATTTTCAATCTGCATTAAAATGTTGAATGTTCGTTACTTTCTGATGGATAAATACCGCCTGTAACACATTAAATATCAAACTTACGACTTGGTAGTTTCTGTTTTTGAATCTATTTTTTTGGGTGATAATTTATCGGTTTTCTGATCCTCTTTCTTATGTTTGTCTTCTGATTTTTCTTCAGGTAACGAAGGTTCTTCATATGAAACAATGTTTTTAAATATATGTTAATTATTAAAAGAAAAAATGATGTTTTGTTCAAATCTAAATTATTATACTCACCTTTCTTAGACCCCCCACCAATTTCTGCCATCTTCTCATCGAAGTTCGTCACCCACCGCACATCGTAAACTTCCATAAACGTTAATTCAGGCGTTTCCCTGCACGTAGGAAACAGCCACATTGATTTATTGCGCCCATAATATTGAAAATTGAAACGGTACTCAAAAGTTTGTATTTCACAATAGATGACTATAATTTTTGTGTATCATTAACATCATCACATCTACTATATTAAAGTTGCATATAGACCATTCAGACCTACCTAAAATGATAGTCTTGATAGACTCTCTTGATGTATTGCATCTTATTCTTCTCAAACTGATTTTTATCTACCAACTGGGGTTGAAGTCTTCCAAATCTTTCTTCTATCTTCTTTGCGACTAGCACAGATATTTCATTAGCTCCACGTTTATAATTAGGGGTTCGCGGTAGTTCTGTGATAGCACGAGATATTGTCGGAAAGTGACGATTCAAGTAAGTGATGCGATGATTATAGCTAGTAATGTGAGCCATCACAGTTCTTGGATCACCTCTTTTGTCACATAGAACACAAGTGTAACTTGGCTCGCATGAATCATTGTCAATCAATTCCAAAAGGTACTCCAAGCCCACAAGCGGAGAACTACGATGTCTGTCCAAACTAACTTGGATCGTAGTTGTTCTTGTCATTTGATCTTCCATTCCTGGTGGTACTGGTTCTCCAGGTGCTAATGTCTCAGCCATAGTTTCGGCTGGTGCAGGTGCTGATTTCTTTACTATGTCCGATCTCTTGGACCATAGTAATACCGGGTAAGGCCATTCGTCCAATTTTATTTTATGACGATTGCAGGAATTATGGCTAATTAGTTTGTGAGCTCCGAACAAAGCGATGTTACAAATATGACACCATATATCACCGTCGTCAGTATGAGAATAAACTGGTCTTCGTGTTCCATCCTCTGCGGTAACACTGCTTCGCATCAACCTTTTACGGTCAAGTTCCTCCTGCGGATCATACACACGAATAATTGATAAAAGGAATTAGCAGATCTCTCGTGTACAATAATGTACATTGTAACATATCCCAGAAATACTATTGGAAATTCAACACAGCAAATATTAGAAGCGTTTTTTTTTTTCATAATGGAATGTGATTCAGGAGTGTAAATGAATCCACCACTCTATTTTCTCATAATTTTTATGTTTTTTGCTTTTCTATGATTTCTAATCAACGTTATGCGTTATTATTCAATGCTGTGTTACAATTTTGTTACTTTTCTGGGACACAAGAATTGATTCTTTCAGTCAATATCCTATTAAACAGGAACAATGTCAGCCACTTCTCTTCGCACGTATACCTCCTTCACAGCATCATCACTTAACAATGTGTATAATTGGTACACTGCACTATTTTGAACGAAGGTAACTATTTATGCGACGTATTAGGTGTACTTGTAGCAGCTGTTTAACCATCTTCAGTTGAAGAAATATAATTAAATAGCTAAAATGACAACGGTATTAAATGTTTTTTACTGAATATATAGTATATTATTAATTTCTTCATACAACAGAGTCTAAATTTTCATAATTCCACAACTTGCTTACATTTTCACTTATCGCTTAATGGTCAGGCCTATCGTAGGTGTTGTTACCTTTTCTCTATCTTCTTCGGACAATCGGGAAGGATTCCGTCCCTCAATATCAAGATCATCAAAGTTTGGCATTGTACCTCCAAAGGCAGAATATCCTTCCATAACACGCTCTGGAACCACCAATATGCAATCAGAGATAGAATCCACTGATTATATCCCAGATCATTCCCTCTTCCCATAAAAAAAAATAAATAAAACATAAAAAAAAAAATATTTCTGCTTGTTTTCTGCAGTTAAACCACATTCTACTTACCATCGATACTTATAAACTAACAATCAATATAAAATACATTTTTTATTCAGTTTATTAGCTTTTGAATATTTGCACAACAGGTATGTATGACAAACTGTTTTGTCATTTAATAGAAAATTAATAATTAAGAAACACGCTTCAACAATATAATCTTATGTAAAAGTTGAGAAATAGAAATTATCGTTATTTGACTGAAAGAATCCGTTTAGAAAGTAGAAAATCCTTCCTAAATCTATCTACATAAATTATTCTATTATAGTCCAGTGATTATTTTGTTTTTTCAATAATTGAAAGTGACAATTTGTCTAGTGAATTAATGCGAAATTTTTAATTCTTTTGTCTACATTTACTCATTGGACTATAATTTACTATCATTTAATCTAATGATGTTGAAAGAAGTCAAACTTGATGATAAAAATTCAAGTATCTAGTTTATTTAATGTTTAACGAATTAAAATTATATAAGTTAAATTACCTATGTGAGAGATTCTCAGAAATTATTATTCATACTTGCTGAAACATTTACATTTGTTCCAGCTACTTACCAAGCAAATTTCGAACATTGCATCTTACAATTTATTTATATCTTTCATTTTTGTTTGTTTTTGGTTTTTTTTTTTTGTCTTTGAAAAACACTATTTTCACATCAACTCAAAATATTGATCTTCGCCAATATACCGTGCCAACATTAACAGAATTAACTGATGTTAACTCTGTAAAGAAAGTCTCCATCTGCCCCGTGGCAAATACACCGTTATATTTTTTGTGTTTTACAATTCTAGTATGTATTGTATACATATTATACCTCGTTAAACTAATAATAATATATTTCAACTCGCGACTTGTGGATCTTAAAAAATCTCACGATTATGTGTCCATCAGACGAATAGCAAACGCGTCGCCGTATTTTGTTTATGATTATTAAATTTTTATTAGGTAATTGGAAAAGCATGGTTAAGGGAAATATCATATATAGGTAATCAGGTGAAATGTAACAGTCGTAGTAACTATGTTATTGAAAAGGTAATGTCTAAATAAATAATCTATCAAAATAGAGCAAAGCTCCTGGTACACATACAAAGACAGTGATAAATCAGATAATATTAATAATTTTATTTCACAAAATTGACTAATTTTATTATTATATTTATACCTCAATTCACATTTTAGAATACCTAATCTTCAAATGATAATTTTTTCATACGATATTACTACAGTTTAATAAATATGATAAAAAATTTGCTAACTCTCATTGTGTTCAAAGCATATATGTAAAATCTTTGCTATTATTAAAATTGCTTACTTTATTGTGGGTCTAAATATATAATATCAAGCTTTGTAATTCAACGCTACTACTATCCGATAAATCGTAACTGAATAAAAACTATGTTAGCCAGACTAGAAATAAATTTATTATTTACATGAATTATAGTTCCCTTAAATTATCAGCCTATTGTTATTTAATGCAATACCTTTCTTTACAGAATTGGGATGCAGAATGAGGAGGCATTTGGGCAATAACTAGTTGTAATCGTACTGAACAATAGGTTCATTATCTATAAAAACGTTCAACGTTTCTTAACCTAAGCCTAAACTAAGAAACTACTAATTAGTTAAAAATATTAGAATTTGTATCACACTGTACTTTGAATCTGACATGTTTGTATACAGTGAGAAATTTGTAAACTCAATGTAACTACTTGCCAAATTTTTCATGTTCTGATTTTTAGATCTAGATTATTGGCATGATTAAAGATAAACTTAAAATGGTACAAAACGAAGTGTCGAGAGGTGAGAAAACAGAGAAATGAAACGTAATTTTCGCAAGAGCTGAAGTCGGGATGTATGACATTTGTCAGTTGCGACTGAATTTGTAATAGGAAATAAAATTGAAAAAAAAAAGATATTCAAATTATCACTTTGCACTGGTAAGGTGTTGACCTGTGTCGGTGACATATGATTGTATCCGATTTCTTTCTTAGGGAATAACTTACGCTAATATTTATTAAGCATATTGTAAGCTTGATGGTTTTCCAAGACTTACCAAGCTATCGGTGAAAAGAGTCAGTAATATTGTTACTGAGAATTTAAAGCTATAGCTTTTCTTGCCACAGACTCCATCTTGAACGTGTGAGAGTAAAAGCATGAAAACACCATTATGAATAAAAGAGTAGTGTTGCAGAGCTTGATCGTAAGTTAACGATACTAGCGCCAATCTGGCGTGGGCACTATTCATTCCTATCATTGTCTAACTATTGGATCCAGGCTGACTGAAAAAAAGACCATGCAAAAAGAACCAGTCACGAGATTCCTGGGGATTCCCGGTAATGGTGAAACCTATTTCTCGCATTAATAATTTTATTTTATTTATCTTCGCTGATGGTAACTTGCCGGATGCTGTATTGCCTTGTTATTTTCTAAACCGCGTGCCATTTATCTGCCAGCTGATTAGGAAGAGTTCTACCCTCCCTACAGCTGATGTTCGCCTAATTCTCTTAAACATAATTAATATGCACCCATTGCAATTGATCGAATCTCTTTATTATCGCTTCCCACCATACGAGTGATCATTATACCCTCTTTGCATTATACAAACCACAGTTGCAAAACAATATTATAATAGTTTGTATAATTATAATTTTACTGAGACTAAACTGGGAGATGGCAATACCATTTGGCGTCTCGTGTATAGAAAGATGATACTTTCTTCTCTTTGGCCTGGAAAATGTTTAGTCATGTTGAAGCTTTCAGTTACCTTGCCGACTGGTACCGATGTTATGGGTATTTGGTAATGGATCGTTAAAGTATTACCATTCGTGACTCTTCTCTATCATACCTGGAAATAACAGAAGAAGAAAAGATTTCTACTTATCGAAGAGTAACCTATTATCAGCAACAAAATATAATCTGTTTTTCAGAGATTGCTGTACTGGATTAGCGAGGGGTATAAATGATCACGGCTTTATTATCGGTCGAATGATCATTATTCTAGAATCGTTGAAATCTATTTTCTTTTGTCGTAAATTTTTTCAGTAATACAGGAGACGCCGTAGATTGATGAGCTTTCGCGTAATGCACCACGTCCTCACTCTATATATTCATTCATTCATTCACCAAAGAACTCAATTGTAAACTAATTATTTTCAATTAATCGATACTTTTGAAAAATTCCGAAAATTTACTAGTAATTTGAAAGATTGTTTTATGTCAAACGAATTGATTTTTTTTCACGAAGCTTATCCTTATTTTGCGATCTTACTGTCATCAAGCCTAAACCGTGTCGTTCTTTGACTAAATTCCAATCAGGCCAGTGTAAGCTGTTTAGAAGATATGTAAACAAACACCAGCGTATAAATATCCGTTGAATATATATAGGGATCCTGGAACTAAGTTTTTAGGGAAAAGGATTCATTCATTTCGAAGATTTGAAGGTTTCCAAGATCGAAAGTCTGTATTGCAAAAGAATAGGAGGTCGAAAATTCTACTCGAATCTGAAAAATTCAAGAAGAAACAATTTCTTGTCCCAACTGAAAACTGTGGATCGCAAAAGGGGAACACCATATACATCGTGTCAATATGATAAAAAAATGCTCTGCAAACACAGAATATATCTTATAATCTTTCAATCATCCGAGACATTCTCGAATTGGAGAAAACAGGATCTGAGACTTTAAAAAAATATACCTATATACACTTCCAATTAGTCCTGTAGTTTCCAATGCAAGATTTTCCATCAAAATACGGAATGGATATCATAGTATATAAGTATTTCTCTCGTAAGGTTTCGACCCGACTAATAGCTAGCTCCTCCAACATGGATCCATTTAAAAAACTTATTGGATATAAAGCTTCATATACCTAATAGAGTTATAGATAAAAACCGAAAAAATCCCCATCAAACTTATACTGTACTGACTTATGAGAAGAGTTTAGTTGCTTTCTTTTCAGTTCTCAGTGAAGTATTATAACATCGGAGTTGGTAATGAGGATTACAGGGATTACAGAACAGATTATAAACATGTACCGCATATACCTATTCAGCAAGTAAAGCTTGGGCATTCGCAACGCCACAGAGTTGTTAATACTAGAATCTAGTACCAATCTTTACATCAAATAAGCTCCGGTATTGATATCTACTTTTTTTTGGTAGTCATATAATAAATAAATAAACAAATATAATATGAATGCTCTGAATCACCCCGAAGTGAATTGGACATATAATATTTTTTCGAATTTAAATAGGTATACCACTCACCCATTCGTGGGGAGCTCGGCGATTACTCTCAGTTTTAGTCTATAAACTTGATTATTCGAATAAATATTTAAAAAAAAAGTGTATTGAATGAAATCATCCGTTTGTAGAAATCCAAAGAAGCACGACAAAGGTGTACCAAGCACTATAAATGGCTTCGAGGGATTATCATATAATGGTTGAACTTTAGGTGTGAGACTTTAGATACTTGAATCTTAACTTTTGAGTCCAAAGGTCTTGAGACGGTTATAGCGGGTTTTACACCGGGTAAAGAGATTTTTACGAGCGAGTCGAAGATATAAAGGTTTTATCGAAGTCTAACCAGAGGTGATATATAAGTCGTACCGTTTTCCTTCATTCTTATACCGGGTGACCATTGCTCGGTAAACTGCATTTATATACCTACAACAATACATTGCTGGGTGTACAAATTTTATATACAGATTTTTATTTTCATATTTTTATATTTTTCCTTTTTATATTCCAGTGCCAAATCGTTTCGAACGCCCATTCACCCATTTAAATACACACACGTAATTTGGAAGAACGAATTGTATACGCGATTATGAGCTAAAGTCTCAATGTGCGAGTCGCAAAGATCAGATCTAAAAACTTACAGAAATTTTCATACAGAAATGCTATATTCAATTTATTTCGAACTTGATATCAGAATCCCAGTACCATCGATATTATATCGTACTTTGCACAACTTATTATCTACACATGCCAGGAAAATGAAAAAAAAATTAAAACTGAAAATTGTCTTATCTATAACACAATTCAAAAATTAACAAGCAATTAAATTCTTTTCTTCCTCATCATTTTATACAGAAAGTTATTAAGTTCTCCAGAAGTTCCATATGGAAGCTTGTTATACCTATAAAAAGAAAAAAAATGAATTATTTAAAACATTATACCATTTGCGTAATTTCATCCTTGTACAAAACACCCTGTATATAGGTAAATGAACAACACGTAACGCATCTTGAAACCTTTTTGATAGTAAGAAACACTCTGTATAGGCAGTACCAATACAAAACTTATTGTTTTGTATACCGGAGAGTAGGTAAGGTTGAACACCTCGATGGTGATTGGTGCGATCTGTATCGTCTACACGTATGTTCTGTACCGCAGATTGTAGAATATTATCGCACGCGGAGGTCTGCCTGAAACGCATGTATCGGCGCGTGTTCATATAGATATATATCAGCATTCACTGAGGCACGTAGCTGCAGGGACGGTGTAGATACAACGACGTCCGTTCGATTTACGCATAAACGCGGGTATCTCCTGGTGCGTGGGCGATCACTCACGCGGAGTGCACCACCTCTTTGAAGACGGTGTTCGTATGCTAATCCTTCGCGTACCTCGTCCCCGGAGGTCCTCTCCTACAGGCAACATCTCCTCTGCCCTTGGCGATGTACAGGGCTTAAGTCGTTACTTAGGTACCTATTCCTCTTCGGGTGAATATCTCCGCTCGCTTCAGTAACAAGTCGTTTTCGAAAATCGACAATTTTATTGAGACGTTTTATTTCGTTTATTCAAACTCTCTTATACCTTTAACCGGATAAAATAACGTTCAACGTCCGTAGACATTAAATTTACACCATGAAAATTTATCTCTTATTTTATACAAGCTTTTATAGCAGCTGACAGTCCGCGTCGTATAAAGCACTATCGTTGCAGTGACTTTGTCAAAATTCTATTTAACTTATAGCTCACCGATCATCACTCTTTAGTGAGTCGTTTAATTTTTTTTTTTTATTTCTTCTTCTGTTTTTTTATTTTAATTTATTTTTCTTTTTATCGGCTTTTATACACATGTTTTATTTATAAGACACATGTCCACCTGTAAGCCCGGTTTCCTTCGACGTTAATTATGCAAATATTAGATCGAGTTCTTCTCTCTTATGATACACATTACATAAATCAGTATATGCATAATATATAGGTCGTATGTTTTACCAAGATAATCAATATCCACATCGACGGAGAGACGATATAATATCATAGAAAACCGCAAAAAATGATACTCCATTTTATTTCTATGAATAAATAAAATGATCCAACATTTAGAATCTAAAGATTTATTTATCCGCGTCTGATCACCGCCTCCGACTTTCTTCGATCCGATGTGATCGACGACAATGAATGAAGATAAAAATCGTTAACATATGGCCCCACTCAGAGGAACGACAACCACGCGTGGTCCAACTAATTACAATCAAATTACAAGAGATGTTTGTCTCAGTTGATTACCAATCAACTCTCTACGAGCGTGACAAGTTTTACGACCATGAAGGCGCGGAGGCGATTTAATAACGACTAAGATACTTTTTCATATTCGAAATTATAAATTCCCACAAAATTATACAGGGGACTGACAAGTTTAATCAACAAATACATACGACTACGATAAAGTATGGAATCGATTAGTTTCAATCAGTAAGTGTTAACACGAGTAGCAATTTCATTCGGAAATTGGGTTTATCCGATAACAAAAAGAAGAATCACTGCGAATTTTCTCTATTATAGATGTTTAAATTCCTTATGCATTAGGTATACTAAAATCTTTCAAGTAGTCTTTACCTACGCCCCTTTCGGAAGTTATTATAACGACCCAATATAGCTTTGGGGCTTGTATTCTAAAATCGTTCGTCTCGTTTTGGACCCCTTAATTTGATGCCTGAGGATATTTGCCCGCGTTTCTTTCCTGCGCATTAATCCTGCTGCAGCTACCGTTCAGACTAAGTTACACAAGTATTGTCGTTATACTTGTACACGAGAAACCGGTATTACGTGTTATGGTCTGTAATGATCCTGTAATACCTGTACATGAGGCATTCAATGCCGAATCGTCAACCCGTGAGCCTTTGTGTTCTGATTTTGAAAATTTTCACACCCAAATTTTTGAACTAATTTGCTCAATTCTTTGAGAAAAAAAAAGAAGGAATTTTTTCCAAAATCCATATGTCATGAACGGCTTGAGATAAAAATTTGAAAAAATTTAAGTAAGCTGCTTTCGAAGTGTACTAAAGGAGAAAAAAATTTCAACCAAATCAGAAGTACGAAGACTTACGGGTTGCCGATTTGACATGGAATGCCCCGTATATATGTATATACCGTATAATGTATTATTGTACAATACGTAATCCAGATAGAAAATTCTTAGATTAGCTAAACCCAGATTGGGGATTAGTATTAACTGTTAGGCGAATAATATGCGGTTGTTATAATAAGCGGTGGCTTTGTGCTTTTACAACTGGGCGCACCGCGGTTCCGCAAACATACCTATATACGTCTGAACCTTACCTACGTAGAAGACAGTTTTATAGCTCTCTAACTAAAAGTGACTAAAAATCGACAAACACTTTGTTACGACGTGTCGTACGGCGATGCCTCGGTGACATGTGCGGTCGGCGATAACTAGAGGCGGCGGTCGGCATCCTGTGAAAATTCGGAGTAACTCAAACGCCAAGTCAAACATGGGCGCGTTCCAGTCGTATGACACGTTCCTCGTCCTCCTACCCGCTCGTCGACACCTTTACATTCGGCGAAACGCGTATACTATATACCTACATAACTTTAACGACTCTTTATTACCGCCGTCCGTGTCCTTCCATTGAACGAGAATACAGACATGCATATAATATGTAACCGTATTTTAGGTGAGTTTCCCGGTTGTTTCGTCAAAATATACCTATTGTATAAATTTTCGATCGTAAGAACAATCACCTCATATTTCAACTTATAGCCCTATGTATATATTTATGTGATTTGTATATATTTTGTATAAATTTATGTAGATATACTCCGTGCGACTATAACCCGCTATATTTGGAGGAAAACCTGACCCGCGTATTATAGGTATAACCGCTACTAAACTACCGCTGCGGTAACGCGATCACGTGTGACTGTCTAGCAACTCCGGTCACGAAATTTTCATCATGATTCTCCCGGAAATGAGGAGAACGACTAAGCGTCTATTTAAATATTAAATTATCCTGAAAGATCTATCGCGATAAATTGTTCGGTATTCTTTTTAAAACGCGATATTTTATTCTGTGTACACCCTTTAGCTTATAGGCGTTGTAATACGGTCTGTGCAGGTATTTCTAGAGTTAAATGATTCGAAACTTTAGATGCAGTTTAGAGTCAATGAGGCTTTGTATAAAGTTAAACGGCCAATTTAGACCAAAGAATTTATTAGGCTTTCAGAGATGTTTCAGCTTGTATAAGTCCCACAGTTTCTGGACGGTCTCCGACCGAGCGAGGAAAATCAATTCGTACAACTTCGCGAGAAACACCGACTTTACAGGACTGAAGATACTCATAGCACTATAATACTCAATGGGCGGAAGACAGCGGTGAAAATTTTGAATGGAAGGTCTCGGACATCTCGATGAATGGAACATCGTCGTCCTGCGAATCCGTTGTGCAGTCGAGGGCGACGGGAGAATGAAAAATGCTAAAAGGTAGCCTAGAGTTAGAGCCTTATATATCCGCAGGTTTACAGAGGCTGAAATGGTCCCTCAAGTGATGTCGAGTATATACCTGCTGCTCGAATTTTAGAATAAACGTAGGTGGTGATTATTATTTTTGTTTTCTTTAGATTTTTAATTTTGTTTTGTTTCTTTCTTTTTGTTTTTCTTTTTATTTTACAAAGGCGGGGTAAAAACTCGGTCTGGAACCCGAGCGCACAGTTTTGTGATGCTATTTGCTCGACGTGGTTCAACATCAGCGTCCAAGATTCCAGTATGCAAATTTTCCAGAAGATTTAGAACCCAGATAAGAAACGCCCGTTCCTTTATTTGTCGATGCGGACGAGATGTCGTCCTAAGACAAAGGATTTTTAGGAAGAAGAGAGACAGAAATAACCCCAAGGTGTCAACCGGGTCAAATATTTACCCTAACCACCCTTGGCCTCTCTATAAACATAAAGGAAACACAACCCCTGATACACAAGAGAATTACCAACCTGGGGATCAGAGTATACTGTCATCGAGGAGCCTGAACTTAGTCCATCTCCTCATCGATGCTCCCAGTTCTTATAAAGGCTAAAAAATTGACTTCAGGGTTTAATTAGCAAAATTAAAGACTTCGGAATGGTCATATGCTCTCGTTTCTTCATTGTCAATTTTTCTTCTATCTTTTGTTTACCGTACCTTAGTTTCAAACTTTGAACGAATGTATCTTGACTTTTGTGTATGTACACCGCATGCGGGCGGATCAGACGGCACGAGGCAAAGGTGCGGCTTCAATATGTGCTTCATCCTATACTTACGCGAACAAACTGATCCGAGCGTGCTTTGGCGTAAAGCTTCGTTCACAATTGCTTTGTTTGGATATACTTGTACATACGTATTTGTAATTACTGTACACACGTGAAATACGTGACGATAATTAATTTAAGACGACAGAGGGTTTACTTGGAATAAAAAATCGAGTGTAGATATATTTATAATAGTATAAGATCTAAAATAATCCTCAGTCGAAAATTTAGCTTAATATTTCGCCGGTATTCCGCGTTCATATTGTCAGTATTATACTCAGTTTTATGATGAACCTTAATAAAAAGATTTACGTCATCGTCGTATAACATATTTGCGTTTTTACGCCGTATTTTTTATTTTGCTTTTTTATTTTTTGATATTGAACGTATATACCTACCTACCTATAGCGACATTTTATATGTCTCGTCTATAATTCCTCTGACTAATTGTACATACGTACATACATACGAATGTAAAGAACGTATATACGTTATGAAAATTGTAAAAATGAATAATAAAAATATAGGTATGTTGACATAAAATTGTCTGAATTTCTGCACACAGGTATGTATAATGTAGGTATATACCTATATATATATATATATACACATCAAGTTATAAATCAGATAAAATTAACGACCGCATGGCAATATCAGGTTCTTTCAATTATTGTGGTACGACTCGATGTCCTTAATTGAAAACCATCAACTACACCACTGCACTGTTAAGTATAATACAGTGGTGAATAGGATCCATCGAAATGAAGTTATTACTAACAGACCGAGGAACCGATTCTCGGAAGTGATCTAACCTAGCAGACGAAGAAGAAGCAATCATATACTCAGGGATATACCCGTGTAGACCTGATGCAGTAATAACAAGCAGTAAATAAATTTCTATACTAATTTACTGCGTGAAATTGTTGAGCCTGAAGTTAATCCTGGTAATAAAAACCGAATGACGTTAAGGATAGGTTAACTGTGTCGTTATTTCGCACAAAAAGTAAACTTCCGTCTTTCAGACGATCTGCAGCAGTTCTAGAACTCGCGTAAACCGACTCCAAGTACCGTAACAACGTATTTTGTTTTTCCCTTTTTTTTGCTCTTAATTACGACAATCCAACTCCAACTTTAGATGCCAGAGTGAAACCGACTTCCGGCGTCAACGACGTTATAACTTCAATAAAAATTATCGATAATATCCTCAATTAGATATCAAAATTTAACCGGAGCGTGAAGGATTCAAGGATTTTTACCAACGAACGACAAGGACTTTTTCGGTTGTTTTACTTTCGCGTTATTTATGTGTGGACGTTGCGTTACCGTGGGGCATCGCGTTGGGCGCGTCCCTCGCCGTATGTAGTATGTACATACAATGTACATACATCATATACATATATGTATAGTTATAGACACATGGATGAAGGCATATACCGCGCATTATAGCCATGGGTAGGTATAATAAGTATAGTTACATATATGTATGTATGTATGTACAGATACCATTTCCCTGACTATACATACATACATACCTACATACCTACCCATGGCTCGCGACTGCTATTTGAAAGAGCGTCGAAGAGGGCGAGAGAGTGAGAGAAAAAGGGGGCAAAGGGGGGAGTCCAAACAGTGGAGGGGATAGAAACGACTGCTTTGATCTTGCCGCTGTTGCGGGGGACAGATATTATCATCTTACGTATAGACTCTCTCCTCTGGTCCTCCTCCGGTCCTTCTTCGGCCCTCCTCCAGTCTTCTTAGGCCCCCCCGCCGAGGCTCGGTCCCCGCGTCTGTTCGCACCCGCGTTGCCCGCGGACTCCTCGTCGAGAAGTGGACCCTGGTGACAAATCTATTTTATGGAAATATACCGATGGCGGGCTTTAGACGGACTGCAGGGACACATGAATCTTTGTGGCGAGGTTTTGCATCACGTTTCTTTATTAAACTAGATCATATTTCCATTTAATAAAGATTTCATTTCAATCAGAGGCCCTGCAGCAAGTCGCGGCTACAACGTAATAGCACGACGTGTAATAATTACACTAACAATATTCCAATCTTTTGAAATGAGTCCCTGGAATTGCAAATGCAAAAGTTTTACAACGATTTTTTCAATAAAGCCCTAAAAAATGTCTTCGAATTTTTTTCTCTCATTGATGTATGAACGCTGTTCATGAGCTGCAATTCATTCGAAAAGTTTTTTTTTTTTTTTTTTTTTTTTCTGAATGTTAGAACAGAGATATAATTATCATCGGTGAGGATAAATTTATGACACGAAATTTTTTTCGTTAATCACAAAGAATTCGAAACATAACTACGAGGGTATATCCAATTTCGTCAATACCTACTTATATGTTATATTCGATCGAAAATTGAATTATAACTTATAATAATTGGATGTTTTCGAGAGAGGATAACTGTTGAAGATTATTAAAGTTTGAAGAATGGATGAACTGTTTTTATGGTTTACAAAAACTAATCAACTTATATATATATATATAAAAATAATATATTAGCACTTTACGATTAAATTTTTAGTATTGATATGCGTGGGTTGAGTTAAAGGCAATTTGCATATAGTTATAGAGACCAATTTTCTATGGTTAGATTTAAACTGGTGGAATTTGATGAGTTACCCATCAGCAATGTATCAATTTGTGCTGAATTTAGGAAAAAGCCATTCACTATAACTAACAAAAAAAAAAAAAACAAATAAATAAATAAAATAAAATAAAATAATCAAATAAATAAATACAGGTGCTATCCAATATCCTTTCAAAAGATTTGTGATAATGATATTTCTAACTAATTTATGATGATTGTTTAAAATTTGATATACCTCGTAATTATTTTTGGTTCAAATTGTATTTGGCCATCGATCGTTGACCGAATAATTGCGTATGTGAGTGTATAATAATTCTCAAACGATAAAACGAGATCCTATTGGTATACCTATATCATACCATGAATTAAAAAAAGTTATTGATGATACTCAATCGTGAGGATAATCACGTGCGTGAAATCACGAATGATCCTGATGTGGAATAGGAAATATCAACAGTGTATGTACTTCATATCTTGTTATGTATTGATGAATTGGATTGTAATGTAATAATTGATGCTCCAAAAGTTCGACTTGCCATTGCGAGTATAAGAGTTTTATTTATTTATTTATTTTTTTAATAATTCGTAAATAACTACTGATTTTTATTCTTATCGAACTAGTGGAAAGGATTTTGCAGATGATGTGTTCATTTGGTGAAATTTATACCAGCCTTAAATTTTCTGAGTAAGCTAGGAGATGTGATAAATGAGGGTATTTCTTATAGGGAGGCTGTAAATGAAAATTCGAGTGGTCCCCCTAACACAATGAATGTATGAATTAGAAAAATTGAAAATCACCTTGACGAGTATCTAGTTGAAGGCGCAGAGACAGGAGAGATAAAGATAAACCGATTCGTTACACTTGAGTTGAATGGACACCCCGTCCAATTAATTCTTATATACCCTAAGCAGAAGAATTGATGATCGTCGCCACTTTGTCACCAAGCGCGGTTTTGGGTGTCGCATTCGAGCGAAAAGAAGATGAAATGACTTTAACGAGGGAGAGCTATTTTAGTTTTCGAAGTGATGTCCGCTAACAACGGGGGCTAGATGCGGGGCCCCGATGGGCCTGAATGGAGTGCCGATGCGGATGGGTCCCCAAAGCCTATTTGTATTGTTTTCCCTTTGCGGGCATGTCGCGTTATCTAAAAAATCTGCGCTGTCGTTCACCGCGGCCGGTTCTACCTGGTAATTCGCCACCCCTCGATCGAGGGTCGTTATCTGGGTGCGGTCCCTGTGTCAGGACTTAGCCAAGCGAGGGACCGATGGGCCATGAGCCCATGAGACTCTTGCCCGGGGTGGATGTGACAATATTTGACGCGAGGCGTTCGCCTCGTAGCGATAGCTACAGTCTGTTTACCCTTGTAATATTCCGTAAGGTATAGTCTGTTTGTCGAGGCTTTGTTTCCGCTAGTTTCCGTTTCCTGTGTTATCGCCGCACAGCAAACATGGCGGCTTCTCTGATCAGATCTCCGAATCCGCGTAGAGCTAGAAGCGCTGGAATGTGTCTCTGATCCTCCGCTTCGTTCGTCCGCTCTTAAAATCCATATATTTTAACCATTTTCTTTTTATAAGTTCTTTATCAACTTCTGATCAGATTCTTACTTGAAAAATAACGATTGGCAAAACTATTATGATCATTACAAATGCATTTAAACACGACAGAAATTATCCAGAAGTTGTGAACAGGTCACTAATAGAATATTTTTGAATAATTCTTAAAACCATCCGTCGCGTACGTGATCCTTGGTGATCTTATGCAGACCTAAATCTTTTGTATAATATATCAGATACAGCAGCTTGGAGACAAGACAAACGGTGACATAATACGGCTGCTTTATATCTTCTCTTTTGACTACGAACTGCGATTATAAGATCGTTATTTTATTCCCATATTCTCCATTTGGAGTTGCACTTTTTACCTCAAGTTTACATCAATCGAAACTTGCGGTAAACGAAGTCCTTATTACAGTATACCAAAGAAAACCCTTCTCCACATCAGCTCTCGTCTTAAATTGTATATATATTACATACATACATAATTCTCAATGAAATTGTTCGGTATTCGGATATAATAACCATGCTGCAGCTGGTTACAAGGTGAAACTTTTTAAGCTGTTGATTCGTATTGTCCAGTTTGTTTTGTAGCTCCTGTCGTTTACTGATTATCAATATAATGGTAACCCTCTGGTCCGAAGGTGACGAAATGTGTGAGACATGTGAAGACAAAGTGGATCAACTGTATCAGACGTCGTCTTTAGAAGAAATGTCTTCAGTTAGTAACGCTTGCAGAGTTAAATGGGCTTCGAATGGTAGTGGTTAGGTGTGGATGTTTGAATAACGTGTATTCAACGACAGCTCAACTTATATACGTGACTTTATTCATTATATAACCAGTGAATAGAAGTCGCCTTGACATCCCTTAAAGTATAACTATTCTAAAAAAAAGTTCATTCTAGTCTATCTCAGACACGTAATATATTAACTTGTCAGTGTTTTATTTCTCCTACATATTATACGTATATATGTAATACATACTTATATATACCTATGTACTTTTAATTTTTTATTTTTATTATTTTTTTTTCTTCTCATTTTCACATCACACCTAGCTATGTATGTACTACAAACCGACGACCTTTTATTTCACCAACGCAACAATTCCTATATATGCCATATCCAGTTCATGCAACAAAAGCGTACGCCGCCTGCAGCGTTTTTTCTCTTTCTAAACGGCGATCATCATGCTATGTCACGATTCCGCAAAAAGTCAAACAATCGAAACGGCGGGTATTTTTACTTGTCGATGTTCTTCAATCGTGGAACACGATGTACGAGAGATCTAGGTGTGTAACATATATCTACTCCATTTTGTTTCGAGGAAAGAAAACGGATACCTGCAGACCAACCCACATCTCTTTTTCGTCGTGGATTCTTTATAATATACGGACTCACGTGTATATACGGTTATATATATATCCTCTGTACGTACATATGTAGGTATGTATGTACACGAGGATATACATTCTTGCCGGTACATGGATGAACGGATTTTATATACACTTAGGCGTGAAAAGATAAATGAAACTCTAAGATTACTTTGACAATAAAGCCAGAACGAAGATTCTAGGACTTAAAATTTAGTCACAGTTCTATGTATACCACGACTTAGTAGATATATTACGTACCTACCTATACCTTAGGTACAAAGTGACAAACCATTCTAAGTTTTGCAAGTTGTATTATTCCGGAACTGTTTAGCCGTACGAACAAATGTACGAAATAAAACTTTCATGACATTGCAGGGTACAGATGATGCTTAAATTACATTTTTTGGAAGCCCAGATTTTCTTGAGGATATTAAAGATATACTTTCAGTTTTGATAAAATAATTATTTACAATTTTTATGATTACGTTATATAGTCAGGAACGAGACAATTACGATAGTGTTTAAGGAAGCTACCGTTAGATTGAAAAATCGTGATATAGTGTCGCACGAAGTGTTGGAATAAAATGAGCCCCGTCGCAGTCAGACTGTTGCGCTTGAGCCGGAGGCGCCAAGCTACGTCTTATTTAATAGCTGCACGAGACTGGGAATATACATCCGGAGATTTGAATGCCGGTGATTTCAATGCGAGAGATTTTTTATCCGTAAGTTTTCATTTGATTTCTCATTTTTATTTATATCACGGAAAACTAATGGTACGTGTTTGCAAGAAGGAAGAAGAAGAAGAGGAAGAAGAAGAAGAAGATGGAGAGGAGCTGTAGCTGTAGCTATGCGGTACGGTACGTCCGACGTTTGAGACGGACACCCACGTCTTCCTCGCGATCTTTGGCTACACGCACGACTCTGGACCTCGACTCGACCCGGGCCTCACAAGGGCCCGTAGAGATTCCCATAAGACGAGGTTCATTACGCGAGATATTGTGGTCACGTCGACCGCGGGGGCGGCTAGCCGGTCGGCGAAGCAATGGCGGAAATTGCGCAACCAAAATCCTCTTCGTCTTCGTCGTACTCTTCATCTTCATCTCATCTCCCCTTAGAGAGGGAGGTGGACGCTGCTGCAGAATACCGCAGTTATAAGTTTGCGCCAAGGGTATATACGCTATAATATGTATATAAGGATAACTATATAGGAATAACCATTCATCTTCTTTATATACGTAGATACCTATATAAAAAAAAATATGGATGCATCTTGGAGTGGCCAGAGATCGGAATTTTCAGATAAAATTTTAATTTTTCGGAGACAACAACCAACAATTTGTAAGATATCATGAAAAAAAAAGGATCATGAAAACTATATAGGTGGTCAAAGTTAAAGCGTACTGAACTTGAATTTTTAAACATTTCCGTATGATTCCGAGAAATTTGTAAATTACAGCAAATATAAATATCTTTGATAACTATGTTTCATCGATGAAAATTTCATCTATATAAAGCTGCAGATATTTAAATATTCTCTGCCATAGGTGCCGCCAATCGACAAATTTTTTTCAATAACTTGAATTGTATGGATACGATATTCTATATCAACATAATTGCAAATCAATTTAACAAAAGCTATACAGTGAACTTGCAGGAACATTTTGGAATTAGATTGGTCATTCGATGATTGGCATAGGTATGTATAATATATCTTTGCAACATACATATCTTGATCAAATCATTGAAAATTTTGTATATAAATTTTGTATTGTAGGTATATCTTAAGAAAACTGTCTCAAATGCGTATAAAAATGTAATCAAAATCGTAAAAAATTTCGAAAGAATTGTCAATAACAACGTGTTTAAAGTTGTCAGACTTGAATCGCAGGAAAAACCTCCCTTATCATAGACGTTCGCTTGTTCCAAACGCCTCGAGATTCGAAATTCCTTATATATACAACGGCCTTTACAATTGTGCTAAAATCTTATCAACCGGTTCTTCCGTGAATTTTTGTTCTCATAATACCTCGCAAATTGCATGCTCAAAAACTCGAACCTTGAAAAAAAAAAAAAAAAAAAAACCTCCGATCTTTGACCACCCCATCGGCCATCCGCATACATCTAAATGTTTTTAGGCCCATCACAGTGTGGCGGTGGCGAAGGAGTATGTCGCGGTTGTCGTACGCCGTGCGCCGCCGCGACTCCCGCTCGATACCGAGCGTTTCCTCCGTGGAGGGTCTCCGCGTGTATAGTCGTCGGCGGCGGGGGAGGCCTTGGAAAAAGGCCCAATGCGGTGATACGACTGGATCTTGGTGGGGCGGGGCCCAACTCCTGGCGATGGCTCGCGGATGCTGTAGTGGGGGCGGAATGGACCGATGTTCACAGGGTGGGGGTTGACAGCGACTACTGTGCATTTCCCACGTGCCCTGGGAACCCTTGCGGCGGTCCGGCGGCCCCCGCAATCTCGTCCTCTCTCTCTTTCTATCTCTTTCTTTCTCTCCAACTCCGACTCCCACTCCCTCTGATCTTCTCTCTCCGTCACGGGCGAGTTTTCCCCTCTTTGTCGAAAGAGGCCCGCGACGTGAGGCTACGCGACGAGAAAGAGAGAACACCGATCATACAGGCAGCACTACGGCTCCCAGGGACCACTCGTTCGTCTGCTACCTCCGCAGCCGTGGATCGCTTTGACTCCCCGCGTTAGCTGGCACCCCCGCGGGGGGTAGACGGATCGAAGAACTAGCCGAACCTGACCCGCACGGCCACGGGGATGCTGCAAGTCCCAAGAATGAGACGAGGGGCGGACCCGGTACGGTCCCTCGAGGTTATGGAAGGGATGGGTAAGAGGGTGTACGGGGTCCTTAGAGGGAGGCTACGCGACTGGGCCCTAGCGGGAGCACCAAGGAGCCAGGAACCCGAAGGATTTGTGAGCAACCGAGCTGCTATTCGGCGACCGGTATGAGAGAGACGAAACTATAGTCGCGTCCTTCCGAAAGAACCTGGGGATAAAAAGTGCTACCACGTCTTTACTACCCACTTCCACTACTACCTTACCGCGAGCCACTGCCGTCCGACGTCGTACCTACTCTTAAACCTTCGTCGTCCGGCTAGCTCGCTCCCTCTGCAACCCGTATAAAACCCGTGCCTGTTCCTATACCTATACCTGTACCTGTACCTGTACCTGTACCTATACCTATATACCTACGTGACGGTATCGTATCGCGTATACACCTTATTCTTACGGTGAAGAGACCGAGTTCAGTAGGGAGGTCCGGGTCCTCCAACCAGAAGAAGAGCTGAGCACCAGACCCTTGCGTTACACCAAGACCCTACCGTCTTGCAGCGGGTCTACTATTGGGGCTACCAACTACCAGGAGTAGGTACCACATCGGGTGGACCATCGGTTGGCAGACCAACGCAGCATCAGTTCAGTCGGCGCCGCGCACCCAAACGGTTCAGACCTGTCTTTCTGCACGGCATTTATTCTCCTACTATATATATATATATATATATATATATATATATATATATAAATATATAGATATACATATATGTATATATACACACATATATATATCACAGCTGCATATAGTATACAAATATATTAACGAGTATTACGAGGAGTATCACGTTTTACGACCTATACATGTATATGTATACATATATACTGTACATACATATCGCTCCAAGAGTATAAGAGTTTAAAGAGACTATTTGCATCTTTCAAATCAACACGTTATTGTGATCCACGCGTGATTACGACACATACAAGTGATCCAATATATAGGTATATACATATATATCATACATCAATTTTATTAACCGTCGAATACTCCGGACTGTTTCCTCGTACATCCTGACAATAGTAGGAAAACTTCGACTAACCCTCTACGCCTTCGAGAACACCCCGCGAGTTCCTCTTCAATTCGACAGAAGCTTATTATTCGTCGTTTACTTGCCGGTAAGTACATACATACATACATACATCTCATCATTTGTATCATTTTTTAACAAAATTTTTTCATACTTCGTATACACTCGTTCGGATACTGTTATTTCAATCAAGTCATAGCTATATCAATTCATATTTTTAAAGATATATAGCTTAAGTCTAATGATAAAACCAATTGGTAGAATGTCGTACGATGCATATTGTTGGTATAGCAGTTTGCGATCGTGTGGTAACGCACTCAGTACGCTCTCAGCAGACCGGTTGTTGAGTCTGACATAGCAATGCTTATACTACTGAAAATATTCTCATTTCTCCAGCTTATACCATTCATCGGGCGGACTATCTTACTAAGACTGACTTTCCTTTACTCCGTGTATATTTCGGCCGATATATGTATAGAAGTAATCGAAAGTCAGTTATTGTAGAAGTTTTATTAGAACAGACTTACCATCGATAAATTCATGACATTCTTCTTGCATTCAACTCCCCTAATAGTCGCATCCAATTATAACACTGTCTACGGTATTATCGAGTATTCGGTGATAAGACACGGTCCGATCTTTCTTAGCCTTGATGCCCACTGTGGAAGTACTGATAAAAATACATTGCTTGTGATTCTTTGTAGCCTTAGTCGCGGATGATGAACTGCGCGTGGTTAAATTCTGGTTTTGTTACAACTGCAGTCGTAATAACATGTTGTTATTTTTTGTGTGATTTAATCGGCGATAAAATCGAAGATAACCGAAATTTCTAAAGTCAGTTTTATCGCGTTTCAAAAGTTTCAAACGATACTGATATCGGTTAATATCGCCACCATTTTTCTTTCGATATCAAATGGTAGGTATCTCCATTGAGACTGCGGCTACTGGTCTCGTGGCGTTGCGATGATTGCACGTGGGCCTCTTAGGAGGGTGTGGTCCCAGGGTCTAAAGAGCTACTGGTTAAAAACCGGTAGCCAGCCGCCAAAGTCCTGGGCGAAGGGCGGTGCACGGTAGCCAAATGCCGTGCTTTGGTTGGCTCTCCTCTCCTGCGCTCTCTACACCGCTTCTCCTCGCTCTCCTCACTCTCAGCGTTCTCCGCGTTTCCTAACCGGCTCCTTTGAAGCCGTCTTAAACTTCATCTGCTCACCAAAGAACCAGTGCGCTTCGGCGTGGTCGTTTTTATTTCCCCTTTCGCGTCCCGCAGGGGAGTTTAAGAATTTTCAACCGTTGAAGTTTCTCTTCACGGTATAAACATGAAGTTAAAAAGCGTTTCAATAGCTGAATTTTTTCTAAAAATCCAAAATTAATAACAACGAACCTCGATGAAGAGCTTTGTGTGTCCTCGCTTTTCATTTTCTAGCATCATATAGGTATAATAAATTTTTTTTGTAGATGCGCGGTTATATGGTACATCGTATGTTACATATAATAAGAACCGCTTTTTGGTGCGCGTGGGAGACATACGTCGGTGGTTTCATAGAGTGGGGGGGATTTTCTCTTGTATGCGAGAGAATTGTCGAGAGGGAGGAAGATGATGCGCATGTATATGTATTCCGAAGGGGTTTTGGAGGAGGTAAAATTTTTTGTGGTGGGGGATCCTCGTGGAGGAACACAAAAAAAAAAGAAGATAAAAAAAATAAAATGAGAGGAGTTAAAAAAGAGGAGTAGGAGTAAAAAAAAGAAAACCGAACGTTCGACCGTGGCGTGTAACACGGTAGCCCAATTAGAGTTCACCGCCTTCAGCCACCTTTGAAACCGTCTTTAACCAGCGGGGCTACGCCCAGACTCACTCGCGTGTAATCGTCTCTCTTTCTCTCTCTCTCTCTCTCTCTCTCTCTCTCTCTCTCGCATCTTTTCGGACACGAGCCACTTTATTATTCCATTTTACACCTACTCGATACTCGTAAATATTGTATATATAGGTATAGATATATTTATCGTGTAGATGGAATAGCGAGATCTATAACTGTCGTATGATACATAGAAACTAGTATTGAACTCGTCTTGTAAGCTATTCCCAAAATTCAATCACCCACACACTGGTTTCGGGACATTATATTATATTCTATTGTATATATATATATGGATGTATGCATGTGTATGCGTATGCGCATACATTGTTTACTGGTATTACGTGACTAGAAGATCTCCAACGTTTGTTCACAGGTAGGCGACAAAGGAGGTAAAGAAAGGGACAGAAGTATAGATAAAGATAAAGGTAAAGAGAAAGAGAAGATCCGGAGGAGCGGAGCAGAGTGGAGTTAAGCCAAGCGAAGCGCACGACGCCGTCACCGGGGCGCAGTGATCTCACTCGCAGGGGCGACAGGAGGAGACACGAGAGGAGACAAGGACGACTACGACGGTCCAAAGAGGGAACCAAGAGCGGGGCAGTCCTCTGGACACACGTATACGTACACGTACACGTTAACGTAGCCTGGGACGTACGCATATACACGCGCGCACACTGTGTACACTTTAAGTCAGAGAAAGAGTGGGGAGAGGCGATACTCGTTCGGCGATAGAGATAGAGTGGTAGCCACGATCGAGCCAGCGGTGGGAATTTATAAGGATGTTCGCGATAATGCCCATGGAAACGGAGGGGCACGGCAGGGAATTCGCGCGGCGACAGAAGATGCGCGCCAAGTGCAGCGTCGAGTTCGTGTGCAAGTACTGCCAGCGTCGCTTCACCAAACCCTACAACCTCATGATACACGAACGCAGTCACAAGGACGACGTTACCTTCACCTGCGAGGTCTGCGGCAAGTCCTTCAAACGGCAGGACAACCTTAAGCAGCACAGGTAAACTACATAAATTTAAGATTCAGTTTCGTCCTTTTTTTTTTCTCATTTTTCCTTCGAAGATTTTTTTTTTTTCTTCATCTTTTTGAGAATCAATCTTCGCCGACTTTCTTTACAAGTTTTAACACTTTTGTGCAAGTAGATCCGATTTCAAACGGTGGATTCAAATTTTCTAAATTTCGTGAACAGATTTGATTGAAAATCAGAACTTCGATGTGCGGTTTTTTTTTTTTTCTTACCTCTCGGGAGGCAGAACTTTGAAAAATCGTCGTGAGAAATTATATAATTATATACTTGGGGTTTAAATCGAAGTTTTTGACAGATAATAATGAAAATTTAGATCGAAAGTGTCTGATAGAATCACCCGAGTGTCACAATTCTGAAAGAAAAAGTTTGAAAAATGAATTAGGCTTTAATTTTGACGTACGCGGTTGTGAAGTGACAGCCGGGGTATATCTCGCCGGATGAGTGAAAAGTGACAAAGTGACAAAGAAGCGATTAGCAAACGATTGCTTTGTGTCAGTTTTTCTTTTTTTTTTTTTTTTTCGTTTTCTCTTTTTTATTTCTCTTTTTAAAATCAGAATATTTTCTACCGCATTTTGGAAAAGAAAGTAATAAAAAAAAGTTGATCAACCTTAAAATTGTGCCGTTTTATATTCTACGCGAAATAACTGCATCTGCACGATTATAGACATATTGTTAAACGATTATCTTTTTTAATGATAAAAAACCAATAACGATTTTTCTGGAATGATTGGCATGAAAAACTTAACACAATATTTATAAGATCAGCCGATATATAATTACTATATACTAAATATGATCGAACTTATTCTTATAACGGGATATTTCTCTTATTATTTTTCTATTACATATATACCTGTATAATTTTCAATATTATGTCTTCATGTGTATCTGTAATATCGATATTTGTTAAATCACAGTGCTGATTATGAAAATTGTTACCTGTCAGTTAGTCGGTATAAAATTAAAACTTATATCCTTTCTCTTTCAACGTGAAGTCAAACTTTGTTTAATATTTGATTGTTGGTCAGTCGCGATTTTTGTCCATATTATAATATCGAATGAAAGTAATAATATTTATTTTATCCTGATATTGCGATAAAATAATGAAAGTAAATATTTTTTTCCTATTAATTAATAATTATCGAACTATTCATGAGGATAATTCATTTGCTCTAGATAATTGAAATTCAAATCACGGTCACTAAACATAGTCCGATTATGTAGATATATCGTTGATTTGTTGAAATTGCGCAATTTATAGTTCAGCGGACATCTATAATGTATATATAATACGCGTGTTTAATCAAAGAGCGTATATTATAGCTACGCGTAATGACATAAGGAAGAATAATTATAGAGATGGTATAATAACGTTATAATCGTTTTTCGAATGCAAATTGATTAAACTGCAGTTAAAGACAGCTGCCGCGTATATTATCTATATGTACACGTCGTACAACTTATTTAAAAACTGGTTCTTATATATTATATCGATAATTTCTTTTTTACTTATTTATATATTTATTTATTTATTTATTTATTTATTATTATTCTAAGCATATTAAGCATGCCTATACAGCACTTTGAATCGCATAACCCGTAAATCAGGAGAAATAACCAGGGTGTTGCATCACAGAAATATAATATAGCGCCAGCATTATGGCAATAAAATAAATCTTCGATGGTGGATGCTAATGGATAACGGATACCTACAAACCTACATAGCCCAGCTATATCTTATAGCTATCATAGCCGCTATACCTTCAGTGTAACGGAGGTGGTCTTGTTCTCTTCTGTTGTAGATGTGGGTGGCGGTGAGCGGGAGCTCTGAATCTCCTGCCTTCACAAAAAAAAAAAAAAAAAAAAAAAAAAAAAAACAAACGAACTTTTTCCAATTCCAAATCCTTTTTCCACCTTTTCTTCACTCCTGATCCTCCCTTCAATATCTCTTCCTCCTTATATTATTATCAAAACTATTATCTCAAATTATTATTATTCTTTTTCCCCTTTTATTCTTGAATTATTATATTCTCACACTTGTTCACGCTACTTCGCTGCTGCTGATGCTACTGCTATACCTACACGTCTTAAATAATCCTTGATCCTATAAACAGCAGCGTGCAGCGAGTCCTGCACCTTCCGCGCCTCCACCAGCACCTGCATCCATGAAATATCTGCACCCACAGCTACCAATGGCATGCCCAAATCTTTGGTATTATATACTAACCCTCTTACGCTCCTTTTCGCAACGACAAACCCTCCTTATGGTCCGATTTCTGCCATATCTGTTCCAGGAGCATTCACTCCGTCCCTCACAAGGGTTCAAACGGCTACTCAAATGGCTATTCGAATGGCTACTCTAGGTATTAGAAGCCACCCTCCATCCCTAGCGTTCCTGACGCATACTAGACCTTTAACGCGCCCTACCCCTAACTTCCTTCCTTTTTCCTTTTTCCTTTTACCTTCTCCTTCTCCTTCTCCTCCACCTCGTCCGAATCTATGTCAGCCAATTCCTCCTCGCCAATAGCGCATATGCGTTTTTTGCAAGTCCAGAATCCTTTCCTTCCTCGTAAACTGGCCTAGTGACCACAAACGATCCTCCTCGATCTTTCGCTACGCGGATGTCTTTGAGGGTCATCCGGAGAACGAGCCATAATGAGAGGAAGAAACGCGTGGTCGAATAAGAAGAAGAAGATGATGGAGAAGAGGGTCACGAAGTCCGCTGCTGTGTTACCCTAAGGCCTTTTACGCGGAGGAAGAGAAGAAGAGAAGAAGCTCTAAATGTTTAAGGAAATCTTACGGAAGACCAGAGGCAGTTTAAAATTCTTGCTTATAAATACGATGTGAGAAGACCGTGGCGTAACCAGTTCGTTCACGGCGTTGAAAGAGCCAAAGTATTTCAAAGTACGGCTTCCGTGGGCCACGCCCAGGCCTGGGGCGACATTGGGAACCAAACCGTCTGTCGACGGCTACTATATACCGCCGTTCTAAAGCCCGAAATCAGTCTCGAACGCCTCGAGCTAAGCACGCGGCTTGTGCGGAAACACCTGCAGTAGCTGGCGACGTTCTTTACCAGAAAAGAAGAAGAGATGAATTCGTGAAGGGATGGGGTCGTCGTCGTCGTCATCGTCTATGCAGATCTCTGCGAGCAGGAGAAAACGATGACTGGTTCGATATAAAGAAGGTCATAAGGAGGTTGTAGATCCGTTTTTAGCGAATTACAGAGCAGCTACAGCGTCTCGATTAATTTGAGACCAGCTTTTAAGCAAGCTTTTTACGCGGGGTTATATTTTATTCAAAGGGAATTTGATAATATATACATATATATAATTAAACAGTACCTATACGGATATATCATAACTTAAAAAAATTTTCCGTTTTTTTTGGTTTTGTTTCTTATTTCGAAATTTTCAAAAATCTTTTATTTAATATACTTTATACAGAGTAACGACATTATTATTGACCGTTGAAAATCTTTAGGAATTTTTATAACAAGTGCAGATTGATTATGAGAAATTCTTCATTTTCCCCTTCCCCCTCCCCCCTCCCCCCCCCCCCCCCCCCAAAAAAAAAACAACAATAAAAAATAGAAATAAATACAAAAAATAACAAAAAAATATAATAAAAATAATGAGACTGCAGGTGCGCTTTGTACATAGCTTAATATAATACTGTGTTTTTAATATTATTATTATTATAAATAATATGATGATATCTTGAGTATATTATTTTATAAATATTATTGAATATAGATTTTAGTCATTATAGATCGATAGGCCCTGATATATAGTGTACCCTGTTGTACCTAGTACTAGGAGTGATATAATAATAATTATTTTATTAAAAATTGTTTTTTTTTTAATTTTTTTTTTTTTTTTTTGTTTTGTCTATTATACCTATACGGCTAATGCAAGCTTTACCGCAAGACCCGGTATTCAAACTGGGTAAAATATCTCGCGTTTCTCTTGTATGGGATATCGCAATGTACTGTGGGGAAACCCACCACCGGCCTACCAATAAATTCGCCAACTTGTCAAATATCTTGATTCTTTATTTCCAATTCCCTTGTTTCGCCAATCTCCTACAAAGATCTTCACCCGTTCGTACGGTATCTAGCTATATATGTGTCAGTTTTCGTTCGTATATATTAGTGTAAATTTGTTTTTTTTTACTTCGACCAAATCTGTAGTCTTATTTTTTGACATATAGTAAAAATAGTATAATGCAACACGGATAAGCTTACGATGCAGTTCTTATGGGATTTTACGAAAATAGATTCGATGCAATTTAAATTCACAATATGTATGTATTTCTTTTACGTTTTTCCTTTTTTCATTTTTGGTTTCTTCAAATACCTTTCAATCATTTACATTAGTCAAAAAAAAAAAAATAAGAACGAAATAAAGAAATATCATAAAACCTTTGATTAACAAATCGTAATCTTTCGATTACACGCGGGAATCGATATTATTCTGAACTTTAATTCGTCAGCTATAATGCATCTGGGCAATAAATAGCATAGAGTTTATAAGACGATCAAATAATTGTATTTAAAAGGTCAGTCTGCTTGTGGCAGCCCGTACTTAAGTGGCGAGAGTTGATGAACGACCAAGATGTTAGTACGAGTGTTAAACAAGCTGGCTATTATGCAATATTAATGTCGCCGTTTCGTTCGACGTAAACGCCGTACCGTATACCGTAGGTACCTCCACGGCACCCGAAGAGTTGCTTGATGTTCGTCACCGCATCCCACTTCAAAAAGGTAGGTAGTGTACCTACCCATATGTAATACGTATATACATATATATATATATATATATACGTATACACACAATGCATGTATGTGTTATATACATATAAAACCGAGTGGGAATGCAAATGCAAATACTAAGTGGTACATGCTGTCTTACAACTTGAGACAAGCTTGACTTACATTAGGAGCATAAAGTTCCGAGAGGATAGAGTGTGAATTGGAGTAGGTATATATATATACATATATACAGGAAGGTGTATAATACAGATACCTTAATATGCTTCGGTAAAAGGAGAGGATATGCATTTATGAATAATTTTAATTCCAATCAAGTTAATATCGTCATTTTAGCGTAGCTATAGCTATTTAATATCTTCTCTTTTATAACTATAACAGTCGTTTACATATATGTTTACTTCTTTACGAATATCTAATATATATATATATAACTTCGGTTAAATACATATAAGGGTCAAGGTTGAGGAAATAAAAGTCAATAAACTTTCGCGATTTTCGTATATATTTATATATATATATACATATTTATCCGATATTATACCTGGAGGAAGTCTCCTTATTTATTTCTTTCTCCTTGTTCTTGTTCTTCTTCTTCTTTTTCTTCTTTTTTTTCGATTTTTTAACCGATGAAACGACTTGTTCAGGTAGTCAGCCCACTCGGAACATATAAATGTATCGAAATATTTATAGACCGTTGTATTCGCCGCATATGAAGCTATATATGTATATATACATAATATATATGTATAATATAATTATTTATTCTACGAGAGGACAGTACGGAATACTACGCATAGTTTACACACCGTCATACAATAATTTAAAACATTTATAGCGATACAGTGGCTTGATAATAAGTCGATGTAATTATCTCGAATGCCGTACACGTGTATATATATGTAATATACCTACGCGAATATAACATCCGAGATTTGATACCTACTCAAAAGATCTAGAGACTGTGATGCAGTACATTCTGTTATTATAATACCTATATCTTCTATATATACACAACAGAATTACATGTTTGAAAGTAAAAGTCACCTGCACATATGTATATGTATATACAAATGGACAAACTTATGAGGTATGCATGTGTGTACATACATATACGTACAATTTAGATGCGTTTGTGTATATTCACGCGTATATACATATACTTTATGTGTGCGTGTATATGTGACTAACATACTACACTATAATTCTAGCAGCATCGGTGCGTCCGCCCAAGAAGAAGCTGCTCTCACCTCCTGGGGCAAATGTCGTGAGTGGGCTGCCACTGCTCGTGAATGTTGCGGTATAGTACGGGCAAAGTTGAGCCACAAACTATATGAGCTACGGAGTAACAAGTCTTGGCTGTAAGATCCTGTGGTCGAGAGTTAGAGGAGTTTTTCTTTTTTATCATTTTACTTTCACATGTATGTGAATCGCAAGTATCAAATTGCGGAGGAAGAATTGGAAAACTTTTTATTACTTATACGACGATCTCGGGATGATCTTTACTGAGGATGCTAAGTAGGCTGTATATTTAAATTCAATATTTCACACCTAGAAAATTTTGGGAAAAGTTAAAGTCACGCGGTTTTTATCTGAAAAAAATAATAAACTGAGAAAAAATTCGCATTCGCCTTGAGACGATATAATTTTAATCTTATTGGTCCTGATCTCGTTTTCAAGTGAAATAAATCGTAGCGACAATATAATACACTAAAGTATGTTCATTCGAGTAAAAGACAACGACCTTCTCCGCAATATCAAATTGCATCGTACGGTTTACACAGCCAAATATATATCTAAACTCTGTCGTAAGCGCGTAGCTTATATATACCTATACGCGATATATACGTTTTAACATTTACGATCTTCGGTATCTACGAATCCAATATATACCTAAATCGATATTGGCTTTCTATAAAATTCTAACGATGTGTTTAAGAATGACGCGATGAGACGGTAGCGAATCCCGAGGCAAACGTTGACTGATACATCAGCTTCCCATGGGCTTCTATATCTCCATATAAATTAACCCAACTGACTCTCTCCTCCGCGGGCATATACTAAACTATATGAGCCGATACGATGTATACGTACGTGGGTGCGATCGCTTCGGGGTTAAAGGTCATTGGAAAAATATCGTCAATTGCTTGTAATGATACTAACAACTGATGGTAAATTACTGCAAGGCTTTCACCTCGTATGCCTAGAGAAAATCTATACAAACAATCGTGGAAATTGCCTCTGTGTTCATACCCCGTGGTCTATAATATCAAATATATAAAATATATAGTATATATAGTTTACTGTACATACCAATAACATGTATACAGTTGAGATATATAAATTTGATTCGGTATATTCGGCTATAACGCGTTCTGTAAAAATAAATCGAATCTGACAGATCTCGAGGCAATAAAGTTACGCAATTATGAGATATAAGACTATAATAACGTCTTCGACGTGTTTCTACTTCTTTTTTTTTTTTTTATTTATTATTATTTTCTTCTTTTTATCCAGTTGATTTGTTTTTTATCAAATCGCTACTCGCTCTTACCTACAAGCTCACCGCGCGCTGCTTACAGCTTCTGCTATAGACAAGTATATATAATTTTATTCAAAGAACTACCTAAGCGCGCGGTTCGTTAAAGGTTACTACCGTACCATCATCGCGTCAAGTTCTGTGTACCATATTGCGGGGGAATCCCCTACGGCCACCACGCCGTGTTTTGCTCAACTGGACTGGTCTCACCCACAATTCAACTGGATGAAGCAACCGTATAACTAAAAACAGACGCCTACTACGTATCCGTATAATACTAGATACGCATTATCATACATATTATACCTATACGAAGCTGGGAGACCAGATATATAGGCCTCAAGAAAGACGAGGTGAGCTAAAATATATCTAGATACTCAGGCAACGTGTAGACGGAATTACGATCTAGGAAGGTGCCTTTCACCTAATTGTTGGCACAATATGTGAAGATCGAGTCCTCCTGGTTCCCATCAACTTCTGTAGGACCCGGGGCTCATCTTGGATAAGCGTCGCACCGCGATTCTTGGCAAATTTTCTGATCCTTACCTACTATTTTTTTTTTTGTTTTTTTTTTTTCTGCTTTTATCATCCTCGGCGGGAGTCAAATACTGTAAGCCTACGGCAGTCAGGGCACGTTCTATTCTCAGGTGTCAAATTTCATGGGTTAGGACCTCGACACGTCGCGTGCTTCTTTCACAATTCTATTATTAAATAACTTCAGGTACGAAAGTTCAGTTTAAAACGGTAAATATCTACCGCAATAACAACCTTTGGGGCACAGCTGGTACCTTAAGAGGGTCTTCGGCGGCAATTTTTATTTATTTTTTTTTTTCGACGATCTATAAATTAACAACCATAATATTTCAACTCTGCCTAACTACCTCCGCATTAAATAAACGATCTAATATGTGACTCATCTCCGCGTTATAGCCACAGTGGCTCAACTCCTTCCAATAGTAATTATTTAACTGACTTGAGGTCATCGCCGTTGACATTTAACGATGATCGGTGATCCGAGGACGGCAGCCCTCGCTCTAATGTTGGAAGATTTGCTCGGCCCTGGCCCAACTTTACCTGAGCTTAGACAACGATGGTATTACGCAAATGTCTTGTTTGTGTTATTCGACTTGGACAGCAAAATAATGAACAGTTTAATGCTAATAGAAGATATGATATATACCTGGATGTATATAGCTATGTGTACAATTGTTTTGAACTAACGTTTTCCTAGTGGGTTAATTAATCTTGTAATTAGCGTACAAGATTTCAATCACGATAATCGTGTCAACTTGTATAATTAAATTGCACCGTCTTACAGAGAGACGTCTTAATCTCCCGGAAGCTTGATATACTGGCAACCGTATATAGAAACGTTTACAAATTAGTTGAATGCCGTAGAATTCCACAACTCTTTTTTTTGATACTATAACCATACATATGTGTATCCAAGATTGCGTGTTCGCGTGCCCGTAATTCTCAGGCTTAACCGCATCTCACCGTGAAATATTATTATTTCGGGAGCTCGACCAAGATGCTTCCTACTCGGTCTATTTAGGACGCTGCGGGCTCGTCATCGCATGCTACAAATTGTACGCGGAAGCCCCTCCGCTCCACGGGGCACTGGCCTCCGCTCCCCATGAGCCTAATCTCCGGATTTGCGATGATCGAGATCATTTTTAACGTCACTACTTAAAAGGGTTATATACACCTCGAAATATCGTCTTTTTCAACGACTCCAGATATTTTCCATTAACAAATTTTTATTGCAGAAATTTAAGAAAGCATTACAAATAAATTTCAATTCAATTATGAGATGTGACCAATAGAAAACCACTTGTCGTCAAAATTTAGATCGACCATTATGCAGCTTGATTGTGATTTTAAGGAAAGAGTTTTCAACGAATCTTTAAGTTGATAAGAAAATCTGATTTGAACTGTAAGATTGAAAATTTGGGTAATATAAATACAGAAAAATATATCTGTAAGCCGAAGAGTGACATTTTTCTTCATGATTGTTGAGAAACGTATGCGTTGTTATGTCTGACACGAGTCGTGCCTTATTTGACTCCCGCTGATTGGAACGGGGTGGATTTTGATCGGCATTAAAGAAAGAAAGAGAGAGAGAGAGAGAGTGAGTGAGTGAGAGAGAAAGAGCTTAGATCCGTAGAAAGGTGATCGTTCGGATAGTATTCGACGAAATGTCACAGGCAACAGTGTTGGGTTATCGTTTCGAACGTACAGCTCACCGCGTGGACTTCAGGGCTCAGCCATATTATCGAAACTAACGATCTGGGCCCCGTCATCCGGGAATGTTATGGGAGTGTTCGTCCTGCGAGTGGTCCTCACCAAGGTGTCAAGGGGCGTCGCCAGCCAGGTGTCACTGGGTGTCGCTGAGTGTCACAGCACGCGTCACAGTCGGCCAAGACATGCGAAGATATCATCGCCGTGTATACCCTCAACCATGTAGCTGAATCCTTCATAAGACTGGTGATTGGTCGTGATTGGTCATGATTGGTGATGATTACTAGAGAATTGTATCTACCTGTATCAATCCCGGTACAGATGGATTGGAAAGTGGAGTAGGTATTTATACGATGGAGTATGCAACACGATTTGCAAATTTGTAAAGGGTAACAGCTGATGCGATATTTTTCGGTTGCACAATATTGGCGTGGAGCAGAGTCCTGATGAAATAACAAATTGCAAATGATATTAGTTGTAAATTTCTTGAAGTGATATCCCGTGTGCAACGGAGATCACCGTTCGGAGAGAACGCGTCAAGACCGTGAAATGTTGCAGCGCCTTGCTAGTCACCGCGCGGTAATCGCTGTGTCATGAAAAACATGTTTATGATTATTAGGCTTCGAAGAAGATGAGGTGGAGGAGGTGAAAACCGACAAAATATTCAAAACTAAAAAGAGAACCTTACCGGACTGATCACGTAGTGATATATCGGACGCAACTGGACTCAAATCTTTATATCAGACAGATAAAATGTACAAAGTAATCGACTGGACATTTAATGCCTATAGCATAAACGATCATTTCGTCATGCGGTTAAGTCGTAATGCGGTAAAATTTGCAATTTAAGATAATGAGGGACTTCTTAAAATACGATAAAAGTTTGAATGAGGTGGAATTAAAACTGCATAATAAGATTCAAGACTAACTACTGCCTTCTCTACCCGTTAACGGTCAATGAATTTTCATGTTATGTCGCTTGAAGATGCAGCTCAGCCACCCGGTCTATCTTTAAAAAAATGTATGACTCAGCTAGGTATAATTTGTGCCAAGGGGCCCATCGGGGCTAAAAAGCCCCACGGGGGTACTCGGCACCAAGTCCCATTATCCCATGCTAATTCCTGGCCACGGCTGTCACTGCAGCTCCAGGTCCTGTTGCGCGGTCGCGGTAACACCGGTCTCGCGGCGCGGGTACTGACAACTAACACCTATCCTTCCTCGTGATCTTCCGCGCGTTCCTTGGTTCCAACGTTCTCTTCTTCGTCGTCTTCTTTTTCTTCTTATTCTTCTTCTTCATCTTCTTCTTCTTCTTCTTCTTCTTCTTCTTCTTCGTCTTCTTCTCAGTTGAAACACCCGTAGGAGTGTGTCCCTGGTCCCTCTGGTTTACGAACGAAATCAACGTGTCATGCTCCCTTCATTTTCTTTCGACGTAAAACAGCCATTTGTTATGTCGCGTCGTGCAGCGGGCATCGCGGGGTGTCCAATACCCAACCTATTCAAATGGCGCACCGATTGCCAATTCATGATTCATCGCGGACGAATACCACTCGAGAGACAACCGCAAGTCGACGGGGGCTCCGATCATCTGACTTCCAAAGGTTTCTTTCCTAGCCTAGATCGTGTGATCGGTTACAGCTACCTCGACTGACTCGACTTGATCTTCTGCAACAATTCTGTATGTTGTTTAAACATAATTCTTGGCCTTTAGAATTTCACCTTGAAAACTTGCAGCAATTTTGACAACACAACTTCTACTCGAAACGTATATACCTACATACGTCGTATTGGTTTCACGAGAATGATTAAATTTACGGGCTACCATAGGTACCGATCAGTTACACCGAAAAGTGCTTCGCGGGAAGGTTTTTGCGGTCAGAGAATATCATGTTTCTCGGTGATAATATTTACGCGTATATTCTGCGTGCACAACGGGGTTAAGCCAAATTTTACACTGTTCTTCGTTCGTCGGCGAGGGGAGGAACGGCTCCCAAGTGAGTGAACCGATTATAAAGTAAAAACAAAAAAAAAAAATTAGATAAAACCATTCTCTTTTGACGTAAGCTTGTTAAGTTACACCGTGGCCTCCAGGACCATATAATATACATATATCTGGTGGACAGGAAACCTTCCATTAAGAATACATTACGCACGACACAGCTGGAGACAACCGATCAACTCTGCGAGGGTTGCTTCAGTATGAGACTTATTATAAACTTGAGCTATAAATATATGCAGGAAGTAATTAGTTTGAATGAAATTTTGACGCCTATATGTTAAAATTTTGTGTATTATTTATCGAACGATAACTCTGCGTAAACTTGTAACAAAATCGAACGAGGATGAAGAGACGTACGTATATGTATGTACATACGTACCGGACCATCGGTACCAAATACCAATATAACGTTTGCTGCAAGATTTGACGACTTCTCCAAAAGAGATCGTTCTGTCCAGGTCTCAGCAAGGCTCCATAAGGCTCTGGGTAACCTCCGAAAGAAGTTCGGTCGGTCTCTGCAGTCGTCGGGACGCTCGTTATAGCGCGGCGCTGCCTCGTAAATAACTTCCTTATTTTCTTTTCATTCCCTTCATTTTTGTTTATTTTCTCTCGCTTCTTATTCTCCTTCTCCTGTTCTTTCTTTCTTTCTTCTTCTTCTTCTTCTTCATCTTCTTCTTCTTCTTCTTCCTCTTCTTCTTCTCAGCCTTTCGCGAACGCCTCGCGACTCGAGAGACGGCAACTGTCATATACCCTTGTTTACGCGGGGCAAGGCTCATTTGTGAGGAATTATATATTTCTAAGGACACTCAAGTCGTCATAAAGAAATACGAAGAGATATTAAGTTGAAAGAGAATATTAAGAGCAACCATTATAACTCGGCACACGCTATTAGACACGAGTACTCTAATAGTTATTCCCATCACTTGCGTGGGTCCGGTAATTCCGTGAGTGAACATGATGATGTATCGCCGGTTTTGAATCACCAAATTCAAAATCACCGCAAGATTTGTTCGCGGTTTGCTCGTCCGCAGGAGGCATGACCCCGGACATCCTGTTGGGCAACGTTCGTCCCGGACGTTTAACGCGCGTCGTTCTTTCTTGTAATATACTTTCCAACTCGCAACTCACAGCTCGTTGGGACTCGCAAGGAATGATATTCCATTCACGGATCAACTGATCACACTTATAAGGACAGACGTTCATTGTTGTTTAAGATTTCTAAGGATTTAGTTGCAACAAGGAAACGACCATAGCCGAATGCCTTGTCATTTTCAATACCGATTGTAATAATTGCTCCGTGCAGCTATTGACCGTTATTTGTTTCACATTCATGACTCAAAGGTTTGAGAGTCAATTGCATCTGAATTCAACCGTGGGAATCGAAATCTTCTTATAAGAATACAACAAGGTATCTATTTTTATTTATTTATTTATTTTTGTTTCTTATAGCAATTTAAGATCCGCTTCCAATTACGCAAATCTGTTCCTTCCATCTTAACAGTTTCGAGATAGTTGATCTGAGTTTATCCTTCACACAGCTAATTTGAAGGCTACTGCAGAATCGGCCACCCCATACGATGAAGATACCGAAGAGTACCAGATCGAATCGGATCGGATCGGCTCTATTTTGTTAACCAAAGTGGATTTAAATATGCAGGTCGCGTGTTCACCGAGGGAACGTACCGAACAAAATTTATGTGGCACCGGCAGCCAAGGGTGGAGTGCATTTAAATCCCATACGCGGGAGGCACGCGTAATTCGTGACTCTGCAGTGCGATGCAAGGTTCAATAAAAATTACTGTCGAAGCAATATAATCCTTGCAGGAAAATTCTTGAATGACATTTTTTTTCTATTTTCTTTCATTTTTTTTTTTTTTTTTTGTTCCAAAGTGAAACTGCAGGGACCCGCGCTTTCATTGTAGCCATAACGGAGTTGAAGCGTGGTCAGTATGTCACCGCAGGCTTCGCGCGAGAACGTAGAAAATGCAGGTCGTATTTCAATCAGTTTATCTGCTCGTCGACGCGTGTGGTCGACGAGCAGCTCTCTTGCGTCTCTTCCTACACTTGGTCGCGCGAGCGAGTAGTCACTGCAGAGTTATAAAACGACTAGCGTGACATTACGGCTATTGCCGGATCCTTAGTTCTCGCTATTATTATTGTTCGTTTATCGTTATTATTATTATTATTATTTTTTATTTTATATATACAATTTGCGAGTCTTGGAATATAAGATAGAAGCCCAATGGTCACCCTTATAGATCGCGTAGGCCGATATATTCGATAGAAAATATTTACGAGACAATTAAGTCCAGAGCCTCTTATTTCCATAACAGAAAATCAAAACCCAACCAATACCACACCTGATGTTGCTTCGACTGTCCAGATAAGCAAATTGGCACTGACAATGAGCTATGAATATTAAAATCTTCTATCTACGTAGGTGCCGTGGGGTCTGGAGACTCGGAACACACCTCTAACAGTAAATCGTTTAATGAATTTACTGTGGGTTCGTATTCCAAGACGTATAAATACTTATGAACTTTTTATATGGGTTCAGGAGGCAGAGAGTAGTGACTACTTGCGTTGTGTATCTCTGTAGCCTAATGTGTCATATAGCTAAGCGACAAGGTTGAAATTAAGTCGACGATGCATAGATACAGATTTATTATCTATACATATAATGGTGGGTTATAGATGTACATAACATAAGTCCTCTGTAAAAAGAAGAAAAAAAAAAAAAAAAAAATTAAAACGAAAAAACATATCGTGTCGAAAGTTAAGGTATATCTTTCGTTAATCTTGAATTTGTGACTTAAAGTCGAAACGATTTGACCAGACTGGTCAAGACATGTATTTCGTATCGAACGGATCCTTTCTTCGAACTTACATCAGAATCTATTAATATCTATAGCCTATAATATCGATCCGAGACACCGGTCGGTTTGTGACTAATCGTTTGAATATTCACAACTTTGTTCATGCTTTATTCATTCGGGAGGTAAAACCTCGGCAATCGTTTTATCAAAGGTGTTGTTTGACCGTCTATAGACCCGGTTCATTTCATTGCTTTATACTTGCTGCATATACGGGGAGGCGTATCTGCCCCCAAGTCTTCCATCGCCATCGAGAAAGATCAATCGGTTTTTTGTTAATACATATTGCCTTTTGATATTACCTACGCATAAGGACATATACTAATAAACTTTTAACAGCGCATAAATTATCACGCGAAATATAATATATTACCGCAAGTTGTAACCGGAAATAATCATCTATCAGAATAGGTATATATATTTTATCCCGAGTTCGGATTAAATTGATAGTCTTGTATGGGAGATAGTTGATCACTGTAAAAAAAATAAAAAATAAAAAATAAAAAATGAAGCAAAAAAAGTAAAAAAATTAACAAAAATCGCGAAATAGTGGACATCGCGTGGGTATATGGAATGAGAAAAATAACAGTGATTGGTAAAATCAGTCAAATTTTGAGATAAAAAATAGCACTACGTTAAGTCGCAGAGGGACAGACAAGCGCAGCGGCGTCAGCGGTCCATAATTTACCGGTCAGAACGTTCGCTTGGCCGTTTGCGTCTAATTTATGTGTTTTTAAAGACGCGTTTCGCTCATGGCTTCTACGGGATTCAATTTTCGAAGGATATGAACGCAAGCCGTAATAAGACCACCGCGACTCGACATATCCGAGTAACAATACGCTCTCAATATACGTATTAACGTATATATAAAAGATTGAAAATATTCATCAACGCGTTACAGACTTACTAAGTATTAAGTACAATACGACACGAAGAGCTGGTTTCGTTTAGCCGTAGGTACGTATGTATGTATATACATACATATCCTATAGCAAGGAAATAAATAAAACCAGAGACACGAATTACCATATTGTAATACATATAACGGTTGTATGCGCACTTCTCTTACAGACCGCGATCGCAGTCGAAGAAAAAAGAAAGAAAAAACAAGAAAAAATTAACAAGGACTCAATGCGGAAGAATTAATTCACCCATCGTTCAAATTGAACAGTTTTTGTGTTTTTGTAATTATTTTTGTTTTCTTGTTTTTTCTTCTTGTTTGTTATTTAGAAAAAGTTGCATCTTATTATTCATATCAAGATGCCCGTCGATACCGAATAAAAATTTTTTATACCCAATCCCAATAAAAATGGCGTCAATGCAGACTAGACACGGATGAGAAGCGTGTCAAAGGATCAGACAACGGTCGACGTTCGTTCTCTTAATAGAGAGAGAGAAAAACTATTATATACACTGTCGAAACTAGAGTTAAATGACGTAGTGTCGATCGGTTTTTAATTTCTTAACATCATATAGTCTCTCGCTTGATGAGAAATAAAGAGAAGGAGTGAAGATTACAGTATAGAAAAGATTGCGGACAAATCGCGTTCGAAATAACATCCAATTTGCCACTAATTATCCTGCACCCCGCGGATCCCTAGGTTAAGAGTTCATTTTTAAGTTATATTTCGGTAATGTTCCAACGTGCCTCCGAGGACTCTGAGCTGGTATAATCCTATTTAGTAATTAAGGGCTACAAAACAGTGGGCTATATGCTGGCGGCGGTGCCACCAAGAATTTCCTATGGGCCAAACCTCCTGGAGACTATATAACCCAACGGCTTGAACGCGTCTTCTTCATACGGCGGGGTGGTTGTAACCGAGCTTAAGCGGTATTTAATAACATAACAATTATATGGTAGGCATTCGCTCCTACGACCCGCCGAGGACCAAGCCAAGCCAAGCTAAGCCACCCAACTCCGGTGGGACCCGTAATCGGGAAAACTCCCACAAAAACTGGGCCGCGGGGCCCAATTTTCGGAATCACAGGCCTTTGACGCGTATAATTGACGCCGGGCCAATCCTCTCGCCATAAACGGTCCTCCAGCAGCGCGAGACTCTAGATTCACTCGAACTTCCAGTTTAACAGTTTACAACACGTTGCAATATAACTTCTAACAACCGAGGCAAACTTTGGGTTAGCGTTAGCCAATTAAAAGTGGGAAGGTCCAATTACCGCGCTGGCTTTAGGTCTTGGTACTCTAAGGCTTGTCCAGAAATTACGACTCCCACAGATCTTTTAGCCGTTTTCTTTTTTTACTTTTTTTCGTTTTCTTCAAACCGCCGTTTCTTCCTTTATTGAGAATTAGCTCTCTTTCGAGTCACCTTTTTTTATTTATATTTTTACAGCACTCAAACAACGTAACGCTTCTTCGAGTGCCAGCTTTTGTACAAAAATTCGAATTCTCCTCCCATCAATACCTGCACTCAAGATCTCTCAAACCTATCCAATACGCTTATATCCACCCCGTCGCGAAGTGATATACGGCTGCGCGTTAGCTGGACCATCTCACTGTTTACACCTTGTTTGAGAACAATTTTTTTTTCTTCCTTTGTTTTCTTTTCTTTTTTCTCTCCTTTTCTGTTTCCCTTTTTGTCCTTTTCTCGGTGTATAAAGGATCGCAATCGTAGGACAAATGCTCGTAGTTTGAAAACCACATATATACGTAGCTTGAAACCCATACATACATATATGTACATACATGAGTAAAATAGAAAAGACTGAAAACTTACATAAACGCGTTTTGGGACCATAGTTATGGTCATTGTTGCCGTATATACCTGCCTTTCAGGCGTGTGCTTCCGTCGGGTCGTAAAGATCAGGGCGCCGGTTATGACCGGGTCATTTTCGAAATCGGTTCTTAGCCGCAGAAGCTGGGAGTCTTTCGTAGTTTCAGATCTTCAGCCCAGCCCTCATCTGCAATATTCTTTGATCCCGTGCACCTGAGTTAACCCTAAGCTCCATGAACCTTGACGTCCTATTTTCAAAAGTCATCGAGTTTGGTTTGGTCTCAATGATAACCTCGCACCTTTATGAAATATGTATATGTATTTGGACTATCTTCGGGAGAGCAAAGTTATTACGGTGATACATTTTTGTCTGGGATACTGAAATAGGTAAATTAGATCGAGGCTGAAGAATTTGGGATGAACGTAAGGAGTATACGTGTAAGATAAACTAAAAACTATCAAGAAATATACAAAAAGGAATTCCAATTCCCTAACGGATTATTATTTCTCTCTAAATTCTTTCTTAGAATTTTCTTTCTTTCTTTGAGCCACTCCAACGCATCGGACATAACACGTCTATAAATCCTACATAATCCCTGCCGGATGGTTCACGGGATATCGTCGAATTCCAGGTTCAAAATTGCCTTCAATTTAGCAATTAAAAAGAGAAGAGGGCTAATAGGAGGGTAGCTAGACATCGGTGAGGTGAGTGACAGCTCTGAACTCTCTCACAAATCCTAAAACTCACCCCAAGATACATTTTAAATCTTTTTCTAAGGACTTACGGGATCCCCTGGACCTCGCGCAACGATATATATTTACTTGTAACTTGCCCTCGGTCGAATAGTGATAAAGAAAAACATAAGACACATAGAAAATAGTCAATCTTTCAATTTCCAAAAGCCAGATGAACAGTTCGCAGGATTTAAATTCTCGTTAACGGTTGACCACGCGCGAACGCTCGATAGATGATCGTCTTGACAATGGAAACCACTCGAGAACGATTCCCCAGGTAAAAATCTGTTCTCCACGGTGTGTAGCTAGCAGTATGGACTATGGTTGCCCTTTTCAAACCGTTTTCAGTTACAATGGTAAAGCGCGTCTTTAGGGCGTGCAGATTGGTGTCTGCGGTCTTCCGCGTAACAATTGCAGGTATATAATATACCTGCAGTGTACACGTAGGACAATACCTGAACTAGGAGTGCTTACTGCAGTCGCTGTGTAGTACTTTTGTACTTTTTTTCTTCTACTTATTTTTTTTTCCTTATTTCTTACATTTTCTTCGTTTATTTTTTCTCCTTTAAAAAGGATAAATCTTGCCGAGAAATGTCACGGTGGTCTCAGGGCGGAGACAGTCAAGGAGGCTACCGTGCGGTCGTGGCCCCAGGGGGTCCATCTTGGACCCAGAGGACACAAGGCATGCCACAAAGACTCCACCAACGGGATAAACAAAGACACACCAAGGCCAAGAGAAGAGGACCCGTGTCAAATTTCGGAAGCCGGAGTCAACTACGTCCTACCTCCCCCGAACATTGCGAGGAACAGTTTTTGGTCAGAAATTACCGTTCTCATGGTCGTATTATTTACGTCTAGACATCTTTTGGTTTTTTATTTTTTCTGTTTTGGACTTTTCTTTTTGGGAAAGTATTCGTGTTGGTATATGTACAGTAAAATGATTCCAATCTAAGTTGGGGTAAAAACAAAAAAAAAAAAAAGAAAGACTTCCAATGATTCCAATAAACGAATGGTAGGTACGTTTTCCTTCATGCGAGTGTATAGTGTGGACGAGAGCTGCTGACAGAAAGAGAAACTTGTATCGTGTGGCCTGCAGGACGACGTCGTGGTCTCCATAACAGGCGGCGTCTTTATGATTAGCATTGTGAGTTTCTCGATGAATGTGATTGTTGTCCCGTTCCTCATACTCGGGGACTGGCCGCTAGGGGCCTGGTCGGATACTTCTTGCTTGGGGACTCGTGCTGGGCCCACAATGCACGAAGCTATGCGAAGCACGCGTCCCTTATGTTGCTGCGTTTGTTGTGCCTGCGTGCCTATATTTATAATGCTTTATTAACCACTAACCACTAACCACTAACCACTAACCATGTCTCGAAGGGATGTTATGGTTGTGTCGTTGCTTCGCGGCACCTACCAGTACCGAGTCTTTGTGACGGTGCTACAGCCGTGCAATCTTTTTGCTCGAGGCACTGCGGCGGCTGCTATAGCGGCTACGACGGGACCGACATCGTGGTCCATCTCTTTGCCTCGCCTCATCGCGCGCTCGATTTCGCACGCTGCGTTGCCATCTTGAATCTCCGTGGTCGTTTGGTTCCCTCGAGTGTGATTGGCACGTCTCTCGATCGGCGCTGGGCATGATATTTTTCACAAAAGATTCGAGCGAGAGAGTCTGCTAATTGAGACGAGAACGAACTACGTGATCGATTGGATCCAAAAATATTTTACTTATCTTCAGCCGCATCTCTGCTGCAGACACATCTTCGAGATCCGAACTGATGCGGTTCGAAGAATGCAGCGAAACGAGACGTAAGAAGTGCTAGTCATTTTTTGTATATATATAAGTACCTGAAACTGCAGGATGACGATTGCACCTGAATTACGTGAGATCTTTATTCACCGCGTAATTACACGCCAGCTTATTTCCGACATATATGTAGGTCCTTGGTTAATCCTGCAATGCAGGGGCTTATATACCTACTTCAGAATAAATGAAAGGTTACACTCGACTCTGCCTGACAATACTAACAATGCTGGTTTTAGGGGTTTGCGAGTTTACGCAAGGATTAAGGCGAATCACACCGCGGAGCCGAATCAGGAATGAAAGTACCAAGAAGCGACGAATGGCGGTTAATTGTCGCCCGCTTCAGGGCTCCGCAGCTTGAAGCTGGGGCCTCCGGGACTCGGGGTCCCTGAAGCTGGTTGCCGAGGTTTCCGAGTGGGTGGCCGCCGACTCAGATCCTAATCTCCTGGTTTACGAGGTCTTCTCTCCTTCCTTCCTCCATACTTCCAACCTCTTCCACGGGTTGTCCTGGCACCAGCCGCGACAACCCCTCTCGAAGCAGGGTTCCGTGCAATCTCTCGAGCGCTTCCCCCGTTCTACGGTGCAGGAGGCTCCTACGTGCGCCGAGTGCCAAAAGAGAGTAACAAGACGAAGGGAAAAAACAAACACAAAGAAGTGTAGCTGGGCCTTCAACGATATTTGCGCCGAAAGTGGCGTGAGCATGAGATTGACGGGCGACCACCCGGCCCACAGAGTCCGTTCGCCCGGTGACATCGTCTACCAAAGTCTCCGCTGTTCCAATTCAAAAATATTTGCATGCGTTCCGAAAAATTTAACATTATAATTTCACTGGATGTAGTTTGGAATTCATTGCGTCGATGGGATTCGTTCATCGGGCAAGTTTCTGATGGTGGTTGTGGTGGTGTCTTGCACTTGGCAGGGATACACCGACCCATCTCACCTGAACCGCTAACGTCACTCAATTCGACACGCGACCCACGAAGAGTTGTACAACGGAATTAGGAAGTTAATTGATTCAATTATCTAGGGATCGTTTCGACTCTGACTAATTGCAACCAAACCTTTTCAATGCATCCTTGTATCCGAGGATAGAGATGCACATTTGATATACTCCAACAGTTCTTCAATACGAATTATGATTCAAGTATAGATCTGTAATTTCAGGCTAACCCAGTTTTATTTTTCCAATGTTGGCGAAAATATTTTTCAAAAAAATCGAATCAGATATCAAAAAAATGGGACAGTTGAAATATGAATGGGCTGGGACTTACAATAGTTATACTCTTACTCTTATTGATGGTGGCTTCTATTTGTAAGTGACTAACACATGAGAAGAATACATCAATCGGCAGTAATAAAGGAGGAAAATTTCATTTAGATCCATCAGTCTTTCAAATAAGCCCGATTTTAATGTTTACTTACCCCCGTAAGAATAATTTTAGTGTTTGCTAAGACTATGAGAAACCTAAAATCAAATAAAATAAAATACCCTGTTAATCTGTGCGGTACTAAGGCATAGCAGGTTTGCTCGTGTTATTTAAACACTGCAAAGCCTCGCCTTGGAGGCTATTTAATTTTTCAGTCATCTTCACACACCGGTGATAAGAACTGCGAACGAGACATCGACGGCGGTGGCGGCGGCAGCGACGGCAGCGGAGACTCGAGTATCTTCATGACAAGCACTAGATTCACGTCGACCACGTCGGGACCACACAGCGTCGGTCGAAGAAGAGTCGGGGCTCGATATCTCGCAGCCAGGCGTGTGAGGCCCCGCCGGTTGGACCTTATGTGCGCGTATTCAGCCGTGGGGGCCCCACGAGATGTTAGTACCTTTTTACAAGGGGGGGGAAAGAATCGGTGGCAAGGGGTAAACGGGGAAACGGGAAAGAGAACATGTAGCGACCACCGCGATGCCTCTGTCGATGCGTCATTAACGTTTCATTAAAATTCGGTTGATCGGTTCGAAAATTTGACGAACTGGTCCAGCTGGAAACTGGGAGGAGGCGGGTGACACTTGGTGGGAATTCCTCTCCCGTTCTCTCAGCGGGTCAGATGATCGCGGGAATAAGTGCGAGGGAGATGGATACGGGTGAGGATTACAGGTTTGCGGAGAGACCGGGATGGGATTCTTTTGCCTCTGCGGTGCCGATCGGATGTCGGAGCGGTCCATCGCTCCACCGCTCCGCGACGGTCGGACATCATGGTATACCTAAGGACGGGGCCATGGGTTCCCACACGGCGCTAATTGATCGATTCGAAAATCTTGGTGATCGCCCCGAGGATCTGCTCAAGCATCCAGAATCGCCCCCAGATCTCTACAAGTCCAGCGTTAACTTTGGCTACGATCTATAATCGCCGAGGAGACGGACACCCGAATATTTCCCCAGATTACGACGTCACGCTGCCAGTTAGCCGAAGCTTACCGGTGTAATCCCCTCGTAATGTGGCCCGGGTACCTTTTCCCTTCTTACTATTATTTTTAATTTTCGATTATATTTCTTCATCCTTTAGTTAACATCACTTTATATGTTATCACACGATAAACTGAATCCCTCCACCAAAAATTTCCCATCACACGATATACGACGACCTGCTTAAGCTCGTAATTGCACGGCGCTACTGCAACGGTCATTCATTGTGGTACATCAACTTTTGCACAATGACGAGACCCAGCGTCTTTATTATGTATCATTATAGTTCCTTGCGCCTTCGGCTATGCCAATGATAAATAATGAAACAGAATGGAAAATTGACCAATTTCACACAGCGTGTACAGCGAGCTGTTGTGGTATCTTATGGGGGTATGAAGCGAAGTGAGTCGTTCCGGAGTGTCGAGTAGGTAGAGAGAGAGAGTAATGGTAAGAATTTATTCGTAACTTGGCTAGTGTAGGTACATGAATATAAGATAATTAAAGTAAACGAAATGTGAAATTAAGTCATGAGACGCGTGAAGACAAAGGCCGAAAATGGCACCCGAGTACAAAGTTCATATGTAAATGTAGAATTAAACTAGATGTAACATTCTAAATGAAAGATGACCCGGCAGTGACAATCTTGTGCTATCAGTGACCCTCCGCGAAGGACTAGTCACAGTATATCTCACTGTCTCTTTTCTTTTGAACGTAGCATATACCGTCGCGTCGGCGGCAAAGTCTTTAGAATTTTGGTAACTTGATCCTTAGACGGTCGCATGGCCGCCCGGTGACGCGATCTCGGGGTCATGCTGCTCATAAACCCGCAGCAGCACCTTCACTCACTCCTCTCCATCTCTGTGTGTATATCTTCTCTACGCTATAAATGTATGTTACGTGGTAGCGTAGATAGATATACCTAGGTATAATATACGTATACCTTTATACAAGCTGTACTATATAGGTACGATATACGAGACGGTTGACAAATTTGCAACCCTTTCACGTTTTTTTCGTATCCGATATCGTCGAACGACGGAATCCGCAAACGTGTGCATGCGCGCAGCGTAGTTCAGTGTTAAGCCCCAAGCGTAGCACGCGTTACTGAAGAATCTTCCCCTGTGGGCCTGAGGCCCCCAACCGTTAGGCTGTTTTACGGCAAAGGACGCCCCGCAACGAATTCGAGCACCGCGCACACTCGGCTACCTTATATATCCGTATACCTACATATAACGTTTGGTTACGTTTCATTTAACGGGTTTGATCTTGAGAGGAGGAAAGAGGGAATGATCAAGCCTGTTGAACGCGTCGGCGAACCAAAAATCCGAGAAAGCTCGATCGGTGATAATATCATAGTAATAGATCGCGTGGCAGTAGAAGGCCCACGCACTTCCAAGGGAATCATTATCGTCGAAGCCACGACGACCGACGCGGAGGATCATCCTCTTCGCTTACCTACAGCCGCCACGAAGAAGGGCCGAGTCGTTGAGGGTGCGGCAGTGATCCTTGTGGGTACTCTGTACGTTGTGGACTCGTACGTTGTTCCGTGTGTGTAGTGTGCGGCTCGATGGAACCACTCGAGAACCACGAGGAGGCGTACGATGCCGAGGGGACGAGGTTGCGTGGGTGTCGCTCGGTGGGCGTCGCGTCTGACCTCTAACCTCGTCGTCTCTTCGCCCCCTATCCCACTCTACCCTCTATCTTATATTCACGGAGATACCGAACGAGCCCGCGAACATTCGCGAGCGAGCAAGAATCGCGCGTGCAATTATCCTACGCGTCCGTGGGCGAGCTTTCCTCGTCCTCGCTTGTCCCGTCGCTTCCTCTTCTTCTTCTTCTTCTTCTTCTTCTTCATCCTCGGGGCATGGAGTCTTGTTTTTTTTAATTTTTTTCTTCACTCTCTACAAGAATTTGCGAGTACGACAAGAGCCGGGTCTTTTTTGGGACTTATCTGTGGCTATTAGTAATTTTAGTTACTTATTATTTACCGACTTGGTAAGCGGGCCCCGAAGTTTAAAAACCGATTACCCTTGTCTCGTAGATCGTTTTGATGGTTGCCCTCGGTAAACGTGACCCTGCACTCTGTAGCAGGATACTTTTGCCTGACCTCTGCCCATGCCCTGGACCTTAGTATAGAATGTATCTGTGTACAATATGATATTATACCATATAGACGTCTGGGAGCGTCGGGCGGTACATAATGCCGATGTGGAGGGGCCCCGGACGATCCGGGACCGAAGTGGGCCCAGCGTCGCGACACAACGACAAACTCGTGCCGCGGGAGGCGGACCTCAGTTCCTCTTTGTTAGGGGGACGCCCTCTCGGTCCCCCTATAATTCATAGCGGCGCGTTCCTCCATCCATCCGTCGCAAAGTCTGTCTCGCCTCTGTGCCTCGGTTGTGTAGCTTGTGCGGACAGACGTGTCAGCGACACTTGTCAATTCAAATGACAGTGAATTAATTCGCTCTAAAAGAATTCCTTGTTTTTTTTTTTTTATCAAAGAACATCTACAAGGGGTTGTGAAATGAAAAAAAAAGGTGGATTTTAGTTATCATTTTCAGCCGAATCACCAAGCGGTATTTTTTTATCCATAAACCAGCGCGGCATGCTGTTAATTGTGAGGGAAATGGATGACAAATAATTGAACACTGAGCCGTGTCAATTGTAGACCGTGAAATTTGAAACCTTTTAGACCTGACCGCGATAAGCGCGCTAAGATTTTCAGAAACGAGTTTTTTTTCTCGAACGCGAAGAAGGTAAAGAAAGGTTTATCGATACCGCGAAGCGATTCTTCTTGCCTGCAGCCTACATCGAATATCCTAAGTTCTTTTTTCATTCTATAATCTCTTACTTCTTGTCTCGAGTTGTTTAACTCTCAACACCGATGGTGAATGAGTATTGAGATAATTTTCCGGTAAGTAATTCGCGTATCTATATATACTCACTAAACGTAAATTTCTAACCCATGAGTATATAACACCCCATAAACACGTGGATGATATACGCGATTCGTATTTCGGACCACCCGAAGTTAATCTCCAAATCGTCAAGGGCAATTAATTAAGTGAAACCAGAAATTAGCTCGCCCCATGTTCAAATCTGTGGCAATATTTTAAACCCTAGTTTACCTACTGGTCAAGCGATAATATTTTGATGACGGTGTTCGAAGGGATTGAGTAAAAGGCCCACGGAAACCCCTGTGACCAAAACAGTTGACGCCTCGCAATAATCTCTATCGAGGTATCTGTGAGGGGTAGGTAGTTAGGTATGCTTCCGGAAGCTGTCTGTCTCTTATATACATATATACATATATACGTAAAGAGGACTAGGTCCTCTTGGCTCTCGCTGTGCGGAGCGACAGCATCCGCACCAGGACTGGCAAAGATCGAAGCGAGTGGCCTCTTAAGAAGGGTGAGAAGTGTCACCGGGTCTTATGAGGAGGTCCCCCGACACAGCGACAAGAGATCTCTCAATGAAGATACGGATGCCTGTATACCAATATACAGACCTGTACCAGGTATGCGCTTGTGTATGTGTGTGAGTATGCAGTCCCTAGGAGACCACAGAGTTTTTGGCCGGCTCTGGGGGTTTGGGGAGTAATTTGTCGCGCGACCACCTCTGGGAATGTTTAAATGAATTGCTCGGGAGGGGGTTCTGAAGGGGGTTTTTATCGGCGCGACATCTTGTACGGGAATGCGGGCCCAACAGGAATAAGACCCAAAGGAAGAACCGAGAGATCTTCAGGAACGGAGGGTAGGGAGAGAAACTTACCTCCCAGTTGGTTTATTGCTCAATCCGCGCTCTCGGCTAATGGATTCGTCTCCGGCGTACAGCATTGGGCCATTCGGGGCCCCGTGTCTCTATCTACGTGCCAGGGCCCCGGCCACGTATACTATATCGGTGGTATCGACCACCTTGCCGTGTCTCTTATATGCCCCGGGACCCTCTCGCGGAGGTAAAATAACCTTGTATACCTAAGGAAGGTGTCGGTCCTTATCTGTACCAGGGCCCCTCTTATGGGGGTTTGTTTAAATGTCACAGATCATCGATGTGATTAGCCGCCGGCCGGCCGACCGGCCGCCCGCGTCGCATCCACCGTCTTCCTCTCTCGTATTTTCTTATCTCTATTTCCAACTTTTCCACCCGCAACCTTTATTTTACCTGTTTCTCTATCCCTGCAACCTTGCGCATGTTTTTATTTAACTTTAGTCCTATGGTGCCACGCAGCGCCTTCATTCGCACCCACAACGAGTATATGGGCATCTCGTTCATCCTGGTAGGCAGCAGTCGGCCACAAAAACTTACCTACCTACCTACCTGCCGCTTAAATCATTATTTAGAAAGATTAAAGCACACGAAATTTGAACAAACAGAATGAACCTGTGGGTTCATTCAGAGGACTGATCTTATGTCGCTGATTTGAAAATATTTTATTCTCTCGTGCCAGCTGAAGTTATGTAATGATTCAGTTTTGGCAAAATAATAGAGGTATCTTAAAAATCCTAGTCGGGACCGCAGCAACACGGTCCGTAAATGGACCCTATAAATTTCAACCTTTTGTCATTAACCTTTTTGAAAAAAACAAAAAAAAAAGAGGGAAAGAAAAGAAATTAAAAATAAAACTATAAACCCGTGTAAAATCTGCAGGAGTAAAGTAAAAGAAGCATATAACTTCGTGACATTTATTAATAGACCTTTCTTCGTAAAATAATAATTTACACCCGTTTAACAGGTGTTCACAACTGCGGGTATCATGTATACTTAAAACGAGTAAAAGTTTGGAAAATTTCTTATCGTCGTTTGAGGTCACGGTCATCGGAAGTCCGCGAAGATTAGTCGTGCGTTGAAGATGAGGTGGTTTTTGACGTCGGTGAATGAAAAGCGTCTTTGAAGTGGCGCGAGACGCGTCGTTAGGATGACAAACCAGAAAGAAAACCGAAAATGCGATGACTGCGCAGATGAAATATGTCTACAGCGGCTGTTAATAGCGGTTGGTTGTGGTGTATCTCCCCGACCTCCGTTCCCTGTACCTACCCCGTTCCCAGTTCTCTCTACGCGGGGCCCAATAGGGGCCTGAAAAAGTCCCAAGAACCGGGACTCTCGAGGCAAGCGGATAGTATCTATTTGAACTCGAGGTATGACTGGTGACTTGTCATCTCTCGGTCCCACAGGAATCTTGCGGGTATGTCCAAGGCATGGCACTGGGGGTGTGCCGCGTGCCAGACCCGAGGCCCTTCGCCTCGTCACAGGGGGCCTCGAAGCAAGCTGCACCATAAGATAAGGCCTCCTGGTGAGAGCCGACGACGCGCCACCGACAACCATGTCACATTATTACCATATTGGTGCGGGCTCCGTCGTCACAACACGAATGCCAAGGGACCTACACCTATCGTAGTCGTCCGGTTCCAATTCTTCCTTTTATTTTGTTAGTTCCATTCGTTGCCCCGTTTTAGACCAGGTTTAAAATATATTTTCTTAAATAAATCGAATTCTCTCCTCGTATATATTTGCGAGCTACTTCGTTAACGGGTCTCTTGCTGCAGCTGCAGAAACGCTGCGCTGATCTATTGGTTGGTATATATATATATGAAGGTAGGTGCAGAACACACGTGGTAGATACATGTGTATAGAGGCAAGTTTCGTGCCTGGAGTCGCGCGTACTGTTATAACAAGAGGCTTTTACAGTAGTATAGTCTTAGGTATATACAGTCGAGTTTAGCTATGTGTGAGAAAATTTATTCAACAGGTTTACGAAGTGACGACGCAGAGAAACACCTATCCTATACCTACCTAAGGTGGCTCGTGGCTCTGGTCTGGGAAGTCGTGTTCCCCGTACCTATGTATGTACCTTATATTATCCGTTCTTTGGTTCCTTATACCACTTTCGAGTCGAGGACGGTGATTACAATATAAATAGAAATTTATCTGAACCTTACGAGCGTTAGGTTAAAAGGTTTACGTTTATTAATTTCACTAATCCTCCACAAAGTGAATATAAAATTTTGCCGTTCAAAGTTAAAGAGTGGGCAGGCAGCATATGCGGGGACAACTTCTTTCGTTGTGGGATTCTTTATGGAATATTAATTCCCGGTCTTGGGGACCATTCGTGCGAAGGAGGGACGTTATTTTCACTTTTTTCTTTTTCCGGACCCGCTGGGATTCTCCTGGGACTGATACACTTGGCTCATCAAAAATTGACGACGTCTCTATACGCCGTATTATATCGTTCCCCGTTTTCCTTTTATTTTTCCAATTTTCTTCTATTTTTTTTCTTTTTTTTTTTTTTCTTTTGTTTCACTCTCTTAGCTCGTTGACTTCGGCAAACAAAGCTTACACGCTTGAAATTTTCCATTTCTTTTATTTCACTTAATAAATATAACCACACGCCACTTCGTAGTCTCTTCTTCTTCGTCATATAACGGCTGCGGTAATTACACGTTCCTCTAGCTGCGTGCCAGACTACTTTCAGTACTATTTCAGCGTCATTCCGTAACTTTTCAGGCAATAAATAGCACCTGGACACTTGTGGCTCGCTTACACGAAATCGGACAATGACGCAATTAAAACGGAGCATACTCGCATTTAATTAATTTTGGAATTCCAGAACGATACGACATGAATCACCGTGTCCGTAGGCCGGGGACCCTGGGGATCGTAGATTATCGGGGGGCCACTATCTCATCCTTATTGAGCACAGGTAACGTCTCCGTTTCTACGCTCTGAGCATTCATACATTAGATTGCGTTATCTGGTCACTCGGTGGAGAAGGAGGTAGTCAGGCCCAGGTAGGGCCTGGTGTGGCCCCTATACGACATCTCCGGTCCCCGTACACCCGGTGATCAACCTGAAATATGTGACAATTGGATCCTACGCAGGCCTTTAGCTGAGTAGAAACTAAAATTTTGTAGAATCAGATAGATCCTATCCTTAAATAATGTACTATATAACATATCGTTGATTGTATTTACTGCCGTGTTTCCGGTTTACTGTATATACATAAAAAAATAAAAAAAAAAATTAAAAAGTTACAAAAATCGGACAGTGATTTAAACTAATGGTGACGATTTCCGAAGGTTTGTCTTTCTTTCAGAGTCAAAGAATTAAAGACCGAAAAAAGTCACCCGGTATAAGGCCAGAGGGCACGAGCGCAATAAAATGGATAGGGCCCTCATCCTGCGGCCTTAGGTATGCCCAACATTCCCGCATTAATATAGTTGTTCTCTTCCGCGGTTCACGGGTCCACTCTTTCCAGTACCCGTTGACGTTGTCCCCCGGGAGTCTGAGGGTCTTACTTCGTCGTAGACACGGCGGATGCCACGCGTGCCTCAAAGAGTCCACCTGTCAACGAAGATTTCAGCTATTTACAAAACAACTAGGATTACATCGCGCAGTCAAGATATACCACAGCACAGTAGATCTCTCTGACTAAATCGAGATCTCTTACTAAGGGCTATGAGGTGCTACATTAAAAAACCAAAAAGAAACATATAAAAACAAAAAAACAAAAAAATGGAGAAAATAACACAATACACAGTCCAGCGCGTACATATATCTTAATGTAATGTTATGTGTTTGAATTAATTTTTTTTGTTTTTTTTCTTTTTTTTTTTGACTCCATAGCCGCATACGCGAACAAGACAGCAGTAGGGGCCGAGAATTGTAATCAACGTTCAACCTTTGCCCTCTTAATCCCCATTAATCGAGCCCCAAGGGGAAGTAAAAGGCCCCGTACCCGTATCACGGCCAATGTATACGGACGTATATAATTATGTATGCGTCGGTACGTCGCGGTCGGCATATACCCCCTTCCCATATGTAGGTATATGTATATATATATATATATGTACCTACATGCGTGTACCAACGTACTTTACGTATTAATACGTACGCAAGGTACATACGTAAGACCGCTGAGGATTCCCCTTGACAAAACATTACGGAGGTTATGGGATGGGAGGGGGGAAGGGGGGTTCGATCGGGACAACCGCAACTCTTAACGTATGGCGCGGTACGGATCCCCCAAGTTCCTCATGCTGCACCTAGCGGGTAGTCAGATATAGGTAGGTATATGTGCCAGGTATACCTTATAGTACGCCTTACCACGGATCGTCTGTGGCAGGCCGCCGCAAGAAGTGAAGAGACAACCCTATAAATAAAATTTGCCTCTTTCGCGGTAGGGCCCACCGATATTTTAGCGTGTTGGGGGCCTTGAGGCCGCCCGGCCGTGGCTACGAGGGGCCCGCTTCTTCGCAGTCCTGCGTGGGCGAGTATAGGTACGTGTCGCACGAGTCACCACTTCGGTGCCCGCGGCATCCTGCCGTTCGTCATCCTGTCCGCCTGTTCCTATTTCGTAGTCATACCGTACGCGCGGCCAGGGCGAGCTAAGGAACGAATGAACGAACTCGAGTCGCTGACTTTAGACTTGGGGCCCGCAGGGGCCTCTTGTGGGTCTGGGTTCGCGGTTTTCGGACCGATTTAACGGAGCTGTGAACAGGGAAGATTATCTGAAATTCTTCTGCAGTTTCTCCTCCGCGACAGAGTTGCAGGAGGACTGGTGTTTGTTCATTTTTTTTTTTTTTTTTGTTTTGTTTTTCATTTTTATTTCATTTTATTTTTTTCTTCTCTTTATTTTACTTTACCTTTTATCGCACCTTGAATCAACGGGTCTTCTTATCGCTGTGTGTATACGACGTACCGGTTAATGAGTCTTTGATTGAACGTGAAAAAATTCAAACCCCGTAGGGGGGCCGAAATTACTTTAGGTATTCTTGGGGCCTTCGCCTTTTCATATCAAGGCGAAATAAATTACTGAACAAAAGCTCTCGAGCACCTTTAAGAGTAATTAATTTCATGAAATATGCTCCTGTAGTAATAATATTTAAAGAAAAACGTCCCTTTTTCTTTTTATATATGTATATACAATATACATCATAGAATTACACAAGCATATAATACCTAGACTTATATACGTAGGTATATATATATAGTATATATAACTATAATACATGTAAAGTGGAAATATATTTCCTGGATATAAATATTATTGACGATGGAATGATATCTGCAACTGTAAAATTAAAAGCGTTGTTACGTTTTCGTATACATATATGAGGTAGATATAACTACATACATTTGTATAGATATTATAGGTATGAGATTTTATGACGTGGGCCGAAAGTATCTCCCTGAGCAGTAAAAGGACTGTAATAATTAGCATATCAAGAAATGTACAATTATATTGCGTTTCAGTTGTTACTAAAATTATTTTCAAGTTAAATAAATTCTAAATGAATTCAATCTATGGAATCGACTAGCCTCCGCCTAATTACTGCGAGCGAAATCCTGCTAAGTCAACGATTTTAGTTCTGGTTAAGATTTTGGTGAATCCTTAACGGGGCTAGACTACTATGGATAACTTTTTCACTCTTATATATGAATTAGCGCGTATGAAGAGTGTCAAGGGATTACAGACCCAGATTTCATTTATTTTTTTTTGTCTGTTTGATGTAACGGCTAGTCGAGAGCGAATTAAGTCTCACGTTTATTCCATCAAATCCAGTTGAACGATTTAAGACTCGTCTCGAGCGAAATGGAAAGTCGTTGTCTTGTCACGGAGGGAATGGATACGAGGCCGTTGACTCTTTTGAAAAAGTTAATTTCTCGCTGCAAAGTAGACAACTGTTTCTATTGGTCGACCCTCCGAAGGGCCCATGGGTCCGCTTCCGTCGACCCACGAAAGAGAAAAAAAAAAAAAAGAAAAAAGAAAAAAGAAGGAAAGAAAAAGAAAAAAAAATACACTGTTCGATCGAATTTAATAACATAGATATATGTAAATGAGAGTTGAAAAAATATGACTGTTAACGCGTTGATGGCTGATAATCATAAATTCGTTGGAACCCATTTCTCCATATGTTTAAAATGCTTTTTCTTAGGCGTAGGACGACGAAAGGGACATTCCAAACGCCTCAATAAACGTACGACTCCGATTAAATCTGCGCATATGAAGATGTTAAACGGCACCGTTGCGTCAACAGGCGGAAGCAGGGTTGTAAAATATCATGAATCGTTATATTTTCTCACCTCAATAGCTACGGCATAATAATGAAGGACTAATTTTACGTATTTTAAATTTGAATATTTCATGGGCATTCGATTGAAACCGGTAATTAGATGTGTCGAAATTTGGATATGTATATATATATATACATATATATACATGCCTTGCGCAAACTAGGTACTGATCATGACCGTGTATATCGTTGAACACGGAGGTAGAATCATAAATAAGTAATCTGACAATTAAAACACATCGCAAATCAACGGCTGTCGTGATTCTTTTTTTTTTTTCTTTTTTTTCACTTACTACCTATTAAAAAATTTAATCTTCCTGCACAAAAATTAGTAGGTACTGATTTCATTTTGTTTCAGCTTATTTTTTTTTCTTTTTTTTTGAAAAGAATGCTCTACGTTTGAATTCAATCAGATTATTCAATCAGTCTAAAACCTGACAGCAATAAAAGAGGTGCGGAATCTTTTGCGGATACGAGTATATAGTTTCGGTGGTTCATATATATGACCAAATCATCGTATAGAGATCAGCTGTGTGTATTTCTCAACTTTGCGAAGGTACGTACAGTATACCTGGAGGTTTTTACGACGTCTACCGGAGGAGAACGTATCAATCATAGCAACTGTCCGACTGACAGACGTAGCAGGGCATCGGTCGAGACTCTGACCATATAGTATTGGTTAACCCGGGGCGATCTGACGTACGAAGTTGTCCGGGTTTGCTACGGTTCATTTTTAAGTCAAACTTTTGGCGCACGTTAGATGAAAATTATTTTATATTAGATACGAAGTGGTGCCAAAGTAAGTATGTACTCGAATTAAATTCCATCTATATGTATAAATAAATTCGATGAATTTACCAAATTATTTCGTAAACATAATTGCAGGTACGTCTGTTAAATCGTTCAATTTTTCTTCATACACGTATGATGATGCCTTCTGGGTAAATTTTATTATCACGTAACCAGACACTAGATCTGTGAAGAGTGAAGATACGATGTGTTGAGCTAAGCAGGTAGGTAGGTAGGTATAAGATACGAGTTAATTACTGTGCAACTAGGAGAAAGTTACATTGACAGGTAATCGATTGAACACGTTGTTGTAGGGTTGAAGTTAAATCGAGAAAAAGCTGTATACCTATATATGTACATTATCGTATCGTATACCTAGATACTGTCCAGTGCTCCAGCCGCGCATCAACCCCCTAAATCAGCCGGGGTCCCTATACGGAAAGCAGGCGTCTGGATTTTTTTTTTCATTTTTTTTTTTTTTTTTTTTTGTTTTCTTTTTTTTCTTTCATTATTTTATTTTATTCAAGAAACAGGACGTGCGCATGCAGATCACGTCGTTCCCTATAGTCGCGCAGTGATAGCGTATCTGTGGGCGGTACGTACGTGTGGTCCTTCGTGTCCTCTCTGTCCGCCCTCCTGTCCCATCGTTCCACCCGCCACCTTCGATGCCTTTACTCTCCCCTCTCTACCCTCTTCCTTATACACTATGCACACATTTAAAAATATACTCACATATCTTCATATATGTATACAGTTTTTTCTTGCGTGACTCCGTCCTCGTGTCTACCTCTTTTTCGTCCTTCCTTGTCTGGTCCCTTTCTCCATTCGTTTATCCGTGTAGGTGAGCGTCGGTGATCGTCGAAGAAGCGTTGCAGCCGCTGGAACCGGGGTCGGACACTCGAAAACTATTCCTGGTAATGTGAGCGCGTCCACACTTTGCGCCGTGGCGTCCACCTTTTTTTGTTTTTTCCCTTTTTATATATATATTTCTTTTTTTTTTTTTTTAGTTTTATTGTTTTTTATCTTTTCTCCACGATGTATCCATGTCCATGGGGCTCCTCGCACGGTTAACCACCACGACCATCACGATGATCATTGCCACCCTATACCTACTACATTATACATAGGTATTATATACTCTTCGTGGTGAATTTTTTGTCTCTCGCAAAACTTGAACTTATGTAGGTATATCTACGTCTTGTATAAAGTCAGCCATGTTTTGTAGTTAGCTTCTTAACTCGGTCTTGTTCTCTGCCTTTTGCTCGATGTTTCGCTTTAGGTACTGCAGCAAGTTATACGATCGTTGATTGACCGATCCTCTGTATACTCACAGTCTAGCACAAGTGAAAACGAGAGCTTTTTTTTTATGTATACCTACCTGGGTCTGGAAATGGCTATACATAAGTTGTAAAATTCGTTTTTATACAAAACCTCCGGGACCGGTTTCACGATTTTTATGTTACGCGGAGTCCTGGTGCCGTTAAATACTTGGCACATTATAGCCGCTGGACCGATTGACAGATACAACTATTTCAAGTATATAGTATGTGATTGTACCTTGAGCTATTTAAAAAACGGTGAATTTCTCTCTCTATTTGGGGATCCACTAAAATTGAGAAAAAAAAAAAAAAAAAAAAAAAAAAAAACAGAAACAAAATTATGTATATTAGTCCGTTTCGCAAACGGCAAATAAGATCGCTGGTTAACACGACGTTGACGGCACCCCGTGGTGGATTAGGACTTTGGGTGTTGTGCCTGCAAGAACGACCCCAACGGTTCCTGATGGTCGAGTGATTCGGCGTTAGTCGGGCGTTCGAGCGGTCAAGAAAGACACGTAACCCTAGACGTATCAAGACGTGATGTCATGCGCGCACCTGGCGCAACTGGCGGGTTCGTCTTTGTAACACGATCCAGCTTTTTTATTCGGTTATTTATAACCAAGAGCGTGGATAGAAGAGATCCTAATTAATTAACCAGCCGCAAGATTACCTGTATTATTGTTAGTGGGTGCTAACGCCGAAGGGTTTGACCCTTCGATAAGCGCCTTTGAATTTTTTTTTATTCTTGTCTCGAAAGAAACTGAGGGTAATTCTTTGTATACTTAATCGCCAACGATCACGATATGGAGCAAAGCTGGAGAGTTGCAGAGCATGTATTTTTCTGGAATAAGAAAGTAAAAAAAAAAAAAAAAAACAATGGGATGAGGATCAGTTTGTAGACTAGCGTCAATAAGCGAAACTCAAAATTGAAGTCCTTGTCGAGTAAGAGATATATATTAAAAGTTTATACTGTCGATGAATAAAATCGTCAAAAAGGTGTAAAGAACGAATTTACACAAGGCGTTTAAAATTCGCTGAGAAAAACTCGTTACAGGCTATACCTACGTACTTATTCGAAAGTCCTTAGTCCGCGTCTTGAGTTCGCAAATATAGTTAGTTAACTTACACTACCGTTTCTGACTTAACAACCTTTGCGCAAACAAACGGTTATGACGAAGTTATATAGCACCGCTGCACGTGCTTCGAGATCGTTAATTTTCTCATACTCGCACGTATAGATTGTTTGCAGTTATTAATATATCGATCGTAAATATTATACACATAGAAGAATAAAATAAAAAAAACATGATGAACCAAAAGTTAAATGTTTAAATATATAAAAATAGTAAATAAGTCACTACCATGTACAGTTTCAAATCAATAATCAAAAATTATTATTCACACACAGCTTGACCACTGGTAGGTTTCGACTTTAACCAGATAATTTTTTTTTCTTTATTTTTTACTACTTACAACACGTTGTTATTTATTCAATTTTAAATTCTTCGAATAATTTTATAAAACTGGATATTTCATTCATGAAAATAAATTAACGGTATAGTATATATAACTTCAGTTACAAATGTAAATAATCCATTCGAATTAATTGTATAGAATTCTTGATTAGCCAAATTTAATGACTCCCAAATCGATTACGTGTATAAAAAAAATTATCGTAAAATAATCTGAAAAATAACCAGAATAATAATTTTTTTTTTTTTTTTATACTATTTGTTTGAGGATCGAATCAAGTTGGATAATAAAAAAAAAAAAAAAAAAAATTCAAAAATTTTTAGTCAAAAATATAAGAATAATAAATCTAATCGTAGAATTTATTCATCTCTTGATATCAATCTGAAATCAACGAATGTACTTGATGTATAAAATAAATAAAATATATTGAATAAAAGTACGGTAAAGGCAACATATACGATATATAATAAATGAAACAGTTTAGTAATAAAAAATAATAATACAAATTTATTTTACACATGCAGCAAAACACGAACACAATAATATATAGTCAGATTTAATATCAGTACATATATAATATATATTTATAGACATAATTACAGATCTAATGAGCATGTTAACTAGCTTAATTTATAATTAATTATAAAATTCGGCAAGTATTTTTAGAGGGCTAGGAGGTTTCCTGTAGAACGGCAGTGCTTGTTCCTGGTACAGGAAGGCTTGGTGGTGGGGGTGACGATGCAACCCCTAAATTATGCGTTAGGGAATGTCTTCTGAGGTCGCAATTCCTACGGAATACCTTACCGCATGAGGCACAATGGTACGGTTTAATATCCGTGTGAGTTAGGAGGTGAGTTTTCAGGTTGCTTCGTTGATTGAAACTACGCGCGCATACTGGACATTTATGAGGCGATTCTTCCATGTGTAATATTTTGTGTACCGCCAATGTCCGACTCTGACAAAATCCTTTTCCGCACTCGCCACATTTGAAAGGTTTTTCTTTGCTGTGTATGTACCTGTGAATATAAAAATAAAACGTAAATTAAACATCTCATCGTTTTGATATAATTATTGCATGAAAATTTATTCCTATACGTAAAGTTTAGGTCGTTGAAAATGATAAAAATACAAATTTCAGAGTCTCAGAGTATCAAAACGGCGCCCGGATCACATTTTCTGGTTAAAAAACAATTCTCAAAATAATTACCTGTGATCTCTGAGATGATCCTGTCTCCGAAAAGCCTTTCCACAAATATCACAGCTATACGGACGTTCGTCGGTGTGGGTTCTCTCGTGGATAAGCAGGTTATAGCTTTTGGTAAACTGTCGATTACAGAACTTGCAAATGAATTGTTTTTTCGGTCTAGATGCTCTGCAGGGTCTAGCAAGCGCCGGATCTGTCGATGATGTGGTAGTAGATGGTTGCAGGGATGTCTGGAGCAGAGTACTAGAGACCGGCGTAACCGATGGTGCCGGTGTCTCTTCAGATATTCTCTGAAGTAGTGCGTCGTGATGTTGCGTAGAGGAATTCGCCGAAGAACTTTCCCTCAATAGTACATCCTCCTCTTCAAGAAGTGCCAGGTCTTCCTCAGGATCGGTGACAAAGTCTAGGTGGGAGGGATCCTCCTCATCAAGTGTCGAAGGTATAATTTCACCGAGCTGATCAGTCTTAGTTACCGTAGACGATGCTGGCGAGGTGCAGGTGCTTTGTAATGACGAATTTCTCACGGAAGTATTTGTGTTGTTGTTATTGTTGTTGTTATTATTAGAAGAGGTTGTAGTCGAGGAGGTATTCGAGGGCGAAGGATTCGCTGAAGTGCTGCTCGCATGGAGACGGTGCAGAGTCAAGTAGGTCTCCAAAGCTTGTAAATTTAAAGCAGCCGCCGCAGCGTGACCCGGCGGGAGAAGAGCAGCCCGTTGAAGAGCAGCGAGTAGCGCGCCCTGAAGACCAAGGGCGACGCTCTGGAGGGTGAGATTGGTGATTCCATTAGGTGAAATATCTCCATCTGCTACATCCGGGACAGGAGTAACATCCTGAAGTTCGGTAGACGAATTCTCCGATTCCGAATGCTGCTGCTGTTGCTGTTGCTGTTGCATACTGCCGATAAAATCGGCCCGCTTATAAGCGCGTAGCCACGTTCTATTTGGTATCAGTGATCACATAAATCAAAAATCTCACACAATAGAATAGGAGCCGCGTTATCGTACCGCTAAGGTATTATCACAAAGCGGTGACACACACTGTCAACACATTTCAAAAGCACGGTTAAATCGGAATACAAACAAACGAGAGATGCTTGCCGGGCAGAGGCACTCGGGCGACTGGTTGGGCATCGCTAGCAGGGGCGGTGCTGGTGGAGCCACCTGGTGGCAGGTATCTTAGGTCGGCATGTGGCCCCAGCTAAGCCCATGTGGCCGGTGGCCTGGGCTGATGCCGTTCCAGGACCGGGATGCTGGCTTGCTAGCATCGGTCGGGGCCCCCTGCGACCCGACAGCTGCTGCAAAGCACGATCTGGGCCCGAGGATGGGCCTACACTCTCCCGTTTTCACGGCCTGGCAACACGCGCGTGCTTCTCTTCTGCTGCAGTCCTGTAGGTAGGTAGGTAGGTAGGTAGATACCACGCGGGGGAGATTCACTGGCATATTCATAAGCGTTCGCTATCACGCGAGCCTCCATCAAAGGTTAGGTACCTATAGATATATGTTTTAGGTGCCTGGTACCTCTCCATCTTTATCCTCACTCGTGGCTTCAGCCTTACCAATACATTGATCGAGGGTATCCGCCATTTGTTATTCGCATCCAGGTGGCAGATTTATGGCTACTATAATTGAAGCTTCCCGGGGACCGTGTAAAGGAGCTATTTCTTTCGAAAGGGAATTTTTCCCGTGTTGAAACTGCAAGTAGATAGGTAGGTAGGTAGGTGGGTATTGGATACAGCCGGTCGTCCCATCCGGTCCAATGAGCCAGCTAAACTCCGAATGGCTCGATGACTCGAGACCGATTTAAGGATTTCATTCGAACGATGAACAACCGGGATAGGAAGAAAAAGACAGACAGATAGAAGAGATAAGAAGGAGGGGAATAAAACGCGCGAAAAACGAGACTGACCCTGCCCTCTTTGATGATAGAGGTAGGAATTGAGACCGATTGAAGAACAGCTTGTTGTGCAGGTCGCTGTTGATGAACACTATCCTGAACTCGCACTGCAGTCCTCTACAACGCGGTTAAAGTCGTTCGCCAAAGCCGCAACAATTTACGACGGCAATTAATGCGGGAGAGTACACCGCGTACAGTATCTATATAGTTAAGTCTCGGGTAAGAGAAGAGAAGGAGATAGTACGAATGAGAGAGAAAGAGCGAGGGTGGTGCTCTCTGGCACGAAGATGGAAGTAAGGAGGGAGCCGAGATTCTCTTTTCTCTTCTATACTCTTCTCTCCTCTTATTTTCTCTCTCCTCTTCGGCCAACTCGGCCCGGCCAGGCCTCGGTCAGACTAAATAATATTATAGTTGGTGTTCTCACGGTCCAAGACGCCCGCGGGCCAAAGCGCGTCCCTCCCGCGACTCGCCCACGCCGCCTGAACGGCGCACGGCGCACGGCGCTCACCGTCGGTGAGTGCGACGCGCTTTGAGTTGGCCGCGGTCGTACCGCGGGTGCGAGCGAGACGCCAATAAGGTCAGAGGTCACGCTTGCGCTCGCTGACCGTCACCGGGGACGGTTTCTTCTCGTTCCTCTTCTGCGCGCTTAATCACCCACTGACTGGGCCTGGTCGGCGGGGCCCCGCGAGTGTGGGGGCCAGGCTGGGGAGCGATTTATGCCGGGACAGGCGGCCGGCCGGCTTCGGAACTTACGAACAGACTTACATACGCTTACGTTGGTACGCGTACGTTCATCTGTCGCAATCGAAATTTGTTTACCGTAAACATGTCCGAGGTTGATAAAACATGATCTTCGCGTATTATTATCAATCTTAAGTCTATTACAGAATCTCACTTATATTCATACGTGTCCCCACAATATCTCGCGTATCATTCCTCGTCCCGTTGGTAGACATATCGCAATTTTGACTCTGAAACGGAAACAGAGTATCACCTGAGAAGAACAGTAACTTATCTCGCAGGGATGCAGTTGGAGAACTAATTTCAAACGCTCCTGCAACAGACGTCGCGTCGTCGTGTCAAGATTTCACGGTGTTAATCCCGTTGCAGGCAGCGCGAACACCACGGCTTATATTTGACATTCAGGTTTAAGGTCTTTATCGAAAGGCTGCAGGCCTCGCGTTCATATAATAACGAGCAGAGAAATCGACCAGGGCTATTAAGTCCGTCAACCACATGCGGACTGCTTAGGGAATGAGGAGATCTGGAACTGAGAAAGCCGGGTATATACATACAGACCTAATTTCACTCTCTATATCGTACCTATACCCGTATTGGACTCGTCTAAGTGGTAATTACCAAGCGATTCATAGACCAAGTGCAAAGTTCAACGTTATCTTTATTATTTCGCGTTCTGTCGACACGTACCAATAGCCTCTAACTCTGCCCTTGAACTTTTCTCCGTTATTCACTCTCGCGCTCGGTAGCGTTAGGAGAAAAATAATTTAATGAGACTGTTTACAACTCTTGAGCAAAAAATATCGTCTCATATTCACCTCGGGATCATCTACAGGACTAGATTATTTATAATGCAAGTAAACGCTGTGGTACATGTCAATTATCGTACCACCAACCAGGGGCTATTTGCACTTTAATAAGTCCCATGAAAACTTCAACAGAAGTGTTAAAACGTATGAGATAAAAATTTCGTCTTCATGAAAGTGACATTCCATTGAAAAGAGCAAAATTACAATTCAAAAACTCAGAGGGAAGGGAACAGGGATGTATAAGAACCCCACAGAGACCGGACGTCCCGTTGCGTAGATAATTAGGTCGCTACTAACATCCGCCTAAAAGCGTCTTTCGCCTCCGAATCGAGCCCTGCAAGGGCGGTCAGCAGCGCATATACAAGACACGTGAACGTTGTACCTACATATATACAAAAGAATAATCAAACCCGCCGAATACTGGGACCCCTGGGGCCCAGCGATGGCGAGATTGATTCGTCCAATTACACTAAGCAATCTCAGAGGTAATTCAATCGTCGCTTAATATCGTCTTGATGCTACTTTGACGTAAATTTACGTCATCGATTCATTTGATTCTTTTTTTTTTTTTTTTTGTACAAAAAGCTCGTAACTTATTGTCGAAAAATTTTCTTACTTTGATGTGATATCATGAAAGACTGATCGTATAGTACGTATTGGCAAATTAATATGTCTCGACTGTTTTCTTACCACGTATATGTATACTCAATGTGGCTGCCAACCACTGAGAATCCTGTGACGTGTTAGATTACAACGAGCCCGATAACAAATGACGTGCGCCCGGTTAATCCCATTACAACGCGTTATACCAAGCCCAGCTAGGAGTATCCGATCCAAACCGTATACTACCTAACGCCAGCCGCAAAAGGCGAGCGATCGCCCCCCGCGGTTTCTCACATTGCCTCACCCCCCTTGAACAACACACGTCGTAACCAACGATTATTTGTTTCAACGCCAATGCTCGATTGTTAAGACCATTTATAACCGGCTATCAAACCTCACGATTAAAAGCTAATAGATTTGATATTCGTTTCTAAAAGGTGATGCGGTTTTAAATCCGGGAATCCTTATAGCTAAAGATTTTGAAGTAAAAATTCGATTTGATCGTTGTATGTATGTACAAAAACTTCATTTGTATTATAATGAATAATGAATGCATAATATTATACAGAAAATTGAACGTTTAGATTAAAATGTAACGCTGTATATATATTTTAGTCCGTACAATAACTCACGACGCCTCTTTCTCGTAACTCGCATCACCTCGATCTCCACCTCCCGTATCTCCCGTATTCGTAGCAAGAAACAGTCCCGAAAGACAAAGTGATCCAGTGAAGCGAACCCCCCCAGGCGTGCCAGTGGAACCATGTATATTTTTATTCTTTCATAAAATATGGGCATCTGTTTTTTTTTTTTTTTTTCTTATACCGACACTATTTCCCACTATTTTTTTTTTTTTTTTTTTTTCGGCCGACTAGACCAAGTGCTGCTCGCTTTCGAACGCACGTCATCGTTCTCTGCATACTCCATATCGTTGCATTGCTGCAGGCCGAAACTATGCGGCACAATATAAATGTGATACTTTCAGCACTGCCGCATTGGTCTGGTCTATAAATAATTCATGACTATACCGAGTCCTAGATGATGACGGTACTGTAGTAAAAAAAAAAAAATAAATAAAAAAAACGGAGGATCTTTGCCTAAGAGTTCTTGTTGTCGGAAGAAATGTAGCACCAGGAGGCGACGCGTGATTCCATTAGTCAGTTACGCGCGGCCCCCGCGTCACCACGGACCAAACGGGTACTAAAGATTTGTTTATGTTTAGTTATTCAAATGTCACGATATTTATCCACGTGATTTTAGTATCCAATATTGTCTTTTGATTTTCTTTTATACAGATTTCTGATTTTACGGCAATATATCATCATTTTATTGATAAATCAGAGTCCAGCTATTATCGCCGATCAAATTTTGGCTCAAATTTTTATTTATTTTTTATTTTTTTCGACTAGTTATATATTTGATCGTTATACGGATTATTCGCAGCAATTTATTTCTTATCGATTGTAAAATTGTATACCTATATCTGAAATTATCAATAATTTCAAACTTCCGATTGTGATTTGCGGATTAAGTGTATTAGGTACCGCTATATTGTCTTGGTGTGAAAATCACGATGAAGTTTTTATAAAGTTTCATGATTAACGATAGAAAGTTACTAGTAGATCCTGACGAAAGTATAATAGGATAAATTAACTAATTACAGTAAGATAAAACAATGTAACAAATCTAAAGTCGTAACGCTTCAGGAATCAAACCGGACGTAAGAGATTGAATACCCGCCTTGGGCCAAGCAATCAGCAAACGCCTCACTTCTGAACGATTTATATAATTTTTATATATATTTTGTTGAAGATACGTAACGAAAAATCAATATCAGTTGTCGATAAGAACTCGATATCTTGTGTATCGGTTAATCCGGAATTTTCTAAGAAGTTTTATGAGGTCAGTTAAATCAGTGCAAAGGAAATGGCTGTTTAGCAATATTGAGGGAAATATATATAATGAGGGTTCCCTTTTCAGTGGTAGATGTATGTCAGGGTAAAAGAGACATTATCGAAAAGATCAGAAAGACGGGTTTCAGTATCCGTGTTTACAGTTGTAAATCGTGAGCTCGGCGATCGGAAATCGTAACGCATAAGTTGTCACCGCATTTACCGCGGTTAGAAGCCGTACGCAAGGGGCACATGGAGGCGCAAAAAAAAGTATAAACCCATCTTTAAGAGCCAAGAGCCTGACGGGGGGTCCCACCGGGTTCTCCTTCCTCTTTTTAAAGTAAGGACGCCTGTCACCGATAGTGATTTGTAGAGTATATTTGCATTTTAGATTTGGACTGCCGCGGCTGGGGCGTCTCAAGGCATCTCAAGGCGTCTTCGGGCGTCTTGGGGCGTCTCCCCCGCGCGCTCCTTCAATTTCTGGTTTTTCGAAGCCCCGGACCCTAAGGCCGAGGGATGGTGAGGACCGCGACGTAAGCGGGGGCGGGTGAAACCCAGGAATGACATTATTCATATTGCATTCCCTCGCTGATGCTGGTTTTACTGGTATCCCCGTAGTTGCCACGGTGCCAACGGTGATGACGGTGATAGTGCTGGTCGTTGTGCTAGTGGTAGTGGTCGTGGTGGTGCTGGCGGTGGGCCGGGGCCTTGTTTATGCGCGTTTAAAGAATGATTAGGCGGCAGCGTCGCGACGGGGGGTGTCTTTCTCTCTCTCTCTCTCTCTCTCTCCCTCTCTCTCTATCTATCTCTCTCTCACCCTCTCATTTTTCCTTCGGTATACGAGTATACCAGTGCTGCAACGGGTTGTATCGCTGCTCCTCTTTCGCCTGACTCCCGTCTCCCCGACTCCGTTCAACCGCATCAACGACTACGGTGCAGTGGTTTACCCGATGACGCCGTTGCCCCGGGTGGCTCCAGTTAGCAACACCGCTTACCACCGTTCTACCTACTTCTTTGCCGCTCTTCTATATTATTATTCTTATTATTATTAATAATTTTACCTTTTTTACCGGTACTGGTAGTTATTCCCGGCTTTTACTACTGTGAGAAACCTGGAAGCGACCTGGGAGAGAACTGAAGAAATTAAGACTATATAAACTCTACAGATATATGTATAAGGCAGTTTGCTATACGGTATATGCGAAACACCTAACCCGAGGGCCTATCTCAGCTAAATTTTTTGAATTACTTCAAACGACGGATTAATTCTTCGTCGTTAGAGAAAAATTACCTATCACCGTTTCCACATTATTCATCTTATTTAAATTTTACAGAAACTTGGTGCTGCTGATCAATTATTATACCAAAAGTTAACGCCTGTTATTTATCCAAGCGATCATGGACGACAAATTGATCGCAAAGTTGATACATGTTGGTGCGATCGATCGATCGATTGTAGTTATCCAACGGCCTTGGTAGATGCTGTGTATATCGACTGACCGCTAACGAGATAAAGTGTATACCTAATATACATACGGGCGAGTAGGTATGTATATAGGTGTAACGCTTATAGACCCACATGTCGTATGCTATAAGAACGCCAGTCGTGAATGTGCCTTGTCATTGGCCGCAGCAGCCACCGAGAAGACTCGAAAGTTTACGAGCACACGAGGACGAGAAAGACTGCAGCAGTTAACCGTCAAATCTCAATTTAAATATATTCGATATTTCATCCGTCCGTTTTTTAAAGTAGAAATAGACCCGGAGGATAGTTTCGCTGATAGTAAACCCGGAGAAATAATTCGGTCGTATATCAACACGGAGGGCAATTTTTATTTCAGAGAAATTTATTAACGAACTTTTCTGATAACCTAAAATGCGGCTAAATGATATGAAAAAATGTTGGTATTTAAGCCTCAAAGGCTAAGATCTGGAAATATTTTATCCCCCTGATCAAACTGCTCGTAACGATATCCATAATGGTCGTTGACGTTTGATGGCAACATCTTGCTCTTTTCGTTAGACACTCATATCTGCAGCTGGCTTGTTTTCTATCGGATAATGAAACGCTGACTACGTGATCCTTGTGGCAGAGGCGAATACGACGGCGAGGACAAGGTATAGGGTGAGAGTGAGGGCTGTGGCAGGACTGCAGGAGGCGGTCTCGAAGCAGTAGAAGAAGACGAAGTAGAAGAAGAAGAAGAAGAAGAAGAGGAAGGAGTTCGATTCGTCGTGCATTCCTTTGGCTAGCCCGTTGAATGACAGATCGATAATTGATCATTATTATCGTATGACTGGGCCCATTGTCGTGGATCCCTGCCTCTCGCCCTGCAAACCCCCCTGGTGGAAACGGAGCGCCTCGAAAACGTCGTACAGGGCCGCACCCTGTCGCATAAGGACCCGAGGTCAAAGTTCAACCGTGCAGCTCGGACACCCGCTGCGGTGTCGCAGGGTTCCCGCATCTTCAACGAGAAACGAACCACCGCATGTCCACCCAGTGTTCTTCTTACTCCATATAAAGCCTGTCTCGAACGGTCATTTAACGGGATCAAATCATCGACCAAAATCTTTTCTCTCTTTATCTTTCTCCCGCTTTCTCTATCCTCTATCTAATCCTTGTAGCTTAGTTTTCGTTAAAAAAAATTTCTCCTACATTATAGCGTGGGAGGATAAATTGAGGAAGAGAGTTGGTCGGTTAGTTAGTTAATTAGTTGGTTAGTTAACTCGGTGTATACGTACGTACGTATGTATGTATGTACATAACTACTATAATCCGTATATAACCTACTCATATCGAAATGGCAATATTAGCTGGCTAGTGAATGCCAGGAACTTCTTTCTTTCTACCTATCATGGTTTGTTAAGTGGCTGCTGTCACGGTACAGATACCCCAAGCTTATTCTGAAACGTAGGTATATGTATATACGTATATATACACATAAGCATAACAGTTACCGCGTTCGATAATTAAGCCCCGAGACCATGCGCCAGTACCTGATCGTGATAGTTTACTGGCTTCAGGACGTAGGATTTTCCGTGGGTGCGCAAGAACCGTCCGCGGTATAAGACGGTCTTAAAAGGCTGCTGGACAGGTCGACGAGGTCTTCGGACCTCTTCGCTCATGGGTATATCCTTCGTTCTTGCGCCGGTGTAACTATGCATATATAGCATGGACGGTCTCAGTTCGGAGAGCCGTTTGAACATTGAGGCACGGGACGTATTGCTCTGTCACCCAACGCTCGCCGATCTATTAGTTATGAATATGTTGGAATACGTTGGAATATGTTTGGATACGTTGCCTTGCGGCGGTACACGCCCGATGTTGCCCAAAAAAAGATAATATTTATACACCGTGTAGTTTAGATGCTTCGCGTGACCACTTTGGGTTTCAGAGAAACATTGTCAGATGAGCTTGCATCGCGAGACGAATGGCTCGACACGACATCGTACTATGGAAATAACCAATCTGATCATTCTTTGCGGTATACATATACCTACATAGTAGTAGTATATAATAATATTTATATTTTTTATAGGTATAATATTGACCTAGAAAATTTGTACACAAAAGGAATGGAATTATACAGATGAAATTGGAGCTTGGGAAAAGCCCCGAGGGCGCCATATTGTCTTAAATCCTCCGAGTCGAAAGTCAACCGTTCGGGTCGTCGTAGGGGTCAGTGCTAGACATTGCTCGTAAGTCAAGTCGCTCTTATACACGATCAGTTGATCGTAAAGAGGGTCGCTACAGGAGAGGCTAAAATAACTAAGAAGTATCTATCGCTGGTCCGATATACTGGGTTATGAATACCCACGATCTCGCGGGCGGCCGCGGCCGTGGCGGGCCAGACCGAACCTGGACTCCTTCGTAACCACCTCGGCCATACTCTAGCCTGACAGACGCCCGAGGAGAAAATTGAAGAATGGGCAATCAACGGTTGACACGTGGTGGGAAACGATCGAGCTCCTTACCACCGCCTTCGGGATATTGGCTACTAATTCGCCAGTCTCTAAACCATAATAACTCGAGAGAGTTCAGAGTTGGGAATTAACCATAACTTATTCCGTAAGACATTTAAAAATATTCTCGTTTTTTGGTATCGGTATAAGAATTAATCCATATCATATCGTCCGTACAAAAAAAAAAAAAATGATATATACTAAACTAAAGGCCGTTAATACGATGCTTATTAATTTCTTTTAAAAACATGGATGCATGCCCAAGTTCGCGATTATTGAAGAGCGTCGATGTTTTATTGAGAGTAGGGCAAGGGCTTATCGAACTTTGGAGATTTTTCGATGGGCTTTGAGGGTTCGTAGGGTTTCGAAGCGGGCGTCGGCGTCGGCGGTGGACGGCGCAGAGGAGCGACGGGTACGGGTTGCCATTAAGCAGACCCCCTGCTGTGTCGCCTGCGGCAGCTCTTCACAAAAAACTGTAATTGGAAATACTTTTCCTCCTTTTTTCCTGAAATAATTTATGAATCTCCGGTACCGTGCGGCGGCCCCCGAGCGCCACTCCTCGTACGGAAAGCCACCTTAACTTTTTATTTTTTCCATTTTTTTTTTATTTTTTTTTATCATTTTTTTTTTTTTTTTGTATCTCATTTTTTTTCCTCTTTTTTATTTTTTACTTCTGATTTTTAACCATACTTTTTTCTTTTCCACTCCGCTACGTGGCAAGGCGCGACCCCCGCTGCGTCAGGGTGGAGGTGAACCCCTTCTAGGTCCTTGATTCGGGTCCACCGTGAACCTCCGATGATCCCCCGGCTCCAGCAGCACGCTTCGACGCCGTTATCAATTTGCGTGATTCTCATGATTTATAATGAAGACGCCATGAGTGGCTGCTCATCAGAAGTCCGCGACGCTACGGCCAATCATCGGCTGGCTTGTAGTAATTATAAACTCGCCACCCAGGATGCAGCCGACGAAGAAGATATTGCGCCGATACACGCCTCTCTTTCTATACCTACATCGCTACGTATCAATTGACAGGCTCCAGCTTCATTTCTTAGCTCCTTCGCTCCTTCTTTCCTTTGCTCCATCGCTCCTGATTTCTTATAACGATAATCACCTTCAACCACCGCCACCGCCTGATTATCCCGCTACCAGTTGACCACTGCCTGATCGTTTCAAGCCGCGTACTAGTTTGTTCGTCAAGAAATTTTGCGTGTCATGTAATCGATCGTAAAACGACGCCTGTACCTATTGCTTCACTAAAGTCATTATTAAACTTATTATATACACTTGGTAGTACGGTATATACTTACCCATACCGTGTTAAGTGTCAGTGCGTTACAAATTTCACTCTATACTCTTTCGCCTCTATATAGGTCTAAAATTTCTTTGTAAAAAACGTAATACGCTTTCACATGTTATAGGTTATAGGTATAATTTACGTAGAGGAGAATAATCAGATGCGTATCATATATTGGTGTTTGACCCATATTGCAAGAGAACGTAGACGGAGATTACGCGGTCAAGGGTTAAGGATTTAAAAGTTTTATTTTTTATTTATTATTTCTGACCGCAAACCTTTTGTCCAAAACGGTAGTCTACACCGTCACCTTGGTAATCTGACAAAAAGTATATAATATATCCGTTGGACGTTCAACGGTCAGAATCTCACCTCGGGTTCACCGCGCGGTTCCTTTGCGGACCATTCTTGACAAAGCTCTGACGCACCGCATGCCGCGTGCAACATATGCCTTTTCAAGTTGTCACTTATTAATTCTCTCATTCTCTCGAAACACAAAAATGAATAGCAAGGTCTTAGAGTCTAGGAATTTTGTGAGACAGTAGGGCGGACAGGAGGATCATGGTCGGAGAAGAAAAGAGAGAGAACTTGGGGGTCAAAGGATCGCGCGCTACCTGAGGAGGAGTTCTCTACTGATCCCCGTAGTCGTGGTTGTGTCCGGGTCCTCGGTCGCCGGTCGTCCGCAGAGACGATTAATAATTTGTAGGGTAGCGAGTGGCTGCGGTAAAGAACCACAAATTTTCTAGTCCCATGCAGTATAAGCCAGGGTATACGGTCGTCAAATTCGATACAGAATGTGGTCCGCCGCAGCGACCCCCTGCCGACCTGGGCGAAGGATCTCGAGGGGGCGGAGCACCCGAAGGAGACAGGACCGCTTCTCGTTTAAGCGGCTCCTTGCGCAAGGACTCGCATCATACTTTATGAACATAAATATGTTACGTGGTAAAAATTTGGTTTTTGAATAAAGGTAATTTATGAATATACGGATAGATAAATGCGACTGCAGGTACGGATGTTTCAATTGGCAAATAATGTCGCAATGTAGAACTTCGTAAATATATGTACCGTGTAGGTATGTACTACATAGTAAAGAAAAGGCTTGTATCATATACTTTGGGACATTATTGCCTGGTCTTAGATGATCGGCGTGAAATAAACGCCGAGACCTGGGCTTGTCTTTAATTATTATTTTTGTCAAGGCATAAAAATGACGGGGTCTCGCGATATGATTGCAGTGGCTGGACCTAGCCTGACCCGAGCTGACCCAAACTTGGCCCAACCTAGATAAATGATGGTTCCTCTAGAATAATCACTGTGCAGCTCGGTCCCAAATTCGTGTATAATACAGAGGTGTGTATGTATGTGTGTATTTTTAAGGTATAAAGGCGTTTGCGGTTGGCAGAGGCAAAAGACAATTTTACGCAGCGGGATGTCTGCCTACGGTGGCTTTGGCCAGCTTTATTTTCATCCTTTTATTTTTCATCTTTGTTTCATTATTTTTTTTATTTTTTTTCTATTTTTATTTTTTATCTTCCTTTTTCAGAAAATTGACAGCCAGGGCATCCGTCAGACGCGCGACGGTCGAGAAGATCCATTAACGGACTGAGCCGGGTAACGGGGGCCGCTATGTAAATCAGGGACGTAATTGGCACCAAACGAAAAAGCTAATTACTGAATTTTGGAGCCGGAGCCGAGCCCTTCTTTTGGGCCCCGGCCTAGCCTAGATGAGGCCATCAACGCACAGCGGGGAATCGCGACAGCCTCGTCTCCTACCACAACCTGAGCCCCAAGGACCCATATTACTCACCTACTTTTGACTCTTGGCGTTGCTTGCTCAGGTATTGGTACCGGGCCCACCTTCCTATATTACCATCCTAATTCATAAGCCGTCATGCGTTTTATGGCGCTGGCATTAAATTCAGATTCCTTCGGGACCCGGAGACGGTTCGTGTTAATTATTGCCGTGACAGTACTCTTAAGTTTATACCCAGGATCCACCGCTCGGATCTAGGTATGTATAATAACCGCCGCTGGTTTCTAACTCGCAATCATATCCTTCTAATTTATTGTTATCTTGTTCTTCTTTATTTTATTTTATTTTATTATTTTTTGTAATTTTTTTCAAGTTTCTCCGCTCGAAATTCTCCCCGCTGTATAGAAGCTGCATTTCTGCGAAGTGTACCAGGGGACGAAATGGCATTTTGTGCAGAGGTATATTATGTGGTGCACTCGAATCGCGGCAGTTAAATCGTTAAAACAGATTTTTACCTCGAGGGTTAAAGAAACTGCCTCCGTCTAGGAGCTAATTGTAGCATAGTTTTTGAGGTAGTAAACTATAAAAAGGTATTTTGAAAATTTTCGGCAAGTCGATTGAGAGGAGGTAACATGAAATTTGTTCCAACTTTCAAAGCAGTTATTATCTCCGGCCCGTATAGACTTACGTATACCTAACGTCAAACGAAGACCAACGTAAGACGACGACGTAGTTTCGACCAGCCACGTAATTCCCAAGGCGCCCAAACTCAGTTTCTGATTTGTTCTAGCTGGCGGCTGCCTCTTGAAACATGAAAGCCCAGTCCCAGAGACAATGTGGAGACAAAACGGACCACTTATAGAACTTTTATGAGGATTCTCCACGCTCTCACCTTGTTATTATTGTTATTATATTTCGCTGGATGTTCCGCGTCCATGGACCACGGTTTAAAACTCCAATGCGCGAGTGGTTGAAGGCTCAAGGGGAGCGAGTCAATTCTTGGCGTCTCACTTCTTCCCAGAAACAATCCGTTATACCAGTCCTCCGCACCGCACCGCTTTCACGTGAATGGCGAACGTAAAAATCGTTTTTGAGTTCCCACGTGGTTAAGTCAATGGGAGGATTCGGGGGCCTCGAAAAGTCCAGGACTCGAGTTGTGATGAGGTGCAGAAGCAACAGGAGGAATGGGAGCGCGTGATTCCACGTCGCCAGTTTAACTTCGAAAGAGAAGAGACGAAGAAGCAAAGAAGAGAAGGAGAGGAAGAAGAAGGAGAAGAAGAAGAAGAAGAAGAAGAAGAAGAAGAAGAAGAAGGATTCGTCGCGCGGTGCGGTTTTCAACGGAGCCAATTATTAGACGCGACCTGGCCGAGGTCCTCCTGGTCCCCCGAGGCCCCCATGACCCCTGAGGCCTCCGGGTATACCGAAATACAAAGGACGCAGCAAATGCAAAATAGAACTGCAAGGAACCATTACGAAATGCCATTCTTCTTTCTAAGCGCGAACAGAGCATAAGGGTTATTCGGTCTCTCGCGCGCGGACATCAAACTACTCTTTAATACAATTCCCGTAATGGGCCTTATATTTTACGAGAGTCCGTGATCTCGAATGTCGGAACAACTAACGACACTCTTCCTCGAGCCTTTTCATATGATTTTTATTATTTTAACCAAATCTTTTTTCTTCGTTTTTTTTTTTTTCTCTCATTTTATTATACTTTTATTTTTCTCTCAACTGGACGAAAAAACTTTACGAGCTATAGCTACGGCTAAATATATATACGATAACGAAGACTGATAAATTATGGTTAAAATTAAGCATTATCATTAGATAATGAAATAAAAGAAACGGTACAAATCAGGGAAGTGATGTATGGAAATCATTTTACTTCCGTATCTCTTGGAGAAAAAATTTAGGCTCACTTTCATATATAAATGTATACCATATATACATATACGTATATATGTATGTATACTATAAGAGAGGATTATGGGTTTGCCCGGTTGTAAGGACATTGTCGATGCATTGTCCAGGCGCGTAGCGGTGATTCTACCTTGTCTTTGAGGCACCGTTCGAACCGTGATGAGGCCCCAAAGTTAACGATATGCATTCCACCCCGCCCCCCATGGTTCTTCGGATAGGGCCTATCCTGGCCCACACCAATAGATTCGAGCAGCCGTAGCCTTCTTTACGCTTTATGCACGCCACTATACAGAGACACTGCAGGGACACTCTCTTGTGCCGGCTGACAATGGGCCATTGGGTCCATTGGGCCCATTGGTCCGCCATTGTGTCCGCGGCACATTAATTGTCTCTTTGAAGCCCGATGACCTCCGCGGCACAACACAGCGCTAACCTCTTCTGGTCTCATTCCTTCTCTCTTTCTTCATATCTTCTTCTCTATCTGACATTCTGTTTCTCTCTTTCTTACGCATATACAGATGGCACTCTATACCGTATAGCAATGGAAAATGAGTAACAGGCTGCACAACTTCAGATATGTACATACATACAATAACTGTATGTGTATATATATACAGATAAACTTTTTTATTATAATCCTATATTTAAGATCGGATTTTACCAGACCGTTCAAGTTCGCTGGGGTAAGTATATTCGCTAAGAAATTACATGGGTGGTCAATTATTTTGAACTCGCGACTTTGAGACTGCTATATACTATATACTGCCTTCAAACTGCCGTCCACATGCTTTATCCCTTTTTTTTTTTTTTTCTTCAATCGCAATTTATTATCTTACAGATAATAACGCGCTTCGATCCCAGTCTTTTAGCTCAAACCTGCGTCGATCGGTTTTTCAATAATTCTCAAACGTTATATATAAGGAAAACGATTATTACGATCCGAAAAGGTATATGTTTATATGTGATCTTCGTACTTAAATTATTTATTTCTGCGCTGCAAATATCGGATTATACATTTTTTAAACAAAATCGAAACTTCTTAGTCACGACAAAAGGGGCAAACTCGTATGAGGTACCAAATTTAGATTTTAGTGATACCATGTTTTCTATTCGCTTGTTATAGTACAAGACGTTATATTTATACCTTATACCATAGATATATCTACACCATTTTCCGGTTACCGATCTACGCACGATGGATCGAATATATCACAACTGACGAAAATAATGATTGATCGAGCAATTAAACTCCGTTGTCGAGGACTTGGGACGGCTTGGTCCTCGGTCGCGCGGGTGGTTCTGGCGTTCCGGTCTCGGCAGGAGGGCGCGATCCACAATTGCTGGTAATGAGCCTCGTCCCTTGCCCCTTGCCCTCGATGTCCTGCCGACAGAAACCGTGACTTCATCCTTAGCCCTTGAATTTTTACCCCAAAAAACATACCAACGCAGTGTTTTCACTTGTTTTCAAACCTCTTTAGTAAACGTCTTTTCTTTTACTCTCGCAAATAGTACCCGAAAAAAGAAGACAGGGTATAAAAAGTTCTGCAAAAATTCGTGAGTCAAAAAAATGCCTTTCCAAAATCTCTTGGGATTGGTATGTGAGGTGGATTAATTTATCACCTACACGTATAGACATCGATCAATAAATGACAGACGTACGTTCACGATTAGGTGTATGTCTGCGTGTTTTGATCCCCGACATTTGACCCCTATCGACAAGAGCTACTCGGTATGGCTACCTGCGGTAATCAACGCTAAATCTCGCACGTGGCATATGAAGGCGATAAACCGGTGCGGTACGGTGGGCTGAAGATTATACAGATACTCGAGTATATTTTCATATAGCGTATAGTACGCGGTGCTGGAGGAACGCAATGTCTAGCTCAGCACGACATTTTATTCTCATATATTGGATCTCGCAGCGTGCAGCGAATAATATATCGATAAGATTAATCGAGCCAAAAGCCGCGTGGATACAAAGTGCGCCGCCCGCCGCGACAGCGACTATACGGACCCAAGCTCAAGCATCGAACGTGGTCCATGTTCTAGCCTGCGCCTGTCTCCAGCGTTGTACACCCACGCTGTACCGGTATCCACGCAAACGATTGCTTTATCGAGACCCCGGCGAACGAACGTCCACACATAAAAATCTTACCAACTATCAGGACCTGTATCAAATGAAAATAAAACTATATACGCAAATATTGATCGATTTTCACATCACAGTAAAGTGTAGTAATTTTATATCACTTGTTATCAACCTAGCTCGCAGAGTACAGCGTGCTGAAATTTGTAAAATTGATAACCGCAATAATTGTGACTTTAGATTTTTGGTGGAAAAATCTTTATACAGAGTTTATAAGTATAAGATACCTACTTGTTATGCAGTTTGATGTAGGTAGGTATATAACGTTGTGTGCGAGGAGTGGATACCTACATGTGTTTGTATAATTGACGGTTAAATTCACGGCTTTAGGCTTCAGGGTCACAAATCTTTGCGTCCTTTTTGCCTGCGTATTAATGCCCACCTCTTACGGTAATCTAATATCGTTTGATATATTGGAAAATGGAATGGGGAGTCAATGGGGAGCCGATGGCGCGAAAGGTCGTAACACCAGGGGTCGACGAAGATATTTACAATTTTAATCATCGTCTCTGCGTGGGACTCGGGCTGCTCGGATACGGCCGACCTCCGAGGTCCTCGCCGTCGTCCGCTTCTCCAGGATCTTTATCGCAGCGCGATCAGCCGCGATCAGCCACGTCCAGCCCTCTACGATCACCGATGAGCCAAAGAATATTTAAGACGCTCTTTCTTCTCCACCTTCTTATTCTCCTTCGTCGTCTTCTTCTTCCTCTTCTTCTTCTTCTTCTTCATATTCTTCTTTTCCTTCTTCTTCTTCTTCTTCCTATTCGGCCCAGGTTCGCCTCCTTCGTTCCCCGACCTGTATAAGAAGGAGTTGATGGAACGAACCGGCACCGCGAAGCGACACAAGCCAGGTTATCCCCCGTTCGAAAATTTCCTTTTTTGAAATATTGACGGTCCCTCTTCCCCCCCCCCCCCCCCCCCCCTCCGTACCCTGGCTGGCTGTTTTCTTTTTCATTCTTTTATTTTCTCTTCTCTCCCAGTGTCTTCGCTTTCCCTCTATATCTACAATATACAAGTTATTCTTTTTTTTTTTTTTTCTCCTGCTGCCTTCTACCTCTCGGTCTTTATAGATTCCACCGAACCGTATGGTGACGCCCTTCGTTATACGGTGACAATAGATCTTTACTACGCGGTAGCTTTGACCACCTGTTGCTGGCTGTTGCCCCGTAGGGTGGGTGTGACTTCGTCACGTACCGAACAGAAGTGGGCCATTGTTCACATTCGAATATACTTTCGTTGGAATACCCGAATTTTGTCGCGCGGTGACAGCCAACTCATTTTCTATTATTCGGTCTCACGCCTCGTCGAGCACCAATTTTATGCTGTAAAGTTACCATATATATACGCATAAATATCTGTCAGTCCATGCAACGTATGTATGTACATACATACAATCTAATTGCAAAAATTTTATTAAAATTTATCGATTATTATTCTCAGTTAAATTTAATCAAATTTACTGACCGAAAGGTCAACGTGCGTAACCCTAACGATGAGCAATAGATCGGTTGTAAGATTACTCGCGGTGTTATTACAGCGTTGGGACGTTGGTAATGCAGCTAATACCATATTTACTAATACTTATTACCACCTTGTAAATTGTTACCCAGCCTCTGGCGCGGAGCCCTAACCTCATCCGGTAGTTTCCCTGAATGAAATAATTTACGACACGTGCCCCGTACCGTAAATTCTTCTAGAATAAAAAAAAAAAAAAACACAAAAAACAAAACAAAACAAAATAAAAAATAAACCTCAAGTATTACCGGATAGTTATAAGACGGGATACGGTCGTCCGAAGCGCAACTTATATGCCATCACACGTATATTTGTTGGTAGAGTTTAATATGTAATCCGTTCTGTGATGAACCTTACCACCTTTTCATTTTTATTCATAGAAGAAAACTGTTCGCAAATATCAATGTGTATATTGTACATAGATGTAGCAAAAGGTTGTGCGGATTGACTGCAGCAATGCGAGTATAAGGAGAATATGCTTTCAAAGTTCAATGACGCAATATATCGTCGGGTTACACGTTAATTACCTGTCTTTAAGTCCGCTTTGCGTAGTCACGTGCGCATGTAAATGCGCGACTTCCGTTTTTGCTCGTTAAATAGCGACGAGTTCATGGCTCGGTTAAGTCGTCTATATCCTGTACCTCTCCACCTTTTAATATACAAACTGCATAATAATAAAACGAACGTCGACGGTGAACGAGTGACCGAAGTTTTGCTGCTGTAACAGCCTCTCGAAAAGATATTATTCTGCCGACTACTACAACTACTTTTACTACTACTATCACTTCTTTCACGTAAATACGGACCAGCTCTCCGAGTAATAATTAGCAATAATTAAGAAATACTACGGTATTATCCTTGGTCGTTACGTTACGTTACCGAGTACTTACCACAGGGCGTTACCGAGCCAACTATTTTCATGCGGACGAGACCAACTCTCTTCGAGCGTGAAACGGCTGTAAACTAAACTCATCAGTACCACTGGTAGCTGCAGTGCTATACCATACCTGTCTCAATATGCTGGAGCGTATAGCAAGTATAAACAAAACGAAACATTCCTGCCAACTTTGCCAAGTCTTACTTGTCGCATTATCCCGGTCTTTCTCCAATGTTTATTACTATTAGCTCCTGCACTCGAGACTCTGGACGGTTAATATACCTCGACATTTTTTACTCCAACGGTGTGAGACGCAAACTGGACAATTTACTCTCAAGGTACGTACGTGTAATTCCGCATCTTTAGTTACTTTTGCAAGGAATAAAAAGATATTGCATTCCTACGTTCGTCTGCAGTTTAAAATTCTAGATGTCAAGAGATATATGATGATAAAAAATTGCAGATCGATGATCATCGGTGTATATATTTGAAAGAAAATTTACGAACCTCGGATGAATAAGGTGCGGATAAATATCTTGTAGGAGGGCAAGCTAGCCAGCCGGGTCTTGTAGCAGTTGGCTCGGTACCAATACCTTTGTAAAATCACGTTTTTAGTCGACGAGGAAGCCGGGGCGGAGGTTGCGGCGCCTGGGGGCCCTCCCATGAGGAGGAGTGACCTTATAGTTAGGTTTACTCTTGGGAATCGGTGCCCTTGCGCGATCTTGCTGGCACGCGGTTACCCGGTGGGGCAAGTTTCGGCCTGGGGCGCTAACAGGTTGAATATATAGGAGGGAGAAACTGACCGACTTGGACGCGGTGATACGTACTGAAATTTTACTGTCAGCCTCCTGGAGAAGCTTCAACTCTCGACTTCCGAAGGCTACCCTGGGAAGAGACGCGCCTACTATACACAGTCTTTAAAACGTCAGTAAGTTTCAGCGGAGGTAAAAAATGGTATATACCTATATACCTAAATGTACGAACATAAAAACTTCTTTTTTTTTACTCAGGAGAAGCTGCTACGTATTATAAGTACCTGCCAAAACAGTCTCGATCGGAATTAACTCCCTAACTAAGATCCACTTCAAGATTTAATTTAACATTCTGACAAATTGACAATTTTCAACAACCCCAGAAGTATATAGATATGCCGATTGGCACCTATTTATATCAGCAACCCTTGCTGATACTTGTGAGATTTTTTTTATCAAACGTTAGATTCCATCCTCGCGATGAACTGCGGAGTCGGATTTCTGCAGCATCAAGAAAGGAAGGAGTAGGTAGGTAATGGAGTTTTGACGGGTATTAAAATCTCTTACCGCAATAGCTTCCTTGCCATATTCTGACGACTGTATATATGAAGGTGTATATTATATGACGTAAATCCTGTAGTTAAGAATTCAAATCTAGGTAAATTCACTGCATATTATAAAGACGGTTTAATCCGATCTCTGCATTAACCCTACGTTTTAAACCGACCCGTTTTATCGTACCTTCAGTTTCTGGCACGAATAACTAATTGGCCGTCAGAATTTTTCATTGGGAATTGGCGTCGGCGTTGCGGGGGTATATGTACAGCCTCTTCTTCCTTCTTCTCCTTCTCGTCTTCTTCAATACTTACCTCTTCAGGTCGCACGCCGTCATCAATACCGCATAGTTGAGGTTGGTCCCGGTCGTTACGCTCGCAAACTTCTTCTCGTGTTCGACAATCGTAGGAGGAAACTATAGGAGGCAACTGGTAAGAAGAAGGGAACGAGAGGCTGGCTCCAGATCGAACGAACGTAAAGGATCCACGGATTGTATGTACCCTCAGGGCGCAAACCATGGTGTACCCACATACGCCTGCCGTCCGCCTGTAACCCATCTTATATACATATACTATATACCTATATATACATATAACATATATATCTATATATCTGTTCGAGTCAGCGTCAGTCGAGTCCCGGTACCGGGTAATGGGGGGTCAAGGGTCACCGCGCCGCCAACGCTAGAGACGAAGCAATACCTATATATAAATGTACGTATATATATAGGTGGACGTATACGTACATAAATGTGAATGCTTACGTATTTAAGAATATATATATACGTATATCTGTTGTTTGAATGTATATAATAGTGTAAATATGTATATATATATATATATATATATATATATATATATATATATATATATATATATATATATATATATATATATATATATATATATATATATATATATATATATATATATATATATACACATCTTTGGATACATATATGTAGCGGTCTTGTGCTCTTATACTTTTATACTCTCTATACTCTTATACTTGGCGCGGGCGGGGGAGCAAAGAAGAGGGTACGGGGAAAGGGGCTGTAGAAATAAGGCAGTGCGATACTCGTTGAAACCGTGGGAACGCGCGGCGAGAGGAACCTGCACGCGCCCGACGATCCCCGTCCTGCAGTTGAGGAGGAACCAGGAGGGGCCCGACGAAGAAGTCCACCGATATATACACGCTGAGGTTCGCGCAGGCTTTCGAAGGCTTTTATTAGATTTCTTCGCCCAACCCCTCGCGCGAACGTTAACGCGACCGCTAACGTATTAATACCGAATACCGCTTTGGGTTTTAACCCGGCTTACTTCATAACGCGAAGCAACCATTTTTACTTCAGACTAGGGGAAGGGAGGGGGGGAAGAGGCGAGATAACTTTATGTTATTATACCTATACCTAACACCATTTTTACACACTTTTGTATTCGAAATCCAAAGTGCTGGTCCTCTCTTTAAACACATGTGTATTAAAACAACAGAACAAAATAAAAATCTGCGGAATTTCTTACCTAAATGAGAAGATTTTATGTCTCGAACAGCATTCTTGGCGTTTAGGATTTTTATTGTGTTATAGATCGTCCTGATCGTCGTGACTTAAGCGTTATAACATTATTAGCGATCCTTTTTGAGGTCCTTAGAAAATGATATTCCTGATTACGGATGTTCAAATTGTTTTCTCAATATTTTTTATCGACAATTTGGTGTTAAAAATGAAAGAATTAGAATTTTATGTGTAATAATTTTTTAAAGTATATAATCATATATGAAATGAAGAAGACCTTCTCGAGAATAATTGAGCTCGTACTATTTGAACGTGCATAAATAATGCTACAGGCAAGGAAACACCTCGCGGGATATTGGCGTTGCCGGTGCAGTGAGTGCAGCGTTATACCTACAAAAAGAGGTGCAGCTCGAGCCTCGGTTTAAAATGAGTAGAACCCCCGTGGTCAGCGAGCGCGTGCCTCGGGGCATCGGGTCTGCAGAGTAGGGGAAGATGAAAAAAAAGGAAAAAAAGAAAAGAAAAACAGATGAGAGGGAAGAAGTGTCTTACATTGTTAGGAGGTACTCACACGAGATTTGCCGATTCCTCTTCTTTAATATTTACCAGATCGTAATTCGTCTTTGGTTCGCTATTCAAGATCTACGAGAGAATTATTTTTCTTTTTTATTTCCTCAAATATATTTGTAACAAAATAATGATTACCTTGACGGATTAATTAGATTATATTTAAACCCCGTGGTTAAAAAATTTTCATTAAAATTTATTGTAAACGATATTATTCTAATGATTAATTTTACTAATCGGCAAGCCAAACCGAGAGCATATAGATTACGACTGACAACTGACAATCACTGTCTCGGTCCCGACGAATTATGATCCTGTAATCTTCGAACTGTGGGTGGGTTCCGTGGTTTACTACTAAATAGTATATTTATCGACTTATATATCTGCAGTTGTGAAAGGGAAAATAGCAAAACTGATCTTATGTTGCCAATAGAAACGTTAATTGATCAAAAGATCATCTCGTCTGATGTATATCCTTTAAATAGGCCACCGATTATTTGGATCCTGTAGTCCGTTCATACAGGACAACTTGTGCGGTAAGTATCCTAATATAAATGGTAAGGATAAAAAAAAAATTTTCTTTCAAATTATAAATCGATGTGTGAATTAGCGTAGCGTCAAACACGTGCTAATAACCATGCGAACAATTCGATTATCCTAAGTATTGGTAAAGTTATTATATTACCACCTACTCGATACCTACAGGTGGGTGGTGAAACAAGGTCTACCGTGGCTTTAGCCAAATTGACCAATCGCCGATTAAGCTAAACTGTTCAGATCACTTTTATAGCTCTTTGATTTTGTATTTTTTTTTTCTTTTACTGACAGAGATTTATATGGGTACACGTGGGAAGTGATCAGCAATGTGTCAAGACGTCAGCCTAAAAAAACGTACGCTACACGCGTTAGAATTAGTCATGACAAACTTTTTGTATAACATTTGTTCTTTTTTTGTCATTCCATCTCTTCTAAAAGCACTCTCACGTGTCTTGTCTTGTACATAATAATGCTCGAAGCAAAAACTAGTTCGTAAAATTTTCACCTATATATATAATAATTAATACTTATAATATACGTGTATCATATAGCTTACACATTAATTTATATATCTATAGAATTTTAAATCATTTGATTCGTTTTACATTCTCGATGATCTATATATAAACTAGTTTGTCATCGTGGAGGTTTTTAAGCCAATAATTATTAGCATAAATGTATACATCGAGATTAAAATGTTCTGTATATCTTATCTCGGTATTAACATTTGTATCTCGCTTGTTTCGATCGTCTCATTATACAAAAACAACTGTATATAAAATACATAGGTATAATAGATACGTTATACAAACATTGATAACTTAATCAAGAAGAGATACGATTATTATCAGCTATTGGTATACCTAAAGTCTAAATAAATTCTAACAACAACAAAAAAAAGAATCAAAATTTCTTTTATAGTAAAATTTTCGGGCGATTAAAATATCGCAACAAAAGATATAAAATCCGGGGAAGTCCCGCCGCGTCTTAAATGCTAATACAAGTACGACAGGTTCGAGCACCTGACAACAGAGGGCAGCAGGTGGCAGATCCGGCAGCCAGGGAACCTAGGCAAGGTTGACTTGTGAACGGTGACAAAGACGACATCGACCTGTGGGCCGCGCACCGTCCGTGGGAAAGCTTCCCGTAGAGCTTACCTCGGTCGGTATAGCCGGACGCGAAACTCCCCCGCAAAGCGATAACTAATCAAGACCCAAAGCCACTAATTTAAAGCCGAAACAAGAGTAAAAAAAAAACGTAAAAAAAAAGATAGAAAAAATTGGAATTATTACCCGCGGTTCTAAAGGGGTGGCTCTGGCGCCGCTCGCTCCCGGGTTAACCACGAATTATCGGTGTTTAAAAAGACGACGGCCCGAGCTCTGCAGGCCTCTACACAATCTTATATATATATATCCCCGTTTTCTTACCTCGCTTCTTTTCCTTGGTCCCTTCAAGTTTAAACTATACTACTAACTAATAGCAGGTCTAGAATGTGTCTACAATGTGAACAGAGCCAGCAGACGTTTACCTAATTGCTGGCCACAAAAAACCGCGCGCCGCCTTAACCACAGGCCATGAGCCGCGGGGCCTTACAGTCCCGGGGCCTCGTGCCCCCTTATATATCTGTACGCGACCCAAACTTCTCATACATACCTATATACATATATCAGATATACATGTTACTTGAAATGTTCGTTATTATACACGTTTGTAACAAAATTTTGCAAAGTGTTATTACTTGAAAAATTCACTATATATTTTTAAATCACTTTTATAAAATACATACTTAATATATACCCAACGATTTATGTAAAGAAATGTAAAAATCGTTTTTATAAAAGGACACCATGATTGCAGACTAAACTAACAACGATATATATACTTGATTGATTTTGACTTACGGCGTAGTTAAGAACGATCGATATGCCTTCGAGGTGTAATAAAGTATCTATATATAAGTATGTATATTGTAAAATTGTTTTACCACGTTATATATGTATACTTATGTATGTATCTACGTGTGTTGATGTGTGGATGAGTACGCGGAGTATTTCTATAGATATAATACTGTTTTGTCTCACGGGGATACGAAAAAGATTTACCAGATTTTTAACCCTGACCATGCAATGATATACCCGCTATTATCATTAGGGAGCGAAGACTAGTCTTTGGCAATTGGCCCCATGGGAGCCAACCGCAACCGAACCAGCCAAAGAGAAAGAATGTGAACCCATTATACAATAATCCCTGAGTAACATCAATCTGCAATAATTGGTTATCCGTTCCTGCACTGAAAAATAACGATTTGAAAATATCGCGCACATTTGTAACCGGATAATTAAGGCCCATCTTATACATATAACGGTGCGGTGCAGTGCGGTGTGGTGTGGCGCGGCGGTTTCTTTATCGGATATAACTTCGATAAACGCGCCTTTGCTCTTAAGTATATATTTACCAATATACAATACATACCACCTATAGCATTATTTCAACCCAGATACGCATCGCATCAATTTTTAAAATGACCGAGACCATTTTTAAACAAACATTAACATCTATAACGTTTCACGCCAAAAATGTACATTTGATAATTTTTTAAAATCAGATTAGACTGTCAAAAAAAATCTCTCATAAATAACCGTTAATTCGCATCTCTTGATAACGATCCACTTCTGATTAATTGATATCCTTTTCACACATTATTCCACTAAATTGGGGAATATACTGAAAACTGCATGGTAGGTAATAAAATTTAGCCCGCTGACCAACCGCGCAAAGTATACAATACGTGAAGGATTCGCTTGATTAAATAATTAGCAGGCTCCTCTAAGGCGAGACGTATAGCCGACTCCTGGTGCCCCATATCCCGCGTTAATCGTTCCACTTTCTTGCGGCTTAACGTATAACGTAACTCGAAGTCAGGTGAAGAGAACGGTGCGATAGAGCTCTGGCGGTTTTGTTTTTAGGGGCGGACAGAATTTTGACGTGGATTGGCGCCGCCACTTCGTTGTTACAGAGGATTCGGAAGGTTTCCTGGAGCAGGGCTGATGGCCACGAACTCCTGGAATTCGACCTCCGAGTCGGCGCTGAACACGGAGTCGAGGTCGCCACAGCCCGGTGACCCTTAGATAAAACGCACGCCCTAATAAGAGGGTAGAACCGCATAGACCATCGATGCTCAGGACGTTGTTCTGCCCAACGCGCTATATCCTCGCTCCTCTGTGGTTAACGTTAAGTTCGGGGGCGAGGTTGGGTTAGGGGCCACGGCGAAAGGGTTCAGGACATTCCACTCGGTGCCAACAACAATTCGACGGAGAACGGACCATGGTCTGGGCACAATATCTAATAAAAAGGACAAGGAGATGCGAGCTGGCAGAATTGTAGGTACAAGATCGGGGATCGATAATTCAGGACCTTCTGCATGGATATAAAGAAAAAAAAGCCTAGTCGGATTAAAAGAGCACAAACACTTTGAGAGGGAGTCATTTTGGAGGACTGCGGGAATATCCGAATAAAATTTTTCAATAACTAATTGGCAGTATTAATACAGAAGTTCATTTATCTTTTGAAACCGCATTGTTTCTCGTGCAGTTAAACGCAATCAAAGTATTAGAAAGCAATTGACAAGGACTGGGATCGACTAATGCTTCGATTTTAGATTTTTTGGTCTTCGATAGCTCGAAAAAGACGCCTTTACCAGATGAAATGAATAAAGCTAACTGCCAAAACGAAGTAGTGAAATTTCGACGACAGGAGTTTGTGAGACGATCTTAAATAAATTTAAATCGTTCTTGCAGAATCGACCCTTACGGTTTTCCTCAGTGAAGAAGAGGGAGAGGAAGGTGATTATTACAATCGCAGATCGCTAAGGTCAAAAAACATCATTGAGGTCTCTCTGGAGAAGGTTAAATTCGCATCTCGTATACTGGGATAAAAATTTCGCGAACAATTAGGCCGATCGTTTATGTATAAGTGTTGATGCTCGTAATGATCTCATAGCTCGTGTGGAGTTTGACTTTAATTGATCGTTCCCTGCAGGGGAGCGTCGCACGCTTCCTGGCTTTCGACCGCAATTAGCCAGGACTCGGTGGTCCTCAGGGCGCAGCTTATAGGGCACCTCTCTTGATATACCTATACGTATATATAAATGTTTTTCACCGTCTCACCCTTATTTTTTATTCTTTGCTATATATTCTTTTTGTCTAAAAAATACGCAACCTCTTTCCACTTGACTACATTGTTCTTAATTCCTAACTCATTAATCCATATTTCACACTCGTCAGCGCCAAGAATGCCGACGCATTATGGTTTGGTCGTTGCCCCAGGGCTGGTATGTGCCCCTGAAACACGCACAAGAAATAATTCACACCAACCTCCAAAGTCCCATCGCGCTATCATCCGGCAATAAATAAATTGATATTTTTTTCAGCCGACTTTAAAGTCTGCGAATCTCCGATTAAATCCTTTTTTGTTTTTGCATTTAATTTCCACGAATATCTTTTCATCTTACTGTAGTTCTATCGAGATTATTAAAAGCTTGAAGGGGCCAAGCAAGAAACCCTTAATTCCTTCTTTCATTCTTTCTTTCTTTTTTTCCTTTGTTTTCGACTCTCAAAGAATGAGATTGTAGTGATCGCTCTCCTCTGCCCGTAATTAATGTGCGGGTTAAACTTTTTCTTCTCACTCGCATAAAATAATCTACCGCCTACTTCAGAACGTGCATCTAAGTTTGCAAGTTCGTCTCGTGAATCATCCCCGGGATTTTTTATCCAACGATATTACACACCTACATATGGAAGGGGAAATTCTCATAGGTTTTTTATCCGCTTTACCTTGTATAGACGGATTATTTTTTCGTCTGTTAATAAACGGCTAAAATTTTTCTCACTTTATTTTCAAACAGTTTTTTGTCCTGCATTTCTACAGCTCAGACTTTAGCAGATTCTTTCTGTTCGCTCTGCTCCCGCGCGCTGATTTAGGAAGCGATTACCTCAGCCTCCCCAATCCTGAAACGAGTCATCAACGAAGGGACTATATACCAGGAACTGAGTTGTGCTGATTATTGTAATTAAATCGTTCCTCCAGGCTGAGACCCAACTGAGGATATGGCCAGCAGACTTGGCTACCTGGTGCCCAGCGGGGGGCTCTAGGCACCCGAAATAGGTATCCTTTAAAAAAAAAAGAAACGACTTGCTCCTTGCGTTCCAATTAACCCTAAGCTCTAGGCCGAAAATAACACCGATCTGTATCAAGGGACGCTTACCTTATACACCCTGTGGCGAGTGTCAATAAAATCATCTAAATTTGTTTTTATATAAGATTATATACAAGATATTTCTTTTAAATATTATTTGCGGTCCAGACGTCTATAATTGCAGGTATATAGGTACAGAAATATCTTTATTAAAAATTTATCAATTAGTATTTTTTTCCTTCTTTTGTTATAGTTAATTACGTTCGTTGTAATCGCTGTGAATTAAATAGATTAAGCGTGTATAATGAATATGCGAAGGTAAGTTGATTTGAAACAATAAATTGATAACTGAATGAAGAGAAGAACAAATTCGGAATACAAAAATTCTGACCTTAATCCATTCCACCATTTTAAAAATCTCCTACACCGTACTTTTTAGATAAGACAATCAACGACGTTAATGCAGCTCAACCATCTTGTCGCAGACTTTAACAATTATAACACGTGTGAAGTTATATTTTTCACTAGCTTTATGGATATCCGGTAAAACCGTTGCTATCACCTATTCACGATGCATATTTCACTGTTTTTACTTTTCTAGTATTTCGTAGCTACAAAATGTAAAATCTACAGCCAACCTGCGATTATCTTAACCTCTTACCTCTGATTATCTTAAAAATGAATTTGATACTCGATTCATCTCTCAATGTATCGTCACAATCATTAATTTCGTTTATCGATCATCTCAGCTGCCATATGTACCTATGAAAAGTAATAAATCGGTATAATTGTTTATAATTTTCTAGTCATGAAATGAATCGATAATCAGACATTTTTATTAACCGTTTAAAAATCGATTGTTATAGATATATCGAAAAAGACGCTGTCATCATGGCTGTAGATATTTCTTCTATACCTACGCTACAGGACTAAGAACATTGAGAAAGGTACAGTTTGCAGAACAATAAAAGCAGAGTGCTCGCTCGACCACGTCTCCGATGTTTGTTCGCTTTTTCATTATCGCCTATATCGGGGATCTTTTATTGTCGGTAAGGTAAGGGGATTAATTAAAGTCAAACAGCGCAAACTGCCCTACAAACAAGTTAACTGTAGTCTATTGTTAGAAACTATATAATAGCCATGAAGAACCGATGGTAGGCTGCTGCAGCCTGCAGTATTATAGGTATAGGTATGTACTATCTATCTGCCTTATTATAGGCTATAGTATAGGTATATGAGAAAGAGCTATAAGAGGAAATTTCTCGCTGGGCACATCCGTGAAATTTATTGAATAACTATTGAAATACTGCAGTGAACATGTTTTACGTATACATGCATACTTAGTATAGGTAAGTTCTGCACGTTTGAAATCGCGGGACATATGAAAAGATTAGATCATAGAAATGTGATTTAAGAATGAATAAATTTGTTGAAAAATCTTATTAATGTAGGTATTGAATAATTCGGAATAATTTTATTGGCCTCATATTTGATCAGTGGACAAAATTATTGTAAGATATATGATATGATATTAATTTAGAAAATATAAAAATGGTAGATATTCTTTGGATTTATATGTATTATAATATAGGTAATAGAAGTAATGTAGTGCACGAGGATAATATATTATTCAAAAGAGGAAAAAAAAAAGAAAACGAAATATTTTATTGATTTCCATTTCATGTATCTATTTCTAATATAATAACAATAAATCTTTAATACAGTCGACTAGGGCGATGTTTTGGTATCTAAGTATATATAGGTAAGGTAACATTAAACTTTTAATGTCTATACATGTAGCTCAGGTTCTGGTTAAATCCGTACAGCTTTAGATATATATATATACATAATACAAGGTATATAAGTACTTAACTTAACGCTACTAACATTGAGATAAGGTGGCAACAGCTAAAGGACGATTTATATACTATATGTATATATACTGTATATAGGAGAGGAAGAGTCTATGGTACATTAATCTTAAATTAGTGGTAACGTCGAGGGACAGATGACACGGTGTTGCACGCTCACGTAAAAACGGGCCTTATGTACAGTGGAACGGACGTGCGGGTGGTCCAGGCCCCAAGCGGCCCGAGGAAGAAAGATTCCCGTTCAGGATCCAAGGAACACCGGACGGAGAGAAGAAGAAGGAGAAGGAGAATAAGAATAAGAATAAGGGACAGCGATAAATATAAGTACGTGCGACGCAGGAAAGTATTTACAGAATACTGCTATGGCTAAGGACTCAGGGGTAGTATATAGGATGGAACTGTATCCCCAATTCGGCTATTTCTATCCCTATTTTCCACCACGGTTGAGATTCTTATCTTTAAATCTTGACGGAGTCGCATATATTTTCACACTTTCTTTATTTTTATCGTTTTTTTTTTTTTTTTTTCTTTTTGGGTGAAGATGAACCCGAGAAACTCTTAAAAAAAAAAAAAAAAAAACAATAATAATAATAATAATAATAATAAAGGTGACAACTAGACAACGAAGGCCAGCCTTCTATAACAGCCTTCTATAAATACAAATGTTTCGATCTAAATCTGTTTTTCTTTTCTTTTTTCTGACAATTTTATAGGTTATACTATGCAAACACATGACCCTCGTAATATAATTTCTATATACGCGGTAGTAAGGAATCGACAACATTAGCTCTGTATATCCATTGTGTGTACATAAAAACAGATAAACACTTGACTATATCGATATCTGCGTTAATACCGATACAATCTATACACTTGATTTTAATAACAAGGTAAGTGAAACGAAGTAACTATGTACACACCTTTGATCATTAAAAATTTCGTGAAATAATATGCTGCCCCCTTTTCCCTCCCCTCCCCCCCCCCCCCCCCCCCCCCCATAGCAAAAATTGGGATACGTTCAAAAAATAACGATATATGTATGTATATACCACAGTTTTATATATACATATATCATATACTTAACAATAATACTAACAGCAGCTAATACTGTGGATAAAATATCCTATAACCTAACGTAACCCTAACCCTAACGCCTCATGATATCCTCTATACTGAATCCCAACTTTGGCGTCGTCGACGTAGTTTGAACAGGTTGCAAATTGTTGCTGGTTGTTATCCTGTCCTGTTGTATATGTCGGATGTTTGTTACCGTCGGATTAACGGTATTAGTAACAGCAGTGTTATGTGAATCGACTCTGAGATCCTGGGGTACATCAGAGTGAGTAAGTAGGTGAGTTTTCAGGTTACTTCTCTGGTTGAAACTTCTTGCACATACTGGACATTTGTGGGGCGATTCTTCCATGTGAAGTATTTTGTGTACCGCAAGTGTTCTGCTTTGGCAGAATCCTTTACCGCATTCACCGCACTTGAATGGCTTCTCTTTGCTGTGGATGTACCTGCGTTTCGTAAAATATAATATAAGTATAAAAGAAAAAAAAACAATATAGAAAAAAATTTAACTTATTTTTTTATTTTTTTTTTGTTTCAGGTCAGCTTAGGTCGTTCAATTAATTATCTTTGAAAATAACTATATCACGTTTCAGACTGTGTATATGGTACGCATGTATGATGCAAACTCGAAAAAAGATCGGGTGACATACGACTATAAACTTGTATCCCGCTCTTTTAAGGTATCAACGATCAATTTTTACGATACTTTCGATTACGTTATATGTCATGGATTATACGCTTATCGATTTTAATTAATAGAGGCAACAAGCGAGCTACAAAACTCTCTACTATAACAATAACAACGACGTAGCTATATAAGTTTTTGATTTTAAATTTTATATATGCAAATGTAAGAATTACAATCCGTGTATCGATAATCGATTAAACAAGAAACACGTACCTATGATCTCTGAGATGATCCTGTCTACGAAATGCCTTTCCGCAAATATCACAGCTGTAGGGACGTTCATCAGTGTGCGTTCTCTCATGGATGAGGAGATTATAGCTTTTAGTGAACTGTCTGTGACAGAATTTACAAATAAATTGTTTCTTCGGTCTCTGTCCGGGTACTCTTCGCGTCATAAACGATGCTGGTGGTGGTACCGGTACTCCTTGATGCGCAACGTGACCAGATGATGGTACGTTAGAATGAGAATGTGGATCAGGATTAGAATGCGAATTCGTACGGTTGTAGAGATGCGGACGTTGATAATTATGAGGATTTTGATGAGGATGAGGATGGGAATGGGGATGAGCATGAGCTCTTGCAGAATAAGACTGCGAATGGGGATGTGCGTGAGGTACAGGCTGAGGACAGCATCCTCTAGCTGCAAGCAGGGCGGCTCCTCTCAGCCAGTGGTCCAAAAAGGCGGCGTGGTATCCGTTGGGGTGCGGAGGCTGCTGCGGAAGATGCGGGGGCGAAAGTATCCACTGTGGAGGCGAGGTTCGGTGAGGGTGGATCAATTGATCGGCCCCCCCTGACGACGGAGGCGTATGGGGTGGCGTCAACGGCTCCATCTTGGCGTCCATGAGCTTCATCGGTCTCTTATTTTATTCCTCTACACTCCAACGTGTTTGCGTGCGTGTATGTGTGTATATGTATTTTATTTTTATTATAATTTTACGGTTAAAACCGGATAAAAAAATCAATAAAAAAAAAACAAAATCACCAAATTAATGACAATCTGCACTAGAATATTATTTTTCCTTATATAAATATTATACATATATACTGCACTGTCACTTTTATTTATATTAAATATATCAAAACGCCAAACGTCAAACGTCAAACACTTTGTACGATCAACAAGACTGTGAACGTTGATCATTAGATATTTAAAAAAAAAAACATTTAACTAACAGGAATGCTTGTGTCACGTTCGAGACTTCGAGTGATACTGACTCGATGGTAAAGTTTCTGCAGCAGGTACCAACAGACGTTGTTCAGTAGTAGGCGGTACCTTCTGGTCGTCAAGTTTAACTCCCGTTGGCGAACAAGTTCTGGAGGGGGCGGGGCTTCCGAAGAGCGCCTGAGGGCGCCGCGACGCTACCCCTGAGGAACATCGGATAAGCCTGTAGCTTGTAACCAAAAGCACAAATACATTTTACCTATACGTACAACATACATCGATGGATATTTATCACTGACGAAAAGAAGAGGTCGTCGACGCGCGTCGATTCATACAACGATGAAACCAACATGGCGACTTGATGCAATAACGAAATAACATTTAGGTATATGTATATACAATATTGGTATAAACATATACTTATTGGTATATATATATATTGTATTTACTCTTTGACGATTACTATCACGATCTATTAGGTATATCTGTCCCATGGCGACAGCCTAAACACGAAAGACTAATCGCGTTTGTTAGTTTTTTTTTTTTTTTTTTTCTAAGATAGGTAAGTTTTGTAAACAGATGAATGAATCAGGCATACCGATACACCTTATATCGAAGAATGTTCGTAAGGAATCGGGGATATATGGGAGAGACTACTGCTGCAGAGAATTGATACATGTATAAATTTTTATTTTCTTTCTTTTGCTTTTGTGTTTCTTGATAAATTTTTGATTGATTTCGTGGTTGGAATTTTCACCAACTTAAATTATACTTATATATTTATACCCAACAGCTACTGATAACTCGCATTTATAATCTATATAACGATGCTGTTGCAGCGATGTATTCAGAGTAAAGTAATCCGTTTATCGCATATACCTACCACCTACCTTGATAATGATATTGTCGGTTATATAGGCGCTCTATATATAGATACATTGTACCGTATCTATTATACCTAATCGCGAGTGCTTGACAATAATAAAAAAATCTTATTAAAGAAATTTATGATACCTGCACAGCTCGGTTCTCCGTAGACTGCAGATTTTTTAACTATCAAGAATATATACTCCATGCCTATAATAGGTACATTATAGTATAACATTGTCTACATTCTTGCACATATAGAAATAGAAGAAAAATGAAAATAAAAAAAAAAAAACGCTTTCGATTTTATGGATCGAAAAAACTCGACGTTAATTAGCGTTGATATACCCAAAGTTACGCCGCGGGAAAATTTTTTTTATTTGACAATTTTGAAGAAGAAGAAAAAAGTGTAAAAAAAAATTGATAAAATGCCACCGCTTGAGTAACGAATCTTTTCCAGTTCGGACAGACAGACACACCGATAAGTACTTAAGTAGGCGAGAACCGACCACTAGCTCATATCCACTCGCCACTTAGCCCGCAGTCCTGTTATTAAAACGCATATACATATAGGTACTAGTGAATATCCATAAACATTGATAACAACAGTGTGGCAGAAGCGCGACTGAGTTCTGGTCTCCTTGATTCTGTTTTTTATAAACTTTTTTGAAACTAGAAAGCACGCCGCAAGCTCGTTGCCTGGTCGCACTGCAATCATATGATAACACGTCTTGTATAGTCGAGGAGGGGTCTGCTGGTAGCACTTTATAATTAAAGAGACTGATATACCTCGCTCTTTCTTTCTATATATGCTGATTGTATATAAGTCTGGTTTATAGTTATACCTCAATTAACTAAGGCGCGTGCACTGCTGCGGCAAAGAATTTCTAGCATTCATTCATTGCTCAAATAAATTGTTCATTTATAAACCGAAAATCTTACTCTACTTATATGCGCTGTCCTCAAAATAAAAAGTAGTCAATAAATTTTTGTCACATTTTTGGAACTCAACTATTTCTTTATGTATATTGATATCATTTTGGAATAAAATGTCTAATATGAACTAGATAGTTGATTTTCCACATTGAAAACGAATTAACGATTATGCTAGTGTATTAAAATCGTAACGAAGTAATTAGGCCGATGGTATAATAGTCAGATCATCGTATTACTATATGAAACTCAGATATCAAATCGATTTTTATTACGAAATTTGGTGGTTTGTGAAGAATTATAAGTTGGAGCTATCATTCGATAATCATTGATATACAGGAAAGAGTTACCTTTTGTGGATAATGAAATATATTGATTGACTACATAATTTACGTATTTTTATTATTAATAAAATTTAATTATTTAATATTTCAGCGAAGTTGGTAAATATACCCATGTATAACAATGTAATTTAATTTATTTTCCTTGATTCCAATGAATGTTACTATCTTAATAAACCATGCCCATATAGATCCATATCAATCAATTCCAAAGCAAAAATTAACTTCCTCGGAAACTATAATATATCAACCAAATGTATCACTCAGGTCTAATTAGTGATATTGTATTACAAATTTCAAGTTATCTTCATAATTGTATATGACAACGATTTATAATTGAAAGCAAAACTTAATTCTCTACAAGTCTTCTTATACCTACTCACCTACTATGTTATGCAGGTATAACATACCCAGAGCAAGAATAAAAAGCTCTATAGGATTACAAATATATTATCACAATAAATATACCCATAAATCGAAATACGTCAGAGGTAGGTACTTGCCGGTTTCACGTTGGTTTGGTTATAGGGAGAGGGGGCATCGTTTTAAGTTTCTTAATGACTTGTTTCACTTTTCTGATATAACTTACACAAAGAAAGCGTATAAAATAAGTAAAAAATGTTCATGTGCTGAAGCTGATGTAGATGATATTTGCTTCAATTCTCATGTTCAGCCGAGATACCCGTTTTGCCTCTCTCTCCCCTATATATGTATCGGTTAAAAATCTCAATAGCCGCAATCTATGAAGCTATATTTAGTTCAGTTATACAAGTCATCTGTAATGTACATATATAACCACGTACAGATGTAGATATAGATATAGATATAGATATAGATACAATAATATACCTAGCAAATTCCGTGTAGTCGATAAGCCGCAGTAGGTATAGGTATATATATATATATATATACATGCCTACGCCACGTTACTCCCGCAAGCTTGATCGATATGAATCAGTTGATTAATGACGATGACGTCGTTTGAACGGTAGCCACATGATTCCGAGTGACTTTTGAAGTAGCAGCGTGTCCGCTGGACGTAATCGATTTGAATCAGATCGAATGATCGGACGGCAGATCTCCCCGAGCTATATATGTATATGCGTGTAAATTAATATTGGAGAACTAGTACAAAGACGTGCCCCATCGCATATAGGTATAAGGTATATGATATGATGCATCGTATATAGATGCGAGAGATTTGAACTGCAGCTCGGAAAACATGGACTACTTTGTCGACTATTAATTGGAACAGAGACTTTTCCTTTTCTAATTCGTTTTTGCTTTTTTTTTATTCTTGATTTTATTTTATTTTTTTATTTTTTTATTTTTTTTTGATCGACAAGTTTTTTAGACTCCCCCTGACGCCGTCGGATCAGTAATCTTATTATACGCTAACGACCTTGCTCAGCATGATAGATATTATGTGAGAGGCTACCACCGTGTGTCTCATTCTTTCTCGCTTAGTACTTAATATAACTTTATCCTTTTCTCTCTACCATTAAAAACTGACTGTATAGTGTGACCGTTTGTCGTTCACCGAACACTACTGTGTGTTTGGATTGCTCACCTACCGTCTCTAATTCATCACTATAATAGACTAAACTCTCGCTATAGGAATCTTGGATCAGTTATTCAATTCGAACATTCAATCATTCCAAGAACTAAATGCTTCTCAATCTCCGCATCACTCGTATAAAATAAAAATAAAAATAAAAAAAAACAGAATGATGAAATGAGAAGGAAAAAAAAAAAAGTGTTATTAACAGAAAGTTTTTTCTTGTACTTTGCTTAAATCCTGCAAAATTTTCGAATATAATTTACATATAAATCGCCAATACTGTTTTCTTTTTTGTATTCGAAATTTCCACGACTTCTCATACATCGCAGATTCATTGCATATCTTTAAATTGTCTGCGAAATGGAGTAAAGACGGACAAAAAATAATATGAAATTTTTATTAACGCGAAATATATTGCGCGACAGATTGCAAGGCTACCTGGGTAGGTATATCATACACTCACCATATTTTTTTATACATATGTATATAGCAACTGTGGAAAATAGCAGATTACTTTATGGTAGTGTTTATACGCAACCTGCACACGATGCATGAACGTAAATGTATAGAAGTATCTATACATATACAAATATATGAGTATCGGTTACATATACATATAAGTATACGTGTAGAGTTTAGTTTCGTGGTGTGATTATCGGTCTAGGTATTGGTGTGACACTGTCGCTTAGACTCTTATCATTTTACGACCAAGCAGACAGCACGTCACCTTCTCGTCATATACATATAGCAGCTATATACGTAGCAGTTAGCAGCCTGCAGCATTGACTCGCTCACATTTTAACTTTCGAGACATGTCTGAATGATCCAACCTTTACACGTTAGATAAGTGTATGTGCAAACACTACCGAAAGCCCTTTTTTTAAATGACAAAATAAAAAATAAAATAAGGAACCTGCACCAACACACACGATGAATCAGAGAAAAATGACGGATATTTAATTCGATTTGCAACGTCTATCACGTCTATTATACCTCAATTAACAAGATACTGAGTTACCGGTATTGCGGAATTGTATATCGGTGGTTTATCTTCGCTGGTATTTTGATATCGCGAAATTTTTATAATGGTCGCGTTTTTTAACTTACGTCGTTCATACTGCGAGAACTACCAAAGATTTGATAATTTAATGACGGGAGGTATGCCTGTATATGGAGGAATAAATTTACTGAGAGTGTACTGTATCGTGATATTGGAGAAGTAAAAGTGATTATAAACGGTTTTAGAACCACGTTACTGCCTTGGAACAAAATAATAAATTTCTATTGTCTATATACTGCAAACCCATGTATTTAAAATAAGGTTTGTCCTCCCAGTTTGTTCCGGCGGAGCCACGCAGAGCCTTTTAATACATTGACGAAAATATTTAGCGTTTGAACGACGAGCGGTGATTATAGATTCTGAGATAAGCCGGCTCGCGGATCCGGACGAACCCGGATCGTCCCGGATTGCCTGCGGCGGAGGCGGAGGCAGGATAATTCAGTTTCAAGCTCCATCAGCCTGGTACACCCCATCGCAAAATACGTCTTTATACGAACCACCGCGTCGTGTGGAAATCCGACGTACCTACACCCATTCAAATTTTTACCTAAAAATTATGAAAGAAATGTATTCCTAGCTCAATATTTGAATCTTCAATTTTCAAAGATCGTATTTTCACGCGTCAATGTGTTGAATAACTCGTGGATCGAGGGTCTAAAAAAAATTGTTATAACGTCAAGTGTACACTCTTACTTCTAGGTATACTTACGCATATTTGTTTGTAAATTTGTCACCGCACGAAAGTACTTACTAGGATAAATATCGAGACATTTATTGGAAGCTGGTGTTAGACCTTAGACAAAACAGACTACGCGTAAATACACCCAAACTGAAGCTTGGACGATAAGCCTGCACTCGAAAATTTTTCAACCTCTTAAGACGTGCCAGGGTGCTATGTAACCGTAGGTTGTTCATCTGGGTAGTAGATTTTTGACACTAATTATATTCAGGCCTATTTCACAAGAACGTGAAAAGAACATCGCCTTTTTTCAAGAACCTTAATGTGCAATGAGTGCATTGCTATACGCATATGGGTTGTGCTCTTCTAGAAAACTAGCAATAAACAATGCTCAAGTGTTTTTGCACTGCAGGCGATGGGAAGTTATTTGAAATATATCATTTTCAAAGAGCTTGAGTATAGATACGGTGTTCAAATTCCAGCTAATAATATTTTATTTAAAATTTGATATAATAGAATTCAAATAAATAGTAAAAATTTTCATAAAACGAACTGGCAGAAAAGTTAAAACTTAATATATTCTATGAGTATGCCATTGACCGTGGTTTACCTAAATCGTGAAGGAATTTCCCGAATTCTAGGACAAGCCAACGGTGACGTGATTATTTGCGTATTTGATGTTAAGAGTTTAAATATTATGATAGTTGTGGCAAGGAGGGTACCTACTTAGGTGTCAAAAGAGTAAAAGACAGACCCAGAAGAAACGACTTCCTCGTTCGTAGGTAGGTATATGTATATGCCAATAAGAAAGTCAAATTTGCTTTATGCGTCGACACGGACATCCTGACGGTGCAGAGTTTTTTAATTTTCAAATATGTGGAAAAAGACAAGTTGCAAGAGACACGAGCCTTGAGTCGAAAATTTGACATTTTATTTCTTTACAACTTGCTGTACTATACCGTCCGAAATTATAGGTAGGTATAGACATACCATCAATTGTCATCCAAGGACACAAGGTTCAAAGGGTATATTTATATTATCCATAAAGCTGAAGGGATTTACACGCGAAGGGACTTGGAATGACTTTTTTTATGGCACAGGTAGGGATAGTCAAAAGTGTGCCATTCCTTGGGAGTTGGGATGATACTTTTTGAAAGTACTGCAGGCAAACGACCAAATCTTACTTAAAAATACGTCGAATTATGTCAATCAACTTTAATATTATATTGTCATATTATATCAGCGTATTATCGGTGTGTATGTTCTTTTTCTTCTTTATGCTGTCTGAAGGATATGGGCTGTGTGAATAATTCCTGAAATTTACATTCAGGGAAAAATATGGTGATGGTGGAGGTCTGTACGGATCAGGCAAAACCGTGAAGGAAAATGGAAAGTCGAATTAAGAATTCTAATAATACGTTGTTTCGTGTTGAACGGCTACTGCACAATCGTAAAAACAATAAATACGTAAAAGCATAAACATAAAAGTATTGTCTACCGGATTAAGATGTAAAAACCCATCCGCCTGACCGTGCCGATCCGTTTTGCTCGAACAAACCCAGAACTAGGCACGGTCTCTAGGTCTACTTCGTCTCAAATATTGCTTTAGTATGCCTAGTTATATTATTATAAGAAATCCTACGGTTTAAGGAATCGTTCACACAGTTTTATGAAAGACTTTTGACTAACGTACGCGCCTATTCTCGTCAATTCCACGATGTGACAAGTTACGAAGCAATGATAGTTAGATTCGTCGATTATCAAAAATTGAATTGACAAAAATTCGATTCATTGAATTCTCCAAATAATTCATAGCAAAAATTATCATGAGGCACAGTGTGTATGCACCTTGGTAATATGCGTGTATACCCCTTATAATATACCTGAAGAACGTTCTACTGGCACACTTTCTCAATTTCGAAAAACTAATCCTCTAAATTTAAGTTATATACCTGCAGTATGAAAAATTGGGTCAACCGGTCGAAAATTTCCTTTATGAGGTAGGTAGTTATTAAGCTATAAAGCCGAAAATTGAAGCATTGTATTCGAATTTTAAACTTAATCAACAACTACCGTTTCCCCGAAAGATTTCAACGCTAAGAAATCCTCGTTAAAGCTATTTCTATAGAATTTCTTAACCGGTTAATAAATTATAACATACATTGAAAAAGAAAAAATTTCATTCTTATTTTTTCACCGATAATAAATTCAAATTTGGAAGGAAACCGCAGGTTCGATTCCAGACTGTCAATTTGATTCGTTCGAACGGTTTTTGACATTTAAATTTTCTAACTGTAGCTGTTATTTGCAATTTTGCAGTTCGTAATCTTCACGAGGTTTATTATCGTGTGAAAAAAAAAAACTTGCTGAAAAGTTGGATTCTTATCTCCATATTTTTTTAAAAATTATTATCATTTAAGTTAAATACCAGATTAGGGTTGGATTAGCGTTTGTTGTTAACAGTAATCCATAAATCCATACGTTAATCCGTATCTACACTCGATTGCTGCAGCATCTGTAAAATGAAAATTTTAATCTTAAAAAGTTTTCGAAAATTTTACCGATTCGAAAAGTTATTGACGAACATTCCAAAAAAAAATTACGCTACACAGATGTTCCTTATAGGACCTACAGCGTAGCTCGGTCCTTCAGCCTCTTATAAATATCCCCAAAAACGTTGAAAGACGCCTCTCTAAGGTTGTCGAAGTCCTACCAACACCCGAGTTAAGATATTCCGCGTTTTAAACACGAAAGCCAAACTAGGGACGGAGGTCCATCGGGCCCAAATCTCCCGAGTTAAATATCTGCTTTGTCTCAACTCCGTAACAGATGCCCGTTGCTTCTGCTCCGCAATCCGCAGGTCCCGGTTTTCGTTAGGTCCATAAGTGTCGTCGCCAGGATCAGTCCTAAGATAAAAACCATACTCGTCCTTCTCCAATGTGGCCATATCCACACATTGGGCTCATGCAATCTCAAGATTTTCAGAACACTAATGGGTACGTATGTGTCTACACCACGGTTGTCTTTGAGTCAGTTCTTGTTTAGATTATTCTAGCGCTAAGTCACTCACATAGGTGACGAATGGGACTCTTCCATATCGCAACCGAGTCACCATGATACACAGTACGTTTATAGTTTAAAAAGTTTCGCCTTCGTCTGTAGCCACCAATTATGAATCTGGACTTCCCGTCTTACGATCAACATTACCCGGACTTTTGATTGTGTTTATTTATCTTAGTACTTGCCCACTCAGCGTCTGGACCCACCGATATCATCATTCCATACTTGTTATTATAGACTAACCAGCAGTCAGTAATGATGTTTATTAATTAACACACCGGAGCGCAGACTGATGATCATTATCGATTTATAAGCAACTGCTTGCCTCTTATAGCATGGGATGAGTTATAGTAGCAGTATCCCAAAACAAATCCATAAGAAATAGTTTCGATTTGTATTTTTAAGAGGAGGGAATAGAAATGGGGTGCGAAAAAAATTAATTAGATTGTATATATATATTTTTATTTTTTATTTATTTTTTTTTGTTTTATTATGTTCAAAAAAATGTATGATATTCTTTATAGGTTATATAGATGTGAAGGTATATAATAGGGTAGGTATATTATTGATACCTACCTTCTGCGATACTTTGGACCAAAAAGTTGTCCGTATTTCACACGTTTTATACGATCCAATATCAAGCAACATTATATATCATAGAAGTCGAGCATAGGATGGGAAGCGTATATAAAACGGCTTACGTAGCCAGCGATAGCGGCGCTTTTGATCTCGCCTTTACCCACACCCTCGCACCCACCCTCGCCATGATGCTACGGCCGGTCAAACCATCCCACTCACGATGACACCTTAACGTTGTGTCACTATTCGACGGTTTAGAATTACGTGAAGGAAAACCGACTCTATAAAATTGTGCAAAAACTAGGTTTCAAATCTCTTGCATTTTTAAATTGTAATTCTGATCTATAACCTACGTTCGATGTTTTATTTTCTCTCTCTATCTCTCTTGCTGATCGTTATAATAGTATTTTCAATATCAATGCATATGATGCATAGTATGTGGTTTTTCCTGTAATTTTTTTTTTTTTTTTTCAAATTTTTTTATTATTAATTTTTATTTTATTTTTCTATTTTTTGCCTTCTTCGAACAACGATCGTATAAGCTAAGCGTGTACATAATAATCTGACTGTAATATACGTTATGCCAAAGCATATAGTATGTAATATTGATACATTGAGAGTTCAACTCCCTTTGTCCTTTCCGCGAATCCGCTTACCCTGCCTTGTACTCACAATCACAATCAGTAACGAGTCGTATACGTATATACCAGCTTGTATGAATCTGGGGTAATGTATATTCTATGTAGAATATGTATAGTAAGAGTATAGAGTTATATCTATATTGTATTACGTGTTTAACCTGGAGAGGCTTGGGCAGTAAACGGATAGTGAGACTTTAGACTACACATCAGTCGGACCGCCGCGACCTAGAGTCAGCGGCAAGCTACAAGTAACAAGTTACATAAACGGTATTGACAAGACTGAGACGTATACCTATACACGGTGAAAATACAGTAACATTATTATAGAACGTAAATACATACATACATACATACATACATACTTATATACGAAATAAGCCGAGAAATCTTATCGTTGTGCAAAGCGTACGGGATCCGGCTTTGAAGCTTTGCGAATATACCTTGTCGTTTCTTGGAATCAAGAAACTCACCTATAATAACGACACTGGTTCTTTTCAGAGATTAATGTCTGCATTACATATACACCTATCAATCGCCACTCGATAAACAATAATCAAAACTCTGTTATGGCTCATAATCTGGCTTCTGTTCAACGACGAGGTTTACACGTCTTATAGATTCTACCTATACGTATAACGTTAAATCGAATAAATTACATGTAGCCTAAAATGATCGATGTAAATAAAAACTTTTGATTTAAGGGTAGTAACGGCAGTTATCTCCGACTTTTAAATCGCACGAAGGTTTTTTTTTTTTTTTTTTTTTTTTTTTTACCATGCTCGAAACAGACATACCGCTGCCTGCCGTCCAACGATCGCATATGTGGTCGACCGCCTGGAACCGACGATTGACATACCGCAGACCTCAACCACCCACACGGACTCTTCTATGTAAATTTGAGAGCCAAACAACCTGGTTGTTTCGCCGCTATACAACACCTCGACTAATTAATGCCAAACTTCTCAGTTGCCGGCTGTTTCCAGTTATTTATATTCAGATCTTGTAGATATGTAGTATTCTATAATGTATAGACGGTGCAGGTGGTAAAAGAGAATTAGCAATTCTTTTCAGAAACAAAGCCTGCGCCTACGCTGAACACGGGATTTATTCTAATAACTCAGAAAAGTGTAAAAAACAAAAATTTTCATCGCTTGTTTTGGAATGGCTTTTCAAAATTCAATAACCGTAATAATTTGGATGAAATTGTTTCTGATTGATATAATTTCTTCAGGAATTGAGCTTTTTTATTTAGGAGATATCGTATATTTCGGAATTTTATTCCTTTGATATAACTTTCGATGACTGTTCCACCAATTTTAGCGAAAATATCAGTAGAATTGGATTTCACTGTACTCAAATTTTCTGCAATAATTCACAATGCAAATCCCTGGGCCAAAACTTTCTGGTTCCTATATTACGCCCATATCGTGTACCTACCTGTGAAAATACGCAGAAAATATTTTTGGATGTTGCCAAACGGGTGTCGTAGGGTAGGTAGTAAGTTATATCTTTCAAGTTCAGTACATAATTGCAATTGTTACGGTTAGGTAAACAGCGGTCCTTGAGCGGTCAATTCTGTAAGGGTAGGTACAGAGTTTCGTTTCGTTTCGTTTCGTTTAGTTTCGACTTGGACGGCACGCTCCTTGAAGGTCGAGAAAGGAAGAGCCACCCGCTGCTGGCCGTTTTAATTAAAATAAGTAATTTTGAAAACAGGAATTGTACCATCATAAACGCCCAGACAATGTGGCCATAAATATGAAAGTTCAAGCCTATAGATCACGAGGGAACCGACATTGAAGAATATGGCAATAGCCGTAATACCTATATCTACCTACCTATCTGCCTACCTTCCACTTGGACAGCCATAGGTATTCTATAACCTGAAATAACCAGCGCGCGAGTACGAAGAAACAGCATTGCAGTCCCATTATGGGCCCCATAAAACACCTCTCATTGCTCTAGGCGCGTGGCCCCAAGGCCAAGTCGATCGTCCGAGTACCTCGCGTTCTTGTAGGCCTTTTGGGTTCTTTTTATTTCTCAACCATGAGTCAAGGGAGTAAATTTTTCTACTTCTTTTAGGTAAATAAACACGTTGTTTAAATTCACAGCATAATCGTGATTATAGAAAACTTTTATTGAAATTAACGTTTGACGTTCAACTGACATGCTTTCATATATCAAATTCAACAGAGTTAGTCAGAAGTCATAGGCGCTTGAACATACGTACGTCATTTCTTCGCGTGTAGGTGTAACCGATTTATAGAAATCTATTGCCACGATTACGCATTCCTTATCTAATTTCGGGCGAGAGAACTTTCCCGATATATACAAGAGTCATTGTAACTTGTTAACTCGTAATGACGGTATTACGTGAGATGGACTCAGTGAGTAATATTAATGGAAAATAGCTACAGCTATGCCGAGTGCCTTCTATAATATACATAGATTGACGAAAAAATACGATAACTAATTAATATACGTTGATAATTGTCAGTAAGAGCTACCGTAAAAAGAGTAAAGCAGTAATAAACAGAGATTATTATTATATTGGCACGTGAAAGTGCAGTTGATATGTAATGTACATCATTATGTTGCATATCTTGATCTTTTAATTAGGTATACCTATATCAGTTTATTTTCTAAGAATCTAAAGTCAGAAATCCCCGTGTTTTAACCGAACATTTATTTAGTTTTTATTAACTTCTTGGTATCTCGGTACGAGTGTTTACTGAAGACGCATAGACGTATCACTGAGCGACCGCTGCAAGTTAGGTATAAGATCATACAAAATACACAAATAGATATCTCGTGACTAATGCCGTAAGGTTGTATAATTTTATTTTATCAATTAAATTAACGCAAAAATCATGAAAATATGTTCAAGAAACATTGAAATTCAATAATTGAAGATCAATCAAAAGCAGGAGCTGTCATAAGTGCTTCGGTTTTCAATTTTATAATTCGAAGTTAGCAAATGCCAATTTGCAAGAAAAAAAAAAAGCGTATACAACTTTTTTGCATTAAAATTGGATTTTTGGAGCTTGTACTACCTCATCACGTTAGTCACGTGATGTATGTATGTTCATAGCGTATCTACGTGTTATAACGTAAAGTTTTAGTTACTAAGAAAAGCAATTATTAAGCAACAAGTACCTGTAAGGTATAAAAAAAAAAGTGAATCATCAAAATATGGCACCTATTACATATAATACGGAGATATACCCGATATAACAAATCTTTTGGATGTAATTCGTATAAATAATTGACTCAATGCCCATACTATGCATTATCAAATCTTGGCCCATCAATGCGAATGTTTAATTGCTGATTGCGAACGATTAATCGATCAATTATTTCATCGAAAGATTTTAATCTTGATGAGAATTTGTGGATTCGATTGTAACTCGTAATCATTATCGCTATACACATTTATACCGTCGACCGTGATATCTTGAAGAGAGATTTTCGCCATATATTTTTCATCGGGTATCAGAAACTCGAAATATAAATAAAGAAGCGGTTCAATTTCATTTTTTAATTATTGAATAATTTGTCCATCAATTTATTCCTCAATTACGCGTATGAATTTTGCTTTTCATTTTCTGTTTCTGATTATATTCTGAGAAAAAGTTGAAAAAATATGATTCAAATTTTTCGTGGCTCATTAAATCGAGTTAGGAGCTTCGGGTCAATGCATGAACCCTTGGAGGTCGACCTCGCTGAAGGAATAGCGTAGATATAGGTCGTAAAACTGTTCGCGTGGCTCATAGAAGCCTGGTGCCTCGTAAACTGGCTCCGGGCCAGCACCAGCAGCGATGCCAGCAGCAGCCAAGGGCATAATAGACGTTCGACTACTTGCCCGGTAGTCTTAAGAGCGATCGAACGAAGCCAGAGCTTCTAGACCTGGTGGCCTCAGAGCCAAGAGCATGAAGAGATTATGCGAAGAAAACGTTCCCCGCATGCAGAGCTAGAAACTAGGAACAAAGATTTTTCTCGACAAGGGCGTAAGCTTCTACAAAACTTCGGTGCAGTAAAGACATCCGTCATCGCCACGCGCCACCCTGGATTCAAGGTTGTGCAGAATTTCAACGATCTGAAAATTCTTGAAGGAACGCGAAGGAGAACCTTGAATTTACACCGAAGAAAATCGGTGGAAAAATTTCACGGAAACCTCAAATTTCATTGAAACTGTTCAATGTCAGAGATCCTTTCTTATTATTTCTTGCATTCTTTCTTTTTGACTATGGAAGAGAGGCTAGTAGGTAATGCTGACCCTCGGCATAGTCTGAGATAAAAAAGGAACCCACAACGAGACAGTTTTTTTTTTTTTACGACAAACGTAATTCAGCACGTTACATTATATTTAAAAGTGTCGTTTACCCGCGAAAAAGTAATACATGAATAAAATTTTTATAAAACAAATTTTTCGAAAAGAAACAAAAGAGAAAAGATGCTGTAGAGTAGCGTAGAGGTAAAGTAAGATTGGATCGATCTCTGAACGCCTCGTTCTCCACATCTCCCTCTTTATTTGAACCCTCTCTGTCGTTTGTTCTCAAAAGCAGAATCCTGTGATCTCGGCGATTTCATCATCAGCAACGCAAACGCAGGCTCGATGCTGCGAAAGGGCACCCCCAGGAAATACGGGAAACATGGAGAAACACGGTATACACGGAGAGGACGGTACGGTACGGTACGGGATAGAACGGAGACCGGGAACCGCTACGGACGAACGGATAAAAGCCAATTGAATTTAAATCATGAATACAAACGAAGCGCGGGCGAGGCGGTGCTGCAAACGCCAAAGGCAATCTGGTGGCAGCTTTGTCCCGGTAATGGCTTCATCGGGGGAGGAGTAGGTGCTTTAGGGATGGGAGTCTCCAGCCCCTTCGCTCTCGGAAACTTCGCTTCTATCTTCCGCTCACGGCAGGGTAGGAAGGTGCGCGTTTATACGTGGGACGCTATATAGTACACAAGAATGTTTGCACATGGGTATAGGTACAATCAATATACACCCACCTTATCCGAGCAAGTTTCCATATCTATGAGCTTTCAAGGGAAGATTTGTGGTCTCTACATGTTGCCCTATGCACGCTCAAGTCTATAAAATTTCGTCTCAAATTACGCGCCGATTTAATCTACTCGCGATTTCTACTCATTGTTTAAGATTTCCTGAAAAAATGATAGAAACATATTCGCTATAGCTATCCGAGCGATCTATAACATCGATAATCGGATATGTCTTGAATTTCTACAACAGCTGTAGACTTCAGAGTATAAATTGTGTTCCTGAAGATTTATTGTTCTCTGATCTCTAAGAAATCTGCACGAAGCTTTTTAGTACGACAAAGATTTAATTGTTATTATTTTCTAGATCGCTTTGATGGTTCGAGTCAAAAGTAATCGAGACTTTGTTAAAGGTCTTACAGAATCCCCCGACCTCTGATCCCTGATAACGTGCCTCCGGGTTGAGGCGCCGCAACCCCCGCCCAGGCTAGAGAACGTCGCGACGCCGCCCCAGACTCAAAGTTACTGCGCCGAGGTTTCTGTACTCGTCACAAGCGGAGGTAGAGGCGGAGGGTGTCATGTTCAGCAAACACTGTAAACTGCGCGCTTCTTAATCAGCCCTTATTAAGGACTGACCCATGTTTACTCGGCGTCTAATCCAGGGACGAAGTAAATCTTACGTTTTTGGTGAAATTGATAAACTAATTTCCCCCAGAAATTTTCTTCGATAATTTTTTACCGATTTTATTCAAACGGTTTCGCTATCCGAATTTTATCTTAAGAATTTTAGAGGAAATTTTTTCACCAAATTCGGTTTTATTTTCTTCTGCAATTCTCAAGTTTCAGGGTTAAAAATTGATCAGAAATAACCGATGAAATTTTTTCGGGAGTTAGTTCGTTCGATCAATTTATCTGTACTAACGAATTTTATGAATTAAAATTGAAACAGAATTATACCAGGGCTCCAAAGGATCGTTTGTTCGTCCCTGATCTCCACTGTCCACTTATGTGCCACGGTCTAGTATACCCCACAACGAAAATGGGGTGAGAACTGGCAATATGCGATTGAACTTGATTACCCCCAGTCATTTATTTTATGTTACCGATAAAAATCCAACATCTTCTCTTCGCACATACGGTTTCGGTTGTATATACCAACTTCTCAAATAAATAAATACAAATATAAAAACTACTATACAGATATTTTGTAACTGCAATTGGCTATCATTTAAAACACTCAATGGATTAGAAAACAGTTTGTTAAACACTGCGAAACACTACATCAAGTGAAAATTAATTCTGAAACAAACTATAGAAGAAAAATAAAATAATTTCTAGATCTAGATTAGAAGTAAGGTGACTTAAGCTTGGAACTAACCAATGCAAATCGCTGCTGGGTTTTAGATCGTATCTTTTTGGTGCATTATAACGTCCTTCTGTCAGGGTGCTGTCGTTCTATCCCTAACTGTAAACCGTGAGTTAGGTAGGGAATATTATAAGCCCTGGTAATCTAATAAAACGTGATTTTACTGCGGGTGCAATTTCGGTAGTCGAAATTTTGACTGGCCCAGAATTGCAAACAAATGGTTTGCAGCATTTATACAGTTGAAATGGTCAGTCATAACGGACAATGGACGTGACGTTTGAGTCGAGCGGTAGTGATTTAGGGGTTGTTTACCTGAAGTTAAGTACCTTGACGTATCCGTCACGCACAATATACCCATTTTGGGGGGAATAGGTACGGACTAAAGGACTGGAAAGGCCGTAAGTAAGAATGCTCAAGCTTAACAAGAACCTAAACGAAGTCGTTACACTTTTTGTAAACACTCTCTCTCTCTTTCCTTTTCTTTCTAATATTTGTAATCTCATTTGGTCAAAGTGAAAGTCAAATTCTTACTTCGTTTTGAATTTTTTTTCGAATTAGGGTAGAAATTAAGCGTTTTTTTTTTAGGAATTAAATAATGAAAAGTGCAATTAGAGTGTCGAATAATTTCTCGATGAATTGAAAGAAACGATCTTTCAAAATCGATCTACTATACGAGCATTGACTGATTTTAATTTTTATTTCATTCCGCATTAAGATAAGCCTGAGGATTTTTTAAATGAAATTTTTTTTGTCAAGTTTTTGATATCATTTCTACATCATTGGATTACGGTAAAGTAGCTGAGACTAGTCTTCTCCAGGCACAACTTGCCATGTTGGCGTAGTTCGGTGCACATCATCGGTCGGTACTTTTGACTACAGTCGACTGCTTGACTCCAGTCGATAATAATTTTCAGAAATCTACCCGGTGAGTCGAAAGAGATGTACTTTAAAGTTCTTACCACTGATTATTTGTAAACGAATTTCTTTGACCGTTTATGAATTTTACCCAGCATCTCGATATCTAAGTACCAAATCATCGTTTTGGGGATCATTATTCTGATACCAATTGCCAGTTAACTAATGTCAATATCAATCGCCATCACGTTCAAGGCGTTTTACATGGTAACGATTATTTGCTTCTATATTGATTACTCTGCCGATATAGATATGCGAAAATATTTTCCTCGGATATGGATCGTCATATGATATAAGTATTACGTTATCTACTTTCAAATTCAGAACATCCATGTTGGGACACATTATTACCAATGATCGTTAATTTATTGATTTCTCTTGATCTTATCTTTATTTGAAATTCAAAATCTCGATCAGTGTCCATCATATACCGATCTTTACATTTGACTAATTAAAAAAAAAAAGTATCCACGTTCTTAAAGAGTTGTTAATTTTTCTTTCGATAAGATCGATGATTAATAATTCTGCAACAAAGTCTGACCAAGAAATAACAATAGATATTGTAAATACATTGGTAATGATTAAACGATTGTGTCATAAAGTATAATAACGATAGTTAATATATCGTGAAAGGTTTATCGTCATCGCTGACATATTCGCCACCATCACCTGGGTGTAACGTGACTGACTGATGTAAATTTTAATCATACATGCTGAGTAAGATTTGTCATATGTTATAGAGGAAATTTTATACAACAACAAAGTCAATGCCAAGGTTTCGAAAGATACGATTTGAGTATATAGGAAGACACGAAGTATGAGTATAATAAGGTGTATCAGTTTACTTATTAAAACTAGACCAAAAACACGAGACCAATGTGGTGTGAATGTCAATAAAAATTAAACATCGAATCATTCTCTATCGGTTATAGGTGTATACGGTTACAGATAGCTTTTTATTCAACTATTAAAAAATGCAAATGATCATCGACTATATCGATGCGGGTACGAAAGGATATATACATATACGTATAAGTGTATATATATATAGGTACTAATAATTCAATGAGATATAAATTTTTCTCAAATCTTGGTAAGTAATTTGATACATGAAATATATCTTAACTACCGTAAACACCGGTTTTAAGTTATTCGTTATGCCTCGCTCAGAATCCGGTAAAGTACAGTAATTTAAATTCCTTGTGTAGAAAACGCTTGACGGATTCGACTCTATCTGTATACAGGATTTGTAAACGTTACTCCGTACTGTATATAGCTGCGGGATTCAAAGCGGTGAAGAACAAGGGCAGGATAATATTTGTGGGTTCGACTGTTTTCGAAGAAATTTCAAACGCCGAAGGGTCTTCGGTACGCCCTGCTGCCGCTGCGCACTGCACTCTAAAACTCTGCATCGTCAGGTTGATACTCGATAGAAACGGTCGTGAAAACGACTATCGTCAAATTGAAGATCCACTGTAACGTAAATCCGATCTGGCAAAGATCTTGCAGAAGGAAATACCGTTAATCCTTATACGTTAAAAGTACTAGAGCATGATAAAACCGATTGCAGCGGTTATGGATCGGCAATTTTTGATATTGTGCCCTGGGCTCGATCGAGTTTATGCGGTAATTTCTAACGCAGAAAATGTATTAAGTTTAAAACGTAAAGAGGATCGGTAAGGGTAATAAATTTTTATTGAATTTTAAACGTTGGAATAGTTTTCAGTTTTGTATATACGATGGTGAGGATTCCCTTCCAATGTTATATACTTATTGTTCGTAAATAAAACGAAAAGAAAAAAAAGAAAAAAAAAAGCAATCGGTTTAAGAGATCGGTTAAATAAATCGTTGGGATTGGCCGTAACTATAATAGGCGTATCGATCCTGTTCTGAAAAGATAAACGCAGCGTCTGCAATCTCGGTAATTCATCTGTTTCGGACGAATAGTTATAGACCTTGAAGTATCGGCCTAGAAGCCCTTGGTAACCGGCAAGCAACAAACCAACCAACCAACCAACCAAGAAACCAACGAACCAACCAGCCAGTGCCAAGCCCAGTCGATCTACTAAGACGAAACGGGTTTAAAAAAGAAAGTTCATATATAGCGACGAGGAGGGCGTCTCTGTCGGCTAAAATTAATTACAAGGGAGAAAAACGATTTTGTCAATATATATGTATATATAGGTATGGATATATCTTTCTATATTATAAAAAATATCTCACTGCCGTGTCAGGATTCAGGATTTGGTCGTCATAGTCACCACTGGAACACTAAAACCATGATGAATTCTGGAAAAAATACACTAATTTCGTGGAAAAATGGAGTAAGTACCGTCTGAAACAAATCCAATGAATTTTTGGAAAAATCCACTAAATTCTGGGAAAATTTGGCCCTCATTTCTCCCACCTGAATCCATATCAAGTCTACCCGAGTCCACCCGGGTGAAAAAAAGTCAGCGAAATTTAAGAAAATTCGGTTGTCACGGTTACAACTGGAAAATCACAGTGAATTCTAGGACAATGTTATTGCGTTGTCATAACATGAGATCTAAATCTTAAGACGTAATGCGTAAAACATAGATTGTAAAACGTGAACGGTAGACCATGCACAGTATTAAACGCTCGAATTTCGAATTTTCTAAATCCCGGAGTAAGAATCCGATCGGAGACCGTGAGGTTCACGAGTTATTCGGTTTTTAACAGAATACAAACCATATATCATATATATACATTATTAGAGAAAATTGGGGGGTTGGTTGGCGCGCCCTAGTATGTATTTATAGAGATATATATGTATGGTATATAGATACAGCGCCGATCGAAGGGGCGTACTAGAGAATCGATCTTAGATACAAAAAAAAAAAGAAAAAAAATTTAAACGATATCTGTGTGAAAATTGTGAATTTTAGTTTTATTTCATTTCATTTTCTTTTATTTATTTTTTTATTTATTTATTTATTCATTTATTTATTTAGTCATCTTATTCTTATTATATAATTTACAAATTTTCTTAATCAATAATTTTTTGTTTCATAATAAAATCTTAACAAATATTATTTATAGTTACTTAACATCTCTATATATATATATAATAGAACTTATTTAGGTAAGAAATTGTAACAGGAAATCGAAGACTTGACGACTAAAAAAAAAAATAAAAAATAATTTTTTTTTGATTTTTTTAAATGCATAAAAAAAATAAAAAAAAAAAAACAACAATTTCTAATTTTTTAATACGTCTCGTCTTCTTGTACGTAGATATCACTATAGGTATATGTACGTTTCTAAAAGTCTCTATCGGACAACGTTCACTTCTCGCTTTCTTAGTCACTTACTGCATTTATAAGTTACGAACTCTTCTATCACGTAACATTATAATATTAATAACCGCGTATTTGACCAGAGAGCAGTTCGATTTCGCGATTTGTAATAACGTAGATTAAAAACCGCATCTGAAATATAATAAATGTATACATCGTTACGTATGTACATTGAAACACCATTTCTTACGGAAGACATATTAATTTATCGAACACAAGATATCACCACCTAATATAGATACGTCGTTAAATATCTAATCCTAATTTACTCTATCCCAAAAACTAATTCCAAATTTATTTAACGACGTTGTTTAAATTCCTGTAAAGTTATATACTTTTACTGTTCAAATTTATCCCACTGTACCTTACACGTAATCACATATGCGGGTGCTTTACAAGTTACAAAGAAACTTAATGGGACCCCTCTTCTGAGCCAGTGGATCACTAAAAAAAAAAAAAATAAATAAAAAAAAGAAAACGAAATTTTTTTTTTTTTTTCTGCCATCGTTGAAAAGGGTCGGAATATTTTTAGACGAAAGACGACTCTGCAGGGTACCGGGGGAACATGGGGAACAGAGGACCAAGGAAGCTGCCAGGTAGGTAGGTAGGTAGGTAGGTAGGTAGGTAGGGTAACCGCGAGTTCTCTGGGACCTGTATTGCACCTGCCGGTTGCCACCGTTACAGTGGCACAGGTAGGTATACCACGTGACCATAAAATTTGCATCAAACACAACACATAGCCGAAACAAGTCGGTTATACATGCATATGATTACATCCATATAAATATACATACATACATACATGCATGTGTATAATAACGATTCCGGTTACAGCGACACAGTAACAAAGAGTCGAAGGAAACTTTGGCTGGAGGTATCGACGTCATCCACGTTTTACCTTTCGCTGAGAATATATGTATATATATATATATATATATATATATATATATATATATATATATATATATATATATATATATATATATATATATATATATATATATATATATATATATATATATATATATATATATATATATAAGATAATCGTTTTTAAACACGAAACTACGAAATCGAACTGCGCACTAACCATATAGCTACGGGTCATAACATCACTTATCACTCTTCGGAATATTATATACCTATACATATATGTACACAAAAATAGGTGTGTAAATAGATATTATTTAGTTTTTAAATTTTATGACACAGAAATGGCTGGTTTCTGATTCGTCCCTGATCGTATAACGTAGTTGAGCTTCAATTTACCACAATACTTATATGACAAACTCTCAATCTATATATCTGTAGTCTATACTTTTATCGTATAAACTACTTAAGCACTACGTGAAACGTGGACGGAATGCCGGAAATTTACACAAACGGTATTGCTGTTCCGAGTTCCTCAATTCAATCCATTCGTTATTAATTAGAAGCTGAAATTACAACGATTAAAGAAATTGATATCTCCATTTGTTTCCTGACGATGTTTAATTTTTTTTTGTTTTTTTTTTTTCGTAATAAAATTTTTTCTCATTTTCTCGAACCAAAAATTTCTAAACGGATTTTTCCAGTATCAGAATTTCATTGATTTAACACGATTTTAATAAGTGGAATAAATAATTCCATTTTCCAAAATGTAATTAACCAAGTCCAGAAATCGCAAAAAGCGATTTTTTGTTTCCACTGAAAAATAAGTTTGATTGAAAGCTGTTTGGCCGACTACCAAAGTGTTGAATCTTCTGAATCAGCACCCTAAATGGTGTCACTCGGCAACATGAACTATCTGTGTAAAATTTGGCGACATGAAAAGGCTTTCACATATGTGACCTTTATCAATACAACCTGCTATATGTCGCTCGTGGTTGATAATGTGAGACCAACATAAAGCCACCTAATTCCCCGAAGCGAATCCAGACCGGCCAGAGCAAAGACGCAACATGTTTTTTTCTCAAATAAGAATTTCTTCCAATATTCGTCAAACGATAAACTGCGTATGTACGTAGATGATCCTCGGGGAAATCCTACCGCCGCATTATATCTGCAATTGTAAAGCCCTGCCTGGCTGGCGCGGGTCTAGGAGGCGGTGGAGGTGGTTGTGGAGTTGGGGTTGGGGCTCTAGGGGGTCGGTTTTCTTCCTCACGTTCCCTCTCTCGTTCTCTTTCCCTATCACGTTCTCTTTCCCTTTCCCTCTCTCGTTCCCTTTCCCTCTCTCGTTCCCGTTCCCGATGTCTTTCCCGTTCTCTTTCCCTCTCAAGTTCTCTCTCGATCCCACGTTCCCGTTCTCGTTCCCTTTCCTGAAGCTCTAAAAGGACTCGTGAAGGTCCTGGTGACCCGAGTCTCCGCCGATAAGACGTGAGGATTAAAGGTGGTGGCGGAGGGAGTGGTGGCGGAGGATTTTGGAGCGCGGAGAGACCTCCGCCACTTGTCATCGTCGAGGGTTTAACCTGGAGTAAATCTCGTCGAATTTGAAGTTGAGGTCTTGTTTGCATCGGAGGTTGAGGTGGTGGCGGGGGGTAGCTGGTGGAACTATTTCCCGTAGAAGATGTGGACGTTGAAGTAGAGGGACCCGGAGCCGAAGAGCAACTTGAAGAAAATCCAGAATCCAATCCACTGTCTTCTTCAGGGCTATCGTCGTCCCTCATAGCCTCTTCAAGAGCCTCGGGTGGAACATCGCCGACGGCGTGTGTCAGTGCGTGTCTTCTCAGGTCGCAGTTTCTGCGGAAGACCTTGCCACAGGATGTGCATTCGTACGGCTTGTGATCAGTGTGTGTCAATAGGTGGGTCTTCAGGTTGCTTCTCTGGTTAAAACTTCGAGCACAAACTGGGCATTTGTGAGGCGATTCTTCCATGTGCAAGATTTTGTGTACGGCCAGGGTCCGGCTCTGGCAGAAGCCTTTCCCGCACTCCCCGCACTTGAAGGGTTTTTCTTTGCTATGAATGTACCTGAAAATGGGGAAAAAAGATGTGTGAATTAAAACGGAAAAGCTATCTCATCAGTCTATTCCATAACATCCAAAGAAAGTCTTATCTTTCTCAAAAAAATAGAAGCAAAAAAAAATAATCTGCAGCATATCCGCACCACATATAACATCATGTGTGTACATATGGTTAGTGTGTTGTAGCTACTCCGGGGAGGCTTGACTACTACGTGAAATAAATTTCAGTAGGCAGTATGGTATTGATTTTTTTGTTCCGTGGTAATCGTACACTAGGATACAAACTGAGCGACGATATATAGTCGGGTGTAAAACGACACTTGAAGCGGATCCCGGTTGCGAGTTGCGCAACGAGTCTGCGCATGTAGCTACATACTATTATACATATGTATGTATAGATATGTTGCATCTAGAATTCATTTACCGTGTAAATCTATACCGCATCTCATTGCACACGCTAATTTCTAAAAATTATTAAGCAACTTATGGGTATGAAGACTTACCGATGATCTCTGAGATGATCCTGTCGTCGGAATGCCTTCCCGCAAATGTCACATGAATAGGGTCGTTCATCGGTATGAGTTCTCTCGTGGATTAGCAAATTGTAAGACTTTGTAAACTGCCGATTACAGAATTTACAGATAAACTGTTTTTTCGGTCTCGAAGCTCGTCCTGGGGCCCTAAGTAACCGTCTATCAAGGTGTTGATGGGCCAGAGGTCCCCCGGGAGAATACAGAGTAGAACTACCCGGAAATGGTCCCGCAAATACGGGATAACCAGGAGGTGGTTCAAGGAGAGGAGGTGGTGGCAAAAGCAGCGCTCTAGCAGCTAGTTCTTTTCTTTTGTCCGCCATCATCGCCATTATCTCATAACTTGACGATGAAGATTTTCTAGCCGAATTTTCTGAGCTGTCATGATCGCCGCTGGATGACGTCGAGGAAGACGGAGGCCCTGGATGGTGGGAATGCATCTCTCCAGGATATGGTGCTAGATGAAGACGCGACGGTACGACGGGTACAAATGCCGAAGATTCGCGATGATGAGGATGACCCAGACCCGCTACCAGACTGTGATGATGATGATGGTAAGCCGCAAGCGCACCTGAGGGATCGAAACCCCTAGAAGACGAGGGTCCAGCCCCTGAAGAGGAGCTGGACGACGTCGGACCCGACCGAGATGATGGTCCTAGTAGTTCACGACCTCGACTGACATCCTCGGAAGCCGACGTCACCACAAGGTCAGTCGGCATTGTGGAGGTTCCTGAAAAGGAGTTAATCAGAAGTCGGGTGATTCGGTTTATTGCAAGATATGCAGTCGTATATGGCTTAAGAAATAAACCGCGAGACTAGATACCGATCTCGATGGTTAAAAGACGCATTTGATAATTATATTGTTAGCGAAAAATAATATCAGAGGTTAAGGGGCGATTGTTCCACCTCAGCTGGTTGATTTTATCCATAAAATAATTCAAGTCTACGGTTAGCCTGTACGCTGTAGCCAATCAGATCTCCGAGTAAGACATAATTGAGGATAAAATTAAGCTTAATAGGTATAACAACGCGCGCGGTCCTGAGACTTTTAATTAGCACTGGTATATCGGCTCGTTTGAAATTTCTTTTGGGATTACGATAACGAGTGGGAATTATTATCTACTTATTGTTAGCTTTAAGGTATTTCGACAGTTTTATGACTTTCAGAAATCGTTGTTAGTAATATTTGAACGAAATCGCGGCCACCTTATCGCGTGATGTTTATCGCCTGAAACGAAATGAGAGAGAGAGAGAGAGAGAGAGAAAGAGAAAAGAGAGAGAGAAGGCTAAAAGAAGAAGAAAAAAAAAGAAAAGAAAGATCCTAACTGCATGTAGCTATATCGTTAAAACCAAGGAAATAAAATTGTTAACGCGGATGGATTTGTCACGAAAATAAATAACCCGGCTGCACTGAATGCTTCCGTTAATTTTTATTTTTTTCTTATTTATTTCATTTTTAAGTTTATCTTTTCACAATATTTACGGATGCTGTGATTGCTGTGACGAAAATAATTCACCTGTTAAATTACATCGATATATCTTTTCGTGTAAAATATTTCCTAGAAATTTAACTGCAGTTATCTCAACAAACACACCTGCCAACATGGCTTCCGCAGACATCATGGCTGGTCGTGGGCAGCCATATTGGATTTAATATAACCCGCAGAATGTGGGGTGTTTGTATTAACTTGCTGCAAAGGGGTGACTGCGAACTCACCTTATCGTTAGAATTCTTAAAGAAACTCTTCGATGACCTATCGGTCACATTTCCATTGATCGAATCTCCCAGTTCCTCTTCTTGTGTATAAAACGATTGGAAGATGGTCCGCCTTCTAAGAGGCAGTATAACGCGGAACACGCACTACCGAAACCACTGTATCAAGATCACTCACACACGATCGTTTCACTGGTCCAGCCTAAGAGCAATGCACCAAGACTTTCGGTCTGGCACATTCTATCCACTTCCACTCATTTAAAATACAAACAATTTGCACACTTAATTACAACGAGGCATAATTAATGTAATTATTATTAAAAACTAGCCACTTGGTTTGACTGTATTTTTTATTATTATACAAAATAGGACCCACCGCCGATATATCGGGGAAGATAGAAGAACTCGTACTGCGTGTCGGACGCCGTCAGGTAGGCTCATCTACGCACACCCACGCAGGTGAGACTCACACACGAACTCACGCATGGTACACGAACTTAGATACGGGGAGTCGTTCAGCGGCCGCTAGTAGCGCTGCTGCTGGATGCTGTGGCGTCTCTCCGACTCTCTCTTCTCTTTATGTTAACCAAAAGAGCGACAAAGACGAGCTTTGAACTGCCTTCGGTACGCCATAAAGGGGGAGAGTGGTCAGGGGTACCAAGGGGGAGCAGGGCTTCAGGTATAACACAGGCGATGCCGCGCAGGTTGAACGCAGGAGGTATATAAGCTGGTAGGAAAGGTATGGGAAGCCACAGGTGCGCACCTGTCACTTTCTGGGCCCTGGGCTGGCCCCCATGTAGCTTAAAACAACATTCAGTTATTCATATTCAGGGGAGACATAACTCGACATATTTGCAAAATCAAAATCACCAAATACGACATCATGTCTCGTTCTTCAGTGACAGATGATTCGAATGATTATACTCGCTGTAAATCTCGTCTAAAATCACCGGTGGATTTCTATCATCAACTTTAACGTTTGTTTTTCTTACCAAATGTCTTTTTCATATAGTGCAGGTCTCAGGTAGACACACTGAATTTTGAACAAATTTCCTTGGCCCAAGTTCAAGAGTTTTATGGATACCGTAAAATTCTCATGCATCAAAATAATCGAATATAAGAAATTGGTAGTTAAATAATATGAGAACGATTCTTCAGTGAATAATGTTTTGAAGAGAATCTTGCATTATTCGAACCCCGGATCCCTTTGCAACTTGGCAAACTCACCAGGCTCCCTCTTAAACCGTATAGCGTAAAAGTGACGCGGCGCAATGAAACCGGTGGCAAAAATATACAAAGACAGGTTGTAAATGCACCTGTAGTAAGCTTGTTTTGGGCCCGGCACTGAGCTCAGAAAAGATTGTATGACGGGGGCCGCGACGGTGGGGGACGGTCGCTGCACCCCGCCGCTGGCCACCGGCGCTGGGCGCCCGCGTCTTGACGGCGGTCGCCGACGCCCAGCCAGATTCACACAGGAAAATCCAATCCAGACACGATTCTCCTTGCGTTATTATATCGTATACTTAAGAAAAAGCCTTGCGCCTTTATTCCTGGTGAATAACGTATATCAATTTTTCACAATAAGACGTGAAGATGCAATATGCACTTTGCTAGATCCACATCGATGGTCCTAAACAATCACTAAACCTTCAGGTATAGAAAGTTTAGCCCGTAGATCGAGTCGCTTGAAGTTTAAATCTTCGAAAGAAGTTTAATAAACGCAAATAATTATTTGTCAAAATAAATTTTCAATATTTCTTTGCTATTCGTGAGAAGTAGAGATACGAAGAGTCGACTTCAGAGTAAAAGAAGAGAAAAGAAACAGACATTATTATTTTTTTTTTTTTTTCTTTGTTTTACATGGGAAAAACCGAAGATAGGGTCGAAAAATTTCGGCATACCTACCGCGGTTTTTATCATGTATTCATTAAATATGTTTGTCGGATTCTGTTCGGGCGTGAAACCGACTCTGTGAGGTCGTTTTGTTCACTGAACTAGTTCCCTTTCCTCCGTCCTCTCCGCACCGCCGACAGACGGGCAGACGGACGTGCCTCTTATCCCCTGGGTACATATAGATATATATGTATATATATATATATATATATATATATATATATATATATATATATATATATATATATATATATATATATATATATATATATATATATATATATATATATATATATATATATATATATATATATATATATATATATATATATATATATATATATATATATATATATATATATATATATATATATATAATATATACGTATATACAGAGAATATACACATGTATATGTATATATATAGATATATATAGATATATATATACGGGAGGAATAGATGGAGAACGCTCTGCCTGCCGTACGTACGGCGCATACCATCCAACGCGTAATGAGAACGTACCGGCTATCTCTGCCGTATCAAAGAAGCGCTGCTCTTCGCAACTGACCGTACCGCATGCCTCGGTTCTATGTATGATCGCGTGCATAGCTATTGCATTACTAGAAGTTTTCCTCTTTGGTATTAATATATTAGTAGGTATATATAAATTTCTTAAAATGGTTCTAATGTCTGGTAATCGTTTCGTTTAGTACTTATACGTATAGGTACATATAATATATGTATGTATGTATGTACATAGGTATACAAACCTAGGTAATGTGCAGTGTAAGAATTTTTTTTTTTTTCAATTTTTTTTATTTCTTTATTATTTATTTTTATGAGCCTCGAGCAGCTGGAGCCGAAATTAAGTTACCAAAAATAAATTCTTTCCGATCACGATATACTTATACGAGCTTTTAGACGATATAATATTAGTCAGATGATTTATTGGTACCTATTCATGATTCAACCAATATTACGTTTAAAAACGAAACGATTCAATTGTTCGATCTTTATCAAAGAAACGAAAAATAAAATACAAAATCAAAAAATGCTGCACACATTCGTCGTGGCGATAAGACGAATACTGTTGAAACAACGTTTACCGCTATATGTATAATGATATAAAATCAATTTTTAGAATGTACAAATATACTGATTGTACTATATGTACGTATATAGGTACCGTAATCGATTTTAATTTATTTTATGTATATGTATATACATACGTGTGAACGTGCAGATCTTTGAAGAATACCGCTGAAGTTGAATAATACCTGCAGCAGTCGCGTTATTAAAGCGTTTTTTTTTTTTTTTTTTTACAATCGAAAGATTTAACGGCTTTACTGAATCGCCTGTTAAAAAAAAAAAAAAAAACAAAATTAAATAAATAACATAAAATAAATAAATAAATTTGTTAAGAAAGACCACGCGCGGTGATCGGATTTAATTATACCTAAGTACATGAAGTAGTACTATAAGTATAGTAGTAGAGAATTTTTATACGATAAGTAAATATTTGACACAGCATTTAGCTTATACCTGTTTTTTTTTTTTTTTTTTCATTTTTTTTCCTTTTTGTTTTACGACTCGACGTAACAGCCTGCGATTTTTTTTTCTAATTTTTCGGGGTTTCTGTTATAGGCGTGTAGTAAATGGATGCATATTAACAAAAACTTTTGTGCATCTTTTTATTCTAAACACAGAAGTTTTTTTTTTTTTTTTTTTTTTATTTGTTATTTTTTTTCTGACTCGCAGCCTCTTGTTGACCACGATGAATTTCTCTTGTAATTTTTGGAGATGAGCAGACTGCAGTCACGCAGAGGCCGAGGTACCATTGGCCATTTGCTGTATTATACTGCAGACATCTGTCTAGAGCCTGTATAAGATATTAGACTCTAGCCTTTTAGCTAATTTATACGAATTACGATACACAATATATAGAGTGACTTCTTCTTACACCGAATACATTGATTCATAATTTCAAATATTGCCGGTTTACCGTGAAGATTACATTCTTTTTTATACTTTTGTTAAAAATAAGAAAAATAAAAAATAAAAAACTTATTTCAAAATTGAATCTTTTTTTTTTTATCCGGACAATCGTTTTCTTATCTTTATAATCTTAACTTTTTTTGAAAGTAAGAAATCAATTGTACAAGTTATAATACTTGAATAATTTTTTCGATTCCGGGACAGGATATATCATCTTTTTTTTGTTTGATGTTTAAATATAAATCATTTCATTCGGAATAGAATGTAAACTTTCTGAATAGTCTTTACTTAATTTCTTTTTTTTTGTCCTTTTCCGTAACGTATGGGTATAGTTTCAATTAATATAAGAACGTGGTTAATCTTTACGGCAAGCAAACAATATGAGCTTTGAAATACTATTGACAATCTAAAATTATAGGTAAGTTAGATAGGGGATTTTTTATAGGAATATGGGAACATCACGGAACATATATACATATAATATATCTATATATGTGTAGGAATGATTTTCTATTTATCTCAGCCTCGAAACTAAGATGATTATACGGATTAATATAGGTATGAATGTATTATTAATTCATAGAGCATATGATCCTTCGAAGGTATTTAACTACGTTATTAAAGCTTAATGATCGTTATTTCATAATCGTAACAACAATACAAATAGTGACAGCAGATAACGGCTTTGTTCTGCATATACCCGCGGTAAATGGATATTTATATAGCTAATACATAATATAATAGCCGTAGCTGATAAATTAGCGATTTTAAATTTCGAACAATTTATATTGTCTGGCATTGGTTCTGGAATCTCGCGATCGCGGTTATATATCGTTTTTTACTCTTTATACCTGCGTCCAAAGAAAAAAAATAAAAACATTTCTCTTTCGGTAATAAGAAAATTCCACAGTTCTCACAGATATATATGTATATGATTATTATCTAAAAATCTATATAGAACCCGATCTAGGACAGTCGTGAAATTGAAAATATCGATGTGCAAACAATGATACAACGAAAACAAAAGATCATAAATCTGTCGAACAAATCCGAACATTAAATCGAGACAGACGTTCGTCTATAGTCATTTAACAGTAAATGATGATGATTATATTCAAAATCACATCTCTCACCTTCATAAAAACTATATGTATACGAGTAGGTATTAACGAGTCCAGAGCAAACGCCGATGCCGAAATTGTTCACAAGTATAAGGTATCTAGGTAGGTAGGTAGGTTAGGTAATATTACCTAATATAAGAAATGAGAATAAAGGTACATATACATACTTTTACATCTTAGTTGCAGAGGTAAAGATTATTAATTATGGATAATTAATATTGATTTGGGTATATATTTATATATAGTATAGATATAGAGGCAGTGGGTGTTAGTTGCTTATATGGAAAACGATGTTGGGGTTAAAGGATAAAGTGATTTTGGCATATGCCGTTATGTAACTGGTATTAAAGTCTTTATTATTATCTCAATTTTTGAGCGGGTGACTTAGGTTTCTTTTGGCATTTGTTTCATCGTCCAGCACGGTATAAGATATATATGCCGGCTATATAAGACGCATTCATTCCGTTAGAATTTCTTCCGTTTTTTTTTTTTTTTTTTTTTTTTTTCTTTTTTTTTTTCTATTAACACGTAAATATGTTTATAACTGTCGTGGTTATAGTTTTCTCTTTTATAGGTAAAGTTTTATAAACGTTAGTTTTAAATGCGGCCCTCTGGGATTGTGTGTGTGTGTGTGTGTGTTTTTTTTCATTTTTTCGTTTTTTCGTTTTTTGTTTTCAGGGGAACTGGAGCGTGCGCGCGAGGTACATACAATAATTCTTCTTTTCAACGTCAAAAAAAAAAAAAAAAAAAAAACAGAAAAAAAAAACAATTCATTCATTCATCGATTCATTAATTCGCTACAATTTATACTCTCACATATATACTTGATCAAAGGTCCCACAAACCCTTCATCTCTTATATCATATCATGCATTCACAATTCTACATTCTTTTCATACACATATTACAATATTGCAATGACGTCATTAAATATATATATATATTCGCCCACACGCACGTTTCGCGGTTATAACACACGCGGGACTCTATACAAATATATTATTTATGTTTCTACGCTTTTGTAATAATAATAGTAGTAATAATAATAATAATAATAATAATAATAATAATAATAATAATAATAATAATAATAATAATAATAATAATAATAGTAATTATAGTAGTAGTAGTAGTAGTAGTAGTGGTAATAATCGTATAATAAAAATAAAAATAAAAACAAAAAAGATAATAATAATAATAATAATAATAACAATGATAATGACGATAATGATAATGATAAGAAATAATATCTGTATATAACGATCGTTGGTGGAGTTTCGTGGGGTAAATTCGTCGCTGCTGCAGGGACAAAGATATTTTGTTACATCGAATCGGCTCAACTGTGCAGGTACCAGCCGAGCGGCTAGGCTAGACTAGTTGTCTCGTCAACCTATCTTTATCCACCGGTCAATCGAGTATTCGAGTGCTGCTATCCACCTGCAAAGACAAAACATATAGAAAATCAAATACATATATGTATACATGAACGTGTACCTACCTACATGTATAATGCAGTACGGGTATATACGAGTTTACAAAACGTGTCACAATGTGTATATTATATACATATGTATATGTATATGTACACTTATAGGGACTATATTTACACATATCCAGTTATAGGTGGATTCTCATACAGGTGGATCCGAGTGTTTAGGTATTATAAAATCTGGGAACGGATTTCACCCAGTTGCAGGAAGTCTAAACTAACCGATCGGTAGATACTAATTAAAGTCGACTGCAGTTTATACGATATAGTCAGAGTGAGTGTATATATGTATATATATTGACTTGTGACTATAAGTTAAATTGGTTATTTAAGAAATGTCGTTAATCATTAGCCACTGCAGGTATAATATAAGGTATAGCTGGTATATCTTAATTTGTTATAGATCGAAGACCGTTATCTAAGAACGTGATGCGACTAATGATTTTATCAAATCATCTACCTAAATCGAGGGCTTTAATTTATTCGACAAACGTGCGATCATCAAACATGAAATAATACAGAGAAATATACCGAAAGGAAATCAAATTGATTATTTTTGATTTTTTTTTTTGATTTTTTTGACACTATACCTTTTCTTATCCATTTCGGATTCGGTGGCAAAAATATGACTTTTTTGAGAAGAGTCTGGTGGCTGAAGTTCAAAGGCGTGTTTTCTACCGTCAGATCCAGAAGCACCCCAATGTACGGAATAACCGCGAACACATGCAATTCCAAAGGCTCGTTCAGCGTTTGCATCGTCGTAAAAGTACAGGACAGCATCTTTGAGGACGCAGTATCTGCGGGACCAACTTGAGCCAAATTCTCTACTTTGAGTACCTTGCTGCTTGCTGAGGTAGCCGAAACAGTCAGGTCTCTGAATTGTGCAGGGAGGCATCTGCTGCAATCTCAATGATGCGTTCAGCCAGGTGTCACCCTGTGGGATCGACGTCAAACAAAACTTTAGTTGACAGGACGGTCCGATCCAACCGACTGCGCGACTTACATCGCGAAGAACTTGTTCCACGGACGAGTGACCATGCCTTCGCCACCGGAGATTTATCTCAAAAAGGATCTACCGGGGTATATTGACGTTGTTTTTTTATAACTACTTAAAAAATTTTAACGCTAAATCACCGGAAATTAAAACTTCAAAAACTTCTCCAACGTGTTCGGAAATATGTTTCGTATATTCTTTACGGTTTTCTACTGAATCGAGATCTGTGTTTTCATTTCGACTATTTTTCTTTAACTAAAAACTTCTGAGTATAAAAAATTTTTCGAATTGTTTGCTATATAGTGAACGGACGTAATGTATCTAACCGAGAATCTGAACGTGGTAAACCTTCGATAAAGCCAGTAACTTGATATAAGGATCCGTCTCGAGATTAGAATCACCAATTAAAGCAAAGTCCGTTTGGTCAGCGACCGTTCGCTCTGAGATCGAGTATTCTAAGATACTTACCTGGTTGTTCTTTTCGACAGCTTCTTTTACGACCGTGGCCCAACGGTTCGCGGCCTCTTCGGTATCGGCTCCTAGGTATAAAGTTGGCGCTCCAGGTTTCGATATAGCAAAACTATGGGGTCTGACATCAGGCGTTAATGTTACCGCATATTTTAGAAGCATTACTGCCCCTACTGGCTGTGAATCCTACGAGTAAAAATTCACTTTGTTTTAATGTTTTTCTTTTTTTTTTTATATAAGTTCTTATATGTAAGTGACTTCGATATTCCTATTCATTAGGTAACAGAGTCTAAACGAGTTACGTAAAAATTCCCCAATTGCAGGTTAATAATGCGCAAATCTATTTTTGCGAAAATATAAATTTCATTTTAACAAAAAGTCTTAAAACCGCATGCTCGTTCAATTTGCTTGTCTATGTTTAGCTAGAATTCTTTTGATCGTGGACTTCTGCCAGTTGAATATATTTCAAGGACACTCATTGGCACCCGACGTGTACATACGTGGTTCACCAACAAATTGCTAAGAATATTTACCTCATTGTTAATATAACGAGAGATGATATTTAATTTATCACATTACCATCTTCATCGGGAGCGTTAAATTAAATCCGCTTATTGATTTATAATTTTTTTTTTATTCTTCTTCTTTAAACAATCCCAAAAACTATAATAAAGTATACTCACACCGTATATATAATTACCAATGATTAGATTCGTTTCAAACAAACCACGGCTGTATCTATCGGCGTAATTTATATGGACTACATGTCGTTCTCGTGTAATAGTTTAATTTTTTTATTTTTTTTTTTTCCTTTTTTATATATATTCTTTCAATTAATTTATTTATCGTTATAGACCGGTGTAGGTACTAGCGACAACATATAATTTGCGGCTATATATCTAATTAAGTTTAGCTATAGGTAGTAGAATTTCTTCGTTAATATAAGTCAACGATCTTTTGATCATTAAATGCTGTAAATTGAATTAGGTTTCTAAGAATTCAAACAAGTTCTTTCTTTTTTTTTTTTTTCTTTTTTCTTCTTTTTCTTCCATTAACTTTAAGTATTTTCGTCACGTACCTATCCACAAGCACAAGCACACGTATATTACCACTCGTACGACATTCGCTTTCTCAGCTTCTCGTCGTTCCTATATAGCAACTCTATATATATATATATATATATATATATATATATATATATATATATATATATATATATATATATATATATATATATACATATATATATATGCCTTCGTTATAGTCACTTATTACCACCCTATACTTAATACATATTTATATCATGTAGGAATATACTACCGAATACCGCTAAATTCAATACCTACAACGGTTGTATAAACGGCTGTTTTCATCCTTCGTATAACGCTCATGAATTTTCTCACCAACATCACCACTATAGGTGCTTATAATTATTATAGATATAGGGTATGGGATATAGTTTGCGGTTAATTTAGTGTGAATAATGAAATTCTTGTATTTATTCAACTCACCGCATCAGTCTTGTAGCAATAAAGGCAGTTATCACGGCGTAACGCAAACCATCTTCTGACCCATTTGTCTGAAGATGAATTCGAAGAGGTTGCTCTTCTCCATAGGTAGCCAGAGCACAATGGTACTTCGGCTGAACTGTCCTTTGACCCACTCCTTGGTACCTGGGGTGCCAGGATGTTGCAGGTCCTCACTACTTCGAGCTCAAGTATGTCGGTTCCTGAGTGTGCGAGCCTTACGACTTCTGAGTGAATCGCGTCCATCACACTCCTTCCGTTTACTGATATTATTATGTCTCCTACCTCGAGACCGGAACTTTCAGCTGGCATGTCTGGCTCGATTACCGATACCACTACGGGTTTTGAACCGTGAATTCGAAAACCAAATTCACCACCAGGCTCGCGCTTAACGATCACTCTTTTGTCGCTTTCTGAAAATAATTATCAGCTGCTAGAAATCAATATTTTATACATTCAATACGTAGTGGAGTTTTTTTTTTTGCTGTTTTTTTTTTTTTTAATGCACTAAGAAAGTGGGACAATGATAACTCAACTTCGTGTAGTTCATTCGTAGAATAACTTTCGAACTTATATAGTCGAACGGAAATACGTCGAATAGTTTACAGATCCGGGATTGTATTTAAGAAAAATCGATCTAGAATTGAGAAACATGTTTTTGAAGAAACGTTGATATATTCTTTGTAGCGAACGTTTGTGCCACTTGAATAAAATTTAATCGATTGTTATCTCCCCAAGTACAGAAAAAATTAAAAAAATTAAATATCGGAAGGGTATATAGCGGTTTGAAATTTCATTGCTGCGTAGTTTGATAAATTTATTTCAAAAAAATTTTTATGGAATGAATAAACTGTGTCCACTTTATTGTTACACGATTTTTAATTACCTATTCGAAAAATAAATTCATAGTACTAAAATTTGATCATCCATTTTCGTATATCTATAAATGTCTAAATATATTTTATTGATTTTATTATATGCGTCTATATATGTATAAGTTTAACGTATTAACTTATATAGTGATGTTAGACGTCTTGAATAGAATAGGGGAATATCTTTTCTGACCTAAATTCGTGGAAGCGATGTTATCGAACGAATTACTTGGCTGGGCAGTGTGCCCATTCATAAGTCACGTTTAGATTTCTGATTGATCTTTTTCCCAACTCGGAAGCGCTATAATAACGGCGGTTTCGGAAGGACGTCGCTCTTCGACGTACCTTACTTATATCACGCGATTTAATGACGAGGGATGACACGCGACTACTATATGACGTATACTGTAAGACCGTATTCAGAGCTTATGTGTTCATGCGTGAGTATCTATACGTCGTGTATACAGTGATTTTTGATCGGAGGAATTCATCCAGTCATCCGTAAATTTAAGTCACGTAATCTTTTCGACAAGATATTATATACACCTACACGTGCTCTAAAACGCCTAAATTAAAATATATATATATATATATATATATATATATATATATATATATATATATATATATATATATATATATATATATATATATATATATATATATTTAGGAGAAATAGATTTAACACTTTAATATAGACTACACAATTTTTAAAACAACTATAGGCACGTATTACGTCAGTATACATAGTTATAGAAAAACCGCGAGCAAATAGCAAAGTTGTTACGTCGGCGTAACTGCCAAGTAAGCAAGTGGTGGTCACCACTTACCCCGGCCTCATCTCACTGCGGTTACTTTGTCAGCTTATTTTTAAAAACCACCGGTCATTCATCTGACGATATATGTATGTGAAGGTTGACATCAAAGCTGAGAGTTGTTAATTCATTTATACAAAATTAAGATTTGTTTTTCATTTTTTTGTTTTTTGAATTCTGGCGCTTTTTGTTCATCTCAGGCGAGATTCGATGATGATATTTTCTAGTTTAGCCGGATAAGAAGTTATTATCTTCATCCAACCAGACACGAAAGCTATAATATTTTTTTTTGTTTCATTTTTTTTTTCGTTTTATAGTATGACATCGAATGCCGATGTCTTTTCAAGCAGGTAAGTTTTTCGATCAAGAAGCAAAGTCGTAAAAAGTTACAACACCTTTTGTGAAAAGGCAAACAAGAACTTTTCACAAAGTTGCACTTCCAATATGCGAGAGAAAAGAAAAAAAAGGTTGCAGAGGTTCTTTGTATTCATATACCTACTTCCAAAAATCATTTCGGTGAAAAGATGGTACATCGCAGATGAGAAAACTTGGAACTTATTTTTTTTTGAAAATGTTGTAATATTAATATCGTAATTCGGGTTTTCGAAAAATAAAAAAAATAATAAAACAAAAAAAAATTGTTCCAGTAATTGAGAAATTCCGAAACACTACGATCTGTTTACGATAGTACCATAAGTCGCGTCGTAGTAGTAGTAAAAAAATTTTATTATATCTACAATCCATATACCAACACGCGTTGTATTGAGATATACGAGGAAGAATATTTTTAGACAGATAGGTATCTGCAGCAGTTTTACGTTATAATGTAAAATGAGTTTTGGTTCTGGTCTAAAATTGATAAGACCGCATGTGTTAAAAACGACGCTGTTTTTTTATTTATCGGTAGGTAGATAGGTGTATAATAATAATTTTTGTTTTATACCCCGAAGCACGAAAATGTTTTTCATTTATTTCATTTTTTCTTTACGATTTTGTGGAAACAATTAGGTCAGCTTCGCGATAAAATTATCCCGGATTGTATTTTCACGACTTCCTGCCTATGATATATCTTGACGTATACAATTCCGCAGTGAAAATAAAAATACAAACATACATACTTATTATATATACCAAAGTATGCGTAGGCATATTAGTCCACGCATTTTACAACACGCAACACATTAGTATTGGTACTAAATCAATATCAATTTTTTGCACCTAAATCTCAATAACTATATACAAATCTATTTCCAAACCTGGATAGAAATTGACTGGACGATAAATTAAAAAAATCTATGTTAAAGGGAACGAGACAAAATAATAAGGGATGATAATTAATCGATGATGATGATGATGAAAATTTTTTTGGAGTAAAGCTTATGGCATTATCTATAAGGTATCCGGGGATGGAATAAGTTAATTAGTGATTTAGCATTGTTTTGAAATACTTGAGAAGGGACAAGGCCGATCAATAACCGCAACGAGTATACATATAGGTAATGATTATTGTTAATATAATGGCATTGTGTGAAATGAAATATGCAAATACCGGGTGGTGCGGCGCCAAGCTTGGTCAAAGCTTGGCCTTCCTTGCACCAGACCCTGAGCATACATTTCAAAAGATCTTCAAGGGCACGCCTCAAGGAGACGTCTTCTTCTCCTATCTCGGATGGGCACCCGGAACCCGCGGCGTCGCACACCATCTTTTGTACGGGCACCGCTTTATCCTGTTGCGAATACACCTTCACTATTTAACTTAACAGCTCACCACTTTTGCAATAAGATTATTAACCGAAGACTTTATGAATATTTACAAAGATGAGAAAAAAAATAAAATAAATAATTAATAATACAAAACGTTCGCCAATTTTTGCCGAAAATAATCAACGAATTGTAGCGGTTTTAGTTCGATGGAGATTTTAGGTAGTACCCTGGTGGAATGCGACTTAACGCCCTGACCCACTGACTGTAGCCAAAAGTTCTTCTTCTCGGATCTCCCCTACTCTCTCTAACTCCATCTCTCTTTATTTCTGTCTCTCCTTTTCTCTCCACAGCCGCAAGCTCATCTCTTGAAGATTTTGCTCAGCGGCAGCGCCGCGACGACGGTGTTTAAATTTAGCCACACGGTATTACGCGACGCTTATTTAAAGAATTGTGAAGAACCGGATGACAATCCTATATATCTGCATGTCATTTCAATCATTTTCTTGCAATCCTAACTTAATCTATCATTAGTAAATAAAATTTTTTACTCGCATACATCCCCAGGATCATCAATCGCTTTAGCAATGACCAGATCGAAAAAAAGAAAAAACCAAAAAATCGTAGGCAAGTTCCACCGTTTAAAAATCACCCATCCGTCAATTTCTTATACGAATATTCTCACACGATTATTTCAAATATCTTGAGTCAAAAATAGCGGCTCAGTTCGCTCGTTCTGTCTATTTTGATCTCGTCTTGAATTCCATTTGCAATAAATTGACTGAGATTTACCACCAGAGCCGCTATAAACAACCCATGATTATAAGGAAAGATCTGCCATGACTTAAACCACCGAATGCCATAAAACTGAGTCTTGGCATTCGACCGGTGAATATTGCTGCGGTTAATCTGTATAACAATCATGCGTTGAACTGTATCGGACAAATGATTATGTGGAGTAACGATGTGACTTCAGAATATATATACAAGACCGTTACCATCTGGTCTCTGGGGATCAGAATAGAGGAACTACAGACGGTGTAGTGGCGTGTAAAAATGGAGTATCTTGGTGCACGTAGCAAGAAAAGCACAGAGCTTGCAGCCAAGTGAAAATAAAGCAAATGATGAGAAAAATGAAGAAAGACGAAGAAAATGTAGCCAAGTAAAGAGAAGAGAAAAAGAAATCCAATGGAACGTCGGAATGTCACGTTCTTGGACCATGAGCTATATATAAAAGTGGCATCGACACTTTGGTCTTTAAACCCAACGTCTTATTCACGCTTAAGTTTTTGTTATGGCAGTTGGCACCGGTCTAGTCGACCGTTGACGCATTACGCAACTTCTCGCCGACGCTAACCGTCACTTGTCTCTCGAGACGTCGACGTGATTACATTCGAGTGGCGTGGTCAGGATACCCGCGGCCCAGAGAGGGACATTCAGGCGCCAGCATGATCTATCGACGCGTTTGCCACATGCAAAAATAGCCATTCTTTTGTATCGCATATAGGTATACGTGTAATGAAAGGAACAAAACCCAGAAGTTTGCGCTGTTATTCAATTACGATGTGTTAAGTATCATCAAACGATATGTTTAACACTTTTCTCTTACATTTCAAACCGATTCCACGCTCATCCAACGAACATTTTTAACAAAATAATAAAATAAGTGAAAAATTTATTGATTATACTCACTCAAACTCTTCATGTGTATCCTCTTGTGCATTTCACCGCTTATCTTAGCATGGATCATCCTACGCCTAGCACCGTGATACTTTTTTGCAAAACATTTCTCGCTTTCCGTTGACCCCTGAGAATCACGACGTTCTCTACCGACGCCATCACCACCAGCATCATCATCATCACCTCGACTAGACTCTGGCTTTCGCCATACATGACTACCGCGAGAATCTTCTATACATATCCAATCACCGTTTGCATAAGCTTCGAGATGTTGACTGTCATTTTCTCGACCTAGAATCAAGAGCATGTACGTATTTCATAAATCGATACAATTTTTGTACAGAATTTTTCATCGACTGATATAATTTACCTGTAAGAACTTCCATACTGGCGTCTGTACTTCGCGCGTGAAGTCTTCGCCGAGTAGAATCCTCGCGAGGGCTAGTAGACCTTGCATTTCTTTCTTCGGATTTAGCTCTGACGTCAGAACGACTTCCATTGCTCCAAAGATGTCTTCTTTCGCTTCTATCTTCGGAGCGAAATCTCTTGTCGAATTTTTTATACAATCTATGACCCGAGTGTTTTGTAGTGGCTCTATGCCCCTCAGGGGAGTCGGCGAACCCTGCTGGAGGCTGAACGATTTCCTCCTGGACCTAGAAGGTGAGGGATGGAAATCGCTCGGATGAATAATTGTGCAAGTCATTCGGAGATGGAATCGGTAAACAACTGGAATCTTAGATTGGTTCCTAAAGTTATATAATTTGGGTCCTGTAGATTTACACCACGTCCCAAAAGGCCTGCTGCAGCAGCACATGACTATATGCCTTTTCTTTCGTACCGTATAGAAACAATTCGATAAATTATTCTTGGCATGGGTGAGATCACAGACCGAATAAATTAACCTGTGAATCCAACGTTCAGGTCTGAGAAACCGGGACTTGGCTACCTTTCCCGAAACTCTATACGTTTCCTTGAATAATGCAAAAGGCTTGTGGAGGTAGATAGGTACGTTTTCATTAAAAACTCTTTGCAGTACAAGCCCAACCGACTTAGTCCGACTAATTGGCGCTTTTAACTTATTATTCTAATTGTCGCTGTACCACAACCCTGCCTCTACTCAGAGTCAGAAAGAGATACGAAATAAATACACATCTCTTGACTTAAAGTATTTCTTTATTTCAGCATCGCCTTTCTTTCTCCTTGCTTTCAAATCCAATTCTGCACTCATTTCACCATCCCCTTTGGACTCACGACACATTTGTACTTCCTACTTGATACCCCGTGCTAGTATATTCACATATACATATACTACATATAAATGTATTAGGTTTAAATATGTGAATGCATGTATAGATCTGTATTACAAACATATACATACATACACACGGGGTATACATAACGAAATACGATACGAAGAATATAAAAGCCGGTTCGTGTATAGTTGAAAAGGCTTTCATCTGCGGCGAAAAGCCGGAAGTCGATAATGGAACGTGTGACGGAAAGCTTGTTCCTATTTTCCTCCAAACTTTAGTCATTTCAAAAATGTTCACGGAGGACATAATTCACGAGTTATAAAATTACTTGCTGAAAATATCTTCATTTTCTTCAACCTCAAAAATATCCAGACAATATACATACTAGACCTACGCTACAAACAGGTTTGACAAAATTACCTCTCGACCGCAATGGTGACAGTGTGGTGCGTCCAGAGGTTCTAGACTGGCAGTTACACAGGACGAATGGTCCGCACCTTCGCTGTAAAAAACACTGTCACTTCCTGGACTGACTGACCTCAAGGACTCGGCTGACAATGCTTTCAATCGTGCTTCTGGACTCGGGGATTTAACGATGATCGTTGCGTGCCCGTTGTGACCGGGACTTCGTTGATAATGTCCACCTGGACTCAGTCGACTCGAAGAAATCTCTTCTACTGGTCTAGATCTTCTTCTGGGTAGACTGCCGGTCAAAGCCGCGTTTTTGTCCTGCGCAAAAGCAACGTAAATATTATTCAAAAGCTGCTTTTCATATTTTTAACTTATGACCTTAAATCAATCGCCCAAAGAGAAAAGCTGTGAATTACAAATGAGATTGAATAACTTGTTGAAAAGTGATGAATTACCTCGTTACTTTTCCGCCGCGAAGATATGTACCCTCCCGTTTTTCTTCTCGGACTTTCACGAGTTCTTCTATGTCTACCTACTTCCCCGCTTTCCCTATGATGATGGTGATGATGATGGTGAAGATGGTAGCGATGACTACAGCTGGAATCATCTGACGTTGGAACGTGAGTCCCGTCTTCGATTGGTTCCCGCCATTCATCTTTCTGTGGACTTCTGATCAACTGTTGCGGTTGTGCAGAATCCCTTCTTTTATTATTACGATGAGGACTTCGCATAGTCAACGGTTTTCCTCTCGATCTATGCCTGTGGCTTGGAGTTGGACTCACATCTCGGTTATCTAGGTGGACATCGACGCGTCCATTTTCCGCCTCGGTACCTGGCTGAAAGTCCAAGGTGAATGTTTTTCGGCGTCTACGTCTCTCCTCTTCGGACCAGAGATGAGTGTCTGGTGGTGATTCGGCATAGCCACCTGAACTTGACCGACGTTCCTCCTAAATGAATGAAAGAATTGCCAAATGAGCTTTTAACTCTTCAAACTTTTTTCAATTTTGATTATTGCATGATCGACTTACATCGTGATCTAGTTCTGTTTCGGATGCAGCTCCGCTAAGGGGTGCGGTTGGATAGGAATCTTGTAAAGGTTCCGGCATAGCATCTTCGAGATCGTAGCTACCAGAGCTACTACTCGATGTTGACCTAGCCGGGGAAGCGGGTGGTTCTAGTCCAGGAGACATTTCGGATTCTTCTATAATGGCCGGTGGACTGCAAGGCTCTTCGACTACAGCCTGAAAAAGGAGAACAAACGTAAATACATATCTAAACTTGAAAGTATTATATTTCGAGGTTATGGAGCGTGGTAAAATTTTATTTGAAAAAGTCTGGGATCTCGACAAAGTCTTCAAGTAGATACCTACTGTATTCTGTGTTCGTAAATAAGATTCAAGATTTTACGACCAAAGTATCTTAGCTCTTCGCTATCTTCTATAGTACTAGAGTAGAAACTCCTATAAAATGTCCATAAAATCGAGGGTTCGCCATAGCGATTCTACCGCCTGCCAACCACCCCGACACCTGATCGAATAGTTTATCAGGGTTACTCTTACCTCACTTCGCGCTAGGCTGTAAATTGAACTAGCACTCTCGAAGGAACTTCCATCAGCTGCGGTCGCCGTCGCGGAGGCTGGAGCTGACGGTACCGCGTTTGAATGAAGGTGAGGATGACGAGACCGAGAACTAGTAGTGCCAGAGTTTCCAGTGGTCGTACCTGTCCCCGTAGAAGTATTGGCAGTTACGTAATCTTCGGTAGTCGATGTTTCAGAGACATCTGTATTCGTTCGACCTGAGTCAGTCCTGACCAGACTTAAACCAAATTCACTAGAAGACTGAGACTGTGGCTGTGACAAGGGTGGCGGTACAGGACTTCGTCTTCGAAGGCCACCTCGTGATCTGCCGTTTCGTGCAGGTAACGGAAATGCTTCGATGCTGATAACCAGAAAAAAAACATTTCGAGATTCTTTTCGTTGTTATTTGACAAATTCGAGAAACTCCTTCCTTTTTTCAAACGAATAAAACTGCATCACGTACCTTGGGACTGGGCTAACCGGGGTAGCTGGTTCCAAACGGATCCTGGGACTCGGTGGGCCTATTTCCATTTCATCTTCAGCGTCCAGCGCCTCAGTGTCCATGGAAGATCGTTGCTGATGCTGAAGAAGTAGGAGGTGTCTTCTTCTGGATGAAGGTGTGAGAAGAGCTAAGGAGTCAGCCTGGAGAACAGTGGCCTGAGATTCATTCCAGATACCATCACTGTGGTCCCTTGTAACATCGTTCGCCAAAGAATCGCTCGATGCAAAAGGTGAGCCGATTACACCGGCTGGAAGCTTAGCCTGAAGAAGGTGTCGATTGGAAGACACACTGCTAGGACTTTGCACTACTCTTTGAGGCCCTGAAATATCATATTGTTTGTTGATATAGAGATCGAATTTGACGATTAGTCGATTGATCGAAGATGAAATATAGGAAGGAATCAGTCAAAGCTGATTGATTCTGAATTCTGATTCAACCGCAGCCAGTTGTGATGGATGAGCGGTGTTCCATGAATTAACAAACTGTTAGGATATTTATTTGACAATGGTATAATATAAGAGAGGGTTTTAAGAATAATTCAAAATCATGATTTGTTATGACCTTCGCAGAAGATGAGTTTAACCTCAAGTTTATTTATGAGCTAACATTAATCTGCGGCTCTATTCGAAATAAGATTTATGTGCTAGAGGAAGAGCGCAACGTTTATTTGATCTAATAATACGTTTCGTTAAAAGTCAGAGGCTAACTCAATCGTTTATTATTTTACCAAAGAAGCTGACTATAGGGAAGTTCAAGAATGTCCTACCAGTCTTCTATTTTCTAAATAATTTTAAGTACCTCAACAAATTTATGAACAGACCTGATACCAAAGTAGGTGTAGTGGGCGAGGTTGGAAGTGACCTGGGGAGTAAAGGTTCGCTAATGGTAGTTGGTCCACCTTGATTTTGAACACCATCTTCGAGAGAAACACTCCTCTTTCTAAACAGACCTCGTCTCACCAAATTCTCATGAAACTCCTGAAATAATAAACAAAAATTTCCCAATCCGAATCATGAGAAAGCTTTTTAACATTCATGAAAAAGCGTACCTCTTCGTGATGTTCTTCTCCTGGTGGCGTAGCTCTCAAAAGAGCCAGATCATCAGGGGTAGAAGAAAACAGGACAGGGGCTCGTGTCGATTTACTCCATGGATCGTGATGGTTTCTTCTACAGGTATGCGGGTAACTTGGCTCGCCTGCTTCCCCGATCAACTCTCTTCGTTCCACCTGAATCTCCCCATCAGAGAGGGTTTTCTGAAGTGGTATTGTCCTTCTGCACGGTCTTGGGGTCTGACTAAGGTTCGTACGAGCGCGAGGAGAGACCGGGGCAGGTTTGAAATCTATCAAAATTTCTTCATTATCCGAATCACCGAGTCTGTGATCAGCCTTTAGCCCAGTATTCATCGAGAGCGTTAAAGATGCAAAATTTTTATGATGAATTGAGCGGGAAGCAGAGTCGTTATTCCCTACAACCTGGTCCACAATAGCGTCTAAATCTCCGTTTATCCTATCGTCGATAACGGGACACGGTATCGTCAACGTTGGAGAACTCGGTGGAGTGTTAACCAAAAATGGTGACCTTGGTGGTTCCTCGGATTGAGTTCTCTGTAGAGGCTCGTGTTCGACATCGGTATTGCCGTTAATAGGAGTACCGCCTGGTGATGTAGCTCCTAAAGGTGTACCTAACTGCCCTGCTTCAGAGTAGCTCTTTGTCAATTTACGTCCGTTTAAAATACCGTTCGTCTGAGCACCTTGGGAGACCATCTTCACCCTGTGAATCGTTCTTGGGCTGAGTGTTATGGGTGCCACACGCCCTCTGAGACCTTGAGGAAGTTCGGTCTGCGTAGCTTGGGTCTTCATCACTCCACGTTTCAAAGGTTTCTCTTTGAGAGGGCAACAAAAGTGGTCAGATTAAGATCACCCCCAAACCACTAACTTCCAGACAATTCGGGCCGTACGCGAAAGAAGAGCCGTCTAAAAACGCTCATAATAAATAGAAGAGGAAGGAGGAATAAAAGGGGGAAATGAAGAAAGAAAGAAAAAAAAAAAAGGAAGAAAAACAATAAAAACGCGCGACTTTTTTTCACGGTATCAAACCAACAACAAAGGCCATTCACCCTTGACTTACCGAGTACCAGACCACGGGGATCTCCAGGGTTCACGTAAGTGTGTGTCAAGGGCAGAACCGCAGAAAGAGATCCTTGCATAGTGGGCTGGGAGTCGATGAGCCGCTCGTGGGACCTAGGGGGACTCCTGGAGCGCGGTACCTCGAAAGAGGTTAAGGTGTGAGATCTCGCAAAACTGACATGTTTCGGTCGTGGTGGTTGCTGGGGTGCGGGTCTAGGATTGACCGGATTTGGTGCAGAAAGTGTGGGCGGTAAGACAGGTCGAGGACCCTCCAGTCGCGTCGACTCCTCATCCTCCGGCACCCACGTGTACCTTTAATAAACAATAACGCGATTCTTTTTTCTCGCTATTCCTTTTCTCTATTTTCGAAAAGGTAATCTCTGCGCTTTAACCCAACGAATGTACATACATACATTGTACATACATACTCACTGCCGGCCAGAATACCTGGGGGATCCCAAGACCCCTGAGCCATGTAATTAATAATGAAAGCTAAGCTGCACTCGTCCAACAGGTAGCATTACGGTCTACGCAGTTAGGGGTACGCTAATATTAGCACATAAGCTCGTAGGTAGGTATAAGAGGTTACGACCCCTCTGCCTCCGTAACATTTCGATTTCATCTGATACTCCAATCACTCTATGCTGTACGTTACGGTTAACTCCATCGAAAGCTACATGCATACTGTTATTAGGATATTGCAAACGTTAAATTACAGTTAGAGCTAGATGAGGCGAGGTTCTCTACAGTGTGCTTTGCTCCCCAATGAAACTCGGGCTCCTTTAGCTTTTATCTAATTTGATCTGTTTTTCTCTTAAGGATCTTCCGCATAGGTAGGTATATGTATGTACCTACCTATAAAGACCCCCGAAGTAAACATCTTGGCTTGATTAAATAACCCCATCGAGTAGGTAGGTATATATATATATATATATGCGTATACGACGGTCGAAAGAAACTTTTTAACCCTATTTTCACCGATCCTATCCTAACTCCACACGAACGCAACACCTATTAGTTATTTTAGTAGTGGAATTAAATACATGTAAATTTTTAAGCGATTTAGTCTAGCTGCGTCACCAGGACATTCTCTTCTCTAGCGTCACGGCCAAACTCATGATCAGGCCCGTTCCTAAACCCGCTACGCGACCTCGATTTTAGAGTAAGACTCCGCAAGAGCTACGGAATGACTTGACCAATTTTTACTGGTAAATACGCACTTGGGTCAAAATTGCATCAAGGTTAATTTTGTGTTAGGTCTTATTATTATTTTACTTATTTTTCTCTATTTAAAATATTACAAGATTTAATCTAAGGTAGGTATATATAAGTATAGATATATAGTGCAACGAGGAACTGCAAAGATTGTATAATTGTAACGACAAACTCGATTTTAACAGTAGCCAAATAGAGCCACAAGTTGCTGCAGCAGATCCGAAAGGATATAAAACGACGTAGTAAAAATGGTTAGAAAAATAGTAAATGCAGAAAAAGAATTGGCTATAGTTTTGTTTTCTCTGTGAATCTGACCAAGACTATAAACGTCGTGTGGGTCTGCCAACTTTCGTTGTAATTGTAGGTTACAGACGGTAAAAAAAAAAAAAATGTAGCGTATGTATCCTTAATTTTAAAAAACCATTTCGCGTCGTGTTTCTACTACATTATGCTATCTCTGACCATACGATTTATTACGTATTCATAACACGCCGCAGGGTTTTTAGCGAAATCGCGCATATGTTGAACGAGGAAAAACCTTGTGGTATTTAAAATAAAAAAACAGATTGATTTTTTTTTTTTTTTTGTTTGTTTTACGATCATGTGTTCATAAAATAACAAGTAGAACACGTATCTAACGATCAGTAGCGAAAATATTATTTAAGATAAAATATTATTATTTCCTCTGCAGTATAAAATCCGCCTTGCGTATTTGTTATAAATCGATTTTCGATCGATGAACAAAAAAACTGAGTATAATAGAGGATACGGGTTGTTTACGAAGTCGAGAAGCGTCGGAATCTACAGACTATAATGACCGCTTCAATCGCCATTTGGCAACGACTCAAACGAACGTTAAACTCGCTACGGGGTGGTTTTTGAACGACCGTATCTCGTGACGTTGAAAAGCGTCATAACGTAACGATATTCTCAATTTAGATATACGTATATATATATATATACCAATAGCGTGTCAAATTTCGAAATAAAATATTTATCCCCGAGGAAATGTTCGTCAATATAATTCACCCATTACTTATAACTACACCATATCCCGTATCCTAAATTATCGCTTACCTTTTGGGATCAGGAGTCGTGCAAAAAGAAGTCGGTCGACGACGGAAGTAGGAACTGTCCGGGTAGTCCTCCTCGTCAGCGTCATATCTTCCTGTACCTCTTGCATGGCTAGGATAGGGTTGATGATGAAACGTCCTTGGGTACGGTGCGTCGAATAAATTTTCCTCACTTGGTGCGCCGCGGACACAAGCTGACAAAAGTGACGCCCTTGCGGAAGTGCATGGCGACGGACCACGCGAGGATAAACAACCAAATATACCTCCTCCAGATCTTTCGACAGCATCTAATTGTCGATTTGTTATACAATACTGCTCCTTTATATCCTCACGTGAATATAGTGGCGTTGCTCTACGCTCACCCCAATCACCGTGGAGGCTTCCACCCCCGTGAAGGTCGGCCTGCGTCGAGACGTCCACCTGCAGGTTAACCATCGCACGACTCTTATTAATTATTTCCTATTTTTTTTTTGAGGCGGGATAAAATGGTTTTTGAAATGAAAAGGATTCGTGAATGTGGATTTGGGGTGTTTATTATTCAGTAGATATCCCGTTTATACCATTTCGGATCAACGTTATGTGAAGAGAACCTGTGCTCGACTTTTTGAAGAGAAAATTAAAATTCTTTTTTAAATTCTCTCAAAGATGTTGTGATTCCTTACAGGATATTGACGACAAAAGGTGTATTGAGAGTGAGACAAATGATAGGATTCAATATTTCATGAGCTTCCTATTAATCGAAGATATCTTTCTCTCATTGTCGGGTATTATAGCGCGGCCTTGAAACCGAGAGGTATATTCCATTGAGACATATTAATTAAAAGAACTCCCACAGCAGATGGTGTCCCGGAGATCTGATACCACTGGAAGAGAAACGCGTGAGTAAACGCTTTGAAAACTTGCGTACTTAATGAGCACAAAGGCGATCTAGCGGTCGTGGGTATACGCGTCAAAGTAAATCCGAACGGTTCAAGCGTCGGAAGCTGTGAATTAAGCTATGAATTAAAGTACTCAGTAAACGCCTCGGGGAATCCTCTGTACGAATCGGCGTAATAGAATAATGAAATCTGCAGCATAGGGAATGAGATGAATTGAAAGTAAGAAATAATTTGTTAAGGTTCCAGGTGCAGCGTCACTTTTTAACGTTTTTTTTTTTTTTTTTTTGTTTTCACAAAACAAAAACGAAAGAACACCTGTGAAGTTTATTAATTTTCTCACGCAATTCGAGTGATATATCTCAGTGTAATTATTAAAATAAGTACGAGACCGAGTGCAGGGTAGTTGGAGTGAATTTCACAAGGCAGTAACTTAACGTCACTACGTTATTAAGCTTGCCCATTACGACGATATCTTCTCGCCTTTCGTCCATTTGTTAAGCCTCCGCCGTGTGGAGCAAACGAGAAAGTAAAAGATGGAAATACGTAGGATGACGAGAGAAACGAGAGAGAGATTTAAGAGAGAGAGAGAGGGAGAGACTCATCCGAGAGAGACAAGTGACTCGGGTAATTGACCGTAATTAAAGTAGGGCTCGTTGAGGGTCCGCGGGTATGGGGAGGATAGGAGACTGCGAGGTGGCTGACCTGGGGATGAAGGGTGGTGGCAGGAGTTGGCCTCGCGAGGGTGATTCCAATGGAACAAACCTGCGGTGGCAGGGCGGTGGCATTCCCTGATACCGCCAAAGCGCGGGGGTTCATTGATATCTCTTCGTGACGCGTTCCGGGACCTCCAGGGTGACCTGGGTGGCTTTGGTAACCCCGTGGGGTCCCGTAGGACCCGGACCTCGGGGCCCCTGACATACCGCGTGGTTGCCTCGCCCCGTGGGATGATATCGATCGAATATATGTGGAGCCCTTAGCTCGAGAGGATCTGCACGTAGCCTCGGAACCACGGCCCGTTTCGCGGCTCACTACCTGTCCAAATTACCCATTTTAGCTGCACTCGCGAGCACTCCTTTCCCGAGATAACGAGACGGACTGCACGCGACACGACGCGAGACCAACACCAGGTGCACCGGGCTACGGCGACGACGACGGGCGGCGTCCTCACCGCAGTGTCTAGCTCTCCGGAGGCACCCCGAAGCGCCACCGTCGAAGGCGCGTCGCGGCGCGTGCGTCTATGGTCCAGCGGAGACGGTCGACGGCCGACGTCGTCGTCATGGCAACCCCTCATCTCCTGTGATCGGTCATGATAACTAGTATAGGGAGCGTCGCGACGCCGGCAAAGTAGACTTTCACGGTTATGTTTCACCGAGGATTAGTCCAGATGCATCGAGTGTTGGTACCAAGCGAGGGAGATGATCCCCGAGAACCAACAGACCATTATTTATCCGTAATAAACTTTGCCCGACGTTGCATTTCACATTGAGATTAAACTATTGTCAATTCTACAACATCCTGGAAGAATTTTTATCGGTATTTCGTGGGTATGGGTGGAAACTGAATTTTTATGTATATAATGTATCCAAAGTCCGGTTTCGAGTTGTCAGAAAAATACAAGAAAAAAAAAAGAAAAAATAGTTGTTTATGAGAAAAGTTTCGCTTGTTTTCGTACATTTTATCAGTCAACTTTTTCTTTTTTATACCTACCCTTAAATGTGTATACGCGGATCTGGTTTTCTTACTCTTATGTGATGGAAGTGCAATGGTGTAGATGAACTTTACTCACGATAAACTACTCGATGATATATTTCGCGAATTTATATACTGTTCAGGATGTAGACGTGTAGAAAATCACATCGACGATGAATCCATTTGATTCAAAAATATGTCATAAATATTTATTCCACTTTTCTACGAGATTGGAAACCTTTGCGTCAAAGAACATCCCACGCGTAATAACATTCTATGGATCCCAAGAAAATGAGAAAAAAATCAAAAACTCCGTAAAGAAACAAAGAGATATGTAAAATTAATTCCTTCAATTAATTACAGGACTTGAATTTATATTTATAACTTCAAAGTAAAAATACGTAAGGTACCTAATTCGTCTCGGCTTTCCTTTTTACATACCAAATGCAGTAAAATGTCGTAATTATCGTTCTTAGCCATAAGTTTTTCCGTGAAACGATCTCGGGATAATTATTTAAGGTAAAAAAATCTCTTCTTCGGTGATAAAATCGGAGTACACTCCTAAACGGTATGCGAAGGGGCGCGATATATGAGGGATCATAAAGTGGTAGACTTTAGAGACTAGTGATGAGAAAAAAAAAAAAATAATTATTAATCGTATAAACGAATGGCATGCACACCATCTGCTTTAGTTGGCCAAATAAACATGGCCGAATTTATAGAACTCAAAGCTGCTGAAGTCAGAAGGCGGGGGCGATCGAGCTGGGGATCGCCACTCTGGCGGGTCCGTCGTTTCTTAGTGCGGTTTTCAAACGCAAGTCGTCAGACACGTCCGCAGGACGGTAAAGACCGCCGCACTTTAGTGATCACCAGTGTTTAGGCAGTCGGTGTATCGGAAGTGATATAGAACGTGAGATACGAAACCGGGGAACGACGATCAAAAAACCATTGCTTAATCGGAAGGGAGGAAAAGACGTCTAAATAATTTATACAATATAGCTTTGATGAAATTCTTTTTTTAACCGTCAAGATTTGTCTTTTTTTTTTTCTTCTTTTTTTTTTCTTTTCTCATTCGATTATTTTCATTATTTTTCATTTCTTCTTCTTTCCGGTGTGTAGAAGCTCTTTGGAGACAGGCACTCTAATGAAAATCTGAAGTTTGAGAGAAAACAAAAATTGCGTAACTTAATATTTTACCGAGGAGTTATTTAACGAAGCTTTTAAAAAAAAAAAACATTTTAGACACTCGATCCTCTATACATGATTTTCATTCTTCTCGTCGCATCGTATCGCATTGGATATCTCATCGGTGCGAAATCCCTCGATAATAATAAAAAGTTTTATAAAGTTTTGAGTGGCTATACGGTATAGTAGGTGTATATATATATACTATATAGGTACGGAGTAGACGTATTGCTAAAATCCAGTAAACAGATAAAAACTTTTTTCTATACCACTCACTTAATGTGAAATAAATTTAAATCAAAGCGAAGTATATAACCACGTCACATAGTTACCCGATTGTTGTTTTTTTTTTTTTTACCTAATTCTAATTCTGCGTTCAGTTAAAAATTTTTTTTTGTTTTTTTAACCCAAGAATATAACATCAAAGTATAAAATATATCGACGCGATATAAACATTCGCAGATAGATTCTTACACTGTTTATGAAAATATTGCACAGTCGAACTCCATTTTTAGTTTTTTAGTTTTTAAGTTTGGTTTTTTGTTTTCCAGTTTTTTTCTCCCTTTCTCTTTCTCTCTGGGTTTTATTTTTTTCTTCGATTAAAGTAAACGAAACAAAATGTGAACCAACTTTCGAAAATCTTAACTCAAACGGTATACGAGCTTAAGTTATCTTCGGAATTAAGGGGCAGGTTTATTCTACTTTGAATGATTCGTGAAAAAATTTGATACGATGGACGCGCTGAACCGCGTGATACTTAACGTCGGGGGAATTCGTCACGAGACTTATAAAACAACCCTCAAGAAAATTCCAGCAACTCGGTTGTCCCGGTTGACAGAAGCCCTCGCAAACTACGATCCCGTACTCAATGAATACTACTTTGATCGACACCCCGGCGTCTTTGCTCAAGTTCTCAACTATTATCGAACCGGGAAACTCCACTACCCTACCGACGTCTGCGGGCCTCTTTTTGAAGAGGAATTAGAATTCTGGGGCCTAGACTCGAACCAGGTTCGTAGGAGTCTTTTTGAACAAAAAAAATTCATACACATGGAAAGGAATCAATCACCGATAGACACCCCAACGATATGCTAATCGTCAATTTTTTATGCCCTAAATATATTTTCCACCAATTTTCATTCACCTGCCTTTTAAATACCATTTTTGGGACCACTCCATCCTCTTTATCGAATCCATAAAAAATACAGACATGTCAATGACCCAAACGTAGACCTGGAACGTTCAGGTTCTCAAGATCTCCAACCGCGTCTTTGGGACACTGCACCAACTGAAGAATTGCAAAAAATTTATTTCCGTCTCTTTGAGGAAATGGCTTGTCACTGCGTTGGTGTTTCCTTAGATTGATTACTGCTCTGTTATTTCCTGCAAGCTTCTTCTCACACCCCAACCAACAAGTCTAACTACTCTCTTTCTCGTACTTCTGTTCTTAATTACATTTAGGTTACTTAAGGTTAATCCTAGGTTAGTCTAATTGCTTTTGCTTGTGCTTTCTATTTTCATTTATTTCTTTTTGCTTCTATTATTTCTGTTAATTTTAGGGTGCGTATCACGTTGCTTTCTTGCAATTTCGCTTATTATCTATATTGATTACTCCCTCTGTTTGTTCTTTTCTTTTTCTTTTATTGTACCATATCTCTTTTCATCATATTCTTTCAAAATTTTTTTCTTTATTTTCTTCTCATTTCTTTTCCATTTAATTACTTTGTCACATTTTTGGTCATCCTTATATACGGGACTGGATCTCAGGATGTAATAAATCTCTCACTCCCTCTTTTTCTATCTAACTTTTCCTCATAAACTCCCAAATATTTTCTTTTTCATGCCCATGTGTTGTATAGGAGAATCAGGCTGATAAATAAAACTACTACCTGTATATCTTTAGCATTTTTTTTTTTTTTTTTTTTTATGTTTTATTATTCCAAAAAGATCGATAGATTACATGATATACTAAATATTGTGGGTGTATGCGGTGCTGAAACGACTTGTCTATTTAGATTTGCACAAACTATAACGTTAACCACACAATACCTATGGAGATCATTAAATGCTTGCTTTAACTTTTAATGTCGTAATAAAGAGCATGTATCCCTACTGATGTATTTTAAACTGACATAAATTCCGCTGCACCTATAACCGCTGCATTCGTATACCACCTCGTCCAAGCATTCCATGTTCTCTGATTGCTGCTGAAAACTATAAGAGATACCCCTGATTAATGTCAAACGACATTAACAGCTTAACAACGTCTGACGTTTGTTTTTCGCGTGAGGCTTCTACTGTAAACGATAAACGATCGTGTATGCGATAATGCGTTCTTCATCTTCTTCTTATTCTTCTTCCTCCTATTCCTCTCTGTTACTATCGTATCAAAAATCTCAAGAAATTTTACCATAACCAAAAATTAGTTCATTTTAAAAAAGTCTGCTTTATGGTTGTCTTGTCCGCTGTTGCGAGTGGTTTGTTCATAATACCTCAAAGGGAATTCTGATTTTCAATGTGGAAGAAGATTAGAGTAGTAACGATCAGCACCTGGGGCAAGCAATCGGTTTCCCAAATATACGATCTGCACTCGGAATTGGGAGAGTAAATATTTTTTTTTAAATACAATCGCACCGCAGATCAAGCCTTGGATTTAATTGGCTCGAGGCATTCTTCTTTTGAAGATAGGAATAGATCGATCAACATGACTTTGGTTATTTGAACCCGTTCTAACAGTAATTGCAGGGAAAAAGCTGTAATAGGTGTCTTTTTAAATTCAGCATAATTGCATATTCGCTGATCCTTTATCCTAGATTGGCTTCCTGGCTTTACATTCTCTGGCTATTTGTGTCCTCTCTAAACTGTCCATCGTTAAAAAGAACGGTGCTCGCTTACTGCTCTCGTATTACAAACAATGGAACCTGTAGCGGTCAGCACTCAAAAATTCTTTCAACAATTAACGAGGCTCAATTTTCAGCAATTATTCTACTCGGAAACTACATTCTCTGTTTAATATGTTACTCAAAAATTTTTTTGGCAAACCCAGACCGGTATCGGATGTGTTTTTTTTTCTTATCTATCTTCTATTCTGCAGTATCGTGTATTTCGTCCGATCGAAGTTACTCTTTACACGCGATCTGTACTCTTAAATAGTAACTTTCTGCCTGTTATGAAATTCAACATTTCTAGATTTTTCAAGCATCCAAAAAACGTCTTTACCAAAGACTAGAGAGAGCGGTTGGACACACAATACATTTCCAGCCTAATAACCATACGTAAACCAATATAAGTAGAATTATCCAATTTTAAAGAAGATCTATAATATCAGATCTAAGTCATTAGCAAAATATTAATAACTTGTGATTTTTGTGGAAAAACTATTGTTATGCACAGGTAGAGCCTTGCTGCTGGAGTACATACAGCATCCACAGGGACACACAGGCGACTCTAGCCATCCTGGACAAATTGGATATCGATGTTAACCGTCCAAGCGATGAGGAAGTAGCTCGTCTTTTTGGTTACGAGGAATCTTACTACTCTGGAAGGTTAACGAAGTGGCAATCTCTTCGTCCACGTATCTGGGCCATCTTTGACGAGCCCTACTCTTCGCCCCTAGCAAAAGGGATCGCTTGTGTTTCGATCCTGTTCATCTGTCTTTCCGTCATATCGTTTTGCCTCAAGACACACGAAAACATGAGAGTATTACGTGTCCCTGCAGAAATGGACAACACCGGTGACAAGACAAAACCTCATGTGGCATTTTTCTACCTGGAACTGGCCTGCAACGGATGGTTCACGGTCGAGCTAATGCTACGCTGTCTGGTGGGTGAATACCATAATCTTACATCACCGCATGGTCCTCTCTCTGAAAACGTAACTCTATTGTCCGTCAGACAATACTTCAATTAACTTGTTGAACGATCAAGAAAATGACTAAAAAACATTTACGTTTCTATTCATTATTTACACAATGTCCATCAATCTTTAATTTTTTTTCAAATTCATTTTTTGTTTTCTTGTAAACGCAGGTAAGTCCAAGCTTGAGGGAGTTTGCGATGTCACCGGTAAACCTCATCGACCTGGCAGCCACGCTTAGCTTTTACACAGAATTTATACCGCGGCAAGTTGCCTTTTTGGAAGCCCTCTCCATCGTACGAGTCCTTCGTCTGTTCAAGCTCACTCGACATTCACCAGGTCTTCGAATACTCATTCACACCTTCAAGGCATCTGCCAAAGAGCTTGGCCTCCTAGTATTCTTTCTACTTTTAGGAATCGTGCTGTTTGCTAGCCTAGTCTACTATGCGGAACGCCTTCAGGTAAAATAAAAGAAAAAAAAATCTTTTTTATTTGTGCTTTCAACTTTTGCACGAATTACATATTTTCACTAAGAATTGTGAGACTCGTTCGCTCAATTTTAGCTTCGTAAAATCCCTGCCAGTTCTAAGACTAAGGAAACTTTTCACTGAAACTTTTAACGTTAAATGAACCTTTTCCGTTTTATTTTCCTCGGACTTTCTCACTCTCTCTCTCTCTTGTTCTCTCTCTCTGTTTCTCTCTCGCCTATAACTGAGAGTAATTCCTCAGAGTCCACTTGTGCTAGTTTCGACTTCCAGTCTGCCACGTTCTTCTCTTCATTCAACTACCTCTACATTCCATGTACTGTAATCCGAGCATTTTACTTTCGGAGTAGTTACGCACTGAATAGTCGGAAAGTTGTAGATTTCCTCTGAGTAAACAACTGCTTTACCCTCCACCTTAGACCGTATATCTACGACACCAACGTTCAGCAGTGCGTAAACACCGCACTGCGTCGTTTCTTTACTCAAAGACAAAACGCTGAATGCGTGGGCGCGGACCGAGGCATCGATAGAGCACAATTTTCTAAAACAAACACAACGTTTGTAAAAAATTTAGCACAGTAAAATCAATTTTCGTCCGTCAAGTTTCAAAAATTGTGAACAACATGGTTTTGGTTCGCCTTTCATTCAAAAATAATTGAAAAAAAAAAAAACACTTCTACAACTTACAACTGAATTCAGAAAAGTTTTTCAATTTATTCGATTATAGTTCTATATAAACTCAATCCTGATTCAATTTAAATCTCAACTCAATTCCTGTTGCCGAAACTAATTGTTAATTTCCAGAATAATCCGGGAAACAACTTCGAAAGCATACCAGAAGGACTGTGGTGGGCTTTGGTCACGATGACCACAGTTGGTTACGGTGACATGGCGCCTAAAACGTTTCCCGGTAAGTTTGTCGGCGCTCTTTGTGCCTTAGCAGGAGTGTTGACCATAGCATTACCAGTGCCTGTCATCGTCAGCAATTTCTCTATGTTCTATTCTCACACACAGGTAATTATGAAAGATTTCGTACACTCTTAGTTAACTGCATAAGTATATTATATAATAAATTTTCTTTATACACTGAATTACCTTCCAACTTTTCAACAAATCACACAAACCTCATTACGATATTCACACACTTCAGGCTCGCAGTAAATTACCTAAACAACGACGCAAAGTACTTCCAGCCGAAGTACCACGGAGGAATCGACAACACAAACCCCATCATATTACTGATATTCATAATCAACACCTTGTCAATTCATTGCCAAGGTTCACGGCTCCTCTAATGCCTCGGCCAGCAACTATTGGGATCGATACGGTCCTGAAATTACAGGTAGATAAATTATCATTGAATTTAATAATTTTCTTAGATACTTCATATATTCATTAACTCACTCACTCATTCATTCATTCATTCATTTTCTCAACTGGCACGAGGCCAGATTTGGTAGTAAAGTAACTCAGTTAAGTAGCTTTGAACGACAAGTGGGTAGGTATATAATATAACTATATCATGTCTGAGGACAAATGTCATCGACTAGAAATGTCTCGGTCGTAAAACGAGTCAACGAACATAACGACAAAATTATTTAACTATAACTATATACGCAATAAGGTCAAAGAATGGGCAGTATAAAATAGGAAGAGAGTATATTGCGATCAACGACGTTCTGCAACGATGACCTACTCTATTCTCACCACTTCCACTGCAACGACCCTCTTTCACGTCTGGCTGGATTTTCTCAATAGATTCTTCTCATACGTGCGAAGATTACCTCTGTGCGGAAAATGATAAACTAGCCAATGTGGGTTAGACCGAGGTGGATAATAGAAACGGGAAAAGACGTTCATCAGAAATTCACTTAGCAATATTCCAACGTCTCGTATTGTCAAGTTTGAAAAATATTCACTCGTCGTATCGGTGCACAATTTACTTAAGATCAGTAAGACCTAAATAAAAAATGTCAAATTTTTGACTCATTACACTATGATTAAAATTTTTCAGCCACAGATTTTAGTGAATCTACCAGAAGTTCCTCAACGCCCAAGAGCCACAACGATGCCATCCGAGCAGAAGGAGTTTTTGGCTATGAAAGCAACAGTGACGAATAACAATTCCAGTACAAACCCATTTGCAGAGTTCGATCTGGAAAGAATTGAAATTGAAGCCAAGAATGAAAAACGTGAAAGTGAACCACAAAAATCGAACACACGTTCTTCGGCAATCTGTTCTCCAGACGCGTGCAACCCTACATTGTGAGTGTAATCAACATCGACGTATGAGAGCGAGTAATCGGTTGGTTTAAACGAGGTGTATAAGCAGGATGATTGACAGACGAGTGAGAAATGAAAGGAGGAGAAACAGCGAAAGGGTAAAAGGTAGATGAGTATTTTTTTTCATCCTATCGAGTATCGAGTGAATGGGCGTTGTGAAATTCCCAAAAGAATTCTAGATTTTTCAGATTCCAATATATTTGACCTTTTTCAGAGTAAAGAGTCCACTATTTTTTATCAAGGTTTTCCTCTTTTTGCTGACCGTAAGCCGTCATTTACAAAAACTTTATGAAATACAAACACGCACGTTAAATTGAAATTCAAAAAATTTCATTGCTACTATTTACTAAAATAATGGATTAATAAAACATTCACGAATTCTTCTACAAACTTTCCGGGTATTTCGAGGATTTTTTCTTTCATCAGACATTCTGGGTTTTCCATTCAACTCTGCGGTCTAACAATTGAGATAAAAATTACACTGAAATTGTGGCAGATGCATAAAATAAGAAGCCCCAGTGCAAGTGGCCAATCAAAATGCAGTATGACTGGTTGTGAGACAATGAAAGATCAGAATTTGTGTTAAAAGTAGAATTACATAGAGAAAGAATGTGGCGAAAACTTGATCTCGTTGAAATTCAGAAGTGGCTATTTCATCGGCTGATGTGTAATCGTGTGGCCATAACTCGTCTGGTTTTCGACATCAGATTGTAGGTATGTGGGTACACACATTCGCGAACAGATGACAAAGGTTAATTAAATTACTAGGGAACTTCCATCGCATCTTTTGTATAGTAATTCGATCTTATATTTCTATTGCTTATGGCTGTATTTGGTTATTCTATTACTTTATCATTGTCTCAAGAATTGAACGTCTGAGATTTCTAAAGCGTCTGTTACATATACCTACATCCGTTTTCGTGCAAATTGAATATTACGTTGCTCTTACGTATTGTAACGTACAGATTTATATCTCTATTATTCTTCAGGTCTCAGAGACTTAGAATTATATCTCAGGTCTTTGAATCCAAAGTCTAAAGTCTGATTAACCAGACAAGAAATACTCAAATTCTATAGAAACATATACCTATCATACACAATTTGTGCAGAAAGAATCATATTACAACATATTTCACAATCAAATAATTCGCAACATCATATGAAGCTCCAAATTTTTATCCCAGATTTTCGGTCTGCTGAAAAATTCTACTCTCGTCGTTAGTCCGCATCATGATCCGAAGCTGATTTCAATCATGAAAATACCCCCTGCATGTATGAGAAATATATTTACCATATGAAAAACAAACGGTATATGTACTGTATCTGAATTAACGAAGACAAATGTATAGGTGTAGGTATGGCTATTAGAGAATCATCTAATTTTATTTCGAAATATATTATTTCGACACGCCGGGTGCAAAGTTCGAATTTGTGCCCGCTCTGCGTGCACAAAATTTAACTTTCCGCACGTTGTATCGAAAAACAGGTTCGATATACGTGTGAAAGATGATTCTCGACTCGTGTTATTGTCATCCTCGCTTAACTCGGGCGAAAAACTTCACGCTCGTCCGAAAATGAACATTTTCTCACTTGTATCGAAATGTTCTATTCTCGACGATGACGCTTTCCGATGCATAATTGTGTTGTTTCCTTGTGTATACTGTAACTAAATGTAAAAATGTATATATTTTGAATAAAATATGTTACCGTAAATGTACCTAAGATTATTTCCCGCACATTCAGCGATCCGCGATAGAATTAGAAATGGATCAACATTTTATTATCGAACAAATCATGTAGCAATTTTTTAATATATTTTCAGCGGAGTGTATAAAGAGGTCATTCCACCCGAATAGACACAACACTTTTCTTCTTATCACGTATGCATATCTCGGCGTGAGAATTATATGGCATATAAAACGATGTATCGTGGAATGATTAATTACTTAATTACTAATTAATACTATCCTGTATCGTTTTATCAAACTGCGGGACTACGCGGGCTTGCAGGGGAGTATCACTCTGGAAAGCAGTAATTACGCCACGGTTAGAGCGAGGAAGTATGTACATAACTATATACATATATACCTACACACGTATGTATATGTGTATGTAGATATTGAACATATTGTAAATACTTGCTCGTGTGGCGTTGGGCATATGGAATAATCAATGATCGTCAATGTCTCTATACGGTTATACATACAAAACCATAAGCTATGAAATTTAAAGGCTAAACAGTGAGGTTGACGTTTAGGATTAATGCAATTTGGACGCATTTGATTCCCCAATAATCTATAATGCGACCACAAGTACCAACCAATCTACATGACAGATCCCAACCTATCCGACACTTTTGTTACAGCCTATAGTATAGTGTGTAGATTGTTAAAAGCTACGGGTGATACGCAGAGAGTTTCCCTCGTCTCCTATATACGGCGCAAGCGTCCCATCGACCGGCGGAACATTTGCTCGAGGCAAAATTTACCCCCACCCATAACCACCCTCCGAGCTATCTCACCCTTGCAAATTTTCTTTGAAATGTTCCTGACGTCACGGGTTGAGCGGCATCTCCGTTGAGTTCGAAGGGCAGAGGGAAATCCTGAGAGGAAAGCAGGGTACCAGAGGATCACGTGAAGACGAGTACTACCAGCTACCCCTAAACACCCCCACGTCCTCGTGTGTCAACACGTCGCCAGGGTGACCATGTATATTCATCGCGTCCCCTGTGTCGGCTACCTTTAGCTTCACCGACACTCGCTTGTGCTTGCTTCAATTGTTCAGAGCCTTTTTTCTGTACTTGCTTTGTCGCTTTTTGTTTTCTTTGTTTTTTCGTTTCTCTTCACTCCTTTTTTTTTATCTTTTATTATCTTCATTTTTTATCTTTTTTCCTTTCGTTTTCAATTTTTTTTTTTTTTTGTTTCTCTTTTTTTACTCTTCTTTCGGCGAATCGGAGTATAAGGTATACAATCTCGCTGAAGTGTAATTTTCACTTCAGACTTCAGGATCAGATATTTCGTTCGTCATATTCGTATATTAAGTTGGAGATTGACTTATGATATACATCCTATACGTTCACGTGATATTCCATATTCATATTTTATGCAATGACCGAAATCAAACAGTACTATAATATTTAGCGAGGACACTATACAAGCTATAGTCGATATATAAGGCTGTAGCCTTGCGTATACGAGCCCATATACTTAACGGGGTTAAAGCTATACCCAGAAATCGTATTGCGGAGTCTAATTTCATGCAGAAATCTGAACCTGCTAGAGAAGAAAAAAAAAAAAAAATGAAAATCAAGAAAGAGAATTATAGAAAAAAAAAATTCCAACTCTCATAGGGGGTAGGATATGGGATTTGAAGGGAAAGTGAAAAAAAAAAATCATATAAAATGGGTCAAGCGTTGAACCCCAACGCTGTGCCACGAGGGTCACTACAGTACGAAGGGTGAATGGTAAACGGGTCAGAATAACGCAGGGGGGTGAAACTAACCGTTGGTTGCGTAATTTCAAAACGTTTTCAAAGTTTTTTTACTTTACCCTACCTCGTAAAACAAACCTCGTTTACTGTTTTCCTACCACCTGCAGTAACGACCAATTTATCATCACGTCGAAAAGCTTGCCCACTTGAATAACGGCGTAGACAAAAAACCACTATCGAGGCATTCCACCCTTCACGACAATTTTTTTTTTCCGTTCTTCTATTTTTTTTTTTCTCCTTTTCTTTTTGCTTTTTCACTTTCCAGCCGATAACGAAACCCTCCCGTGCTACAATCATTCAATTATAAACACCCCTTCATGGTCTTTCAATTCACCAAAGGTAAATTTCCTGTACATATATTCCCACCAAAGCGAGGTGACCCATTATCATACACCATACTGGCTTGATTTCATCAAGTAACACATACACCGCCTCGATTCAAACTTAAGGGACATAGTACATACAATCCATGCAATGTACACACCATATACAGCAATCTACATGTAGGTATGTATATACAATATGTACATGTATGTACATACATGTACATTGTACATAATGTGCAGGGTGTGCGATGACCATGATGGCGGCATACCTCGGGGTAGGGAATAACGGATGGTGGTTCGTAGGGGTAAGGGGGCAGTGGGTCAGCGATGCGGTCGTCGGCGGAAGTGGCATAGGAGTGAGCGTCGACGTCGACGGCGACGGGAACGTTGGCTACGACGTCGACGTTGCGTTTGCGCGTCGAGAGACCCTATGTCTTCCCCCGACACCCCGTAGCGCCGTCGCTCAACGTCGGAGGGTCAGTTTAGTCTGCGCTCGACCGGAGGCAGTGTGGGTTAAAAACGACTATGAACGGTGTCGTTGCTGTAATTGTGGTTACTAAATCAACGGTAAAACGCGGCGTTAACTAACGACACGCAAACTTTTTCCAGATACTGTGGAAAAAAAAATTAAATCAAAAAAGAAAAGAAAAAAAGAAAAATAAAAAAAAATAAACGAAAGACAAAAAGAACCTTATACTATACACCCTAAAATTAAAGTGATCAGTGACTCTCACTCGCGGAAAAATTCCGCTATCATAATCCCAAAGTTGGGTACGAAATAGGCTTATAGCTGCCGTGCCGGTGCCGCACCGGTGCCGTGCCGGCGCCAGGTGCAGCTAGTCATGAGAAAAGGACGGAGCCGCTGAGATGTCGAGGAGGATATGCTGGTCATGAGAGAACTAAGGGTGCGTAAAGGAATTTGATTTTACGGTGGAGTGTGGAAACCCTTTGTCATACTCGTACACTGAGATTAGGGCTTGACCGCCATTTTATTTTAAATCATTTTCTTTTACTTTTGATTTTTTTTATTTTATTTTTTTATTTTTTATTTTTTTTGTTACTCTATATTCTACGAAGTATTAGATTTCGTGCAACCTCTGCTATAGCCGATTTATTATAAGGCTGACCAGTGTAGATTAGAGTTATCGGTGTGCTCGCGTGCGTGCACGCACGATATCGATTCCGCGCGCGCGGCTCTGCACGACGAGTGACGTCACGGGTGGAGGAGGTTTCGATCGCGCGCTGTCAGGCGCGCGAGGCCTTAAACGCGGGGGATAACGGGGTGCGCACGGGAACGTGGTGAGACTTATGTAGGAATTTAGGGTCTATTAGGGTAAATGGGTCTGATCGGACGGAGAGTACCGCGGCGACCGTATATACCCGGTTAAATTAGCTTACTAAAAACTGTTTTTCTTTTTTTTTTCTTCTTCTTTTCTTTGTCTATATTTAAAAAAAAATATAAGTTTTTGAAATTTGGTCGTTCGATTTATGCCACATGCACGCGATACAGGATCCTCGATCCTCACCTCGTAGAATTAATGACAAAATCCGAGATGCTTATACAGGCAGAAATTAAAGTTAGAATCTCGCTAACCCCTTTGTGCTTTCAGATCTACCTGCTCATTAATTTAGTTCACTCTTATATGCATACTGCTTTGTAAGAGATAATAAAAAATAAAAAATAAAAAAAAGATACAGATAAACGAACAAAGGAAAATACGTACGTTAAACGGATTCATACAAAACTCGGTTATAATCACTACACCAAGTTTCACTGATGAGTTACGCTTCACTTAATCACGTCGACTACATAATATGAAGCCGATTTCACGCCCAATCAACGGAAGGCAAGGCCTTTTCCGAGTCTGCAAATAATTCAACGGGTATATCTATCTCCTACCCTCCCAGTAGCTACAAGTAGGTAGAGGTACGTCTTTACTCGCGCGGAGAACGCCCTATAGATAGACCTTCGTATAAAAGATAATTAGGGAAGAGCTGAGGGGGTTTAGAATCGCGTTATATATACCTATACGTTTTATAGAGGTATAGTATAGTTACTGAGAATTTGGGTATAAAGATACGGTAGATAAAATACGGACCGAAAATATATCGGTAATTAATTACAGGTGGGATCGGCGCTACCAGAGCCGTGGTCAGTATGAATCTGATCAACATGGACGCGGAGAACCGCGTGGTTCTCAACGTGGGAGGAATACGCCATGAAACTTACAAGGCGACCCTGAAAAAGATCCCAGCAACCCGATTGTCCCGGTTGACGGAGGCGCTGGCTAACTACGACCCCATCCTCAACGAGTACTTCTTCGACCGACATCCCGGCGTCTTCGCCCAGGTCCTCAACTATTATCGGACCGGGAAACTTCACTATCCAACGGACGTGTGTGGACCCCTCTTCGAGGAGGAGCTGGAGTTTTGGGGTCTTGACTCTAACCAGGTTGAACCCTGTTGTTGGATGACGTATACGCAGGTAGATGGTCAATGTCCCCTTTTTGCTACCTTTCAGAGATCCGTTTCCTACGCTTTTGCAAAAATTTTTTATTTTTTTTTTTTCTTGGACGTACGACACAGCAAGTAAACAGGAATAACTACAGCTCGTTGGGCACTGATCTCTCGCGATAAATTTTTGATTGCTCTTTGGAGTCCAAAATTGCGAACACCCCAATTCCAGGAGAGAAAATGTGGTGACTTTCAGGGGCTAGTTCGGTCTGTTATTTTGATGTTCTATCGTTTGCTTAGGATATATATATAGGACGGGTGAGCTTGATTTTCTCACACACCAATTCACTCGTTTGTTATAACAGTTAGACGACGAGTTGTCGCACCCTGAAAATCCTGAGCCCACGAACCCGTTAAGACAATTAGAATTTCTTTCCGTGATTGCGCGTTCGTGCGCAACCGCGCCCCGTCGTATTCTCCTCCTCAGTAACGTCGTCGAATTTAAACCCTTTGAAAGCTCATGTGCGATGTACACAACATCCCCTAAAGGTTTAAAACATTTTTAACAAAATTTTAGAGTTTTCAGACATAAAACTTTTCGATTAAGAATCTCGTTTTTTATGCAAATCTTTTTGTTTGATATTTAACAAGTGAAATTCTCTCTCGAGTATAACATAATTTTCGTATGCATAATTTAAAATATTTTTTCATCAAAATCTTCCTCTTCCTTTTTCCATTTTTTTTTTTTTTTTTTTTTTCAGCATTTCGTTTGAACTGCTGACTCTTTGGTTTATTTGGTGTTTCAACGCTCTTCAATGATACCATTTTATTTCCTGCTGATACTTCTATCTGCATACAAAACAATCAAAAATGCACCGAGAACAAATTTCGACTACTAAATGTTAATGAAAAATGCCACGGCTTACCGAATTCGTCCCGACCAATTTCAAGTAATTACACGGTGAAGAAATTCTAATCCTCTAAGCCTTCATGTAACCCTATAAATCCTTCAGGGTTTTCCATATTGTACCGTAAAACAAAAAACAAAAGACAAAAAAAAAAACTCACAATGGTTATATCCGTCTAGACATTGACCAGTGGCGTACATATACCTACGTGTACTGTTATGTATAATTCTCGAATAATTAACGGTTCTCTTTAAACCTAAGCTTGATCAAATTAAATCTCTTTAAGAACATGGAACACGTAGGAATATTATACATGTAGGTATTTCTACGCCAGCGGCGCACACCGCAACGTTGTGCTGTCGCAGGTAGAGGTGGGTATCGATTGACCGTGCTAGAAAGAAAATAGATCAGGGACCAGAAAGTTATTCCGTAGAGCACGCAAAGTAGTTTTTAACAACATATTAACTGTAAAATTTATATTTATATATATATATATATGTATATGCCATGTCAATTGGGTATCACACTTTTCGTTGTATACGTATATATAGGTACGATTACATATGATCTGTATAACCGAACCCTGCAGTTAAACTTTTCCGTAGACGTTTTCAATTTATCGCATATACAAATCTGACGGCGGTATCCGACCTCGCAAATACCTATACGGTACAAAAAAGAGAAAGAAGAGAAAGAAAAAAAAGAAAAAAAAAAAAAAAAATAGAAGGAAAAATAAAACCACGAGTCGCAAATCGAAATCAATGTTTACTTGCTCTCTGTCCATGCAACTAGGTCATCTCTAATACTATAGTTTAACACACGTTTCGATTTCCACTAGTGCACGGTGCTCGCTGTCGTGTAAATTAGTATATATAGGTATATATACCTACTACATGATATAGTTGGTAAGAGTGAAGGATATGCACGTTCGTCAATGTTGTTTAATTTTATCTGCATTTCGTGGGTATAAAAATAGGGTAAAGAAACTCATTTACATACTTTGACACCCCCTCAGATCGTGCAACGGCCTTTGAAAGAGCTTATTTCGGTTTTTAGCATCGGGATACTCAAGAGACACTCGCTGTACTGGATAGATTAGACCTTGACACGGAAAAACCTAGCGATGAAGAACTCGCAAGGAAGTTTGGCTTCGAAGAGGACTACCACGAAGGAACCCTTTCATGGTGGCAGAGGTTAAAACCAAAAATGTGGTCCCTCTTTGATGAACCCTATTCGTCAAACGCTGCGAAGGTAAGTTGGGTTGGATGATATTTATGAGATATAAGATGTCATTATAGGTAGATATGTATAGCTTCAGGAAAGTTTATCGACACCGTCTGAGAGCCTTGAAATTGACATAGTTAGTAAAAGTAATTAGCTCGAGTGTCGATACCGATATTAAAGATCATGAACGGTGATTAATGATTAGCAATCAGTGATCATAGATTTTCGGAAATTACCCTACATTTTAACAAATTTTCTTCAACTATAAGAGATTATCTTAAAATTGATTCTATACTTAGTTATATCTTATAGGGTCGAGCTGTTCGTCGTCATTAATCTACGTCAGAGTTCGAATTAGATCCAATATTCCCGACTGTAATGTAAATACATGGTGATTAATATTCGCAAAAGTTGGATAAAAAAAAAACCGCGTTTATTATCTGAAAACAAGGCAATTAATTTTTGTGAAATGAATATACATTTTGAACGGTAATCTCACGGTGAAAAATGAGAAGAAAAAAATAATAATAATAATAAAAACTTTGGTAATATAATTTGTATCTTATTGGATTTGACTTAAATTCAAATCATGAAGAAAAAACCAAAAGAAAAAAAAGAAGAAAATAGTAACCCGTAATGGATGATGGGGAAATTTGATTCCGGAGTGAAAATCGGGCCCTGTTTTCTCAGCCTCCTATTTCCATCATATTCGCGTGATTTGAATAACAACCTCTCCAATAGATAGGTATATATTTATCGTCTTAGACTTGGCGTGGAAGACGGGAACGCTAAGGCATCTCAGGGCTCGTCGCCCTCGGAGGGTCGTTCATCGGAAAACAAATAATCTTGTCTCTTTAGGTCTCTAGAGAATCAAGACACACTTGAATGTCCGACCCCAAGGTTCTCGACGATTGAACTTGATCCACTTGCCTACAATCGATAATATTATAAGTTGGCACCCCTTGATTCTAAAACAGGTAGCTAGAAAAGTCGCCCAGTTTGGGGAGGGGTTCCTGATTTGGGGAGGTCGATATCACTACAAGCTATATATAATATCACTGAATCGACAATTAGTGCGTCAATTTTTCAATACGTTACTCCAAAGTTCATTGTCAAAGTCATTTTGTTGGATTAGACACTGAATATCGCACCTCCTAAAACTGGGAAACCCAACCCTAAATTCGGCGATATTTTTCTACCTACTCAACGTTTTGAAGTTATGGCGAAGTGCAATATAGTCTCCCGTGTTACAGATCATTGGTGTGATATCCGTCTTCTTCATATGTGTGTCGATACTATCGTTTTGCCTGAAAACACATCCGGACATGCGTGTACCTGTTATTGTAAACATGACCGTGTACGACGGTAACACAACGAGCTGGGCATTGGACAAGTCGCAGACGAATGCCCACGATGCATTTTTCTACATCGAGTGTGTATGCAACGCTTGGTTCACCCTGGAATTCGTAATACGTATAGTGGCTAGTCCGGACCGATGCGAGTTCATAAAGAGCTCGGTAAACCTAATCGACATGATAGCGACATTGAGCTTTTACATAGATCTGGCACTCCAAAAGTTTGCCTCGCATTTGGAGAACGCGGACATTCTTGAATTTTTCAGTATTATCAGAATCATGAGACTGTTCAAGCTTACGAGGCACTCCTCCGGGCTCAAGATACTGATTCAAACGTTCCGAGCATCGGCCAAGGAGCTGACCCTCCTGGTCTTCTTCCTCGTTCTCGGTATCGTTATATTTGCTAGTCTCGTATACTACGCTGAGAGGATCCAGTCAAATCCGGAGAACGACTTCAAGAGCATACCCCTAGGATTATGGTGGGCCCTAGTCACCATGACCACAGTCGGCTACGGGGACATGGTGCCGAAGACGTACGTGGGAATGTTCGTCGGTGCTCTCTGCGCCCTAGCCGGTGTATTAACGATCGCACTTCCGGTTCCCGTAATCGTTAGCAACTTCGCAATGTACTATAGCCACACGCAAGCTCGGGCAAAACTTCCGAAGAAAAGACGCAGAGTACAGCCAGTGGAACAGCCACGGACGCGGGTACCGGGTGTTCCAACTACCGGAGGTCCTGGTGGAGGTGTTCCTGGATGTGGTCAACAGGTTGCTCTTCTTCCTCCGGGAGGATGTGGAGGGGGAGGACCACTTGGAGCACAAAATAGACGTATGAACGCCATAAAAACTAATCACCCGAAGGACCCGTTCGCTTCTAAAGCAGGTAAGAGCATGTTGGAGGAGTAAAAATTACGGCTGCGTTTCAATTCAATCATCACAGTTTTTCCGGATGTTTTAAACGTTTTTGAGTGGTGGTTCAAAACCGCTTTGGATCTATCAACGAAACTTTATGTGTGTGAAACGAGAGTAGATTACCTGTTTCAATACCTTGTAATACCTTGTAATCTAACCGAAGTACATTTTTAGGCTTCTGTAAAGACATTAGGCACTCATGCTAAGCTTTAAATGGAAAACCTGCCGAGCCAATTGACTGCTTCGATGTTAATATCTCTAATCACATTTAACGGTTTTGCAAACCGGTGCTCTGCAGAGATCAGCAGGAAAAATGAATAGAATTTCTTTTTTAATCGAAAGAGACAATTTCGGCTATAGGATAATAAAAAATAAAAAAATAAAAAACCTCTAATACACGATATAATATAATTATATTTATATTTTCGCGTATGTACGGCCTCTACGACTATACATATATGTATCATAATGCCATGGGTAGATTATTTGATCAGTCAAGGTCTTGTATGAATTAATTAATACAGCTGTTCAAGGAAGACTTTTACTAGTCTGGATATTTATTAGCGTGAATTCTTTACTATGAAATTTAAATATTTCATAATCTTCCCGACCAATTAGGTATAGTCGATGCGCTACGGCGCGCAGCGACGGTGGCTGAACGCGAGGACCTCATATATATAGTGACTAAATTACTTTTCGAAGGTGGCATTTTGCCCATTGGCTTTGACGCGCTTCGTCAAATTTACTCAAAGTTCATCCAAAGTTAAATAAGGTTAGCTGTGAGCACGGAAACCCCTTTAAATATTCATATTTAAAGGTCAACCAGGTAAACGGAACTGGCCTTACCACTGTGTGCAATCCAGGTATATACCCCAGATGTCCGAAAAACTTACCGCGTTACTTATTTACGTTCTCCTCTTCCTACACTCCTCACCACAAAAAATTTCATATATAAAATAATAATTCGGAATAGTTAGACCGGACAGACCGCGTCGGTTATGCACTTATATAGATACATACATACAGTACAACATATACCTATGACGAGATACGATAACAGGTAAATTTCACCAATATGACTTGTAATCAGCTATATGGTTATGTATGTATGTATATATATATATATATGCATGATAAGGATCAATATCAGTAGAATTTCAAATTTCATGTGCGACTCCAGCTCGCATCAGCGTTACATTTATTATACATATAACCTTTGGTGTTAACGAGGGTGTTGCAAGGGTGCAAGGTGAACGGGAAAGGCTTAAGGGAGGTGCTATAGATTTTTTTTTTTTCTCCTTTTTTCTCGTGGGTTTTAGACGAAGGCCGGAGGAACTCGAATCTGCGAACCAACGGGACCAAGACATCAGGAGATTTGGGTTAGCGTTGACACTTCTTCTTCAAGTATCTGCTGCTGCGACCTCGCACGCGAGTCCTTTGCCCAGAGAGGACTGTACAGAACGGATAATCACGTGGAAGGAGAGAGTATGTGTGTGCTTGTGTGTACTTGTGTGTGAAAAAGAACATAATAAGAGAGCAAGAGAGAGAGAGAGAAAGTGTGTGTATGTGTGTATTCTTGAAAACCACGAAAAAACGAGGGACAGGATATAAAAAATAAAAAATAATAAAAAAAAGGGATCCTTAGTCCCTACGGCCACGACGTATAAATATATCTAAAAAAAAAAAACAAAAAAAAATCTAGTTAAATTAAAAACAAAAAGAAAAAAAAAAAGAATTGTGTATAACAAATGATTCGATCGATCAATGAATCTATATATATATACATGTATAGGTATATATCAATCGCTCGATCGATCGAGAGATCGTTAAATCAATCAATCACGACCACGTAGCGTGTAGCACCTTATGCCCTCCCTTGCCCTTTTGCCCCCCCAACCCCTGCCCTTTTCACCTTGACCTTGACAACCCTTTGCCCCACGCAATTAAACCCCTTTTAACGCCTTTCAGCGGTTGATTTCGAAAAAAAATCCAATATTTAGCGATTTTTTAAACGAAGATCTGACAAAGTCCAAACGATGAAATGCATGAATTTAAAGAAGAAAAAATTGCTTTATGATTTTTGCGGAACAACCGCGCTGATATCACTTTTATGCGCACCCTGATGCCGCCGGGACCAATCAGACGCCCCCACCCACCCCTTACCTATCTTACCCCCTGTCCCAATGAATTTAATATTATTCATCGCCACATAACACGGTACCTTGTTACCCTATATAACCACTATGGAAGAACGGGAATTTCCCCTGATCGTTTATAGAGTTTTCAACTCAAGGATTATAGTCGTTGCAGGTAAACGGGGCACTGAAAGAGAAACATGAAAGGAGATTATAATATGCATATTGAAGTGTAAAGAGAGAGAAAGAGGGAGAGAGAGAGAGAGAGAGAGAGAGAATTATACCGTGAGTAATTAGTTGAATGAAATGATGAGATACCGATACCAGTGACCGATGTTTTTTTATATATTTGTATTATGATACTGATAATTATAATAGCTGATATCGGTGAGAGCAGTTAAACAAGGGAACAATGATATATAAGAATGTAATAAGGGAACAATATGGAATATTCGATTAAGATAAAACAATTAAACGAAAGGAGAAATCAAATTGAGAAAATTGAAAAAATATAAAACACAGATGAAATCTAAAAACATAAGTAAGTAAATAAATAAATAAATAAATAAATAAACCGAAAACGAAAAGCTGCACCGATTGAATTTTAGTCAAGTAGGTATATATATGTTATATCTACATTATATAGTACAATAGATATAATTCGAATTTTTATGAAGATTTACCAAAGTTCTTAATCGAAACTTAATAAAATAGTCTATCATAGTCTATTATATATGGGTTCGATTGAAAAAAAATAAATAAATAAATTAAAAAAAAAAAAACAATATTATATATACCTATTATGTATACTTGGCACTAAATTCGCGTCAATTGCGCCGATCGCTCCCCGTACACTGGCCACGATCGATATTATACGTATTCTAAGTATGTATTCATCGGTGAGCGTCGCGATCATTTGTTATAATCGTTAAAAGATATACGTAAGAAACGAAAAAAATAAAAAAATTACATACAAGAAAGAGACGACGCGTTAACAGTTTAACATAACAGTAGCCCTCGCGATAAAATCGGCGTATTATAAGTTATAGGTATACGCTAATTAAAGAGACGATTAAGCTGCCGACCCAACTAAAACATATCCTACGTTCGTTCGAGTGTATAATATTGCAATAACAAATATATACAAATACAAAGAAAAAGTCACGCACGCAACTAATAAAAAAAAAAAAAGAAAAAAATATTTAAAATATTAAAAAAAAAAAAAAAAAAAAGAAACACATACACACATTTTAGTGTATAAATATATAAATATGTATATGTATTATCGTATATCGATACTTTACGCACACCTTATCATTCTAGTTTAATACGTATATTATATACTCACATATTATATAAGTGTACGTAACATTTAACATTATACATACCTATATACGTATATGTATACATATATACCTATAAATATACACATTAATTGTATATTCAGTACGTATAGGTATATAATATATATATACATTATACATATATATATATATATATATATATATATATAGGTATGTATATAAATAATACGTACCAAGCGCATTGTTCTCAAGGTATACATATTATATCGCGCGGGTAAGACGAATATACCTCCAGCCCTTACCTATTTTTCCACCCCAATTCTCCCCATCGCGCCCTCCAGCTCAGAGGGAACAATCGGTGCCAGGACTACAGTCCCCGTTCTTCCATATATACATATATATCATATACGTACATATAGGAATACTTTCCTTTGCCTTTTTTTTTTTTTTTTTAACCCCCTCCGCGACGTTGTCACCGTCGCCGAGACATTACATTATAAGTATGTTATATCCCACGTCATATATGTATAACTCACCCTCCACCCATCTCGCCTCATCGCCTTCTTCGAGTATAACTTCCATTACTTTATGTGTAAATGCGTACATATTATAATGAGAAAAAAAATAAAGTTATAACAAAAAAAAAACAAAAAAACGTTTGAAGAAAACGAAACAAAAAAAACAAACGTTTAAAAAACTTAAATAAACAAAAAAATAAATAAATAAAGAAAGAACATATGTAGGTATATATATATAAATTGTAAATGAATAATATTATGTAAAGGACCACCGTATTCGCCATCGCGCATCGCACGAATCGCTATAATATACAATACATTATATACCTATATTATACCTGTACCTAATCCTATACCTATACCTACAATTATGTGTACGCGTCAAGCACAAAATTTGTGAAACCATATCCGCGGCGAGTTAAAGCACGCGCGCGCGCGCGCACCCACACAACCAACCACACCGATAATCCACAACCACATATAACCACACGCGTCGCACGACTTCACGAGATAAAAACAAACAAAAAAAATTAGAAATAAAACTAAATAAATAAACAAATAAATAAATAAATAATTAAATAAAAAGAGCGGATGATATGACAAAAAAAAAAAAAAAAAAATTAAAGAACATTAACAATAAAAAAGTGAGAGAGAGAGAGTGAGAGAGAGAGAGAGAGAGAGAAAGAGAGAGAGAGAGAAAAAAGAAAAGAAAAAACAGCACTGCAGGAGCGACGCATTAACACACCGCGAGAGACACGTATAGGTACATATAACCTACCCTATGTGCATGCATGTACGTATATATGTATTTATACGTGATTACGGACGTGGGGCATATACAAGTACCAATATACAGTATACACGTATACGCACACGCGTTAAAGAATGAGATCAAACGCAACCTAAAACACAGTCACACTATTCACGCCATCACCTATCTTTCGATATAATATGAATTCACAGCTAGATTAATTTCTTACAATGACGTCGTTTAGTAATATTCTATTGTACCATTATTGTCATTATAATTATATTGTTGTTAACATTATAATATCGTTATTATTATTATTATTATTATTATTATTATTATTATTATTATTATTATTATTATTACTTTATTATTATTATTATTCTCGTTGTGTTGTTAGTTTCATTATTATTCCGAATAACGCCATAATTTATATATAGGTATAATGATCAGGGGACGCTGATTATTATTATTATTATTATTATTATTATTATCATTATTATTATCAACATTATGATAATTCCTATTTGTTTAATAATATCGTTATATAAATTATTATTATTATTATTATTATTATTATTATTATTGCCAAGTATCGCAAATAAGAAATGCAAATAATGAATCATTATTAACGATTATTATAAGTATTAATAATAAATAAAATGAATTATATATATTATACCGCTAGCATCGTGCTGCGTTTATTAATAACTATAGCTGGTTTGTAAATAAATAATTTGACTCTTTGAATTTACTAATTGTATTGTCATTCATTTATTATATGCATTTATTTCTGATCCCTATGTATAATTCTCCTATAAAATATAACAATCTATATTACGTATATATACAACACGTCTGCAGTATAATATTCTTTATTAATAGTTATACAAACTTAACAGATGTCAATTAACATAAACAACAAAGCGTAATTCATAGATTTTGACTTTATTTCATTATCATATAATTTATAAATACGTAATTCTATATTATTTAATAAGAAATAAATTTGCGACGAATATTATAGGTATGTAACAAGTGAACGTATATATGTATATATGCACTATAAATTAATCACAAAATTATATTCTTAAGATAAAAATCAATTAGCATTTCAATATATATATACCTATATATATAGGTATGAGCAAGAAATTCATCTTAATATCTGGACCAGTTTCATCGAGATAAATAATTTACCGTTATTACGAGGCTCGAGTAATAAACAAACAGTGTCGAGCATCGGGTAACACGTTTAAGTTCAGACAGCTAGTAGACCTCAACCCCTACGATCGATGTTGAGTTATAATTGAAGTGAAAAAATCAACGTAATGTCAGCCAGGAGCTAGCCGTTTGTATTTAACGCGGGATATCCGGGAGGAACTTGTTCTTATAAGTAATACCATAAATAAATCAATAAATAAATAAATAAATATTAAATAATTTAAAATAAATTTTAAAGTCATTGGCACCGGTTTATAGAGAAATCACCTGTATTAAGGCATCAAGGCCCACAAGGTAGTTGCTCGTAGCTCAGACACATACCGACGTTCTCCTCTGATGAAAGACCGTTATCTTCACCTGGACCGAAAGCTACCCGGATGTGAAACGGCGTCGCAGACGTTTCTACCCGACAATTTCCTTCACTGTCCATTTCACCCGGATTACATAGCGAATTTCCACAATGTTCCATGTCGCATATACCCGCACCATCATTTCCAGGCTAAGATATTGAATATTCAAATATTTCCTTTGTTTATTAAATCAATAAATCTTTCCTACTATGTATGGAAAGTTTATATCCTAACAATAGTGATATCTATAATAAATAATTAATAAATTCTCACCGTGATGAACTCTTCGAAATCACAAGGTATCAATACCCGATCTCTGCATCGTGGTGCGCTTCCAAAAACAACAGAACCAGTACCAGATCCTTCGGTTTGTTGGCTCTGATCGTTTGGTCCTCCGACATTTGATGCTGGTCGAGTGTATCGAGGAGGACCAATTCGGAATGATTCTGAAGAACAGGGCGCGTATGCGATGCTGCACATCCCTCGCTCCTGACGTACACAAAGAAGATGATCCTGACCGGCGAGATAACGTCCATTAGGCAAGTAGTTCAAAGTGCGTAAAGTTCCTCTGGGAGTATCATGATATTGAAGACATCCGGCGGGAGCTCTTTGCTCAAACCCAACTTGAGTTACTCGCATCTCCCACATTCTCGACTCCAGGGAAGACGGCAGCCGGAAGTCGAAAGTTATTGGGCCATCGTCAACGTCAACGTAAACTTTGAAGGTTACACAACAAGTTATTGTTAATCATACAACAGAACGAAGGGTCAGCTTCAGCGGAAAGACAAAATCTATCTATGTGCTTGCAGATCCAAAATCAATTGACATAAAATTAAAATTGAATTATCATTACGCATGATCATAATTCTTCTTAAATTATAAAAAGATGAAGAATCATAGCGATTGACGGATCATCGATATACGTGCTCGATTCTTCTATCGTTTTTTATTATTAGTTAAAATGTTCTCAGGTTAGAAGATCAGCTGCGTTAAATGAAAGCTCATGCAATATAGCGTGGCGAGAGAGTTTAATCGGATTATCGACACTATATCGAACTAATGATTTTCTTCCCTTCAAAATTAGTCAGCAGTCGCTTAACATAGGCTAATGCAGGTAGGTATATGCAGTAGCTGCAGCAGGAAGCACGCAAAACGTTGAACGTAGAATATCGGATATTAAATTTGATACAGTTACGGCACATCAATGAAACACCGTGCATGGAGCCTCAAAATGATTTCTCTTTGTGCCCGTAAATTCGACGTGAACTAAATTGACCAATTTTAATTGGTTATGCAGGGAACGGTGAAATTTCCGTTAATTGTATACAAAATTAATTTGACAATTCTCTCTATTCTGAACTTGGAATTATATCGATTCCATCAAATCCTGAAAACGGTTTATTGAATCGAATATAAAAATTCGAAGTGTTCAAAGACAATCGAAAGAAAAACTTACATGAAAAATTAATTTGAAGGTGGAATTAAGACGCCTATTTATGTCTCCGCGAAATAAAGAGTAGGTATACTGAAAACTGCATGATATGAAAAATATATAAGTACGCAACAAGAATGCATCATGAATTCTGTTTGCCGGTTGATGTTAAAGCGAAAAGAGTAATTTCAAACGATTTAAACCGGTCCCATTAAGATATCCATTAATTGGAATATTATCAAGCTGATCAGCTACCAAGAAATACTAAAGTTTCATTTCAATTCCGCTCACGTTTACTTCTACATAATATATTTAAAGGTGGGGAGATCAACGATGCAAATTTCAACGATCATATGAGCCGGTTTTCGAACCTGTGACATCTGCATTCTACATCAATGACCCCTTTTTTTTCTTTACTCTCATTAAATACATCGACTGAAGCATTAATAGCAGTTCATTCGCTTCGAAAATATATTTTCCGCTCATTCGTATGAGAAAAATTTTTCTGACAGTGGATCTGGTTTAATTAATACTTCCTTAAAGATCTGTCTTTATATATCTAGAGATATTTTAAACGTGTCTCGTTTACATGGCTAAGAAACAAGTAAAGAAGAAAAAAAAGAAGAAAAAATATTAGCGATAATAAAAGGTTCTCACTATGTTGACCGCTGTTCCAGCCGCAGATATTCAGGCTTCTTATGCCAGTCCGAATCTCCATTATGTCCGTATCGCAGATACCAGTTCTCCGGTTAGGCTGACCCTGAGGAATAATTACGTTATAGGTGATAAAAATTGAGGTCTTTGACTTTGTTTTTTATTGTTTAAACTATTTGTGTAAATAATTTCTTACGATATTAAAGTGCAGAAAGTCAATTCGCAGTTGACTGACTTGAGGATCTATTTTCTTAACGGTCAACGAACAGTTCATCGACTGGTCAATCAAGTTGGGGAATCCCGGACTCGTGACGTAGGTCAAATTGTTCTGTACCTCCTCGCCGCAACTCGTTGTAACTGAAACAAAAAAATTAAAAACAAATAAAAAAAGAAAAGAAAAAAAAAAAAAGAAATAAGTTCTTGACGGAAGAGGGTATCGAGTACGAGCTGAGAAACCTAATAAAGAAATCGATGGCACTTTTCAAGCCGTGATCCTCTACTTAAGGGGTTTTGCTCCTTTTTTTTTTCAAAAAGGGAATAAAACAGTAGCCAGATCTATTCATTCCTCAAGGGCCCAAACCCCCTGTCACTTTAACATTTATAAATTCGATACTTTAAAGATATTCTTGACACCTTCGCAGGGCTATTCTCGTGAGATAGAACATCGTTACAGACAATATAAAAGATCACAATTTCATCCAACAGGATAGTTTTTTTTTTTGTACAAATATAACAGACGAATAATTTAATAGCTGTATGAAAATCAGAAAAGTGTAACTGTACATGTGAGAGCATAGTTCGCAATAATGCGGAATAAAATGAATTGCTTAAGGAATAATTCTATAGAAACGAGTTTGGCAACTTTCAATCTCGATCATTTACCGTTGTTTGTGGTTCCGTTTCTTACAGATATTGGGTTCTCGATCATTTCAAAGTCTCGCTTGTTAGATCTTGGTTATAATTGTCAGAGAGATAAAAATTGGGGATTAGTCATAAGTAAAAGGTTAATATAATTTTTTTTTTTATATTCTTTTATACTTACATATGCAACAAACTCCAAAGCCAAGGGCACAGGGCCCATGGGATTTTCCCTGCTGAATTCGACACTCGTAAGTATTCATGCAGATTCCTACCCTCCGCTTGTCTTCGGATAAACATTCCTCTTCGACGGGTATAGGGAAAAAGTTTAAAACTAAACAAAAATAATTTCACATTAGAATATCGATTTCCAAAAAATTTACCTCTCGGTATTTCACATCTTATAAAAAGCCAATCAAATAGAAAGAGAATTTGAATATTATACTTTCACAACGGCCTTATTCTCATTACAACTAATTCCGTAATATATTATTCGATCACATTTGATCATCAAGCAGCTAAATTTAACCTTAATTATGATTAAGCAGATTCTAAGTATGTATAAGTATCGGAATGAGCGCATAACCGACTTGTGAACGATATAATAATGCGGATCATGACCATTAGGTCACCATACTCACCACGTGGATCTCCACCACCACCGTCGAAGAGATCAAAGGTGTGAAAGGGTTGGCTTGTTGTAAGAGACCAAAAGTTGAAAGCCGGCCAAGCGATAGTAGAGCCAAAAAATTCGAATATCAAGAGTACTCTTATTCTCAAAATGTTGTCCATAGCTTGTCGGGCACTAAAGAGTCACTCACCTGTCTTATTCGTATAGCGTCAGTTATATGTATACATATAGTCAGAGAATCGTGTAACTGCAGTATATCTCACCTGTTGCAAAGTCAGTCGGACTCCTCGTTTACTTTGCCAGCTCTCGGACCGATTCGACGACTCTCTCAAGGTCTCCCACTAACCCGGAAGAGAGTCCGTGAACTAGGTGAACATTCCCCCCTCCCCCCATTTCTCCACCCCCTCTCTTTCATCGGCGTTGCTTATATGTACAGATTTTAATACAGGATCATTCTCTGAGACTAAAGATTCGCCAGTTTCAAACACGTGATTTAGTTACACTTGGGGCTGAAGTATATAACTTTATGAAATACTGATTGTATTAGTTATTTTGGAATTATTTTTAGACCTGAGAATGTTCACCGCGGAGCTGGATGAACAAAATTGCTAACTAAAAGTGGTGAATATTTATAATTTTTAATTGCGATTAACTGTACCTATATATAGTACCGAAGTAAACCACAACGACGATCGTTTTCAAATATATAGCCTTGTTTACTACTTGCATTTAGTATCTAATTGACCAGCTACAATCCTTTGTCGGAACTACGCAGATCTGCACACTCTGAGAAAATCATACTGGAGTTTCCTAAATGATATCTTTGTTTTATAGAATAAAATAACGATAACTCTTTTCTGTAGTGAAAGAAAGTATCATTTTTATTCAACTTACCGTATTATAATAATCGATGTCGCCCATATTTCTCATTATTTGACAAACTTTGAAGACAGGAAAACAACGATATGAATTATACAACAGCATACCTATAAATTATAACGAAGAGTTGATACAGGAGGGTTGCGAATGTCCGATGCCTCTTACATAGATTATAATTTTAGGCTGATGTGGTCGAACTTACTATTATACCTTGAAAATTGGAAATTTGGGAGAGAATACAAATAATGTAATGTAGGTATGGTATTTATTTGATGTTAATATCTCAGTTATTGTTTTATCGAAGGGATAACTGCGTGTGAGTAAAGTGAAATAAAAACGCTGCAAAAGATCATATGGAAGATCATTAAGAATATAAGAAAAGAGATATAAAATTTGTCAAGAAAAATTCGGGAGAATTATATAAATCTGGATATTGCAAAAATAATAAATTGCAAATTACGCACGGTCACGCACGTCCGCAATTGCCAGAAAATATTATATTTGATGCGTCATCGTCTGCAGTGACGCACGTATGTAACATATGTATGTATGTACATACTTCAAGGGTTGAAGTTAAGTGGAAGAAACTTGTAATAAAGTGAAAAAATCCGTATATATATATATACATATATGTATATATATATATATATATATATAAGATATAATTATATATATATTTCTCTATCTCCTGAATCATCCGTGCGTCATTTATGTTATATGTAGTGAATCCCTAATCAGATCACGTCCGTGATATCATTTGATAAAATTTAGTCAAAACAATATTCTCAGGGCTCTAGATTTATTGCGAACTGATAAAACCGGACGATACTCGATAAAAATATAATCGCTGGCATGTGGGCCTTATCAGTAAAATTATGGATATAAGTAAAACGGTCTATTTATCAGCACGTATTATGACATCGTGATAAGCACATAATAGAGCTCTATACACGAGTAAGGAACTTTCAGGAAACTTCTATCAAAAAGGAGCAAATAGCTGCATATTGGACTTTATTGTTTAGTTATCAATCTCATCCGAAAGTATAGTTTTTTTTTTTTTTTTTTAATTTTATTATACTTCAAACTCAAATTTTCGAAAGCTAAAGCCGTGGAAAAATATTTATAAAATATATTCATGTGAATTCTAATTAATTTAATTTTGCAATTCTTTTTTTTTTCTTTTTTTCAATATTTTAAAATTACTAAATGATTTTAACGTTTTTAAACAGTGCGAACAATCGTTCTCCGTTATTTTTAAAATCTAATAGCTTGTCTAATCCATAGAATAATTCTGTGAAAATTTCGAGTAAGAAGAAATTTGTACCAAGCAATAGTCATAGAAAATAAAATAAATAAATCTCTAATTTTAAACAGATTTCAAATTTTCCAACCGCGCGAAAACGTAATAGCGTTGCTTATTAATAAATAGATAAATAAATAAGAGTAATCCACTTTTATAACAAACCTTATTGTATATTTAGAATAATAACTGAGAAATAATCATGATGTGCGGCAAAAGAATAGGATATTTAACGAAAAGAGTTGGTTGGATCAGATGATAATAAAATATGTTAAATTTGCTTAATTTATATCATAGGTTTATTAATCATTAATATTATTATATATATATAATATATATATAAATATATAATATATATAATGTACCTATATTATATATTTGTATATACTTATGTATAGATGCTTCGTATGTATAATATGTATATGTATAATGATGCTTAATTCGAAAGTATTCAGGCGTTTCATAATTTATACGAAAAAGCGCAATAATATTATCCACGATAATAACATGGTTCATTGTTATCAATATCTGTCTTAAACCTCAGACAGATAATTAATAAAGAAACAGAAATTCAAGAGAAAAAAAAAACTAAAAAGAAACGAAAAAAAAAATAGGAAAAAAACACGAACCACAAAACTCAAGAGTAATCTGTGATAGCTACATAGAGCGTGCACTCATCATCATCATCCTAATAATAATCGATAAATTTCTCTCAATTTTATTTAAGCTTAGCAAAGTCAATTTCTGCATAACTAAAACTTTCCTGCGGTGGTATAGGGGAAACTGGAGGAGCCCCATCAACTTCGGGAAGATCTAGCCTAGCATAATGCAAAATACTTGCTCCTGGTTGTAATTTTTCATATCCCTCACTGTCAAGCGGAGACGGAGTCGGCGTTGGAGTTGGTGTTGGTGTTGGCGTTGGCGTAGGAGTAGGAGTCGGAGTGGGTGTAGGGGTAGGAGTATCGTCAAACAATTTAGGAGACGAAGGTTTATTTTGCACCGGTTTGAACACAGAAGGATTAGGACATGTAGCAGTAGGAGAGGCAGTAACTAGTCGCGGTTTACCAATAGTAAACTCTGCCAACCGTTTTGTAATGGGGATAATATTTTGATCTTGAGAAACGTTTGAACATGATATCAAACGACTAGTTGTTTCCTTAGCCGTTGAATTAACAGGATTAATATCGTTCACTTTTCTACTAGACAATGAACTGTCTATTATAGAAATGGGATTGGGTACAGAGAGCTTTCTTGTAGGTCGCATAACGGCGTATTCACCGGCAGCTTCATCATCGTCTATAGAAGATTTAACGACGTCTTGTTGTGGATTGAACGATTTTATCGGTGACTGAGGGCTGTTTAAAGAGAATGGAAATATCGTAGCCGAAGAACCAGTCGGTGTAGCCCTAGGAGGAGAGGCTGGAGTACTCGCAAGACTTTCCGTAGTCGGACTTCCGTTCAACGGCAAAAAACTTGGGGTTTTTACCGGTTTACTTCCGGCCTGTATCGCAATCGGTTGAGAACGTGACTTATCTTTTCTACTGCCACCTCTAACCCTCCGATGACTTCGAGTATTTGCTACGATACTCATACTCATATTAATGTAATCTTGTTCAGGAGTAGCGCCTGGACTTGGCCTCGCTTTAAACGACATTTCAACATATCCGTCCGGGGGTCGTCGGGGTTGTGGTAAATCAACTGGAGCCGTTCTTGTAACTCCTAAAACAAGACATTAATAAAAAGATTAATTATGATTAAAAATCTGTAAAATGTGGTGATTTAAATCTTCAAAATAGCCGAAAATCTTACCTGGAGGACCGTTCATTTGCATGTAATCTTCATTTATAGGAGATGGTACTTGTTTGGGACTTGAACCAGGTCTGTGCCAACCGTCACCAGCACCTCCCATCTCCAGGTACGGACCTTCAGCCTCTTCAACTGGCTTTAGTGTTGTTATCACTGGTTTTGGCGTGCATACGGACGCTGGTAGATGACTATGATTATGATTGGCAGTTATGGTGTTGTTATTGTTGTTTCGATTCGCCTTTAAACAGATAAATAAGGTACGAAACTATATTTAAGACTAACTAAGCACCTAAAGTCTGTTCTAGTTGTTAAATAAGTAATAAACTTAAGGCTTAAACTTAACTTGATCAATTTGCATAGAGATAGCTATCAAGTAAGAAAAGCAGGAAGAACTTGATCAACTCTTAATCCTTAACCATTCACTGACCTTGTTAAGGCCACTCATGTCCACATAGGCGGCAGTGGTAGATACGGGTGGCTGTCCGGGTGACATATCGACGTAGGAACTAGTGTCAGTGGCAGTGGAATATGAATGAGAATGAGAATGGGATTGGGTATACGATGATAATGGAGACGAGAGAGACGGCAGAGCATTAGGTCTTGTGAAATCTAATTCCATTAGATCTTCCATGCGCTCCGATGCTCCGGAGCAACCAGAATTATGACCCCAGGAACTGGATAACAACGGTGCTGAGTTTGACTTGCTTGAAGTCGTGGTTTCTGAGCCTACAGGCAAAGGAGCGGTAACAACATTTGCTAGTCTTCCAATTTCAGGCCTCTTGGAACGACTTCCGACAGAAAATGCTCGAACTCTTGACTCCTGCTGCGCTATTTCTAGTCTGAAAATCAAATAATATGATCATTAAACAGTTTTCAAAAGATCAAATTAATTTACTGTAATTGAAAATATCATATTAAACTGTAACAGTCAATTTTTCAATTTTTTTTGTTGTTTTTACTACAAAAATTACAAAAATTTACCTATTTTTTCGTTGTCTATTGGCAGGTTCTGGCCTAGACCCAACAGAATATGCTCTGGTTGGTCTAGACTGTAAGTCTTCGCCAGGCGCAAGGTAGCTTGTCACCTTGTCCAAGTGATACTCAGAGAACCTTAAGTCAGTACTAGGAGTGCCGGATGTAACAGAACAGCTGCTGCCTCCATGCTGAGACATGTCATCTGGAAAATGACCGTTATGAGGATTGGCAGGATCCATGTCGACATAACCATCATCGCCAACACGAGCCATAGGTACATAGCCTTCGGGTAAGGTAGTAGCTTCCTCAACAAGGGATGAAGCCCGAGAATGTGAGTTAGCATTTGTTGCAGGACTCATAGGCATGTAAGCTCCTCCTCTACCAGGACTCGAACCACAGGGACTATACATCTCCATATAGGAACTCTGCTGTCGAGAAAAGAGAATGTTGAATGTGCAAAAGTATGCATTCAAAGAAAACTTGTTTTAAAATATTATTAAGAACATCGTAGAAACTTTTGGAATCATTTTGTTTCAACAATAAGTAATAAACTCACCTGAGAAGGAGACTGGGATTTGAAGATAGGAGAATATTTATTCTGGATGTTAGTAGTAGACCAAATAGTATAATCATCTCCATTTTCTTCTAGAATAACTGGTTCGTCTGGAGTTAATGAATGACCGTATCTCGAGGCTGGACCTTCTTCCAAAATACTTTCTCCTCCTTCATCCATAGACAGAGATGAGCCAGCTGAGTCTGTCGAACAAGCCCCAGATGCTGGACTTATCGGCATAGAAGATATTGGCGGAGAATAGGATAATCCTTTGCCGTACATAGAATGAGGTCTTGGTATGTGCGGCGCAAGGTGAGCTGCTCTTGGGTGACCAAGTATAACTGTAGGGTGACCCTCACTTGAAGTACGAGCCCTAGATGGTAGACTATCGCATCTCTCACGTCCGGTTGTACCTGAAATAACATATTGTAGATGTATCTGAATAAAGAAATAATAATAATATTAAAAAGCACATCGTCCCAGCATTAGCCTAGATTAGTTTACTTGCATTTACAAATATACATATTGTTAGATATTTATATCAAGCATTTCGTGAAAAGGTGAGGAAGGGCGTTTTCAAAGAAAACAAAAAAAAAAAAACAATTCGATAAGGGAATAAATTTAAAAAATACGTGATGTTTAGTGATAAACAGAAGAGCCACCAGGTTTTTCTCACAAACCTTAATTGAATTGAAAAACTTCAATATTTTCTGTGGTAATAAAAATGAATAAGTTTGAAAGCTCATAAATTAGAAAAAGAAAACTTCATGATAAGCATGAGCGTAACTTTTCACAAGTTTTACCATCACTGTGGATTTTTACAGCAAGTGTAACATTTAATAATTCCATGTTACACATATGCATTAGCTATAAAAACAAGGGTGTAAAAAAAACTGTATAAGTTGTGCCACATGCAAATAATGATATTATATTACGTTGCTATCGATATACATGTTTGGTTATTTGGGTTCCTCATTTATGAATCACAAGTAGTACAACAATGCGAACACACATACTACTAACAACAATATTCATGATCAATATATCAATGAGTTTGAGGAATGATTAAGGACTAATGAAATGCATTACAATAATAGTGGAAAGACTTCTATAAAGTTTGGCTGCGAGTAGAACTGGCAAACACCCAATCATGTAAATAAATAAGAGATATTAAATTGAGTATGGGATAAAATATATTCCCAAAACAGTTGGCAACTTCAAGAGTTATTGGCCGAGACATCTCAAATAAATGCGACTGACGTACGTTTGAACTAAAATACATACAGCGTAAAACGGATCTTTTAGATGGTTGCGATTGATTGACAACAGCAGCGGCTAAGGGCAGCGACAAGGTTCTCTGATGGGATAATGTGGTGGTGGTGGTGGTTGTTGTAGTTGTGGTCGTGGCGGTGGAGATTGTGATTTGATTAGATTGAGAGGAGGCAGGGTGAGGGTGACTGGCAACTGAGTGACGGCGTCTATTCGCGGTCGTGTTAGCATTTGCCGAGGCACTCCCAGCATACCCTGCACCAACCCCAGTTCCGGCAGCAGCAACGGCTGTAAACCAGACAGCTAACTGTCGCGAGACCACCAATTGCGGAGCAATTTTATCCCCATCAATAACAATGATCTTAACATTCATTGCCATGGTGAGACAACACCCAACGTTGATACATTACATAACAATTACAATTACCATTACATTACAGTACATTACAGTACATTAAATTACACATAAGCAACAATATATTGTTGAGAAATGTGCGAGTTCAAGTAATAAATGATATTCTTTGTAGATTGTTTCAACAATATTTCTATACCTGGTGAAAAGGTATAAAACTTTGATATTTCTCTTGACAAACATCAATTGACAGAAAATACATCGAAAAGTAACTAACTGTTGGTATCAATTTTAATATGTACACTTTTCAAATATATTTTCTGTCATTTATATTAACAAATGAATTTGTTACACATAAATGGTTAATTAAGCTCAAATGGTGATGATTGATTGTGATGAAAGATTAAACTTTGTCGTATAATTAAAAAAAAATTACCAAAACCACCATATACCATTTTTGTGTAAAATGCAAAAAAAAAAAAACATGTATCCCCATAAACAATATTAAACATCGATAAGTACCATTATAACTCTGTGTAGAAGTCTGTTTATGTTTCAAGGAACGTCTACCAAGCATGGAAATAATCTCACTCTTTGCAAAGCCAATCATTTCCAAGTTCAGTGTCGTTACAAAAAGCACAAAGTTGACTGGAATTTTTTAATGTATAGTTTATTCGAGATCCCCGTGAGATGGTAGAGCAGCGATAACAGTAAACCATTTAATGAATTCATAGGTATCGATATCGGCATAGATCTCAAATGAACTCGACATCGGAGAAAGAAAAAAAAAGGACTGTACAACTACTGTGAGAGAAAACAGACCCGTAAGTGTATTGGAAGATGAGATACTCTGTGATTGACTACTCTGTGAAGGGGCAGAGGCAGGGTTGTTCAGCTCCCGCAACGGATCCACCTGTTCCTTGCAAGTCTTCTGTTCCTCTGTAAAGCCCGCAACCCACGTGTGTTACTCTAAAGCTAAGTTGTGCTGTACCACGTCCCAGTATACCGAGACAAACTATGCCAAATGCATAGGCATGGCATAGGCAATACGAAAGCTTGTGAGCTCACGTAACGTGATTATGGTCCACCGCAAAGCAAATTTTAAATTTACATCAAACATTAAATGCTAAACACTTCAATAACTTTGAATAGACTTTCTCTAATTTCTAATATCAAATATCATAAGCAAGACTTTCAAAAACAGATTGAATCAACATCTCATTTCTATGTAGTTGGTAAGTTAAAGTACTTCAAATTCTAAGTACAGACAAGATCAATTACAACTCTAACAAAACTATAGATTATAAAATAACAATGATCACTTTCCCCTTCAAACTTCTATTAAAAAAAAAAAAAATCTACCACTTCTCACTGAAATATGATTCCAAATAAATATTCTACGACTCTAATAAAATACATGTTGCAAATGTTTGAAAGGATTGAAAAAAAAAAACCTTAGTGCAAATGAGAAACATGAATCCTATAGCGTAAAATCCACATGTGCAAATCATCTCTGAATATAATCGACAATAATATAGAATGAAGACCTATAATCTGTTTATCATTGTCGTTTTACCGATGCTCATCACCATCACCATCCTCATCATAATAATCATCATCATCATAATAATAATTTTTAGTATTATTAAAATTCAATACTAAAATACTAAAATTTTTACTATCGTGGTTAATTGTAATCTCTCTACCGTATGGCACACAAATAAGCATCATTTTGAAAACTCAGCACACTGAATAATAAAAATTTGACATAAGATGCTCTGCGATGAACCTTAGCCAAAATTTCTTACCAATACGTGTGTATATGTGTATGTATATGTGTATGTGTGTATATATATATATATATTATATGTATGTATATGTGTAACAAACATAAACAAAAAAAAAACAAACAACAGAAAGAGAAAAAATCAAGATATTCACTAAAACTCTTACCAGATGGAGAAAAGCCGTGTATTTTTTGTCCTGTATGTGTTTGACGACGCTGAAGCACAGATATTGGTTTACTAGCTTCATTAGCAGAAGAACTACGTCCTCTAGGTCTCGGTCCAACTTCCTCTTTGCTACTGTTAGTGTTACTCATAGAGTTCAATATAGCACTGTGCATATTGTACGCTATGTTATTATCCTCAGTTTCCATCCAAAAATCTCCGACTCCTGTGATTGCCGAACGCCCTACCTCCATGTAGAAGATTCTATCCATGTGTCCGCAACGCCTGATGCACATAAGCTGCATAACAAAAAAATCGTAACAAGAAAATAAATGAAAAACAAGTAACGATAAACATTTTTTAAGGATATAAAAAATTCGCAAAATTTTTCATAGACTCACGGAGAATACAATAGATTCCGAATTATCCTTGGCTCCAATTTTGACCAAACTCAAAGTTCTGTCTGTTAGACATAGTCTGTATGGTCCTTGGATGTTTTTACGCTCTCCGAGGCCTTTTTTTTGAACCGTAACTTGCCATACGTGTTCTGAAATTTGATTATTAATGTGACAAAACTGAAATAGTGTTTATTCTTTTACTTTTTATATTGAAATTGAATAAAATTATTACCAAAAGTTGGTCGAGGCTGTTCACCGTCAGGAACATCTCCTCCTTGGAGAAGGAGCATGGAGTTTAGCCAGTCGTCCAGCTCCTTTTCACTGTCGAGAATTAGGCAGAAACATTCGTCTTTGGTATACAAAGCTATTACGTTACGATACTTCGTATCAACGCGTTTATTAATGTTGAAACAGCTGTGAAGAGAGATACTTCTCTTTGGAGGTTGTTTATTCTCGAATTTCTTTTTGCTGTCATAATATTCGAGACAGGCGCTAAATCCGGTTGTTTCACCTCTAAGTACGAAGAATTTTTTCTTCGTTGTTTTAAGCTTCCTTAGATGACCCGATCTGATGACCGGACCACCCGAAGATGGGGATACGGGACTTCTGCCCGAAGACATCCCGACCGAGGATCGAGAATTACGAATTGAGGTTAGGAACTGCGTTCTTGACTCGGGATTATTAACGCGGGGTCGATTACGGGGATAACCATTTACGTTAACACTATGTTACACATATGCGGAGACAGCACAGCACCAGTTGCTGGTTTACATTCTCAGTATATTGTAAACCGCGCCCGTATCAACAAATTGTTGTAATAAATTATTATTATTATTTTATTTACTTATTTATTTATTTATTATTATTTTCTTTTCTTTTCTTTCCCTTTTTTTATTAATTTTTGTTCCTTCTCTTTTTGGAGGGAGAAAAAGAAAATAAATTTTCTACGACGATTGTTTTAACACCAGAAATTAATACTCAACCGCAGGTGGGTGGGTGGTTGAACTCGCGATACAAGTAGACTTGCGTAAAATGCTTTGACGAGTAAATATAGGCTACTGCCAAGAGCAGGGTAATTTTTCATGCGCAATAGGAGGCGATACCAAAACACGTTGTGTATATCAGGTAAATGAAAGGCATTTCCTGTTGTCTCGAGATAGTTTCTTTTATTAACACCGTATGTATTTTATTTAAAAGATCATTGTTTTAAACCACATATAGTGAGTCACACGCGACGAATAACACACTTCCAAAGTATATAGAGAAAATATTATGCATATAGTGGCCACATCTGCCGAGGTGGTAAAAATGTGACCACTGCGGAAATCCCTTATTTGGAGCGAATTGAAATTCGCTAAAGCCTCGAGCATTATTCGCTCATATACACAGGAACGACAACTACGTTAACACTATTATGACGATTACTAAACAACTCGTCGTCTTTTCCCGGTCCACTTAAGATTTTTTATTTTATTTTGATCTTTGTTTTTCTTTATTTATTTATTTTTTTCGCTTCTTTTCAATTACAAATTATCCTAGGCAATAAAATAGGCGTTCGTATCCATCTTGGAAAGGTCATGTGTATGGTAAGCTCCGCAGTTGTAAACAACCTCTACGCAGGCGCTACTCGCTCAAGCGGCAGGCCGCGCGACTCGATACGCGATACGGGCGATACCCGCCACATGGGTCGGTGCCGACTCTGTTCCATTTCTCTCCGACATTTTTGTCCGGACTAATTATATTATACCTATACATATTATATATTATCTTAAAATATTATCAAAAAGTTAGGGGCTTGTTTTTCTATTTTATTAAAGAAAAAATAAACAGTACAAAATCCAAAGATGATAATGAAAATAGTATATTTTTTATTCATTTAATCTCTTTAAACCTTATTACAATGTAGTCTTCATTTTTTTTTTTAAGATAACTTCTCTAGACAGAGAAAAAGGAAACTTTTTCGTAACTAAACTGAAGAACACTTAAGTCGTGTAAATACTATTTGTAGTAATAACACTACGTCACTCCCTTATCCTAGCGTAGACAATTTCTCAAGATAAGTTGTAGGCTTATCAAAACGTTTTAGTCACTGTTCCAACAGTTTAGAACAACAATTATAATCAATAATATTTGTTTTACTATGTCAATATTGTTTTATATTATTCTAGCAATCCTATTATAATAATCATATGGCTCCTCCTCAGTTTTGTAGATTTTTTAAACGTGTTAAGGAGCCTAATTTATAATAAGAAAATAAAAATAAAAAAATTAATTGAACACGACAGATTTTGAACACATTCTTTGGTAATTTTAGTAATAACAAATCGTCTCATAATTTATATCGTAAAGCCTATTGCTAAAACTTATATAGTTGACTCCACACTGTAGAGTATTGAAAATAGTTATATAATGAAAAATTAAAAGAAAATGGAAAAAAAAAGATCATATCATAGTGAACAATTGATAAACAACTATTGTCTGAACAACAAGAAAAGAATTTGTCAAGAATTGTGTATGAGATATGAATTAAAATCAGTTACATACAACAAAATATATCTCATCGAACTCAAACATTGTATCGCATACTGTAATAATATTCTTCAGTTATCAAACACTTCAGAATGTTAATTCATTGTTCAAACAAAGTCGTAAGGATGAAAATACAGAATATTGTTATCTGATAAAGAAGAAAAAAATTTTCACGAGCGCATTGATTGCTTATCTCTGGTAATCTAATAAAAAATATATCAATCAATGAAGCGAATGAGATTGAGATTGGCTTCAAAGTTGCTACCAACAATGGCAACAAGTCAAACTCTTTCGAAAACGTAAATAATGAAGAAAGTTAACTTTTACAAGTAATAGAGTCTGTCATCCAACGACTGATGCGGCTCCATCTGTAAACTTTGACCAACAAGGAACGCAAGCTTATGGGCATACTGACAAGGAGCTGGTACCCTTACAGTGCCTGGCCAGTTGTAGTACAAATGACACAGTTTGTAAGTCAGTCGTTGGAGATGATCAGTCTTCATATCAGCTGAATCATGAATGACCAAGTAGTGAGTCGGCGAAACTGTACCTTGACGGACGTTTTGACTGACCAAAAAGAAGTCGTAATAATCACGCCGCGTTATAACTTGATCGACTATAGTCCCTGGAGGTGGATTGTCAGGATGTCTTCCCTGCAATATCAGAATGAAATTGCTCAATATTTTTAAATCATCATTTTCATTGGCAAAAGAATAATGTCACAAGTTTCAAGATACGCGTCAAAATCACTGATAACACAAATGTTTAATACAATCAATAATATTTAGAAGAATACTGCTAATAATAAATTTCATAAACTCACAGCGTTCAAAAATATTCTTGTATTGATCCTTTTTTGCACGATAACGACACTTAGACGGGGCTTGTAGTCTGGTGCGATTACTGAGAATGATGCTTCCAGCTGTTTTACTTCAAAATTTTTAATCGTATCCAGTTGTCCATCGCCAACACCATCTCGATACATTATTATACGGTCAGGGAAACGGTTATTTACCTGAGAAAACCAGCATATATTATGAATAACATACATATAAAATTTATCAATCGATATCTGTATTCATTCATGGTTCTACTATCCTTACTAGATCTTTTAATATTTGTTTTCTCAAGCTAACGATTAAGACAAAATATACACATAATACATCACGGTACGTACCTTGAAGTAAGCTTTCAGTGCTGTGACAAGACACGCTTTCAAAGACTCTACCAACTCCTGTTTTGGTCTGTGAAGACAGACTTTGCTGAACCAACGTGTGAACGGTTTATTAAGACTTGCTACAAAACCAGCAACACTACCGTGATTACTTTGCTGAGCACCTGCATGATGAGTATCAACCCCACATACCATACAATTGTCCTGTTTAATTGAAAAGTTACAATCATTAGGATCTGACTAGCGTAAGTTGTAATACAAATATATAAAGCTACTGCTTTTGGGGATGTAGATGTTCCAAAACAACATACCAGGGGTGTCTTTAAAGCCCACAGTGTGCCACCAAGCTTGCAATTCATTTGCAAAGCAATCTTCTGAGTGATACTTTTGAGCTTGTCTGGGCGACTTATAGTTCTTGCGATAATCACTTGAGATGCTATCGGTGACTGGACACAGCAGAGTCTGGAAAAAAAATGTATAAAATAAGCTAAGTTGTTGAGCTGTGATTCAAACAGTTTTGGAAAAACATCATGGTCTTTAATTTCTTTAATTTAATATCGTTTTCCACTTACTTCTTAACGGCGGCATACCGATCGTTACGATTTGTCGGAAATATGATTACCATGATTTCCATTTGTGGAGATATATTTTTTCTCAACTCATTCAAAAAAGTTTCAGTTCGATCATCGCGCAATTCAACAAGATTTGCTGCTGAGATACGCATTGCCATTGATTCTCCAACCTTTCCTATCATATGATGAAAATCTTGTGCAACTTTAAGGTCTCTTTTGCAATAAAGTAGACACCAATTTCTCAGTCCGGGCTGAAACAATATTCCGACTTTGAAACACAGTATATCACCACTGATCAGACACTGGGTAAAGATTTTCAATAAAATTTCTAAACCAGTTAAATCCTCATTTATCATCAGCACAATTTTATAAATTAAGTAGTTTATCGCCAAGATTTTGCTTCGAAAACAAATTATCAATAAATTGCGAACGATTAATTACCCATCAAGTTAGTGAACCATACATTATATTTATAGCTTATGAACTTACAGTAGTCAGCATTGGCATACGCGTCGCAACATTACCCCAATCGGCATTTGCCTGGCCTTTATGAGACTGACCATTTCCAAAGAGAATTTCTTCGGCATCTAGTACTCTGCCCTTAAGCTGAACTACATTGTCGTCTAAACTCAATCCCCAGTTAGCCAATAGCTTGCAAGCAACTTCATTCTTCTTTACTTCCTGAACGAAGCGATGAGCAACGTTAACGCGATGTTCAGGTGTGATTCGAGTCACTTCTGAGACATCTTTCATTAGTTTAAAGTCTTGTCTCATTGGTTCGGTGAGACCGGACAAATAGCACAACTCCGGAATCAGGTTGATAATTTCTTCGTATTGCTTTAACATCAAGAAAACAAATTATCAAATATTATTTCCGCATTATTTTTATAAAATAGTATAATATGAGTTTGGTTCTAGCTTTATATTTTTTTGTCACAGATTTAAGAGAAATCAAAATCATTGCTTACTTCACCGTCTGGACGTCTCATTTTAGCCCGATGTATCAACAACGGTTGATTTTTATCACGGATTTCAATATTCCAATGACTTTTGTAATACTGGACCAGTGTAAGTTTATTTGCTGGATCTTTTTTCAAAGTGAATTCTTTGAGCGGAGTTGAATCCCAATCTATGTCATCAATACGATACACTTTATTGTTGTATCGAGTTAATACTGAAACACCCATCAACTCCCTTATAACTGCATCTCGTGTGTTCATCCCGCGTTGGTTTTTATCATTAACGGATTTTCTGAAAAAATTTATACAAACATAAGGATTCTAAATGAAATAATTTACGGCAACATATCATTCGGAGCTTAAGTTTATTCTAACATAAATTCACCAGAGATTTGAAAACATCTTTAAGCAAAATCTACTCACATAAGATCACGCACTGTTTCAGTGCGCAGAACTCTATGAGTACTCTGTAAACACAGTTGAAGGCCACCCTCGTATTCGTCAATAGCAGTAACGTATCCTGGCCAAAGTTCTAGCTTATGTTGCGGCACGGAATGAGCTGCTCTTGAGTTAAAATGCTGTCTACCAATTTGGACCAATTCCAAAGCATACATTATTTTACGTAACAAATTGTTGTACAGTTGTGTTACTTCACCTAACTGTCTTTGTCTCTTGAATATTATTGTCAAGTTAACGATGGAACCATCCATCGGATGTTCAGACTGTAACTCCATCCTCTAAAAAAAAAAAAAAATACGCATTTTATCAGTATCCATAAAATCTTTAGCACAAATTTATTCAAACCAATTCAAAAGATTTAAAAAGTAATTACAGCTTGGCCCAACGACTGTGGAAGAGACAGAGTTGTACCGTCGAATATTCTGGCCTCACCAAGAGCTTGCGAATGTTGACTTAACAGTTTTCTTCGCAAAGGGCCTGAGTCCAGATCAGGAGAGTACTTGACTTCGTACTCAAACACTCCTCTACCTGGTTCAACTTTCATGCGAATGTAATTGGCGGCCAATGGAACTCTGAAAGAGGATTTAAGAAAATCTAGTTTGGAATACCAATGGGACATAATTACCTCAATCGCATCATTTAAATACTGAAAATGAGATATCAATCATTACTTGAAGTAGATTTAGACTTACGGCTTGCCCGTTGTACCCTGACGAGAAATTGGATCAGAAGGAACAACTGATTCGCTAATATTCACGCTAGCCATTGCGCTGCTCGTTCTATGCACTACATCACCAGCAGGCCCTGGGATAGGGGCTGGCTGAGCTGAAGCTTTAGGAATACCTGGGGATCTGTTTGATTGTTAAAATATCATTAGATATCTATGAGAATTTCGAGAGCAAAATTCGTACTTTTTAGATCAGAAATATTCTGAATACAATGTTTCTGTCAACTTTTGGTGTTATAATTGGACACAGTTTCTTAATTTCTTGAGCGTTTTTTTACGATGAATGATACTTTGTTCAAAGTTTCTTAATAATTTCAAATTTTCTAGACAAATATTTGACCTTTTTTAAGAGTAAAAAATACAGCATTCTTTTATCAACAAATACAAAACATGACCTATTTAATTTCGCTCTTTTTGCTGACCGAGTTTCAGTTACAAGTTTTATTTTCAGTGCTAGCTAGAAAAATTAAAATGATTCCTAATTTCTAGAAATTTTACAAAATTCTCTATTATTTCCAAGTTTTTCAATATTTTTCTATAAATTACACACAGAACACTCTGTTGATATCAACAAACTTTCGTTATTGTAGGGTCATTTTCGTCACTGTCTCATGATGTAGATAGTATTACCAATTGAATAAATTAATTCTCAAATAAATAACTCCGTAAATTACCTAAATATATTCAAAAAAATTCAATGACTTTAATAAAATTCCAAACTTTTTCAGAATTTCAAGTCTTTGCAGACCTCGTTGCAAACACACCTTGCACAAAGTAGCGACCGAAAGTTAACAATGAATTCACCTGACTTTTTCAGACATTTTTACAGTCAATTAAAATTCTCTCAATTTTTTTTCTTACTCCCATGACCATTTGGCAAACGATTAATCTTACAATTAACCATTCAGCCAATAATAGAATAAACATCAATCCTATACTTACAAAGGTTGTTTTTTCATTAAATCAAGAAGAGACGCTCTTCCACGGCTTTGTCCAGATTGCAAGGAGGTGCTCGTTGAACTTGTGGGTATCGATTGTTCTTGTGATTTTTTTGCCAAATCCAATAACGCAGCTCTACCACGGCCTAAACTTGGTATTGAAGCTGCTGAACTAGGAGTCTGAGTTAGACTTGGGGTAGGGGTCACGCTCGGAGCTTCAGCTTTCCCGTTACGTTTTTTCAACATATCGAGGAGTGACCCCCGGCCAATTGGACCGCCCCGTCCAGCTGGCCTTGGATGATCTTCAGCCATATCTGAATAATCAAAATAATGATTAGGAGGGTTTGATTTTATAAGATAATAAATGATGAAATATCAACATAATAATTTCGATTTTTTCATTATTATGAAAGGTCGGAAATATTTAACCTCTCATATATTACAAGATACAAATATGCATTGAAAGTTAAATTTTCATTCCGCCATTTTCGGACGCGAAATGTATGGAGTCCTAGGTACACGTGATCGGAATAATATTCATTGATATTTTACGAATTCGTGAAAAACAAAAAAATTGTAAAAATGAGCTGAAAGATGAAATAACGAATACTAGGAGATTTTTGGCGACATCATTTTTTCGGACGGAATAATTTAGAGATGTATTTTTATTTCAGCACGTGGCTTACCAGATTATCGGGATTTTTTACGATCGGTTCTTGGCAATAACTATAAGGATGAAATTTTCACTTACTTGATATAATCGTTCAAAATCTGTTCATACAAATATATTTTCCGATTTCTGTATAATAGTAAAAGCTGGTTCTTTCCAAACTTTCGCTACGGTATGGCCTGTATAAATGGGCGAGTATCCCCTTGATTTTCAAGATTCAAGTCAAATGGTCAAGTAAACGAATGCAAAGAAATAAAAACCACACTGTTTTGGTTGGGTTTGGACGTGTGATATAATACCACTACAGTGCTGTGTATGTATGTACTGTGTGGATCACGAAGAGCGGATCGTATGACAAAAACAAAACTCAACGCGGCCGGCGCCAAAGAGGACACTGTTGGTAATAATGGACTCGACCAAACCAAACGGGACGTAGTAAACCTGCGCGATTTTACGCTCTGCGCACAGTTCCGATTCAAAATGAAAGATCGAATTCATTATTCAACAAGACTCAAGTAATTACGCCTCGTACTGGGTGGCAAAAGGTGGCTAATAGTGATAAAAATGGATGAAAATAAATCTGTATCCGTGCGTGTTCGATACATACACCACACTGTATCAGCATCAAGTTTACAAAGTGCACAATGTAGCGCCCAGAACTTTCGGGCGTGAAATTGTTATTATGTATGTATTTCACAAATTACATACCTATTTGTGTTGTTCCAAAGTGTTCACGAAGATCGAACAATGTGATGAATTCTAGAACCAGAGATCCTTGGGATGTTTATTAACTGGCAACGCAAACGAACTAGATGTGGCCACTCGATAAAGGCGTTGAATGAATTAACAGAAATTTGCTGCAGTCTCAAATAATGCTTCAAGAATTTTAAGAATTTCCATGAAATCATATACGCAAATTTCTATGCTGAAGAATCGAACATCGCGTACAGACGTTTGTGGATATCAATGAAGAATTGTTCGTCAACTTGATCAACTTCTATCCGCAAGTGAAAACTTCAACTGTGAATCTGTGAAAGAGAAGTGCGGAACTCGCGGTAGACGATCAGATCTCGAAATCACGTCTTTCGATTATCAAACCATCGGAACGAAGGATCATATAAAGTCAGTTTGCTTCTGGGTAATTGTGAATATAAAGTAACATTCTATGTCAGCTTTACAGCAAGAACCTTTGAAAAGAGCACAAAGATATCCCGAGTTGGTGGTGGTAAATTCGAAGAGGGGAGACCAATGGGCTTGCAAAACCCAGTGGTGATTACGAACGCGAAGATAATATGTCTTGTGAGCACACCAGGATCGCGATTTGTCAGCGGATGTTATTATTAATATCGGATTACAAATGTAGGCATCGAAATAGTGGTAGGGGTATATTAAGAACTTGAGTGAGGATATTGTTCAATGCTTTCCGATTTATTAAATTACATACGTTCATTTGATACAATTGTATAACTGTAAAATATTTCTTTGTCTACACCCGCAAGCTATTACGAAATTTTTTACTGTTGACTTTTATAATATATGAATAAAATATCTTCGAAAAACTCAAAAAAAAAAAAAAACACGATTGATATGCACGAACATTATTTACCCGGTTCCATTTCCAACAGAACCTTAGAAATTCTTAATTTTGATTCGACAGACAGCGAGTTGGCAGATTCTCATCATGAAATAAAATACCTAGGTATCACTTGCAGCTTGATAATCGCAGGTGTCAGCGTACAATTACAATGGAAATGAAATTGTATAAAATATAGAGAGTATACAGGGTGAGATTTTTTAAGTGTTACTAATGTTATAGTCGTTTTTGCTAACTTTTCTAGTATACAAGATTCATACTGATTTCACTCGATTTCTGAATTTTGAACGTTATTCACACGATCTCTTATAACTCGACGTTATTTGTAGTTGATTGCATAGTGATTTTGAATCGATAGGCTTTTCTTCCGCCCAGCCGTCGATATACTCGATAATTTGCGATGCGTATCATACTTACTTATATGAATAACTAAATTTTTTATGTGTGTACATGACATTGACACTAAGAGATATTGTATCAATGCTGCAGCAATAAATTCCCAGAAATATGTATGTATGTACCTATAATTAATTACTTCGTTATTTTCCACTCTCCCCTTCCTACGACTCCGTTATTTCAGGTATTCAATAAGGTAAGTGAATTATAATAATTGTAAAAAGACACGGAGCAATTTCTCGATTTACAGGAATTTTTAATCGAAAAATTGGGTTCGCCTAATGATATGCAATCTCAATTCTGATATTACACGATGGCGTGCGAGTTGCATGTAATAAGGCGCCCAATTTTTCCCGCCAAAAATTTCAGCATACTTCTTCTAGTTTGATGTTCTCCTAAAACCAGGAGCAGTTTTTCGACTTAAAATTTTCAACTTTGAAAATTTGTATATTCAGAGTTTTTGGAATTCATTGTCGAAAATTGCTTCTAGTATCAGGAGAACATCTGACCCGAGGAGGTGAGCCGAAATTTTTGGCGGGAAAATTTTTCAGCGTACAGACATTCATGCATGTATGCATGGCTCCATACACATTGTTATGTCTTGTACACTAGCAATTTTCAGAGTTTTCAAAATTTTAAGTCGAAAAATTGTTCCTGGTATCAGGAGAACATCTGACCCGAGGAGGTGTGCCGAAATTTTTGGCGGGAGAATTTTTCAGCGTACAGACATTCATGCATGTATGCATGGCTTCATGCACGTTGTTATGTCTCTATGAATACTTACAATATTCAGGGGTATAAAAATTTTAAGTCGAAAATTACTCCTGGTATAAGGAAAACATCTAAACCGAGGAGGTATGCTAAAATTTTTGGCGGGCAAAAATTTTATGTCTTTATGGCAGGGACTGGGGACAGTTTGAAATAAGGCAACTTGTGATTGTTTCTTAAAAATAAATATGTACTCATCGCAATTGATAGAGTTTCTTTATTTGCTTCTTGACATACAAGTTATCCATAAACTAAATTAATACTACAATAATATACCTAATACAACTAATTTTACAAAGACTAAGTTCAATATGCACTCGTTCGTTGCAATGGGAACTTCAATCCGCACCGGACGAATATGTTCGAACTCCCGATTGAAGTTGATTCATCTGTAACAAAATAACGAGTGTTATAATATCAATATCTGTTCGGAGTATTCATATTGAATTCGTTAACGCAACCCCCATGCGCACTCTTTGACGCCACGGGGGCCACTGACCCCGTGCGAGCAGGTGCTATTCAAGTTCAAGGTCGCTGCTTTCCCCGTAAACGGGTCTGAAATGGATGAATGAATTGATGAATGAAATGATATTGCCATCTTGCGGTCGAAGTGACGAACTACTTTTGCCGGTAAGAGCGATATCTGACGCGACTGCTATATCATCACATGTGTTGTAGCTGCGTTTGGCTGCATTATAATTCTCTGACGTCAGACGTGAGCTACACGCTGCAACGCTGATGAATGACTGGCAGCTAATATACTCTCGAACCCCGGTTCCCCCTCTCTATAGACCAACGTTGCTTATAGGAAACTGAACGGCGCTGATGATTATTGCTCGCCGGTCAGTAACCTTTCTCTCTCTACTTCAAAGTCTGCTCCATAGATGGAACAGTAGGCATTAAAACACAAGTCGAAGTTATACATAAGTATATCATCACATGTGTTGTAGCTGCGGTATAAACCTTCGTATACTTAGCAGTCAAATAAATTTTTACCATTTTTTATCAATGCAATTGACTGGGAATCGTTTGGGAAAGTTTAGGAATATGTTTTCATAGTTTAAGAAATGATACTTTATTTTTTAATAATACAAATTTATTGGGCTTACGGTTAGCAGGCACTATGTAAAAATATATTTTTTTCCCCTCAATCAACTCGAAATTATTTAGGCAACAAAACGATTCTACATCGGGGGGCTAGCTAAAAAAATTCCTTAGGCTAATTTGAAAAAATTATTCTCTAATTAACGGATTACCGTCAAACGTTCGGATTAGCCCATCATTCGCCAACAAACAACCCACAAACGATTGCAAAGATAATTAATTCCAAGCAAATGAGGGGCTAACTATATGGAGGTGAAAGTAGTAGAGTTGAGGAGGTCAATATCTTAATTGCGTACAACTTTTACCCCAAAAATCGTGCAGGAATCAGTTTGAAATCTCTGTATCGCAAAACTTTAGTAATTACCGCTACATAGAATGACTAATTGAAATAATTAAAATTCATCATGTTAAATAAAAATTTTACATTAATAGCGAGCATATAAGCACGCGGTATAAAATAAATCGTACTAATAAATAACTTGTTTGCTTATTATTTTTCTTATTCACGTTTAATGGAATGAAAGTTTTATACGTGACTCCATTTACCGAAATAACCTATTGGCAAACAATTATCATTTATAGAATAAGATGAACAAATAAATATTGAGTTGTTACAACTGAAAACTCTGGTATAATCATATTATTTAAAACTTTATTTTGTATACATACATAATATATTTATATTTGCATGGTATTTATATAATGTATTTACATGTTTTCATTTTCAAATAATTATTTAAAATAGAATTATAATAATAAACTATAAAATGATTCAAACAACAAATAATTTAATTTATCCGTGCGTGCGACAATAATTAATGATGTTTAATCAATGAGACCTTGTTTGAATTCTTATTGAAAGACAGCTCACAATGCAGATGGCAAGAGAACGTTTCAACTTGAGCTGATATTTTTTTTTATATATATATATTTTCTTCCGTATTTATGTCCGCGCACTTATATAGTTTTTTTTTTTTTCTTTCTTTCTTTCTTTTTCTTTACAAGAAATAATGGCACTTAGCACACTGGCATGTGTCTGAATGTTTAGCTTCACACAGTGAAATATGGGCGATCAAGTCTTAACAAATGTTTGTTAATCTTGTTTTTTTTTTCTATTTTCTCTTTCTCTCTCTTTCTCTCTCTCTCTCTCTCTTTCTCTCTTTCGCTCTTTACAAGAATTATTACTCACAGAGTTAAAAAAGCAGATCAATAATTAGACTTAGGGCACGATTAAATATACTTTCTATTTGAAGAACTGTAATAATGCACCAATTGTCCAAATACATATAACAAGAAAAAAAAAATAATAATAATAATAGAACAAATTGTATTCACTTATAGGATTCTTAATTAGCTGCAGTCTGGTCGTCTTTAAACATAGTTCAAATATTCAATTTATTTACAATAATAAACGATAATAGCATTAACGATCATGACGTAAAATAACTTTCGACATCGCTCCACCCCCTCAACGACGACATTTTTTTTTTTGTTCAAACTAATTTCAAAAGGAAAACTTTAAATACCTTATCAGTTATACGGATGTTGCAAAAGGCGAGGAATAATTAATGAAAAGCCTTAAAGAGGAGAAGTGGAGGTATTAGAAAAGCAAAAATTTAATCTATTTTTCAAATCCCACTATCAAACCTATTTAACTTTCAAACTACTCGCTTTTAGCCAATAAAGAATTACAGAAATTTGATAATAAGTATTTGAGGATAATGATTATTTTTACATAAACAATAACAATTAAAACCAATAGATTAATGAATGCGCTGCATAGCTTAGAGTGTTAAATATACCCTAATGCAGGTATACACACACCTTTATGGCCTCGAATTTATCACTATAGGCCCACTCGTTGATTTCTAATTAATATTACTTTGTGAATAATAATATGTTACACATTGCAACGTATGTTACCTATTATATCTATTGAAATTGAATACCTAGAGATAACTGCCCAATTTTAATAACACGCAGTAATAGTATTTAATGAAAGGATCGCTAAGACCTGAACACCACATTGGTGGATTACATGCGTCAAAATAAATTGTAGTTGCTATTTCCATTTTTTTTTTTCTTTTCTTTGTTTCATTATTCCAAACAAGGATTGTGATCCAACCATTTTTGTTCTAAATAAAACGTAAATGTGAAAGCAAAACGTTAAAAATAAATATACTCTGAAGACAAAAAATGAACAATGTTAAAAGAAAATAATTTACTCTGAGTAGAATAATTTTCAGCAAGTTATACTACTCATACTATAATTTATAAATAAATCGTATAGCTGAAGATCAAGTATTTTGAACTTTGCAATTTTTTGTTTTGGTAAACATTTTGATCAAAGTAAATATAAGGCTACTGATTATCTTCCCCTAATTTCTTAGCTCCTAATTGTTTATTGTCACCTATTTTTTTTTTTTTTTTTTACTAAGGAACTAATTTATATATTACGGTACAGTAAAACCTGCGGCAAGTTATTCTTATTGCCTACAACAAAATAAAGATTATTCAGTATTGGCATTGCCGGATCTGAACAAATCATTAGGCAATAGTCTGTGATAGGAGGTTTACTGCTGACACGTTTTGCTATAAGTTCATTCAGTATTCACGTCAAAGCGATCGCAGTTTTTTCGTCCAATTGCTGTTGTTCAAAGTCTAACCCGCCGCAGTATATATTTTCAGTAAATACTGTAGGCGAGTAGTCAATAGCTAAAATTAATTATAAAAATATACTCTGCCAACCACGCGGTCATCCGGTGATGGGTAAACAGGGGTATAGAGAGCCTTCTGGCTATTCATGGAGTTTCCGATTAGAAGTCATTATCCCATCCTGAAATATCATCAGGAGGCGGTAGGTCTGCATCCGGTGGGTACTCGTCAAAGTTTGCTGTATCTGTGGCATTTCGGACTCGGGGCATAATTGGAGGCTCCAATGTTCTTGCTCGTAAACCTTCCCAATTGAAGCCGTCGAACCATCTAATTGACACAAAGAATAGAATAAAATTAAAAAATCTTTAATATTGTTGGATACTTCATTTCGTATCTCCAGATTACTCACTTATGCTTTTGTATTTCGCTAATTCCACCTTTCTGATATCCAAGTCGCTCAGCAGGATTGTCCCTGTTAATTGAAATGATAATTATAAGTATAAATTGCATGCATTGTGCTTTAAATGATAAATCCAAGCGCATGTAGACCTCATTATAATTCAATGTGCCGATTATTTGAAATAATGTTATTCAACACTCATTAGAATATAATTGATCGACCAAAACTATATATGGGATAGAATAACTTACAATAAAATAACGCAATGCGTACCTGCAAAGTTTTTTTATGAGGGCAGTTGCATTTCGTGTAATGGACCTTGGAAATTCTATCGCATCAATTCCCTTGAGAATTATATTGTAGGTTTTCATTGGATCAGCGCCTGTAAACGGTGGAGTACCGGTCAAAAGTTCAAACATAAGAACTCCAAGAGACCAATAATCTGCGCTGATATCATGTCCTCTGTTCAGAATTACTTCTGGAGCAACGTATTCCGGCGTACCACAAAAAGTCCAAGTTTTTCTTCCATGATCCAAACGTTTGGCAAAACCAAAGTCCACTAATTTTACATATCTGGAAAAGAAATCATTTGAAATTTTATTAAATTTTATCCTATTTGGCAATTTTTCAATTCATTTCGAATCAAAGATTGAGCATTTTTGTATTCGAGTTTGTTTTCTCAGTGTAATAAATAAGTTTGAACTCACCCCTGGCTATCTAGTAAAAGATTTTCAGGCTTAAGATCTCTGTAGATAATATTACGTGAATGAAGATAGTCGAAAGCTTCTACAACACAGGCTGTATAGAATCTGGTTGTGCCATCATCAAAATGTCCTTTGTCTCTTAAAACCGTCCACAATTCACCTCCAAGACAGGCCTCCATTAGCATGTATAAATACTTCCTGTCTTTGAAAGTTTTGAATAGTTTGACTACAAAATCGCAGTCGGCTTCTCCCATAATTCTTTTTTCTGACATAATGTGCTGTTGCTGACGAGTTTCAACAATTTGTGACTTTTTCATCTGCTTTAATGCAAATGATCGACTATTGTCGCCCGCTATTTGTACCAGTTCTACTCTACCAAAACCACCCACACCAAGAGTGGCAAGTGGACGTAGATCTTGTAGTCGTAAATCTCTGAATTCCTCGTTGAGTCTACCATTTTTTTGGGAATAAAAAAAAAACATTGAATTAAACCTGGTTGAATAAAAAGGCTTAACAATTTCATCTCAAACGTTAATAAATAATCTTTTAAATAATAAATCTACACACACTACGTTTAGATTTACATTATAAATTATGTTTGTAGAACTCTTAAAGAATTAAATAAATAAAATTATTTCTACCTATTCATTATGTAAATTCAACTAGAAAGTAGAAAGTTCAATTTAAAACATATTCTGAAGAGACTTCATTGATATTAATACAATTCAATTTCTACAAATGAATAAAATTGCGACAAGCATGCTGTAAAAGAAATGATTAATTAGTTCACGCTATATTACTCACCACTCCTTGAGATAAGCATGAAACACGATTTTAACATTGGTTCTGCTTTTGTTTGCTGATTAAATCGGTTACTAATTATAATATAACAAGGTTGTTTTCTTTTATAAGTTTATGATATAAAATGATATTCACCTTCTGCGTACTACCAGCTCATCCTTGTATCTTGTTCGAATTTCATCAAGCGAAGAAATCAGTTGCTTGAATGTTTCCTGATCTATAACTAAGCAGCTTACACCATCTGGATCATCGGCTATAATATTAGCTGTCCTAAGGTCATCCCTGAAAAATAATAAGCTTAATTATTATAGCTGTAAGAAAAAAACAAAAAAAAACTAACGTTTCATGTATTTCGTTTGTTCTTCATTGTGCTATAAATTTAATAAATCGATTTCTGTTTTGTAAAACTATAAAATAACAGCTCTGAAACAAACTTACCCTTGCAAAGCTTTCTCCCCAAAGAAATCACCCTTGCTCAAAGTTCTAATATATTTTTCATCAGTAGTATCAGGTTGTTTGATTGTCACTCGTACCTGTCCTCTACTTATGATGAAGAATGTATCACCTCTTGCACCTTGTCTAATTATGTAATCTCCGTTGTTGTAGAAAGTCTGGAATAATATTTTACAATATGAATTTTTTTTTTTCTTCTTTTTATTTATTCATTTCTTATGAATCACGTTGATATTGTTATAGTATAGGTACAATAATAAAAATCAACATATTATATAGAAAAATTGTATAGATTCTGTTATACATCTTTCAACTTCCATAAATATCATTTATAAAATGATTCTACTTCCGGTCGTAAAAAGAAAATTTTTTTTGGCATACTCTGAACCATACGTTGTGATATATTGATTAATAGATGTAAAATTGTATTTATACTCGTGGTTGATATTTTTTTTATTTTTTTGTTTTTTTTTAGCGACTATTCACGTCACGGTCATTTCTCCGTCAAACTTGACCTACTATTAATAAAAATTTTACTTATAATATATGCTCACCTCTTCTAAAACGTCAGAGATTTTTATGAGAGTCTCTTCGGGCAGAGTTTGGAAGATCGGGACACTATAAATAAACAAACAATAATCGTTTACATAGGTATAGTGTTATGATAAGTTAATCAGGATTTTCACTCTAACGTATAATTCCAGTTTGTATATATGGATAGAACATGATACGAGTATTATTCTCGATTGCAATTCAGAGAATACAGTTTTATTATTATGCACTATTATTCGATGCTCTGATAATCTCTCTATACATATATTAAAACCACGTGCATCTGCAATGATGCAGACAATTCATTCACAATGTGGGTGTAGAAGTGATAAGATCCGATAACATAATTTATTTAAGTATACTCGAAGTATTGTTAGCTTGTGGATATACTATTTCATATTTCTATTCTACCATATAGCATTCTGCCTTACTAATGACCGTCTAATTATGGATCTGAGTATTTTTAGTTCTCCTAGAATTTTCGTAACAAAAATTACTCGCCGGACTTGCCTGCCTAAATGATAGAAAAGAAAAAAAAAAACTGCCTAAAGAAAGTATGGTTTAAGAAAAAAAAAAAAAACAGATCAAAAATATTCCCATTTTCATTTCTAAAATGAAATTCTTGGTGTTTTCATTTTTATTTATTTACTTATTTTTTTTTTTATCTAATTTCTGTCTTCGTTAATAATTTTCGATAATTAATTTTTATTAATCGGAAATCAATTTAAGATACGATTCTATGAGATGAAATAATAAAAAAAGATTTAATTCTAAGATAATTTGTTTAAAAAAAATTTTTGTTTTTTAATTAAAAAAAATAAGCAAATAAATAAATAAACCGGAAAGAAGAAGCTTCCGAGGATTTCACAAGTGCGTTGACTTTGAATCAGAGTTGGCTGCTTGACAAAGTAGGTAAGTGAAAAGATAAAATTTGTAAATGGCGAAGTGATGAGGCTGCAGATCATTTGTGCTATTTATACAGCTGGCTCACCCTCGCTATACTGCCACCACCTCAAAGAGCCTGACTGCCCTCAATTTATTATTTTCAGCATGTCAAATTGCTTGCCCAGACCCTGCGTCTCCTCCATTTTCTAAATAATAGAAACTGTAGGATTTGCCAGTATGCTATTTTAAAATCCATTCAATCGTTTTGATAGCTTTTCAACGACTTACGAAATCGCGAAATAACCTGCATTCCAATAAACATTTCAGCATAAGCAATATAAAGCTTCTTACGATTTTAGGCTTAAATACATCAACACTATTCGAGCCAAATTTTAATGGATTTTATTTATATATTTCCTCAACGTTATATTCCCATACTTCTTATTATAAAAAAAAAAAAGCAAACAACTCAAACAGAACATCCCATCAATATTACTAATATTTCATTACCACCGCATTCTAATCGGATAATTATGTGCCCATAAATAAAAGCGATTTCAGAGCATCGACGAACGAATGAGGACTAATTTTATCGATTAAATGACAAAACGTTCCTTCTTTTTTCTCATTTTTTTTTTAATCAAACGTCTTTCGTATGAGGAAGCTTCTCTTCCGTATTTCGTGCTATAAAAATTCGTAATAATTACCTCTTAAGAAAATCGGTGTATTCAGCTTGTCGAGAAAGTCCAGTTCTCATCATGATAGTTTGGAAGCATTGTCGATCAATGGCCCACAATTGGCAGTCAGTTGCAGCTGTTATGGTGGCCGTTCTTTTACAATTGTATAAAATAGCCAATTCTCCGAGTACTTTACCCGGTGCCAATGTACTAAGATATTTTCCATCTCTTGAAACCTCAACTTTACCCTCTGGAAATAAAGGAAAAAAAAATAAGTTAATCAAATTTTTTAAATTAGCTCAATATTTCGTCAGTTCAACTGCAGAAGTGTCACACTCCTATATTTATATCATAAAACACGAAATCACTCATGTCAGTGATTATTATAGATACTATATATTTTTCTTACGAAATAATATATGTTGACAGAGATTATTACGTTAAATAACTTTTCTGAGAAGTTTGTTATATGTATGTATATTTAATTGTAAAGTCAATCATACGTGAATCAATATAAATGTAACAGTAATTATGAGAGAACGAAGTGAATAAGATGAAAGTAAAATAAAACTACAATAACGCGTCGAGCCGCTGAGTGCAGTAAACTTTTTTTTATTTTTATTTCTTCTCATTCTGATCACGTTCTGCGAATTGCCTCGCTAGAATTATCATTACATGCTCTATTAGGTAACGCGAAATTGGGCAACTGATCGTGCGGTGTCCACGACTTTTAACGTAGATTTTTTAGCGTGCCACTTTCGTATTGCAAATTTCATAGGCAAATTTGCAAACTAGAACGAGGATAATTATACCTAAAACTAAATACATATATATGATACGATAAAAATTTTTATAAAATATAATATCTCGCGGGATCAAGATCCCGAAATTTTTAGTAATTTCATTTTTATTTTAGTTATTATTATTTTTTTTTTTATTTATTTTTCTTTTCATTTTTAAAGTAGAATTGATTCAACTCAATCGAGAGTTATTGATTTACGTTTTATGTATATATACCTTTGTAAAATTGTGTGAACAGAGGAGACAAATAAATGAAGCGAAACGAGTTGAACGCTTCACTTGCGATTGGACGAGTTTTCACGATGATTTTTCAAACATTGAAATAACTGAAATAATCTCGAATACTAAATTTCGTATAGTTAAAAGTGTAGCTGTTCATCGGTTGTTTGTGAAAGCTGGTTAAGATCTTTTAGCGTTTCTTTGAAGTTCAATGAAATACTAAAAATCTTGACGGACATTAGGAAATTCAATATTATATATACACAAGTTTGGATAACCGATTAAGATCGCGACTAATATATTCTGAACATCCAAGAATTCCAAGTTAACTAATATTTCGAAAACTTATTCATCAATTTAATTGTGTCGCAAAATTTCATTATACATATACACCTGACGAGTAATGACATGAAAGAACATCAATATAAAATCAAAATCAAGATAAAATTACACACTTGCATTGTTAGAAAATAATCCGCGACATTTCAGAACACAAGAAAATTGTGATTCATTGAATTCATGGACGATTTGAATAGGAGGTCGCAAATGAGCCACCTTGATATCCCCGAGTATAAGAATCTCTCTTTATACTTTATATAAACTGAAATTGTGTCACTTGGTAATAAAAGTTGACCAGAATAATAAATAAATGACTCAAGATACAATTTATTCTAGATTTTAGTATAGAAAATTTCACTCTAGTATAGTCTGTTGAATTTTACAGGGTCAATATTTTATCCTCCTCTTCAGCTAAACACACTGCATATATACAGTATTATAAATTTTATCTTTATTATAATTTTGACCGTTAATTTAATATAATTATAAATAATATTCCTTCACAGTGTATAATTACACGTTGATAATTTAATCCCCGAGCTGTAGGTATCTCACTGCGGTAAAAAAAAAAAAAAAAAAAATAATAAAATTACGTAAACAATTAACAGTCTGTTAAATAAGTGATAAAATAAATTCTACAAGAGCCTGCATCTATATAAGATAAAATGATGAATGTGTAGACATATGTACTACACACACATTATAACCTGCAAGTTGCGTGAGGTAGGTCTAGAACTTGAAGACCCGAGTGGTAGTTATAGGAGATGCTAAGAAGAACCTATTTAAACACGTGATTCTTGAGTGTGATGTAGATATATTTTGTGTGTGTGTAAACCAAAAAGTAAGAATAGCTTTAGTGATAATAAAGAACCTGGAGTTGTAACAGAGAGTTTTCTTTATGGCGTTAAAAACGGTCTAAAATTAAAAATAAAAGAAGGAACTGTTAAAAGAAACGTGTTTCTAAAACGGTAATAAACCGAGATAAAGGTCCCCCTAAATGAAGCCCTTTTATAAGACGTCGCTTATAAAGCTGTGTAAACATTGAAAGTTATACAACATTGAACAAACAACGTACTTTTTTAATGTCTATGTGGTAAAGACGATACTGAAACTGTTACTTTTTACTGGATTATAATAGCACAATAAAATACTAGACACTATACTCTTTAACACCGAAACGCGATGTATATCTATTGATGATTGGAGATATTAGAGATGATTTAAATATATAAATAATATATAAAAAAAAATAATGAAAATATGAATAACTACTTTATTACGTATACCGTACTATAATTTCTCCGAAATAAATTTTAGACAGTATAAATTTGAACGATCGTTACGATCTACTAATTACTTTAAAAAAAAAAAACCAAGTAATTACGTCTCGAGGCGTAAATGAAACGGAAATGACGATTCATTATCCTCTCTTCACCGCATAAGCTTTCTCATACATATATACCTAACGTTACGTGTTACCTACATATTATATCGGATCTGCTAAGGCATTGGCTTTATGCGAGTTGTGATCCTCGATTCGGAAAGTGAAATGTAAATCTTTAGTCAGCTCTGTTAGGCTCGATGAAAATTATATACTTTAGCTATGCAGAGAGGCAGGATATTTATAAGTGAAGGGATAAATGGAAATGAAATAAGAAACTAAATTGTTAGTTTATACCGTATATTGCCAGTTTCTGATGCTGAGATCAAACTGCTGTTGCAGTTTGCACGGGAGAGAGTTTTCTCGAGAGTGAGAGAGTGTGACACGTTTTTCTTTTTTAATTAACTTAACTATATCCACTTATTATACTAATCGAGAATCTCGCACGTTTTCGAATGATTTTATTTATTATTTCCGATTTTTTATTTATTATTTTTTTTTTTATAACATTTATATTAATCTACAGTAATAAATATATACTAAATTGAAACAGGATTTTTGACGAAGCTAAGAAGTAAGTACATAGTTGAATAAAATTTCTTTAGATTTTGTAACAGCAATTAATGAAATGATATTTTTAAATGACCACTGCAGGGTATATTTTTCAAATATTATCTCTATTATACAGTTGAAAAATAAATTATAACTTGCGGCGTTTACTGTAGCCTGAAACTGTGAATCGCTTTGTTCGACGTTGATTTGAAACCGTGTCGTTTATTAAATCTATATAGACTTTCATCAAGATCCCTGTTAACTATAAAGAATAGATATAGAATGAGCGAGAGAGAGAGAGAGCACGAACTGTGCTTAAATTTTATAAATTTTATTATTATTTCTTCTTATAAAGAATCTCTCGATCATTTCTACACTCACATGTTATTGTATGCATGTATGTATGTACATACAATACGCATACATTCAGATACACAAACAAACAAACAAAAAAAATGCAACGTATGTCTCACGTATGAAGAAGAGCTATACCTACTATATGTTCAAATCGTCGATGAAGCAAGAAATTATCAGAACCTAACCATCAACACCAAAAAAGGTGATTACATAAATATTATTATTAAGCTCACGAAAGTTTTTTTTTTTTTTTTTTCTTTTTATCAGGTTTTTTTACCGTCTTTATATACAAACAACGACGACATATACATTATACGTTTTCCACATCGAATGTTGTCCCAACTTTTTAGATTACAGACCTTGGACTTCTGAATGATGATAATAATAAGAAAAATCATAATAATAGTAGTAACGTTTGTAAAAGAAAATTTTAATTTTAATTTTTTTAACATATAGCTCTCTAAATCTAGAGGCCGATATTTCGAAAGAAAACCGATCATGTACACTTACGATGAAAAGTGTTTAATTCAAGATTTTGCGCCCTCGGTGGACATCCGTAAACGTCTACCTATATATCCGCTCTGCAGAGAGTTTGGTTAAATTTATTCTAAATTGATTTTAAATATCTATTATGTATATAAAGTTTGGATTTTACAAGCCTGCCGATGTTATATTAGGAACGAAATAAACACAAGTAATTTAGGCGTTAATTGGTAGAAGTATATATAAAATATTCATCAGCCGGATGTTTGTTCCTTGTGAAAATAAGAATTAGGGTATAAGGTACCTACTTTGAAGATATATGAATATATAGAGAGGGATATGTTATACTTACATCGTGAAGAACTAATAACGACGTTTATATTTCCTCGATGGAAAATCGGAGTAAAAAATGAAAGCGCAAAGGTAAAAACTTTGATATAAAACTGAACGAAAATGGTAATAATATAATTTTACCTATATGCTAGTCAATCGTCAAATTAAAAAGTCTGGAAGTCCGCGTTGATAATTTTGCAAAAATCAGGAATATCACACTGCATCTACTTAAATGCATATATTCGCAATGGTCGTTATTGCTATCTCAATTTTATTCAACGTTAGTATACATATAAGGTTGTAATTAGGCAGAGTAATAAAGCGATGACGCTATGACAAGGATTAACGTTACACTGCGATTTTTGGTGCTCAACTTTAAACTACTACTGCTGTTACTGCCGCTTCTTCTTCTTCTTCTTCTTCTGCTTCGCTCGCTCCATTATATGTAAAAGCAAAGATGACCTCACATTAAAACGCGAAGTATAAGATACACATATACGCGATCTTTGCAGCAGATGACATCACGGGAATAAAACTAGGCCAAGATAAGCGAGCTCAAGTTGTATCTAGCGGTTCCTTCTCAAGCACTGCTGTACAACACGTATGATGTACAGTATATTACAGTAATGCTAGAATTACCAGTAGAATTGCTTCGTACGAAGGTAGGTAGGTAGGTATTGTGGATTCCGCATCGACTAGGGTAGGTAGGTAGCCATAAAAATCAAACTTTTAAATTCTCTGACGTTTCTACGTTTTCCACAACTAGAATTTACGATTTGTCATTACCTGGATTTCCTACAGTTATTTTCTTCCCCCTAAGACATTAAACTTTTGTGTAATTTCGTTCATTTCATAAATAAATAGAAGTATGTATACCTACTATCCATCAAACAAATTCCCTCCCTCACAATTATTCCAGAATTAAAAAAAAAATTAATAAAAATTTCCCTGATATAACTTCAAGTCTTTCAGACTTTTATAGCCATTCAACACTCGGCATAATATATAATATATAATTTACAAGAATAATTGCGGAACGCAATTGTGAGGCAAACTCTCGTTCGCGTTACGATTGAGTAAGTCGAAAGGTATTTTTTTTTTTTTTTTCTACCTTTTCTTTTTTTAACATCGTGTAGAGATTATAAAACGAGTTTTTCAGTAGTGGGGATCAGCAACCTTAGGGGTCTTTTACAGTGGGGGAATTCGAGGTCTTATTGCTATTGCCTATTGCAATGTGTATTATATATGTATAAGCCACACGCACATATAAATATACAAATACCATTGTTCGCGAGGGCTGCTTTCACTTCCTTGCAACTTCTTGCGGGGCCCCGCTGAACCCGCCGTGTGATTCCATCGTCTTCGATGAATATTTCGCGAATAATCTGATCGTCAAGAGATCGCATTCATAATATCGAGATAAATTTCCCCTAGGTATGTATATTTTTATTTCATTAAGAATCTACTGCAGAGAGAGAAATCTTGGATTATACTTCAAGAGAATATTGCAACAAGAAAAAAATATATACATATATATTGATATATATTTATTTATTTATTTATATATATATATATATATATATATATATATATATATATATATATATATATATATATATAAAAATTTATATCAATTTGCGTTAATCTCAAAAAATTGAAATCTATTATCAATAATAATCCAATGATAATCATAATGGTGATAGTAATTAAAAATTGCATCACGATCGTCTTTAGAGTTTCAAATATAACCTCATATCTCGTCTCGTCTCGATCATTTCACGCGCATCGTCGTTTTAGAAAAGCCATTTAATGATGACTATCTAAATCTTATGTATATGTATAAGGTATAGATATATATAGAGAACGGAATCAAGTAATAAGTGGGTTTATTTATAGTCGATGAATGACGGCAGTTTCTCTGCATATTATAGAGATGGGAGCCACCGTCGAATGAGAATTTGCTGCAATTAGCAGATCATCGCGGTATGTATAATAATAATAATAATAATAATAATAATATCTATAAGACCGTCGATTTCACTGCAGGTTGAGTGTTAACCTTTAGATGATTTTCAGAGTCATAAATGTCTACAGATTTTGAAATAAATGTCCGGAAAAAAGTGTTAAAGAAATAAAATTAAAATAAATATTAAAAATAAAAAAAATCTTCACCGTAAATGTCAGAGGCAATTTATTTGCCACAACGACTATAGCATATGTCAAATTCATATATTTTATGCATGAATCATTATGCATATAGTTATAAATGTATATAAAACAGCTATTTTCTCTCGAATTATAAATACATTTTTCTTCACTATTTATTTTTAATTTTTTTTTCTTCTTCATATACGTAAAAGTATATCGTGCCAGTTAAAAAAACCCATATTTTTACACTTTTACTAGTATAATTTTTTTTCTAAAATTTATACACATGAATTTTACCTTTCAGGTGAAAAAAATATCTCATTTTGAAAATTCAAATTTTATTAAAAAAAAATTAACAAAACTATATTATATCATTATAACTTTGTTTGTTTTATTATTATACTCCATTCTACAATTGCGCCACGTACTCACGTAATTACAATACAACATGTGTATATATATATATTATACAGATATTTAGTGAAATCTCACAACCTTGGTTAAAAAGGTTAATCCTTGAACTGGTCGCTATAGAATTTGCGCTCGTTCAACCCACGTGCATTTTAGAACCGATAATATTATAACCAAGATGAATTTATCTATATATTCGCAATGATAAAATCGAGATAGAAACAAGAAATATTTCCTCCTCTGATTATACCTAGTACACTGTACGTACACATAAGCATGTATAATACATCGCAGTGGTTAACTGGTCTCAAATTAACTTGTAATTTAAGATTGTTCACGAGACTTCTGCGGGCCCTCGTTCTCTTTGTTCTACTTATTATAGTCTAAATTAGACTATAAAGTAACACTGTATAAGGATCTGTCTATCCGGTACATATCTTGCATTTCGTAACTTAACTTATGAAGTGACGTGATATAATAATACTATCTGAAGTCATACCGCGTCTCGAATTTAGTTACATTATATACGTACATCTATATGTATGCAATAGAGAAAAAATTTGTTGTTTAAACAAAATGACTTTTAATATTGTATATTTCATAGAAAAAGTTGTGGATCGAAATATGGCGGTTAGAGGATAGTTTTTTTTAACGCTTGTTTAGGACAACTATTACGACATAATATATCAGAGAGAAGATAGATACTAATTCCGACTGAACCACGGGTCCGTATAATGACAAAAACTGACCTGAACATGAAATTAGCTCGTTCGCCATACGAAATCAATTAATATATTTTTTTATTTTTTAATTTTCTATTTCTTCGCAGTTGAGCGTGACTGGAGACTTTGAATCCCGTCAAGTATGAAGATAGGTTTATTTATTTATTTTTTTCTTTCTTCTTTTTTAGATCCCGAATTGAAGCATCCCCAAAAATCTCAAACTATAATTTTAAAATAACCAAACCTTGATCAATATTCAAAAATGATTGCGAATAAATTTGAACGGTAAATTTAACCGTAACATTAATTTACAGTAAATTATTACACACATACACACACAGTCACATATCTTTCTAATCTATATATATCAGCAATTTTTAACTGACGAAAAAAAAGTTTAAACAATCGATATTAATGACCAATTCCATTCCAATTCACGCAGGCTGTCACTATTTGATTTTTTTTTTTTTGTCTTTATAATAATGAAAATAAATTCTAGACCCTATTTAAGGAGACAAGTATCTCGGGATTTTCGCTAAAAAATTTTTGTTCCGATCCTGTAGCCCATCGAACATTAGACTTTTTGGTTTTTTTGAAATAGCGCAATAGAAAGAGTCGGAATCTCAAATTTAACGATGAATCCTAAAACTAGACTCGATTTCTGAAATTTAAAAAAAAAAAATGGGCTCGATAGGTTAAAAATTCGCGAAGCTACAGTAGTTTGAATCTTGATCTCCATTTTACGATTTTGGAACACGACGATAAATTTTAATGTTTGATGGGCTGTAGGATCGAAACAAAAATTTTTCAGGCAATTCCCAAGATACGTGTCTCCTTAAATAGGGTCTAGAATATATTTTCATTATTATAAAGTCAAAAAAAAATCAAAAAAATCAAATAGTGACAGCCTGCATGAATTGGAATGGAATCTGTCTAATATATAATTATGATGTTTTTTTTTTTTTTAAATATATATATACCGCAAATTGTTTAACAATGAGTTAATTTAAGAAATGCATCATATGCAGGATTTTACACGAGACAAATAAGTTGGGAGTTCAAGGTTTCCGCAAGACCGATCCGGAGAGTCCGGTATATCTTGCCGAACGCGTTTGCTGCACAGGTTTTGTCAAGGATATTTCGTAAGAGACGGATTTAGTCAGTATTAGTCAGAACTAGAAATCTCGAATCCCGTTCTCTATACCGGAAGTATATACCTATATTTCGTAATTTTAATATGTTTTTCTTCGATCTGTAGATACTGCACAGCTGAATCGACGACAAATATAAGTACAACATATGTTATATCATCAGGTAGCGTTAACTGTAATCTGAACGATGACAGAATGAGCAATAACGTACTAGATTGTTACCGTAACAAATCGTAACGAAGAAACACGTCGAATCAATTTACTCCTATAAAGAATACCTGCCAAGTTTTTTCGTTTCTTATTTATATATATATATATATATTTTTTTTTTTCAATGTAACTATTTTCTTTCTTATTACGAAATTATCCGTCAACCGTAACGCTCTGAAGATGTTTTTCTATATATTTTTTTTTCAATAATTATTCATCAAGTTATACAAAAACCGTAGTAATTCTAAACACGATTTTCATATACCACAACCACGTTATATGTATATACCACGGTTTTGAAAGTCCTCGATTCTCAACCCGTAAGCAAAATGCCTGACGAATATAAACGCGATGTATGCAGGACTTACGGAGACCCCGTTGTCCACAGTATAGAAAATTCAATTGTTCCGTAGAGTCGAGGAACTGGTTATATACAACTCAAAGACTACGACTCTGGAGAATAGGTGTATACATATAGAAGTCCAGATTGGAGATTGGAGAACAGGAGACTATTATACTTGTATACTGTAAGCTCTCATACATATACGCGTTGTTGCTACGACAAAATCCTAAGTAACACGATCCCGTAGCTAGGTCTCAAGTAACGCTTGGCAGCAGCTAGTGTCTCCTATATATATATATATATATATATACATATACTATATGCTTACAATGCCTTGACACCTGGATTATCGGTCCGTAACCCATCCAACGTTATAATTCTTAACTTGATACATTTTTTGAGGTCGTTATAATAGAACACTGATATTATACTAGAGCTTTCGTTCGATTGGATATTAATTACCTGACTTACGGAGGCATTTAAATATCACATAATTAACGGATATAAGGAGTTCTTTAGCCTCAATTCTCATGGATTTATTTTGAACCCATATATAAACCATCTTCCTTCCTGTTTATGTTCTCCTTTTTTTCGAGAGAGAGGGAGGGGGGGACTATTCAGAGATCTTGCAGTCAGAGTTATAAGAGACGAATATGAATCAGATAATGAAGTTGTGTGACCCGCATATTATAAGTCATGACATATTTTTTCGTATTTTTTATTTTTTATTTTGTTCTTTTTATATTAAGCAGACTATTCGTTGCTGCAGTTGATGTTGATATGGTAGACGGTATGTTGTAGCAACTACAAGCATGACGAGGATGGTATAACTGAACAAAGAGTTTGCAGCTTGCATACACACGCGTATAATGACCGACTTAACGAAACCGTTGAACCCTGAAGAGCCATAAAAACTTAGACTAAAAAGTTGAGGAAGAGTTCTTTGAAACAGTTGTGAAACATGTATTAAACTTGAGTTTATTGTCCTTGATGGGCACAAGTACCTACATCTGTATCTAATCGGTAAAACGTAAAAAAGGAAGAAAGAAAAAAAAGGAGAAAATTAACTCTTACTCTGAATCGTGTCAGCAATGACCGGAAGTAACTGTACGCTTCGAAGGAAATCCGTTCATCTTATTTCCGGTTTTCAATACTGTGACGTATGTGTCTATTATATTAAAGATTTTGACCCTATAACGCGTTATTTTTCTTTAAACGTAATTTAGTATTTCCTGTACTTGGGATATAATCGTGTTAATAAAAAAAAAAAATAATAAACTATTAGATTCGGTGTGTAAAAGCTGGCCAAAGTCGAAATCTCTCGCCTTTCTAAAGAAATGAATTATACAAACGCGGATATGTATATATTGCTGACCGTAGTTTTATTGATTTATTTATATATTTTTTTAATTAATCGGCACTTAATTTGCTTAGCTACTAGTAGTATGCATTTTGAAATCTATATATATAAGATCGGTACGTATTACCTGGTTTACGTAACCTTGAGAAATTTTTTTTTTGTACACACTTTCGCGAGATGATCGTTAAATCTCTAAATGGTAATGAATTCTGATTATATGAATATGTATATCCGGTTTTGAAGATTATTTTACGAATTTCGTTCAATAAGACCTTTAAAAGTTAATCGTTTTTTTTTTTTTTATTTGTAGTTTCTTTTAGTTTTTATAGAATAAATATTTCTGCAGGGCAGATAAAGATGAATAATAAATGAAAATAAAAAAATAATTGATAAAATCGTGGTCCAAAATTTTGATATAGAAAAATTGAATACAAGGTCGAAGACCTCTCCATCTCGAGAGACAAAAAGCAAACACAGCTGCTCGAATACCCTTTCATTTTCCGTTCCATTCTATTTGACAAACGCGTCACCACGCGGCTTAAACTTGACGCGATGATAAAATAGATATTGGCAAATTGCCAATACCACGATACACAACTACAGTACTTCTTATATCCGTACAAACAACTCCACCCACCCCCAACTATTAGATATGATGAGTAAAAGAAGCCCTTTCAATACCATAAACCCAAACTAGTTTAAATATACCTTCGCGTTCTTGATGAACGCGTCTTCTGACAGGTGGAGCACCGGTACGTCTTCTCCTCGCATATGTATGCACAGGAACAATGAGCCTAGGTCTAGGAATCAAAAAACCTCCTTGACCATTACCCGGTGATCTAACGTTGCTTTGACTATTATCAGACCCCTCGCTATCGGTTGTAAGTTCGCTGCTAGATCTCGGTGATCTGTACTCCTTAGGTGATACGGAATCACCATCCAACACACATTCTAGTTGCGATATAACCTTTGCGTAAGGTTGACGTATCTCTTCTTCAGAATTAGCACGAGCTACCGACGAACCACGCGATGTATTTGTCCAATTTACACCGCATTCTCGCCAACTAGCTTCGTAAAGAAGTTCCATTGCACGGCCTCGAGTTGCATCCGGGTCTAGAAGCAGTTCTGGATCCTCCAGGACCGCACGTCCCGGATAATTTCTCACTTTCATTATAATATCGTCTATCAATTATCCTTATTAATTTATTTATTTATTTTCTTCTATCACAGTATATGCAGCTTCGTATCCCTATTAGAGTGTCTCTTTTATCACGTTGTTCCTTTATATTACGTACGTAGTTATACCTGTTCGTACGGAGAGATCCGGTTGTGTCTCGATCGCCTCTACTCTTTGAAGCTCCTTTGTTATTCGCGACTTCGAAGAGGTCGCCCGGCTTGTAGGCGGTACAGAGTTAACCAGCGCGAGACTAGCGGTATATACATGAAAGTGTGGGAGTACATGCATAAGATTTAATTTTTTAAATTATGCTAATTTTTATTTAAAACAAAAAAAAAAAAAACAATACTTATTATTTTCGTCGTATAAAAAAATTTACGATTCTAAACACACGCGGATAAATAAATACGTACAGACATGGATAGACGGAGATACATGTCAGAGTTATCATTTTATATACCAACGTATTATATTTTCAAATCACGATCTTTGTATCGAATCTTTGAATTGATAAATTTTTTTTACAAATTTTTTCACACAACTATAAATACAGTGCACTTGCAGCCGTGTTAACACTACGAATTACATATAAGGATTATTGATGATCGCATATCACTGTACACAAATCGGGTAAATGATATATACATAAACGAGGTAAATAAGATGTGTATACGAAACGGGAAGCCCAGTGACTCAAGCAATTCGTTTCGGAGTAAACACTGCACGTTGTTCAGACGAGCTGCTTGTAGATACCATGACGGACATGGTATGGGCCCTCTCTGCTGCACGTATAAACTTACTGAGAGAGGGACCTCGGGGCTGGTGAAAACTACGCCCGCGAAGACCCACTCTGCCCCGCTACCCTCTCCTGAGCCATGGGGCCGGCTATTCACCAGCTCCCACTACGGCGTTTACTCGCGAGAGAAAGGACAGTGGTTCTCATTCAAATTTTATCAAATTTTCATGCAGTATTATAACAAGAAAATTATATATCTGTGTATAATATACGTGTGTATGTGCATTAAATGTGTTCGAGTGTCTATCTCACGGTCGTCTATCTTCAAAGATATAATGTACACTTTTGCAGGAGAACTGAAGCTAGAAAGGTGTATATATGTATATGACGGTGTAATTCGCGTATTACGCACGCGGTTTTATACCAATATTTATATAACAACTTGTAACTTATGCATATACGTGTTTTTAACAGGTATGTATATACTTGTGAATTTTTCGAAGAGAATGTACATATCTGCAGCTGGAGATATATAATTAATTAAGTATTTTATACGGTAAGAGTTTAAGAATAACATTCGGAAATGAAAAACTGTTTATAGGAGGGAGAAGATGTAAGTATAAGAGGATGAATGAAATAGGGTGCACGGTAAGAAAAATCTATTTTTTTTTCGTTTTTTTTTTGTGTTGATTTTAATAATGGAAAATCATTGTCACTTACCCTCAGAAACGAATACGATAGAACCGACATCTCCTTCTCGTATGATAATAGAACCTGCTGGAAATGTTACTGGGTACATGCAATCCACGATCTCCCGGATCTGTGTTAGCTCCAAATTCTTCATAAAGTCATTGTCCAGAATCGCAGCCTTGATCAACTCCCGCGACCTTGGTAAAGACAAAAAATGAAAAATAAAAAAAATGTAAAAATTCCAGGTTGTTACAATCTATAATGTATTTATATCTGTTCTCACACATACAAACACACACACACACACACACACACACACACACACACACACACGCATTATAGTCATGTGGATATAACGTCAGGCTAATTATACCTACTGCACGAGACATGGAAATATTCATGTTTAAAAAGTATTTACGTCACGGATGTAATAAAAATTATTCTTTAATATTCACGAAATATTCTTACTGGACCATTAGAATAACACCCAATTAGTTTATATTTGAAAATTATTTATTAACACACTGCAGTAGGTATAGATTCCCGTTTACGATCTTATATATAGGAACAATAAAGTTCGAGTTAGTAACAATCCCCGATTGGCTGGTTGTAATATTACCATTTTATTTCTTATTTCTTTTTTTTCTTTCGAATATAGTATAAGACGACGAATAATTTAACTAGTCAATAAAATTAACGTCCTTGAAAAGAATTTTATACACAGCATACAAAATTTTTTTACTATTCCATAACATATTCTTTTCCAATCGTAGCGTATGTATGTACGTACATACAATATAAATGGGTATATAGCGTACGTGTAGGTATGTATATAGTATTATCATCTACATATAGTGAAAGTATAAAGTCGAAAAGTGAAAATCAGTGTTCATGTCTATACGATATTTGTGACACTAATTTACTACCTCGTATACATATATCTATAAACATAATACGGTTATTGCAGATTATACTGCACTGATATATTTATATAGATATAAAATGATTTTAAAAACAGGTAATTGATAATTACTTAGCGATAAGCGTTAGCCGCAGTAACCCTGTATGATCATCGCATATCGATATAGACGAAATATAAGGTAAGTATATATTGAATGAAAGATTATTTCATTCATTATTATTATTATTATTACTATTATTATGATAAGAAAGAAGGTAGGCAATGGTATATAAATGAAAGTCAAACTTGCTGTTTGAAATTAATATATAATCCGCGGTCCGGTTCAGTCTTACCTAATTACCTTTCTCTCTCCTTAATATACAGTTTAAGGAAGTAGGACTTTTTTTTTTTTTTTTTTATAACTTTTTTGAGTGTTATTTCTTTCGATTTAATTTAGATGTAATTTGGTAAGTATCTACATAATTTTTTGTATAAGTAAGTAGATTCATGGACTTGCGGTTCGATGATTTTTTGTTTGTTTTGACACAGGTAAACCGAAACCTCGAGTTTCAGAGACGAGGTTTTATTTTTTTTTTTTTTGTTATTTATTTATTTTAGACTATGAACAATAAATTCCTCGTTCGTAATTTGAGAAACTATAAAATTTCGGCACTCCTTTTCTGCTCCTGCAACCTCGAATGCCGCAAACTTTTTTACACTGAGCAAGAATAGAGAGGCGTATAGAATACTAAAATAATTATCAAAAGATTATTATAATGATACTAAATTCTATATACATGTGAAAAACAAAGGTCTTTCGAAACATCGCGATTCTAATATCTTAGAGTTAGAAATTTTATGAAGAGGCCAAAATGAGGCTATAAAAACAATTTTGTAAATTGCGAAATATCTAATTACAATTTTTGTACTTTATTTTTATTGTTTTCTTTTTTTAGGTATCCCATTTTACCCCCTCGTTTCCTCATATATCACGACCATGTTTCGAGTTGATTTAATAAACTGAATGTACGAATTTATTACACTCATATTTACACGAATGTATATATAACACATTATCGCATCGTATATGTACATACATACATATTTCGATAAATTTTAGCTGTTTATCGTAAGCTGAAAACCCAATTATATAATTCCACGTATGTATTATTCGAGATGAGCCAGTATAATGAACATCAACGCAACCTCTTTAGATTAATCGAGTAAACAGCTGACAGTCTTTAATTATCAAAGATGTAATAAATAACAATATTTCTGTTTTTTTTTCTTTTCTTTTTTTTTCCATTTTTTGTGGTTTTTTCTTTCACTTTTTTTTTTCATGAATGTGTAATATCAATTATTCTGTAGTGTCTTCGCGCGATAAAATGTATTTATATCAGTAAGGACGACAAATATCCGCTAATAGATGTATGTATGTATGTATGTACCACGTATACCTATACACATGTGTCTGAGAGCTAATCGTAACATGAAGCGATGGGACGAAAAAATTAGAACTCTAAATGACTAACAAATTTAACTACATATCCTACTAGATTATACTGTCATCATGTACATATTTACGCGACCGAATTGTACGGTACCTAATAGAAAAATATAACCGCACTTTAAAACGAATTTACAACGCTGACATATGTATAACCGTTCAGGAATAATAATACGATTTGAGAATTCTGAATGAAACATTTTCAATCGTTTTACGTATTATCGACCGTTAAATTCCGTTATATGGGGGGGGGGGGGGGGGGGGGGGGGGGGATTTAAACGGTCAAACTATTGTCCCAACGTTTTTAGAAAATAGGAATTTCACACCCGGAAATATGCTGTTCCGTATTGTACGATACATACCATATAATAGATGTATTATATGGTATGTATATGGTTGTTATACGTTTAGCGGTATTAATAATCTTCTAATCTTAATTTGCGGTGACGTATATACAGAGTGTCGCGAAATTCGCGAACTCGTTGTATACCAGCGAATTCCTTGAAACAAAAATTAAGACGAAAGTTACCTATGCAAAAAAGTTCGCGAGAACTTAGTTTTCTTGTAAAATGAACTTATTAACGAACCAATCAATATTCGGCTTTGGAAAAGACTGCCTAAAATCCGCATCGCCGTCTGCCCTACTACTGAGAACAAGACAATAATGTATCGAGTTCCCCGCTCTGCCCGTTTTGTTCTCAGTGGAGGGACGGACGGCGATACGGATTTTAGGCAGTTTTTGTTTTAAAGCTGAACACTGATTGGTTCGTTGAAAAGTTCATTTTACAAGAAAACTAAATCCTAGCGGAGTTTTTTGTATAAGTAACTTTCGTCTCAATTTTTTGCAAGGAATCCATTGGTACGCAGCGAGTTTGCGAATTTCGAAACACCCTGTACATATATGCCTGCAGTGTATATTCGCATCTATAAACTATAAAATATTTATAGAAATATAATTGCACCACAGCTTGGAGCTGTACATATATGGAAAGGATTATTGTGACGTCATAGGTTTATATCCTCGATATATATATATATATATATATATATATATATATATATATATATATATATATATATATATATATATATATATATATATATATGTGTATATGTTTATATAAAAGTTAAATAATCCTTAAACGGAGTCCTGCACGCGCGATTCATACCTTTACTTTACTTTTCAAAGATATATATTACGACATCCGTGCGGTGACACTCGATGACAACCATACGCTTACGATTAGCCTTGGAGGTCTGGTAAAGTGTGTATATGTGTACAAAGTATAAAATATATGTATAACGAATAGAAAGATAAATGAATAAACGAATATGTGTATGTGTATGTCACGATTTGAATTTTTTTTTTTTTTTTCTCTCTTCTTGCTATTGGTAGATACATTTATTATAATACTACTTATCTATCTTATACACGTATGAAGAATACAGGACAAGTTTCAATAGATCTCTATAAGATTTCGTATTATAGGTATTAGATATGGAGACGGAAATTTTTATCTTCCGTCATTATAATTGCGACAGATATAGGTATAAGTATTTATATGTGTTTAAAAAGTTACTTATATTTACGCGATTTCAGTTTTCCTGAAGATTTATTCAAGAATGTACATACATACATACGTAGCTCGTAAATATATTTATAAAAATATATAAATCTGCAGAAAACCTCACCGAATTATGAAAAAAAAAAAAAAAAAAGAAACATCACAATTCAAATCTCAAAGTAAGGCGAGGCGGGAAGTTACGTTGCGATTACATACTTTATAACATAACGCGCAAAAGCTGGATATCGTATCTAAATTTGATATTCTTAGAAGTTATATCTCGCTTTCAACACATTAGCGGTTTTGCGGTGCAAGTATAAACTGACCAATTACAGAATTTCTATACTATTTTAAACAGCATTTTCATTTTCATATATATATTTTTTTTGTTTTTGTTTTCAAATATTTGTCAAACTTTCTCGATTATCCGTAAGAAAATTTTTTGATACAAGAACTTCAATTAGAAAAAAATCATTCTATAACGTTAAAAGAAACTTTAACTAAAATATAAACGAGCAAAAAAGTTTTTATCTATATTTATTCCGTGGCCATGACGAATATCTAAATGTTTGCAAAAAGTTACACATTTCCACAAAAACAAAAATTGTTTTCACAATCAATGGGTCAACGTCCAATCTTTACCCTCTATTATTTAAGCGATCTAATTATTATACCCAGTCGTGAGAATCTCTGGCATAAAAATAAACCAAAATCAGCGGGTGAGTGTGAATTGAGGAAAAAAAAAAAAGAAACGGTAATATCAACTGTTACAAACAGTAGTTTCACCAGGTATATGTATGTATCCGTGCATCGAATGAAATCCTGACACTTGAATAACAATAATAATAATAACAACAGCCGGCATTGCTACCTTTGCGGTTTGCTGTACTTTGCAATAGGCCTCGAATCATTTCTGAGTGGTTCTGCAGAGATGGCTTGTCGTTTCGATCTTTGTTCTGGTCCCAAAGGACCGGAAGACATGCTGTACTCAACGACCTGTCGAAATTTGTCAATTTCATTTTGTAGATAACGAATAGTAGCGTCCCGTTCATCTAGGGCCTTCTCCAACGCTTCAACGGCTTCATCTCTACGTCTTAAAGCCTCGGTTCTCTCGTAAAGAATCCTTTTCAAGTCTCTCACCGATTCCATGATTATATATTTTATCACTTATCTGCTTCGATTGTTGTATATATATATATATATATATATACCTCGACGTAAACTTAATTCCACAACACAAATCGCTTCACCCTTTCGTATCCTGACATAGAAAAAAAAAAAAAAAAAAAAAAAGGTCTCACCTCAAAACACGTGCGGGACTACTCGGTCCCTGTGTTGATAATAAAAATCAGTTTCGTACCACGCTGCGCAAATACGAAAGTATAATAAAAATGAAAAGTTAAAAAAAAAAGAAATATAAAATAAAAAATAAATAATTCTTCGTCTTTGTAGTTGGGAAATAGGAACAAGCAGACACGAGCCTAAAACGGGGTTCACCGGCTCACGTTTGAGTACGAAAGACGGACATATCTCGTCTTTTTTTTATTTTTTGTCTTCTTGTCGTTAATTTTTTACTCTTAGCACAGCCAGGTACGTAGAGTAAAGATATGACAAAATTTCCGAGCGTTAGACCGTCGATGACTGCGCGCGATGGTGGGTAGCCTTCAGTCAGGAGAGAATACAAGAGGAGACTGACTGAGAGGTAGGATAGGTATTAGCGTAGGGCCGAACCGTTCTATTTTTAAAATGATATTCAAGATCTATATGTATGTGCCGAATAACGCGTGTCCTCAAGCTCTAGTAGACTCCTCGGTTTGCTCTCCTCCGCAGCCCGCGGATCAGACCAAACTCTTTCTTCCTTTCACCTCTTGCGATCCAGCCACCTGGCTGGCGAGCCAACGCTCGTGCCACGCGGTTTAACTCTGCGATTATGCGATACGACGGCGATGCCTCCCCGCGTTTAATACGTCGATGTATGTACATATGAGGCGACAGCAGGTTCTTGTACACATAACACAAATATGCTGAGATAATCCTTTTTTGGAGTTATTTTTTCTTTGAATTTAAAAACCGAAATTCTTTCTTTTTCAATATTTTTATTTTTTTTTTATTTTAATATTTTTATTTTTTTGTATATTTATAACAACATTACATTATACGTGCTTGTATATTATTTTTACCCGGCATGCACGAGGGACGCCCCCGGCTTTTCTGGCGAAACGCGACGCCCTACATTACATACGCGGCAACGACGGCCATGGTGAACGCCTCACTAAGAGCGCCTTGCCACGCGCTGTAAATGGGAACTAAAAGGTTAGCGGTAAAATGTGATTTAAAAAAAAAAAAAAAAAATTTTTTTTGTTTACAATGATTAATCGTGAGTCGATATAGATTATATAGAAGTAAATAAATAATTCGCGACTGATGATTAGAGCCGTAAATATTAAAGAATAAATTTTGTTCCTTTATTCTAAGGTGAATCAATATCGCGAATTAGAATCGTTACCGAATATAAGAGCGTGTATAGCTACACGCACCGCGAGACTTTGCGCCTTTGACTTTATGCGGCAGGAGGAATAGTCCGAGCTAGTGCCCTTCCCTAACCAACATCCCGTCATGCCCCCTTCCTGCGGTTTCCATTCCGGGTAAAGACCGCAATCTGCGTTGGCAGTTGCGTTATATATACATATACCTATATGTACTTTGATATACACATGAGTATATACTATAATATATACATACATATACAATATATGTATATATGTATATAATAATTTATATTATTTAAGTAAGTGGTATATAAGGTTAGTTCGTTGCCGTATGTAGAACAATGCCTGAAGGTCATTTTGCGCCGTTTCGAATGGCTCAAAATATAATACTTTAAATGTATTCTAATTTGCGCAAAGTTCGGTTCGTCGGTCCGCATTTATTAGAATATAACATACGAGACCGGACAATATCGTGTAGTACTAACTATAGTGGTTATTAATTCGTTAAGATTTATTTTCAACGACTAGTTAATTAAAGACGTTGTGTATATCGAGACTTTTAGAGCGTTGATTTAAACTAATGATCCAAACTAACTCACGCCGCATTCCCGCCCTGTTAACGTCTAACGCTTATTATACGTATGTATATCAGAATAGATTCTCTGTTCCCGTAACGCAACAATACCGATTACCATGAATCGTATGATAGTATAACCACGGAAATATCAATATTAATAACAACATATGTATATGTGTGTGTGAAAGCGGAAAAATTCGCTTTATTCATATCTGTTACAATTAATATCTAATTTTGTTGATATGTACATTTTTTACTGATTTCAAATTGCAACTAAAATAATAGTAAAAAGAATGTTGTTCATTTTTGAATAACGATATTTCTAAATTTTCAATCGCCGATCGTATCCGCAGAAAATCTAAGATAGATTCAAACTACAGATCTTGGAGTTGAACCAGCGCTGTGCCGTGCCGGGTGAACTTTGTCAGTTACCGACTGATCTGATTACCGACCTAACCGGTACACCAAAGTTAAATAAGCTAACAAAATTAAACTAAAGAGAGCGCCACCGTTCAGAGTATTGAAGGTGACGGACTACCGGTACATACAAGTGTATTAGTATTGTTAGTTGTAGGTCGTGGCGAGTTGAGGATCGGCCGCTCCACTCGCCTCTGTGTGCGAGTGGTTTTAACTTTTAAAATGTCGCCAGTGGCCGTGACAGGGGCTATTTTTAGCTCTTGGCGAGATAAGCGTACGCGGTAGAAGCGAGACAGCGTTGAGCGTTAGCTCGGTAGCGGGAGAGAGAGAATAATAAAGAGAATCAAAGAACTAATTATACGTGACGTCACTCGACTGGTTTCGACACTGACACAAGTGCAGCGTACGACGCGGACGATCGTCGTCGTCGTCGTCGTCGTCGTCGTCGTCGTCGGCGGTGGCGGTGGCGGCGATTGTGCCAGCAAGTGGGCCAGAAGAACCTCCCTTGATACATACATTGCCGTTGGGCAAATGCCCTGATTTTACCTACATTATTGTACATACATTAAATACGTACTATATGTATATGTATAATATCTGACTAATTTGACAAATAAAATTCTAAACATGTAATTCTCTTACGATTTTAAGAAAAGTTCCTATATCGTTTCACAAAATTTAACCATATCTCCTAATCTAATCTCATCTCATCTCCCATCCCCTTTTCCCCGCTCCCAAAATTTCTTACTTATTCAAGATTTTCAACAAGTTATAACTATATAGCATATCAAGATTATCTATTTTAATATTATTATCTTTTTTAGAAAGCGCACAAGGACGTCTGGCGCATGCGTTCTCGTTACTAAAAGAATACGTACTATAATACGCGTGCAAAACAAGCACTTGACTACGTATGAGAGTATCGGGGAGGGGGGAGAGGCGCCGGCAGGTGTTATAATACGGGTCTATTTGTTATACGAGAGCTTTTTAAAACTATTTACTGTCGTTGAAGATCGTCGGATGACCTTTAACCCTTTTAACAAAGAGAGGGAGAGAAGGAGAAAGAAAGAAAAAAATAAGAGAGAAATCACAGGGGTATATAACATTCTTTGTGATACCTCTTCGCTTTTTCATATAGTTGTTAATAATGTAATAATGATGTGGTTTGTAAAACCTGTTATAAATCGATTCTAACGTAGGTATATATTATTTATATAAATTTTTCGCATAATTAGACGCCGCTTAAATCCTACGCTATTTCCGCTGCAGTATGTCAAGCACGTCAGAAATCGAGATAGACAAGGTGCTAATCAAAGTCAGGCGCTGTGGACTAGGCACACCCACACGTGTACGTATTCGCGTAGTTGTTAATCGTTTTTTATTTTTTCTTATTTTCTTTTTCTCTTAATTTTTTCAACTATATCCAGAACACCAACTCGCACATTATCATTTCATGTTTCGGTTTTTCTCCATTACGCGTTACACATACCAATAAGATTAACATGCTGTTTTCTCTCTCTCTCTCTCTCTCTCTCTCTTTTTTTTTTTATCTCCTGCCGCACATAGTGGCGCTTGGCGCCTGTTTCACGCATCTTTCACTTTCTCTCTTTCTCTCTCTCTTTCTTTCTTTCTTTCTTTCTTTCATTCTTTCCGTCACACGAGAAGACACTGGGTCTCCGGGTGTAACGTACCCGCAATAATAACAGCGCCAAAGGGGGGGTCTGGCTTAAACAGAGGGGGAGAGGGGAACACGTAGAAATACGAACGAGCATTCAGATCATGATGATGATGATCGGTGGTACCAACCTGTCGCTCTTATCCACGATCACAAGTGGCGCTAAGACCTGTAGAGGAGGTTCGGCCGATATACCCTGAGCCCTCTGTTTTCTCGGACGAGGTTTAGTCGGTGTTAAGGGTGACTTAAATGGCAATACGCTCAGGAATTTATCCAGGTGACTTCTTAGCTCTGAGATCTCAGCGTCACGCCGACAAACGTCTGCCTCAAGTTCGGCTATACGTTCATCCTTTACGCGTAGGAGTTCCTGGAGCTCACGAAGGGTCCCCATCGTTAGACCCCTAGGGGTCTGAGCCCCGATTGCCGGGGCGGCTGCCGCGTCGGCCACCGCGACGACGGACGCAGCCAGCTGCGAGGCGTCCTCCTCGTCGGCCAGCCGCTGCTGCGTCGACGAGAAGCACAAGGAGTCGAAGCACACGCGCATAGACACGCAGGCGTCGGCGATACGGCCACACTCGCCTCCGTCCATTCACTCAACCGCCACTTCACTCCCGTGACGGCTGACCTGATGCGTTGTTACATGTCCGGCCCGTGGACGGCCACTGGCCATCGCGCATGCGCCGAGATTGACCTCTAGCAGTTGAGTCAAGTAGCTCTCGTCCCCTCGGTCGATAAAGTAGATTTTTTTGCGGCCGTTAAGCGCGGGATCTTCGAAAGCGGAGAAGAATTCGCATGGAATTATTTTTCTTTTTTTTTCTTCTATTATTCTTTTGAATTTTTGAGAGAAAAATTATTACGGAAAATTACATTTTCGAAGGATTACAATTCCTTTGAGTATTGTTCAATTGAATTTTACCGACTGTCGTTTAGAACCAACAACTTTACGGTATAGACTAAAACGATAATTCATCAATTATACATTATCTTGAAGATCTTTTATCTAAACATAATCAAAACGAATAAAAAATAACTTATTTACCGTGGTAATCAATTCTATTTATTTCTTTTTAATTAAAACCAATATATTTAAAGAATTTATAATTGACTGAGTTTTTTTTTTTTACTTGTTTATTCCGATCGTATAGTAACATGGGTATTTTCCCCGGCGACTCGTCGATATTACTGTATTATATGACCCCAATAAATTGTTTTGAAATCATTCATATCCTGCTACTGAAATTGATACTCGATTTGACTATAATATGATACAAGAGATATGTATAATTCAGATTCTGTCGCGATTGTAGGTAGGTATAATCTTTACAGGTTTCCGGAAGTTAAATAATCACATACCTATATATTCGTATATACCATATGAATATAATTTTTTGGAGAACTTATTTACTTTATCTTAGCTGTAACCACGTGGTACATATATTTTTATAGCTATTTAATTAATGATTCAGATATAGAAATTTAATCAGTCTATGTGTGTTTGTGTGTGTGGTTTTTTCTTTCAATGTTAAACAATACGTTATGCGATATGATCAAACTGGTAGCTATATAATATCGCGAGGCTAACTTCAGACATATTTAATCTTTAGATTAGAGATTAAGAAGATATACCTTTCCGATTTATATAATCGAATTATATTTTTACACTCTTATAACAAACAAATATAATAATATTAAAATCAGATCTAATTACTCACAATATAACGAGATGGTATTTCGTTTCTTAATCGATATAACTATTATATACAAACCCTTGTATTATTGTATACCTGCAATAAATCGCGGTGGTTCCGCAGTTTATATTCTAGGTAATATATCCAACAAAAACTTTGACTTAGTGGTCGCATCAATTAAACGACCAAATCTACAAGCGTTTGAAATATCTGTGCCAAGATCAGACTGTTGATCTTGATAATAATAAAACAAATCAATCATTTTTAGATCGTTTATTAAAATTCTATAATCAAGTGTCAAAATATACTAATATAAAAATAACATGGCGGAAAATTTTTCTAATAAATGATGAATCGGTTTTGAATTACAAATCGAATAATTATATCTATCTCAATACGTAATTGACAAAAGATTTTCAATTCTTATCACACAGTATTAAAAGAAAAAAAACAAAAAAAAAAACAACAACAACAACAAAAAAAGATTCACTGGACTAACTACTGCATGAAATTTGATTACACCTATCGTATATACTCGGTGAAAATCAGACCTACAGACTTGAGACATAATTTCATTTATCCTCAACTCGCTCTACTCTCGTTCTACTCCTCGCCCGTTACATTATACCTACATATATTGTCAAATTTTCAACTGTTCTGGATGTCTTCTATTATCACAGTATGACGACGTTATATAGGTAGGTACACGACGACGGTATCGTTTCCCTACACACCCACAACTCTAGAACTCGGTTCGTTTCAAAGTTAAAGCATTGTCTCCGGCGTCGCGTCTTGTCTAGTCAACGAAGTTAGCTGATTGAACGCCCGAAGCGAAAGGGCGTGTAATGGATATACATAAGCCCAGGGTAGGTGGGTAGGTAGGTTTCTGTACTACGTATAATACATAGCGTGGATAGCGGGCGCTGCAGAGCTACCGTAGTAATTTCATAATAGCATACCGACGTTAATAATACCATCGCGAACGAGCGAGCGAACGAGCAAGCGAGCAAGCGAGTAAGTCGACCAATTTGCATCGCATTGTTAGCTCGTTACTGGAATCCATCTGTCCCATCTATTCTACACGGTAGGCATCCTGCAGCCGACCAATCAGGCGTCGCGCGATACTACTGCGCGCTGAACCCCAACAATCAGCGTTCAAGCCGCCAAGCTCAAATTCGATTATCGTTTCTGGCATTGTTATCGTTGTTAGCCGCTCCATCACCCACCCATTTCATCCCCCTTTCCCTTAAACCGACTACCGCTAAAGAACCTCAAATAAAACCTTATACAATTTTCACCGATCGGTATAATTTTAAAAATGTTCTTCTACATCTGCAATAATCGCTGCATGGTTGTTACATTTTCAGGTATCGTTTGCAATTTCACGTTATTTAAGAATCCGATTTATATCTCACTTTCCAACGATATTGACGGTCTTTCTTAGATTTTTAAGAACTTAGGTAGGGTATTATAATAATTTTGAATGGTAGAGTGAGGAGGCATTGAACTGATATGAGGCAAAAAGCTATTTCAAAGTCTGTTTTTTTGAATTTTATTTATTTAATAATTAACTTATTATGAGGAATGCACTACACTATTTGCAGGTTTAGTCATCGAGATTTTGTACAGCTAACCGCAAATGTGAAATGTACCATTTTGCTCCTTATATACCAACTCCCTTGAGGAATAATAAACGTCGCGTAGATCACAGAAGCTCTTTTCAAACCAATTTCTATTTATCAAAGATTTCGTGGTCCATTAGACGCAACGAATCGTATAGAATCGATGCGGTTACACCAAATACCAGCATAGCAGCCATGAAACTGTATAAATCGCGATCTCATTTTTCACATTCTCCGGCAATTCACGAGGAGAGAAAATTCATGAAGAGTAAAAACCATATTGGGATAAAATTTCGGCAAATAGATAGCCGCGAGTTTTAATGCGGTGTATCACATCAGCTTCCTAAACCCCTCGCAATTTAAGAGTCCATATATTTATAATGAGTGTGATTTTATGAATTGGTATTACAAACTTCGATAAAGAAAATTAGGGAGATTGGATTAAGGCTATACGTTGATTTTTCGATATTTTTATATATATATATATGTAAACGTGAAACTTAAAGACGGATATAGGATAGGTATGTATAACCGTGGGGATAAGTATAACCAAAATCGCCGAGTTTCGTAGCGAATTTCGTTTTAAAATTGGATCAGACCGACTCGCGAGAACAGCTCTAACGTGACGAAGAATAGAGAACGAAAAGAGACGGCCCTGTTGGCCCCCGGGGCTGAGGCTTTGATCTCGATCCCCTCCCTTCGCCCCGCTACCGCCCCTGAAAATATCAACTAAACGATAACCGTATTTATTATTCATTCAGCAGACCCGCCTGCGCTCCCCAGCCCCAATTTGCAAAGTAGTTTTTCAAAGAATTCCAACGGCGCACGGCGTACAGCGTTGAGCGAATACGGAATACTAGGTGGTGGAAAAACGCCACGAGTTCCACGTGTGTTCGAACGATTTTTACGGACAAAAAATAAGCACGTATAATTTTTAAATTTTCAAAAAAATTTCGTTTATTTATTATTAAATCGATTTTCAGATCACCCCGTATTGGATAAGTTGCTATACGAAATCGTCAACTATAATTTGCTTCTTCTATAATACATCCGAAATTTTTGAAAATACTTTACTTATATAATATCAAAAATTATAGTCGAGACACAAAAAAAAAATAAAAATAAAAAAAACAAGAAGAATAAAGAACGAAATCAATATTTTAGATGGCGTATAAACGATGAAACAGAGTAGGTAGGATCGTTTCGATAAAAATGGAACAGATATATTTTATTTTATATATATTTTTTTTATTTTTATTTATTTATTTATTTTTTTATTAACGCATACATTTGCTTACCCCCGTATCGTAATGTTTCTCTCAGAGGAATTACATGATCGAGGTTATATTTGAAGAAGCTCTACCAGGGGCGCGCTTGCCTCACTAGCCGATTTAAATCTAAAATGAATTACTTACGCAGCACTGATCCACCCGCCAGCATCTCGTATCCGATAAACTCGCGTGCAGTTCGTCCTCTTTCGAAATAAATAAGTTTCTAGTTTCAGTCGGAGTAAACAACCTTGGACCCTCACCAAATTATAATAAGACTAATACCAACGCGTTAAAAAATTTCTACATTGTTAAAGTTTCCGGTTAATTACTATATTCCAAAAAATTTCAAATCAATTTTGTTTTTTTCTTTTTTTTTTTCATATTTGTAGAATCTATATAATTATATGTCGTTCGTAGTTCCAGAGCTCGTGGAACACGGGCTTCTCTACGGGATCGGGTTACGAGTATTAGTCGGGATATGGGATCTCTGGGGGTTTGGTGAGGAGGGATGAAGTGGGGTCTGCGATATCAATTACCCCACCGACGCACGCCGGCGCGCGGGCAGTCAGACACGGGTTAATGGAACGCAGGACCCGAGATTTAACACTTTTTTTTTTATTTTACCATTTTTTTTTTCTTCTTTGAAAAAATTTTTTTTTTTTTTTATTGCTGCTTTCTCTTTCATTATTTTGTAAACATTACGCGGTCGATTTTGCTCGCTCATAATTAGAGCTCATGAATAATTAAACAAGGCGAAAGTTTTATCGCTATATATTTTATGACGTAAGTATAATGACGCCAATCGTCGTGTTTAGTTCGTATCGTATTGATGTTGAAAAAATGAGAATAAAATACGAAATAAAATTTGACAATTTATTCAAATCCTAAATTCCTAAACTCCTGAACCACCTGCACACCAAATTGTAATTGAGGGCGGCGACGTCCCTCGTAGAGCAAATAAAACGACAATTTGTATCTCGTCGGCGGTTTGGGGATCGAATCTGAGCCTCTGTTGGCTCGCTGCCTCTCTTTATTTCCCCCGTTATTCTGTAGTCCCATCCTTCGACGTTTTCAACCCTCAACCATTCCTTCCTCCTACTTCCACTCTTAACATCCTCCCGGAGGAACCCGCCTCTCCCTAAAGTCAGGAGCAGATAGCGAAGGATCGCAGCCCGCGCGACGGTTATGGATTGACAGGAAGTAGGGAGGAACGAAGCGAAAGGTCGAGGGCCAGAAAATTCACTCGAAGGTCACCCGTAACGTTAGACTGATTTTTTTAACCCCCTGGGGACAAATGGCGGCTCCGATCATACGCGAGATTTTATATTTGTTTTTTTTTTTTGCTTAATTTTTTTTTTCAGCATTTCGACGAGGGAGAAAATCGCTTTTCGCGATTACGTAAGTAATTATAAACGACTCAGATGATTTGAAGACAATTTTCTACGGTTATACTTGTGAAAAAGGATATGAATTTGAAATCGTTCAATCGATCGGCGGAGACAAATCCCGAGTTATTGAACTTTCCCTCTCTTTCATTTTTTTTTTTTTTTTTTTTAAATTTTGTTGTCTCTAGTTTTTTTACTCCACGTCTCGGTGCAATCCGTCTGCTAGACGTGAACAATAGACAACAAAGTAGAAAAATAAAGAAATCTAGAAATAAAAGAAAAGAGAAAAGGAGATTGCCTCCCGTCTGTCCTAATATGAGCCAGTCGCCTGCAATTCCTTGCGAAAATGGTGTAGGTATATTGGCAGAAGGAATCTGATGGTTTATCTTTGTCGTATTATAGCGTTAAGTGTTGTCGGTGGGCTTAAGCTAACTCTACGTCTGTCTATCTGCTTGTCTGCTCGTTCATCCGTCCGTCTGTCTCCTGTCATTCTTCCCGTCACATTAGTGCCGACCCTTCGTTCCGCAAAATGGAATGTTTGCAGCATCTAATCAGATTTTGAGGGTTCAATGTATTAAAAAGACAGCTGTTCTGGGAAATTGAAGCTCTCTAGATTGCTTGAGTGCACTATAAACATCATTGTCAATGTCAGACATAATAATCGACAAAAAATGTTGTTAATTATATCGATAATACACCAATATACACCCCAAGATATATTATAGATATTTGTAGGTATATTAATCATGTCATCAACACAAATCCTTCAACGATTGCACTAGAGGTAGTAAAAATCTGTACATACACGCGTCGAAAATCTAGGTTCGATGTACCGAAAATTGATAGAAAAAGATCAAATAAAATTTTCTAATTTTATACGAATCCTTTGACCTTTAGAAACCGCGTTACCTAACTCAATCTCAATTAGCAAACGACCCTGTAATTAGTACATGCGTTGGACGGAATACACGACAGGAAAATAATTATTTGAAAATCGAAAAAGTTGTGATGTGTGTCATGGACTTTATTATTTGCCTGTAAATAATTGCATTTTTTTTTTTCTTTTTTTGTACCTTAATCAAATCAACGTTACATTGATATTATAGAACTGCATTAATTGAACTCTAATCGTGGTGATGTGCTGCGGTGAATCCAGGGGAGTAAAATTCCCGCGAGACCATCTAAGTGGCATCCAATCAAGCTCTGCGCGCGCCATTATGGAGTAGATAACGGAATGAAGAGCCGACACGGCGTATATATTCTGAAGGTGCGAGAGACTTTCAGAGTTAAACTCCTCACTCGAGACGTGATTTAACACTTTGTGCCTTTGGGAATTCCCGCGGATTGTTGAACGTTAAATTAGTCGCAATTTAGAGGTTTCATACCGTTACGGATTTTAACGGACTTATATTCAAATTTACTTATGGTATTTCACAATTTTCGAAAAATCAAATCTTTCAGATAACAATGACTAACCAGTCACGATATAAATATAAATAATACAGTCTCAGTTTTCAACGTAGGTATACGTGAGATATAGATATAACCATCATGGAGGTATTCCGATCTTTCTTTATCTCTTTCCTTTCTCTTTGCCCTCTTCTTATTCTTTCTATTTTTTTTTTTTTTTTGTTTTTTCTTCATTTTCTTTTCCTTTTTCTTCTTCGCCTTAACCCTCACCCCTCGCCTAACTACCCTCCGCAGTCCCTCCCACGACCGGAATCGTCAACCCTCGCCCCGCCGTTAGAAACGGAGGAGGCAACATGGCTCCGAGAACGTTGGGATCTACCCTTACCCTTACCCTTACCCTTACCCGCCTACGTTGCATTTTAAATCAAAGCCCGGGGTAACGCAATCACCAAGCATCACGGCGCTTCCACAATTTTCTACTTTAAGCTACTTTATATATTAGCGTCCCTCCTCCGTCTTCCACTACCGCCGACGCCCTCCGTCTCTTACTCTCTTCCTCTTCCTCTTCCTCTTTCCTCTTCTCTTCTCGTCTCGTCTCGTCTCGTCTTCCAACTCCCTTCAGCTATATGTATGTATATAATGTACGTATAGCAAATACATTAGCTCCCTTATACCCCCGCCCGCGTAGCGCCAGTGGCATAACAAGTTTATTTTGTTAAATAACTTCGTCGTAGCCACCAGAGAACACTTCGTCATGAATAATAAGTCAACGATTTCTCGATCAGTTTACAATTAATTCGATTCTTATTTGACATCATCTGATCAAATCTATAGTTATGTATACAGATTTTTGAATTATCTGCATACACATATGTACCTTTTACATTTGAAAAATCATCCCCAAAATCACGAATACTGTCAAAGACTCGATATTTTTACTAAATCAAACGCGCGCGAGGGTAACTGAGCATATAAGTATATAGAGTTGGCAGTTGGTACAGTTGGCAGTTGGCGTGGACCACGTCTAATGCGTGTCACAGTGCGTAAATCGGATTAGGTGGTAATTCGGTGCGGTCTAACGGAGTTAACGTTTGGCGGATAGTCGTACAGTCATTTACAAAACTTTTCAAATTATGTACCTACATATAATATATCTATCTGTAACATCTAGATCTACGCAAAATCATAAGTGTTTGTCGAAGTCACGATTTCATATGCACCGAAAATAGGACTTCTTTTACAGTTGTCCGTCTGTTTTCCATCCGTTGCGAACCTACATAAAGAAAATCCTAAATGAAAAAAAAAAACAAAAAACTATCTAGTCAAAAAGCAGCGTAGCCAAGATTCAACAGGATCTAACAAAGGTAGGTATCTTTCGATCTTGATAAACCGCGAGGCAGTAGCCGGAACTGAAAGTGAGTAGAAGCGACCCGTCGTGGCCAGACTGTGCCGAGTAGTTAAAGACCTCAATGTCTGACCCATAGGCGTGTTGTACTACTAAATGGCACCGAGTTGAATTCAGTTGTGGAAGGAAGTTATAAATCATTGAAAATAGGTATCATTTAAAGATTATATTTTGGGACAAGGTTACACCGCGCAGTGTAGACAGGTGGAAATTGGTACATGGTAGAATATCGCGGTAGGTGGAATGTGTGGCGTAGCCAGGTACAGGGCGATGTAGTTAGGGACGTCGTTGACGCTGTTACCAACACACTCGTGGGCTCGCAAGCGCGGCGTGGTGTAATCCAGTCACCGCGTAACACGATTATCCTCGTAACTCGTCCGTACTCTCTATCTATCTATCTATCTATCTCTCTCTCTCTCTCTCTCATCTCTCATCTCTCTTCTCTCTATGTCTCTATCTCTCTCTCTTTCTCTCTCTCACTTTCTCTCTCTCTCTCTCTTTTACTCACTCTAGTTTCGAACAGCTACAACTGAAACCTGACTCTCTCTCCCATGAGAGAACTGCCGAGAAACTGGCGTGGTGGGCTGGACTTTACACCGAAAGTTCTCCGCAACGATACCTTTCACAGACTCAGCTGTTACAACGGTTCCAAAACCCAGGGGCACTTTCAATCTATAATTTAAACTGCATTATATTTATATTCACATATATAATCACCGAAGCTGTAATGTGCACACAGAAATAACTTTCCCCGTATAAAGAATTATGAAAAAGTAACTTAGAAGTATGTATATTGTATACCTATACGAAAAGTAATGAACCTGCAAGGAATCTTTAAAGCGAAGCAAGGTCTAGTTAATCTCTTCTTTCCCAAGTGACAATCACCGCGTGTAGATATATTATTGAATTTGAAACATCGCTGGGTGCCTTCAGGAGTCTGGTAGAGGGTGGGCATCGGAGGGTGGCGCAGGGCGATACAGAGAATCACTCTGGATACCCCGGTAAATACGATTTACACTGGGACGACTATCAGTCGGTTGCGGAGTTCGGGATAAGGTGAGGGTAGGGGAATGAGAGGAGTGAACGGGGCGAAGGGGTGCATTATAGATACCTATAGATATATACATACATACATACATACATGGGTATATATATATATATATTATATATATAAATCGCTAGGGTTAGAAGAGTGCGACGGTGTAAACCGGGTGCAGAGAGATAGAAAAAGAGAGGGAAGCGAAGCAATCGAGAGGGGTGTTTGTCGCTGGCGTTATTTGCCCAATAAAACCACGTGGGTACACCCCCGCTTACGAGGGCCAGGGCTCCGCCCTGGGTCTCCTCCTGGACTAAGAGGCGCTTGCGCGTTCCGCCTATCGCGTGCTGCCAGCCTCATCATCCGCGATACAAGTCCGCCGGCTACGCGGCATAGAACACAGCGAACCATAGAATTCACGGATCAACTGTCCTCGGGTCAGGAGAACGGGTGTTTAAAACTCAGTCAGTCACAGACCCACTTGCTGTGACAACGCCGTTTGACGTGGATACTTGTTACGGCATTTTAATACGGTGCCGATCCGTTTTAGAGAAATATAAACGTATATTGACAATATTAGTTTTACCCCCTTTGCGCAACTAGGAGGGAAAAGTAGCCGAAGAAATATATAGCGAGGTCGAATGTCGAGGAGAACATTTTTATGAGAATAAAAAAGAATATCTGCAAGGGATGAACGAAAAAATATGTTTTGACTAAAAAAAAAAAAAAAGAAAAAAAAAATTTAGTAAATACCTACCTGCTTAAAAATAATAATAATAATAATAATAATAATAAATAATAATAATATAAGATAAACGATTACACAAAAAAGGATTTTCATTTTTCGACTGCAATCCACGAAGACAATCATTTATCCTTTCGTCAACCCCGTCGTGGACCAGTGTTACTCATATGTGCCTATAATATATTATGAAAGACATTACGCAGAAAAATTATATTTAAAAAACAAAAACAAAAAACAAAGAATAATTAGTGAAAAGTGCAGTTGCGTCGTCGTCGCATCTTACGATATAGAATAATCTATATTGGTGTCAGATTTTTCGAGGACCTGCAGTATAATCTTCGGAATATAATTTCGAAGATTAATTTTTTTGATATTTTGAATTAAAAAAAAAATAACACCCCATGATAAATGTAATTCAAACTCAATTGTATAAGGAGGATTCTTTCGAGTGAAAATAATAAAAGGCGCGAATAGCATACCCTCTGAGATTATCTTGTTATTAGTCGATTTTCTGTAAACCGATAACCTGTTTGAATTAAAAGTGACTAAAGGACGACGAACAACGGGCCCCTGTCCCCTAGTGAGTGGGGAAGATCGCAAAGGTGTTGTTCAGTCACGAATCCAGGATTCTCACCCCCGGCGGCGGCACACTCTCGCCCGGGGGCGCTGGGCCTCCTGCGAGCCCTCCCTCAGGACTCTATCATCCTCCAACGCACAGTCCACCACTGGTCAAGGTAGGGGGATTTAAATTTAATCCTAACCAAAGAATTCTGGCTTCCAGGTTGTCTTGCAAAATGTAAAATTAAAAAAAAAAAATTTTTTTAAATTTTAAAAAACCATAAATGGAAGAGAAAGGAAAGAAAATTGCAGATTATGGAATCAGGACTTGCTCCTGTACTATATAAAACGATATCATCGAAGGAGTTTAAAAATTTCAATATAATATTCATCAGCAATCTCAATTTTACGGAGATAAATCGTATTTCAGATATTGATAATCGCTGTATTATTCGGCGTTTCTATATACCTAAGCTCTTTGAAGCGACGTTTAATCCCGTAATCTAATTAGCGTCACGACGCTAATTACTCGTTGGTAAAGCGCGGGCAAATAATACCTATTTGATATATCCGTGAGGATAAACGGGCTCGTTAATAATACCACTTTGGGTTTCAGTGTTACGTTTGATCGATCGAGGTGTAATTTAATTTCGAATAGGATATTATACAGCTTTGGTATAACACTGTGTTTTTATTTTTTATTTTTTTTTTTTTTTTATCCTACATGTTCCTATTTCCTCTTTTTTTTTTTTTTGTTTTATGTTTCTTCATTTTAAATGTTGAAAAATTTTCGATCCACTGCAGCGACTGGACATTGTGCAGTATTCAGGCGACGGCAAAGCCGCGGTTCCCGGTGGGTCGCTTTCAAACCGAATTACGATTCCACGGGACAGGCGCAACGCGACACTCGCTCGAGGCAGGCCTATTTACGGCTATATAATAACGCGAGGAAAGAGGGTCGACGATGATGGGTATAAGGGCGGCTGTCAGAACGAGTTCTCGTCAGCACGAGAAGAATCTCTCCGGGGACCGAGGAACCTGTCTGCGGTTAAGCTCGCCAGAAAGCTTGTCAAAAGTTCGCCGCGCCACGTTTCTTGCGCGCGAAACACGGCCCTATACCTCGAAATATTCCAAACCTTTGCCAACCCTCTTATATAAAATATATATACTACAGTTAAAGTTGGTTGAAAATAAAAAAATTCAACTTGTCAATTTCAAAAGCTGACGACATCTATCTCATCCGTAAAATCACTAATTACTGCGAGTATATTCCTATCGTAACGACCGGAATTAAACAGCGTTAATTGAAATCGGTTGCTTATTATCAGAACGTAAGCTGCAGGGCCAGAATTAGATCTAAAATTAATGCCGCAGGGAATCCCCAAAAAATTTCTAAAACATCGTGAGGTTATAATTTTGAAAAGGGATCTGCGGCCCTGGCCGCACTCCGCACTCGACTCTACACGCGCCCGACACTTTCGTTCTGATTAAACTTAATTCGTTTCAACAAGAATAAGGAGCAGAAGACGGTACTAAACTGCTAACGGTAGAGCTGGCGGCTCGCGCTGTCTGCCGTCCAATCCTGCCAAGTTAACCTCATTAATACATTAATTAGATATTATTGTGTTGGCAGCCAGGGCGGCAGCTGCGGGCATATTGCCCTCCCTTACCCCGTCTACTTTATTCGCTTGTCCTCCTCCTCCTCCTCCTCCTCTCTATACCCGCACATATTATGCTATGAGAGGGTCGCGACCCGTGACGTCACTCGCTTTACTTCGGAGGACTCGGGTTATTCTCCTTGAACATAGAATTCGTTACTCGGATTCATAAAACGATGAAAAATAATTATTAAATAGAAACTTTGAATAATTTTAGTATATATATGAATTGAAAATCGGTTTATAAATTTGTCGGAGCTGAAATGACGGGTGTTTTAACACCGGCTTAAGAGAAGTATAAGGGGAGCTCATTACACGGGATATAGCGATGGTAATGACGAAAAGCACATGCAGTATTATCACCGTGGTCTTTGGTATATAGCGTTAAGTTGTAGGGGGCTAGGATTAGGATGTCGGCCATTACAGCGCGTCACTGACCGTTTATTCTGCGCGGTGCGGTGACTTCCTCTAGACGAACTTAACGTACGTACGTACGTACGTACATACGTATGTACATACGTATAACCCATATAGAAACTGAGGACATGCGTGTGGCATGTGCAGCAAAGTATATATATGGTTAATACTTTACTGTATTATATACACGGCGTTCCCTATTCGGACCCCGGGTTCACCCTCGGGTATATGTTATAAGCAGAGCGGGTTTAGACCGCGCGAGTCCACCGCTTTGCGTCTCTGTAACGTTGCGATATATAGTAGCGACGCATCTGAATATTGAATTAGTAACGATCAAATTGTATCAAGATTGATTCTAATAAACCGTAAGAGACGATCCTGGTCATATTCGTGACAGGGAGAAACGTTCTCGAACGAATACGACAAACTCGTAATTATTTATGATATTGTACGTATACATATATACATAAATACATATACGTATAAATATCTATATACGCATATTATATATCGTCCAATCGTACAACAACGCGAATAATTTTATTCGCAAAGATGTTACTGCAGGGCGTGTCAACGATCTTGATATATATATATATATATATATATATATATATATATATATATATATATATATATATATATATATATATATATATATATATACATTTATTGTTCGCTTCACTACTTCTAAGTACTCGAACTTTAAACTTTTAAAGACATCATATTTTTACAACTGCTGCACCATTCGGAGATGATTATCATGACGTTGTCGCAAAGAATATACCAGATTTTTCTAGTTCTAATTAATTTAAAAAAATTATGTTCACGGTATTCATTAATTATTATCAAGAATTCAAAATCATTCGTTTGATAAATGTTTAGAAAATTTATTTATTTATTTATTTCTTTATTTTTTACTATCATCGCGATTTAGGTACATATACATATATATTGTACAACGTAGATTCACACATGTTTCCAGCTGGACAGACGTTAAAATGAGTATTCCATTGGGGATGGAGGATACGCGTAAATTATCAATGACACAAATGCGCTTGAACAAGATTTTCACAAAATTGTGTATTTCCCACCGACGAAAACAACACACAAAATCAATCCAAGGGTGAATTTTTAGTTACTTAAATAACACGAGTGATCGACCGGCCGATATATGCACAAATTTTTATTCAATATAATATTTTCTGTGTTACCGTTTCAAACTTCGATATCATGTGCGAATAAAATTTTATGTCCTAATGTGTTATAACTGGCCGAATAAAAGAAACGAAAAGAAAAAAAAAAAAAAAAAAAAAGAAAGAAAACAATTCAAACTTTGTCGCATATTTAAAACTGAATAAAATCTCGTTCAATTTTTTCCCGTCTTATATCAATCATCAGTAGAGCTTCAGAGAGACAGAAATCCTTTACGTAAAGTATAATTTATCGACTAGAACGATATGCGTTGCGATACGACGAATTTAGCGGTTACGTCATCATTATACATTGAATTAAGCGTTAACTTGGTCAGCACCGTTACAATTAAGGGGGTTGATTTGTTCTCACAAACGTAGTTAGTCGTTAAACAAAAAATAATCTCGTCAAGTGAAGAAGTGAAATAACTTCGTCTCTAAACTTAATAACGAAATTTTTTTTTTATTACTTTTTACTGCATATAAGTATTACCATTGCTGTTTACCCATCAAATTTATCATCAACTCGCGTATAGGTGTAGACATTTATAAAGCGTGTGCGTCTGAAAGAAAAAAGAAAAAGAAAGTAAAAAAAAAAAAAAACAATTGCCGAAATTCGGTATCTATGGTGCAGCCGTCTGAATTTATTCTGAATTCCCTTAAAAGCCAACGTCAAAAAACTGCTTCGATGAGGCGAAGAATTTCGCGTTTGAAGTACAAGCTGAATGCGTTTAGGCAGCTTTCAAAAATTGGAATTAAATTTACGGTTTAAATTCAGCTATTGATACCCGATGGAATAGTTGGACGATTTTTATTTTTTTTTAATTTTTTTATTTATTATCATTCAATTTATCATAAAGCTGATGAGTTTGTCATTTGGTCATGGAAAGAAATAATTTCTTGACGGAATTACAACCAGGTATAAAAGTTCATGATAGGTATGTATCTTACCTTAACGTGGGATAAAATAAATCCTTATGATGGTACAGCGGAGGGAAATAGAAGGAAATTGAGGCGATGGTAGAAGGTAAGAATGTATCTTCACCTCCACGACGGTACCTGCCCGTTAAGCGAACCTATATCTACCCTTAACCGTGGAGATAGTGCACCGCACACTTCGGGGAATCCCGCCACGCCTCCAGCCTCAAGAATCTCCCACCACCTCGGGGCCAAGTTCTTGGTTGGTCTTCCTGGCTGGGCTGTTTTACGCTTTTCGACTTGTTCAAGATTTATCGTCGCCGCTTCCTCGCTAAATCGCTTTCCGGGTGAAATTTACGGGCGTGCAATAATATAGCAGACCGGGCAGCCACCAGGTCGGCCGTTGAGAAGATCCTCTCTCTTCTCTCTCCCTATTTCTATCCTTTTCTCTATATTTCTCTCTCTCTAACACCCGGGGCAAAGAACGGCAGACCATTCATTCCCGGCACGTTCTCAGGCTTCCACCTGACTGCCTACTTTACCTTTTACCTGGCATTCCACGTTGCATTACCCTTTACATTTTACATCTTATATACCTACTACGCTTCACCTCTTAAACGGAACACGGATCGACTTGCTCATACGTGCCTCCGGATGTGCGACACGATCGCGAATTCGTTTGCTCTATCAATTGCAGACGTACTGCAGGGTATACACTCTGATCCTTGCACTTCGCTACAATAAATACGTTTCAACTAGAATTTAACTTGTCCACGAATCCCTAGAACGTGTAGCTCCATAAATTACTTGAAAAAAAACATCTCAATTTTACAACTCCAACTTTGTAGGTACAGATTTTGCCAAAATTAATGTCAAGTATTTTAATTCAAACGTCTATTATAGCTATAGCAGTGCAGGACACTCTCCAACATTTTTTAATTCAATCACGAACTTACAACTGGATATAATGATCAGGCCAAACAGCATTCTGCATTACTTTCACATATTTCAATACCATTATCCAAAATTTATTAATAGAAAAAAAAATGGAACACTGAAAATCACGAAAATGTAGGTATGAATATCGCCTAACACTTTCACGGTTCACGTTTGTATCGTCAATTCGTGATTACAACTCTATATAGGTAGTGTACATGAGCGCGGATGTGTTCGCTACTAGGCGATATACATATACATATCCACGACATATTGGGTGAAATTGGCGCATATCAAACAGTAGGCAGAAGCGGCGGGTTGGCAATTGGAATATAGCGATCGGCGCACCGCGCTCGAGGCTTCGATGGATGATACCCCCGGGGCAAAGGCGCCCGCGCCCTCGCCCTCAGTAGCTGCTCTCACCCGTCAACCCTCGATCCAAATATATCCGTTTCTCTCTCTCTCTCTCTCTCTCTTTATCTTTCATTCTATATCTCTATCTCTCTTCGTTCGGGTCTCTGTGTGTTCTCACCGTACCGTATAATACTATCATATGCATAGAACTGAGCCAATATCTTGATATCAGACCCGAACCGGATCTCGAGATCGAGGGTTACTTCAAACTTTAAACAACCCATTGATCAACTAAATCAACCGATCGAAGAATATGTGAATAAAATGAGGAAGATGAACTCACGGATAGCCTTCAGCCATCTTGTTTCAAGATATAGGTATATTATATATATATATATATATATATATATATATATATATATATATATATACATATATGTCTCTATCGAAATACCTATACCCGAAGAGAACATCATTTATATACCTATTTATCTTGCGCAGAATATTTGCACGAACATTTTATACAGAGCCGTGAAATCCTGCAAAGATTATATAATTATCTTGGTATAATATAGTCTGACACGTCCGAGTCGACAAGAATTAGGTCCAGACTTTATGAACTCAATTTGACGTGGCCAGTATGATAACAACTGTTGCAAAACTGTTGGCAAAGAGAACGACCGTGCCTCAGTCCTTAACTCGATCACCAGAACCGCGACTACGTAATCATTGAATCGATATACGATCAGCGTACACTCATGTGCTCACTGCATCAATTGAGCTCATTGAATCTCTGCCTCGAGCCGTTCGCGTTGGTTTGAGCGAGCCATAGGAGAGACTGAGGTAGAAGAACTCAAGCGAACGACTCGATGAAGCAGACCGGCGAATCACTTTCACACCACTTTGTTGCAGGATTGACCAGAAAAAAAGTAAAAAAGTAAAATGAAAAGATCGTGATGAATTGATAAATTATAATCAGATGAATAGCCAGCTGCTGAGTTTTTGTAAACGATTTGACCTTGATTCTTCATGATGACTGATGAAGTAAAGCATTTTTAAATGAGTAGGATTTAATTCTCAATTCTCCCTTTTTTTTTGTCAGGACTGTTTGAAACGACGATCAAGAATGAGTATAAACCGACCAAAAAAGCCACACGAGCTCCTGTCTAACCACTAGCTAGCTAGATTTAATGGAGCGAGAGTCAAGTGTTTGTACGTCACATGTCCCCTATATAGAGTAGGTATATTCTACCCTATACACGCCCGATCATTCGAGGTCGAGTGTCTATAGACGTATGGGCAACGGACGTAATGCAGTGGAACGAAGTGGTGGCAATTTTCGAAGGGTAGCTTTTGACTCGGACTTGAAGATAGGCGAGGACGACACATCGAGGATCGTTGTGTTTGATGGGGTGCGCTGGATAGAGATCTTGTTCCGGTTCCGTTTCCGTTCCTAGATATACCAGCCCATACATTTATAGGTCCCTAACTTTGGCCTAATGCGATGCACCCTTATCCTAATGACGCAAATCCAAAACCTTGAATCGTGCGACGTACCAGAGATATCGCCACGTGTCACCACTCGTCCACCCTCGATCTCCCGATGTTTCTGCAAAGAGATTCTGCCCGATTTAACAATAGATGAATATCTGAGAATACTAGTGTATACGTACGTATACGCGTACGTATCGATCCCCTTCCGTTTTCACTTATATGGTCGAGCATTGAATAAATATAATACGTATATAAGAAACTCAAGATTCATTATGGAAAACAATCGAGGCGTGAGTTATACTCGCAATATTGTTCACCTCGCTTGGTACACACATGTATACAAAACACATATTATAACATATGTGAATTGCATTATCGCATAGCACTAGAGCAGGATTTAGATAAGATAAGGAAATTAAGCTCACAAAGGCTTTGTAGTGTCGATAGAAGAGTGGGACTTTGATCAGAATGATTGAAGCCTTGTAAATATAGAGTCTTGACAATTTACAGATGTAGATGACAACTCGGTCATATATCTCGTTATCTTCATAGTTGCGTATAAATCTAAGTAGTGGAACTAATAACAATTATTTCTTGAAAAATGATTCTAATACAGATATCTGGAGCGAACGATTATTATCTTTGATTAGGTTTAGCTGGCATGCACAGTTCAAATGTGTTTGTGCGGTTTAACAAATTTATTGTAAATTCTGCATTGAATTGGAGACATGTCGGTTATACTGGTTGTCATCCTATAAGATTTTAGGAATTCTGTTTGTCAACTAAAGCTATGGGCTTTAGGGTACTATAGTTGCTGATAATTTCATGTGTATCAAACAACGGAGCTGGAATAAACCACTGCGATTTACGCACCATCGTCATAACATGGATCAGTTTAGATTCCGCGTCGCGTGAATTAGCGCCGTTCTAATTGAATAATTGGTGGCGGCACGGAGCAAAGCAACGCCCGATTACGTCAGCATTCAATAATTTGGCACGCGATGGGCGCGTTCATCACGTTCATCTGTCGCTCGTCGTGTGTAACGGGTAACGGGTTACGAGTAACGGGCGTTACGTAAACGTCTTCGATTGTAATTAAAACGATAATTTCGTGTAATTGCTTTATGCGTCGACGCGGGGTGAGCCGAAGGAAAGAAAAAAAAAGAAACGATGAAGAAGAAGAAGAAGAAGAAGGAGAAGGAGATGGAGGTGGAGGCTGAGGCTGAGGCTGAAGCTGAGGAAGAGGAGAAGAAAGGATCTCGAAGATAAGTTTTGGCTGAGTTGCCAATTTCGTGAAATCTACTTTACTTACTGATGATAACTCGGTGTTCGCGGTTTCCCCGAACGGCGAGCGAGTCCAAAGTTTTAAATCAATTTCTATATTCATTACGAAATTCAGTACAAGATTAACCAAGATTTCATTAGAGCCAATATTGTTGTAACAACGTCGCTTCGAGTTAATTAAAACTCGTCTTTTTATTAACGAGGACCCACCCGGCCCGCGTTCAACGGAATTAATTGAGTTGGTTGGCTAGAATTGGATGCAGCGTGTTGGCCCTAGCGAGTAGCGCGCGCCGGGCGTGCGCTCTGATGAAACAATTTAATAAAAATGACCGCAGCCCGATCTTACCTCGACTTAACGTCTCTCGCTAGTCGCCTATATATACAAAGATAAAAAATTCACAATTTTTATCACCGAGAATAAGAAAGATATAAATAAATTGCCTAGTACGGATAAACAAGATGGCGGATATTAAACCAGAGTATCAACATAAAAATCGCAACGACGTAAAATTACAGTCAATTGATTCGCCTGCTTCAAGACTCGGTAAACACCACTTCAGACAAATCATTCGATTTTCGTTGCTCAACGTTAGCTTAAAACATTTTACCTAAACCCATACCTAAGGAGGGATTAATGCGTCTAATCAAGGATAAGCTTGCGTGCCGGTAATCCAGGAGTCCGTAACTCTTATGAATTTGACTAGATGTATCGTTTAGAGTTTGAAGTATTATTGGCGGTCTTAAAATTAGGATTGTAGACTTGTAGTTGAAAAAAAGGAAAGGATAGAGGAAAACAATACGAGAACTATAACATAGGTTTACGTGCGTTATTACACAGATAAGTCTGCAAACACTTGTGTGATCACGGCACACCGCATGAAGGGCGTATCAGCAAATGAATGTACAAAGGTTTTACGTGAGGGACGAGCGCAGCCCGCAAACCGCTGTGAATTAACAAATCTCTGGGAGCATACATTTGCTTTACCAACACAGAACAAACAGTGAAACAAAATCGAAACCTCAACGTTTTAACTCCCTCCCTTCTACCGCTGCTACAATCGGATGATCGCGCAATAAAACACTGGCATAATGATTCGCTCGAGTGGTTGAAAACCGCAAACACAAGAGGAACACATGCCGAGCCTATTATATTCTTGTGCACTTAGAAGTTACGTTGGGGTAGCCAACGGGGACCCGATGGGATTCGGGTGCCTTGGGTGTCCTGGGTGCCCGGGGTGCTCGGATTAGTTTCGCTACATTTCCCCCTTCTGGTAGCGCGTATGTTCGACGCTTATACGTGTTGGACTATACCCTCAAACAGCCGAGCTATAGTCTAGGGGAGGAAAAAGTCCTGAGGCTTGGCGTGATCCCGAAAAATTCGATTGGTAACTCGTTGCCGTACCTACTAGTATAGCCTACCACTGCGTGTTTTTATAGGGAAAATCTGACGAGGGGATGAGTAAATTTAATTCATCATATTGCTTCAAGAGTAGATATCCTAATTCTGGTCCTTCCACACATTTTTATGATCAGTATAAAATTCTTGAAAATTTGATCCGTCCTAAAACTAAGAGATTGGATCAACATTACTGAAGTTTTATCGTTAACTTTATTTATACAAAATTCATAATAATTATAATTTTAAGATTGATAATTTTTCTTAGAACTAGATTCGAGGTTCGGACGTGTTTAGAATGGGATGATAATTGAAGAGTTGTGGTAATGCTGGCGGTGTAATGGGGCTATAAATATAACCTTCTTTACGTATAGGGGTGGCAGAGTGTTTCCTTTTTTTTCCTGTTTTTTTTTTTTTTTTACTTTTGTACTTTTCCTTTTCTTTTAAGATGTAATTTTTTTTCTTATCTCATCCGAGAGATTGCCCAAGCAAATGTGTAGTTTTCGTGAAAATGAAAGCATAAAAAAGCGCTTGAATTACAATAAGCTAAAATTTATAAAAAATTATAAATTACCATAATTCGAAACAGTAGTACAATAATAATATGTATATCTCGATATACTTTTCTCACGTGATTTTTCGTAACCTTCTACGTATATACACAGCCCCCGAATCGTTGTTAGATTTCGTTAAGTTTAGCAGCAATTACTTTTGATATCCGACACGCCGGCCTAATTGCGTTGCGCAAGAGGGAGGCAATAATTCGCTAATGTCAATTTCAAATTTCAATTAGTATCATCTCAGCAGCGGCTCCCTCGCCCTGGTGGAGCATGCTGCGATCTGAAATTCAATTTGTCCCTTCGTACCGCCGCCACAGCAACCAACACCGTTGCCTACCGTTGCCACACGGGAACTGCTCTCTCACTCTCTCTCTCTCTCTACCTCATGCACGAACACACTCTATACTATATATTATACCTATCTACCTATATACCTACACCTACTCACTTTTACTGTGAGTGTATCATGTAGTAGTTGTGTAGGTATACATACCTAGGAGAGATACGCGGCAGAAGTGTAACACGCAGGCATCAACGACTCTCTATATATATATACGCTTGTAAAGTTCTGCAGTTTGGTACACGCATATACCTATACATATATGTATATATTTATGTATGGGTATACTTGACTATACGTATCATCATGTTACGTAATGTTGGTGTAGTGTGTAGAGTTCTCTCTGTACATCTCTCATCTCTCTACAGCTTGAAAACGTTTGCGTGTGGCTTCAACGAGCCCGTCGTGTTGCTCCGCACGCCCCTGCCTACCGAGAGCGAACCGCCTGCCCATTATAAATTGATAACTCGTCGTTTATTAAGTTTCATAACTGATGCCTGCTTAGGCAAAGAGCTTGAATATCTATTATTCAGGCGGGTGCCTCGCTTTACAATTCTCTAACGGAGATTGCCACTATCTGGTTGGGCTGATGGATTTTTACTTTACATCCTCCCCACCCTGCCGCACGCTGACTTTCCACAATTTTCAAATTGACCCAGCTATACTATACTTTAAACATTTCTTTCATTTCCTGAATATACCGATACGCTTAGTAATTATCAACAGGCATAACTTGACGATGTATACTGTTGGTTGAAAATTTTCACGGGAGATTTTGAGTCTAGTTGTACATTTAGCGAGGAAGAAGTAAATAAATACGAAGGAATTACCTCTTCCATATTTTTTTACACTTTCCTGTGTCTTGGATTTTTCTTCGCTGACAATGCGGTGAGAAATGATGACGAAGGAGTTCTTGATGAACAGCCCAATGCGTTTGCGTGCTCCGCTTTATACCGGAGACCATTGTGAATACCTGTGAAGCTATCGTCGTGCCTTGCGACATAACTTATTGACTTTTAATTATAATCACAAGTTTAAATTATATATATACAATTAACAAATTAGAAATAATTATTGTTTTACACTATCCAGTTATCCGCACTTTGTTCAAATCACTTGAAATTTAACCACATAAATTTCACGACCGTTTTATATTAATATGTATACGACTATCACGTATCGAGACACGTTCACGATGTAATAAAACCATTTTATTAAACAACCGCCGCTCAATGATCCGCCAGATCTCGTGACGATAGCTACCGCAGTATTTCCCCAAACCGCAATTGTTCTTCACAACGTGAATGACGTATTGTATTTCGTATTCCAATACTCCCCGTACATTCATTATAAGTTATATTTTCCTATATAATTATTGCATGAAATGGAAAGTAAATATGACTAACGTTTCGCATTCTTTGTGGTTAAAAATGAAGAGATATTTCATAAAGAAAACAATACATATACGCCTATACCATGCGTATTATATTATATGAGAAAACTGTAAAACACATTAAACAAAAAATATCCTCAAAATCAAAAGTAAAAATAATAATAATTAATCGATGGCTATTTCTCATTCTGTTCCAGATTGGCTCAGTTCAAGCTCATCAACCTCTCAGCCACCAGCAACAGCAGCAACAGCAGCCGTCACCCCAGCCGCAGCCGCAGGTGGCCGTGGCGGGGGCGGGTACGGGGGCCGGGGCGACGGGGGTGGCGATGGCCAGGGCTGGCGGGATGTTCTGCTACCATTGCCCATCGGGTCTTCAGGCCCCCCGTTTGCCACCGTCCCTCGAGTACCCGTTCGCCCCAACACATCCCTGTAAGCAAACCTGAACCCCTTACCATTATTATTATTATTATTATTATTATTATTATTATTATTATTATTATTATTATTATTATTATTATTATTATTATTATTATTATTATTATTATTATTATTATTATTATTATTATTATTATTATTATTATTATTATTATTATTATTATTATTATTATTATTATTATTATTATTATTATTATTATTATTATCGCTGTAGTCCCTTACTACAAGTTTTTCGTTGTTATTTATTGTTATTGCCACTTATCATGGCCCGCGAATAAAATTTTGGGTTTTAAAATATTTCAATTTTATTGATCAAAGTTGTACAGGGAGAGAGTTTGGCTATTGGGGTTAGCAGAGGATGACATTGAAACTTGACGTTATAACGCGTCTACCAATAAGTATATACTTTCGAGCTTTTATAATCGAACTTGAAAATATTTAAGGAAAGAAAAAGCTTTGTATTATCGTATGTGTATCTGAGGGCAACCGGTTGCTTCGACAAAACAGATTGACCAAGTGACATTACTGGCTAGAGTGAGTTACCTACTCAAAGTGGCCAGTGGAAACTGGACGATCGTAAACTTAGTTTTGCACTTGAAACTAAGTTCTTGACAAACTATGTCCTGTCTGCAACCGGATCTCCTGAATGAAACGGCGGCTCGCCTGCATTTGCGGAGTTATCATTTACAAGTCTATTTACCCCGCCAAAGATCCCACGCTGTTTGAACTTTGAATTAACTAATTCAATTCTCTAACTCGGATAGGTAAACGACCCCTTCCTTTCCCTTTCAAGGGCCGAAGAGGTATGTGCCTGCTTCTCGAAATGTGTTTACGTGGGAATAACCCATAACTACAGTATCACACCACCTGCGACTCTGTCAACGTTTCTATTATACCTCGTCTTGCCAATTTTGTTGTTTTATTTTTAACCAACGTTAAGAGACGAGCTTGCCCAACTTCTAGACATTTCGGTAGCCGTATGAAACGACACTTTATAATAATAGCCTTAAAATCTTTGACTTATTCATTCAGATGGTTAGTATTACGAAGCGGAAGAAAGCAAACGTTTACTTTTTCTCCAATGAAAATTCATCTTCAATATTCTCAATACGGTAAATTGAAAATAGATATAAACGAGCTTTCCATCAACTTGATGGTTAAATACGGATTAAATTAAACGCTGTATAATCACCGGTATAAAGAAAGTTTGATCACCTATTATAACTTACACCACTTAAGCTCTGCAGCTAGGCGGTTCGCATATAATAGTTTAGCCAACTCCGAGAGTTTTAGGTGGCTGGCTTAGAGCCCGGAAAATTTACAAAATTAAGCATGTGTAAACTCGGTCAATGGTAGATTTCGGAATAGCTAATTCACGGAACTTCAGCTCCGCAAAAAAGTAAAAATTAACTTTTTTAACTCCGGTTCACATCTGCTTAAACTATTTTCGGAGATTTATAAAAAATACAAGACTCCGGAAATATTCATTTCTCATAGGTACGAAAACGTTAACAGTAACGATAAAAAAAAAATGACACCCTTTGATCTCGTCTTTGCGTATCGGTCCTTCGAAGAGGGCGGATATCAGAGAACGTAGTGGACGTTGTTGGCCAGGTCGGCAGGCAGCACCAGGCGACGATTGCACAGGGGCCCCTCAGGGACGTCGGGGCACCCTCGGGCCGTGTAGTGGACCCCCCGTCGGGATAAACAGATTAGGTAACTACGTGATAAGTCGGTAAGTGGGTTCGTTCGGTGCGTTTCCCCGCCGTCTCCGTCTCCCTTCTCGAAGTTCGCTTGTTCGCCCGTCCATCCGCCGTATATACCAACGCCTAACTACACATCGTTAGTGCTATTAGTAGCCTTGCAACGTTCGAGTGTCATTAGATTTGGTACTGCATGCGGTAACGGTCTATTCGTTTCCGTTTTTTTCTTTATTTCATTTTAAACGTCGATACTTTGATGATTTTTATTTATATTTATATTTTTATTTACTTCATCAACAGCTTCGATCAAGTTATTGAAATTTGACGATTAATCGTCTCGTCATTACGTAATTAAATGAACGTACAAGATAACTAGGCTGAATAATTAGTCGAAGAACAAATTGATACAAGAAATTATCACCTAGCGAATCCGTAACCTGTCACTAAAACATACGAGACGTGTGAAATAATAGAAAAGCAATTAGAACGCATGCAGTAAAATTAAGTGCAATCCATTCATCCACGAGCGACGACGTTCTCGTGAGGAGGCACTAAATCAACGGAAAGTCTGACGGCGGCGGGGACTACGAAGAGTTTGGCGAGGGACTCGAGGAGGACCTCTTGACGAATGACGTCAACCTTTAACATCCGTATCCTGCTCCGGGCAAATCGAGACAGACACGTATGATCTGTGCCGAGGATCTGACAAACTAGGGACTCCGCGAGTTCTGGTTGGGGGTGGGGGATAGAAAATAACCCCAAAGGTTGCCCTAACCCTGGGTTGAACATACGGGTCGTTTCAAACGCGAAGGTTTTTCGATTTTTCGAATCGTTTTTTTTCTCTATCAACTTAAAAATACAAAAACATAATTTTATGCAACCCATAATACATATCCGAAGATGATTACCAAATTTTTTACAACCTTGCGTCGATAATTGATGAGTTTGGAACACGTCGATATTTCAGCCGATATTTTGCACTCTGTGAAGGTAAAGACTAGCTGTTTTTGAACGCGCTGTAAAGATGCGCAGAATCCAATCACTCACTCACTCACTTACGAGTAGTAGGTATATATCGGGAACGCACCCCCCCTGTCAGCTAATAAATTGGATCAACCCGACTCTTGATGAGTTCCACGAGTTGTCTATATCCCGGTGGCTTTACTTTCCAAACTCTAATCTAACATCTCGACTGTATGTATCACTTAGGGCACCGGTGCAATATTAGTTTGCTTCGTATCGGGATCGACTAAAGATCAGATGCATCTGCTGATATTTTAGATTCTCGAACCCCGAAGGATATTCAACGGTAAATAAATGTCAAAGGGTAAAAATTCGATATTCTGTAATAAATTTTACTGGATGAAAATATGGATGAGGATAAAATGGCAACGGTTCGAAACGGTCCCAGGGAATAACGAATTAATTCATTACACAATTAATTAGAAGGTTAATTAGACTTCTAAGGTCGTCAAAAGGAGAACGACGCGAGTGTCAACTGGGACGATAATATTTGTACTACGACTAAGATATAGAGCTCGAGTTAGTAGGTATACCGAGACCGAAAGAGGCTCCGTTGTATATAAGCTACTTAATTTTATTTCTGTTTACCCGCAGCCTAATTAAGTCAACAGATCCTAATTAATTAAAGCCCAAACGCCGCCGAGTGTAGATATTTAGCAAACATTGGTAATCGGATCCGCCGTTCCCAACGCTCGTAAGCTAAAACCGGGCAAATTCCATATCCGGTATCAACAGCGCACGTATATAGGTAGCTGATTTTCCGTATGAAATCAACGGAATATATTCTCCGAGCTATATATGTTTCACAAATTATCTAGGAGATTTATTCGACGTGAATTTTATCGTTCAAAAAATAAAAATCAATAAATAAAAAAATTAATATTTTATCATAAAACTATGTTCTTCATCAAAAATATATTATATATAAAACGCGATGACACGGACCGACCAAAAACACGAAGCTCGTTGCGGAAAGAGAGAAAAAAAGAGAGAGAGGGTGGGGGGAGGGGGGAACAGGAGCTGAGAGAACTGCCCGGGAAAGCGTCATGAATTTTTATGAGTTTAGGAAATTAATTTGTGTTTTTCGCTAAGCTGGGCTTAGCGCGGCGGTAATTAATTGCGCTGATTGCCTTGCATCATTGATGAACACCGCCCGCGTCCGCTTCGTATCCCGTGTTCGCGTTTGCTCGTGAAACTCTCGAATCCGGTGATTTGACAATCCCGTTGTTTGCTTTGCAGTCCACTATACTACAAAATCGCAATGCTGTGTTCAGATACCAACATATACTATAGTACGTTATATAATTTTCAGGCGGTATTGACTCCAGCAAAAACCAAAAAAATAAAAAAAATATGGCAAACCATATTTTTTTATTTGTTTTTTTGTTTTTCTTCACGTGGTTTCTATTATCTTCTTACAGACACTAGCTACTCGGCCTATCATCCGGCACTGCATGGTGTTGGTGACGATTCTTTTGTACGAAGAAAACAACGAAGAAATAGAACAACCTTCACCTTACAGCAGCTCGAAGAGCTGGAGTCTGCTTTCGCGCAAACCCACTACCCGGATGTGTTTACGCGTGAGGATTTGGCGATGAAGATTAACTTGACGGAAGCTAGGGTCCAGGTGAGTGATCGGATTGGTTTTAGTAGTACTAGAACGATTTTTCAGCTTTAAGATCCGGTCGGAAATTATCTGACAATCGCTGGTTGGTTTAGGATTCGAAAAGAGTACCTACCGAGGTTTAGATTTATCAAATTTTTCGACTACAAGTAGATCAAAATTTACAAATATAAAACTTCGGTAAGAATTGTCCAAGATAAAGCTGTTTCAGGGACGTAGAGAGTGGCAGCAGCACCCCTAGGGGCGCCGTTCCTGACACCCTCAACCTGACGTAATCTCTTGACGAGGTAAGCCGCGGTAATCTTCAGGATTACTTTATACACTGGGCTTCACCACTGCAAGAGATAACGTCCCTCCGGTTGACTGTAGCCAAACCTTGTCCTGGCTTTACTAACGCGTCGCAAATCAACGAGGATAATTATTTCCTTATACGATACAGGAACTCATAAACAGGATATCAATACACAAATCTTATACGTCTAGTATTATACACAGCTGTTGTTTTCATTACATGAATAAATTCTCTTCTCAGAAACATGCACAGTTGTTTTTGAACAACGATTCAAATATCGAACACCTTATAGGGCTGTATTACGTTTATTTAATTAAATTTTCCGGTTACGTGATTCTTGGGTCTATCTTTTTTCCTCGTCATTGATCATTTGCAAACGCAATTAACATTCAAGAGGCGATCGTCAGTTATTTGATTTTTGATTATCGCAAAGTCATAAAGGTTTAATATGCGAGTAAAATGATGATAGTAGGTACACCGTTTCAACGGAATCTAGGCTTCTTGCAGATTCTATATGTACTGCACTCCTATGCAGCCGCAATTTGTGAGCCTCGCTGTAACCGGGGGGGCCCAGGTTTGTAGGTAGGTGGGGGAAGAGCGAGCTCATTGTTTCATTAGCGGAGACAAAGGGAATCTCGAATAATGGGCAAATAGTGCCTCAGTACAGCGCGGTAGCACTGTCGGGTTAGCGAAGCTCTATCCGCGATGCGGACTCTCGCGTTCCAATTAGAACCTCCTGGGGGCCGACAAGGCACGTTCCTCGCGTCAGGAATGACACAGACATGACTCTCTGTAAAAGGCACCTTTTGCCACTTGATTTCCTTAACTAATTTATAGTATAGATAATTATTTATTAATTTTTCCCCCACTTAAAAAATATTATAAAAATTGAGTTCGTTTTTCTAAAAATTTCTATTCTTTGAATGATTTAGTTTCATAAATCTGTAAGTTGAGGTTATATAGCGTAAGGAAAATTGACAACTTTAGGATTTGCGACAGCCGTCAAAAGTGGCTATGAACGAAGCTATACTGAGAATACTCGTAGATATTATAGTCGGCGGCAAGCCAAGCCATTATTGACATATTTAGGATTAAATTCGTATTGAAAAAAATGGAGCTAGGGGTTCTCGAAGGTCCTTAGGGAACCGTGGCTTTGTTCCCGGGTATTACTCTCCGGCCCCGTAACCCTTAGGATATTATTATACCCGTTACACTCCCCTCGGCCCACAATACCTACTGGCAGAAAGTCCGACCGCCGACGCCCACTGACGCTAGAGCTGGTTCCTCGTGTTTATTTTATTAAACCATTTCGAGAACGGTTTAAAAAATGATATAGGTATATCATTTGAAAAATTCGATTCGACGGAGTGAACACAAGCCTGATATATATAACTCACTTTCCTAAGCTCCGAACGAGAGATTACAGAGTTTTGGTAGAACTAGGGAACGACTTTTCAACTCAAGTCTTTACAAAATTATTCATTTAATTATTATTTTAAATAAACCATACAAATTTCGTTATAGAATTTATCGTTTTTGAAACTAATTTTTACTATATAAACGAGTGAGAAAATATATCTAATTTTTTGGTACTGCAGTTGTTTTATGAATATTGAAGAAAAAAAGTGATTGGAACTGAAGATTGAAAACGATTCCGATTTTATACGTGTGTCCTGTAGATGAATTGTGGAATCTTTAGTTTTAGCAACAGCAAGTGAATTATTATTATTATTTATTTATTTTTTCCGCGTATGATTCAGGCTTGTATAATAAAAACTAGTTTTAGTTGGCATTACGTCAAGTAAGCCTCGTTAAAAAGCCTCGAGTCCCTAAAAGAAGACTCTCTTGTGAAAAGTGGCAGGTTTCAGCTCGTTGAACATGCGCGTCCTTCTATATGCTGCAATTAAACTAGTATAGTATTTCATTTCGCGTGATGTGAACTCCGAGGAATCTTGGGGTGTTTTTATTTTCAAATTCAAGCACTGGATGGTTTAATTAGTAAATTCAACGAGAGAATACAAAAAGAAAACGAATGAAAATATATTAAATACCCCCTCAAATTTCAATGTCTGTTTTTCTGCAGGTTTGGTTCCAGAACCGACGTGCAAAATGGCGTAAAAGCGAGCGGCTCAAAGAAGAGCAAAGAAAACGAGAAGGCGGAGGCTCAGACCCAGGACTACCCCCGCGACCAACGAGTCATGATCCTGACGGGGCGAGCGCCGAGGGCGAGGACGCTGGTCCGGATGGTGGCTCAAGAAGTCCGAGCACAACGTCCGCGTCGGTGAGCCCAAGGCCCCAGCAATCTCAGAGCCAGCCGTCCGTAGGGGGTGCCGCGACGCCGCCACCAACGTCGATTCGCGCTCAGCCACCACCCAGCACCGTTGGCACCGTCGGGGTTCTAGGACCCCCAACTGAGAGGTGAGCCTTTATTCTCCAGCCCCGTATACGTCTTTAGGAAATATCACCGGCCTTAAACCATCTCCGTTTGCGCGGAGTCCGGAAACGCGCTCCGAGCCATTAACCACGTCTCCCTCCCCATTCCCCGTGGAAGCTTTTCTCCATCTACCCTCCGCCACCGTCGAGCTCGTCGAATCCTCGACCTGGCGTCGACGGTGTATAATCTGCACCTCACTCCTGGTAATCGTAATTGTCGCCTCGTTAGTCTCTGCCGGTACTTTTCGTGCTCCGTTTTAGATATCTTTTCATTTCCGGAAGAACGTGGTTTTAACTAGCGTATCATATTTTATTGTCATACTCCGCGCAGTGGGTCTATTTAAATGTGTTAAACTATTTAAAATCTAGAAAAAGTCGACTAGGTAAGCAAAAAAAAAAAATTAATATTTTAGGGGCTATGTACGGTTACACCGGCTATGAAATTCAATATTTTTAATAAATTTTATGATTTGATTCGGCTTCGAAGTTATAATAAATCTTTGGATTCTATCGACTTGACGCTAAGCAATGGCACGAAAAAAATCAATCGAAGAAAGGCCATATGTCGTTGTCTCGAACTTCCGAAGGTGGTTTGTCTCCCGTCTATCCATTATGGTGAAATACGAAGAATAAACGGAGAAAACGTAATGGCATCTTCAGACTTGACATGTCATGTAAATCGGTTTCGGAGGGGGGGTAAGACGTCGTAGGGCGTCCGTGAACACCCTGGGTGCCGTGTAAGCGTCGGAAATGCTTCTGACATGAAGCGGTGATAGCGAACAGCTTCGTCAAATTTACATACATACCTACGGCGAGATTTGAATTCTAAAAATTTTTTTATTTTTTGTATTTCTTCTTTGAATTTTTTGTTACTGAAATTTGCGAAAAGATTTAATAACTTCAAATACAATCAGAGACTCGTATAAAACACAAATGAATTGTGATAGAATGTTATTTGCAGTTTCTCGTATCATTTCCGAATTTATTTATACATACTGCATAGGTAGAAATTTAGGGAAAAGAGAAACTAAAATCGGATTTTATATAGTCAGTTAAATTCAATCGAACCTTTGATTACAGTTGATAGTATTTTGACAAATTCTAAGCGAATATGTGGCCAGACGTTCCGCATTTGCGTCTTACACGAGGGAAACGGTCGGAATAGGTATATACATATAGTTACGGAGATGGCGAGGTTCAGGGAGAAGAGAAAAAGAAGTAGAAGTAGAAGTAGGATGAGGATGAGGAAGAGGCACGGTCCGTCGTCTCCACGGGTGTAATTTATTTAAAACCACCCGCCGTAAATATATCCTCGTCATTTATTCAGGCGCCTGGAGCTTGGCTGGGGGTACTTTTCCTCTCGCTCTTTCTCTCTCTATCTCTCTCTCTCTCTCTTACTCTCACTCTCTCACTAACTCTATTCCTCTCTTCACTTTCCTCGTACGTATTAGCCACCGCTACAACGCCAGTCAAGTAAATATATCCATAGAGAGATATGTGTATGTTTGTATACATGTACGTACTCCCCCATAAGCAGCCCCTTTATAACATCCCCCCCGCGTGCGTCGTAGGACGGGGGAAGGTACGCAGCGGCTCGTGGTGGTTTAATATCATTGAATTTTAAATAAAGATTTTAATGGATTGTCATTACATCGGCTTTCTCGGCTCTCCCATACTCTTTTCTCCTTCTGGCTCTTTCTCCTGTCTCTCTTTTTTTTTTAATCTCTTTCTCTCTCTCTCTCCATCTCTCGCTCTTTCTGATCTACGTTGTACGGTGTACGATTTTCAACGTCGTGGGGGACTTACAACGTTCCGTTCGCTGACCTACGTCAGTCTCTAATTTCGAGGGACAAAAATAGAAGCAAATGAAAGAAAACTATGCGTATATCTGCGCATATTTAAAATACGATAAAGCCCATCTGTCGATTCATGTTCGTGCGTAAGATCATTTACGTTTTTCTTTTTTTTTTTTCTATTCTTTTTTTTCGCATTTTTTAATATAAATTTCTTAGTTATGAATTTCATTTAGAAATAAACACATATTCGATTTCTATCTACATGAGATTTACCTAGTACTGGTTAAAGAAAATAAAAATATAAAATCAATGACTTATATTAGAAATCTTAACATGATATTTTATTGAATTACTATTGGAGGAGTGAGTCTAAAAATCCAGATGTTTCATTATAATAAAAATTTATATTTATATTGAAAACTGTATATCAATTTCTAGAAAAATGATAAACACCGTTTATGTTACGGTGAATGCTTTCAGTAGCGAAAACTTTTAACTCGTTTTTACGAAGAGTGAAAATTTTAGAGCAGTTGTTGATACGGCAACTCTACTCTTATAAAGTAAACTAACCACTTTCAAATAAAGCTTTGCAAAAACTCTGAAACTAGTAAAACTATCGCGCCTTTTTATTTAGCATTTATTCACGCACTAAATTATTCCAAATGTCGTTGAGAGGAAAAAAAAAGAAAAAAAAGAACCTATACTGACATTTACGAAAATTGATCAAATATTTATTTACTTATTTATTTGTTTTTTGAAAATCTGCGTAAAAAGGTATTTTGAATTCAATTGCTTACTATTAAATTGCAAAATATAAAATATAATTTTGTCCTTTGAGAATAAAAAATTCGTTACAATTGATGAATTTTTGTTATTTTTAAATTTTTCTTATTAATTCGATCAAAGGAAGGAATTTCGGATATATTTCCTTAAGGCGAGTAAAGCGAGAGAGTTGATGCGGACCCGGGATGCGTATATATACGTATACGTAGCTACCACGTGAAAACGGGTTCGGGCTCACCAACGCCACGCGGCTAATTGCCGGTAATTATCGCGCTTACTACGGCTCACAATCCCATCCTCCCATCTTCTCATCCCTCGAGTACCTCTGACGCCACTTTCGCTACGGCCTCGGAAGCCTCGTCGACTCCAGAATTCCACCATCCACTTTCCGCCCGTTCCCATTCCCGTTCCCGTTCCCGTTCCCGTTTCTAGGCGACCACTTGCGCTTTGCTAACCTCGCCTCCTTGGTCTTAGCCCGTCCTTCTGTACACAAGAACCGCGAGCCGGGTCGCCGTTGGCTGGTACCTGCCTCGTTACATTAATTAAACAATATTTGCGATTAATATTTGAGAAGATCACCCCCGCTTCAAAGCAGCCGCGCTTAGAGAACCTTCCGCAGTATCAAGGAACTATGCACCTATATACCTACTACCTACCTGTACTACATACGTATACGAACGTAAAATTAACTACATTAGTCAACGAGCCTCACACGTATTCCATAACGTCGTATACATATACATAGATATACTATATACAATATATACATGGCCACCAGGGGATGATCTCGAGGATAAGGATTATCCCTGCAAGGTAAACGAGTTACCTATGCAAATTGCTGTCCGAGACTCGATTTCAAATTATCTGAACACATGTGCGGAAGAAATTTGTAAACTTAATGAGAGACACAAGAGAGTATCGTCCCTAATGGGTCAAAGTTCGTGTCTCACCACGAGATTCAAATCGTCAAATAATAATTATCATCGTTAACAACCTATGTGGCATTCGATTATACTGCCTCGATTTCGTTAGGCATCAACAATATCAGATCGAGACATAATTTAATAGCGCTAAAAAAAGATTCCCCTTATCTTTATTTTTCAGTAATTTAGGATCAGCGGCTGGATTCAGGCCGGTAGAACCACCACCGTCATTATTTTTTCCACCCCATTTGGCGGCTCAATTTTCACCACCGTTATTCGGTACGAAAATCGGAAGTACACCAACGTCACTGTCATCTGGGACACCGTCTCTATGGAATACCAGCGATCACAGACCAGGGAGCCTTCAGGAGATGCTTTCGTGGTCACCAGCTGGATGGCCTGCTTCTTTATGCGGGTGCTGTAAACCCGGTACAAATGATATTCACAGGAGCAGCAGCCTTGCCGAACTAAGAAGAAAGGCTCAAGAACATTCCACCGCTTCAGCTCTTTTAGGGGGCCTCGCGGGATTCCCTGGAGGACTTCCGCTACCGTTGCCTTTGCCGTTGTTACCCCCGTTGTTGGGCCTCTCAAGACGACCTGAACACCATCACATTCCATCGGTCGTACATCAGATACAACCGTCAACCAAAGAAGACCCGTAGACCGTTAGTATTTACGAGAAGAGCTCCAATAGTCGCAGCCTTTCGATGCGAACATATGCGTATTAGCGTGTATAATGTCATACATGCATTACATCAAATGACAAAACATTTGTATGTAATTTTGTTTATAAATAATGTTACGCCACGTGTTTGACGTCCGTTTATGAAATGTTGGATGATATCACGTCTGAAGACATTGGGCTCGGTTTATAAATTCCGTAGGTACAGTTTGTTTATAAATCAATCTCTAAGAGGGGGGGGATTATAGTTTGCGGTTTTATTAAATCAACACATTCGTGATAAATCGTTAACTCTGATACTACAGTATTAATTCCGAGAGCGAAGAGTCTGTACTGTGACGTTATCGCGAATCGAATATCTCAACTGAACGTTATTAAGAATCTGATTTCGCAGAAAGTATACGTCAAGACTAACGATTTCAATGTGTGTAAGGCCGGGGGGGATACAGACTGTACGCTCTGACGACTTTGAAGTTATGACTGTCGTTTTTATTTTTTTATTTTTTTTTTTTGTATTATCTTTTCATTTGCAATTTTAGTAGACCTGTACTAAGGCTATAAAAAGTCAGGGATTCTTTCTCGCATTGACTCTTATTGTCAGAGTGTAAATTGTCAAGATTTAGTTCAGTTTTCTCATAACTGATTGACGCTAGATTTCATCAAGACTCATGATTGAAATAATATGAAATAATATGAAATAATAATAATAATAATAATAATAATACGTAAAAAGCAGTGATTTACCGCCAATGCAGGGGTCAACATTGTACAGATGATTTTTTTTTTTAACTTCGAATAATCTTAGACGGAACGATGATAAAAGCTAGGCTCTGATTTTGACCAATAATTATATATTATGTATAAGCGAAGAAGAACCAAGTTCATCAAATTCGTTGAACTTTTTTCATTGTTAATTTATTTGCTATAATATTGTTTTATAAGATGAGTCATTTTTCGTGGATAATACTTTGATATTATAACAATGACAAACAATACGATTGAAACCTCGCATAGGTTCGTATAACGAATAGAAACGTGATAGTAACATGTAGAAATATTGAAAAATAATAATAATAAAAATAATAATAATATTAATAATATTAATAATAATAATAATAATAATAATAATAATTATAATAGTATTAATGTTAATTACAATGGACTCGGGCATCGTTCTAAAATGATTTTAATTTTGTTACAAGAACGAAGTGAGATTCAGTATAATTAAAGTTAAATATATTTCACTGCCCGGAGGTCTGGCGCACGTATCGTAAACAACCAATATAGCATAGCAGCCAAAGATCGTAGGAAACCTACACACCTATAAACCTGTATATTATACATTATGATAATCGTAAATGAATAAAGTTATAAGAATAACTCAATAATATATTATATATATATATATATATATATATATATATATATATATATATATATATATATATATATATATATATATATATATATATATATATATATATATATATATATATATATATATATATATAAATATACATACGAATATATGTATATATATAAATATAGACAGTGATATTATAGCTGACATTATGGTAGTTGTGTTGAATAAACTTGTTCTCGTGATAAACTCACAGCTATATTTCATAATGTATTTTATTCACCTCCGCGCATGATCATGAATTTATATTCTAATTTTTTTCGTTTCAATCCCATTATTAATGCAAATACTTCACTTGGCAATTTAAAATTAATCAACATCTTGTTCTCCGCATCAACGCTGCTATATTACCTATACTACTATTCGTATATTCACGTTTTCTTTTCAATTTAACAATGTTTTCTCTTTCTTCATTTTTTTTTTTTTGTTTTTTTTTTCATTTCTTTTATTCTTCAACTGGATTTTATCCCGCAAGGAGTTTTCATCGTGAAAACGAAAGAAGAAGGAAAAAAAAAAAAATTAAAAAAAACAAATAATAAAATAATAATATAAAAAACAGAAAAAATTTGACGATAGAAATTATTCACCGTTCGTCTTTGATTCTACACCAATTTCAACATGTACAAATGATTCTCGACGATCAGGTATGTCTGTTTTACGATTGAAATACCCCAACTACTCAACTCATGTTAATGAGATTTCATGTCATGAAATATCCATCACTCGAGGACCGCCTTGCGGGAGTTTAAACAAGAGCTAGTCTATTCCGATGATGAGAATTGTCTACGAACACGAATCCTATAGTGAATGAAGTCTGTGTAAATATTTCTGTTGAATTAGACGCCTACGTCTCGTACGTACGTATATTCTCTTTGAATATAAATCGTGTAATAATAAACGATCGAATAAAGATTTACTTCAAATAATTCATCAGTCTGGTTCGTGTTGAGGTTCCGAAACATTATAGGTTTACCTTAAGTCCAAAATGACGGCTCCATATGAGATATTATATATAAACAAAATGATATTCGGGGATAACATATGTCGATATTTCCATTTCTTCTATAAATTAATTCGCCTGGTTTAATCGGACGAAATTGAAATCAGCAGTACAAGTTGAAGTGAATCAACTAATCAATTAATAATATCGCTCAAATCTTCAAACTAGAATTTATAAACTCCGTAATTCCAAGTCCAAATTCTTCAGCTCTAATCTCATTCTCCGCACACCTGATTCCACAACCCTGTTCCCAAACCCCAAGAAACAATCTTGAATAATATCAAAGTAATAAAATAGCTTCCTTGTCCTACGAGCACAAGCACGCAGACGATACTGCAGAGTGTTTTGCAATGTGCCATGAGCTGCATGGTCATGGTCGTTATAGTACTGGTAGTGAATGTATAGATACGATGTAGTGGTGTTCTTGGAGTGAGTTCATCCTCTGGTTATATCCTCCGGCACAGGGTTGTTGGGAATCAATGCTTTTCGCAAGAACACGGCACGTCCTCCCACCGGAGTTCAACGGGGTTGACGCGAGGGCGAATCCAGGGGTTGGTCCGTGGTTCAGGATCCACCAACCAGAGACAAGACGCCATTGATCGGCACGTGGCTCCGGTTGGCCCTCTCGTGGCAGTGTTCACGGTGGGGGAATACCCCACAGGCAACGAAGGGATGATGCGGGGAAAACCCGAGGGTAGTCCACGCGATCTACACACTCCGTTACACTTACTGGTAAACCGTATTAATCAACGACATCATGGTTTATCCCTACCCTTACTATTCTCTCTCTCTCTCTCTCTCTCTCTCTGTCTCTCTTTATCTCTTATTTGTTCAAGAGAGGAGAGAGGAGAGGAGACGTCGGGCGCCAAGCCACTTTGAGGGAGGCGATTGCGTTCTAACGACGTCTCCGGGGTTTCGCCCAGCTGCACAGTTGCAAAAGATCGTATAGCTGCTAACCCAAAGAATTTTCGCTAATGGTGAGAGATGAAGATTCCTTGAAAAATTATCAAATCCGGATTAGTCTTAGCGATAAATTTTCTCCTATTTAATATACGACGCTGATTAACTCCACAATAAAGCTCCGTCATTTTTGCAATCATTGTCTCAAAGAAGTTAAGCTTTTTTTACTCAATCAATCATCGTGGTACACGAGAACCAGGAGGCCTAAGAACTTATTCAATTGTGTTTTGGCAAAGGTTATTAACGAAGAACAAGAACTGTCAATTTGAAATGTAGAATTTTTCCGGTTTCACTGTTTTTTAAATGAACTCGTGCAATGGATTTAGGCGTGAAGAAATATACCCAAATTTTGGATTTGATTTGGTCTGATAAAGTTGTTTTTGCATCGACCTAACATCGTAATTGATAAAGTTCAACGAGACTATAGAACTTCGTCGATTGAAATGAGCACAACGTTTTTAAATTCACGAGGCAATTAGATTCCAAGTACGTTAGATCGAAAGAACCCGAAACACATTCATTACACGTGGCATACGACCTCTATAACTCACGATTCATGACTTGGCAAAGGTGTCACGTCCTTGTGATCAATAGCTTTCGCGAATAGATCAGTTGCAGAACGGCATCCTGACCTTGCATTGATGTACGTTCGTCTGCATAGACAAAGTGTCTGATGATATGAAGATATCTTATTATAATGGGAGAGAAATAAAATGATAAAAAACAAAGAAAATATTAAAGAACAAAAAAAAAAAAAAGAAAAAGGATAGAAAGAAATTCAGTTGTAAAAATGAAAATGAAATCAAGGAAAAACGCTCGTTCTTGTTATAACTCTTTGTTCCTTTTGTCAAACGAATTCTGACGTCCTGGATTGCTATACGAGTTTACAGACAACGGATAAAATCGTTTGGGGTGAAAAGACGTCGTGCCAAAGGGGCGGAAGTTAGGTGGTAGGTAGGTAGGTACGCCCCTGTGATCTTTGGAGGCCACGAGACGTATAGACTTATGGAAGAGGAAAGAGGAAAGAGACGATAGATAAGATGAGAGAAAAGGAAAGAAAGGAGATGGTAGATGGAGAGGAGAAGAGAGGAGAGGAGAGGAGAGAGGAGCGCGAAGAGATGATGGTAGACAGTGATTAATACCGCGACGTCGCCCTGCTTCTTGCTTTTCCCCGTCCACTCGCCTGCCATTCTACTTGCGCGCCCCGTTCCAACGTTCCTCAATTCCTCCGACCCTTCGTCCCAACGTCTCTGGTTCCCTCCGCAACCCCAAGTTTCCCGCGGCTACCTCCACGGCTATACTCATCCTCCTTCGCTCCCTCTTACATCGCGTTCTACGGTAAAAGGTTTTGCGAAATTCATTGTCAGGTAATTTGCATGTCAAAGCTGCTCGCTTGTTCCGGGCTGATGGAATTAAGAAAAATGTACCCACTTTACGGAGATGAGTTGAAGAAAAATAATTATTATTTGCCGCTATTACGCTACTGGAAAAGTTATTTCTTCCTTGTTGTTTAATGGCAAGGATTTTTTTTTTTTTTGTTTTCGATAGAATGCAATAACCGTTTCCGGAAACATTTCCAATCTATGAGATCAATGATTATGTATGTATACGATCGACGATAAGTCTCTGTAATACGTGAATTTCAGAGGGGAGATTGGGATATTGAAAGTACGAAAAAACTGAAAGTATAAAGTTATTTTATCCGTCTTATATGTTGTTGCCAAGAATGACGACTGCAGCTATTCAATAAAGACGAATAGTAAAAATGATGGATTTCGAATTTGCTAATTTATCTAACATTCAGCTACTGTAGGAGTACCTAATTCTTACGCTGGTATATCAAGATCAGGAGAAATCAACTGGGAGATCTCTCGAAACAAACAAGGATTTATCGAGCTCGTCACGCGAAGGTAAGAGGATCAAGAGCCGCAATGATTTTCAATTTTGGAATCCACTTTCCTATGCCTTCCTTTTCCCCGGGCGGATCAACGCGGCCCAGAACGAGGGACTCGCCCCGCACTACGTTACGCATCCATACACACACCACACATACATCCACACCAACCCACGTACGTCGCTCCTCCGAACACCTCTGGGAAACAGGAACGTCCATTTTCAAAAAAAAATAAAAAAATAAAATTAACGACGTTAATAACTTCCTCGAAAATGTAGATTTTGTAGGCACGGATTCAATGTTCATATTTTTTTAAATCTCTCTATATTATTTAAAATTTTTCATACAGAATCTCCAAGTGCAAAATTATGTTCATTTATTTCAGTCTGTTCGATAGGTAAAAAGTTTGCGATATTTTAACAATCTTTAGACACTTTTTGGGTAACTTGAAAGAATGAAAGCAATTATCCAAATCTGTTATAATATCTTAACCAACGTATTAAGAGATAAATTTTCATTTACAATAATTTGGGCTCGTATAGATTTAGTGTTATTTTTCCCGGGGCATAAAAAGGACTTAAAACATCCCTGACCATCAGCTAGCAACCAGCGAGAACCGGAAGATAACGAAGTTTGCTCCGGTTGGTTAATTCGCGGCGGATTGGATCGCGCGAAAACACGCGCGCTAACGTCATTTCGACGAGCATCAGGAGTCTACCGTCGATTCACCCGCACGTATGTATGTATGTACTAGGTCTGTACATATATCGACGTATATACGTAGATACATATGTATACATATATATACCAATACATATATAGGTATCTAATACGCCCAGGCGACCGTCCACTTTGATCAGCAGAGCTCGGTGATGGAAAAATTCACGCCATAATTTCATTACTTAAACCTAGTCGCAACGCATAGATCCCGCGTACACACCCGTACCGCAAGTCCACAACACGCGAATGAATAGTTCCCATTTTATTTATGTACCTGAAATTAGTTGAAAAGTATATAAAATAGGGAATTCCGGATCTCAATCTTATCCAATGATAGCAATCATCTAATAAAAATGTGAAAAAAGTTTCAAGCTGTAATTCGACTAAGCAAAACTGTGCCAAAAATTAATCAAGTTTGTTGAATTCTAAGAGCATGGAATTAAAATTCAATAAAAATCGTTCATCATTCTAAAATATTTCTGGAACTCGGTAATTCCTAGATGAGTAAAAATATAGCAAATAAAGACCCTAAATAAAATCTGTGAATCTGTATTCAGATATGATCTGCATATACATCACGCTCGCGGGTCTCAAGAGTTGGATTGGCCGGTTTCCGGTCACAGGAAACTATAAAGGATGAAATCCGTTTGTCTGTTTGTCCTCTGGCCGGACACTATCCGACACTAGCTTTCGAGTATAAATTTATAGCGCGATTTATCTGTGCATAGATATACCAAAAATGGATGTGTGTATTTGAGTGGATGAAAGCGTGCGTCCGCGCATGTTATTCGGCATACAGCGCACGCCCATAGGAAGCTTTCCCGAGCCCATAAACAAAACCCAGTAGGTATGTATAATCTATACGTATATGTACATTTGTAACCTACCAACACCTAAACGGTAGTCAAAACCTGCACCCCAAACTGGGAAATGCCGACAGTTTCGGCAAGCGGCGGCCAATTATTCAGCAAATGTTATAATTGGCGCATTCCATTACGCGTAATGGATCGCACTTAGTGGCCGACGGTGTGATTGGGGAGAGAGGAACGACGGAGGGATTCAGGGGGTGCAAAGGGACGAAGAGGGACACCAATCTCGATAATAATACTAGAAATTTTAGCGAATAGCGAAAGATACGAACCAGCTTTGTATTATCATGTATATTTTGGTATATTCGATAGAAAAAAACAAATCGTAGGTATAAGTAGTATGAGTATCTGATAAACTGAAATAAAAGTATAAAACCTCATATGAATTAGTAAAAACGAACTATTCAAACAGTCGATTCAAATTATCCGGACTAAATTTGGGTTTTTCGGACATGTATGTAGGTATTCTACGGTATCGTCTGAACGTATGGCTGGTCATAAACTACGGCAACAATTATTATCATGGCGATTGTACGCAGAGCAAGGGGCCAAGAGATAATAGAAGGGGTACGGTAGCTACGGTATGTTACGTTGTTTGAGGGGTGGAAAGTGAGGGATGAATTGAGAGAGGTAGGGAAGGAGGTTTAGGACTCAGGTGCGTCGGCAGAGCACTATTGAATTTATAATTCCATTGGGGATGCTTTCGCGCCGATCATGTTTACGTTAACGTATATATAATAGATAGGCTATACCTATATACATACTCACACACTCACACACACACACGTATCTCCATACGCCTACATACCTACCGGATGCAAAACTCCACAATATAAGGGGTCGTTCTATTACAACCGAAGAGTCGCGTCGTGGGCTTGCCGCGTGTCGGACACGCGTGGCGCCAATATTGTTCTCCAATATCTCGAGGGAATTCTCATGTATTATCATCTCGCTAATTATCTTTCGGCGACATTCATACAGCTAATTTAGTCAAGGGTTTTGAAAGCGCCTATCCAGTAGGTATATCGACATTTCTGTCCTTTCGGCTCTGTTCGTTTCGATATTAAATATATGAAATGTGTAGATAGCTGAATGACTTAACAACTTTTCATGTAAAAAAAACAATAGGATTTTTTGTTTCTTTTGGACGCGTGACTACACGAGAGAAGATAGAGAAGAGAGCGGAAATAGAAAGAAGGCAGATGTTTGGATTACCGGAAATCTGAGGCTCGATTCTTCTGAGATTATGGTGTAGGTACTGCCAAGTCACTCTATTCGCATTTATCTAAGTTCTGAATTTATCTGACTTATTGATACAGCGGCGTTCATGCACGTGGCTACGAGTAAGGGACGAAACTATGTATCCGCGTATTATTAATAAATGTGTATTAGTTATTTCCCTTCTGTTGAAAGAAAGACGTATGACTTTTGTTTCTACTGTATGACCATGGTGGTAATTTATTTTAGGTATTGGGAAATGGACTGGAAGGTTGAATTTTCAGAAAATATCAAAAAAAAAAAAAAAAAACAACAGAATATTTGTAATTCAAATTTTAATAAACATGTATATACATATATAATGATAAGGTGTAAATTTTGGATACCAATATCAGCAAAGAAAATATTAGTAAAATCTGATATTGGCATTTTTAACCTAAATTGGATTAAAAAGTTTAAAATTACAATTTTTTAATTCACTTAGTATATTAATTATTAAAAACAAGATGCGCGAAGGTTATATATACGAGGCTGCTGCAACTCTGAAAAACAAATTACTTACAAAAGATCTCGAATCCTGACCTTTCGCCTAACAGCGTTGCTATAGCCCTCCTTGTACTTGAACCAAACATCGCTTCGTGACAAAGCTTGTCTAGTTCCAGGAGATATGTCATTTTTCTTTACACTAGATGCATTCTGATTTTGAGGAGACTTGACCACTAATCGTCCAAAGAAATCACGATATTGCTGCAGACAAAAGTACAAACAGTGTTGGCTCAAATTACCAACTTTTTTTTTTTTTGTTCTTTTATTTTTACCCCGAATGTACTTTACTCAATCTTAAGTATCAAGCAGCCGATCAAACGCTGAAAGTGTTTGGCAATGAAGTTGGCAAAACTTCTCGATTCGATCAATTTGAATAATCATTTTTAGTTAAACTTATATTGGACAGGGGTCATCATCTTTATCGTGTCAAATCTTCCGGGGTCAAACTTTATCTCATTACATGTTTGAGATTTTAAAGTAAAGGGATGAGATTTCATTCCATAATTCTTCCGAAAAATTGATGGTTAGATGATCGTAATAAACAAACGCAAAGTAAAAGATATTCTATCGTTGATTAAGTCGATCATATTTTTACGCCTTATCTGAACTCTGGACCTTTACATATATCATTTACACACACGTATAGATACGTGGTCGACCCGGAGGTTGGATAACAACTACACCGAGAGTAGCTAAGGAAGGGATGCCAAGAGGAACGAGGATTAAGAGGGAGGAGAGAGGATAAGAGGAAAAAAATCAACTTTTATTTGCCGGGAACGTCGTTAAGGGTAAGTGGAAGACCAGAGGACGCGAGGGGTTGCCAGGAGTTGGGGAGGTATACCCAGGCTGAAGCTGAGAGAAACAGGAGGGCGCCTGGACGTCGCGGCACCCCCACCCTCCGTGTTCTGAAATTTTACTCACTTCGTGCTCTATTTATGTTTCCTTTTTCACTTATTTATTTATTTATTTATTTATTTATTTATTTTTCTGTCTCTTATGATCACCGTACCAACTTTTTTTTTTCTATCACATCACATTAACCAGATATATACTAACCCTTATATAAATCTATACAAATACCCGCGGGGAAAGATGTTTGCAGTGAATAAAAAATGATAATTTATTGTGAAATGTAACGGTTTTTGAATCGGAATAGTTCTGTTTTTTTGATAAAATATTCTGCAGTATAATGCATAATACATAAAGTTTGAATTTTAATAAGTGTATGAAAAACAGTTACGTGTAGGTACACTGTTGAAATTGTAGATATTAAAGTATAAAGCGTTGAAATTTTCATTGAAAATATTTTTTATCCAGGAGCGTAAAAATAAAAGGACATAGTTTAAAGCTAGACCCCTGCGTGTTTTAGTAATAAAATGTCGTCGTCGACATCCCTGGCCGTGTACCAGAAGCATTACCACCACAATGGTGGACGACGCCTAGAGAACGGGGCCGTCGCGTCGGAGTTTGAGAATAAGGAGAATGAAGACTAGGAAAGAGGTATAAAAACCGGAGTACGAGGGAAAAAAAATCGGGAGGAAACAATGGAGAAGGAAAAGGACGGGGCGGGACGCCCAGATTGCGACGTCCGGTGTACCCCTCGACGCTCCATAATACCACCACCATCCACTTTAACCCCTCGCGACGACGCCCCCGCGATTACCTCCCTTTTGATACACTCGACATACAGTTGTAAGTCTCCTATATCCACCCTGTGCCCAACCCATGCGATCTAACCATCTAACCATCCATATATCCATCTGTCTATATAGGTACCTACATTCGTTCGTTCGTTCGTCCGTCTTTACCCATCCAAACAACCGGCTATATGCCGCAATTCAACGGACGATGATACCGTTGTTCTGTGTCTCTAATGTACCAACGGCTATTATAGTGTTTCTAGCTAACATCGTATAAGTATTATTGTACGTTTATTTCCTTTTGGAGGAGTAGGTATGGCTATCTTATATGTGTACGAGACACGTGATTTCTTTGTATACGTATATCCGTGTGCATGGGGAATGAGAATGAAACAGTGTTCGGGAATGAGACGATGCCATTACATTGCCAGGGGCAGCAATCGGGCGGAGCGGATGTCCTGAATGACAAATTAATACGAGGGAACTTTTCCGTTTAGTTTTATTATACGTTTACCTAACTCATATACGTGGATATGTGTGCAGCGAGTATAGGTATAGGTATCTAACACAGGCTACAATATATTGTATATATATAATCGCGCTGCACTGAGGGGAATTACCGATTTTCACCCAGCCAGCTGGACAATGTAGATTAATTAATTCGAGTGTTTGTTAACATACACTCAATAACTCGGTAGAGTGGATTATTATTATTATTATATTGAGAACTCCTCGGGCAGGTTGTGAGTGGTAAAATATAATGAACGGGGCGAAGAAAAAAAATGTGTTAGAAGAGGATAAGAAAAAACATATTTTCAGAGAAATAGGTATAAATATTTCGGCGACTGTTTTGAACTATTTGGATGAATTTTGTTTGACTCTTTGTGGCATAGAGCGTATTATTTGGTGAAACATAACAGAATTTAAAAATTGAGTGTGGTACGATTCGTAGTTTGAAATTTTATTACACCATGGTTCGATGACTGTTAATTAAGTTCAAAAAATGTGCTTTCTTGAGTGAATTTTTTTTTCAATCATTTGAAAACAATATTTAGAACTATTAATACATGAAATACACATTCGCAATTCGATACCTAATCAAACGAAACGCTTACCGATTTCTTGCATAGAATCTCTATAATAAAAAATTTCAATCATTTCATAGAGGATGAGGATAAAAATTGAGAAGCATCTATCAAGAATCAAATCAATATCAAAAATCTGTTTTCTCTTTTAAAAAGTAAAGAAAAAAAAAACACACACACACACACAAAATTCAACGAAAATATTTCCAGTATCATAAAAGAGAAAAAAAAATTAAAAAAATACTTTTTTTGCAGCCATATAACTAAATAATGATAAAGGTAAAAATAAAAATAATAATAAAAATAAAAAAATTAGAAAATGAGAAAAAAGATGGCGAGTACCGTTGGAGACGAGGGATGGTATATAGTACAGACGTGATATGCGCGAATAGCGCCATAGGCGGGCACGAGGCTATTATGCTCGCTCGAGCGAATCCCTATTAAAATGTGTTTACACTGGGCTCAGGGTTGACTCAACCCTCTACCTCCCCTTTGGCCCGTTTCGTGCTGAGCTAACGCTCACCTCCTTCGTCCACCGCAGAGCTTATACTCTCTGGCATGCATAGTGTACATACATGTTATATACACACTGTATACATACGTATAACTATATACGTGTAGCCATAGCTATATAGCTACACCAGCCAGTCCCCCCCCTCCCCATCACCACGCAAAGTAATGCCTATCTAATTGTCGCTTGTATGAATAGTGAATCCCGAAGCACTCGGGGGGGCCACCAAGCAGATCCAACCTAGCCCGAGGGGAGTCCGCTTTACAGTATACATGTAATAGGTTCTGCATGGCCTATCCGTGAACGTAACACGTGTGATAGAGATGGAAGGGATCAGCACACATACAAATACATTTTACTCGAGTATGTCTCCTCTCTCTACTCTGTGTATATTATGATAGCTAGCAATTATTGGTATTGTTATACGACGACAAGTGCGACGGATCGTTTCTTCCCGGTGAAATATTATATATATATATATTATATATATATATATATATATATATATAGGTAGTTATACGTGTATGTTTGACCCAAGTCCCTCGCGCAAACATATCACGCTTCGATTTAATCGCGATTCGGGGGTGATGAGAATCCGGGATATATGTATAGCATAGGGAAGGTTGTATTATTGTTATATATATAGGATATAATTATGGTATCGTTGAGGTTTCGTTGGCTGATTTAACGCGGCTTTGATTATAGATAAATTTACTTGAATCTTGCCGAAATCGAACCCGGTATATGTATAAGGGAGTTCTTTTGGTACGTGATAAATAAAACTGGGGATAAATGAACTCTTGAGTTAGATATAAAAATTGACTCGATCATCATGGTTTAAATTTGGCTTATATAGGTAGAAACGCGGAATCTTGTGCCAAGAATTTTTTTTTTTTTTTTCATTCCGTCTTGTATTTTATTAACGAGAAATATAAAAACCAACTTCAGTTGCCAGTTTTAAATCAAATAAAAAAATCAGAGATAAAGTTTGCCAAAAAATTTTGGGATTATACGATTTGTTTTATTTTTTTATTTTTTTTTTTCACTAATACGGGATATTACTTTCGTTCCGTGTAATCAGAAATCAAAAAGTCTTTGTTTTTGAGTTGAAAATGATTTTAGAAATTATAGAGAATTTAAAAATTGTAATATTTCATATTCGCGAATTATTGTCAAGCATTGGGATGTCTACAGATCGTCGTATTATATTCAGACGTTGACGTGTTTCACGCGATTACTCTGGTTAAATTTGAACAGTGAAAATTGAACTCAACTCCGTATTTCGAGTAGAATGATGGGGTACCTATCTGCCTACTTACCTACCGCAGTCCCCTTCGCAGTTAATCAGAACCAAAGACAATTTCGGGAGTATTGTAGCTATAATAATTGTATTCAAAGCGATAATTAATTCTGATTAAAACCCCCGTCAACTCGACCGTGATTTATGATCGACGACAATTTACAAGACACGTGGGTAACTAATAACTCAGTTTCATTAACAGATTAATTTGCCAAAATCACCGATCAACCGCTGTCAGCATTTGTTCGTTTATTGTACGAAAATTATACGAAATTAATACTTCGAATAAGATTTCGTTATTATATTTATTAACAATAATTCTAATTAAATTATTACGAATAAAAATATGGGATTAATAAAAAAAAAAAAACAGACAAGTTATAATAAATATATAAAAATACACTCACCTGTGGTTCTTGCAAAGACTGCGCTGCGATCGGTTGCAATCTGACCAAATGATTTGGAATCGTAGGTGTGCTAGGAGTTTTTAAATTTTCTGATATTTTTATTTCACCATTTTTTGACGTTCCAGGCTTAGAATTATTACCAGGATTATCGAGGTTTGGATTTTCGAATTTTTTTAAACGTGCAACCTCGAGTTCTCTAACGACTATTTGCTTCACGGCGTAAGTAAGATTACGACGTGTTTTACAATCGGGAAATGTACCAACTTCCTCCAGATTTCTTGACGATAAAAATGTAAAAACAGAATCAAATCAAATGATGAATAATACAATGAGGAAGTACCGTTAACGATATTTGTTTCTTTTTCTTTTTTTTTTTTTTTTCTTTTTATCCGAAATTTGATAATAATCCATAACTTACGGCTCTAGATTGTACACGTAACCACCCTCCGGGGTCTTGTCCTGGACAAGATTTAGACCCAAGGCCAAAAGCACATTGACGAGTCTGGCTAAATCCGCCTTTTCATTTGCGGAATATAGGTGATAAGAAACAGACCTTAACGAAGGTGTTAAAAGATCTGTTAGCAAAGGTGCGAGATCAAAAATCAAGGCCATTTTATCAGTTCCGGATGCTTGCCGAGCCATTGTTAGTATGGCGTTGGTACGAGCCAATTTTTGATTAACCTGAAGATAAAAAAAAACGTTTTTTGTCTATATATGTATATTTTTTTCAATTGGATATTTGCAGAAAAGAAGAAATCTTCAATTTTCAAATAATATCTTAACACGTGGTAAAATCTTGGAGTTGAAATTTTTTATATAAAATATTTTTCAAATCTAAATCTAACGCAATATAATTGTTTGCTATCAATTTCGCCCGAAGTTGACAGGTTGTCGTTTTAATAATGTCAAATTTAAATTGAACGTATAAAATACTAATTGAGACGCGTCGAATCGCATATGAATGTCCTTTACAATGTTGATCTGCACACGTGCCCACAGCTGTCCTCGTTTAAAAAAAGGCACACATCAATTTATTAAAACGCGGCATGAAGCCGCGTACAGCAATTTTCATCCTCGTTGTTTAACTGATCGTAAAATACAAGAGTTGGCTTACAGTATGAAGAGAGAGAGAGAGAGAGAGAGAGAGAGAGAGAGAGAGAGAGAGAGAAAACACATTCTTATTTACCGTATGTATTCTATGAAAAACGTTTATTCAAAAGTTTCCATCTCTACCGGAGAACGTTTCTCCCCACCCGTAAATGGAGAAAAAATAAAAAAATAAAAAAACACCGAAAAAAAGAAAAGTATGCGTGTGTATGAGATACGTGTAGATGTATCTCCATATCACAGTGCAATTATCTCAACGGAAATGAGCTTTGCTTAGTCTTGGAGCAGCAGGTAATCTTCGCGAAAGTGGTTGTCCGCGTAGTTTCTAAAAGCTGTTTCACACGTTTTTGGTATTAAAAAGAAATTCTGCTGGTAAAGGTGAATCGTCCTCGACGTATATACATACATACATACGATGATATGTACTGCAGTACAAGCAAGCATACAACCAGCAGCGGCGGCAGCAACAGCAGCAGCAGTAGTAGTAGCTCAGCAGTCTAACCGAGAATCTAACGCACTGCAACATCGCTTTCGCGTGACCTTTGCATCCGTGCAATCGACTGCAAGCCAACAATTGTTGCGCAATGTCCGACCTAAGCGAATAGGTGGAATCGCGAACGCTTTTACTTTATCCAATATTCACAGGAAAATTATATCCAGCAATTAGGAAATAGCTAATTTAAAATTTACTTTAGCCAAGTAGCAGAGTGGTAGCTTTTTGCATTTTCGATTCATAATATTTTATTCATTTTTCATAATGAAAATTAAATTAAAATACCTGGGTGAAAATTTTTCAAAAATATCAAACACCCAAAATATTTGTTTATATATATATTTTTTTATTTTTATTTTTATTTTTTGTCAGGCGGATATCTTACTGCCTTATTTTTTGTTCTTTTTGCTTCTTTTACAGCAATGCTAAGGATAGATTTATTCTTCGGTTTCCACCTAGAGACGCGCCAAGTTTTTACATCGCCTAAGCTTGAAATATCTCAATTGTAATTGAGGCTAGGAAGAAAATTTAATATGTTGATCGCGTGGAAACGATTTCGCCTTTGCAATGTTGCTTGCTGTACATATTATATCACACCACGTTACACGCTATTTATATTTATATTTTACTACGAGCTTCGCCTCTACAAGCTTTGCTTTTCACATCAAAAACCAATAAAATGGAAAAAAAGAGAAAAAAAAAAAAAATAACAAATAATAAAAAAAAGTGTTGGTAAATTGAGATTGAAATTTTTATATTTTTACATTGAATCATTCAATTTAAAAAGTTTGAAATTTTGTTACATTAGACCTTCGCGGTTCTGCGCGATTCTATTATAGCTGACACGTGTCTTATGCTTGCGATATAAACCTGCTGAATAAACTTACTTTCTTAATATCGTTTCATTATTTGCAACCTCTCACTCGATATATCAAATTTAGCTTTCAAACGATCGGCTACGATTATACAATTTTCAAATTTTAGTCAAAACTGATTAACTGCGGATATAAATATTTTTGATGAAGTAATGATGAATGATCGAATGATTGATCTAACATTTTTGTTTTTAATACATCGAATTCTTCTCAATAATGACAATAGCATCGAATAAAAAGGAGGGTCCAAATATACGCTGATTTAACTCTACGAAAAATTCTTTCAAAAAAACTTCACCTAACGAAGGAAATTTGTATTTGAAAAAACAAAAAAAATTAACACAAGTTGAAAGAAAAGAAAAAAAAGTATCCAAGTCGCAGTTTTTTTCTTACCTAAACATATTTTACTCCCGATTCAAAATCTATGTGATACAGTTTAGGTAAGCAAATATAGGAAAAAATACGGTTTCCGGCATTTAATAATTTTTCGATAGCCGAAATAGATTTTACGTGCATAGTTTGTAAGCTTTACGAATACGTTCGCAAGACGCCATCTATTGGACAAAATGAGATACTACAAACGAACTCTACTAAATTCAGTCGATGATTTATCAACCGTAGATGTTCACAGTCAATTTAGCAAGAAAAAAAAAAACCAAGACGATAAGGCCCAATAACTAAAAATTCGAGATTAAATCACTTTTTTAGTATTGTTTTAATATCAGAATTAATTTTTTTTATATAACCATTGGATAGTAAAAATTATCAACGATTTAAAAAATGTGATAATTTTTACATATCAAACTCCTATATAAAAATCCCGTAAGAATTTGAAATAAATTTTTCTTTCCAAGTAATGCCTCGACCAAAAAAAAAAAAAAAAGAAATGTCTATAAAAATTCCTGTCTCTAAAAAAAAAAATATAATCGCCAATATTTCCAGGTTTTATGATTTCGTACTAAGAAAACAAAAAAAAAAAAAAAAAATGAAAGAAAGCGTCGTGTCGTTGTCAAAACTTTTCGCAAACACGTGTGAATCTCTCCTAAGACCTGACTGCAGGAATATAAGCAAAGCTCGTAAGGTTGGGCGCGGGAATAGGAGGTAGAATGAGGAGGTTGGGGAAAGGTAGTGGGGGATGTAGAGTCGAGGTTGGGAGGGGGCTAAGCTGAATAATTCAAGCTCTCATTAGGGCGACAAAAGCACCCTGATGGATAGCTGCTTGCCTCTACTGACTGTCGTGTATACAGTATAAGCGTAACACGTAGTCAGAGGGGTACAAACACATACCCCCCCCCCCTTGGTCACCCTGACATCGAGCAACTCCCTTTACAAGCTCAACTCAACTCAACTCAGCTCAACTCAACTCGACTCGACTCAACTCAACTTCGCCTTTGTTTTATTTCGAATGTTCTTTCATTTCTTAAAAGGTTCTACGTTCATAATTAGCACAATGCGCGGGCGTATTAATTATTACGCGCGCTAATTACGGGAGGATAAATCGCTTGCTAGGGGTAACTCGAGGCTGGAGGCTGGAGGCTGTACGAGGTTGGGGGTTGGGGGTTGAAGAGACGAACATGGTAGTGGGTACGAAGTGGGAAAAGGGACGAGATATGAAAAGAGAGCGAGAGAGAGAGAGAAAGAGATGGAGGGAGGAGAAATAGCCCATTACCGTTATTGCTGCAACAAACGTCCAACAACAGCGATAAATACGCAAAGTGCCTGACGTTACAAATGTCTCTCTCTCTCTCTCTCTCTGAGTTATGATTATTTACAAACACGAAACACGTCCGCGAAGGGTTGGTTTCGTTTGGATTTACTCCGTGTTTTCTATGTATGTATATACATATAATGTATGTAGAAACATGTTTTAATATCAAAGTCGAATGTTATGTATGTGTGTTTGTGTGCGCTGTACACCATCATCTCACTAGCATATCACCGCAGAGCAACAAACCAGCTGCCAGCTGCCAACTGCCTTCACCGTGCGCCAGCCGTAATCAGAATTATTGCAAATTGGATGGAATCGAGTAAGCCGGCTCGGCGGTACCGCGTTAAATCTCAATTTCAAATAAATATTAATTATTACTTGTCATGGGAGCCGGGGACGCCTTTGATAACGGTCGCGAGATAACTTCGATGCAATTTAACTGATGAACAAGAATGAATAATCTCTTACTGCAGATACACTTTACTCTGTTTAAATATTCGTAATGGGGGCTGGGGAGGGGGGGAAATATTATTAGAATATTTAACTCAGCTTATTATTGCGGAATTTTTAATTTTTGAGAGAACCGAATTCAAGGCTGTTATTATTTACCCAAATTCTTCATGACAAGCATGTTATTTGATAAGGAAATGGGAAATTTGAAACAAATCAATCTTTATAATTATCAGAATTTTGAGCAAATCAAAGATAAGAATTATAGAGATTTCAGATATAACGCTGATTTTATTTAAGACAAAATCATGATAATTCGTATTCTTTTTTATCGCGCAACGGTTTTTGAATCAAGTCATTTGGTCTTCGCATAAATTCGGATTAGAATAATGAGATTTATCGAAGAAATCGTTTCCTGAAATACATACAAAGATCTCGACATTTTTTTTGTATAAAATTGAATATATTAAAGCTGAGTTCCAATGTGGTAAACAATACAGAGGAAATAGTTCAAATTTCAATTGACATCTTCAATGTTAATGTTTCCCACAGAAAATATTCGTGCAATTCGTGGAATATGTATGATACTTGAATTCGAATTATTTTTTATGAAACTATTTGTAAAGAAACTTATTCTACTCTTTGCACAAGTCTCAAGATCTTCGGAATCACTTTTCTGCTTTTGTTCATCATCTTCTTATTATACCTATAGTCTATCACTAAAACCGTATTGAAATATTGTTAGATTAAATCTCATGATCTCTCTTTAATCTATCTGATTGTTATTATTATTATTCCCTATATTCCTTTTCTTCAATTTTACATTTTCCATGTCCCATTTTTTAAATTCTATTCCATTTTTTTCGCCAAACTATTTCTGTATCCTGTAGCTGTAGTGGGTTTAGAGCGCTTAACATTCACATACACAAACACACATATCGACAGTTTGAAGCATTGAAATGTCAAACGATAAATATTGAAAAATTGAACAAGCTAATTAATCCGGAGTCTTACCTCACTCATAGTGATGGGATAGGTGAGTCTTGGATTCTGATTACTAGCGAAAGAAAAATGCCAGTCAACAAACGCGTAGTTAGTGTAAGGCATTAGATTCCAGGCCTGCTGTGACGTCACAGTATTATTTAGCTCGTCGTATAATTGAAACCAATCCAAAGCTTTTGCCACACTCTCCATTCCTTCATCTCGAAATTCTATCATTGGATAATTGTGAAATACACCTCTCACCAAGAGATCAGTCTCTCCTAAAAGAACGTGAAGGATTCAAGATATTTCTGTAGATCTGCTATGGGAAATTGAAAAAACAAAACTCCCTAGTTTTTACAAAATAAAATAAATATTCTCACCACCATAAGCTACTTGCAATACTCTCTGAATCCTCTCCTTGGTAGACAAAGGCCCGGTTTTACCTCTGGGCACTTGAAAAAGTTCTCTCCAACAATCGAAAATACCTCTTCTTACATCTTTTGGAGCAATTGATATTTTTTGTCCAGTTTTAACACCACCCATGTACTGTAAAGCTCCTAAACAAGCCCTTACATCACACCCGGATTGTTCAGCCAAGTTCACCAGGGCACTAGGATCGGCGTCTAGCCCTTGTCTTCGCAATATTTCGGTCAAACGTTGGGCTAGTCTCCCAGCTGTGACACCAGAGACTGGAATTACCAATGCCATGGGTCGCAGAGCCCTTAAAGTCGAAAGTTTTAAAGTTATTTTCAATAAATCTGGGAGGTGAAAGTCTCTAGGATTGTAAATCTTTCCATTTTTATGAAGAAATCATTCTCAAATAAGTCAGTAAATTAGAGCAGATCGAATTTTCCTTCATTTTATCATGCCTGAAGCGAGTTTACCTCAATGAGGGAGCATAGGCGTCATTGCAGATACAAATAACTGGCCTTCTGCAACCGTGTGATTCCTTTTTTGCCCCTTTTTTTTTCTTTTTTATAGACTGATCACCATCATCTTCGTCCAGTTTTCCCTGGACAAATTTTAAAAGAATGTCTATCGAGGCTGCTGGAGCTCCGTCCACCTCATCCATTACAAGACAATTTGGTTTCGGATTCTTTCCCATTACTGCCTTCATTTGTGTCGCTGAATAGAGCGCCGCTCTTGATAAAAAAGACAAGAAAAATCGAATTGGAATACGACTTAGCATCACTAAAACAATTTTCTGGAGAATTCGAAGCTTTGCATGAGTAATGTGTGCGTAAAAAAACTATTCTACAGTATAATCTTTCATCTTTTACGTACTTAAACTCTTTGGTGCCTCTGTCCGAGCTTGCGTTAACATCGATAACATTGTATCCAGCATGATTAGCTGCCAAATGTGCCAAAGTAGTTTTTCCCAACCCAGGAGGCCCGCTAAGCAATGTAATTCTATGAACAGGAAACCCCTTGTCATCTAACCCTTCAATAATCTTATTCATGAATTTTTTCTCCCCAAATTTGGGGGCAGTTTTTGGTGCTCTGCGTCTTATCGGATCTCTATGGAAGACGATTTTATCCCACAATTTTAACCAATGTAAAAGAGTACGATTAACATTTTCTTCAGATAAAAGTTCCATGTATTTACGTGGACGATATTTATCGACCCATAATTCGTGGCCAAAAGCTGCTGGGATTAACTCAGATTCTTCAGATTCTTTGCTCAATTTTTTAGTTATGTTTACAATCTGGTGAAGAAAACGTGTTTTCATTGCATTAATATTAGCAAGAATTGTTCAGTTGGTTCAGTTTCTTCTATATCATTTTTTTATCACCATAATACTCACAATCTCTTCTGCTTCTGCCTTGAGCTTGCTAAAGGAAACCGACAAAAGGCCGGATGCAGGTCTAGCTTTAACCACAGCACATTTTCGATTGCTCTTAACTCTTACATACAAGCGTTTGCTATCGCTGGATCGAGTAATAGCGACAAAATTCCATGGTGGAACTCTCTCAGAGACAGTATCTCTATTATATGTTCTTAAAATATAGAAAAATAATTATTAGAGATTAAAAATTCGACTTTAATTAGCAAGAAATGTTATTTCTTACTGCGGTTCAGCGGAATCAACGTGCATAGGCTTCCATTTCTCAACCTGCAGTTTTCTACCAGCAACAATTCTATTTATAAGTTCATCTTCTTGGTCCCAACGAAGTTTCTTTACCTTAGGCTCGTCATAAGCCGCTGTAAAATTCATTTGTAATAAGCCTTGTAGAAATTCGTGGGATAAATTTAATGCCGTGAAAAGAAATATTGGAAAATTTCTTCAAATCAAAATCAGATTATGAAAAATATTATGAAAAATCCTTCTTACAACTCTGGAAATCTTCATCTCCGATAAGATCTCCAAGATCTCCAAATAAATCGTCGATTGTTCGTTTATTATTACTTGTACTTGGCTCAGTGCTTTCATTTTGCTTGGGTAGATTTGAGACTTGTGATGGAGACTTTTGAGGAAGATTATTTACTACTTGTTCTTCTTTTTGGGACAATTTATCATCTCCGCCTGTTTCACTACTCTGAGAAAAGTTTAATTGCTTCTTACAACTTTTTTCTGTAATGAAAAGTAGTCATAATTTATTTTATACTCCTCTTTCCGCAAGTATTTCTTTCATTATTCTTTTAAAACATAAGAAAAACATCACCATTTGAAAACTCTGTGAATGAAAGAATGGACATAAAACCCTGGAGTGTTTTTCAACAAATTCAACTGAGTAAGTCAAAAAATGAAACCAATTTCAATAACTCTGTACATTTAATTTTTATTGTCTCCTGGGATTCATTCGAGTCCAAATTACTTAGGGAATCCAATAAATTGATAAATTGTGTATTTTTTCTAACGTGAATTCGATAAAATGAGAAAATAATAGAAATACAATACAGTGAAATGAATGAAAGAGAATTGAAATAGAATCAAGAGAGGTAAATGTTACAAAACTAAAGACTCGTAAATAGATATATAAAATTCAATATTTTTAAATAAATGAATTATAACTTTCTACTGATTAGAATTTAATCAGACTCTTATTAGATAATAACTTCAAGTCTATTGTTCATTTAGGAAGTAACAAACGCAACAATAGATGTAACGTACATACCAAGATCAGGGGAAATATCTACAATATTACATCACGCTTAAACACGTGACTAAAAACAGTAAATACGTAACCAAATTAGATGAATATTCTCTGATAAATTTAACGCTGAATACCAATCGGCATTTCGAATTAATACATAAAATTTTATACCTGTATAATACCCCGGCTAATAAATAAACAGTCTCTAAATTTATCTCTATAAAGAGGTTATGTTTACTACCTTCGATCTCCCTAAAAACTTCGTATTCATCTTCATGAATCAAATCATATTCTTCATTGGGGTCCGGAAATTCGTCGGCCATTTTTCGAATTGACATCAACGAGAGCCCAATTTATTAATTTAAGTAAATTAAACAGATTAATTTAATAATACTGACTGTCTCCATAACATCTTCCTGTCTGTTTCTGTCAAAGGGTAGGTATAATATTAATTCAGTAAGACACCGTCGCGGGAAAAGTCGTGTTAGGCGCTGCCAACCTGTAAGCGGTATGGCTACTTTTTTCCCGCCGTTGTAACAGTTTAAATTGACGTGCGAATTTGAATAACGAAAGATAGTAGACATGCCATTATTTCGCTATTAATCGCACAATGACGACGCCAGTAGAGTCAATTAGAACGTTTGACGATAATTTCATGTCGTTATCTACGATTATCAATTTAAAGTAGGTATACCATGTATACCATTATTTCATTTAATAGCTACAGTATTAGATTATACCGTGGATAGATAAGGGGTAAAGTTTGTTACAGTTTGTTCACGATAAATACATTAATGGTTGAAAGTAATTTTACGATCAGTAAAATATTTGATTAAAACACTACGATTTTGTTAAATGCTATTCAAGGTCTTAGTTGAGTTATATATGCTGATCACCATACGGGCGGAAATATTTACGGTATAAGATAAATGAGTTTAGGAATCAAGCAAGATTCTAAAACTGTTCACAGTTCATGGCCGATATACATATACATTCAATATATATATGTAGTACATACATGTGTATACGTAGAGGTGAAGAATTGACGAAAAACTTGACCGCTTTACGGTCGATTGATCAGCCATTCACTTTAGTCCCAAAATACTGAACGATATGTAATATAAACAAATAAATACGTATTTAATTAAAAAATTTAGCAATATTACTGTCGGTATAAGATACTTTACACCTGATATTATTTGTAATACTTACGAAATTATTTCGCCTCTAGTATAACATATATTCCTGAATTATAAGAATGAAAAGGTAAAATTTTTTGAATTTTCAACCCTGTGTACGAAACAATTGCAATTAAAATATTTTTAAAAAGGTTAGTGTTTTGAGACGAGAAAAAAAAAAAAAAATTAGGAAAATGCAATGACAAATCAAACTACAACAAATTGCGACTATGTCGAGTATGGCAGGAGGTTACGGAGTCATCGTAGGGTCAAAAGCCACTGAAGCCGATAAGACGCCGCCGTTTCTCCACCGACGCACAATATATCACTCTCCTCAAAGATATCCAATCCGCTTATGAAATCGAGTTAGTGGTCATCAACTATCGAGTAAATAAGAAGTAACTGACATCCGGTTTGCACTAGAGTTTATAATTTCATTATACGACGTATTCTGTCCACGCTGAACTCCCTGTGCTGAAGAACTGTGCGATCATCAAAAGAAGGACAATCAAGAGGCAAGAATATTATATACGTTATAATCGAATTGCTCTCCCCATTGTGTAGTCTCACTCCATCGATTAATATCAAATTTCGCGAAATAATTAACTAATATAATTGGATACGGGTATTTAGGGCATACGATACTCTGACGACATTAAGTCGAGACACTAAGATTGTACAAAATGCGTGATCATGGTGAATTTTTATCAATGAAACTTTAGACTCTTTGTGAAAACATACATATGGCGTCGTAATTGAATTTCGCGAAACAAAATATCTGTCTGCGCATAGACGAGACTAAATTAGCATCGTGTTTGTGACGCAATCATTCAAGGCCAGAATATCGTCCTTAGCAAGAATATAACGTAATACGTAATTGGTGTAACGTTAGAGACGGACCCCTCCCCATCGCCCTTGCTTCGTAAAACTGTAAATGAGATTACCTCCCATTTAATGGTTAAGCGTAACTTCCGGTTAAGCGGAAGGACGAAGAACCGGGCCTTTAAAACGTGCTACGTTAAAGCCACGTGTAAGATATCCTTAGTTTGTATACCGGCACGACGATGCCTCGTGGAAATCGCGAAATGTAACGACGCGTGCTCGTCGGGAGAGACAGCTGAGGACAAGCCCGAAGAGCCCCCTCCTATGCACGATCGTCTGTCCCCTCCAAGCTCGCTGCCCTCTCGGTCGCACTGGCTGGTACCCGGCGATAACGCCGGTCTCAGCTAATAATTATTCGTGTTTATTCGTAGGACGAGGACTGACGGGAGGAACTGTGTGATATAACGAGTGCTAGGCAACCCGCCACGAAGTTGTCTCTAAGTGAGAGAAAAAAAAAACTCCTAGGAAATAAATAGGAATCGAAGATAATACTATAATGATCCGATCGGGAAGGCCGGTGGCCATCACCGTCACCCTAGTATACCTCTTGGCACTCTTCGGTGAGTATCCCTCCTCCGTTAAATTTACCGGTCCCCATTGATTCCTTGAAGAGTTAATAAGAGGGGCAAAGGTATGGGGGACAGGAATCAGTCGCCGAAGAGGAATAAAGGGGGAGGGAGATAGCCGCTGGACGAGTCTGTTCACCGGCCGTTGATTCCTCCTCCTTCCTTGATTCTTCGTGGTCGATGTTATACTCTCGGGTCTAGTCAACTAGTTTAGAACAACGGCTAAATATACAAGATCCATTTATCAGTATTTTTCACTTATTATACAAACCAATGAATTGGAATTTTATACATAGGTATACCAACATATTAATAAAAAAGTTAAGTTTTTATTAAAACCGTTAAACGCTAAACGAATATGTTTTCGTTCTGTCGCAGGTTCCTACTGTCGGATGGCTCCAGGTGAATATTTATTATCCAGTGAATTGATCTTAGATTTTCGGACTTTTTATATTCTTTTTTTTTTATTTTTTTTTTTTTTTTTCGTCATCTTGAAGACGAGGTGAGGGTGTGTAATCGTCCGTTATAAAGGGACGGACGAAAAACGATCAGCCTAATCCTTCGTGGTATCTTTCAGAGTCTCGTGATTTTACGCATTATAATATAAACCATAGCTTAACGACCCCTTCATAATGACCCTACTCAAACGCAGGTCTAGACTACGGAGTCTCCTAATCGCGTTACCGAAATCGTTGTACCTTATATATACCTGATAGCTTTGAGAAGGTGTTCGAAGAAGCTAACACGCGGCCGTTATTCCATCTCAAATTACTTATTCTTTTCTGAAGATAGTCTATATCTCAACGACTTTAACGAGTACAAGAAATATCGTCGAACTGTAAAACTGACGCAAGAGCTTATTTATATTTCTTGATAAGTTGATTTCAGAATCTCTGATTAGACAGTGAAAAGTTCAACCTTTAATAATGACAATCACATGCAAATTTTCAAACATTTTTATTTTCAAACTATAGAGAATATATATGGGGAAGAATAAAAATTACATAGATATTTAATCAATGGTTTGTGAAATTACGGATGAAGGACAGGAAATTGCAACCGACTAAATGTGGTAGTTACTTGTGTAGTGCAGTATATTAGATACGAAGATTGGCCGGAATTCCTGTTACGAGTGCCTGACTTTGGACAATGGAACATGTTACACGATGTTGCAGGACGTCGCGATAAGTAAAGTTTCATCCACACCGAGAGTGATCGATACGTACATTTTACGTGATTAGATCGTTGTTTTATTGATTTTAAATAAGTGCGTAGTTAAATTTCGTTTTAAAATCAACGCGTAACAATAATTTAAAAAAAAAATAAACTCTCGTAAATATTTTACGGTGATTAATCTAATAAACATTTAACGATAAGATTCGAATAACTAATTCATATAAATACTGTTTTGTGACATACAAAATTATTGCGATATGTATAATATACTCTGACGTAAATTAGTGAAGCAAACAATAAGTACTTGTCATACCGTCACCGTTGGACTTTAATCAATTGTACTGGTTTGTTTGGACTCAATGTATAAATGTACATACATAGATACATACATACTGCTTTTCAGAATAAAATTAGATATATACGGTATATATATAGTGATAGAGCTTCGGTGAATAAAAATTAAACCTAATTATTTACTACGCCGTAATTCGTTCAACGGGTAATTATGCTTTTTGTTAATATACGTATATGTATACAAAATTCTAATTCTAACGGTAAATTCTTGAGCATTCGATGTATGTATGTATACATACAAAAATTAAACTTACTACTCAGGGGAAAAAAAAAACAAGCGATAGTCATGCACCAAAAATCGTTACAAAGATATAGTAATTGCTCAGTAACCAATCAGAGATCTACAGTTTGAACAAACATCCCAAATACAACAGTCAGACACATACGTCAAGATGATGCAAAGCGCGCTACTGTGTTTACTAAAATTTATAATAATATTTTATCTCAAAGGTTATTCATTCCGAAAACAGATCGCCATAGTCGTAAGAAATAGAGAAACGTGTATTGGCACAAGATGCGATAACTTTCGACACAATAGAGCAGCTACCATATATACTATGCTGTAGTTAATATTATTTATAAATCGGTATATTATACGTAAAACACAAAAAAAAAAAAAAAGGAAAGAAAGAATCAGTACAGTATTACGACGTTAGAGTCATAATTGTCGTTAATTATCTCAGGAATCTGTTAATGATTCAAATCAAGCACAAAATCAGAGCATCATTATAAGTGTTGTACATACGTTGAATCAATTATATAAACCCGAACGGAGGATGAGTACAATTAACCATGATCGTAACTGACATTAACTGCATGCCTGCATGTAAAAATTGACACGATTGAATGTGAACACTAATCATTATAGAGGAATGTCTAACAATGCTTGAGGTTAAAAAAAAAAAATTGATCACGAGTGTGTAAAATTCAGTTTAGAGAATTCAGAGTGTAAATTTGGTTATAAGTTGTAGCGATTTATCACTCCGTGAAAACGGACCTTTATTCTCTCAATTATCGCAGACTACCCACTATGTATAGGGGCAGGCAAACGGACCTAACGGTACGTATGTACAACCTAGTATAGTGAGTCTAGGAGTGAAGATGTCGAAAGTGAATTGACGTTAACGATAAGTACGTATATCCGGAAAAACAAGTTCTTTATAGAAATTCCAATTTGCAATGGTAAGAGAAAAAAAAGTCTTCAACAGCTTTGTTATTGATCTTTCTAAACGTATATATGGGATATAAAAAAATGAGTAATTTAAAGTGTAAAAGGTGAAAAAAAGGCTCGTAACGTCAAGGATACATGAACAATTTTATTTCCAATCAAAACAGATATCGAATATATGTTTGAATCTGATAATCTAGATTCTCGCATGAGAAACGTGGGGCTTATACGTTCTACCGATTAACGGTTAACCGGCAAACTATACAAACGCAATTAATATACATGTGTATACGTGTGTACGCGCACATACGTCAAAGGCGAAGGCGTGTGGCTAGCACACAAACACTACATACGTCACACTAAGGCTCGCCACGTTCTATAAGTAAAAGTTTGATTGTGTCCTGGAAGAACGTATCTGTACGCGTTTACTCTGTATACACACATAGTAGACCGCTGTCGACGATGCACACGACCGTCAGTCGGCTCGCGACTCTTGGCCAGTCGGATCGTAGTTTGTAGACCTTACCAAATATTAAGTTTAACATGAGTTTATAAAACAAATAAATAAATAAATAAAATAAAATAAATGAATGAATAAAACGGTTTCTAAATTTTTCACCAGTATAAAACAATGGCGACTATGAGACGGTGCAGTGCAGGTTTGATTTTAATTATTTTAGCTGTAGCCGGTGCTGCGAGAGGATGGACATTGGGCAGTGGGTTAAAATACAAACTCACTACGACGTTACTTTTCAAAGAAGCTGGACCTCCGAGAACCGGTGGCGACGTAGGATTTCAACTTACTGGAGAACTAGCTGTTACAGCGGTGTGGAAGGACCCTAACGATGCCGGTACTCTATTGCTCAGAGTAGAGGTAAAACGATAGTAATTTAAACCCCATTCTATCTGTCTACACGCTGTGTGCACGTGGTAAAACTATAGTAGTATAAGCTTGTCAGATAAACTTTTAGTTTCCTCAATGGCAAAGTCTACTTAAATTTAATCTCTAACTTATCATCCTGTTGCGTTTAACGGATGATATTTGTATATTCCGAATCGTTATTCATCATATAGCGATTCCTTGTATGGGTTATATAGACACTTATTTGCGTAAGAGGTATGCATAATTTATGGTGTACATTTGTATTCCGTTCCTGTTTTAGCCGATGATAATTTTTTCGACATCTACATATGTTGACGCTGCAAATTTTTTTCCTTTTTATTTTTTATTTATTTTTATTTTTTATCACTATACGTATACAGCTTGTAGTTTACCATAATGCGTTAAAACTATGCAATTTACAATAACTGGTGCACAATCTTGTATGCAAAGCGCGGTTAAACTTATCTCATTCTACTGCACGTGCATAAATTTTTGCATACGTATGTACCTTTTTTTTTTTTTTTTTTTTAAAGCACATTATAAGTTATGAGTACATATAGTACGTCAAAGATAACTGAATGCAAATACGTGGTTGATAATTACTCGCTGAGTAAGTCAGTCAAATGGTTTCTTCGAGCCAAAATAACAAACTAATCTTCATATATGACGATAATAACGGGACTTCGAGCTTCACAAAGACGACTAAGCGTTCGATCACGTGTTAAATTATAACGTGGATTTCTATTTATGTATGTATAGGCATGTATGACCGACCGGATGGCAACAAGCTGACAAATGTATTTTAGTACAAATGTATTTGAGTGTAAGACAGTGCAATTACCATATACTTGAAGTATATCAGTAATCGATTGATATTTGAGATAACCCATGAACTTAGCATGTATTCATATTATCATTTTCAATATACCTAACATGCGAAGTTGCTGAAATTTCAAATCTTAACTTAAATATTTAATATCGTATACTGAATTATTCACCATTTTTTAATTGATATGGAGAATATACTAATCAACGAGATTTCTATACGACCATATACAGAACATAATTTCAATATTAAATGCAGACTTGAATGATCAGAAATTTGTTGATAGTAATAAGAATTTAAGTAAAAAGAGCACAACCTCTTCACCTCCGAGACTCTCTTACCTGGTCTCTTCTTGCAAATTAGAATAAGAAAAGCTTTCGTAAGCTTTGAATTTTTCCCACCCTAAGTTGACCCAGATATCCGTAGACAGGAGATACCTTGTCCATCGATCGATTTGTCGTACCGGATCAAGTGAGTAAATATTGACAATGAAATTTTTATGCTTTTAGTTGCTGTCACCGCAGTTATGGATCAAGTCTCGAAAAGCACCAGAACCTGAAGGATTTATCGAGCACACATCGCGTTTGGATGAAATTTCGAATAAACCAGCCCTCGTTCTATGGCAAAAGGGTAAACTAGGCACCTTGTACCTTGACCCTTCGGATGACACGTCAACAGCAAACTTGAAACGTGGTTTGGTCAGTCTTTTCCAATACCGAACTTTGGACAACGATTATCTGGAACACGATGCCTCAGGACTTTGCAACGTTTCTTACGTCTCTGACAGTCCGCACAGTTTCACAAAAGAAAAAACTTTCTGTGAAAACGATTCCCTACCACCTAAGAAACAACACTCTAGTCCTGTCTTCGGCGTACGGGTAAACAGCCTTCGTATAGCAGAATACGAACTTAATCCAAGTCTATTGCCAAAGAGTGTCCTGAACGAGGAAAGACACGAGATGAGTCTAACCGCTAAACCGGAAGCTAGTACTGCCGTAAATTCACAACAAATTCTCGAACTCATCCCGGGAAAATTAGAAGCGACACCTGTCGTCGCTGATACCGCAAACGAGGCTGTTATCCTCCTCGAACCAAGCTTCAGAGAAACTTCGATAGGTCTTCAATCAGAACCTCCGACATGCCCCGACGCTGGTTGTCTAACGGTTTGTTAATTATTGATTAATTAAGAGAAAAAATTGTACAAGTTTATTCGATTGCTTGATGGGCTTTATAATTTTATGTACCACTTAATAAAAACGTTGATTTTTTTCTTACAGCTCGAACAAGTCCTGGAACAAAACCGTGCATCCTTAGTAAGCTCGCTCCTTGGTACTACAAAGTCGGCTCTAGCATTTCTGAAGCTTTTACCCCTAGTCAGAGAGGCATCGGTAGAAGACCTGGCCAAGATACTGAAGAGTGCTCGCTATCGTGAGATAAGACCCCAACTATATGACGTCGTGGGATCAGCGGCTACTCCAACGACTCACAAAGCGGCAATGAAGTCGTTAAGACAAGACGAAAATGGAGAAGACACAGAAAGGTACCTATGGGCATTGTCCATGGCTCCTGTACCGCATCCTGATGTAGCAAAAGATGTTTTGAAAAGATCCGAAGAGACGCAACAGAGCGAAAGACTAGCTGAAACTATGGCCTTGACTGCGGCCGCCTTGGCTAGACAACAGGGATCTGCGGCAGTGATTGAGAGGGCCAGGGTGAGCCTAGAGACAGGGTTGGATACGTGTTCAGGGGAAGATTGCAAATTGCGATTTCTTAGAGCGTTGAGAAATCTGCGTAGTAAAGCCGCTATTCCAACCCTCTTAAATTATGCTGTTAACGGAAGTAAAGCCACGAGTGTAGTCGCCTGGCGTGCTCTAGGCAATTTACGCCGTGAACATCTGACCGATGAGGTTAGGGCCGCAGCAAAACGGATTTTTTATCAACTAGGAGGACCCAGAAGAGACAGCAGCGCGAGGACTCTAGCCCTCGACATTATACTCGAAACTAGACCGACGAAAGATGAACTTCAGGGGCTTGTTGAGTACCTTGCAAACCAAGACCCAGCCTACGAGGTACGGAGGTACTTAAGCCAGCGTCTAGAACAACTAGCTGAAAAGGACGATGGCTTTGCCGCGAATTTAAAAGAGGCTGCAAGAGCAGCCGCCAGGAAAATCAACAACTATCATGTCGCAGCTCAAAAAGGATTGAGCACCGCCTTCACGAGAACCTTCCTAAAGTCGCCAGGCAGCAACGGCTCTTTGGTCACTATCCAAGAAGTGAACTCCGGTCTTCTGAAGAGAGGAATCGTCGACGTAGTATTAGAAACTGGCTCCCACTCCCAGCAGCTGTTTTCCTTAGGACTATTCGCCGGTGGTTTAGGAAGTTTCGTATCTTCATCTGACAGTGAAGTAGCCGATGGACCGGCGGAAGATGAAGTCGCAACTGCGGGGATGGAAATCGCACTTCTTGACGTTGGCATACGACCGTTTGTATTTTTCTCAGGACAGGGTGAACTCATGGGTCATGTTTGGTCAGGAACTGCGTCGACGCGGACATCGGCTTTCCAGACTTTAGCCGCCCTTCATCACCACAAAGAAGTGTTGCCTCTGGGATCTGGCTTCGTCGCTGAGGTCGAGGCCGAAGGTGCTGCTAGCTTTGATTTAGCTGGACAAGTACAACTCAGTCTTTGGTCGAGGAATGCTCAATCATTAGTTGAGATGGGTGCCGGTGTTGCTGTCCATGGAGCAACGAGGGTTCGATCTAACTTCGTTCAAAGTACCGCCGAGTTCACGTTAACCACTGAACCAAAACTCGAGCTTGCAACTGACCTGGATTTTTCAGGACCTATTTCTTTGTGCATGAGACTGACACAACCAGAATCGACATCTAGACATCACGTTTATAAAATCGAGAGGATACCTGGGAGTAGACATAAGTTAAGGAAAACGAGAAGATCTCGGGTATCGACACCGGCTAAATCTTACTTGTTGAATAGAAAGAACAGCGAAATGTGCTCAAAAGTGTTTGCCTAGTGATATACAGACTGTTAGTTTGTTGATTATCTTTATATCTATGTATACATAGGAGGTGATGAATCTATTTGATTAGGTCAATTGAGGTCTGATGTTATAAGAACGATTATGAACAACGTGGATCGAGAAGTAGTATACCTATATATATCCTACTAATGCGAGTGCACAAATACAACCGCATATCTTCGTTCTATTTTTGTACCATATTAATTACGTTAATTAATTAAATTTATCTTGTTTTACAGGTATTTGTTTTACTTTATTTATATTATGTAATATATATGTACAAATACATTCCCGCTTGGCACATATACAACGAAACTATTTCAAACGAATATTTAAATATGTACATGATTATACACACTTTTCGCAGTTAAATTTAATTCACCGCATTTTGTCTGCACAAGTTTTGCCTCTCATTCTCGTTACATTTTTACGGTATTCAAAAATCCATTAAAATAGTACTCAGTCTTTCGGACAAATAATAAAATTATATCAACTAGAAGCGAACTATTTCGGACAAAAAATCAATTAATAAATTTTGTTCAAGTTGAAGGAATGGCGGTAACGGGTAAAAGATTGAATATTCATCGAGTCTGTCCAAACAAGTTTAAAAAATCTATAATCCCACCGGCACATAAGGGGACATACTACCGCAACTAAGAAATCTGAGAACCGTGGAGACACGAACTTGATATGCAGACCTTTGAGAGATATAGTTGTAGAAAATTTTATTTATTCTGAGATAAATTTACATCATATGTTCAGATTGTAATCCAGTGTTCGTTTTAGCACATTTATTCGAAATTTTCCCTTCACAAAATAAATTAGGATAAGAGTGTTCTATAATCGGTATGTACATTATATTTTTTTCGTATCGTCCAAAAAAATTTTAATAATCGAGCGTATCGCTAGTTTCTGGAAGATAGTTTTTTTTTATTCTAAAAACAGTAAAGTTCAGAATATTTGCCACAATTAAAGTCAGAGAGAGTGAGATCTCTCAATTCTTCTAGTACAACTTTATCCATTTATGAACATGCTCATTCTGTGCCACTAAATAGTTGCATAAAATTTGCAACTGATCAGTCAAATAATCGGTCTACTGTAAACTCCACTAAAAATTCCCGCGGTCCAAATATATCTCGTATACATATAATTATACATATACGGTCCTCTTATCTACATCCACACTCCGCTACCACCATGTCTTCGTATCCATATTGATAAGTGAGAGTCCCTGCAGCGTCCATGTAAAGGAGACTGGTAGCGCTAAGTCTGGTGGGTACGCAGCAGGCTCTACCAACTGGTTTGGTATTGGAATTTCCATTTGCGTTTACACTGGGGTTAGGATTTCCATTGGCTTCATCTGCTGCCTGAAGCGCAGTGTAGACGAGGGTCTGAACGATCGCGTGTTTCGTTGGACTAAGGTGATCACCTAAGGGATAAAAACACTTCCCGACACACTGGTAAGCGTCGTAGCCCTTCGGGGCAACTACCCACTCGTCATATGATATCGTTGAGAAATCAACATAAAGTGACCGCTTACGACAAGCGTTACGACGCCTCCGTCGGGCCGGTTCATTCTTCCATGTAGTAGCAGCGTCGCCTTGATCCTCATCGCCTACTGACCTCGGTTTTCGCTTCTTCGGCTTACTGTAGCTGAGCAATAGGATTGGCCCTTCACCCCGATGATGACCCTCGACTCTTCCACGTACCCTCAAACGCACGACGTCTCCGATACGGCCTAAAACGGCATCTGTGACGTTGAATGCCCGCCAAGCATCGTCTCGTCTTGGTCTCTGGGTCTGATTCATCCAGGGAGAATCATCGACGGAATGAACGCGGAGAATCATCCCAGCTGCTCCCAGGAGTTCAGCAGCCTCAAGAACTTCTCCGGGTCGGGTCATGGGCACAGAAAATTCGAGAATTCTTCCTCCGTTGTTTGATGACGGCCATGATATGTGGACTGGCTGAAGAGCTCGCACGATGTCAGCGTCTGGACGACGGTGATACAGCCGCAACATGTACCTCGAGATTGGCTGACGGTACTGTGGCTTCAGGGTACCTTTAACTCCGTGATTTAAACGCCCGGTTTTGTTGACGAAACGCTGCGATACTCTGAGCGATGATGACGGTAAGGACAAACCAACCTCGAAGGAGGCTCTAGCGAGAACCCCAGTGGAAGACCAGGAAATTGGTTGAGCGGTTCTCCAGAGGTAACAAACGCCGAATACTATGAGAGCAATCATGGGCAAATATTGCGCCGACGTCCACATGGTTAAAAGACCTTTGTGTTTGGCTCACAGACTTGAAATCAGAGGAAATATCATCGAAGTAAAAAGGTTGAGATTTGATTCTGGAATAACCTTCATCACTAGTGAGTTAACGAACTTGTAAATCAACGATATGCAAAACGATCGGTACTCTGTTGATGATTCTTCGAGAATAACGACGCGCCTTGGTGCCCTCCAGGCTGAAACTGGAGTCGAAGTAACTCGGCGTCGTGTACTCTCGAAGATGAGGCTCAAGGGAGTACCCAAATACCCGCCAATCCATGGCACGTTCAAAATTGCCGCTGGAGTTTTGGCTTATCGAACGCAGACCTCCACTTGACCGAACGTCTACCCTGTACGGCGTCGCCAGCGAGGTAGCACAAGAGATGCCAGGCTTATCGCAACCGCCACCGCCACCGCGCCGCGACGCCAAGCCACGCGGCTTCGATCCCCCTCCCCTCAGGACAGGGGTAGCACCGACGCCGAGGATCGATCTGTCCCGGTGACGTCATACCACGGACGGAACGTAACCCTCCGAGGTTCTGTATACACGTTGCTAGTCGAGCGTCAGGCTGCTCAGCAGCAGAGAGATATCGCGACGACTCAAAGTACACGACGATAACCCCGCGTGTCATGTCTTGACTAAATCTCTCCTATAGGGGAGAGCAGGAGGCGCCCCGACCGACGACCGTGATTTTGACACTGAGTATCGTAACTTACGTACCATAACACGTCGTATAACTGAGAAAATACAACGGCCATCCGTAGGCACTAACATCATAAGTTGTTTCTGGATTTAGAGCAGAAATCTTTGGAACGAGAGGAAGGAGCTAAGTCTCATCGGCAAGTGAGTACCCGGACCTTGTCTAACGTAGATATATATTAACTCTTTAGGATTCCTGTAAGCCACTTTTAGGTTTTATATATAGATACTCTTTCCATGATAAAAGTAAATTGCTTTGTGCAGGTGAATTTTTCAAATACGTAAGATAAGTAGCTCTGAATAGATTGCGTAGGTATTTCTAGCATTTGTATACATTATTATTTTTTCATTTTTTTTTTTTTTTATACTACCCAGAGATTTTAGAATTTTTATCTTTTTGTATCATTAAAAACATCATGATTTATTCAATATAGTTATACCCACATGAGTAACAACGATCATTCAAGGCTGCTGCCATTTTGTACAAATTGTAAATTGTTAATAAGCTGCGTTCTCGAAATATCTGATTCGGTATTGTTACACGTCAAATTCGAACGAACAGAAATTGCTCAAACAACTCTATTCTCCAAACTCGTTCACACCTATGGATCCTTTTTTGCATCACAATGTATCGAATCACTTGCATCTAAAAATTTTTCATCCCAGAAGATCGTATACGCATTTACTTCCAAACATAGGTGTAGTAGTAGCTGCTTCTACATACTCTCTCTAAGATATATAAATATACGGATCTATCTTTTCATGCGTCTCGTTAACTGGCACCCACACGTGTTTACACTTTCCTCTTCGTGCTACTTGAAGATACGCAAACAATCGCGCGTTAAGAGGATATGATATCTAACCAGTTGGCTTGTTTTGACACATGAAATTTTTTTCATGCTTTTTTTATCGGCTAAATAATTGGAGAATATAAAAACATTCAATCTTCAAAGTGTTGAAAGTATTTATCGATTGTAATTTCAGAACCAAAATGGCGCTTAGGAGAACTTAATATGCATTTTTTATCGTTTCCAAAACACATCTGTGTAAATTTTCTCGATCCTTGACAATTTGACGTTGTAATCATAAGAAAAACAAAACATCATGTGTTTATTATTTTCTATCATGCCTCCTAGAGTATTGCAAAACTACATTATTTTGCCACGCAATAAGTAACGTTTTTCGTATATTTGATATACATACAGTACGTAGATATATTATCGCGGTACTACTCCCAGTTGGCCTAAAGAGAATAATGTCAGTAGCCGCATACGTATATAGGTAGATAGTGCGGCATATAGATACATGACAAAGTTCACGCAGGCATACGAAACACGCTAAACTCAGCGTGGGGTAAAAGAAAATCAATAAAAACGATCGCCTGCGTAACCGTAATAGAATTATACAAGGATTTGCTCGAAAAAAAAGAGAACAAAAAAAAAATAATCATAATACCAAACGGATTATGGATTTCCTGTATACCTACCGCAACGGACAAAATCTACCGCAGTGATGATTGGCGATACAGGATTATACCTATACTCACCTATAGTCGTTGCCTGAATTATCTCCATATTTAATTAAGCTGCATGAAGGTACGATATTCGACAAAGCTGACTAAACTTTCATTGATTTTCCTCGTTTTGATAATTCGAAAAAATCTAAGATAAAACAACTAAGCAATTATACTTCCGGTTCTTATATTACGGAAATGTTGTTTGCTAACGAGATGGTAAAACCGTGTACAGAGAATTATAGATAAATAATTCCTAATCGCGCTATGGAAATGAAAGAAAAATTTTATCCGATTTTCGAGGCTCGGTTTGTTATCGCAATTATAAAAATCTGTTATATAAAATCAGAGATTTAATCAACGGTTAAAAATTTACGCTGACCTTAAACGAGACCTTGACAAATTTTTTAGTGTTACAGTCACAGCTGGAGGAGTATCTTCCCTACGTAGGGGGCGCAGCCGGGGCTCTTGTGCTCACCGGAGTCGCCGCGTACTTTGCGTCGCGACCAACACCGCAGCGACCACTTTTTCCCCTCGATGCTCAGGCGAAAGTTTTACCGGTAAGCAGTGATTTTCAACAATAAGTAATTAATCATCCATGAAGAAGATGATTAATATATCAAAAAATCAAAATATTCAGAACGTTGTGTAAGTAGACACAGGAAATTATGATTATAATTTAATGTGGACATTGATTATTATACGAACCAACTCCCATCCTCTTATCCTAATGTTATGCAATTCAAATTACAACAATATGTATGTACAATGTAACAAACAACTATATGGGATTGCCTTTTTAAAAGCAGATTAAAAACCTTGAGAGCTAAAATTCTGTATAGCTGGTATATATAGGGGAATGTTATAATTTTATCATGAATATAAATTGAACGTTCATCAAATTAGTGTGATAATTGATTTATCTGCTGCCCGAATATTAATGGCTAAAATAATAATGGGAATAAATATATCTCGAACCTGAAATTATCGATACAGTTTTTAATATATTCAGTAATTAATTCAATAATCTGTTCATCGTTATATAGTAATATTCAATTAAATATTCAATTCAATGGTGTCTTTTCAAAGGTGTATAACTAATATTTTGTTTTGATCAAAAACCGTTTTTCCCGACCGCATGTATATCCCGATGAACGCGATAATGTGTGAAAAAATAAATTATACTTTGATCATATCTGGAGGGTTACCATCAGACTAAAAGTGCCCGTATTATAATGAGCGGTATAATAATTTTAATGAGCGCGTCAGTCCCTGCAAAAGGTCGTGTTCATTAATTTGTAAAAATTATTACCAAAAAATAAAAATAAAAATTAGCTATATTTTTATTCCGTAGCTACAGGAATAGTTTTTGACTTACCCATGGCATTTGGCGCAACTACGTTATATTATATTATTAATTATTTTAATGAAATTTATGACTTTTTTTGTTCTACATTATTTCTAACTCGTGGAAACACGAACACTTCTTCAGTCCACAACTTCAAATAATTTTATAATGAGGCTTGAGTTACGCTGCTTTCAGACAGGGCGAAATTTAAAATAAAAAATTTTTACGGCTAAAGCAACTTTTTTGTTCCAACTTCATTTTAGACGGTTGAATTTGGTGTACCTACTGAATACTTTAAACGATTCAAGGCAAGTTTGCGGAAATGGAAATGTTTTTACACTTTCATGAGAAAAACTGACACTTCTTTTTCTTAATTATGCATATTTGTCGTGGCGCTGTTCACGCATTACGTTAGACATTTAAAAATAATTAAAACTTTCTCATTTCCAACCATGAAATCGTGGGGAACGTATTACCTACAAGGATCATTTAAAAATTCGATATTCTACCTCTGGCAAATTCCAATTTGAGGCCGTATTGACGTTACAAATTTTAAAAGTTCCAAACGGTAAAAAATTACGAATACATTTGAGACAATTTCGAATTTCCAGAAATGTTCAAGTTCAGAATAATTAAATTCGGAAAGATTGACATGGAACAGTTCAACACGCGGAAAATCAAAAACTCTGAAAGTCCAAGAATCCGAAAATTGAAGAATCACGGGCACGACGTTCCATCTGTGAATTTCAAGTTTCAGAGATTTGATATTTCGGAATTTTGAACCTCCGGTGTTTATCGATTTTGAATTTTTTAAATCGTCCATGCAGACTTTTGGGATAATACTCTTTCTAAAAACTGTGCATCAGTAATATTGAAATTCGTTATATTTTTAACGTTTCGAAACTTCAACCCGTGATCCCCACCAATATTGTCAATATCACGTGGGGGAATCCCTAGTTGAATATAATCTACTAAAGTTTGGGTCTACCAAAACGTCCGTCTCTAATGAGGGGTTGAAATGTTGCCAGATTCCCGCGCTTCCTAATCCCAATCTAATACATGTTAGTATTTTAACTCTGGTGAATAAGTCAGGTGATCTTATTATCACGCCTGCGTCGTGGCGAGGGCTCGAACGGATGGCCTCCAACGGGACGATAGTGTTTACCGTCGACGTCGACGTCGACGCTGGCCGTGGTCCAATAAGTTCACCGTCGCCAGAGTCCCTCAATTTCTGAGCCTATATTTAAATGGCCGAGAGAGTAAGACTGCACGTTAGTCTTTACCGAGGGGAGGAGAAGGACGAATAAGACACGTACCGCGTGACAGAGCTTCCCAATAGACTCTTTAGAATAGCGAGAGATCTTCACGAAGGAACCCCGTTCTTCGGGCCAAACTAGTAGAAGTTCTGATACGTGTCGTGGCAGGTGCGCGGTGCAGTTAGTTTTGTGCCTTTTCTAATAAGTGCTCTGAGGGAGCGAGTGATATCGAGATATAAGAATCTTCGAGGCTTCGAAAGGCAGTTCCAAGTGCCTAGCCTGTAGCCTGCTTCTTATACGAAATGATACGAAGTCCGATAGACCTTAACGACCAGTCGGAGATACTCAAGGTTGTTTAATAGGCTGTAATTATTATTTTCCCTATTTTTTTGCTCTTTGTTTTTCTGTGTGTTCTAACGAAGAATTTACATCTTCGTTCACTTTATCGTCTCGTCTCAAGAAATCTTCTTATTCAATATACAGATATCGAAGTCACACAGGTGTTGCGTCACGCGCGCGGTATAATCCTTGACGTTATTTCTTACCGCGATCTCTTACATCCCCATGAAGAAATCGCCGACCACCGCGCGTTTTGCATAATAAAATCTGTACTTGAAATATTTTCGTCCATAGGTCAACTTGCCGGATTTAATGTTAAAAAAAATTTTCTGCAATGTTATTAAATAAAAAGAAACAGAAAAATAAATTCAAGCATCAGTAGAGGACTATAGTTTATAGTTAACGTTAGTGTGATCCTATAAAAGCAATATAAAAAGACTTTTAGTTGTAGTTATGTAGCTTGTGTACGTGATTTTAATAAGTTTACTTTAGAACGAGCCAAAACTGTACTTAGGATTTGTTATCTAATCGAAATGAATATTGAAAAATCATCTGTCTATTTGTCGTGCTGTAGAGTGCTGCTTCACGCTATATTTAGTATCGCTTTAGCGATTGCTTACGTAATATTAAATTATATATATGAAAATCGTTGGTTTTCAGGGTGCCGAACTTATCAGAGTATCAAAATTCTACAAGGATAGTAAAGATGGTAAATTCGTCAGTTACATACACGAGGACACGAGAACACTCTACGATTCCTTCCGAAGGGGCGCCAAAGAGTCTAGTAAGTCCATGAGCGATTATTAATTAGCCTACGTATGTACATACATACATACATACATACATATTATATTGCGACGATTAAACAAAGTGTGTTTATAATAACGAGGCGAAATATTCGAGACCGTCAGTTATGATATAGTCTTTAAATTTTATTCGGATGTGCAATTTTGACAGTGGTCCAAAACTTTCTTCATCGATTCAACATGTGCATCATTGCATTCATTGTCGTGATATTTTCTGGCTCAAATTGAACTAACTTCGTATAAAAGAATTACTATTGACAATAAAGTTTATGTATGCCTAATCAAATATGGCGGACTCCTCACGTGGTTAGCAAGGTGACTATTTTAGTGCATGGAATATTGTCAAAAAGTACGTATCTATGTATGTAATATGTATACATATATCAAACGAGATTATACACCGGGCTAAAATTGGTCAACTTATAATCGCGGAATGTTATTGACGATTGAATAAACCCGCGAAACATTTTCATACATTTTCTTTACTTTATTCTATTCATTTTCATATTCGGTGTAAAATCTTATAGTATAAGTATTGTATATATATATATAAACGATTTGGCAAGTTTTGTTCAAATTTCTTGTTTCTGAATAATAATATGAAGTTAAAATACGAGAGGCAGGTGCTACGACGGAACCCTGAGCGGCGCAAAAATATCAGTCAATAAATAGATTCGGCTTACGATTAGAAAATTTTACTTCTCTTCGTTGAACCTCGTCCTATTCAGATCTTTGATGCCCATTACTTGACAGTTGACACGTTCAAAATGAATCCAACTACGAAGTAGTCAATGATATTTGTTGGTGTCTACCATTAGCTAAGTGGATTTAAAGCGTATGTACTATCGAGATAAGTTAAGCTGTCCAAAACCGTGATTCAAGATTTAAAAAATTTTCTCAAAAAAAAAAACGAAAAAAACAACGAAAAAAAGAATAAAATGTCAAGGTCTCTGAACGTCGGACGTCGCGGGGGCCGTCAGGGGCGTCTGGGGCGTCGCGTCGGGGGTATCGAGAAGCACCAGGTGCACCGCATGTTCTGTACCTTTCCGTTAGCACATAGTGCCAACTTCGCATTTTGTTGACAGACAATGGCCCGTGCCTTGGATGGCGCGATGGACGACACAAACCTTATCAATGGCTACACTACAACGAGACATTATTAAGAGCAAGAAATTTGGGCTCTGGTTTAATATCCTGCGGCCTGGTACCCGGACCTCAGACTCTGATAGGACTTTACAGTCAAAATTGTCCGGAATGGGTGCTGACCGAACAGGCCTGCTACAATTATTCTCTAGTAGTAGTTCCTCTTTACGATACCCTGGGACCTGACGCATGTGCATACATAATAAACCAGGCAGAAATAAGCTTGGTCATTTGCGAGGATGACAAAAAGTGTAATCTCTTACTCGACAAGGCTCCAAGATGTCTCAGAAAGCTTGTAGTCATGAAAGAGATAAGGCCAGCTACAAATCAACGCGCTAAAAACCGAGGTGTAGAACTTCTTAAATTCGACGACGTCGAACGTCTAGGTTCACAAAAAGATCATCCTGAAGTACCCCCACGTCCTTCGGATCTTTGCACGATCTGTTACACATCCGGAACTACGGGTAACCCTAAGGGCGTTATGCTGACCCATCAAAACGTCGTGGCTGGTGTGTGCGCGGTACTACTTCAATTTGGGGACCACAAACCTACCGCAAAAGACGTTATGATCAGTTTTCTTCCTCTCGCACATATGCTGGAACGATGTTGCGAGAATGGAATGTACATGGTGGGTGGTGCTGTCGGTTTTTATAGCGGAGACATCAAGTATTTGACGGAAGACATGAAAGCTTTGAAGCCTACGGTTATGCCTGCTGTCCCGAGGCTGCTTAATAGAATCTACGACAAGGTTAGTTTGGACTAAAAGCTCTACGAGCTGAAAGAAAAATAATGTCGAGAGTAAAGCTTCTGTTCTGTTTCTTTTTATTTTTATTTTTAATATTTTTTTTTTTTTGTTTACCTTCATTTCTTATTTATATATACACTTGCTGTTGCATCGTGTGGAAAAATTTGTTTCATATAGTTGACGATGGTCAGACCCTGGAAGATTAGTCGATTTAAGAGTTACGACCACACAGAGACGTATAAGTGTCATGATTTTACGAGATTTGTGGATGTCGAAAAATTTACCTTCTAATTTGTTAATCCCGTTATTTTTCTTTCATCTTTTCTGAGATCAAAGACGTTTTAATTTACGATGGGGCTTAAGAAATTGATCCCAAATCGTTACACTTATTTGTTTCACCTGCCCGGCCCCGTTGTGCTATTTCAAGTACCGTTGAGACTCAGCGTTTGCTCGAGCGTTTACTTAAGAGTATCATCAAACAACGGTGAAAAGATAAAAATTTGTCAAAAGATCGATTTATTATAAAACGAGATGTTTCTTTGTCGTATTATATTAACTGGAGATTAATTCCCATACCTTAAATAAAAAATAACTTGACTTCTGACTCGACCAGGTCATTTTTTTCTTAAGTCCATCGTTAAATTTGGAAATTATTTAAAAACGACTATATTCAACAGGTAACAGCGGAACTCCATGGTTCGTTTTTCAAACGTATGCTCTTCAGCATGGGCCTGCGAGCTAAGGAGAGTGAAATCAAGAAAAGCATAGTAAGAAACAACAGTTTTTGGGACAAGGTTGTCTTCAAGAAAATACAGGAGGGTATGGGAGGACGACTGAGATTAATCATGGTTGGATCCGCACCTTTATCAGGAAACGTCCTCACTTTCGCAAGATGCGTACTCGGGTGTTTAATCGTTGAGGGATACGGGCAGACCGAATGCTGCGCCCCGATCACTCTGACCGTCCAGGTTTGTCGCAATTATCAATTAATTATCCTACTCAAATTCTGCAGCTTCTCAGTCTTGGTATTCGTTCTAAACTCGCAGTGCACACTGAGTGCAAAATAAAATCGATTTTTCGATAAAAAAAAAAAAAATAAAAATAGCCTACATAGACGAGCCTCTGTTTCAGTAATAAGTTTTCTATGATGCATATATCTATATACGCGAACTCCGACAGATTCTATAAACAGCCCCATGGAGTAAAGTGAATATTTAAATTTAGAACGTCGGTATTCTCATTCACTGAATTCATTGACTAATCCGACAACTAAGAATGATTGTTTCATGGAATGACTATTCGTTTTCCTAGAATTTCTTAATAGATGTAAACTTTCCTGGTCTCTTTTCGATCATATTCTGGATTTCCAATACGCGAATTGCATATTTGATTAAATATTTTGAAGAATTGTAGTAAGTCGTGGGTTATAAACCCACCTAAATATTCGTCACCTTGAATCAATTGATTGCGTAGATCCTTAAAAACTTAAAATCGATGGCAAATCATGTGAACAGTTTAAATTTGTGTTTATTTATTTAAAAACTATGGGATTATCAGGTCGGTAGATCGCCTAATGTACAACAACGACAAAAAGAAATACCAACCACTAACCACTCACCCTGTTCTCTCGCTATATTTAGAACCATCAACATATGGCCTGGGTAAACATAAGTGAATAATAATTTAGCCTCTCTATCCTTCGACTCGTGCTAATCCATCTCTTCACCCTCCATTGCCGTCATCATTATTTTTATCGTTGGAATATTTGCGTACAGTTTATACCACACCCCAGATGGTTGCACATCCGCATTCTGATCACACCATCTTATTATAGTTATTAAGTAATACTTATAAACGTGGTTGAGATAACGCTGGAAGGAGTCCAATCGATAACAACAAAAAAGTAAATAAATATCATCTGAATTTTTGAACTTATATTATATATTTATAATCTTTTTCTCATGACATTAGAATGAAGACTAAATGTACATTCTGTATTCATGTAAATCAGATTATCTCTACTGATTAACTCCGAGATCTACAGAAGTATTTCTAATTAGCTGCTGATAATTAATTGTCTGTGATTTTATTTGGCTGTTTATTAGCTGAATCATTTTACCGGGGTTGGTTTTGGCATCGGTCTTCAGTAATAGCTTGTGATTTATTTGCAACGCTTGTTTTGACTCAGAATTCACTGTTTGTTACTAATTGAGTTATTCTGTTTAACTTTTAGTGACCGCAAGTTCCAATTTGAAAATTTAGGTCGATTACGCGTCACATTTGAAACGTTTTAACGTTTAAAGATGTTCTATTTTATGTTTTTGTTTTTTGTTTTTTTTTTTTTGGAACGCGGCAAAAATAGATGTGGTATTAAAGTATTTATAAATTCATAGTATATGCAGTTACGGGATAACTTGGAAAATATTTATACTTCGAAGTTTGAAGATACTGAAAAACAAAAATAAAGAAAGAAAAAAAAAAAATTATTTTTTGGCTATTTATCTCGCGATTTTAATCCTTCCTCGTAAAAATTTGTCTAAATGATTACAAATACACAAGACCATGGGGAAACTGTTAAAATAATCACCTCATCTTAGTGGGTTTGTTAATATTGGAATAAAATGTCGATAAAACATCCAGGTGTTTTATGGGTTTCCATTTTAAATAAACCTACGAACCAAGTGAGGCAAGTGAGTTTGTTTAAATCTTTGAAATGACTGTTAGCGAATTATACAAATGTTGACTAGGTAGGTAATGAATTACGTAAATTAGCCGGAACGTACACGAATTGGCATCGCAAGTGAGTAAAAAAAATCAAAATAGTAACATTACTGACTAAATTTAAAAAAATAAAAAGTAAATTTTTTCATTACTCACGTCAGAGCAACGTTAGTGAATATCCTAATCCATGACTGCGTAAATCGCATGTGTTCGAAAGTACGTGTAAGATTACAAATTTTATGGGATACTATAAAAACCGCAAAAAAAAGAGATTGCTAAGTGTGTATATATTTGCGGTTTTCTATAGTTTAACAAACAATTTGGATACCTCATCACCTCGGGCACGTGCTGACTAAAAATATCGTCACCTCAACGCTACACCTGTATACGTAATTCTATTTTAAATTATTTCAAACTATAACCAGATGACCGATAGATTTATAATGAAAGAAAGGCATTCAGGGTTTATTTTAGCAGTACGTAAAACTAAAAATAGGATATAGTTCAAACGCCTGGTCGTAGTATTGCTGGAAGTACGATATCGATTTATTATAGTATCACACTCGCGATACATACATATATTTTCTAGTTTCATCAACATCACACTTGTGATATATCCCACGCTCTGTTGACTCGTATACCTAGAGAACGCAACGAACCATCATACATCGATATACAAAAATAGCATATAAGATGATTGTAATGGTCAGGTGATACGGTCAAGTGACTATGAGATGTCGCGACAACTTGTTACTAACTTTAAACAGACACTTTATAACGACCAAGTCGAAGTATTATTTCTAATTTGTTTACCAAGGGTGACCACGTGCCAGAGCACGTGGGACCGCCAGTAGCCTGCTGCTGCGTCAAACTCGTCGACGTACCAGACATGGAATATTATGCTGTAAGCAACCAGGGAGAGGTATGCGTTAAAGGCACTAATGTATTCGCCGGTTACTTCAAGGATCCAGAAAAAACAGCGGAAGTTGTTGATGCGCAAGGATGGCATCACACAGGAGATATCGGCATGTGGTTACCAGTGAGTTAAAAAATAATTTCATATCTTTTATTATTATCTGTAATACCTGCGCGAGTCATTTCTAATTGACTATTTATAAATTATTATTATTGATTATTTTAATTTTTTTTGCAGAACGGTACGTTGAAAATAATCGACCGTAAAAAACATATCTTCAAATTATCACAAGGCGAGTACATCGTTCCTGAAAAAATAGAAAATATATATATCCGAAGTCAATATGTACACCAAGTTTTCGTTCATGGTGAATCGTTAAAGTCCTGCGTAGTAGCGATCGTCGTACCGGATGTAGACGTTGTCAAATGCTGGGCATCTGAGAATAGAATTCCTGGAACGTTAAGCGTACTTTGCGCAAATCCTGAAGTAAAAAGACTCATCCTTGACGATATGCAAGCCTGGGGGAAAGAGGGAGGCCTCAAATCTTTCGAGCAGGTACGTTAAAAAAAAAAAAAAAAAAAAAAAAAAGAAAATATACGAGTCGATTTTTCAAAAAAATTCAATTATTACTATCGAAGTTTTTTCTTTATTGTGAGATTGTGAGCTCGTTAAAATTAGCTTCAAAAATTCTTATGAATGGATAAAAGTGTCGGATTTAAAAAAAATAAATAAAAAATTTTCATAATTTTTCTAGGTGAAAGACATCTATCTTCATCCAGATCCATTTTCGGTACAAAATGGCCTTTTAACGCCAACACTGAAAACGAAAAGACCACAACTCAAGGCGTATTTTAAACCTCAACTAGAAGATCTCTACCAGCACCTCGCTTGACCGGACTAACCACCAGCCGCCCCCCCCCCCCCCCCCCCCCTGACTTATTAATTAATAATTAAACGACCTCAATTCAGAACGATGAATGAACGCCTTTTAGACCAAAAAGCTGTCGACACTTGATATACATTTATTACATCATTTTCACCATTACATAGTCTTGAAAGAGGAGCACTAAATAGACTATTAAGATATATTGATAATATTATAAATAATAAAACAGGTTATTGTTAAATTCGTGTCGTTAATTTACCTCCATATATTATACAATGAATCACGAACCGTGATTCTATAACAATTTCATGACCTATATTAATAATTTTACAAATTTTCTTTAATTTCGATTTCTTTACTTGTTAATCCTTTTTCACTTTCCTGCCGTTTCAATTTGATCACGTCTTAAAATAAAAATAAATTACTACCACGCAGAAATAAAAGGAGTTTTAAAAAACCTCAGACAACTACATAACCAGAATGAAATCTAATGGATTTCGTGCCTAAAATTAGATATATATGTTTATGCAATGATTGATGTTCTCGTATGTAACTGGATTCTTTTGATACCTATAAATCGAACCGAAAAGGTTTGATAGATCAAACAATCTGCCGTTATATCAACGATGGATATCAAAACCCATTCGGAATGACGGATTATTTGCTGATTCAGTGAAGCTAGCTCCTATGACACACATTTGTATAATTTAAATAGAAAACAAAAAAAAGAAAAATTACAGCTTCCATTTATTGAGCTGAAAAAATTTCAGGTATATCTAGATATATATATGCCGAATTTTAGCGGTGAAAGTAAGGAATGTATATTATAGAAGCTCGATTTAAATTTAAAACTTTAAATTTTTCTACTCACATAACCCGATCCCGATAATCAGTTTATTTCCATTAAAATTCAACATTGTATACTTTCCAACTAATATTTCGTTAAATCTATTAAATACTGTTATAATTATTTTATTTTGTTAAATATTTAATCATACTAGCCTACATGATTTGAACTTTGGCAATGATCCAAAAACGAAAATACATAAAACTGCATCCCCGTGTTATACACAAAGTAAGTATAGCGAGTAATTGTCGCGTGCGATGATATGGATTAACAAATATGATGTAAATAAATATAAAAAAAAATTAAACGATGGTTAGCTGTATTAAAAGAAACAGAAATTAGTCTGTTATGTACCTAGAAAACCTTGTCAAAACTAGGCAAGCAATGGGAAGGCCTGCTGCCATACAGAATAAAATAAGACCGGAGCTTTATTTTTATAAGTTATTTAAATAACTTCAAGAAATGCAATCCCATATGTATTTCAACTATCAATTGATTTAATGAGCGATAATTCATTCATGCATCTCCTAGCCAAACTAATATTTCAACTATTTTTCGTATATAAAATGAATAAGACTATTCCTGTACTGACGTATTGCAACTTTTGCGAATGATTAATGATATCTAAACGTATATTGATATTGGCAAACAATTTATATATGCAAATTATTTTTTTTTTTCTTTGCCAAAAATGTTATTTATACATATAGGTCCTAACAATATAGTTAACTTTCTTTGATTTAACCCTTGGATTTGAAGCTATAATATACTACGATACACGCTACTATTACGAGAACAATGGCAACCACTCCAAGGGCTATCCTCTGTTGAAGAGCCCTGAAAATCATCCCCGACAACAACCGAGAACCTCTTCCAAGCTCAGCGTCAGTCTCTCGTAACTGAAAACACACATTTTTGTGATAAATTCTATCTCTTCGGTTATAAAATATGATGAATTATTCTAATTTATTGATTTTCTTAGAATTAAAATTTGTGAAAACGAAACTAACCCTTCCCCTGGTCCTTTGTATAGTTTCTCTCTGGTCGTGAAGATCTTTTAAAACTTGAGAGCCTACTTCTTCGGTTTCCAATATCATACGATAACCATTTTGCATGTTTCTTCCAGTTCTTTCTATTCTATCTGAATTATCTAATAATCTCCTTCTTTGATCCATCGTAATACTAGTATCCCATGATTCCTCTCCTCCTCCACCTTCGTTAGAATCATCTTTCGGCCGTTTGGCAGACTGAAATTCTTGTGTTAATCTCTTTAATTCTGCTCTGTGACTCTCTACACGTCCTCTAAGACGGTCACGGGCTGTGCCACTCATCCCCCGTACTTCCAACTCCATTTGTTCAAGCTAAAATAATTTGGATATAAAATCAGATGGAAACTTTCAATTTTTATCAAATATAATCAGATCAATCTTTACATCTTTACATTTTTTTTGTTTTGAATGATGCGTTAATAAACAGTTTGTAATAATTTGATTGAAGATAAAAGAAGATACACATAGTAGGTATTTCGTACATGAGATTCAATTTAAAAAAACGATGTTATTAGTGATTTCCTAAAAATAAAATTATCTGATTTAAAAATCACTGCAATCCAGAGTTAAATATCATACCGTAAATTACTATTTGAACAGCTTAACTCTTTACAATGTATCGAGCTATGTAAGGTGAGTATATTTGAACAGGCTCTATAAATATTGATTCTGTTTTTAAATTATGTAACTCAGTGTTTGATCTATTGACGAATTTCTGGTACTTTCGCATAATTATTTACTAGAAATGTGACCAAGTTATGTTTTCGTGTATAATGGGTAGTTTTGTATGATTTAAATAAAACAATTAATTTCTTACCAACTCTTGGGCTTCTTCAACTTGTCGATCAACATCTTGAACGAGCGCCCTTTTTTCGCCTGTAAATGACGTGTGCGAATATATCGATTATTGTTTATAACAATGCCGCCAGATAGCGACCGACTGTCACGTCACGATGATGAATAGATTAATATTAACTGAATGTTTATAACAGTTTGATAATTTTTAGTAATAGAACATTCGGATACTTACCGCCGTTAACTATAGCAATCCGACTTATTTTCGCGGTGATATCAGCTGTCAGAACCGCATATTGTTGTTCGTAGTTGTCAACGAGCGTCGCCATCTTTATATATAGTTTTAAAACTCGACGTGACCATTGAAAGCAACTGGCGCTCTAAACACTCGTTTACTTGAATCGATTTCATATTCGTACTAAAACGTCGCTTCCTTTTCCGGTTTGGTCCGACAAAGGTTTGTCCATATTTCACATAGTTTTCAGATATCCAAGTTTGTTTTAATAATCCTCACATTATACGTCTAATCAAAGACTTACGTATAATATTCAATATATAATGGCGCATTTTACGGTTATATTTAACCACCATTTATGAATTTTATATTTTATTTTACAGAACCAAAATGGTGCAGCGACTCACCTACAGACGACGACTGTCGTACAACACGAAAAGTAACAGGAGACGCGTGTAAGTATTACTATTTTAGATTTATCTAATACCTTAAATTACCCATCAAATTCACATCCCCCTAAATCCACATATGTGTGTATTCAAATAGTCGCTAAAACACTCGATTTTAAATAACCACTAAAAGTGAGGTTATGTTTTGGTTATCGTTTCTCTTTTCTTATGAACCATTTCTCCACGTGCGTAAGACAGTTAACTGAATATTCATTGTTTCGATCTAGATCTTCATCACACTGAATAATTAAACTGCGATAATTAATTTTCGTAGTAGTAAAGTTGCATGTTTTATTGCCAAAGCTTTGTATCAGATATTGCATTCATTGTAGTAACATTTCAAGTTCATAGAATTTTCTTCTTTCACGATTTAACACTAGCGTTTATATTATCTTTTTTAAAACGGTATTTAGTTTTTCAGAATCAATTTGATGGTTGAAATTTCTTCAATTTGTATAACAAAAGTTTCAATTAGTTCATTTTGTTTTCCTAAATAGATTTTTAATTGATTTCACTTCTTTGTTCACAGCGTTCGTACACCTGGTGGTAAACTTGTTTACCAATACCTTAAAAAACCCAAGAAGATCCCAAGATGTGGTCAATGCAAAGATAAACTTAGGGGTATCCAGCCTGCAAGGCCCATGGAACGTTCGCGTATGTGCAGGCGCAAAAAAACAGTAAAGCGTGTCTACGGCGGTGTCCTTTGCCACAAATGTGTCAAAGAAAGGTATGTAGCGCTTTGACAATGTTTATTCAACAAATATATCAGAAGATATCATATTTTTAAATAACAGTTCAATTTTTATTACATTGCATTATTAATTCTACGTTTCATTTGAAAGTCAACACAACATCCAAACGTTATTTTTTCTTCTCATCATTCAGAATTTATTTTATTTAGACTTCTTTCATCTTTCACCTGATATTGCAATCAAATTATTAAGTAGCATAAAAATCATACATTTTCACCAAACTGAGAGACGTTTGATTAAATATATAAAATTTGGTATCTTGTATAGGCATGATTTGAAATCATAGGTCAACTATTACAAAAAAAATATTTTTCCAGGGGTAAATTTTATTCGCATCATTGATTTGCAAATAATTGTATATTTCATTGGAAATGCCATAGAAGAATCTATAATATTCTATAATTGTCTATAGATTTTTTAGTAAGGAAAAAATTTTGTGAATTTGTTCAAGTTAAAGTTTGTGACAATCTTCTACAACAATTAGTCTCAGTTAAATAATATCCTTATCCTTGTGTTTATTTAAATTAATATAATATCCATTCTAGAAGCAAGATATTGACAAAATTGGTGAATATTTAGCAAAAATTAAGCTGAGTGGTGAGATTTGAATAAAATCGAATTCATTTTTTAATGACTGTGGCCTAATAGATCAATAAACTTTGCCTCATGTACAATAAATCCAAGTTTTTAGACATAGTTTCTGTTTACTGTATAGCTTCCAATAAATAACTTATTTCTTCTTATATCATAACAAATAAATGATAAATTATTCAATTTATTGTTCAGACCCTGAAAAAAGACCTAAGAATTCCGCGTAAACATTGACATTTTACATACTATAACGTATTATTTATTTATTTATTTTTTCTTGTTCAAGGATCGTCCGCGCGTTCTTGATTGAAGAACAGAAGATCGTCGTCAAGGTTATCAAAGCTCAACAGGCTTCGACTAAGCCAAAAAAGGCCGATAAATAAACACCTGTTCAAATTAATCTTTTATTAAAAGAAAAATAAAATTAAAAAAAATCTAACAATCTGACTTCATATTTCATTCCTATAAATACATACAATACACCCAAATGTATACATATACTTTTATTTTATTCTGCTCGCATGTTACTACGTAATAATTCGTATAGTATAGTTACCAAAAGAGAAGTAGCTAGTATATGTATGAACGTCCATACGCGCTAAGCAGGAGATAACATCTCGACATCTGTCACGGAATATTGTCACATTATATGTATATAGGTATATATATATATATCTACATATATATATATATACTGTTTCTACAGTTTTTTGTTTCCCCCATAAACACGCTATGTACCCCTAAAATTTACATACACATCACCGAAATATAGTTTCCCCCTTTATTTCGCACGTATCTAAATGACTTAATTTCACTAAAAAAATAAAAATTAAAAAAAAAATAAATACTACGCAATACGTGTTGTATGTATGTATGTATGTACGTACGTACAAATAGCTTTAAAAAAGAATACTGGAGGTAAAATTTTCCACTACTTTTTTTATATGTAGGTATATGTGGTCAGAATTATGATATAAAATTCTTTTTTTTTTTTTTGTTCACTTTTGTTTATATGATAAATTAACCCTGGTTACACGATCTTATACGAAACGCGATATACTGTAATCAATTAGTAATTAGGAAGCGTGTTACGCGCGAAAGTATACGAAATTGTAATTCATGACGCTTGAGTGGTTAACCAAACGAGGACGATCCTTTATACCGAAATTTATTATTATCTCATTTGACCGCTACCACGTGTCAATTTGTTATTGTCCAAGGCAATACCGTGTTGAATTAATTCTCTCGAACGCCCGATGAGCAAAGATTTTTCGGACTTAAGACAGCTACGCTGATGCCGATGCCGCCGTCGTGCGGCAGTTAACGTCTTTCAACATATCTTCAGAGCCGATACACGTTACGATTGATTTGTACTTCCTCTATTCTCAACTTACTTACCATTCGTTCAGTCATTCATTCACTAATTTGAAACTTATTTATATATGCACGACATACCTTTTACATACCTATAGAGGCACGTGTCGCAGAGAATTAGTCCCCGTTGCATATATTTAATTTTATGGTCATAATTCAACGTCTCGGCGCGATTTGATAACTTAAAATCTTTCTTTGACTAAATTGAAAGATTCCTTCAGTCGAATAAAAAGTATACCGTTTTATTTGTGGAAAAAAAAAAAAAAAAAAAAACACTTAACTTTCTCTTGGAATGTTTATGTCTGTTTAAATAACATTCACGTAAACGGTATAGCTCGTATGTATACTATATACATACATATGTACTACATTACGTAATTGTAAATTGAATATGCAGCAGCAAATTCGCTATATCGTATAATAATTCTATCGTGAAACAAAACGTTGTATAGTTTTTAAAACAAGTACATATAAAATATTTCCCCAAGAGTATGTAAGCACGTATGTTACATACATACGTGCTTACGTACCTACATGCATATATACGCGACAGATGGTGAAAAATAAAAGAATTATAAAAACTTGATACAATTTATTTCAACTCCATATTTGAAAACTTCAACTCCTCGACCGATCCCTTAGCCTCCGAACGCGCCATAATCTTCGCTCGGTATTCTACCCGAAAAGGAATTGATACCAAGTTTGAATGAAGACCAAATCTGTTTTGTAACTGGATCTAGAGCTCGGAAATACATACATATATGGGATTGATCTTTATCTGAACTTTTTCACACATCTTACAGCTAAAATATTTTGCGTTTTTTAAAATATACCCTGTACGTAAATAAGTAGATATGGTAATTTGTTTACCATGATGTTTCGTTTTATTTATTTATTTGTATATTTTTTTTTCAATTTTTTTCATTTTACCTTACGAATTTCCAGAGAGTAAGCAGTCAATTCTCTAGCCGTGAGTTATTCGAGGCAACTGGTAAGTTCGCTAAGCCCTTAGCCGTAAATTTTAGCCTTGATTCCGTATATAGTTATACTCTGAAAGTATTGTACTCCGATTATGGGCAACAAGTGTTCAACCCGTTCCCGAGCATGTAACTACATACATATATAGTAACTGGAATTTAGTCAGCCCGTTTCTTATTTGTACGATTTATTCTAGACTTGTATACGTTTTGTTTGTTTTTCGTTTTTGCGATTTTTTTTTTTTTATTTTAACTCCAATTTAGTGCACACCTGTGATAACGTATTAGTTCGCATTCACGTGGCCCGAAACTTGTCTGTCTAGAACGAAATCTTCTTTCGACTTTTTATTTCGTCAGCATTATTTATTCCGTAAATCGTTTAAATGTCTGTTAACAATTTTTCCGAGGTACTTCCTTTCATATTTCAAACAAAATTGCGAACTCTTTGAAACGGACTTTTAATAATAATAATAAAATTTTACGAAAGATTTTTCTGTATTTAATTTTCTTCCCTTTTTGACTATCAAAAACTTCACAGAATTTCTACTCTCAACGCAATTAGCTGTACTTATCGAAGCCTACACGAGCGGAGTCTGGACGTTGTAACATCGTCATCGACGTCAAGGGGGCGTATAATATATTATTCTTTACTCGAATAATTAGCCCTTTGTTAATCCATTTCTTATATACTAATACTCTCCGATGGTTAAACCGAGCCGTTATTATACACTTGAGAAGTTTTAAGTTGTTTAAATTACACGACATAAAGTGTCGTTAAATAGTTTTGACGAAGAATTTACAATTATGAATGTAGTGCGGTTATAATTTTCAATTACGTCACAAAATTCACGTCATTTCAAAATTCTAAATTGAGAACGAGATGAATTAGCAACAATCCGTGATCCGAGGTCTTTCCAAGTTGTTTGCGATTAGTAATGCTGTCTCGCCAAAGTGATGAAGGTTGTGTCATGTCATTTATCTTAAATATGGACGTGCGAACTGGATTTCTAATTTAAAGTCGCATAAAAGAAGAATAATATAAAATAAAAAAATTTAAAAAAATTCAAAAAAAGAAAGAAAGAAAAAAAAATAAAAAAAATACCGAAAGAACTTTACGACTGTATGAAAATAAAAACGCCACTGTCTGGGATCGCCGTTGGGACATCACGTTTCCTGACTTCGTTTTGCCTAGACGCAGCCATTATATTCGTTGTTTTTTCTGTTTATATTTAAAAACTTGAACTACGCGCGCTCTTTGGCACTGAGAAATATTCCTCGAAAGAATATATATATGTATATATTGTATACGTTGACACAGCGATTACTGGTTAATTAATTTATGGATATCTTAATTAAGAGTAGAGTTTTTTAATTAGCCTTAACCACTAGACCTGCAAACTGGTATAAATATAGAAAATAAAAATGAAAAATAAACAAATAAAATTTCAATTCGCGGAAGAATCTGATTCGCCGCGTTATGTCAAACAGGACTGAAACTTAGATCGCCGCGGCGGTATATACGACGGTGGTTATCTTATGGACCTTAGAATGACGGTGCAGCTAGCCTATAACGTGAAACTCCTTAGAGCGTGTGCCACCGCCGTATGCATTTCTCAAAATCATTTATAAACCCACACGAAAATCAAACACCTGCGGTAAACTATACAATATATACATATAACTAGACGTATATACTATATATATATATATATAATTTACGAAACCCATGCATGGTTTGCCGGAAATTCCAAGAAACAAATGTTTCGCGTGGGTAGCGTTGATGGTTAACACATGTTAATTTTGCAACTATATAGATATAAGATGTATTTATATATACCATTTATAATATATATTCATATATTATAATATTCATCATCTTCGCGCACACCTTGAATTCCAAGATTCCGTTATCTTCGTGTATGTATATATATGTACATGTATATGTACAAGATAATGACGCATATTATATTATTTATTTATTTTATTTTGAACATCAATTTTTCGTTCATCGGATATATGTACATACATACATATACCTATACCACGTAATATTTATATTCAAAAATTGACCCCAAAGATCGTGCGGTTTGTAAATCCCCGTAATATCTATACATAACACCCGCCTACTCATATGTATATAGCATATATTAATATATCTATCTTTAGTCAACACGTGGCAGACTGTCGCTCGTGACAGAAAAATAATTAAAAAATAAAAAAAGGCAAAAGATAAAAATAAAAATCAAAAAAAGAATATAAGAAGACTTGTCGACAAGTAAAGGTAGGTATATATTTTATATGTATATGTATGTACAAAGCTTTACAAACGGAAATTGCGAAACTAAAAGTTTACTCCGTCTCAAAAGATAGCGATAGCAAATATACTTATATACGTATATATCCTTGCATTGCGCAGCTGTACTTAAATATACATAAAATATATGTCGTAATAGGGTACATATCGTTTATTTTCGTGGATGAGGTACACCACGGATACCAATCTAATCGTTGAACGGAGTCCCCAGAATAGACCAGTTTTGGGTTGGTATCCGTGATGTGCCGCATCCACGAAAATACACGGTATATAAAATACAAAAGCACAAGTCTGGCACTAATAATTTCTTCTTTTTCTTTTTTGCAACTAAATAGGTTACGAAATTTTGAGTAACTTATTTTTAATAATATAATATACTGACGCTTAGATTACAAGTTTTTCTATATCAGCATGCGTGTCGAGTTACGAGTAGGTATATAAGATTAACTCGTCTGTACAATATATCGCGTTGGCATATTGTTCTCAATCTTAGTATTAGGTATATATAATACATATATAATCTTCGTATATTTCTTCACAGCTCATAGCGGTATAAACTACGTCTCGATATCTAGTCCGTTTGATGTTTAAAAATAATCATTATTTAGGCGAACGATCATCGTTATATAGGAACAGTCTCGTCTCGTTTCTAACTGAGACTTTGTCGAGAGATAGGTACGATATATATATATATATATATATATATATATGTATATATATATATATATAGGTGTATAAACTGAACTGTTGAACCGTGCAATGAATGGCCGTTAACTTCACGCCATAAGAACAATAAGATCGTACCACAAGATCCGGGAGAAGATTGGACCGTCTTGTCGCGTAGCTTCGTACAAAAACAGATACCGGATTTCGAAAGAAAGTATAATTTAGAACGAACACCTATAGGTATAAGCTCGGGACGCTGCCCGCCAACTTATGGACCTTCTTTATAATGCTGCAGCTAGCTATATCTATATGCCTATAGACCAACTAAACTTTTTACAGTGAAATAAAAATAACTCTTAAATATATCGGGCGAGATTATAATCATGAAATTATTTTACTGGATTAAAATTGACTAGTTGCTGCAGTATCTTTCAAAAATTAAAAAATATATAATATACCTATACGTATAAAGTCCAACATAATTATCTAACCGTTTCACATTTGGGCTTTGTTAAATCTCATGTAGGTACCGAGTTAGTTTTAGACATCTTTACGAGGCCCATTTATGCCTACTTAACTTGGTAATAATTTACAATTGATCTCGCTAATCTTTCAATTAGTTAATGCTCGTTCCAATCGTACAACCAGTTAACACCCTCGCCTCGATTAAGACCCAGTATACCCGGTATAGTTATGGCTATACTATATTATAGTTTATATTATATACCTTGATCCCATATGCGTGCAGGAGACACTTCGCCACAAGTTTGCAAATCGTTAAGATTATCATCATGTACCTATAATGTGTTGCTGAACTGCAGGTACGCAAACGATGTTATAGTATATAACTTTGTACAAAGTTGCAGTAATTCCCGTGATTTTTATTAAAAGATAAACCATATTATCATTTTTTTTTTTACTAATAAATGTGTTCGAATGGGAAAATTAGACGGAAATTATTTCTTTAAATTGACTGGGTATATACCTATGTGAGGTAGCAATGGTATATATGTATATCATTTCCTTGGTGTCACGATTTAATTTATAGTTATAAACTGTTTTAAGAGCGTGCAATCGAGCGTAATTTGCCGTACGGGTATAACGCGGCATGATTCCTATAATTTTCGAGAGTTCGTGTTTGACAAAATAACAAGTGGGTGGGTGTCGGTTTTCACACCCGACTCACGGCGGGGCTTCTTGGGAGAAGTAGAAAAAAAGACAAAAAAAAAACAAAAAAAAAGAAAGAAAGAAAAAAGGGCAGAACACGAAACCGGTCTCGATGGATCTTTGTTATACGGGCTCTCGTCTTATAGCCTTGTCTAACTGCAGGGGCGAACAAAGTTTTTCTAAAACCCTGCAGAGAATAGGTGAGGAATTTTATAGCAAAAACCAAACCTCATTTGTATTATAATTTTATAGTAATTTAATGATAAAAAAAAAAAAAAAAAAAATAATAATAAAAAATGAGGAAGTGACTAACGATCGTTAAGATTTTAATACCAGAATCCAATGTTTCAATAGCTATAAGAATACATAGTCAGTATATCGAAGAATCGTCATAATATTCTCAAACTCACGCATATATTATACATATCGGTATATAACGTTGGATAGGTACATATCTTATCTTAACAAGTTCCCGATAGACTTCGTAAGTCTTTTAAACCGGAATCAAAGTTCCCGATTTGTTACCACCAGTCAAAGAGCGGTTTGAGTTTCATTCAAAGGCGAGAAAGCGATAACCCGACACTAGCTCTATGAATATATGTATATGATATAGGTACACTAACATTCTTTCTCGATATTGGCATTTCTCGCGTCCAATATACCTACATCGTAGCGAATTTTGATATACCATAGGCATTGATATAATATACACACGATAGTTAAAGATCGCTGTATACATACACTTTCTAACCGTTTTTCAACACGTGGAATGATTGTTTCACGTTAAGTATTACATTCTTTACTAATTACGGTAAAAAAAAATAACGTAGTTTTTATTACAATTACTCATTTGAGGGCGGGATCTGATTCACCGGAATTGCAAACGTATTATGAAGTGTTATGCAAACATTCTTATCTACTTCCGTTTTCATTACAACATTTCTAACGCATTTATGATGTTTAAGATGATTGTGATACCGAGGATATGAAAGATTTTCTTATTTCATTTAATATTTAACATACAACTTCCTCGAGGGGAACTGTGATATTAAACCCCAGGTTCCTTGGTACTCAGAGTCGTCCCTATCTCATCATGTGGCTGAATAGGAACTACTATATACAAGAGGTATAAGAGGCCGGCTGACCCAAGGAATAAGGAATAAGGATCGGGATAACGTAAGGCTACGCCGAGTTAGGACTCCGTCCCTCGAATCTGAAGAAGACTGGCGCGCCGTGCCGGGGTCCAACCCGGAGGGATTCTGACGTTGCTGCTGCTGCTTTTGTGGCTTTGTACCGATCGGATGATGCCTGTGGTGGTGGTGCAGCGGTCGCACCACCTCGGCAATATATATTCGAATCTTCGAATGAAACCCTCGTCTCAGTTCGTTTCTTTGGTTCTTTTGGCCCCTTTGAATTTACCTCGGAGTTGAATAGATGAAATTTCTTGATGCTGGAGGTAGGCTCGAAATTCCCTCCCATTGTTGGTAACTTTTTATAAAAATAAAAACCCCTTTGTCGTTCGTACGAAGAGTGATCGTAAATTCGCGCTCAAACACTTAAAATCTGACGATCGCTGTTCCGATTCGTGTTTAGATCGTTTCTTTCGTTTTTTGTCGTTTGAATAAGAGAACACTTTTTTTTTCGAACGAAAAAGAAAAAAAAAACTACGTAACAATGTAGCTACCCTGTACAACTGCCTTATTTTAGTCATTTGTTTTTACTCCTTATTATAATCATCTCGATCTCAAGGCGCCAATTTGAGTCACCGAATCCTACATCCCTATGCCAACAAAAAACACTGATTTTCTCCGAATCTCCCGCTCACACGATACATATCTCCACTAATTCATTACAAATGCATGACTGTATGTATGCGATTGTATTTCACGGTACGCATACCGCGTCATACGTTCTCTGTACTTACCTACTCCAGCCCGTGTTTTTTCTTGACCGATTAACAATAACAGAAAGATATCCTTAGCTCTGATTCCTGCAATCATTTCCATGCAAATTTCGACCTGTATAATATACCTATATCGTATTTTCATCTCGATTTATACTTCATCCGCAGCAAAACCATAACAACTATAGTCGTTATCTCTATAGATATAATTTCTCTACTCCGTTTGATTCGCAGAATTAAGTGCAGGTACTCATACATATGTAATATATGAACGTGTAAAAGCTATAGTTACAATCTAACTGTAAGCTGTAAGTGCTATCATCGGTCTCAGTCGCGCCGCACGTAGCTACCTACTATGTTTCTTTATTGGTCAGTTCCACTAATTGGCAGTCTCTTAAAAATAGCCGATTATTTTTGACAAAACAAAGCTGACGCGGCGCTTTATTGTCCCCCTGGGCCCCGGCGCCTCGAGAGTTCGAGACTCGCTATACATATAGATGGTGAATCGTGAGGCCGAAGAAGATCGAGCGACCTAAGGCCCACAAAAATCCGTTTAAGATTACAGACTGTTTAATGTTTTAATCAATTGATGGTATAGGCACTCAGGCCTGTCTACTACCGGTCAGTAATCGCACCGAACCGATTAATACGAAGTGCTTCGATATGTTTATGGGATTTTTTTTGAACAATTTTTAATCGAGAAATGAGGAAATAACCCTAAACTAAAAGCCCCGCGTGACGCTTAGATTAAAATCATGTCCGACAAGCTTTATCCGCAAGTATACATATATAGGTGTATATAGGTGTATATATATATATATGTATATGTATATTATAGGTATACCTGGAAAAATGATTAACGAAAATATGTAACCCGAGGCGATATATCGTATATATCGGTATTTTTTGAACGAAAAATATTATGTACCTTGATTGCAGGTTTTCGAATTACATACTATAATATTGTAAACGGAGATATTATATCGAATCGATTTTTTTTTTATACCGTATTCCATGGTTATCTAGATTAATAAGCATCCCATATGAAGAGAAAAGAAGTTTACGTTTCCGTGCATATATCATAAAATATTGCCTTAATTTGTACAAATATGGTGGCTCTGATTCCTATAGATGGATATATTTTTGTATTATTACCAAAATTTATACGTAGTCTGTCAATGTAAATTACATTACTGTGTTTTAGCCATGAATAATTATAAAATTAATATTATCTGTAAAAAGTAAATTTTTCTTCTCAATTTCAATGAATACCTATATCACTATAGATGCCTTAGCTGTTATATATACCAATTCGTATAAATCATTGAAGGCGATAGCTGAAACCGATTTGTTATTGTCGTTTTCGAATTATTCAAAAATTGCAGCAATTTCGGTTATACTGACGATTCTGGCTTACTCAGTGCCTATAGCATCGCCTTAACGACTAAAGCCCCACAGGCGGTCCTCGGAGCTTATAGAAGAGAGATTCCTGTTAGGTAGATACCTTGTAACTTTGCAATTTCTCAAAACCTGATGCCGTATCGAATTACTTTTATACACGAAATCACCTGCAGACTCATTCCTCTCCGGATTTAAACTAGTAAGAATAATTCATGTCTCATCCCGGTTATGTATGGGTTGGTATTATATACTATCATTGTTACATAAAATGTGAAATATACTTATTCTACACTATCTAGTACTAACGATGAGTTCTACAGGGCGATGCATACATAGCAAATTAACTTGAACGACTGAACAGTTTCTATATGTATAACCTAAAGCTGATGTAAGGAATGTGTTAAAGTGAACAAACATTAAGAAAAGAATAACAAACACGTTGACCAAATGCTGAGCTAAAACCTACTAAAAATCATAGAAAAAGGTGCAGGCCTAGACCTGGTCGGGTCCCAGATTCAAGTCGTGCTCTGAAATGTCACATGTGTAGACATTAAACAGACGCTGGAAAAACCCTCGGCCCTTAGAATACTAATGCAGAGGCAGTTGCCTGACCCGAAGAGAATAACACAAAATACGAAAAGTCTAAAACTGTGTACATATGATGAATTCCGCATCGAGTGTATATAACCAAAAAAAAAAAAACGTTGATATCACCGATTAAAAAAAACAAAAAAAAACGTACTTTTAATTTGTAAAATGCATTTTTAATATGTTCTCCAGTAGTAGCGGGTAAAGTAATATGATAAATAGAAAGAGCATCAAATATACCCGAAACTAGTCCCTGGCGATTTTTTTTCTAGGATAAATAGTTCCTGAGATATTTAAGCCTGAAGATATGAAAATGCGTAAAATGACGAAAACTGCAATGCACCGTACACGCCGATAGGCAATAATACGTAGCTCCTATACTATAGATTTACAAAAGTCACTAAGTTTTGGTATTTCCGAACATATCCAACGGGTAAAAAAAATCGATGACATCGAGATCTTTTTTTGGCCACATCTGCACGACTTAACGTGGAATCCATCATATGTAGAATAAATAATAAATAACCTAGAATGAAAGTATAAAATGTGTGTTTAGACGTCTCGCTACATTACTAATTATCACCCTCTTCCGCGATATATAAACGCACGCAAATTATGTGATATATTTGCGTCTTAATTTAATTCTAGTTTCTACCACAACAGCTATCGCAGAGTCTAGCTGTTCCTCAATCAGTCACTCATACGCATATAAGACTAGTATTTGTTTTTCGCACTGTAACTATATGTGTTATCGGACGATAATGCATACTACAATTATATTATGTACCCCCATTATATCTTATCCTATATAATAGCTTACTACGACTGAGCCTATTTATAGAGTAAAACATTTTATTGCAGGTTTTATACCCGATAAAATAATGATTCTGAATCGAGTTCTTGTGAGTATGTATATACCCCCTTCCCCTCCCTTTCCTCCACGATAAGAATATGATCATAATTTTATTCTATACAATATATACTCTGCACTTGAACGTGTGAATATATATACTATCAGTTATTCTTGTTAAATACACATAAAGTATATAGAAACCATTTCCCCCCCCCCCCCCCCCCCCCCCCCCCCCCCCCATTACCCTGCACAGCCCACAGGAATTTCCACCCCCTTGGTAATCCGAGACTGAAGAAACGAGGCTCACAGATTACGTCTAGTCGACTAGCGGTATTTACGGTTCGTCTGCATAGTTTTCTTACGTTATTTACTATACGTAGCGTTAATTCTTTCGCAAATCTCATAAGCTAACAAACCGAAATAGTCCATGGTTGTGGGCATAAACACTGCAGATTGACAGGTAGGCGGATACACAATAATGTATCATTGTATACCGTTACAACGTTAAAAACTATAACTTGATTCAATCGCGACTCATTATATCATCAATTAATAATTAACAATTTTCTTTATCTACTTCTTCTCAGCGGTTGAGGTTATTTTTTTATTGGCCTAGCATTGACGCCATGAGTTGATTCTTAAAAACATTAATAGCCACATAAGAATAAGAGTGATGATATCGTGTTAGATTAGAAAAGAAATAATTAATATTATAACACAACTACGTGCGGGGATCTACGAACTATTGATCGTTAGATTTCATAACATTAATTTATTATTATTTTTTCTTCTTCTAACAATCACGCGATACGATATCACAATTTAAAATATCAATTTATTTCGTCAATTGATTATAATATTATGTCAGATAAATTACAATCACATTAGATTCGATTGTGAGATTAGAGTATTTTGATTAGGCATAGGAAAGCGAGAACGTGATAATAATTATCATTTACAACCGTGTGTAATAAGCATAATAATAATGTTCGTGTATAAGTTTTATAACCACAGGTATATACATTATACAGCTATACATTACATCCGTGGATCTCTAAAGCTTTGAAGAAGCATTTCATTTCTCGGTGATTGATAGGTGTTTGTTCGCGTCGTTAGCATCGTTAGTGTATTGTTGGCAGTAACTGACTGAACCATTTTAAACAATCTTTCATGTTTATCGATGTTTAACGTAAGGTATACAATTACAAAATCCCAGCCAATAATGAAAAAAAGTCAAAATTATATTATACATACCGCAATGTATAATATCGCTATAGCTATTATACGTATACATACTTACAGGAATTAAATTTTATACGTGAATGAAAACTGAATATAAGAACTGCTAATCAAAAACGCGTTCTATATACCAATTGATTTCCGTAAGAAAATAAACTTCCGATATATATTTAAATAAACAATTTCAATTTTGTTTATTTATTTTTCTATTTCTTCGTACTTTTATTTCTGCCTAAAATTATTGTTTTTTTCTTTCAGTTAGAAATTAATTCTCTCGACTATTTCAAGTCATGTGTGGTGTATAATTATCGACTTTCGTTATTTTTATTTCTTCTTATCGCGATAATAATTATACTCGTATAATGTATGTATGTACAACGTTAGTTTTCCATGGTCAATGTATGATATTGAACATAAATATATAGTAAAATTTAAACTGATATATACATATAAATACGTGTTTAAAAAATTGACAACACCAGTGAGACCTGACCTGACCTGCCATCTTTTTCATCGCATATCTGCAGCATGCTGTAGGATATAAATAGGGTATATGTTCAATATTTCCGAGACAAAAATCCTTAAAGATCTCAAAGGTTTTTTACAAATATACCTTTATTCTTTATCAGGTTTGCTTTCTCCAGCGTTAAATTATTGCTTTTATAAAAATTTGATATTATGGATGTGAACGTGTATATACAAGCTATTTTTCAAAATCGTTATTACGACAATTTATTTTCAGTATTTCGTCTCGTTTTTTTGTATATACATATAATGATGTTTGGAGGCGAAGATTATCTATATACGTAATATAATAACATATCACGTCTATATGCTCCGGATTCCACCTACTTAAATACTGTATGTATATATATTTGTACATACGTAAATACATATTATATACAATTCGTTGAAAATGTTATATTTATCAAAAGTGATTCAGTTCAGTTGACGTGAAATAAACAATTTGATTTGATCCTCGTGAGTTTGAAAATTATAAAACGTATAGGTATATGTGTGAAGGTAAATTATAACTACACATGCGCATACATCATAATATGAGATGCATCGCAATATATAATATAAATTTTTAATACTCATACTCGGATTTTTATGCTAGTGTTCAGGTTACGCCATTGAACATACAATAAATTATTAATTGATTGATACGTTGATACATACCTACATGTATACATATATATATATATATATATATATATATATATATATATATATATATATATATATATATATATATATATATATATATATATATATATATATATATAAATATATGTTCATATGACGTAACCTAATATAATCAGAGGACTTCTTATATTTCAACTTTAATATATACATATATTTGGTATGACGCTTAATTGTTTCTTGACTATAAGCACAAGCGGCGCTTATACATATTAAACATTCAAAGATTTAAATCTTTGCCCAACTATACATATACCCATATCATATACAGCAAAAAAAAAAAAATGTTTTTATATATATAGGTATCATATACATACACGCATATGTATATTAATGTATGTAAATACATAAACCATAATGGTGTGGCGCCAGTAGAATTCCCTTGGAGGAGTATCCCGGCGCGGGACTGCGTTAGTTTTTTATTTTTTTTATTTTTTTTTGTTTTCCGTTTTGTTTTTTTTGTTTTTTTAACAAATATTAGTCGCTCTTTCTCTCTCTACATGTATAAGTATACGCGTATACATATATTATACACTTCTTGTAGCTATATATGTATATGCTCCACGCCGGGCGATTCCGTGCCGCGGAATGCCGTTTGTTGCCCTTCCGTAGCTGTTTCCGTTCACGCAGCGTCAAAGTTGAAAAAGAAAAAAAAAAAAAAAAAAAGAAACAAACAAACAAATAAAAAAACAAAAGTAAAAACTAAAATTAAAAAGAGATAAAATCCTTAGTGAGCGAATAATATCCTCAGCTGTTTACGCACGCGTCTATTTGTATCGCGAAACTACCAAATAATCATAATCATAATAATAATAATAATAACAACAACGTAAACATGTAATATCTAGATATACTGGATTTTGGTGCCGGATGCTGCGTATAAAGCAATCAACGTATCTACGAACGATTAATTAAAAATTCTCCCGCCACGCAATTAACCTACAGAAAATAATAATAAAAAAAAAAGGCCTGCCATTCATCTATCGGGAGAGGCCTTATACTCATCCTAAATGTCAAACTTAAAAACTCATTCAAAATAATTGCGAAGGCGCGCCTTCCTCTCTTTCTTTCTCTTTCTCTCTCTCTCTCTCTCTCTCTTTCTCTAGCCTCTAGCCTCTAGTGTCGACCTTACGCTTTATAGTTGAACAAATCCGTTCAAAGTCCCTGGAACATCGCGACCGGCGATCTCGGATCTCGGGGTTCTAGTTTCTGCGGCGTCGCGGCACAGTGGCGCCCAGCGGGCGCCGCCGCACTCTCCCGCCGTCGCTTGACGCCCCCGAGGAGTCGGTCGTTTCTCCTTCCCTCCCCTCATCCTTCTCGTCCACCCTACCTCCCTCCCTAAACCCTCGACCGTCATCTACCGTCGAGAATCCATCCGACTAAAAGAGATCCCCCCACCAAGGCAAACCACGATGCGACGTCGGTCCGATCCCCACTACTATGGGGTAGCCGAACGAAGTCGAGAGCCACAGAACTAGCCTGGCTAGCTTGCGCCTCGCGGCTCGTTCGAAGCTGAGAGAAGGTGGTACGTCACAGAAGTGAAGTATGTGCTTCGGAGTGTAGAAAATGGCTGCGTTGCCCGCTAACATAGGTCGGCGGTGTAAATACGGCCTTTGGATAGGCCTGGGAGTTCTTATAGCGAGGACAACTGGTGGTATGTAGAAATAATCTATTTTTTAATATATATCTTAGTTCCTATACGGAGGATTTAATTCCTCTATAACATCGGTCAGACAGATGTTCATCGATGTCGGTGATCCGGAGACGAGAACATACCATCTCTGAGGATCGTTAAATTTTTATCCCAAGATACGATCGTACAATCTTCACGCGTTATTTAATCTTCGATAAGTATATGGTAATATCACAAAATCTTATCGCACGAGATGTCTAACTATACGTAGAAAAATTTATACACGCGAATAAACTGCGTGTGTCGTATTTTTTTATTTTTTATTTTTTTTTTATTTTTTACGAAATGTTTTTTTTCCGATCATTTTTTTTTTTATCCTTTATTGTATTCCGATTATTTATTTTATTGGATTTCTTTACTCGTGAATAAAATTGGGCTAAATATTATCTACAATATATTCTGAGTCGTTAAAATCTGTGTCAGAAATTAGACGTTAAAGAAAATAACCCGGGACAACGCGGCTACGTGGTGACCAGGTATGTACGTGTTACCTTTTCTTTCACTCCTCTTTTGGCACGGAGATGATGCTGTGCGATGCATACGTTCATAATGTATGTACAGTAAGTATGTACATACCTACAGTAGCAACAGCAGTAGCAGTAGCTTGGTACACGGTTGGCTTATGTGATCGTATTTATCTTACGTGAGGTGATAGCGATGTGGTACTCGTAGATCTTACACGTGGAAAGGCTTTGCCTCGAAGTATTCAGAAGGATTAAAAAAAAAAAAATTTATGAGAAGATATAATAAAAAGAAAAAAATTATTAAAACTAAACGTTATTTTCCACCCCTCGTTTATTACGCGGGTAGATACGATCCTGATGGAGGAAAAATAAGTCGCAGAGAAAATATGTGCAAATTGCTAGACTGCTTGCCTAGCGTACCGCGCGATCCAGTATCGAGCTATAAGTTCACTCCAAGGCCCCCCCTCAGCACATTTGTGTTGCAAGTTTTTAACCGCGCAATTCTACGGAAGTATGAGTATAATAAAAGCAGCGTTGTTACGCTTTTTTTCTTCTTCTTATCCCCGAGTTCTCGATATTGATATAATGGATTTATTAAATACTCGGAGTTGTAGATTGTGCTATCAGATTAGATTTACTACACGAATTTTCTTATCATATGTTTAGTTGAAATATCACGTTTGTTTTTTTGTTTTTTTTTTTTTTATTATAGGTATACATATACTGTAAGATATTTTCGATAAAACAATTGATATCTAGTATGGGAAGTTTGCTTTAGACTATAGCTTGTATTAAATTAAATCATTCAATCTTATTGTGCCCTGTAGACTCTTTGAAACTATAATTGCGAAACTTGATCCCTGGGTATCGAAAGATAAACGTAGATAAACGTGTTACGGAAAAAAACCAATAAAAAATAATAATAAAAATAAAAAACAGAAACATTTCAGGATTTAAACGCGTTTTTAATCCGTCTAATAAATGACCGTTTGTTATCATAAATTAGTATCAAATTTCAGCAACGAAGTTCCTCTCAATAATACCTACAAATTATTTGATTTATTTATAATTGTTTTTTTTTTTACCTCTTCCCAAAGTCCACGGTACATACATATACCCATGTGTATTTTTGAGTAATATACGAATTATTATCTCCAATCTTTACCTACATACGATGATTACAAGGTCGTACTCAACTATCTTTATATACATTCTTTATTGAAAAAGTAATAAAAACAATTTTTTTTTTTCGTTTCATTCGTATTATATTTAAGTATGTGTGTCGATGTAAAGGTGTAAAATAAAGCGTGCCAGATAATGATTGACTATACGTATGTATGTATGTATGTACATACATACCTATAGTCGCGGGGTTAATCTAGATTCCATATTAATAATAGAGGTTTAGTCCTCGACCATATGTATAATACGATAGATAATAACGCAGTGATAGAATTTTACGTGAATGAACAGAGGGGCCGATCCATCATTCAGATATTTGGATGTTATAAATAGGCACAAGGGAGTAAATTCTGTCAGCAGTAGTCAGCCGACGTAGAGATAATATACAAATGTAGTCATTTGTATTCTCTGTCTCTGTCTATAATGTTTTCTGATATTCGCGCCTCCTCGATGCGAACGAAACGATTAAATAGTCTAGTCAATTTAAAATTAAGAAAAAATATGAAAAAAGAAATATTTAAAAAAATAAAAAAAAAAGTTCCAAACCCGCACGTAACAGAATGACAAAACTCTAGACCTGACGCGTCACGAGGTACCCGGGGGGGAGGCACCTGTATTTTAAAATAAACTTAAACCACGTGAAATCCGGTCTACTCGTATACGTATAGATGCGGCGGAATAAGAAATGAAAAAACGAGTTAAAAGAAAAGGTAGGAGAAAATTATAATACTATGTAATCTCATTTTTAGTCACGGAATGTAACCAGGAAGTAAGGTATACATACATCGTATAATGTAAAAGTTCGATATATCATTAGACGTATCGTTTATGGTCAACTCATCTCACAACCATAAAACGTCGTTAATTTGGGCTATTCCGTTTTTGGTATTCGATATTTCGAGATGTTTTTATACTCAACTCCCACCTTTCGGGTTTTTGATCATCAACCAATAGTATCTCGTATATAGGAAACCCGGCTGCGGCTGTAACAGCGGTCGCAACCGCCTACGCAACTTGTCAAGCAGCCTCAACTCTCCCCTGAGCAATTATCATTTAATTATTTATCTCGGTTTGACCCGTTCTATTTCCCTCTCTTGTTACTTCGATAGGTGGGTATAGGTATGTACATATAACTTCGTTCCTCGCGCCCCTCGCCCGTCTTCGAGACTTCATTCTCGTTCTTTCTCTTTCTCTCTTTCTGACAAATCTCTCGCGCTTACTACCACACGTCTCTGAATCCCTCCCTCCATCTTGAGACTTGACCGCGGCTTATGTTTATATAACTCAAAGTTACAGGCTGGCTAGGCTATATTATACTACATATGTACGTATGTACATACATACATACATACATACATACAAAAAACGTGGATCATTGATTGTTCAGAGGGATTTTTCTTGCTCACTATTAGCCATACGTACGAAGCATGAACCCACTTGAGGTTTTAAAGGCTTATATATACCATAGATACATACATACATGCATACATAAATAACGATTTACGTTAAGAGTTAAAGAGTTTATGGTGATCGTTGTCGTCGCGTACAAGTAACCTATTGTTTCGCTTGGCGCCCTTGGCGCCCGATATGTTGCTCTGAAAGGGCGATGAACCGGAGGAATTGTATCGATGGTATCGACACTTGAGTCCACATTGTTGCACCATTTATATGTTAGATTGCGTCGTGACAATATTGTCGCGACTGCAGAAGGGAGATAGACGAATATAGGGAAATTATATTCATTCTATCGATGCAACTATAATATGTATAATTATCATTGTGAATACAAATAGTCGTTGAAATATCATTGGACGCAATTTTTATTAAGGGATAGGGTGAATTAAGAGAAAACAAGTTAGGAAAAAAAAAATTTAGAATCACATAGTTGAGAAAATTCTAGACAATGTTTGTTCTAATTAATTTTCTTGTATCGAAATCTAATTAATTGGATTTTTTCATATTTTTATCTAGTCAATGCATAAAGCAAGAATTTTTCATATCAGTATGCAGTGTCAAAATACTCGCGTATTGTGAATCGATTAAAAAACACAAAATCAAAAGCAAGTATTTCATGTATGATGTTCAATATTTTATTATAAAATATATCGGAGAATCTGAACGAGATTGTTTTACTTGGATTAAAAACAATTGTGACATAAATCAAATTTGAGAGAAAAAAATAAATAAATAAAAAGCGATTTAAATAAAATTATTTTAGAGTTCCAAAATTTCTAATTGCTATAAAATCTTGTTTCAGCCCTGGGCATCACATGTTATTGCGAGGGTCACTGCCCGGATGACCGACAGAATGGAACCTGCGAAGGAAGACCAGGTGGTTATTGCTTTAGCGCAGTTGAAGAAGTATGGGATGCGGAAAGCAAAGAAAATGTTCCTGAGTGGTCGTTTGGCTGCTTACCCCCCGACGAACAAGGGTTCATGCAATGCAAGGGATCCATGGTGCCTCATTTACAAGGAAAAAACATAAGATGCTGCAATGACACAGCGTTATGCAACAGAGATCATTTCCCAGAGTACAAAAGCCGCCCAACAAGCCCACCAGATCCAATAGCCTTAGCTTCTGGTGCTCCGCTGATCGCATTAGCCGTATCTTTATCAATTTGTTTGATGATACCTCTGTTTGCTATTATTTTCATGTATCGTCGTTATAGACGAAAAGAACGTGGACCTTGCCTGGTTCCTTCTCAAGGGCCACTGAAAGATTTAATTGACCAAAGCAGTGGCTCAGGGTCTGGTTTGCCGCTTTTGGTACAAAGAACTATAGCCAAGCAATTGGCTCTCTCACAATGCGTTGGGAGAGGAAGATATGGAGAAGTATGGTTAGCTAGATGGAGAGGCGAAAAAGTTGCGGTGAAAGTATTTTTTACTTTGGAAGAAGCTTCTTGGTTCAGAGAAACTGAGATTTATCAAACAGTTTTAATGAGGCATGATAACATCCTGGGATTCATTGCTGCCGATATTAAGGGGACTGGATCTTGGACACAGATGTTATTGATAACGGATTATCACGAGAGAGGATCGCTCCATGATTATTTACAAACTACAGTTTTAGATCATCCAGGCTTACTGGCAATATGTTTGTCAATTGCTTCTGGTATCGCGCATTTGCATACAGAGATATTTGGCACTAGAGGAAAACCAGCAATTGCTCATCGCGATATAAAGAGCAGGAATATCCTGGTTAAAAGAAACGGAGAATGCGCAATTGCGGACTTTGGTCTTGCTGTTAGATTCATAAGGTATGATTGCGTAACAACCAGTTATTCATAAGATACTTCTTAATGATCCTTAAAGGCTGACATTCCTTTTAAGTCCTTGGCTGCTTTTCCACCCTTTACTATGGTGTAATGTATATATATATATATTTCTTTTTTTCTTGTTTTTTTACAGCGAAAGCGGAGAGATCGATATTGCTCCTAACACACGCGTGGGAACTAGGCGATACATGGCTCCTGAGGTCTTGGAAGAAACTTTAAACACTTCATCGTTTGACTCTTTCAAAATGGCCGATATGTATTCGGTCGGACTTGTTCTATGGGAAGTATGCAGAAGATGTGCTACTGGCGGAAAAGTTTCTACTGCTGAGCCTTATGCCTTGCCCTATCACGACGCTGTACCTAGCGATCCAGATTTCGAAGATATGAGATTAGCTGTTTCCGTTAAAAAGAGACGTCCCGTTATACCGACGAGATGGGAAAATGATTCAGTAAGCATTCAGATTACTTCATATGAACAGTTGAAACTAATTCAACTAATTTTACTTGATCACAATAAAAATGAAGGAATAAACTTTACTTTCTTCTCAAACAATCTGTAGGTATATGATTTATTTTTTAATTTTTAGGTCTTGTATGCGCTGAGTAAGGTAATGATGGAATGTTGGCACAGGAATCCTGCAGTTCGACTTACAGCACTCAGAGTGAAAAAGTCAATTTCAAAACTACACATCGACAATGCCATAAAAATAGTGTAGTGTTTGAAGAAATGTTGAATTTGAACAGTTGTTTTTCTCCCTAGTTTAAACGAGAAACAAAAAATAACCCTTTGTAAATACGCCCTGGTGTATATAGAATTGATGACAGACTGCAGCCTTAAGACTGATCGTACTGAAAAATTATAGATATTTGAATACGAATGGATGTGTGTGAGTCGGTATGGTTAATGAACGATTAATTACGGATTAATTATAGATATGACAGTGTTATGATTTGTTTAAGCCGAGTTGTGTTGAAATTATAGCCAGAATAATAATGACGTTAATAAATTTAACACATCTCGTAATATTACGATTTGTTAAAGTGAATAATAGAAAAGGCTACTTAGATTTGGGACTGATCACAGTGCTAATTAAATCAGTAAATGCTCTGTTATCATTTCCTAAAATTACAAAGCCTATGCGAAGAGTTCTCAATCAAATCCAGCATCATAATAAAATTCAGTATAATATACTCAATGCCAGAAAATTAAATTACTGTTTTAAATTTAACAAGGAGTTGATATATCGTAGCAAGTTATTGTAAATAATAGTCTACTAAATATTAAAGAAATATGTTTGAATCTGAAATTGAATTTGCATCGATAAGTGTTAATTTAACTTTTGAAATACTACTGCAGCAGGTGTAAAGAATATCATTCACTGCGCTTCCAGAACATGAATTTTTCTTTTCGAATATGTCATTTTGTGTGTGTATATATATATGTGTATACATATATAAAATTAAAAATGCTGGCTTTGATCTTAAATAACTCAGATTTATTATTTTATTGTTAATTACTTAGGATTCTTTATTGGATATACTAATATTATACTTGATGAGGAAAAGTTTTTACCGTTTCGCAGGATCTTTACAAAGTTTTATATAATTTACTTAGAATATAGTACTAGTTTACTATGTCAAATTGAAATAGCGCAGCTTGAATTCTACATTTGTAATTTTTACAGATGAGAATAATAACAAATGAAGCAGTTGAGTTACAGTTTGTATAACAACAAAAGACGTTGTTATCATCGTATCAAAAAATGATTTTAGGCAAATGATCATTAGCCTAGAACAACGACCTCAGAATATGATGAAATAAATTTATTGTTCAAAAATCAACGTAAAAATTTCCTAAATAAGAAGCTCAAATTTTTCTGCCTGTGTTATGCCTCACAATCATACGATTTCCCGATTCCCAAATGAAAAATAGAAACAATATCCTGAAAATTATGACATTTGAAATGATATGAATACTTCAATACACTAGGTACACACGTATTTTATATTATTCATAGGAAAAATACGTTACGTGAAAAGAAAACGAAATAAGAACGGCGAAAATTATTTGAAGACAGAAAATGAAGTCATAAAATGTGGTACAGACAAGTAATATATATGTACATTATTACCTATTTCAGTATTTTCAGTATTTATCAATAATATGTTAATGTGGCTGTAATTTTATGGCTATTCTATACATATAAATGTCTGCCTAGACATTTGATCATTTGCATGAAATTCTCGTGTTATACTATGAAGCTCCTTTATATGCAAGCCTAATAATAATAATAATATGGAGCTATTGTTGAATAACGAATACTATCCTAAACTCTTCTCTGTGAAGATCGATTGTAATTATATTATAAATATTGTGCAGTCTTGTTCGTAATAGTATAGGTAAGAGTTCGTAGTAGGATAGAAGGATGTATTATATATACTCTTTCTATTTTATTTTTTCTGTTTTCATTAATTTTTTTTATACCATCAACTCGAAATTACCTATTGTATTATAAATATGACTAAACTTAATGGCCATTTGATTGAAAATAATGAAATTTATATTTTTAATTATTATTAAAAACAATATTACTTTTTTCAAATACGCTATACACATATTCTAGTTCTACTTATCACTGTTGATGATTGTTTATAGAAAAATTGACTATTTTTCGTAAATCCAAGAATTGTGTCGTGAATAAATCTTCTTTATATACATCAAGAGGTAAGTTCAAAGTCAATTAAAAAATCCGTTCAATCGCTAAATATATTATATTGTTTAACAATAAATTCGGAATTTGTTATTCCCGAAAACTAACATAATATGATTACTTTCAATATTATCTTTAAAATAAAAAGAAGGGGGCTACAAGATTCAGGCCTGCAACAATTATAATTTGCAATGATAAGGAAAGAGACGAAGAGCGGGTTTCAAATGGTTTCGTACTTGTGCCGCCCTCTAAGCAGGTGCCCCTCGAACCTGGAAGCACTGTCGAGTGCAAAGGCAGTATTTTATTTTCCCTCAAATTGTGTTTTACCGTTATGGTTAGCGTCGATAAAAACTATCGTGATAATTAAAGCCTATACTCTGATTAGTATCATTATCTGTGCATTAGTATGCACAGATTAAAAAAAATGTAATAATCTATAGGTGAAATAAAAATAATAATAATATTGACAAACTGAGCAAAGATAGGCAATAAGGTGGGTAGTGTCTTATTTTTTCACACGAAAAAAAGACTAACTTGAAAGTAGTTGAATTGAAAATTATTAAAAGATTTTTATAGCTTCATATTGTATGAAAAAGGAGAAAAGAGAAATTCAGAATTTAAAATGTTTAAAAACCGAGAAAACCATGGCATTCGCCGCGCAAATTTTGCGTATGGGTATGGAGAAGAACATTTTAGCAGAAATTAAAAATTTCCGAGGGCATTCTTTACTTTTTTTTTCCAGATGCTGGAAGTGATTCAATTCAATGACTGACGATGACCTGATCGGAACTTGCACCACACACGAAATCTAGGTTACCAGAAAACACAAAATCGGAAATGCTTTCTAGCGTGGACGAATCTTTAATTCTTTACCAATGTTAAAATGCGTAGTCTACCTATTTATCGATTTATATTGTACATCAAAGGTAAGATTGCACAGCTTCACAAACAAAAATATCTCCATACAGTACAATTACGACGAGCGGGATCTGCCAGAATAATTATGTTTTACTATTCTAACTTTTATTTTTTCCAGTACCGAAAGACTGGATTAATATTGCCAATATTGGAACAATTGGTTATATAGAAAATCGATTTTCACAAATGATGTCGAACTTCAAAATTCGCGATTTTGTATCCTGCTGACTAAGAAAATTAAAGATTGTGCAGTTATCTCCCGATCGGTGAATTTTTACCGTAAAATAATATACTATGATTATGATTATTACGTCTTGTAAATAGTATACCCATAATGTACCTGAAATCGTAGAAGTAAACTGATTTTGCTAAAGAATATTATATAATTAACACGCTTAGTTCGCGATTAATCTAATAAAAAGTAAACAATAGAAAAAACAACTCACCACCCTGGATCTCGCGATACCCGGATGCACATAAATGTCGAATATATTTGTATCCAAAAATAATCCTGATAATATTATGTGTACGTATATTCCAGGAGGGTCATAGTGCTTGGTAGATTTTAAAGACACTTATTCACTTTCACAACTCATTCAGATAAGAATGATTATAACGGATTATAATATAATTATATACATTCCACATGTGGGGATTAAATTTATAGAAAACTTCACTCACTGCTTCTACTTTATTCGATTGGCAATAAACAATAGAAAAATTTCACTTCACTACGAATATATTATACATACACCTATGTATGGGTACCATACCGTGAATTGGATTTAAAAACACTAATTTCACTGTACATACATTCTGATCATGATATTATATAATTCCAAACGGTGTTCGATTTAGTGAAAAAATTAACTCATAGCTCACTTATTTTTATATATTCCATAATGTGATCCTGTAAACACTGTCACTTTGATAACGTCTTAAAAACATGTTTGCCACTTCACGGTCCTTATGCTCACGCGATTTTAAATGGGGAGACGTAAAAGAAATGTTATATTAATATTCAATCAATTTACTATACGCTGTACATATATTCACGAAAGCGAAGTGTGTACTGGTATGTAAGTTTGATGAAAAAAAAAAAAAAGAAACGAGCAAAGTGCGAAAATAATAAAACCTTTGAAAAATAGAACGGTGCATTTTTATCAGATACTCAATTGAAAGTAAAAACAAATTTTTTCGAACCTCAGATAAAACTATTATTTCCTTTCGTGAAGGCACTTCGAAATTGAATTATATATGCAATCATGATTGAATGTGTGTGAATCTGTAACCTACGTTTCATAACCAATAAAGTAAAATAAATGTATAGCGTATTGAATTGTGTATGGCAGATAAAAAAAAATCGTACCTATAGGTATTAGTATATAAGACGACGGAAAGGAGTAAAGTCATTCCGCGCGATCGAAGTTGCAACAAGGCACCGATGGATGGCGGCAGGACGACCGTTTAATCGCATATACGTGAATTAATCACGGCATTAATAACCCCATTACTATGGTGGATGATTATGTGGAAAATAATCATGCCACGGAAAAAGTTACCACTTTTACACATTTATATGTATCCGAAAAACTCACAACTAAAATAAATGAATGAAAATTATACACGGAGGTGGCGAACGGTTAAACGGACTCTGATGTAATAATCGTCAACTGTCAATACGTTCGAAAATCTTACAGCCAATAGGAGGGAGGCGTCGTTGCGCTACGTAGTTTTTTTCATATCAAGAAACAAATGATTGTTATACCTACATGACCGTGAAGCGAATTTTTATTTGTACGGCAATTCCACGAATTCTACAGATGCAGCATGCATAGCGATATTTTTCTTACCGTTGCAAGAGAAATCTGCATCTTCGACCATTTAAAAGAGCAGAAAAATTTCTAAGCACAACAAACAAGAGAAAAATTGCGCCGGGTGTGGAGGCAGTGTTCCTCCACCCACGGCTTGCCGGTAGAATGTCCAAACAGCTGAATCTCGCGATTTCGAAAATTTATCCGATATTTACTAGACGAATTTACTGATTTTAATCAACACACGAATCACTCAAACTTATACGACAAGCCCGAATCCTTGTATAATTAAACGCCCGGTACAGGTATAATGAAAAACCTGTTGCCTCCCCCGCCCAAATGCAACTTACCGGGGCCGGTAGGCCGAGGGGGGAATTATGAGTACTGTTACTGCACTGCCACTGACACGGCCCCCCTCGATACACAGTAGACGTGCAATGATAACTCGCGCTATTATACATTTTTTTCGGAAAATGATTCACGATTAGGTACTAAAAAGACGAACGAGAGAAAATTTTTGGCGGGATGTGGGGGACGCGACCCGCCGCCCCCACCGCCATCTTGCCGAGACATTTATAGTTAAACAATCGAATATCGCGATCTCGCAATTTCGTGAATATAATCTATGTTTACAAATCGATTACACTAATTTTAATCAAGACACGAGTTACTTGGACTTACGACAAGACCGAATACTTACGTGGGGATAAATCGCCTCTATGACTATGATTCGCGTTAAGAGAATAACGGCACGGACCCCTTACTTCCCCTAGTCAAAGACAATTCTGCAGATCGTTAATCGGTGCGCCGCGGGGAATCATGGGATGTATTGTGCGGGTTACCGCACTTTAATTTATTAGGCGCCGTAATTGAATGAAATATTAAATCGCATGAATAATTTATGTAGATTATAGTTTATGAATGCTTATAGAACAATCAATGAGAAACATCTTTCTCTACGGAATTACGGGCCTGCGACTCTAAAAAATTTCAATTTCACGAAAACAGACATAATATAATTGACTTTCTAATAAACGAAACAAATTCGTTTTGTTGTCACTACAGTGAATAGTTCCGTAAATCGTAATTAGTTATACCACGTAATCGAAAATTATTGTTATTACAGCATCAACGACTGTTATGGGTTTTAATGTATACCGAAAAAAATTGTATAGATTTTTCAGAACATTTTATTGATACAATTATCAAAACGCGAGCAGAATAAAGATTTACTGGTTAATTCCTCTCTTTGTCTTTCATCATCCTTATCCTGTAGTTTCTCATATTCATATTTTAGCCCACTTCTATTTCTACGAATGTTCTTACCGTCCACCAACCAACGCGATAGAGCTAAAGCAGACTTTCATTTGTACCAGCTCCGTGTACCATCGCCTTTGTCGGCGTGAACCATTCTAGTAAGGAAAAATTTACAAAAAAGTAAAATAGCACTGCCTCATGTTTGTTACCATTCGATCGTACTCCTGCTTTCAAGGAGCTCCGCTTCAGGGGCAGCACACGTTGGAGTGGCCTAAAACCCACAATGGTTTATCTCCTTCCCTCCCACTGATCTTCTATACCTATCTGCTCCCTCCTTATCTCTAAGGATCAAATTCCATTTAATATCCGCCGCTTTGACATTTGACATCCCACGTGGCGTTAACATGTGGCACCCTTCACCCCGGTCAATAGGTTGAATGAATTGCCATAAATATATTTGACCAGTCAATGAATCGACGATATAGTTCTTTAAATTGTATCTACATATTGGAATTGGATCAAATACAACATAGTCAATACGTTGGAATAACTGCAGAACAGTTTACCCAAACATGAACCTAACCTAACCCTAACCCTAGCCTAATCTGTAATGAACATTTTATAACACACATTTTTGTGAATATGAATATTTAGTCTACGCGTCTTATCCGACAAAATTATTTCATTCTAAAATGGATGAAATTGAATGTAAATTAGCAACTAATAATGCCATATTAATTTCTCATGTAAGTAAAGCAATGATGCACTATAAAATGTAGTTTGTTTGAATAAATTTTTCGATATGATTCTTGAAAAATTCAAAATTTTCTATTTAAATCAAGATTTGCCTAATTCATCCCTCAAGTATTTTACATACAATAAACTTACAACGAAGTTATTATTCAGTAAATTTGCACGACATTGAATTTGTTGTAAACAACAAATGCTTAATGCAATTGAATACTACACTCATACCTGTTCCAAGATCAAATTTCAACCTATTTCAGGAGCTCTTTTTAACCATATTCAAAAAAATTCAATTTTTCAGGCAATTTCTAAAATTGTTGCACTCATAAAACAACGCAGCGAGGAATTGAACGGCGGAGATGTGTCTGGGGTAAATTTTGAAACTTGGAGAAAGATTTATTCCAATATTTTGACCCAAAATTTGAATAGCTTATCATGGTCTAATATTAACTTGAAAATTCTTCAAAATTTTTAATTAAAAGAATTAGATAAAAGTTCAAAAATTAATAATATAATATTATTTCGTAACTATGTATACAAATAAAATTAATTTTGTGCCTGATTAGCATTGTTATCTTATAAGATTTCATTGTTATTCATTCTCTCACATAGGTACCGGAATTGGCGACGTTAATTTCCAAATGCGAGAGCAGTAATGCTCTTATTAGCGTCACAGCTTGTCATGCATTAACTACTCTTGTAGAGAATGGAGTACTTGGAATTGCTAACACTTTATCCAGATTCATAGCTTTATTAGGATCAACAAAGTGGGTAACACAATTTGGCAAAGAATAGCACATATGGAAGGCTCTGTCTATAAATATTTATATTCATAAATTTTATTGCAGGAATTACACAGCAGTTACAGCGGCGATAAGTAATCTGTTATTACTTGCATTGAAAATTCATGACGATAAAAATCCCTATGTGTGTCCATTCATGCTTAAGGCACCGCAGCATCCATTAATAACAGTTTTAAATCGGAATAAAGATATCTGGAGAGATATTTTGAATCAAATGCAATTTATGGTCAATCATTATAGAAAAGAGTAAGTTTCTGGCTTCAGGAACGGTAGGGTTTATTGATTCTAGAAACTGTATCTTTCTAGAAGATGCTTTGAGATGAAAACTTAATTGAATTATTCATTTCAGGATTGCTCTAAACAGTATCGAGCTCTTACGACCAGTGTTTTTGTTCATTCTATGCAACCCGTCGCCTACTCTTTCCGAAAGTTGTAAACAGCAGACTTGGCATCTTCTGATCAAAACTAATAATGCCGCTTATTTACAAATCGAAGTATTACTCTGGCTGCAAACAAACAACACGAATTCTTGTATCAATACAAATTACAGACTTCTTGAATTTACTGAGCTGGCCATATTGAACAAAGATAAAAAGTTGTTTGTTGCCTTGACTCCTCTGGTGGCATCTCTTGCTCTAGAATTGGTGAAGCATGGTTGTGATCCGAGAGCTAATTTGGAAATACTGTCAGAAATTTTTGAGGACAATGAGAACGAAGCCAGTAGTGTTACTACGGCGGTATTAGCTGAACTCATTTTGATATGTCCAGCTGTTTACTTGAATAACGTTGTTCGATTGTGTGGGTATATGCAGGCTTCAAGCAAGCTTCAGATTTAGTTCTTAGTACTTCTGCTACAGAGACATTACATAACATTACATTACATTGGTGCATTACAAATTTTGAATTTTTGTTCAGGTGCAACCATAACGGATAAAGTTTCATGTAATGCTGCAAGTGCACACATGCTGTTAGCATCTTTGTTACAATGGATGGCGTATCCTTCTCTGTTATCATGTGATGCTTTAGAGACTGCAAAGAGCGTGATAAACTCGATTAAAAATCGAAAAACTTGGCCTTCGAATACCAAAAGACTTTATGGAAACAAGATATTTACTACAATTAGATATTTCAATTCTAATCTTCCATTTTACATGGAAATATGTCGCTGCATTGAAAGTTTAACTGAAGATAATGTAACCATGTGGCTAGAGAATATTTCAAATGCCCCACAAGATTTTAAGTATAAATCAAAACTACTTCTAAGTGGTATATTCTTACAAACTATGAATACTGAGGTGGCGATAAAAGTATGTCACATTCTATTAAGTATTGTAAAGGAAACCAATTCCTTCGCATCTCATTTACTTTCCTTAGTTTTATACAAATTGACAAATTCACAAGATTATAACGAGACTAGAACTCTACTCTTCTCCCTCCCAGAACTGGCTGTAGTCAAAGAAAACGTCCCGCTGATAATTCATAATCTAGAGGCTTTACTGGGATATGGAAAACCGCTGAAGCAATTGGCAATAGAACTTTACTTAAAAACTTGGAACCATGAGCCAAGATCACACAGGTATCTTCAAGCCGCTCTGGTTGACGCGAGCAAAAATGATCATTCTTTAGAAACGAATATAACTTGTGCTAGGGCAATGAAATATATTTGTGAAACAAGACCGGAACATGGTGCCGAACTGGTGCCGTTATTATCACAAATATTAAACAGATGCAACGATCTCCAAGGTAGTGCACCTAGCGCTCTAGCTTTGAGAGGTATATCTGCTCTTTGTGGGTCGGGAGTTATCGATATATGTTCAACATGGAAAGTCTTGGCACCAAAACTGAATAAGGATAAGAGAAGCATTGTCTTGCAGAGCTTATGTGATCTATTTGGTGATATTCCGTCATATCCTAGTCGGCCCAGTGATAATTTTGATAAACTTGTTGTCGAAGTAATTACAAAGTTATGGACTTACGTTGCCAACCCTGAAAGCTTGGAAGTTATCAAATCTGCACTGCATGCCCTTTCTGCATATAATTTAGAGCTAATTCCATTGAAATCTTTGCCAGATAACTTCAGGAAAGATTTAAAATTACCAGAAATTTATTGCAAAACACCAGTTGATGCTGCGAGGAAACCTGAATTGGTTTTACCATACATACCTGGTACTTGTTGGATTGAAATGTTAGAGAATATTAATTCTTCAGCCCTACAAGCAGCTGGAGATTTGTTGATATCTTATATTACTGCAGAAATTAATAGCTTTCGCGGGGATATATATTCACCTCTACAAGGGGAGCCAAACAACTTCCGTTATCTACCAGAGAAGAGTGTTATAAGAGCCATTGGTGATTACCTAAGGCGTTCTATCGTGTCTCCGAAAAATCATCAGGAACCGATAATTATGGAATGTTTGAGAATATTTTCGCACAAATATCAGAAACCTTTGCCACCTATAAACTGGGTATTTTTGCAAGGTATTTTCGAACTGAATGACCAAGCTAAAAAATATGTGATGTTCTTAGCTTGCCATCAAATGACCATATCACCGTCAGCAAAACGATTTGTAGAAAATTATTTGAGTACATTTGAAGCAGTTACAGAGCTCAAGGAATATGATTTGATTTATGCAAATTTAGAGGATCTGTGTAAAGGAGTACCACCTAATATACTGAGACCAGTTTTAGAAAAAACTTTAAATTATACATTGGAAAAAGCACTCATGGGTAACGTTGAGACTATTGATATATTCAAACGAATCATGGAATGCTATAAGGCAGCTTTAAAAGATGAAACTATTCATGATGCGAATAGGACTTTACTTTCTATTATATTGGAGGGACTTTTAGACAGAATTGAAGTAGAGGATAAATTGTTTGAATCGTACGTAGATACAATAGTTGAGCTATCTTCAAAGCATATCGAAAGAATGACATCACCAAGTGTCTGGTGGGAAGTTACAGCTAAACGTTTAAAAAAAGCAACGGTTGTTAGAGCAGAACTAACGCTGAAGAATGATGTAGATTCACCACTTGCTTGGATGAATGAAGTCATTGATGCTTCCATCACTATGCCTGGGTAAAAATTTAATATTTTATGTTTACTTTTCACATCTATGATATCATAAAATGAATTATCAAAGCATGCTGGATATTTGTTGGATATATTCTAAGTAATCATACTAACTTTGTTTTATCTCCAGAGAACAGCCATTCGTGTTGAAAACTATGCTATACATTCAACCAAAAATGCGATCTGAAATATCTACTGCTAAATGGACATTAGAATTAATGGGACGTATTCAAGCAGTACTAGCTGACGTATCTCTCGAAGATAACGATCAAAGAGCTATGTTTCTTTGCGATATATTGTTTGTCTCTTGTATCTGTCTTTCGGGCAGCGATTGCCTGCTTACAAATACTGAATCCATAGCTTTATCCAGAGATCTTAGGGTCAGTTTGTTTCCCCAGGCCATTACTGATTTGATTCAAAAGGAACATTGGCGCAGCATTGTTACTCAGGTAAAGTGGCAAAATCTCAATCAACGGATTCTACACTTGGAGTATATGTGAAAATATTTATAGAATTTATGCTCTGTATGATTTACCAGTTTCTTTTAACATTGAATTATGTTTATGTTGAAGATTATGGAGTGGCTGAACCACATGAGAAAGAGTATTTTACTCGAATCATACACAATCGCATTTAATAATGCCTTAGTTTCACTCAAACATGAACGATACTTTATCGAAGTGTGGACGAAATACTTGTCATATAAGCCACAAATGAATTTACAGTTATGACTACAAGGTTACGACGAATGTGGATGAGCAGGATAGTAGGTGAGATAATAATTAAGAGTCAGAAGTAATATTAAATAGTTTTTATTTTACATTTAGTTTTCATATTTGTATGTCTAATTGTTCAGCCTTAATGTATAACATTGATGATTAATGGAGTGTTCGAATGTACATCAGAATAAGAAATGAATATTGTAAAAATACAGTTAAATAATATCCACATATATTACGAGTATAAATATTTAGTATTCATTATCAGATGGTTTCGAATGCTGTAGGATGTAAAAGAGTAGATAGAGCTTGTAGAAATCCAAAGAATGACGTCAAATATGGTGCAATATGGATTCACATACTTCACATATAATAACTACTCCACAATTTATATATTGTTCATTCACAGTCTACGCCTATCGACAACATGTTACATTTACATAATATTGAAAAAATGGAATTCAAAAATGTATAGTCGACAATTTCAATGACTAGATCTATACTATATTTGATAATTACAATAATTGCTTGTTTCTTAGGTTATTATTTACATCGATTTTAGTTTGAACACCAGTGAATCATTGAAATTGAATAAACGAGCTTGATATACCTACTCAAGTGATGTAACTATCACGTTATATCTAATATGATAATTAGTAATTATCGTTAATATTCAATCGATAATGATATTTACAATGATTTGAATGAAATACAATGTAAATGAATGATATTCCTGTTACTGAAAAGTGAAGAAATCGAGAAAAAATCGTGCCTTTTTCCATTTATAGAGAATTCGCTAAATCCGCAATAGAAACTTAAATGTAAATTTAAAGAGAAAATCCACCTTGCCGAATACGTAAAAATATCTGTTTACTTAAAACAGTATTGCTGTTCAATAAGCTAAGATCATAAACTCGTCACATATGTTGTATGTGACGATAACCATAATGCTACACCGATGTTTCGCTATTATCTAACGCCATTACAGTCAAAGTGTGTGGACGGGAACCGCACAAAATCTGTTCCTCTGAAGGCCGCATTCTTGGTTCCAAAATGTTTCTTTTTGTTTCAACATTCTTTTTTATCGGTGTTCTACTTGGACTGGACTTCCTGCTGTTTGGATAGGACTTCAAAAGACGAGCTCTGTTATAAAAGATCAAAATTAGTTATTAGTTAAGAATAAACGTGTTTATTCTTATTATAAGCGTATTTGGCTTACCATACTAAAAAATCAATTCAGGATTCAAACTACTCTACAAGTTTAGCTCTGAGCTGACGTGGGTTTGGAGTATCCAAAAAAAACAAAAATCGTAAAAATATTTGATCTTCAAAATAGATGTAAAACTTTTAGGATAACTTACGCGTCCATTAATTTAAGCACAAGTCTTGAATAGACTTGATATTCTTCGTCGCTAAATTCTGTTGGATCATGCCGTGCATGTTCATACAAATCACAAAATTGATGAATGAGTCTTTGCCCGCTGCCATTCAAAGGTGCTGCCAAGGTGGTCAGAAGGTATGCTCGTAAATTTTCGGTTGGATGACGTTTCAGACAATTATCATACTTTGTGATTTCAGCCTCTAAATAAATTAAGTAAGAATAAATAATAATCCTAAAGTTTCTAAATCTGAGAATACTATTTTATACAATACCTAAACTTTTGACGTCATCGACAGCTTTTAATCTGTAATAATGCGGCGGAGATTGACCACTCGGTGCCATTATATATCTAGGATCACTTATCACCTGCGGTTCGTGAGATATTCTAGGTATAACTTCAATCCTTCTTTCAACCTCCCGTTTTAAGGACTAGAAGGTGAAAAAAATTTACATTTTTAGTAGCTAATGGTGGGTCAAAAAATAACCTGTCTCTTTGTTATTTTTCAAGTTTTGGGGCAGCTTATGATAGTTGAAATTTTCATTATTTATTGGTGAAACGAATCGCGATTAATTTACTCTTTAATTTAGGAAGGAATGACTAAAGCCTATCAAGTGATGTGATGTTTTTATGCTCATTCTAACCTATAAGAAAACGTAATCTAAGAATGAACCTTTTTTGCATCGTGTCCGATGGGAACGTGTGGACCTCTTCTAGATCTCAAAGCAAATCTCATTATTTGCCTTTTTGCAAATATGAATAGTAATATAAATGTTAGAACACCAGCTCCGATAAATATCACGATAGTCACACCTGACAGTTCGTCTGGCATGTTTGACACCTTGATCTGATGTCGTGTTTTCGATTCGTCGATCTTCGTCAAGATTCGTATTATTGATGAATGAATATGAATGCAACAGTTTTTATTTATCTATCGAACAATAAATAATAATGCGTTTTTTCCATTACTACAGCGTAAGTATTTTATACTTTCAATTCGTCATATCGCGGTATCTATGGTGTTCGTGGAAAATGGGTAAATACAGTGCAGCAGAAAACGCATATATATCAAAGAATGAAATCTATTTATTTTCATACAAATCCGAGTACAAATCATAAGTACGATTTGAAGAAAAAAAAACGAATACAATATATGCGTATACAAAAAATTATGATTGATTTTCTATGACTAGAGGAATATAATATGTTACATACATACATAGAATTTGCAAAGGCAATACAAGATGTGCAGTCAAACAATTAATATAGTTGCTAATATCTTATCTATTAGCTTTTTGAATAGGGTATTGTGAACCATGACTATTTCTTCAAAAAAATATTTCTGCTGTACAGTAGTCGGTGGATTTGTCTTCAAAATATTAAGTATTAATTTTCCATAATTTTTATCTTTAGAAAATTCGTAAGATTTTTTCCACAATAAATTCAATAATTTATCTTTAGTGTTCTCGTCCAAATTTGCTGTTATCAAATCCTGCAAGATTACAATGTGCCATTGTTTAAGATCCTTTACTTCGACAGTTAAAGCCCTATAGAATAGAAATAGTAATTTTAAGGATAAAAATTATCAACTTTGTAATTTTTCAATTCAAATCAGTAAAATACCCACGAAATATATTCTCGTTTTTGTTGAACATCCAGACTACTTGTAATACTAAGAATTGGTGTTAACTCTTTCAAATCAAAATTCAACGCAGGAATGAAGATTAAATTCTCAACGTCGTCAGGAAAATTTCCAACACATTCTGTGATTGCTGAATTCAGTAATCTCGAGGGCTCTTCAATAGAGATTATCTGGAAAAATCATTCACAATATTATAATAATTTGAAATTTTCAATTTATTTCCACACATAAAGTTAAGTACGAGATTTTACGAGCCACTTACAGTAGTCAGGAGCACATTTCTGCATACAAAAATGATCAATCTTTCACCAAATTCTATTTGCATACTACAAATTGAATGGCATAGATTATAAATTCCTTTAAGACTCAATTTCTTGCCTAGATCATTCATGATGATCGATAATTCAGAATCTGTGATCTTTTGTAACAGATTTAACTCAAGTTTTCTATTTGAATGTTCTAATGATTCGTAAAGAAAATCTGTAACATTTTCAATTGAGGTAGTTGAATCAAATGTTGAACTTGATCTATCGATTTGTGTGAGTGCATATTGCGTGGCTTGAGTTAAATCTGGCGCTGCGTCTCCAATTATCCTCGTTTGACTGGTTGCGGGAGCTGCTTGTATATTATTATCTTCGTCACATTTCTGTTCTACAGTAGTTCTCTCTGGTTCCTAGAATCATTTACATAAACTATTACCAAGGGCGAAGTAAGATATTTGGCTTAACACGTTTGACTATCGCTTCTATATTTCTTTGTGATTTTTAAATTACGATACTGTTTAAAAAAAAAAATTATAAATTTTGGATTTGCCGCCTTTATTCAACGCATTATTTTCGCCATTAAATATGACGCTAATAATTAACAAAAATCGACCAATGAACAGCTTCACTAAACAAAAAAATTCTCTGACGTACATACATATAACTATTCCAGCAATTAATTTATGCGGAATTTAATTCGGGAAATCCCTATTACTCACCTCCCAGCTTATAGTCCGCCATGCATCTTTCATTTTGGAGTCATCATTCGTTGTATGATATTTTAACGCGTTCAATTTATCCAACGAATTAGCGCATAGAGAATATTTGCAAAAATAATTATCCCTGTCCATTTAATTATTTATTCTATTTCATTGCTGTTGATAATTTTCATAGCTTAAAATTAATTGATGATATTGATACGAGTGTAGATAGCCATTCTCCGAATTTTTCTCCGGTGGTACATTTGTCGTCTGCTATGGGACTCCCAACCTGTAAAAGCAATAAACGGGAGTCTTTCTGTCAATAGGTAAAACAGGTTTTACCATTCACGCGGGGGACGCGGTTAATGAATGAGGAAATGAATTGTTAATCCGATATCATATTGTTTGGCGGAGGTATTTCACCTTGCGGAACGTTCATTTGATTCGACTCTGCTCACACAGTCGGTACGACACGACGTATAGTTGTTTGTTGCGGAGAGTAATTGTGACTTGTGAGATACGAGATACGAAGACAGACATTTGCCCGCGAGCGGTGCGAGCGACAGGTGTCATATGTTTCCAACGCCAAGTGGCTGTGATAGTTTATCAATAATTAGATTAATAACTGTGCAACGCGGAGTGTGAAAGCAGCATCCAGGATAGCTTTAAACTAATAATAATATCTAAGGTTATTCGAATTTAGTGTCTTTATTGGACAACAACGTGTTCAACATTGTAGGTATGTGTCCCGCTGTAATATCATATACATATATTAAAATAAATGTAGAATAAATTTTATCTACAAATCTTCATCGAACAAATTCATTATTCACTTTCTACGATATGAACTAATGGAATTTCGATATACAATTAAAGAAAAAAATATGTTGAAATGTATTCATTCAAAAACAGGTGACGAATATTTTGATAACTCGATTACAATGAAGTTCACAGTCAAAATTTATTTTTCACGTAATTAACATGCAATGTTTCACAACATCAAATGCGTGTTGTATGTGTGTGTGTATGTTTTTTTTTTTTATTGCTCTGCGTGACGCTCATGCAACAAAGGCGGCGGACAAAAAGATGGGAAAAAACTCCGCGTTTCAAATCCAACTAACTTACAATTATACTAATCTCACATAATTATAATATAATTATAATTTTAGCTTAATTAATTAAAAATTAAAATTTTAATTTAATAATTTTAATAATGTTTCCATACTTATATTTCTATCGACACCCAAATCGAGGGATAAATTCACAATCATTCATCTAAAGTCCCGTTCATGGCACGCGCGTTGTATGTATGTTAATCATTACACTTATCATCTATGATGTTTATTTTTAACATAGGAACTGGAAATTCCACTGAAAAACCCACAGCTCAAAGGGTCATCAAATGCTATCTGTGTCATTCCATTCGCTTGCTCTGTTGTTGCATGTGTGTCATATACATATGCACAATGCATAGAGGTATATGGACTTGCAATTTTTTCAATGACAATATGCACAGTACAGTTAATGCAAATGTCTTGTATAAGAGATTTTGAACAAATGGTTCATTATTCTCTTTGAACAAAATTTTAAAATTTTAGTTTCGATAAACTACTCTAGTAATCTTATTTTTGGTTTTATTTCTAATACGTGACTTTTTTTACATACAATTTTTAAAGATGTAATGAAAATAACACAACATATACCTATACATGAAAAGTTCTGGGAATGGGCAAACAGCCGTACCACATATTTCTGATAACATTTCAAGCTGTTTGAACTTTTTATCATAAATGTTTGCACAACTGTATGTACATACATGTTTATATATGTATTTGAAAGTTACCCTGAACATATACATCGATAAAGTGTCTGATTTATGTTAACCCGTGTAATGTGTTGCCAGACCTGACTAAGTGTCTCGTTAAAAATCAAAAATAAAAACACGTTTTAAAGCATTTTATTGTTTACTTTAACTGCGTTGAAAGATCTCTTGCCACAGATTAATTATAGTCTGACTTGGCTTGGAAATTCCATTATCTTTTGTTATGATTCTGGTATTGATTTTTCCAATAAATTTGTATAAAGAAATTTTTTGTCCGAATATAGATACATAAACATGTTCATGTTCATTAGATTATGTAAAACACATTTTGTCGCTAGTATTCGTAAATTATTATGCAATCTATTTTTAATGATGATGTCAAGTCGCCATTTACAATATCAACACGTCTGAAATTCTAATTTACAATTAGATAATATTCATAGTTGAGACACAGCTGCAAGATACAATGTATTATTAAATATTAACGTTTTACAGGACTTTGGAGAAGAAAAGAGAGAGTTGGAGAAAGAAAGAAACTACGACTACTAATTTAGCAATAAGTGAAAACAAATTCAACAATTATGTCTGTAATCACTGCGTTGACACGACGGCTACAATCCTTGACTACAGATGCCAAACCAGATCCACCAAGAGTTATTATACAAGGAACAGAATCAAATCCAAGTTTACCGTCAGCAGAAATCAAACAAAAATCTGCTCCAGTAACACCAGATTCTAATCGAATAGGAGCAATCGTTCCTGTAATTCGAAGACGAAGCTCTACTTCAAATCCATCATCGCAGAAGTCCGAGTTCTCAAATGGAGAAGACCTTGGTTTCTCCGGAACTTCCAAACCGGATCCAAGACCTAAAAGTCCTCGTGTTAAAACTAAGCCAAAATACAAACCAGGTGAGTTATTTAGCATCATTTTATGGACAGATATTTTATGACATTTGTCCCTTGTAGGAATGTTAATAATAATTTGTAATAATAATTGTTACAGCATCGAATCCAAATGTTGTGAATTATAATATAGTTAATTCACACTCCATCATGATTGGCTCAAAGAATAGTTACACTTGCAACATAAATCAGTACTCGGGAAATACTAAAACAACTCCCGAGAGTCCCGAAGGTGGTATTCAAAAACCGAAGGCTAAACCAATGCCAAAGGATGTTGAAGAGCTCAGTTGTAGTAAAGATATAATTAGCCTTGATGATATGTTTTTGATAAAAACGCACATCGGATATGGGTGGAGGGATGTAGCGAGCAGATTGGGCTATTCGGAAGGGCAAATTCAGCAGTTTGAAGCAAATCATAAATATATAGATCAAGTAAATGAATAGTTATATTATTTATGATAAATAGTAATATAAATCTTAGTGCCAAATACATTTTTTGTTTCTGTTACAGGTTGTTTATCAAATACTTCATGATTGGAAACAAACTGCTACCAAAAACGCACAGCTAGGAGTAATAATTTCCACTATTTGGAAATGTCAAGAATACGATTGCGCCGAAAGATTAGCAGCTTCTCACAAAACTCCCACTTAACAGCCTCAATTTCTATTAAAAGGGAATTATTTTATCGGTTTTCATAACATAATCATTCTTTTATATCGCCGAATTAACAATCAAAACACTTTAAAACAGCAGTAATAATGAACGTGATTTTCATCAGATGAACGGTAAAAACGATCTTGCAACTTATGTTAAGCTTTTATACTAACTTACATTAGAATAATCAACCCGTGTATTGAAATATTAGGTATTAGTATTCCATTTGCGCATTATTTTAAGAGTCACGAACGATCGTAAAAGTTTATTAATATTAGTTTATATATTTTATGAATAAGAACGAAATTGTTTTTATTGAATTGTATGTACAATTGGATTGTATATCACAATTAGTACACAGCAATGGTGCGATACTCGAATTTTAAATTGGAACAAAGACTAATTCTCGATGAGGATATTTAGCGTTAAAACCGTTAAAAGTAGATTTCGCTATAAATAACTCATTATATCTGTGTTACGTTTATATAAGTATATATATTCTTTATTGATGTGTTAAATTTTACAAATGTACATATAAGTATATTATACACAAACACTTGTATCATAAAAAATAGTTGGTTTGGATACACTTATTATATTATATTTTTCCTTGAAGAAACTCGGATTTTTTTTTTCAATACATATTATTCGGCACAGTATGAAGGCAAATACTACAAATCTTGAACCTATGCAACAAGTTTATTCAATCTAATGATTCTGTATGTCAGTTATAAATTGCAACTATAAGTAGGCAACAACTATTCATGCAGGAACAGTTGAATACGAGTAAATCCGTATTTACAATTGAATATTTTTCACCAGTTACAGTCTTATTACTAAAAAAAAAGCTTACATAAAAAATTGAATGTTTAGTCAAAATAAATATAAGTGTCAATACTATACATATCAAATTTAATACAATTTGTCAATATATTAATAAACATCAGAATGCATTGTGGTACGAATCCCGGGATACAAGATTTCCATCCATCTTTTTTTTTCTTTATTTACCTGCCAAAATTATTGAGAGAGTAGTGTGCAGCGACTAGTGCTCATTCTTTGTTATCGCAGTGAAATTATTCATTTTGCGAATGTGACTTCGTTTTGCGCTGTTTATTTTGTGTGCATATGCAATACATCAACAAACACTGCTCTTCAACGCCTAACGATAAGTATATATTAGTTTTAAGATTATTTATATTCTATTATACCTAAAATTGCAACATTATCAAATTAAATTTATGCTGTAAAGAGTAAAATGAAGTATATGATATATTGAAACAAATGAAATATTTAATTGAGACAAACGAGTTCGACTTATTCTTAGTCTAAACGATGTTATATATTTATTCCTATCCACTAGATCGTTTTATCGTTAGAGACTGCCGACAGAAATTTTTGTCGGTGTTAACGGTGCCATAGGTTCGACGGTTCTCCTCTTGCGCATACTCTGACTTTGCATGATCAATTCATCTCTATTTTTTAGTATTCTATGTCTACATTTTTCAAATTCAGCCAGCATCTCTCCCATACTTTTGTCAGCATCTAAAACCATCACCGGTGCGGGTAACGAAAATAGAGACTTATTATACAGCCAGTCGTCGTGGACCTGATGAATTTGTTTTAAGTAATCCAATGAGACGCAGTCCTCTTCTTTGCGAGCTCGTGCTCGCATCCTATCGTAAACCACTTCTGGAGATGTTCTTAGGTAGACTGTTAGAAATGAATAACGAAAAAAAAAATAAGAAATCTATAATACAATCGTTTTTACATTCATTGGATAAGAAATTCTGTTCAAGTTGATATGCTTTTTAGTCCATATACACGAACCTATCCAAAATAATATTATTTTTTGCAGTGTGAGCTAGTCTCAAGTATCATTTATTAATTTTTTTCGACCCCAAATTGACTTGGACATTCATCAATAACTGACCATATTAAATCAATGTTACATTACATTAAACTCATTCAATTATGTACCTATTAGATCTGTCTCAATGTCCGCACTGTGGATACACCAGTCATGCCACTGTTCCAAAATATGAATTTCGACCTTTTCTAACATTTTAGTGCGTTTCATATTCTCAATAAAGCAGCGAGCACTATATACAGATCTTTCCATAACTTTGAACGGAAGATTTGTCTTCTGTGTGTGCAATTGAAGCATTGTAAGTTGCACGTAAGATTGAAAGAGACAACCGTATCTGACTGGATCTTTGTACATTTTTTCCTTATACAGAAAACAAAGAAAGAAAGAAAAATTAAATGCTACACATCGAACATTGTCCTGTTAGTATAGAAAATTCGTATAAGTTAGTTAAAAATTTGACAGAAGCTCAACGATATAATAAAAACATTAATTTTTTTTCAACTTTATCAAGCTTCTACGTATAGTATCGAACCTCTTACCAATAAATTAGTACCGCTTACGTCCCGCCATAATTCTACTGGCTCTTGTAAAACTAGCATATTATCATTGGCTTTGAAGTTATTTAAAAATGTTGTTTTTCCACTACCAATGTTGCCTTCTATACAAACAGTGAAAAGCCGTTTGCAGGTTTTGTTGGGTGAGGTAGTCATTCTGACAAGTAATTTACCTGGAAGTTTTTAGAATATGTTGTGCTTTTAGAACGCATATAATGAATGTATGACAATATTGTAAATGTTGAGAAATGAAATAGCCTTTGATAAATACATATATCTTAGATCATGTAGTTCTGTCATTAATATTGTTGTTTATTTTTAACACATATGTTTATCTTGTCTGACACACAATGGACATAACAATGATATTCTTTAATCCACATATTACTGACTCTTGCATTGTTGACATTAATCTATGCATATGTATAGTAGGGTGTTTCAAAAAAAAAAATAATATTGTTTTATTTTAGGTCTCATGGTCTCAAAAATTACCACAAGATATAATGAAAATTCTCCTCAAATTTCAGCGCCATATCTTAGAAATTGAGCTGGGGATTGAGAAGTCTTTTTTCTCATTTAAAATACACGTACAAATTTTTTGTTCATACTCGTAACTATGATAGAAAAATAGTTACGAGTATCTAAAGTTAAAGGAAAATTCTTTTTTAAATTTGAATTTGTATTTTAAATGGGAAAAAAGACTTCTCAAGCGCCAGCTCAATTTTTAAGATATTGTGCTGAAATTTTTGGATAATTTTCATTACATCCCATGGTAACTTTTGAGACCATGAGACCTAAAATAAAAAAATATTTTTTTTTTTTTTGAAATACCCTAATGTATAGATATATTAAATGAAATTTGATTAAGTTAATAACACATAATTGTAGTTATAGTCAATTTTCGAAACGTAAACACAATAAAAAGCTACAGAAGGTCTCGGTCTAAGTTGCGTCATTTTATTGAATACGTGATTCGTCCTTCACTATCAATTTCATAACAACAAGGATAAGTACTTACTCGGTTTATTCTAACAGAAAACAAGTCTTCGTATTATTTCTACTAACGGGCTATGAAGAGAAAATACGAGTGGATCATTGACGTCAAAATTTCTGACCAAAAGTGCGCGAAAAGAGGTGGTCTTTCCCGCCTAAATATTACACAGTTGGTAGTGGGGGGACTCTTCGTCTCTTTCCAAAAGTCGATAATTTTGACAGACCCATGCCGGTTGTCGAAATAATAAATTTTAAGCGAATGTTTCATGCTGATGATTTTACTAAATCGTTTGTTCACACTTACCTATGATAGACATAACTAAACAATAATTATAAAACCGGATTTTAATAAAATAATCGCAATTGAAGCGAGTGCCTGCACGAGCTACGATGTGTCAACATCCGTTTGGTTGAGATCTAGTGATTTCCGTGGCTGTTTTACAATTTCTAGTGGTAAACTGCGTTGGGGAATAAACAGCTGTTTGTTAGACATGTTCATGATGGTCGGCCCTGCAGATAGATATCGTGATGATTTAATACTGTCAAAGTTGTGATTTAGTTAGAAGTTAAGTTGATTAATTAAAAAAGATGCGGAACGGGACGTAAATATCTATAACAATATAGCTATCAATTTTTTCTATGGAGTTTTGAATTTGAGTAATTTGGTATTTTGAGTCCGAATAATCATGGCACAGTGCAAGTTAACCCCTCAAGAATTTATCAGTAACACTTTTTCGCCTCAAGTTGCTGCTGTGTGTTCAACCGCTGCCGAAAATACATGTCAAAAAAATAATTTGACATTTATCGAATTGCTTCAACCATTCTGCAAGCTAAATGCCGAAGGTTAGATTTTCACATTAATCATATCTTCGCAATACAGACTATACACAACTACGCTCTCAATCCTTCATTACATTAACCCTAATTTCTTAAATCGTCATAGAATTTCAAATCAAATATATCAGCTTAACTTTCCATTGAGTAAACGATGATTTTCCTAACTTTACAGCTGAAGCATTGATTATGTTCTTTATTCGAAATTCATTAATTTGATGAAAATTGCTTCAAACCTTTCTAACTATATTGCTTACGATTTGCAGACCTGAGTGTCAGAGAATATAATAGATAAAACAATTTATTGAACGATATTTATGACCCTAGATTAGATAACTCTTGTTTCACTTTCACTATCGACAAATGTGTTTATTTCAATTGTCTAACAACATTTAATTTTACACTAATGAAATTCTGAGCAAAATAAGACCTCAGTTATCCGAAAATGTTCAAAACCTGCTGCCAAATAATTTCTATTAATATTATTAAAAAACAAAAAATATCAATGTTTTTTAGGTCACATAAAGGACCCGCAAGGGGCAACAGTCACTGTTCGCAATCTCCGTGTATCGGTACAAGACATCAACGTACGTCCCCCACAGCCAACTCTTGCTCGAAAGATGTTAAACGAGTCTGTTAGCTCATCTCCATGCGAAAGAACTACCAATGTACAAATTGGCACAACTAATTTGGAAATTCCAGTCTCCGTCCCGTGGTTCGAATCTTGGAGAGAGATGCTTTTGGCAGTTCAATTCCCATCCGATCATGAATTTACTAAACATTTTTTGGCATGTATGGTCATTGTCTCAACGGCAGATGATAATCCGTTGGAAAAAATTCAGCACATGGGAGCTCAGCTTCATCAAAGTGTTCCTGGAAAATTACCAAAATGGTTCAATAATAACGCTTTGAGATATTACATATTGATTCACGACACTTTTCAAGATGATAAAAATAAGTGAGTTATAGCAATTTGAACAATAATTGTTCCAATAATTCATATTCATTTTTATTTTTACAACCGGTTGAAAATCTGCATCAATATCTTGTTATTATTTTCATTTCAGGGCAGAAACAGTCTACACAGAAATGAAGAATATTTACGGACCCAATAATTGTTTCTTATTACAAATGAACTCAAGACCACCCGGCCCGTCAGATGATACAACACATTTACCAGACCCTTGGTGTCAATTTTTAACTAAGCATTCTGACTTGTCGGAAAGCAGCGAACAAAGTAGCTCACCTAGAACACCAGCAGATACTAGCGGAGTATCTGCCATGCCCAATCAAGTTACGACAGAACCAGACAGGTGATATTTTATACTTAATTTTTTATAGCTGTGATACCCAAAAGTGAAAAATATAGGGTAATGATTGACCTTAGAATTTAGTAAAAAGTCAGAGAAATTTTGAAAAAGAAAAGATCAGATCAAAGCTTAATTTTTTCTATCTATGAATGATAGTTTGCACGAAAGAAGGACGTTTCTTTGAATTGAAGTTTGTTTGCTCCTTTACACATTGTTCATAATATACTTACTAGATAGGTAATATATAATAATATCATCTTCAACATTATAAAACAGAATTATTTTTCAGATCGAGTTTGGCTGGCACTCCAATAGCCCCGCGCAACCCAATATTAGGTTCCCCAGATGTATGTGATACGATAAGTATTTCATCTGATGCATCTGAATCAACGACTGGTCCTCTTGAAGTTGGACAAGAAGCGGTTCCAGTTACTATACATCCATTGAGCCCAGAGAATGAAAAATCCTCGTACAATTTTATTTCATCTGTAACATTGAAAAATCAAATGGAGAATAATACTCCAATTAATGATAATGTTTGGGCAGATTCACCTAGTCAGCCAACCATCCAACATGGTATTAGATTGTCCTCCCAGGATTTAGAGAGACTACGAACATTGATTACAGAATTCTGTCTAAAAAGTTTACTTCCATACGTTGAAAAGCAAATAGGTCTGCTAAACGATGTCATTTCCAATAAGAAAGGTGTTAGTAGGTCTCTATTTAGTGCCACAAAACGATGGTTTGTTACCAACAAACCTGGGGCACCTGGATCTGCTCCGGCAAATGCAGTAATGTAAGTACGTACTACACACAGCCACGTATCCACCATTATTTATCGTGAAACTTTCTAATAGAATCATGTTCACTTGGAGTTTGTAGTCAATATAGTTGTTAAATCATTTTAGCTACACAGCCGAGTCCCCAGAACTTCAGCTCCGAAGATTAGGAGACCTCTGCTTCATGTTCGGCCACTATACTCTCGCGTATCAAGCCTATCACAGTGCGAAACGTGACTTTGCAGCTGACCAAGCATGGTTGTATTACGCAGGTGCCTTAGAAATGGCTGCCTTGAGTGCATTTATGCAAGGTGAAATGACCAGAAAGTCAATTGAGTACATGGATGATGCGATTCTGACCTATTTGAACAGTTGTAAAATGCCGCAATTTGCAACTAGAGCTACTTTACTAAGCGCAGAGTGCCTTAAAGGCAGAAGCTTATTTGGCGAAGCTGCCAAACAACTTATTCGTATGACTAGCGAAGACTCAGACCTAAGATCTGCTGTTCTTTTAGAACAAGCTGCCTATTGCTTTGTTAGCTCGAAAATGATGCGCAAATATGCATTCCATGCTGTTCTGGCAGGACATCGGTACTCTAAAGCAGGACAAAGAAAACATTCTTTGAGATGTTATCAGCAAGCTTATCAGGTAGGTCATAACATATTAGTAACAATTATCTTTGAAATAAAAATTCTGTGATGAAAACCTGTCAAATAAACTGTATTATCAATTATTTCATTATTTATTATTTCAGGTTTACAACAATCGAGGCTGGTCCTTAGCAGAAGATCATATACATTTTACTATTGGTAGACAAGCTGCATCGTTAAAACTGGTGAAAGATGCCGCAAAAGCCTTTGAAAAATTGTTAAATGAATCTAGTAGACAGCCGGCACCTCAACAAGCAGCTTTTTTAAGAGAGTTTCTACACATTCACAACGTATGTATTATGTTTAGAAGAATTTTAATTATTGAATAGAAATATTTAATACACAATTCCGCTTTATGATATACGATTTGTTGTTTTCAGTTGTTACTTCAAGAAGAAACAAGAGATTTGAATATTCTTCCAATTCTACCATTGCCATTGATAAATAGCAACGAGATAAAAGTATTATTTGGCCCATTGTCGAAAGCAGATAAGAACAGTATTTCGGCTAGTCACGTTTCTTTTGATAGTCAAGATATAGAGGATGTCAGATGGTCCAAGCTTGAAGAAATACTTATAACAGAAGCTCAAGGATCTGTGCCAATGATCTTTAAAGCTACCGTTGCTTTATATTCCGACAAAAGTAATAATTCTACAAAGCCAAACGCGATTCTAAACGAACCTGTACACTTCTCTATAGAGCTGCACAATCCATTACACATACCACTGCCTTTATCTAACGTAAAGTTAATTTGGTCTTTCAATAAAAGCGAACAAATGATTGAAAACAATGTAAATTCAGAGAAAAATTCTGAACTGCAATACATTAGTAAGGAATCTGAATCGCAATCTAGACCAGTAGAGAGTCAGAGTATCGAAGCAATTGTTTTACAGCCGGATTGTAAACAAAGCATTGTTCTATCTATAATTCCTAAACAAATTGGTGAGGTCGAAGTATTAGGGCTGAGATACAATTTATCCAATCCTAATCAAGCAGTTGCTGATCAACCCATAGTTAATCCGACTATTAGTATAGCAGGTAAAAGGCTGTTTGAACTCAAGGGGCCTAAGTTGAAAAATGTTAAGGAAAGACCAGGGGCAAAACTATATGGAGAAGATTACAGGTTGGAAATGAATGTAGTTGAAGGAGCCCCTTTTGCACAGGTAAGAAATTTTTTTTATTCACAAAAACTAAAATTACAACTTGTACTCTTTTAGAATTTTAAGAATCTTTCGCATTAACATGTCAATTATTATTCATAAACATTGTGAAAACTGGCCAAGACTAGAGTTATTATTTGGTTCATAATATATTTATATTTTTCAGTTGTCCTTTAGTAAATTGTCACCTGAGATGTTATGTGGCGAAATGCAACGGGTCGAAGTTACTTTGAAGAATATTGGCAATGCACCTTTAACTAATATTCACATTGGTTCTACCAATCCTAAATTATTTTCTTTAGAGAATCAACCCGCTGCCTCTAATAACAGTAAGTTATAGATTTAATTCATTTCTTTCTTACAGCAGGTTATAAAAGTCATACTGTCTTCTTCCAACAGCATAGAAATGATTGCAGTTTCTTTTAGCGTGGCTAATAGATACTTGTGAAGGCTTTTTCTTGAATTATTGTTAATTTAAGGGTGTGGAATTTAAATTAATATAAGAGCATACGAAAAATCAATTACATGTATATATTTAAAAAAATTTGCAGTCAAAGCCAGTGGTCTTATAACTAAAATCCATCTACCACCATCAACAAATGGTATTCTTAATGTTGGAGAAACGTACAAAATGCCGTTATGGGTACGAGCACCACATAAAAAAGGGAACCATAGGCTGGACCTATTATTTTATTACGAAAATTCGACTCCCAAAAGTATTCCAAGGTATAGATTAAGCCGACATACTTGGCAACTAACAGTTTTGGATTCACTTCAAATATCTGCAACTGTTCGCCGAAGTGCTGTTAGCAAAGAAGCTCTTCCAACGTTGAATTTAATTGTTCAAGTGAAGAATACAAATCAAATTCACGATCCGTTTATGAACGAGATATCTCTCAGTAAAGTATCTTTGAAAAGCAATTTATGGACACTACAAGAGTCGACGGTTTTACCATTGGACACTAAAATACAGCCTCAAGAAATATCCCATTTTTTCTTAAAATTGCGAAAGAGAACAGAAGAAACGTCAGAGTTCTCTGACGTTGCATTGATGACTGATAAATCCTCTGAGTCAATTACAGATTCACCGTACATAGATTTTATCCAACGGAGAAAAATTAAACCTTTAAATTGGAACGAAACACAAAATGAAATGCAGCATCAGCAACAAGTTCAAATACCTGATAGATCACAGTTCATCGATTGTATGACAGTTGATTCAACAATTATTTTACGCTGGAGGGCAAATATAATGGAAGGAGGTACTTTGACTAGACATGCAATCGGTCAGCATCATATGGACATTGAAATATTGAATAAAACGTATAGACATCCGGATGAATTTAAAGCAGAACAAAACGAGTACGGCGGTCATCTTCGAATTTTTGGACCAGACAGAAATGTATCTGATTCAACAACAGTCTTAAAAAAAGATGACTTTACAGAGCTGGAACTTCAACAGAACTTGGTCATATTTGCCCTTCATCACGTTCGACAAGCTGCACATAATTTCAAACTAAGTCGATTATGCGTTGTACCAGTACAATTATGTTTGCAAAATAATTCAGGAACGAAAATCGACGTAAAAATCAACACAGTTGGAACAAGCAGGTAACCTTAGTTTAAATTCAATTACCTATTCATTTCAAAATCAATTTGTCTGCTAATAATTTTTAGCTTATAATGTAATATTTATTTGAACTAATGAATAATCATGTTCTATTTATATTTTCAGTCAATCTCAAATACCAAGTATAAAATCTCAACTTTACTCGCCGCAAGGGTCGACTTTTTTTCGATATACATCCCATACAGCAGTCAATTGCCATTTAGAACCATATGGTTGTCACTTAGTTACATTGCAAGCTTTGATAACGTCACCTGGAACTTACGATTTGGCATCGAGAGTTGAGGTATCTGTAAAAGTTTTAAGTAGTAATGAATATATTTCACAAAAATGGAGATTAGAGAGTGTGTGTATTGTTAGTGACGATAGTTTGTGAAGGAAATTTGTAAAAGAAAAAATTCAAAATTCTTTCCATATGATTAGTTCACACTTAGCAATATTTATTTGTAATTTTATCCAAGTAAAATTACAGAGTTGGGATTTCATATCCAGCTGGCTGATTAATGAACTGATACGGTTTATCAGGTCTTAGCTATAGTCAGAAAAGCTCTAAAACAGATATTCCTAACGATAAACACGTAAAGATAATTAGAATATTATCAAAATGCCTAAAACACTGAAGTTTCATTAAACTTTGGCCTGCAAGCAAATTAATATCACCCTTAATTTCACATATACTTAAGAAATGTATAATTTAGTTACTTAAGAAAATACAAATGATAGTAACTCTTTACTCCAGAAGATAGGTTGCTCTCATTTTCTATTTTCATGATAAACTAAAGAGATTTCAGTAAGCCTATACCTATAATGACGCTCTCTTGCTCAAAAATATAATCCAGTGAATCAGTTAAAATAATTTTTATTCACGAAAAAAATGTATTAATCTCCTGGTTTCATATTCAATTATGAATCGTAACATTTTGCTATAGAGGGTTGAGGGTAATTAAACTGTCAATGTATGTACGTTCTATTAGAACTGATATATTTCCCTGTAGATTTGAATATAAATAATAAAAAAAAAGAATAAAATTATTTGTTGGCAATACTTGAAATTTTGTATTCAAACTTCACTGTAGTTTCTGCAAGATAAACTATAAAATATGATACAGTTTCATAGTATCATGATGTATTATATACATATAAAAAGTAACAATAAGTAGACTGGAGTTTTCTCCAGAGTTAACTAATGGAGAATACAGAAGTATCTGAGTTATGCAATATATTAGAAAGAAAAAAAATTTACATTCACTGTATCATACATGAATACATATCATCATACAATCGGATGATATTTAAACAGATTTTAATTCTTGTATCTCATTTAAGGTGCTTATGTCATACTTTAACAAGATGTATGTATGTATGTACATTCTACAGATACACCTAAAACTGCAAATAAATAATATATTACCATTGTAAATATTCTTGGATATATAAATAATTGATTAAACTCGAATAAAAGTATTTATTGGATGTTATATTTTTAATTTTTATCTAACAGTCATTATATTAGAATAATCGATATATAGATATATGAATTATTATTATTATTATTATTATTAATTTTTTTCCGTAAAACCAACATGACATTTTTTCCACATAAAATCATGCGGCTATTTTTACGTACGTTTCACAATCATTAATAGATTCTTTCTATTTCTGAATAACAGCGAGCTTATCGAGGTATACTATAAGTTTATTTTACCCTTACGATTAGATAAAAAAAAGAAGTTGCGCTTAAACAGTATCTGATCCAGAAATAGAGCATCAAAAAGTGATAATGCAACACCTTTTGTTGACTAATGTTACTCTCACATGTATAAGTAAAAATTGTAAAAGGTCTCCAATATGTTTATGTTGGATTTATATATTCCGATTACTTATATAAATTCATAACGAAAAATAATGTAATAAAAATACCTATTATACAGTTACTCAATATGCCTTCAACTTATTTCACGATTAAGTGAAAAGCGCAAAAAGATAATTTGATTCTTTATATTCGATTTTCGCTTTTAACCTTGGGGAAAAAAATAAAATACTTGAATCATGTTATTTACGTGTATCTCTATTGCCTCAATAATTCAATAAAACATTTTTTTTACTCAGAATTTACTTTCAGAGTTCTCAGTGTGATATGGCCACTAGTGATATTTGGAGTAAACGACTGGCTTATGTTACATGTACACTAAAACTAGGTGAAAATTATACAGTTTAATAATTATTTTCAAGTTTTGTAATAAATTTTAATTAAATTGTCAGAATAAATGAGATGTTACAGGGGGTTAATACTTTCTACCGCTTATTTTCTTGCGATAAAATAACAGATAAAAATATTTGAGCCTTTTTAAATTGAACTGCAGCAACCCCGTACCCTTGAGAGTAGAGTTGAGTAGAGTATCATAGAGACCGAGTGCCTGATTGCAGACAACCCAATTAACAGACTGTTGAGTTCACTGATCCTTTCAGTCTCCCTTCTTTGCCATTTTTCGGTGTGTTAATTTAATAGGCCCGCAGAGTTTAAATATTGAAGAATAAAAATAGTAAACATCGATTTGGCTATTTATGATTATTGACTCAATTAGAAACAGGCTTGCCTTTCTCGCGAAAGATTAAAATAGGTAGCAAAAAAATAATTGTAGAGTTATATTATTTAACGTATTTCATCGTAGGCTAAGCGTACTAATGTTCACCTTGTATCGTTAATTTGTCATTTTCTTTGAATACTTATTTGCTTATTCATTTATCACATAAGTGATTGAAAGGCCTAACAGTGATTGTGTTTTCAATTAGATGAATCGTGAAGGAAATTTGTATTAGGGGACGTCTATAATGTACAGCAATTTTGTAAAGATTTTTTGAATATTATCGCGATAAAGGATTTATAGCGAATGCAATGGGATTAAAATATGCAATATCTATTATAATTATATATTTTTCATTTTTTGTATTTTTTACATAAATATAGGTCCGTATTACTTTGGCTATAATTAATTTAACTAAAAATTATACATATTTTTACAAAAGTGTTGCTTTATAATTAGGCGAATCAACCCAATAGAAGTTTTTTCAACAAAAGTAGCTTCAGGATGAATTGTTTATTCTCAGCTGGACTCTCATCGAGGTATCCTGCATTTGAAAGATCCGTCTCGTCAATTGGGGCGGCGAATGTAAGCGCAACCAGAATAAGGATCGAAAGAGTGTACTAAAAATGTGAGTAGAAAATAAAAATTATTAAATTAGTTCAATATTAAGTACCATGAATGATACATTATACATCTACATATCATACGATTATAGAATTTAGCCGAATTTATTCGCACTGTAAAAATTGATACTAGTAGTAAAATATTTATTTTATAAGACTTGATTGTATTACTTTCAATAAAAAAAAAAAATCAGTATATGCGAGGAAAGCAAAATGTTGCGATGGAACTTACCAGATAGGATTCCATTGTAGTTATGTTTTCTTTTTTAATTATCAATCAAGTGATAAATGAAACTATTCAAGTAGTAAAAACTTTGATATGTCAGTGAAGCTTGTCAGCTTTTATATCATGTGATACTGAGATGCTATTGACTAGTAGCTAAATTTATAGTCAAATCTTGAGTCTCCCACTCTTCAAAATTTTGAAGCATTCTGTTTGGCCACTGCCAGACTATATTTTTTGATGATCATTATCTGTTCTTGCTAAAGACCGAATAGGTGAATACACATAATATAGAATATAGAAGATATTATGTGACCTTGGGACCCCGTTTTCTTTTTTTAAGATGTCACACAGATACACTCACACTAATGAAAAATGTAAATTTAGATCTGACTTCGTCCAATCACACGATGCAATCAATACTCTTTTTTTTTTCTTCCTTCTATTTGATCTCTTGCAGCGTGTTAATTTCACATGCAGTATCGAGGTCCTATTTACATTCTATTTAATAACTACACCCATTGGTAGAGAATTATAGATGTAGTTGCAGTCAGATTAAACGCAGAGTGATTATCTCCAAAATCACGACCTAGATCCAATATTACGTTGCATGCAAGCAGTTGTAATAACTATCTGTACTATATGAAAAGAACAATAAAGAAAAAAATAAATAAAATAAAATAAAAACAAAAATGCACTCCTCCGGTGAACAAGTCCGACATAAATTAAGACGGGTTCAGAAAACTGATTCAATGTCCGTGCCTATCTCGAGTTTTTGAACCCGGTTCTATCCGGAGGATTTATACACCACAGGATCCGATTAGTCACATATTATTATACGAGTTGTTATGGAATTTTTTGTGACGATGGAAAAATAACACACCCTGGTTATATTGCAATAGGTAAATAGCGTGGGGGCTGCTTGATAGTCAAAATCCCAATATGATATATTTTGCGCAATCCTTTATGATATCCTTTATGATATGCTATATCTATTCATCCTATATTTACAAACACATGATTATTTTTTTGCACGCATAAAATAAATGACATCCTGCAGCAGTATACTTTCACGCTGTAATGTCGGGCGAGGTTTCTTATGTCTAATTTTTTAATTATCATTGCTTGTGTAAATTATCTCATTATGAGCTCTGTCATCGTAAACAATTTGGATCGCCACAAACCAGCGTGTAATATTTATCATGTCGTTGTCGAGCCTTGTAAAGTTCACCGTTTGCAAAAAAAAAACTTGTTTGAAAATGAAACACTTGCCCTTTTAACGGGTTCGAGATGAATCGCGGAACATCAATGAAGGCTGGTTTTTCTCATTTGTATACGGTTGAATAAACTGAATTGAACTAACGGTGTTTGAACAAGGTCAAGTTCAAGAAATTATGATTTATGCTCGCTGCTCGATTTGCGCCGGTTAGAAGTGTTAATTATAAATTAATTCATCAGAGTAGCCAAGTGATGTATCATGTAACCCAACACGTTAGCACGTGTGAAAAAAAAGCTGCTTTTTCATTTTTTAGGAATCGAAATCGGTCACGGACACATTGACGAAACCTGTATGCCTCCGTTATGTTCTCTATTATTGCACAAGATGCGAAGGTTAACTGCCATTCCATGCCCCCCAGGTATGCCACATTTATGCAATATAACACATAGCATCCAACCAGATTTCGTAATCACTAATGACAGCGATTTGAATCCATACAAATTTAATCAAGTCGGCTCAATATTATTGCGAAATCTTGGCCAATTAGTCATAGATGTCTTGTTATACTACACTAGGTAATGAATTTGTGCAACATCAAACGTATGCGTATTACACGTTTGGATATCTGTGGGGGATGAGAAATTGAGTAAGGGCAATGAACTTTTATTAGATTATGAATTATTTAATTTATTGAAATAAATAATACATTTCTTGCAATATTCCTCGCAGTTATGCATAGTTATACATTGTGTAATCAAACTCATCCATGGGAATATGTATAGGATTATTCAGATCTATTTGGAAAGGTGTTCGATTTGGTTGGTAATTGAATTGACCTGAAAAATTCAACTGCGAAATAATACTGTCCAAATCTTTTTGGTTTAATTGCGATATAATCGTCGTTTTATCGTGTTCCAAATTTCTTCGATATCTAGTTAAAGCATGTAATTCTTTTGTAAATTCACTCCTTCGTCTATGAACATTACCATACGGTGACGCATTCATATTTCTATCTATCGAACGTTGGTATCGTGATAATAAGGGCAGAGCAAATATACTTTCGTGCAATGGTGTGTCATCTTTACCAAACTCTAAACATTTTCCTGTTACGCAGAATGACTTTTCGTTGCCTTTGCTACATGCTGTTCCAAACGGGAACCAACCGTTTTCACCATTGACCAAATAGAACCTGTGAGATACTGTGTCGTCCTGGCAAGCAACGCGGCATGGTCTGTCTGGATCCTCTGTAAAATGCCAAAGGATTTCAGTTTCACGTATAATTCCATTTTTTTTTCATTCGTTTCATAGTTTCAAATGATTTCAGAATTTTTATCTAAGATTTACCAATAGATGGTGAAATTTGCATTCCCAATCCAGATAGTCGTCTGACTCTCTCCTTATACTTGCTGCAGATAGATGTTGCGAATTGATATGGACTTCTAAGACGTCCACAGCTCTGAATGGTAATGTTTATAATTAATTAATCAACCTGAAGTATTGCGTGTGAAGATATATAAACCTGAATTGAACAACTTACATTCGAATCAGGATCGCATAGCTGAATACTTGTCTGATTACTTTTTCGCCTGAACCTGTTTACCAATCTTATACCAATTCCTGGTGCAATACAGTTGAAGTGACATCCGCTCGCACTTTTCCAATTATCAGATCTGTCAATATTCAAGTTTCGGGATAGTAGATCAATGTCATCATTTCTATCAATATAATTCGTATTCAATGAGTAGCATCTTTCTGGTAAATCCAAAAATTTATAGGATTCGGAAGCTGAACACAGAAATTCCTGGAACATAAATAAATTCATTATGTAATTTGCATTGTATTTTACTATATTAAAGGACAAAATTTATAATATCTGTTATAGTTTAACAAAAAATTAAAATGTCCAAAATTTAACGTGAACAGAAGCTAAAGAATATACCTCGCAACGACCTGATATGCAATAAGATGTCTTATGAAACTGATGTTTTCTTGTTTGACATGCTGTTCCATCAGGGAATGTCCAACCTCTACTTTTTGTACCCCTGTTTTTTGCGTGACACCACACGGTACACGCTTCTTCAGCTAATATGCAGGAGAACAGTTTTTTAGTTCAATTTTAAATTTTATTAATTATCATCAAAAAATATATGTAGCTATATATTTACTTCCTACTTGAAACTCCTAACGAGTGCTTGACACGAATATAAATAGTGTTTAATTTATGGAATGGAAACTTACGGTCTGTCGAAATCCTCTGCAATCCGGTGCCTAGTAAATCCATATCTACTTCTCTGGCTCTTGTGCAAATCTGATCCGCGAATTCGTTAATAGTTGTTGAGGGGACCTTCAAACATTGCCCGGGTCTACAAGCCACGTAACGTTTTCGAGGTCCGGTACATTTTTCTTCTTCATTTTGTGAGCTGAAATATATAGACTTTATGAAGTAACAATTATAATTCTTCATGTCATACAGCTCGTTTTCATCATACCTCGGAGTGCTACAACTACGCGTTATCACTCTTATTCCAGTACTTCCTCCATCCAAATTGTTCTGTTCATCATAAAGACATCCAGAAGCACACTCTGATATATGCCAGGCACTCCAAACACCCAAAATTTTTTCTGTACTACTACTACTACCACTATGTGTCGACAATCCATTTTTATCAATGCAACGACCACCGCGACACCACTGTAACAATCAGTCAGACGTCAAGTGTTATTTATTTATTTTCCTCACGCTGAGAGTAGAATGAAAATCAACACTTTATAAGTCCAGAAGGGTTTCTGTCATACCTTTTCGTTGCCACAGGAAGTACCTTCCAGTGCAGGATGTGACGTCCAAGTATATCGGTCACGTTCGCAATGCATATCTCTGCATATATCATCTAGGGGTTGTTGAGTCGAATGTCTACTTCCGAATCCATATTTTAATATGCATTGTTGGTTTGAGTCAAATCTTTCCCCAGGCAAAGCACCCTCTGCACTGTGATCTAATTGACCCGCGCTACTTCCATGGTCTAGAAGACATCTTGATTGGCTTGTTCTAGAAATTAAATTGAATCTTCTATATCTTTAACCTTCATGAGTAGTCTTGTTTCTCTGAATGTCTGCCCATTGTCATCACAGCTCGTACATAAAGTAGGAGCATACCATGCATACCATAAATTTGTAATAATTATAATTACAATATTCAACTTACTGTAAAAATCGTTGAAGATAACTCCGACTGCAAGGAGACCAAGTAATTTTACCAGATCCAAGTGTAGGACTCATTATATAGCTGCTAGAGTCGCATTGATTGTCTGACGTAGAACCATCATGTCTCATTCCCAAGCTATAGAATTTTATTAAAGATTTCATAAACCGAAATAAATTTTGTTAATTATTGAATGCTCAATGGGTTCACTTACTTGTGTCCTATTTCATGCGCGACTACGTATACGCTCTCAAAATGTCTTCCTTCATTTACAGTACAGCTACTGGTCTTTGTACACATCCCAGCAACCGGGGCTAATCCTGTGGCGTGATCAGGGGATTTAAAACATGTATGTGTGAAATTTGTAACGAATTTAATGACTTGTCTGCAATATGTGTCTCCGTTTAATCATAGTCTTATTAAATCAATCGATTTTGAACGAAAAGTGTTTTTTTTTTTTTTCGAAATAATAATTACGTACCGACAACTTGAGAACTAACTTTTCCTCGTTTATTGACAACGTATAAGTCCAGACCTGTCAACATCAAAGCATGATCCCAGTGTCTCGTGTCGTGATCAGTACCAGGATTCTCTCTCCCTTGCCATTGACAAAAACTACTCAAATATTTATCAATATCATGGGGTCTGTTGAGTCCTATCGGTTCTACATGCAATATCTCCAACCGTTTTAGAACAAAATTAACAATTTGTCCTAAGGATGGATCATGGTAGAGTAGCTGTACCTGAAATGACAGAGAAAAGCGTTTCCTGCAACTCTTCTAGAGGTCTTTGAATAGTAAATATTATAGTATAGGTATAGTAAGACATATACAAATATATTTATACTAACTGCATTTATCATAGCCAAAACGAATCTGATGAGTTCTCTTTCTGTATTTTGAGGATAATTCCTTGCCATGTGGTGGTAAAGATCTCTATCAACAAATACAGCAGTTTCAACAAACACTGGGCTATTACTAGTTCCTCGTTTCAGTCGGAAGGATTTTGTAACGCCTCTTTTAAATCGAATGGAACTATTATTCCAGTGTTTCTGATCCGTTGATATTTTCTGAGATTCGGTTGTTGGTTCAAGATAATTGTCATTCAGTTCATTACTGTGAAAACGAGCCTTGTAATATTTATCGACAATCTCTGATGCGTCGTTGATGCTAACTTTATTCGAATCTGAATCCCAAAATTTTTTCATTTTTCGCTTATCTTTCCAATCATTTGAACCATTTTGATCCGTCAGTATTCGTCTAGATATCATATGCGCTTGCATTTCCGAACTCTCATTTTGTAATCTTTTTGGTAAGGGATGTATCGTGAAATATTCCGCGAAACTATTTCCTGATATAACACCTCTCTGAAATAAAGTAATCATTATCTTTAAGTTATTCATTGTTCGTTTTATATTAATATTGGCTTTTCTTACAATTCGACAATTGTATCACTTCGACAGAAAGAAATGAAAAGTTATAATAATTATTATTTACAAGCAAATAGTTATGCTTTTAGTAGTTGATACTATAAACGGTAATTTCGATAAACCCTAAGTTTATTTTATAAGGAAAATTCACCGTACAATTCCATCGCAAATTGATACAGCCATCTCGTTTCCGGAATAAAGGCAATCAAATTCGTCCCTGTGTTGATCTGTGACATCTTCTGTTCCATTTTGATTCCTTCTGAGTAGGGCAAACTCCGTTGAGATTAAAGAATTACTTGGAATTAATTTGGACAGCCAATTTTGTCCCAGACCATTGATAGATATAGTTTTCTCATCTTTGGATAATTCCTCCAGTTTATAAACAACTGGATGAATTATCTCGAAGTCACTTGCTGAAAAAAGTGTAAGCAACCCTTTTTCAACGTCGGTATACAACTTTTTCGTAAACATGTCTTGGTATTGCTAATTCTTTCAATTAAAATCCGATTTATTTTTACAGTATTGTTAAAGCAATTTCGACTGAGAAAAGTATTATCCAATTTCGTCATTACAATACACAAACATGGATTTCTCAATCGAAGTATCAACAAATAGTCTGATGTCGACTAAGAGTGCATATAATGTTATGACAACGATGTAAGTATCTAATGTGCATGAAAATTGCATCCAGAGAAAACGCCCTAATGAATATAGAGGAAAGAGATCCTAATCTTGGGTATAACGAAAGTACGTTATTGCGAGAATGCATGTTTATACCTATAGGTACTTACAAGTATAGGTAATGATATTTCGTTACTTCTACTATACACTGTATAAAAATATGAAATAGGATATGGTAATTCGTGCCGATTGTTAGCGTGATGTTTATCGGTATTCGTATGATGGATTTTACTCACTAACGAAGCCTGAGAATAATAAAACAAACAAAAAAAAAGCGGGTTGCTTTGTTCTGGTTAATAATTATAATGAAGGTGTTACAGCTTATTACCAAGAAGAGAGACATCTTGACACATAACGTGTGACAGAATCTTCGATATTTCATTCAAGAACAAAGTTATAACGAGGTTCACACGTAAGTTTTATACACGAGAATCTCACTGCGGAATATCATTCTAATTATTGTCTTTAATTGTGTCATAAAAAAGTTCAAATAAATTAATGGGAGGGAATGTTTAAGAATTATTATGAGTTCCATTGGATATATGGATCATTTACATAATTATAACTATGAAGAAAACAGAATTAAAGAATTATCGAAAAACTTTAGTCGCAGAAATAAAGTAAGAGTTTAAGTATACCACATACTGTCTACTTTGCTTAGTTTTATCGGAGCTGGTTTCGGATGAAATCAAGTGAATCGTGATAACCGATCATAATATGTGAGGAAATTTCATTTGAAAGCATATATATTGCTTCTATATTATACCTGAGTCAGGTCCAACGAGTAACTCCCATTCCGTACGAGAGAGAAATTGCTTGATATTACTATTCGTCACCTGAAAAATCAAAACAATTTATTGGCAAAGGTATAAACTATAAGAACTGCAAACAATTTTTCTCTGTTGAAATCATTTATATACCTATGTATATCGTATGTATGTATACATTATCAGCAATTATGGGTCTAATTTTTTTTTTTTTGTAACATTTAGAACAATTTTTTTTGATGGATTAACAATTCTTACAGTAGTTTGTTGTCGCTACGACATGCGACGCTCCGTTTGGTACCGCAAAATACATAAGGTGCATTCTTGGCGTAACGGTATTTACGGTATTCAAAGGGGCATTGCACCTCGATTAAAACTCCGTTTCATGGTTTATGCACTTAGGTGCATTCATCCAGTCAACAAACAACGGACAATGACACACAGAGTGAAAAGAGAACAGAAGAATAACACCTTAGGTCTGTCTTGTTGCTCTACTTGCTGAACAAAATAGCTTCTGTCACGTTCAAAGAATCGGGGCAGGTTTACTTTCGTTTTAATACCGTTTCTAAGTGACCTATGATCTTCTAGAATATTTTTCAATTTATAATTTCTAATAAATTCCGTGCCTGCGCGTAGACCTCGGATTAATAAAATAGAAATAGGAAACGGGCGGCGAAGATGTGGATAGCTTGCGGGAGGGAATGGATTTTTGGATGGACGAATGATTCTGGCTATAGATATATAAATAATCTCCAAAAAACCGAAATTACAGCTATCTCAAATAAAAACGTTGTCCTTCAGTGTCGAGAAGCCGGTCAAAGACATTGTACTCCCGTCACGGTGGTCGGACAATGTTTAGCATCCGGATGGCTTCGGGTAGCGTCTGGTAGGTTTCAGCGACTCTGAAGATGTTAGATACGCGGTAACCTACGCTAGCAATCTTTCCTCAATCTGTTAATCGTCTGATCTAATTGTCCGGAGGTCCAAAAATACGCGAAAGCGAATAAATTACAGGGTAGGTACTCCTTTGGTTCTTCCGCATAATTATAAGAACGTGCTTTCAAATTCTTATTTAAATTCAAACTGTTACGTGACTATTTCGATATGGTTTCGATTTTATGCAATTTCTTTTTCTTAATTACTTTTTCAAGTTAATTAACTTCTGAACGAGAATTCCCTGAATTTATTATTATGCAAACCAACGTTCCCTGCATGAATATTGTTGTATGAGTTTTCGTAACTTTCACAATTGTTTAAGGAGGTTCAAGGTATAATTCATTATTTAATTATTGCGAGGATTATATTATTAAACGCACCTTGACGCTACAGAGCTATAAGCCATATATCCATGCAATTAAACATAATCTTCTGAAATTACATTCTCTCATTCTTCCAAGTCTCTAACTATTTATGTCTATGAGTATAATCTGACAAAAAAATCCGCGAACTTTTCGTCTAATTCATGGTAAAAATAAAAAAACAGACAAAAAATCAGAAACAATGAGACAAGTTAAGTAGCGAGTAATGAAAATTTATTTATTTATTTAGCTGTTATCTAGTTTTATATGTTTCTACAAGACCTAGAGTCTCGAGGCGTCACGGTGATGTCGTTATTTCGTTACGGGGAAAAGATAGGACGTCCTCGGCCTCGAGACGTTGCGGGTTGCGGCCATTGATTTAGTTGATTATCTGCAGAAATCTGCGGAGTTAAAAACAACCGGAAGGAGCCAGGCAAGACGAGGTGGCTACAGGACGTTGTCCGTAAGTCCGCTTCCGGCTAACCCGGAGTTCTTCATCGTTCATCATATATATAGGTATATATAGCCCACCGTTCCGTAGAACGTAATTGTGTTAGGGGATTACATCGTGGTTTATTTACTTTAAAAATCCCTTATATGTTCGTCTATATTTAAATTTTTTTTTATCTTGAACATGAGAGAGTGATAAAATTTTTTCGAACGAGGGGAAAGTGTCTATTGCATTTAATAAAGGTGCGGCCGGCGAGAGCTGAGCCGTGACTATTAACATCGTACCGGAAGAGGATAATTTTTGGAGCCGTAATGAAACTGAAAACCAATTTGAGTTTACTAAACGCGAGAAAAGGGGTTGGCTGAATACATTCGGTTGTTGTCTCACGAACGAAAGTAAGATTTACCGATGAAACAAAGAGTGATTCTGTCATTAGATATAGCTATACACATCCATGAATGTAAGCACAGATTTAACAGATTTATTCATTTGAATTGTTGAATATGTAAATTGGTCTTGTAGTCAAGCATACTCTTGTGCAAAGGTCACCCTAACAATGAAAGCCATCGTGTCACAATAGAAGCTGCGATAGGAAATACGATTTAATTATTTCGAGAGGACACAGAGAGATTGTTGACTTGTCCAGAGCTCATTCAACGAACCATATCAACAATTTTTGGAACAACTTTTTGCTTTGAATTCGTTACGCGAGTAACTTTTGCTTTTTGTTTTCATGAAAGAGACAAAAATAATGGGAATTCAAGTGGTTGAACTCTGCGACCTTCGTTTTGAACTTGCATTTCTGAACACACATATAAAATAGAAATGTACATATCCGTCATGATACAAAAATTTTGTTTTTCTGTGTGGTCAGTGTGAATACGCAGATTCAAGACAGTTGGAGATTGAAAAAAAATATGATGGATTCGCATGGGATGATACGCAGTTGCATTCTACCTTCTATAGTTAAGAGGTGCTTAGTAGAGCGTGGATCGCCACGCGTCGCGAGAAACGGTAAGAAGTCTGTCATCTTTTCTCATTTGTTGTTCACTGACTGATTTTTTTAATATAAAACATGAGAGAGGAAATCCCAAAAAACGGGAATCATACCATAGTAATCATTGTAAAAATCAAAAATCATCAAAATATTCACACATTTAAATAATTCGATTGATTGTTCCACAAAGAAAAAAAAATGATTACTATCATTGTAAAAATCAAAAATCATCAAAATATTCACACATTTAAATAATTCGATTGATTGTTCCACAAAGAAAAAAAAATGCCTGCAATGATCACCATCAATACATATGTAATGTTTTTTATACCTCGATGCGAAAGATGTATAAAATCTAATCCGGAAGCTTCGAATTAACGCATACGGCAATTGTCACACGCGATTCTGTGAGTTAATATATTGCTTGTTGGACTGTACGCACTATTATTTGTACTATTCAGACTTCCCAATGGTTTTATTCGACACTTTTTTTTTTCACCGTTCATGTGCAGCCTCAAGGCTAACGCATGTTTCAGTTTCAGTTTCAGGCAACTGTGTCAATTCGCTCACGTCATTGGCAATGTGTATCATAATATATTATGCGTCCGCAGGTATGAACGTTATCAGTATTGCGTTAAGGATCGGAAATTAAAATATATTGGTATTTTTTACGATAAGAGAAATGAAGTGAATTTATGAATATTACATTTATAGAAAATATATTTTAGATTATTTTAGCAAAAAAGATTCGCTGTTTCCGCTCAATTGCCGCTAGATATACGTACTAGCCGGATATTTATTGTTACGCGATGTTATCGATGTCGATTGCCAAACTTCCTCTGCGCATATTATATACATATACATAAGTATATCTATGCATATATATATATATACATAATGTTTTATTGTAATAATTGAAAATGATGTTTTCCCCTCTATCTGATTTTCATTCTACGTGTATCGCGTAACAAACTCTGCGTGTTGCTTAACCTGAACAAGACCTGGCCTTTAGCTTTTCATGACTTTTAATGATTTGCTATTTCGTTGAACTCGTACGTGCGTATTGTTCACTTCAATGAGCAAACAGCTGTTTGTTTTATCACGCATGCAGGTCCAAAGGAATTGTTATAAAACGCAGGAACTCGATCCTGTTGATTAAAAAAATTATAGTCAAATCTAAATGACAAGGAATCCCCCCAAGCTCTTTGGTTCGTGGGTTCAAACGCTGATTATTCACACAGCAGCGCTTTCCCGCGTCGAAATCACCCGCGTAAGCAATAGCACGGTCGATATCACCGGGACAAGAGATGCACCTCAGAGTTGCGGGCAAATTACATAATGTTGATGTTTATATTCTTATAATTATATACCTATATATCACACCATAATTGTTTTAAATCAATTTATGAATAATATAGTTTTTCTAAGAATTAATAAAATAGCAGTATTCCAGTGACTCAAAGCGTACTTGAGGTCCTCGACCATTTTTCAAGTAAACAAAAATGGAAAATGGAAAAATCAATCACAGATACACGATACGTGACTTACATTACTTTACATTGTTTCGCGTGTATGAAGTTCCCTGCTTTCAAAACATTTAAAAATACCTATAGATATATAACTTTAGAAAAAATATAGAATTGTGATCGAGAGTGGGTATAGTTTGTATTATTTCGTTGGATAATATTAAGGCGATTCATAAATGTATATCGAGGTATCTAGTTCACGGAATTAATCTTCCGTTAAATCAAACCGCATTTGGAAAGTGTGGAAAAATCAACCATCAATAAACATGTTAATCTGCTGGTGCATATTGCGTGATGTATTCTAAATAATATATGCAGCACATACCTGTACTCCATCTTCTTGGCAAGTTACAACGTACAAGAGGAGTATTTCGATATGTAATGCCCACTTCATGTCATCACTGATATATCTATTTAACTACAATAATTCTATATTCAACGAAGAATTGGCATGATATTAATAAGCGGAACGACGTCCACAAACAGGATTTTTTACCCCTGCAATTGCGTCCTATCAAATTGCATAAATGAAAGTCAGATCTCTTGAGATCTTCTAACAGCGGTATTCTAATGCTTCTACTTCTAAATTTACGTTGCTCGGAAACCTGCGGTTAGCGAACTGGCTGTTGAATGTGTAGCACCTCAGATGTTACCTCCTCCCACTCACCTAGAGCCCCTGAGTGATGCTCCCTCCTCGTAATTTGTTTTGGTAATTATTCTTTATGGACTTCGCGAGAACATGATGTATTCAATCGCTCGGTCTTATTGTACCGTCTAATTTTCATATTTAAATATCTTTTAGTGAAAAGTTTTCCACTGCAGTCAAAAAATAACCATCGGCGAATGAGAATAGTTTAAGAAATATTCAGAATCTATCCAATTCCCTCGAAAAGTTACATAGAATAATCTTGTAACTCATATACGAATAATTGTAATTGTTATGAAGCAATTAACTACCAGACAAGATCAGTGGCAAAAACACGAAAAATGATAGATTATTGCTGAACCATCTGATTTTGAGAGTTTATTTATTTCAATTACAATCTTCTGCCCCTGGTGAGTGCCATTAGGGTGTTTCAAAAAAAAAGGAATATTTTTTTTATTTTAAGTCTCATGATTTCAAAAGTTACCTCAGAGTGCCATACAATGTTTTTAACCAATATTTAGCCCCTGTGATCAATATACATTGAATCTGGAGCAGGATCATACTGAAAATTATTTTTAGGTGCTATGATGTATTAAAAAATTTTCAATGTCTCTGCGAACCAGTATTAATCATTTTTCAGCAATGAATGATAAGTTTAACGATGCAACGAATTCATACTGATTGCCGCTGACTGTTTGCGGCAAAAGTAGTTTATTAATTTACCACCAAAATAGCGTTGGCGCCATCTCCTGGATTCCATTACGGCACACGGGATGACAAATAATATCGTCATATACCTATGATAGAAATTTGAATAAAATAATGGCATGCAGGTTGCGTGCAGACCTTAATACATGCAACTTTCTAAAGTTCTAGCTTGGTAACCAAATGGCGATACCGTCTGTGACCCTCCAAGGTTGGCAACCAGCAGGATAACAACCTAGGGTAGAGGTGTTGTGCGGTCAGTAGCCCTCGTGGTGTCAATGGGTTCGAATTGCTGGACTACTTTCGATATACATTTCTGCGCCTAAATATATGCAACCACAAGTTTTAAATCACAATAAAGTCATGCAAAATGCATGTGACAAGGCATATCGATGCTTGCCATCGACGTGGTATAGTCCTCCACATAGTTAATCCTTCATCTGCTCGGAATTAATTGATTGTCTTTGCAATCGTTCGTCGGTCATTTGTTGGTGAATGGATACGGACGTTTGACCGTAATTTTTTAAATATTTTTCTTCATTTCGTTTATTCTATACGTAGACTATTACTATTTTCTATTTTGGGACAACCTCTCTGCTTTCGGAGTATTTCTATCGATCTAAAGACCAAGGGAATGAGGGTTCGATCTGAGTGTACCTATTAGCTGCTAGTCGTTCATTAGCGCTGCAGCGTGCAGCACCAGATAGACTTCAGAGAATTATAACGCTGCTACAACACATGTGATGATATGGCGGTTGTGTTAAATACCGCTCTTACCGGCAAAAGTAATTCGTCATTTCGACCGCGAGATGGCGATACCATTTCATTCATAATTCATTCATTCATTCAACCCCCGTTGGCGGTGAAAGCAACGACCTTGATCTTGAATAGCGGCACCTGCTCGCGCGGGGTCAGTGGCCCCCGTGGCGTCAAAGAGTTCGTATGGGGGTTATGTTAACGAATTCAAAATGAATACTCCGAACAGATATTGATATTATACACTGATTATATATCAGTGATATTATAACACTCGTTCTTCTGTTACAGACGAATCAACTTCTATCAAGAGTCCGAACATATTCGTCCGGTACGGATTGAAGTTCCCATTGCAACGAACGAGTGCACATTGAACTTAGTCTTTGTAAAATTAGTTGAATTAGATACATTATTGTAGTAAAAATGTAGTTGATAGATTATTATTAACTTGTATGTCAAGAAGCAAATAAAGAAACTCTATCAATTGCGATGAGTACATATTTATTTTTAAGAAACAATTACAAGTTGCCTTATTTCAAACTTTTCCCAGTCCCTGCAATAAAGACGTATACGTCTGTACAATTGCATGCCTGTAACGGAAAAATTTTTCCTGTCAAAAATTTTAGCATATCTCCTCGGTTCAGATGTTCTCCTGATACTAGGAGCAATTTTCGATTTGAAATTTTTATGACTGAATATCGCAAGTATACATAGAGACATAGCAACGTGCATGAAACCATGTATACATGCATGCATGCCTGTACGCTGAAAAATTTTCCCGCCAAAAATTTCAGCACACCTCCTTGGGTTAGATGTTCTCCTGATACCAGGAGCAATTTTTCGACTTAAAATTTTGAAAACTCTGAAAATCGCTAGTGTACATACATACATAGAGACATAGTAACGTGCATGAAACCATGTATACATGCATGCATGCCTGTACGCTGAAAAATTTTCCCGCCAAAAATTTCAGCACACCTCCTTGGGTAAGATGTTCTCCTGATACCAGGAGCAATTTTTCGACTTAAAATTATGAAAACTCTGAAAATCGCTAGTGTACATACATAGAGACATAGTAACGTGCATGAAACCATGTATACATGCAGGCATGCTTGTACGCTGAAAAATTTTCCCGCCAAAAATTTCAGTACACCTCCTTGGGTCAGATGTTCTCCTGATACTAGGAGCAATTTTTGACTAAAAATTTCAAAAACTCTAAATATACAAATTTTCAGTGTTTTCAAAATTTTAAGTCGAAAAATTGCTCCTGGTATCAGGAGAACATCTGACCCGAGGAAGTATGCTGAAATTTTTGGCGGGAAAAAATGAGCGCCTTATTACATGCAACCCGCATGCCATCTATGTAATATCTGACTTGAGATTGCACATCATTAGGCGCACCTAATTTTTCGATTCAAAATTGCGTGACTTCCCACGATTATTATAATTCACTTACCTTATTCAATACCTGAAATAAAGAGTGACAGAAACGGGAGAGTGGAAAATAACGAAGTGATTAATTATAGGTATATCTGGGAATTTATTGTTACAGCATCGATACAATATTTCTCATTGTCAGTAGTTATTTCTTATAAGCAAATATACCTACTTATATGCATCGCAAATTATCAAGTGTATCTTTATTTGCTTACTGCTATACAAGTTCTCGTAATATAAACTACATTGTGTCGAACAGAGATTTTGCTCTTAATTTCCTTCTTGATTTGAAGAAGATATTCAGATTGCATTTTTTTTTTTTTTTATCTTTCTGTGATTATTGGGAAAAAGGCCAAAATTTCTCTGTGCAAATGGTCCATCAATCACCAGTAAACGATTCTACATCAATCAACGTCAAAATGGATTAAAAGCAATACGATCGAGGGGCTAACTAAAAAAAAAAATCCTGAGGCTAATTTAAAAAAATTGTTTTCTAATCGATGGATGATCGTCAAATATCCGCATTAGTCCATTATTCACCAACAAACAATTGCAAAGACAATTACCTAATTCCGAACAGATGAGGGACTAACTATGTGGAAGTGACGTATCAACGGACGCACCAACGGGTACACAAATGGTATTACCATTTCGCGGTAGAATTGCCAAGCTGCGGAGCAACAGTGGTCGATGCACCTTATGGAATGCAATCTGCAAGCCATTATTGTGATTTCAATTTGAGATTACTAATGAGGCGTACAGATGTTCGTAAAGTAACTCGCGTATTGGTCCGTTTTTTATTTTAACAATTAATGACTACTTTATCTGCAATAAACCTAAATGTATTTTCCTATACACTAGGAAAAGTTTAATAAAGATCGTTTCATTTTATACAAATTTCCATTTATTCTAAATCCTACAGAATAATTGTAATACTTTGATAAATAATAATATACATCATATGTGAAATTTATCTTACATCCATATGCCAAAATAATTCAAACTTAATAGGGTCTAGTGTAGTTTTTAAATAGAAAAATGTATGTATGTATGTACGTTTTAAAATCTAATTTGGCGGTAGGATGTCATGTTATATACATTACACTGTATAATATCAAATATATGATACTAACGATACAGCAATAGTATCTACATGGACTGGTCGTCTTCAGCATCACTGGAAAATTCGTCAGAATAAGTTGCCTGATCGCTAGCGTCACGTAACATTTTACTCAACAAATTTAGCATTTGTTCCTTAAAGGATTCGATTACTGTAATATTTTTGCTAGCAAGTCCTAGCCCCTGGTTTTCAACGAAATAACGTACAACGTTCTGCAGTGAATGCCTCAAGTGCAAAAGCGTCTTGGCAGTTCTGTAAATTCAATGATTCAAACGTAAATAAAGCGTAAAGTTTAAAAAACGAACAAGAAAAATTAAAGAATCATTAACGATAACAGTCCGGGAGACTGTATACTTACTCTGGATCACAGACTAGTCTAATATTCTTCTTTCCCTGAAATGTCAACATGACATCTTTGGTCTCAACATCGTCTTTTCGGTACTGTGAAACGGAAAGCCACGAATTAAAAGATTACTCCTCTTTAATATGATATAATATGATGGTGATTAATTAATAGACATGAATTAAATAAAAAATATTCTGTCGATGAATAGAAGACTAAGATCAAAAGCCGAAAGCTTTGCGTAGAATTTTATTCGTCTTTAAATAATTGCAGATTGTGAGTATTAAACAGTCTAATAGGAATTTACTATTTTCATTCGTTTATCCACGAGGCTAGTTTTTACCTAATCCCCAATATTTCATAAAGAAGAAATACTTACATTACGTATTTCAATCTGTCCCTGACAGAATAACAAGACTGTTAAAGGAGAAACAAGACTGCTTTCCCGAATTAAAGTAGTTCTTCTCTCTGCACTATGAACATGCCGTTGGTAAGTGAGAAAACAACTTGGCCATTTTTTTCGATTGTAATTTACACTATCAGGTGTTAATGTTGCTCTATGTTTGTCCCTGAAAGTAAAAAATTCATGTGTTACAGACCCTGAATAATATTTTGTGTTTAATAAACAAATAAGCAAATAAGTAAGAAGGGCAAAGTGTTGTTTGTTTTTTTTCTAAAATAGAAAAACAGCTTGATAGAAATTAGTGATTTATCATTGCTGAGACTTACTGCATTAACATAACATTCTTCACCCTCTTGAATCTTCCATTTTTGAACTCCCCATCTTTCTTTTGCAATACTCTATCTAAGCCAGCCAAAAGTACACCTCGTACCAGCTCATCATGGTTTGCATATTTGTTCATACGTGATTTTAAATTTTCCCAACGATCATATGCATCTAGCATACCACTTTGGGCAAGATGCTGACCATACAACTTTCTCAACTCTGTAATATGAATAAAATAAATGAAATTCATGGTCAAATATCAAATAATTTAATAATACAAAGACATACAAATGAATTAAATAATCCATTTTATCCGGATATTTGAAGACACTGAATTTATAAGAAATAATTAAATATCTCTAAAAGAAAATCATTACAATCAGTGAATTTTCTATACAAACCTTTCAGTGTCATCATTCTGCCATATTGAAGCTGTGCTTCCCTACAAAACTGTTGAGCATGCCGATAATTTTTGTTATAATGTGAATTCCATTGTTCAAATATCCAGGCAAGGGCAAGGTGATCACTTGCAGGGTCATACTCTTGCTTCAATCTTCTAATTGGTGATTTGTCATAGAGTCTATCAGCAAATATCTCAAAGTCTGAAGACAATATCGATGTAAGTGTGACAATTGGATTAACGCATCTGAAAATTAATCCAACCAAATCAGTACAGATACCTATCCACATACATATGTATATAATGAAAGTGAAAGACTAAGCCAGTACTGTCACTTTTACTTTCGTTGACCTAACATCTTTCCAACAATTATGTTACCGGGTCAAGAGGTGGCCCACTTTTAGTGTCAGTGGGTCACTTTCACTGTTCCTGTAACCCTCAACCTGATTCAACTTTCTCTCAATGGACCACATTGAGTTAAGATTTCACTTTCAATTTCCTCATTTACCACATCTTCAAGCTTGTTGATATTTTTTTGAAAATCATTCATGAGATTCTAAATAATGTCAATAAACAATGAAACTAATACATACTGGAAGATGGAAGAATAGACCATAACTTTGCTTAGCCTTGGGTCTATTGGAAATAGAGCTATTCTTTTTCCCAGAGCTGTTAAGTCCTCGTTTTCATTTAGAGCACCCATTTCAATTAATTCATTTACTGCAAGTTGGACAGCTGATATTCTAGGAGGTTCAGGCATCTGGGCAAAGAATTCTGCCGCCTTTTCGGACGTGTATGTTTTACAGTCCAAAACAGCCTTCTGGAGTTCGGCCCTCATTATTTCTGGAGTTGGGAACTCGTCTAAGGTCTGATACTTTTCTCTGGTTATAAAATGGTAACTCTCACCCGGCTGCACACGACCAGCTCTCCCTTTCCTAAACAAGACAGTAGCATTGAAATGAATTCTACGAAAGAGATAAGAGCTAAAAGAGTTACAGGAGTTGTTGCCATTGAAATTCTAGCTAAATGCTTGATGAAAAATAGATGATGATTAAGATTCTCATAGAGTAAACCATTTCTCGATTACCTTTGGTTTATATTTCCTTGAGATACCCATTGATTGTCGATGCTTGAACGCCCAGTATCATGTTGGATTCTTATTTCCTTGTGAGCGCAAGAATCAACGACATAAACAACGTCGTCAATAGTTATACTAGTCTCTGCGATGTTTGTTGCAAGAATTATTTTCCTAACTCCATCAGGAGCTCGATTAAAAATCAATGACTGATCTGAATGTGGCAGTCGCGAGTGAACGGGTAAAATAATATGAGATCTACGAGGCAAGTTTTCTTCCAGTAGTCGTTTCAACTTTTGTATCTCAGACCATCCGGGCAAGAAACATAATATGGCACCATCAGGTTTATTTTTTGAAATCCATTGAATCAGTCTGGCTATTTGTTCAGCATTTATGGATGGATTTGGCAGAGACATATCACAAGGTGTTATGCCTCTGACACCAAGTTTGATTATATCATCTAAGAAATGCATTTTTACTGGATAAGTAAAACCAGGAACACTAATGGTGTTACAGTTGAAATATCTTTCGAATAAGCCAGCATTTATCGTTGCAGACATTATTATTAGTTTTAAATTCGGATTTTTTAACAACGCTCTATTTAGTAGGACTATCAATATATCTGTGTTTAAATCTCGTTCGTGAGCTTCGTCTAAAATAACGTGAGAACACCCAATTAAACAAGGATTGCCTTGTAATCTTCGCAGAAGTATTCCAGTTGAACAGAACAGCACACCGCCGCTCGGTCCACTTGGAAAAATACTTTGCAATCTGACTTGATATCCAATTGATTTTCCCAACTCCTCATTTCTCTCATCGGCAACACGCTTTGCTAAAGAAATTGCTGAGATTCTACGTGGTTGCGTTATTATAATGTTGCAGTCTGTTCCTTTTCCTTTTGCAGTAAAATGATCCAATAAAAATTGTGGCATTTGGGTACTTTTTCCACAACCTGGTTCACCTTTTACTACCAAAACACGCTCATCTTCGAGTTGGTTTATTATATCATCTCTAAAAAAACAAACGAATATTTTTTGTTGTTAATAATTCTAAATAATGGGAAAAATCATGATTTAGTTATATTACAAATATCAATGCAAAATAACATATGAATTCAAAAGTATAGAAGAAAATTTGAGGTAATTTTTTTCTTTATCTTACACTTAAAATTTCATACTGCATCAAGTACTGTACTATAAATTCTTAAGAAATGTAATTTAGGTAATGATTCTTTCAAAAAATCATTTGATTCAAATCGCTGTTTGAATTACTAAATTCTAAATTTGAATTGCTAAACGTTATTGCAATTTTCATTCCATAATCATCTTGAAATGAACATTAGTATATGTTCAAAATTCCACTACACTAAATTTAGAAGATAAATAGATCTCAGAATCTCAATTTACTTGCTGTTTAACAACACAATAAAATCTTTTATCAATGCTCCAGTATTTACCAATATCTAGTACAGATAAAACATACTTATTACCTACATGCACGTGCTTACATTACCTATGCTGTAAACGTGACACTTATCTTAAAGACAACAAATTAATCTATCAAAAATTAAAAACTTTATCTGTTTGCTAAAAATTAGTAAATAAAAGTGTTGTAAGTTTGAAATCATTCTGTTTCATTATTATTATCATTAATTTGCTTTGCGTCATTGCGTACTTTCGGGATTGTATTGATTCTAAAAAAATCATTGTTATCGTGTCATGTATGTCAAGTGATTAAATGAAAAATAAAACATTCAAAGCGTTATTCATGGTCATTCGCGCGTCATGCGGAAGTGTTACATAAACTTCAAGCATAAACGTCCGCCAACTTACGTCACGTCTCCCCCTCTCTAATTTCAAATGACAAAATTAGCCGCCGCGCGAATCGCCGATAACGACAGGCAACCGGAATGCAGGTTAGTTAATTAGAATATTTTGGAAACTTCATCTTGTTAATCATTATTCAAAAAAAAAAAAGTTAACGATGTACAATTTGTACAATTTTTCAGGTTTAAAAATGAAATCCTATCGTCGCAAGGGCGGAAATTCTGACGAAAATATTTTATGAATTAAACCCGTGTTAATTATCATTTCTATAATCGATTTTCCAAAAAGAAATATACGAAAAATGAAATCCCGTCAATGAAATAATAGCAATGAAAAATAAAATCCCGAGCACGTAGTCTCTGCATCATAAGCCTTGCTAAATATGAATGTCAAGGCTGATTTCCGAGCTCGTTAATCGTAATCAGCGCAAATGTTTGAAAAACGAGTATTGGAGGCCACGTATCGCGAAAATCACGGTCAGCTTGTGGCTTGGAGGCCGTCAGTCGTATTTTATCGTCACTTGACGGCCACCGGCACTAGCCAAGGCCGTTGAGAAGGCGTAAGCTTCCTAGTACGCTGTGCACCAGACAGGCCAGGGTCACCAAGTGACTAAAAATGCGGCCAACTCGCTAGGAAATTCGAGGTCATAACAAAGATGCTCCCAATTTTACAAATGACGCTCCCTTATATATCGCGAATAGATTCACGATATGAAATGGAGATAAGCCAATTTAAAGAGAGGTTATAGACCCGAGCAAGGCCGCCTCAGTGCTAAGTGCCTTCAATCGCGAGGCTAAGGCGAAGGCCGATTGAGACACGTGGGTTACATGTATGTATGTACTCGCAATGTGCGCGCGCATCTTTTGTTTAAATAGACTTCAATTTGTAGCAGATGATATGCGATCGTAAATCTCATTGCGCATGATAAATATACGGAATAATCAATAGTATATGACTGATTTCCCTTGAACATATTATTTCATTTCTTGTTGCTCAATTTGTCCCGTTTTAAGATAGTCTTAATTAACAGGGAGTTAAATTCGTAAGTTTTGCGAAGTGCCGTTTCATAAAAAAGGATGATAGTTTGGCGAGAATTTTTATATGAAATTATAAATTAAAATTACTTTTTGTACGCGTGAATCAATAATATCTATCTATGGAATAGATCGTAATTAGAGATTCGTAAAGACTGCAATATTTGAATTTTGGGATTATTCCATTATCTCCAAGTTTGTTTTCAATTGAAATATTCATTGCGATTTGAAATATCCCCTTTTTTCATTATGAATTGTTTCTTCTATTAAACAGATCGATTCAGCTTCAATTCATCTATTATTTCGTCCGTTTTTCTGTCCCCAGTCTGTGTTAAATCGAATTATAATGCACTTTTTCGCTCCCGGTTATTATAGAAGCTATAGCTATACGTAAAATTAGTCAACAGGTATCAGAGGCCGGAGCAAATATAATGCGTAAAATAAAAAAAAAAATAAAATTCGAAATCATAATAAATTTAACTACATTTTGTTATTGCTTTTTGTTCGTGATTGAAACTTATATCACTCTTATTTTTTCTGGTTTATATTTAAGCTTATTATTTACATTAAAGCAAAACCAATTCTTATAATTTCCCACATTTAGTGTCGAACGTATTTAAAAGTGAATAAACCTAGTTTTGCATTTAACAAGTTCATTTATTTTGATGAATTGCTTTATATTGAAGTGTAGTTTTATGTTAACATTGATTGAAGCACAATTTGCTGGATTGTTTTTATTTAGCAAATTTTGTAGGTATTCCATTTTGTGACTATATTATTCCTAAAGTGAATAAACCCTTCAATTATCAATATTATCATTAAATTTCAAGCGTTTTGGAATTTTCGGATGGTGCAGACACTCTATGAAAATTTATTATTCAATGATTATAGTATATGTTTGCTTGTCACTCTATTTCGCATAATTCTCATTCGAAAACTAAATCTATTAACCTTCTGTTATTATGAAGTAATTTTTCCGATAAAATTTAATAACATAATATTCTACGAGAGATCATACCTGTAATCCATAATAGGTAGATCCTTCGGGCCGATGAAATTTCGCTCTTTGAGATTATGGTACATGTCCATATCCCGTTTGTTGAGAGTTACTGAGCTATGTTCTATCAATGGTGTACATCGAAGAGGATCGGTCAAACTTTCTGACGGTGAGATCAGATTGGTTATTGAGGTAAAACCTTCTCCTCCTTCTTCATACATATCTTCACGACTATCTACCAAGTTGATTTCTGGACCGTCAGTTCTATCCACCTCAGTATCTGGATTCGACAAACGCTGCACTATGTCCTGCAATAATGAAAAATAGGTTGAAATTATTTTAAATGATCTCCATGTCTTGGTCGCAGACTTAGGCAGCCTTATACCTGTTAAGTAAAATAGGAGACTAATGAAATAGTACAGTGAACTAAGTTTTGGAAAATGGCGAGTTAATTTTACAGAAAATTTTTGGATAAACCCATTGCCAAATTTCGAATACAACCACATTTTTGGTGGGAGGGATCGATTTTTTACGCAAAAAGCCAATTGAAATCAACTTATCAATCAAAATTATCGTATACGCTCTAAATAAATTTTGAAACAATGAACTATTGTCACGCAAAGGATGAATTCAAGCAATGAATTGTAACTCTAGATACAAACCTTATTGTACCAATCTAGAAGCTGATTAACTTTACTAATTATCTCTGGTTCGACTTCTATTGTAGCTGGTTTGTTCATGATGTCTCTGATTTGACCAGAGTCATAAAGCACTGGTAGGCCATTTTTTATTTTTTCATTAATCATTAAATGGTGTAAGCATTTGAGAGCGGCTAAGTTACCAGCAGCAGGTTTGGTCCTACCTGTAGCCGAGAAACTCAGTTTACTTGGCCACAAGACTTCATAGGTACATTGCCAGTGACGAAATTTTTTGTCACCAGCAACTCTTTCAAAATTTCCCTTTGGCTGATGATTTGTATCTTTTAATTCCGCACTGATAATTGAATATACTTTATGCAGAGTGGTTCTGGGATCTGGAAAAAGCTTTTCCATTTCTGTAAACGAAAAAAAATAAAATTGATATCGAAGTTGATATTAAATTGTCTGAATTACTTGACTAAAAACAACTAAGATTTTTACTTTCGTGATTGAAAACATTCTTTTCATAATTTGCCATAGAATCATCTTTGTTCTGAATTTGATGTAAAGCTTGAGCCTGTCTTTTAGCGTGTCGTCTTCCTGTACTCATCCCACTTATTCTGTATTTACTATCACTTTCTGTTGAAGATTCCGTTTCTCTTTGATGTTGAAGGTTTCCAAATTCGTTATCATATTCATTGAATCTTTCATTTGATTCGAATTTATTTCCATGCTCGATTGTGTACTCAAATTTACTCTTGAGACCTTCTGAATTCTCGTCGATGTCGGTATTCTTATTTTTTGCTAATGAATTTTCTTTCTGTGGCGTTTTACCATTGACAGAAACCCTGTTCACTGTGTTTATAAATATGGGAGATACAGCAGTAGTGTGAAAACCACTTGATCGTATCATAAGAGGACTTTTTATCGATTCCATCAACAGAAGCATTGACTTTTTTGTATTTCCCATTGAAAATTCCTCTTTTGATGTTACCCTCGAAATGGGTAACGTGTGTTGTTTGTTTCTATCAATTTTCCTGATGTTGTTAGGTATAGAACCAGACAATTTTGAATAATTCTCAAAGGTGTCATGGAACTTTTGCAAATGAATTGAATTGAGGTGACGCATTGTCTTGGGTAGCAAGGTTCCATGTTTATCAACAAGACTGGTTTTCAAGAAACTAGCCAGAAGCATCTCAATTGTACTTTGTTCTACCTCTTTAGAATTAAATCCACTATGATGTGTACTGGAAAGAAACAGATAACAAGAGGTTAATCAATTTTCTCTGTATATTTGTTCTGAGAATTCAAAAAAAACACCTTCAAAACCGTTCCGTATTAATAGTTTTACAAGAATGAATAGATTATATTAAATGGTAATATTAAACACTACATGCAGTTGTAATTACTTTACTCACGAAGAAAGGAGTAATTTGATCGTTTTTTATTTACCTTTCGACAGTGGTCGAGGAATTGAATATCTGTAGACAATTTTTCAACGCTACGTCTCGTTTATTTCGTCCGAGATTCGCAATCTCGTGTTTCAACTGATAGATAGCTGAAAATATAGGAAAAAAAGTTGTTATATTTGTCGTAAGATTTCTTGGCTTCATTAAGAGCACGTTGTTGTAATTGCATCATTTCCCAAAAAGCTTATTTTAACCTCTCATGAATATAGTCACTCGCTAACCATTATGATCACACAATCCTTGATTTTCGGCCTCGTTAATACGTTGAGTGAAATTAGCACTTAATAAAGATACGTAATTGAATGATTTCTTATAGACATAAAATTTTTTAGATTTGTTCAGAGAATCTTTCGCGAGGGATAACATAATTGCCGGTGTATGTATGTGTGTGAAACTGCAGCAGAAGCAAATACATGAAACGAACACGTGATTACAGGGGGCGCTGTCTCCACGCCGTGAAGCTTCTGTGAAGTCAAACGAAACAATTTATAAAACGCACGTGTTTTGAAACAATTATTATAATTATTATCATCATTTTGCTGTTTGATGAAACAATAAATACTGTCAATTTGAAGAAAAACATATACATTATCTGTTACTTTATTTTTCTCCCAATATTTCAATCGACATAATCAAGTACATTCCTATATAATATATTAAGATTGACTCAAAAGAAAACATGTGGTCTAAAAAAAAACAGCATTCCCTGAAAAGAAAACAATTAAGACTTTGGTTAATCTAAACCCATGTAGAGCCCCATAATTAAAAAAATTATAATGATGAAAAAAAATGTGCTTTTAAATAAAAATTTAAATATGCGCGGTACGAGGGGCGATATTCGATAAATTGATGGCTGCGTTTACTCGATTTTTTTATTGAAGGTGAAAGGAGCGACAGCCGGCTTAAAACGCGTGGGCCACGTCTGTGCACGTCGACAGTTGTCGGCGAGTTAGTGAGTTGGTTAAATATCGTTGAAAATATGGTTGAAAAAATGTCTCAAAGTATAATTTTCGGTATTATACTACTACTATCGGGTTCCTGTATAATATCAGCAAACTTAGAAACTATAAACGGAGATTTGGCAATTAAAAATGCGGAAAGAAGCATCGATTTGCAGTCACAGCTAACGAAAATTGTTAACAAACTGACTCTAGAAAACAACGGAAAAGTCGCCGTTAAGTCTTTCTTATTCGCAATTCAAGAGGCGCATAAAGACGGTCTTAGCTACATCGCCGCCCAAACACGAGACACAAGTCGAAGTGTGTTAAAAATAACGGAAACCAAGGTACAAGGTCATGCCGATAAAATTTTCTACAAAATTGATTTAAAAGATGCCCTAAGTCCTGGCCGTTCGTTATCAGTCGAAATTGAAACTGTATCTAGCCATGAGCTAATTCCTCACCCGAAAGAGATCACTCAGAAGGAAAAGCAACTAGTACGTTACTTTGGCAATGTATATCTCTTTTCTCCTTATCTGGTCGCCAAGGAAACGACAGTCATAACGTTACCCTCTCGCAACGTAGAAAACTACACAAAATTTAAGCCAGTGTCACAAAACGACGCGACTATAACTTACGGACCATACGAAAAGGTCTCCCCATTTTCGGTCGAAGATTTGATAGTACATTTTGAGAATAACAATAAATTTTTGACAATTAAAAAACTCGAACGAGTTATCGAGATATCACATTGGGGAAATATAGCAATTGAAGAAACACTAGATCTTTATCATACCGGAGCTTTGCTGAAGGGGTCTTTTTCAAGATATGAATATGCAAGGGAATCAAAATCTGGCCAATCAAGTGTGCAAAATTTTAATACAATTTTACCCGCTGCTGCTTCGGACGTTTATTACCGGGATGAAATTGGCAACATTTCAACTTCTCATATGAGAATAAGAAAAGATGCTGTTGAACTTAATCTAAGACCAAGATTTCCTCTGTTCGGTGGATGGAAAACGCACTACGTTATTGGATACAATGTACCGAGTTATGAATATCTGTTTAATTCTGGAGACGAGTATTTGCTCAGAATGAGACTTTTGGATCATGTTTTTGATGATATGGTTGTCGAGGAATTAGTCACAAAAATAATATTGCCTGAAGGATCGCACAGCGTTAAGCTGAATACTCCGTTCAGTGTAACTCGTTTGCCAGACACTCTGCATCATACTTATTTGGATACCAAAGGTCGTCCGGTTATTACAATCACGAAGAATAATTTGGTGGAAAATCATATACAAGATTTTCAATTGAGATATACTTTCCCGAGACTTTTAATGCTACAAGAACCTTTGTTAGTTGTCGTCGCTTTGTATTTACTGTTTCTTTTGGTCATTGTATACGTACGTTTAGACTTTTCCATAAATAAAGACGAGGCTTCCGAAAGCAAACTTAGAATTGCTGGACAATGTGAAAAGATATTGGCCGCTCAAGATCGTAGGGTTAATTCTTACAATGATTTGGATGACCAATTGTCTGACCTGAAGACTAATAAGAATACCGGTAATTTCCAAACTGGTGTTAAGAGTATTAATCAAGAATACAAAAATGCGACTAATATTATCTCTGAATTAAGTCTTAAGTTGAAGGGAGAGCCTGGAGATGTTTACGAACGTATACAAGAGCTGCAAAAATTGGATAAGGCTTTGAAGGAATTGTATAATCAACAGCAGACATTGTATTTTGATAAGTTGATACCGGGAAAAATTGGTAGACAGCCATTTGTTGAGGCAGAATCTGTGATTGTTAAGAAGAAGGAAGAAACTGTTGAAAAGATAAATGCAATAGTAAAGTCGTTGCAGTAGATTCATAGAAATAAGAAAGAGATTAATCATTTTCATAAATACACAGATTTCTAAATCCGTGAAAAATTACTCCAATTAAAAGTTGTTGTCATTACTCCAAAACTGTTTCTTGACTATTTTTACCAGAAAGACATTAAAACGGAATCAAACGGCGTGTTATTACTTTAGTGGTACCAACTGGATATTTATTGGTATTTATAATTGATAATATAATGAAATCCTATTACCAATAAAGATCCTGTTTGTAGCTTTAATAAACGACCCGATTTTTTTTTAGACAGAGCCTAAAACTTAGGACTTTGAGATTTTAAGTTGTATGAATATGTGAAATCGGAAACTCCTAAACATGAACAAACTGTTCCATATTATCATTATACAGTAGAAAAAAAAGGAGTTGGATTATCCAGTATCAAAACTGCTAATGAGAAAAATACTTTTAGGAATACATATATCTATCTTCATTGTCATAATGTGTACAATTTGAACATCATAAAATAAAAAAATATATCAATCGATTTGTGAGAAAGAGGGCGTATACTTGTATTAAAATGTATGTTTGTATTTGACTGTAATTCATGTAAAACGAAAATTGAAAATCCATGTCGACACTACAGTAAATACATTGAATCATTTCAAGTATGTAATAATAAACCGATGATTTACATTTGTGCGTTTTATTCTGTACAGAAACACCCCGTTCTAGCAATAAGTAATAAATTTTAATCAGAAAAGTCGATAATTATCCTAACTCATTGTTGAAACTTTAAAATTGTTAATAATCTTTCATTCATCTAATATACGTAAGAAACAAGTGCATAACATTTTAATCTTAAGACTTGATTAATGAAGATCAAATTTCTCGAAAAATTGAACATAATGCGTCTAGAATTCGTCGTTACTTTTTTATATGTTTTGCCTAACCTTGACCATTAAAAAATCACCGCCAAAATTGATGATAGAAGTGATTATTTCTTATTAGATTTTGAATGGTCACCAATCGGAGTCTTGCGCGTGTCGATGCGTTCGTATAACATGCTTGGCATCTAAGTTGTTAGCAGAGTCTGCATTGTAACGCGTAGGCCTCGGCGAATGCAGCCACCTGCGAAATATATCGAAGGTGGTCGCTAACCTAAAATAAAAGTTTTATAACATTGCTCAATATAATTTCATGCTCAGGGCGACTATGACGAATTTAAGGAAATTCATAGGTAATTATTGAGACAATATATGAAGTTTTTATAGCTATTATTGTGCCTACTTTATAAAGAAATTCAAATACTGAATTAGGTTATGACAGCTATAAACTAGCAGATGACAATTACAGATTGTTGAAGCCGTTTTAGTTAATTAAATATTCACTCAATTCTCGGGATCAATATTTACTTAATAATAAATCATTACCGCCAATATATTTGGTATAAATTCTTATCACTTATTAATGCAAATAAATTATTTCAACCATTTCTCTGTTTCAACCTATCATCCTGTCTACCAAAGAAATTTTTTTGTTTATTTCGAATTGATTCGTAAGATATCTTTCTTAGAAATAAAATCAACGATCAAATAACATAATATAATAATTAAATAATTTAAAGATCGTTAAACTCTGACGTTTGTATAAAATATTATTAGAATCTTGATGGCATATTTTTTTACATGTTTCAGACATCGGGGCCAATTTAACGGACCCTATGTACCAGGGTATATACAATGGGTCTCAAAAACACGAACCTGACTTAGATAAAGTCCTAGAAAGAAGTTGGTCCAATAATATTTCTAAAATCATCATCACAGCTGGAAACATTGAAGAAAGCAAAAAAGCTTTAGAATTAGCAAAAACTGATGGTAAATAACATCATGTCATTCAAAACATGAGACAATTTAAGTCATTTAAAATCAATGGCGTAGTTTTATAAATTTCATTCAATTTATCGTTTGATTATTTGAATTTCAGATAGGCTGTTTTCAACTGTGGGTTGCCACCCGACACGATGCAGTGAATTTGAAGAATCTGGAGATCCAGAATTGTATTTAAAGTCATTAACTGATCTCGCATCAGAAAATAAGGAAAAAATAGTAGCAATTGGAGAAATGGGATTAGATTATGATCGATTACAATTTTGTCCAAAAGATACCCAGAAAAAATACTTTGAGATGCAACTGAGTATGTGCTCAACATTGAAACTGCCCATGTTCTTGCATTGTCGAAATGCTTCTGAGGATTTTGTCCAAATATTAAGAAAGCATAAGGACAAACTGACCAGCGGAGTTGTACATTCTTTCGATGGCAACCCGGAAGATGCTAATTCCATATTACAAATGGGGCTTTATATTGGAATTAATGGATGGTATGAAGATTGATTAAAAGCTCTCCAGCTCCACAGATTATTTGCTCATTCAAATTTGGATGAATTTGAATTAAGAACAAAATCTTCTAATCACACTTTCATTGTATTCAATCAATCAGTTATTTTGATAAATATCATTAGATCCTTTCCTCCGATCCTCTGAAAAATTAACTCTGTTAATATATTATAATTGTTCAATGATATTACAGCTCTCTAAAAACAGAAGACAATCTTTTTGCTGTGACTACAATCCCCTCGGATAGACTGATGATAGAAACTGATTGCCCATGGTGTGAGGTGAGGCCATCACATGCAGCAGCTAAACATATTATTACGAGTTTTCCTTCAATTAAAAAAGAAAAATGGCAACCTGACCATATGGTGAAGGGTCGTAACGAACCTTGTAACATTGTGTAAGTAGTAATTCTGTTGATTTAGTATATTTTCCTAATATTTAAAACTTTGAATAAATATGTTATTGATATTTACAGACAAATTCTGGAGATATTAGCTCGTGTTAGAGATGAGGAGGAAGAATATTTGTGCAACCAGATATATAAAAATACAATGAAGCTGTTTTTTCCAGACGAGTTGTAACTCTCTGTAATTTACTATTATTTATTTAAGATAAGCATAAATGTATCACATCCCATTTTAATATTAGACACATAAACTAAGTCTTTTTGCATTGAAAATTATTTGGGCTTTTGAAGTTTCAATTTAATAGCGAAAGCTATGAAATATAAAAGCAAGCATGATGTGTAATCTGCAAAGTGGTAAAAACAATACAATATATATACATACATACCTAAATTCAAGTTTGAGCTAGATATCCCAGTGGAATTTATATCCACGCCTTGCATTGCTATTCATTGTAATTTATAATCCAATACAAAATCATACAAACAAAAAAGAAACGAAAAAAAATCGAAAAAATGTCATTAAAAAAATAATCAAGTTACATGAAAATCATCTTGAATCTCTTCTCTACGTGAAAAAAAAAATACTTTGTTACTTACGACTGGCACAAGACAATAGTGCATTGCGATATTACCTTTATCTAATATAAAATAAAATGCCTGCAAAATATTCATTGCAAATTAAAATAAAATGAAATAATAATTTATACTGATAATTAAACTAACGTGGATTATGATGCATTTACTATAATATACCTCCGCGAGTGAATTGAAGCCAAATAAAAATAACCCACCGCTCAGCTTTAATGACATGTTTACCTTTTGCGATTCGAGTGCAGTGCAGCAGTGAGGAACTATAAATTATTCATTATTACATAAATAAAGTACGCAATATTGTTAATGTTACTTCTTACCGATCAGAAGGATTAAAAGGTAACATGAAAAAATGATTGCGAATCGAAATTAGACTGCTTTTTTGAGATAAGGAGTAAAAGATGTAAAAGACCAATTTGTATGGTAATAAACGTAACTTATTTTATTTATTTAAGTCTATACTTAATACATAAACCACATTGTAAGTCTGTTCTGTAGATTTATTATCAAAGGATACTCCGGAATTTCATTATTCAATTGTCGGTTTATAGCTTCAATTACATTCGTACTATTATTAATTACAACGAATTTCGAATAAACAATTACCTCAATATTGTCTGCAATGGATTGACCTCGTGAAAATTGTAACTATTTTCGAGGAATCCGTTTACTATACATTTGAAAACAGAAAACGAACAGTTCAACTGTTATTTGTTCACAAAGTTTCGAAGGAAAATTTTTTAATAAAAAATAAAAAAATCAAATCAGACTGAATATGACTAAGAATCTGACCTTAAAACAATCCTTTCAAGTTTTAGGATTGAAATTGTTGAGATAGCCAATAATGTTATTAAATAATTATATTTTTTCTTATGCACCACTTGTGTATGGCGGTTGCTTATTCATTATTATACAATCTTTTACACCATTCAATAATAATAATAATAATATTTAATAATAAACATCAATCAAATTCTACAGATTTATTTACCAAAAAGATGCAAAAAAATAAATAAAATAAAAAATAGAAATAGAAAGACCTGGAAAAAATCAATCTAAATATAGAAATACAATCTCACTATATTCAGAATAGCTTTCGACTGGTCTAGAAAAGAAGGAATCAATGCAGGCAATAATATTAGGTAGATTTTATCAGCGTTGCTGTCATATATATGGAGATTGATTCAATCAGATTTTTTTTTCATGAAACATAGTCTACTTATAAATTTAAATATCATTTTCATCATTTATGTTTTCAATTTTACTTAAAACTGAAAGACTAAAAAAAGAAATGCTTAAATTCGGAACAATCTATGAGTTTTTCTATTCCTTTTCAACTATGAACTATCTATTTGTCTATTTATTTATTTCTCTCTCTTTTTCTCTCTCTTTCTGTCTCTCGCTAACGTCATTTTTCTTCTTTCGAATCACAGCTCGTAGACTTATAAACTGCTGTTTTAGAATTAAAAAAAAAAAAAATCACCCAGATTATACAAATCTTCAAGCTGAGATCAAACCATCGTAAATAAGGTGTACCATAAATATCTATGATTAAAGATTTTTTTCTCTTCGTTGGTAAAAAAACAAAAACTATATTCAGCTTAACAGAGTTGACAAAATTTAAGATTTTTTTGGCACACCTTAAATCAGTTAAATAATAACCACAAAAAGGTAACACAAATTTTTACAAGAGATCTTAGATTAAAATTGCTTACATAGTCAGCTTTTTCAAATCATGTATATTTTTGTGTTTACCATCCAAACATAAATGCTGCTGAATACTGCGTTTCGATTGTAATCAAAACGGTATTTTTATATGGAATTTTTTTTTTGTAGGCAATGTATTCTTGTTTCAGAATTCAATGAACCTTCGACAATGTCTGGACCTTTTCGTATACCCAATTATAAGTTTGACTGGCAAACGTCTGGGTCGTATCAATTGCTTGTGATGTGTATTTTCGCAGATTCTCAGAGTTCAAATGCCCACTGTAATTTGAAATACATTTTTCATCAGAACTGAACTCAACTGGAAGTTGGGACACATCTTATTCATCAGAAAAGACAAAATAATTAAAACAATTACAGCCTATGTATTCTGGCCCAATCTGTACACGTAGCAAAGCTCACAAAAGAACCCAAAATATTGAACAAATTTGGAGATACAAAATGAAGCACATTAAAAAACAATAATAATAATAGAATCAAAAATCAGTTTACCAAAACATTACATTGTTATTATTAATCCAAAACACAAATTTATTTTATGAATACTTACACAATAATGTGAGCTTGATCACTGGCCAAAGCAGAATAAGTTTTTATAGCTTCTATTGCCAAAACACTTTGCTTTTGTATGTTATCCAAAAGACCCGGTGCGTAGTGATTGATCTGTTAAAACAAAAAAAATTACCAAACAGAAACATGTAATTCAAATTGAGATTCAAATGATTTCAAAAATTCTGAATCAATGCTAAGTTGAAAATTAATAAAACGAAATACTCACACTTGCGGTAATAACAGGTCCTTTCTGATGTGCGTATATTACACTATTATTATATACTTTGATGAACATATTTTTAGTTATAAGGCACAAATCTCCTGCCAATTTAACATAAGGCGTTGAAAATTCAGTAACAGCTTTATAATACTCTGGAGCACTAGCTTCTAGGAATTCGAGACTTTTGGAAGAATATAGTCTAACTCTAGTCCAAGCATGTTCCCCATAAGCTGAGATGCCACTTTCTGTTAGGAACCTATTAGTATTGGAAGCTGGAAAGATGTTTAATTTATTGATTTAAACACAATGGTATTGCATAATCTACAGATTAAAAATCCCTCAGTATCAAGTCTTGATATGAAGTTACTTTCCTTTACTAAAAACTCTGATAAGAGAATGATAATCATATCGATCATAAATTTAAGTAATGTAATAATATAGGCACCTTTGAAAGTGCCGTGTTTCTGAGTATCGTAAGCTAGAATAGAGCCGATCAAAATCAGTAGAAGAACACTTCCTTTCTTCCAAGGAAACCAGCTCTTTGATGCCGTCATCTTCTCAAGGAAAGCCTATTAACAAATTTTTCAGTAAATAAATAATAATTGCAGAAAAATAATGAGAATATGTTTGAAGTCAGTTAAAATGGAGGGTTAAACATTGTTATGAAGACATTGATTTTTTTCTTTACATTCCAGAAATAGAATGACAATTGAACCGAGTGGAATTAAAATTAATGCAAATATGTAGGAGGATAATAAGATCGCAAAAATCGAATGACTAATCAAAATAATACCACCAAGTGTAATATGATACATATTATTATTTGACACACTGAATAATTTAATGGACTGAAATTTATAATGGCAGACGGGTAAAAATTAATAAGAAATTTGATAATTAGAAAATTAATATTTGGTTGTTGAAGATGATGAGCTTATGGATTGAAACCAGTTTTTCAACTTTGGATAAGATAACGGATTTTGTTTTATAATTTGTATAAAAAATCAGTTATATAGGTATGTATAAAGAAATCAAATGAAATAAAATAAAATGAAAAATGCCTTCGAAAGTAGAAATAACGGGTTTTTGTCCGTCTCGTCGAAAAAAAATAAGATCTTTTCTGCGATAGTTGTAGGTAATCAATGTTCAAAAAGATACTTGTATTTTGCGGAATTTAAAACCAAACCGGTTTACGTTTTATTGAAGATCTTTATTCAAGTCCGAGTAATAAACTACAAATGATAAGTAGTGATACCTAATTGTGTAGAAAGAGAATGGCAGAATAATTTTATCATGGCAAAAAAAAAAGATTCTCATGTTTTGGCCAATTGATGAATGTCAAAACATACATACTTCTTCAAAACATTCAAAAGAAATCGATTGTTTCAATTCTTGATCGATGGTCGCGGTTTCCGAAATAACTATCTGAACTTGAAACAACAGTTTCGTAAAAAAGTAGCGATTTGCAGGCACTATAGTTCGAATAAAACGAACATTTTTTATTCTTGCAAAGGAAATAAAAAAGAAAAAAGAAATAAAAAACTATTCATCAAGTAGCTAAGTTGTCGTTCGTCGTTTACAATAGTTTTTTTTAACGTCGTCCAACGCGCTTCAGGGTCACGGTTAATAAGAACACGAAACATTGAGCGAAACATACTCCTCACTCACCTGAATAAAATTTTTCAATCAAAATTATTCACTTCAAATCGATTCAGGCTCTAAAACGATAGGAGTTTGCTCCAGAAATGTAATAATTTGAACGTGAACAGTCGCCTAGATAAAGTAAAAGCAAGTGAAATCAACCGCACTACACACGAGAAAGTTAGCTGCGTGTTTTGGGGCTGTGTAACTGTCAAAATTCAGGCTCCGCCCGCGAATGATATGAGGTATTTGAAGAGAAATAATTTCGGGGTATTTATCGCCCTTTTATTTACAGCTCTATAAGACCGATGTATCGATCACTTGATTTTTTCAGCAGTAAATAATGCCTAGAGATTCTTCGCGCAGGTTAAATAACGATAAAGTATTGTGGTATACGTACGAAGAGAAAAGTCGCGTTGTCAGGCGGAGAATAAACTATGTAGGTATACTATACGAACATTGCGCATCTCGTTTGCGCACAAATCAATAACGTTCTCGTCGAGAAAAATGATTGATGAAGTTTAGGATAAACGACTGATTTGATAGGTCGATAAATATCAAAGGCGTCGTCATGGCGTCGGTATGGTTATCACACTGAACTTTGACCACAAATCTAGTCGAATCAACGCCCAACTAAACATTTTAAGCCAATAAGAAAATTCAGAGCGGGTGATTTCCCGCTTACCGGAGGTGTATTCTTTTGACTCTGTGATTATTCGATCAATGATCACAAGTAAACATGATCAGTTGAAAAGAACAACCTACAGATTATATTTCAAAGCCACATTTGAAAATTGACCGATTTCCCGGTCGGGATTCTGATCATATACCAAGTGATCCCATAAAATATGCGATCACTTCGGAAGTGATCATGCGTGTGGTGGGAGAAGTTATACGAGTCAAAAGAACAACTATCACGTTATCATGATCACTTTGATCGGTGATCAGAGTCAAAAGAATACACCTCTTAACTGACGTCGTTGGGCGGAGGAACGTAGTAGTCAGTAGCGCGAAATATTGAATTTTTTTAAATCGAAAACGCCCTTTTGTTAACTAAAATGATAAAAACTATCTAATATGAAGATAGGATCGTGTATGCCCACAAAAATTAGAATACGATATAATTTTATATTCATATTGCATTTGTACCGCAAAATATCGAATTTTATTGATATTTCTATCAACGATTCTGTTTACTTTCATTTAGCAATATTTAACATGTTTCAATTGACATGATTAATTTCATTTAGAAGATTGAAAAATGCCAAAACTGTAAAAAATGTTTCAAGTTATACAATAAATTTTCTTGAGGAAATTATGTTTAATCATACAACTCACCTTGCATTCTTTTATGCAGGCATTGAGATGTTCTTCCTTTTTCTTAGCCTTTCCCAACTCTTCGTTTGTTACATGAAAGGTCAAAACTGTCTCACGAAGAAGTTTTCCATTCAAGGATGGGGCCACCTCATTCCAGTTGGCATCTGATAAAGAAAGAAAATATTAAGAAATAAAAGCACATGATGAATTTTTTTAATTTTGTTTTTTCTTGTTATACGATTTATAACGAATCTGAGTAAAATACTCACTGAGATGTTTAAGCAGAAGACTTGATTGGTATAAATATTTTGTATAGTTTGATCGCCAAGCACTGTAACACTGAACATCAGTGTTCAGGCTTGAAATAAGCGCTTTTATAATTTCCAATTTATAATTTGCAGGGGTAGTAAATGTCAGTTTTTTCATTAAAGCTTGAAACAGAACTTGATACCTCGTATCTTTATTTTTAAACGCTATTACCTAAAAAGAATAATGTTTTTGAAACGAAATGCATACAAGTTGAGTATAAAATTAACTAAAATTCTTGACACAAAAAAACAAAAACACCATTGGATTAAATCAAAATCTATTCTTACCCTCAGTTTTTCTAGAGGGCCACTCAAGTCCTTCTCTACATTTGCTGGTATGTTGTATTTACCGCTGTATATATCGTCAATAATGTTAAGGTATAAATCTGAACTCAAGCTAGTCGATGTGGTATGTAACGAAACGATTTTTTCCAAAATTTGAGTAACATATGTGGCATAGTTTTTCATTTCAAGCATAGAAGCCATAACTTCATGCCATATTTTTAGACCAAAACTTAAATTTTTCTGTCCAACTTGAGCCAAGGCCCATAGCAAAGATAAACCAATTGGTTTTCGGTTTTGGTAAGAGTTTCTGAGCGTAATTAATTTTGGAATATTTGAGATCACAGTCTCAGGGTGTTGATATGCCAGATATTGTAAAAATATTTTGTGTCCGACTACCGGCGTTCCTTTAACCATGTCATTGGCCATAGTTGTTAACGTTATTTCGTAGAAAATTTGAACAGTTTTACTACCCGCATCGTTTATAGCACTTTCCAGTATTGAACGAACGGAATTTGGTACAACACTGAAAGGGTAATCAGCGGGCTTGTTTCCAAACACCGGATCATTTGTCTCTATTGGTATTTTAACACATAAATATGCTAAAATATCCTTCAACCATACTAAAGGTGCATCAGGAAATCGAGCCTGATTTGTTGCCAAGATATTCTTCAGCTCTTCGATTGATATCTGAAATTAAAAATAAAAATTAAGACACTACCTGAGGAAATGATCTAAATTTTATTACATATACAAAGAAACATAGTGGCATACCGCGTTTAGAGCACCTTCAATGGATTTTGGTGGCTTTTCTTTCAACTCTGATTTCTTTTTCTCCGCTTGCTGTTGCTGTTGCTGCTGCTTTTGCTTTTGCTGTTTTTTTTTCTCTTCATTTTCCTTAGTCTTATTCTCTTTCTCCTTGACTGGCTTTTTGTTCTCTTTGTTACTGTCTAATGTATTATATAAAGTTTTCACTTGGTCCAGCGGAACTAAAATATAAAAAAAAATTCCTTCAAAGTTTGGCTATACCATGGTAGCGTTGGATTAAAGCGTTACATTTTTTTGATTAACACAAAATGGTGAGAATGTTAAGAAAAATAAGGAATTGGTATCTTTTACAGAATTGTCAGCCACTTTTGATAGAAAAATACCGCTCGGAAAATAATATTGTGTTAAAAGCTGGGATGAATTTTTAGAAATTAGGATCAGTATTGAAACTTTGAGGATATTTGGGGGGGGATGAGTTGAGAATAAATATTTATCATTTTTGGATAATAAGTGTTAATTGATATTAGATGAACGATTTTTTAGCTATCAAAAGTTTTTATTAAAGTGAAAACATCTGTTTACAAAAGTAGGTTAGGTAAAACCTAACACAAACTTACGAAAATCTTCTAGTTTCGGCGCGTTTTCAATGAACTTTTTCTTCTCGGCTTTAGATAATTTAGTTGGTTTTCCATTTGATTTTTCTTTCTTGTTCTTTCCCACAACTTCCCAACCACCGTACGACATTTTAATGCTTTAAAGAGATAAATGAAAAAATAAATCTAACAAACTGAAGGCACTAACGTCAAACACGTCAAATGACGAGTATGTATGTAGTGTCACTCGTGGCAGTGCGGAGGCGTGGATGGCAGCGCTCAAACGCGGACGTGGAATTTTACAGCATGGCGCGTGCGCAGGATAGTTTGCCACGCAATGCACCGTCATTCAAACCTCAGTTTGATCCAGACTCAAATAAAAGTTGCAACTTCGACATATTGCAATCGTTTTACTTTTATTATTATCTCATTTCCAGATATAGCTGATCAACGAGGCGCGATGAAGCAGTCGAGAAAGTCTCTCCACCTACTCTACATTTATGAATTTTAAAGAAATATTAATTGTCCAACTAGGCCACAAGTTTTTATTTGGTCAATCGTTAATTGAACGCCCGCCGTTATCCCAATTTTTTTTTTTTTTCATTGTTATTCATTATATGTATATATTGAAAAGAGAAAATATAAAGAATATGCAGTTGTTAGGTATAGGTTTTAACGTTAGAAATCCTAAAACTGTAAAAGTTGAGTGAGGTATTTTAAATGAATGAGTCATGCAACGATCAGCTTTCAACTCCAATATTGTTATTTTATAATGATACACTGTGCATATGAATGATAATCTTGATACAAAAAAACATTTCGACAATTTGCTTATTATAAACAATGATGAGACTCTTATCAAAGAAACAAATTAACATTGTGTGAATAGAAATATTTACACATACCTATTTTCGATGTATGTTAACAAATATATCCCTTTAATCAATAATAATTAATGTGGTCAATTATTACGAATATCAAATTTTAAACCTTTTACTTCTATTATGGAAACAAAATGAATTCAAACTCAAACTTGCGTATTTATTAAAGAAAGAAATCTAAAAATGGTAATATAGTATATTTTGAAAACTGGCACGCTCGTAAACGTTATAAGATATTCATAGGTTCAACATCAACAAACTTTAGTAGAGAGCTTTTAAATTTATTATTTTACGTAATTAAATTTTATTGTTCAAATTTATTAGATAGCATTTTACTTTTAGCGTTAGATATATCATCTAACATTATTAAAATTCACGATAAAGTTCAATTTCCAGCCGCGTACGTGAAATCTTTATCATATTATTATATTATTGATAAGTAGGCATGTATGTGCAAAATTAAGATTCAATAATAACAATGTCATAATTACTTGTATCCGTTATTCAAAATTTTTGATAGGTTTTTTTTTTTATCTTTAGTAATATAGAATATCCATTTTGTGAAAAGAATAAGCTATAATTTACTATAATACAGCTAAGTAATTTTGCTTGATTTATTTATTTATTTTTTTTTCATCATTTTCAGTTTGAATCACAGCACGAATTTTATTATCAGATTAGCACGGGGACAAAAAATATTGAAACATCACACGAGTAGTTTTCATGACTGTATTAAAAATATGAACATTTATGCTGAATATTCAATTATAAACCACACAAGCGTTCACAACCCAACATGACTTCATTAAATACTTTCAAATTGCAATTTTGAATTTATTTTGCTAATATCGTAAAGATATATGCGACGAAACATAGCGAAAGCCAATACTTTCCTCGCCAAGTTAAAATTAATTATGGATACTTAATATCAAAGAGAATTAACCCTAATCAGACAATAGTAGTATAATTATATTATCTCAGAATCCTATAATCAATGAACCATTTAATTCCGGACATAAAAATTGGTTCTATAAAACATTAGAGTTTCTTTTTCCAAAGCGGTATTATTATATTGTTCACCTCTTTGTGCATAAGACAATTTCTCATGCATTTATTGAGCTTCAAGTTAAATTGTTTAATACTTATGAACTCAGTTTCAAACCTTAAAAGTCAATTGGAAATTGTAGATGCAGTGAAAAAATATTAGGCAAGCTACGGAACAACCAATTGTAACTTTCCTGAAACGTACGATTCAGATTGTGGAGCAACAGGATACATTCAAGGAATGAAAGATATCTGAAACTAATTGATTAATCGTATCTCTAGTATTCCCCAACTGATATTTAACTTTTAATAGAAAAGACTGAGTTCAACGGCTCTTATTATTTTCGGGTGTACTAGTTGCATCACAAAGTGCTGAAAACAGATGCTGCTAGACGAATTTTGAATTAAATATCTGAATAAAAAGCAGTTCAGAAAACATGGAGAATTTATTTATATATGCTGTGTTTACTCTATTATAAGCTAAAATTTATTATATCAAAATAACACCAAATAATACAAATGTGAAAAAATTTTGTTGAATATCTTTTTAAAATGACCATTAACTTGTGTAAATAACTGCACGTATTTGGACGTGTGAACCTACATATTAAAAATAGTCAACTGAGATCGTTACGGGACAAGTTGAACCTGATTATAAAATCTCTATATTTCTTTTTTGCAACTAAATAAGGTTCCTTGTAGATCCACCTTGTCCAAAGAACGATAACGATAAAGTAACAACAAAAAAAAACTGACACAAGGCTAAAACAATTATAATCATTTTTTTTTTGTTCCGAATTAGAAATTCGTTCAAATACGATTGAGAATTGATATCTATTTTGGGGTCGTACACCTTACTTAGTTCCATGTAGGCAAATTAAATGAAAATTCATTTTCTTAACTTTACAGAATAAAACAATAAGTTTGGGTAAAGATCTCCAATTTCACGATTGTAATGCCCACATTAATTGAGTATCTGTTTCATTCTGCAAAATAAGGCCCTTTCGTTTACTGTTTCTCAAAATCCATGTTACTTAATTTTGCATTATGAATTTACATTCATTTAGTAACAAGTTTTGCAAAGCCGTTTCTGTTATTACTTGAATATGTTAAGAGGCGATTAGTCTTGGGAAACAGAGAACAATACGACTAATGAATTTACGTTTGAATTCAATACGTAAGCAATTTTCATAATATGATTATACATGTGTATAATATGTATATATATACAGAATTCAAAAGAGTGACGATTTTAATTAAGGACTGTATAGTTTTCATAGTTCATCCCTTATCGACATAAAAATAATTCAACGCAGAGAGAACCAGTGTGATTAACATATTTGAATTTAAGAAAAAAATAATTAACTAATATTGAGAAATAACTTGTAACTAATTTGAACAATAATCGAGCGAGTAAGCGAATCAAATTTGTATTCAACATTCAGTATATTAACATAAACGTAAAGACTTAAGACGAGAAAATGCATACAACGTCGATTCAAATTCAGTATACATACAAACATTTAATACCAAATCCTCTTGAGAAGATTTGACGCTTGAACAGCTATACAGGTAGTGTACTGACGCAACGGGTAGCGGTACTGGCTCGTGAACTAGATAAACAAAAACGCATTTCACTTAGTGATATTCTGTTCTTATAAGCAAGGCTAGTACTCCTCCTCGTCTCCAGGTGCCAGTACATCACCGTCTTGCTCTTCAGGCGGGGCAAAACCATCCTGAAATCATAACGTTACTCTCAGTACTCAAGATTATTAGAGCTATTCTCTTAAATTATGCGATAGATAAAAAAAAAAAGTAATGAACATATCAGCTTTTAAAGAACTTACAAAAGGTCTGATTTTTTTTGAGATATTTTTATGATCAGGATGTATTTTAATGTTGTAGATATTCAAAATTCATACAAAACCGATCAGATTTCGAATGAAATTGGGTAATTTTTTTAGTCATTATTGCGCAAAGAATGCAGAGATAAAATATAAACTTCTTCTCAGTGAATTGGGATTAGATTTATATATGACAAAGCTGGATAAGCTCTGACATAGTGAAACATTGCAAATTAGATAAGCAGCAACTAAAGACGGCTTAAAAATAAAATTACAAAGAATTTCAAAAAGATTTTAAAGCATTGACTGATCCATGTAATTATTGAAATTAATGGTCTTGTCATATTATAAGTCTCATGAAAATGAGATCAAAATGTATAGCTGAAATACTAATAAAATTTATTAATAAGAGCTATTCTGATAATAACAAGTATATAAATAACATAATTATAGAAATAATGTTGAAAAACCATTGAATACTTTTTAATACATTTCAATTCAATATTTCGACGTATGTATGTACAAGATTGGAATTTTTCAGAAGAATACCTATTCAATGGATTTTTCATTTCATTACAACAAAACATAATAAATAATTAAATTAGGAAAAGGTGCTAAACTAATATTGTAAATAGAATTATTGATATATATGTGGGATAACAAATAAGAGACAAGAACGACCTAATTCAAAGAGAGAGTTGGGCTGGTAGTTACAATATTTTATTCATGAAGTAAGTTGAAAATTATAAATAATACTACATAGATAGATATTTACTTCACAACAGTTTGAAATATTGAATACAGACATGAGAGTAGACACACAACTTGATCACAAAGTAATTTACTTGAACAGATAGATTATGAAATCACAAACTACCAGCCAGCTGATAAAAGATCTATACAAAGAGCTAGACAAGCACTGTACAAAGGTTTTGGCAGAACGGCAAATAAAAGGAAGACAAAACCGTGGTAAATTATCAAAGACAATTAAAAAAATGTGTGATACAGCGTGTTTAAGCATAGATTCATACATAAGGGATGTTCTTCATTGTATAAAGATAAATCAATAGGTAAAAATGAAAAAAAAAAATTAGCTAATAAAACAAAAACGTCCTTAACATAAATGTGTGCTGAAAAACGCCAACGATGTCAGAGCTTATAATTAATTCAAGAAAATTTAATCAACTATCCCTTAAATTCATCCACGGTTCAAGTTACAGTGTATTATTTTTCGTGTTATAAATACACCTCAACCTCTAATTCCCCTAGAGATAAGAAAACATCATATACCAAAAAAGTAACTATTCTGTTTCACCCATGATATCCATCAAGCCAAATATTATGATGATCCCTTGTCCTTTGCCGATAAACAAATTCCAGATACAGATAATTGGATTAAACATAATATATCAGACTATATTATAGCTGAAACAGATCGTTACACCTATATTTTAGGGAAGAGTGCTGGATAATAATATAAGAAAATTAAAACGTCTTCATTCAATAAGCAGAGATCATTTAAAAATTGTAAATAACATCGATAAAATGTAAAAATATGGAATAGATTTTGTGATTTGGAGCTAAAGCACAGAACATTGTAATTCAGCTATATACTTGATTAATATCCTCAAGCTAGGCTTTGCACCCTTCTGAATTTAGCATAATAGATTTTCAGTGTCGCAGATATCGCCAGTGCGTTTAGCCAATAATAATAATAATAATTATAAGTCTTTACAGCCGTTATTGAAGACAGAAGGACTGGTACATAGCTTCAAAATTAACTCAGCTATAAATCTGATACAGCAATAGCCATCCAGCACGCTTCTCGCTAATTTTGAAAAGACTGCATACTGTTGGATGAGAACTTTTTTTTATGTACACTTGGCGAGGTTGATTCTGAGCCGGAAATGACAATCAGAAAATTCACTAGACTGATTGTTACTAGGCAAGTAGCTAGACACGAGCTGTCTGCTCTCGGAATGATGTCACTCGGTGTCAGACTCGGTCTAGCAGACAGCTCCTGCTGGTTTTGCAGTAGACTGTCTAGCTACTTGCCTAGTAACAATCAGCCTAGTAAATTTTCTGATTTTCATTTCCGGCTCAGAATCAACCTCGCCAAGTGTACAATGATTCTTGGGTTCAGATAAATAGATGATGTACTATTGAATTGAACATAAGGTTTCCGATTATATATAAAGTCTGTTCCATTGGTATGCATTCTTGGCTTGATCATGCTTTTGCTGGAGTAGATGACCAACAAATCAAAGTAGTTAATCCAAGGCGCCCAACGAACGAAGAGCTACCGACAGACAGCGGGCGTCTACCTTAGAAAATTTTACCTTAAGTAAGTGACCTGCTATGGAAATGAAACATAACCAAGAAGAGATGCTAATAGGTCTCTTCTTCGTCCTCCTGGCCATTCCCATTATCCTGAAATCATTAGAGTGTCAGCGTCTCTTCTCTGAGACTACCTCTTTGAATGCCTGGTTAAATCTGGCCCGAGTTCAGAATTCTGTGACGCTGATATTACTTAGAATAAATGATTGTTTAATAGAATTTTATTCATGCCATTAGGTGGATGTTAAAACTCAGAAAATATCAACTGTTAGTAATTCTTTGTCTCATATTATCTTATAGAACTAAATTTTGATTAATTTCAAATGAGTAATGAGTATGGCACACCGGAGTTAGTAATTTGTTCCAGATAATTGAAAGGGGCTAATCGATCTATGACGGAAGTAAAAAAATTTTTATTCCAACCAAAAATAATTTCCATAGTAATAACTATAAATGATATTGACTATGATTATATTATACAGCAGGATCGCATCAATCTAAAGACGATATCTACATTCTCTCTGTATTCAGAACTCCCTCAACTAAATTCAAAGGCAGATACTCTATTCGAAATCTAATCAATTATTTTATGGGTCACAAGATAATGATGACACAAACTAAAGTTTTGTACATCATAGACAGTGTATTATACTAATCTGTTACAAACAGGCAAGCAAGGAGTTTAGTTTTGCAAGGAAGTTGGCATATGCATGAGTTTAAGTCATGTATCAGGTAGAGTTTTTTTTTTGATGTAATTAAGACCAATCACATTTACTAAACTATCGTTCCTATCGATTGAAGAGGAAAAGCCATATACAGGAATAGATTGATACGCTCGCAAAATCATGTAAGCATAGTCATAAAAAATAGAATAGTATAGAAACAAAACAGAGATAGTCACATTCTCTCATTAATCATATTATGCTGATGTAAAAGAAATATATAATTTCTAAATAAGTTGTAAATTTTGTTTCAATTATTCTGGAATATATTTTCAATGAAAATAAATAAATAAAACAGAAATCAGCTAGAATTTAGCTATGTAAAATTCTTATCACTAATATTTTTGCTTTTAGATAATCACATGAGTACTTCTTCATAATTCTGTTTCTAGATTTACTTTAATCTGGACAATTCTTCTCCGCCGCAATTTATAGCGAAATTTATCTCTGCATTATACGCAGTTAACTCTTTAATCAAAGTTAATACATGTTATTTACCTCAGTTGCATAGAGAACGTCTAAAATCTTCTGAACAATTTGTGGAGGTTCTCCGTTGTCGCAATCCTGACACATAACTTCAATATCTCGTAGTTTACCGAAGTAGAAATCTCTTTCCTTCTCCAAACCATCAACAGTCATCTTGAGCTCCAACATCTATCAATTAGGATAATTCAGAATAACGATATTTACCTGCAGCCATAGGTTTACAGAAGTCAGATTCCACGAAGTTGGAACAGACATAATTTCTGTAAATTAATTTTTCAACTATTTATAAAATCTAAGTTTTAATTTACCTGCGCACTAAGCTCTTCAATCTTTCCGGAATCACCACGGCTACCAACAGCAGCAGGTTTTGGTGCTGGACGTTGAACTTTAGGCACTAAATAAAATATAAACAATTATATTGGATTCATTTGGATGTGGGGAAAAATAAAAATAATGTGATCGTCATAACGGGAGATATTTAAATTAATCACATAAATACGTGACTTCACGCTGGTAAATTAAGCCCAATTCTAAATTAAAATTAGTAGCAGCAAAATCGGGCTTTCAATAAATATTAGGATACCGAACTTACAACCTAAATTAAGATACGTAGTTAATAAATACAAATTCTAAATAAATCTGTGCACTTAGTGACATAATTTCTTGATTAGTATCCTAATTGGTAAAAATATAAAATATTTTAATGTAAATTATAGCGAGTTAGTTCATCTATTTTGTAATGCACTTGCACACGAAATCTTTTAGACGTTTCTAACTCTACAAGAGAGATACTAAAACTGTTCCAAACAATACTCTGATCTAGCCGATTTCAAATCTTTGAGGTCAGAAGATTCAGGAGGCCCTTCTTTAATTCACATGCACAGGAACTTTCGATCCCCATTGCAGATTCAACAGTTACATAAAAAATGAGGGAATTTTACCAGCAACTTAAAGCCAGATTGATTGGTTTCAAATGATGTAAATGTTCTTCACAGGGTAGCAAACGCTATCTAAATTCAAGATGTGATTAGAAAATCAATAATATAATATGTGAACATGGAAAGTATGGGATCAATTGCTGCGGAATTTCTTAACTTATATTTTAGATCTACTTTAATCAAGTACAATATTAGGAATCTGTTCATTTCAAACTTAATTATCGAGTAACACCTATGTCTTACTTGTAAATGAAAAACGAACAGCTGACAAGAAGCAAACACATGCAATAAGAGAACATGCCACAACTTTTTTTGTATCACAAATCAATATGAATAGCATAACAATACTGATGGACATGAAATGATATTTACACGATTCACTTAAATAACCAGAATATTCTTCTTTTTACTCTGAAGTGTTTGAAAAGCCACATTTCATGTCCATTCAAAGTATAAGCAGAATAAAAATATACGTGAATTTGAGGTGAGATGATATAAAAAGATACCTCAACCCATAACAAAAGGGTAATAAGTAAGAAAATGATAATTACTAGCTTTGCCTACTGGCTTCGAGGTAGGCACTTGAAGGGGAGACGGAGGTCCCTCACCTAGGACGAACGTTATGTTACGTTAATTCAATGTATCGAAAATTTATAACATAACGTCGAACGGTAACAAACTGGTTCAATTTGTCATTTTGAATAGCTGCTTTCAAACAATTCGATAGTCAATAGACTATGATCAGTTTAATAATATTTTCTAACACTTCATAGCACGTAGTCAATTGAAGAATATGTACAAGGACAGAGTGAACAATATTTGCGTCTGAAGTATCTGATAAGTTCTAAATAAAAATTCGTTTATCAAAATCTAACGTAAGCTATTGATATGCCATTCACCACTTCTTCTAATTTTATAATAGAATTACCATAATTACGGCACCTATCCTAAGTCTGTATGCATGTACATCTGCCTAACAAAGAGTGATTGAAATTCATAGAACATGTCCTTTTCTACTCATTATTTCCGAATAGAAATACAAAGGAAGTCTTGATTCGATAGAGTGAATTGTGCACTGAGCAGGTATACCGACACCAATAATTAGCGGAGTGATATATCTTTCAATCTCGAACATTAAAAACAGTTTGAAAATACATTCTATCAACAATTTTGAGTCTAATGAAGCTAACAAAGCTGGATTCTGCCATTCGTTTTCGAACGAATTTGTAAAAAATTCTTTTTATGTAGTTTGAATTTCTAGTAAATTCTAATTATACTGAATTCTGATCTAAATGAACTGCAATAATGTCTAGTATTAATAGTTTGTAATCGAAAGTTGAAGTTGTAGAAGGTTTTAGCCATCATTGCCACTAACATTTATCAAAATATCCGAAACATAACACATGAAATAAAAATAATGGTTAAAATGCGCGATAATATGAATAATTTTGAGTCAATCAAATGTAATTAGTGTTCTTAAAATTTAGAAAATTCCAAATATATCAACAGGAAGCAGTATGTAGTTATTTGGGTATTATTACGTGAAAATAGAAATGCTTTAATGAAACCGGGTGTAAGATGTATTTGTTCTTTTGACTGGTCATATTCGATTATAAAAAAATAAATAAAAGTACCGGCTCGGCCGACGGGTTTTGGCGGAGCTTCACGAGGTGTATTGCGTTTTAACAAACCAGACCCTCGAGGTGCATTACTTCCACCGCCACCCATCGCTTCATTTCCTCTCATTGCTAGGGCGTCATAAGGTTCTGTGCCCGAGTAGTTCGCGTCAAAGAATTTCTTGAACCATTGAAGAAACTCAAAGTTGTCCTGGAATCTGCCTTTGACAAGCCTATCGATCGGGACAATCTGCAATGATAGACGCAGCAACCGGAGAAATAAAATCAAATGAAAATTAAATGAAAATAAAATAAAAGTATAAATAATAGAAATAAATTTCAGGAGTTATAAGTTTCCAGTTCATAGAAAAATGTTTTCTGAATACTAAAATAAAAATTATTTACATAAATATAAACGCTATTATCGTTGTTCGTGAAAACTGAATTTTATTTCAGGTAACAAATTATACTTCTAGATATGAGGAAGGCACAACAAAGGGCTGATATAAGGTAACAAGATAGAAGAAGGTATGCTCTTGACTGATTGGAAATCAATATAATGTACAAAAGCATCATGATATGCTGTATTATAATGAAATCAATAAATCTTGATGGCATCAAGGTAAATTTTGTCGAGAATATATGTCTGCCAATCACTTTTTACAACGTTTGAAGAATCATCTATTGTGTACGGAGTAAGTTATTCATTCGACCCAAAAATATAAATAATCTGAAGTTAGATATTAATCATTTATTAAATCTTGACATGTCCGTGAAATTCTTCCAAGGTCTTTATTTTATCGTAAAATAAAAAAAATAGAAGTAGCAGAGCTATAATTTATGGTAGTTGGGTAGTTTTTCTACATGTACCCCCTACTTGGATGTATTTTTAGTTAGATAAAAATACCTAGGAGCATTTGTTACCACATTATAACTGAAATAAAGCATATCCACCTATACATAATACATAAGATTCGAGAATGTGCAAGCCAGACGGTTGTTCATGAATGTAAAGTAAAATAAGACTATAGAAAATATCACATGACATTGTTGATTCCATGCCGTGCAATATGTCTATATTCTAACAAAAGTTGGTGAAGCTAAAGAGAGTGATACCAGCCACGAAGAATAGCAAAGATTTAACGACAAGTTTTTTTTGTTTTTTTACTTGAATAACGCTACGAAATTATCATTTAAACATACGGTAATAATAAATAAAAATATAAAATATATGTAATAAAAATTCTTGATAAATCTATATTATAAAATGATATACAATGTTTCCATTAATGGAAACGAAAAAGCTTGAATTTGGCAAATAAAAATGAATTCATGCTATACTGATTAAATACAAACAACTCGAAGCGATAATTTTAAAATATATTCAAGTACCCGACTGTTGTTTGGGCAAAGCGTTACGCTGTTGAATATGCTTTTGTTGCATCTGTGGCTGTTTTGGATGAGACGGTAATGGTACCAATTGAGGATTGGACAAGTTATGAGTACCATCAACCCCTGAACCAAGTGGAATACAACCACGAGCTTCGTAGCCGTCATATTCTCGACCGTCATAGTTAGCGTCAAAGAATTTCTTGAACCATTGGAGGAATTCAAAGTTGTCTTGAAATCGGCCCTTTATCAGCTTGTCCACGGGTATTACCTGAGCCATTTTTACCCATCTTTTTATAATAACAACAACAGCAACAAGAGCAATGACAAAAGGGCGATAAGAACAAGAAGAGAAGTTCTAAGGTCTTCATTGGTCAGGTAATACATATGATTAAATATTATTTATATTTCAAAATACCATTTTACCTTATCGACGTTCATTTTCTTGAAACCGCCTTGGAGTATTTTGAAATTCTGTATATATTCGTGTTCTAATACAGTTCTAAACTTGACTCTTTTCAGCGGCACACTCCCGGGGAATAACATATCCATAAATTGACAATACGCTGCTCCAGTACATAATTCTTCTATTTTACTGAACGATGATGAGAGGCAGTCATTCACCCAAGCCAACATATCATGACGACTAAGATTGTCGCTCGTAACGTTTGTCGCATAAACATTCACCGCCATGTTTTGTGGTTATTGATCTACATGCAAAGATGAAAAATACACGTAAATACATTTTGTTGATGGAAATTATTTTCGTTTTGAAAAAATTAATACATGTTAGGCGAAAAAAAAAAAAAAAAAATAGTAACATTTGATAAATGTAAAATAACAAAGTCAAATAAAGAGGATAGAATACAAAGAAAAAAATTGTATTCACGAAAGTTCACGATATGCGGGATTTGTCTCCGGTTAAATCGATATATACATTTTTATTTCTTGTGAAACATAGGAAAGATATAAGAATCGGAAAATATGTATAATGGCGTGAGAGAGAAACTTGAATTTATGATATTATTCAGTAGTTGATTCGCGAAATTTAGTAAATTTATCAATTTGTAGGTACGCATTGTAAGTTGTATAATGAATTACGTTGTTGACCCATAACAGAAATGATCTCAAACGTGTCCGATATCCATAAAAGTCAAAGACCTCGGGGTAAATTGTTGAACCTTTGGTATACGCGAAAGTGTCGATTTCTTGATAGAAAAAAAGTGAGGATTCATTGATCGAGAATGAAATAGAAACGTTTTTTTAGATAGTTTTAACGGGAGGTATTTCATTGAATTTCTTTTATCCCTGTCTTCGGCACGCGGCAATCACCGAAGATATTACCCACGGACATTTTATTGACGAACAATATAAGTATATTGGAGTAAACTTTCCATGCATGAAATTATGTCATAACTATCGACGAAATGTATAGAATATATAGCCGTTAGTCAACGCGACGTTAATAATGTAGTAATGGGTCAAAATACCTTACTAAATTCGTCGAAACACCGCAAACGGGAGTGGTTCAACACGCAGTGACAAATGTGCACTCGGATGTTCAAATACGCGTACAATGGAAATTTCTAACGGTTTCTTTTGCGGTGATTGTCAAATATATCACTAATATTGTAAATTAATAGTCATAAAATCATTTTGGATTTTATTTAAAAGGCTTTAATTACATCTAAGAGTTATTATAATTATTAAATATTGTTTATTTATTACCAAATATCCAGGAAAACGCGCGCGGTATGCGATACCGGAATTTTTTCTATAACTGTCAAATGGCGGAACTTTGACAAATGAACGCAGCCATTTTCTGGGAATTTTATTTTAGGGAAATCTATAAACTATGATTGGCATCACTGTGTGAGAACATTTTCGATTTATTGCCGAGTTTCACGAGTCACCGACGTATCTCAGTGACAGGCATTTTTCAACAAATAGTTCAACCGCTCAATTTCTGCCGCTAGTTATCGTTAATACAATACCAAAAATATGGAGTGTTTAATCGGAATACAGTTTAAAGATTTTGTCCTCGTTGCTGCGGACATGACAAATGCCAATTCGATTATGGTTATGAAAAATGGTAAGGTATTAAAGAACGCGACATAACCTAAACCTAAACTAACCCTACCATAAACATTTCCCTTATTTTTGTGATAATGTAAAATTAAAAATTCGATGATAATATTATACAAAGTTGAATAAACTCTAGATGAACAATTTTACGTTCAAAAATTGAAAAAATGTTTACAATTTCATTTTGTTTTTAGACGAACAAAAGATTCACAAAATCTCCGATAAACTAGTGATGGCTGTAGCTGGAGAATCCGGAGATACTACACAATTTTCTGAATATATTGGAAAAAATATACAACTTTACAAGATGAGAAACGGCTATGAATTATCGCCAAAAGCGGCGGCCAGTTTTACTAGGAGAAATTTAGCCGATTATCTGCGTACCAGAACTCCTTATTTTGTTAATCTATTAATGGCTGGGTATGACGATGAAACTGGACCAGAATTGTATTTCATTGATTACTTGGCATCCTGTGTCAAAGTGCCTTACGCTGCTCACGGCTATGGAGGATTCTTCTCTTTGGCAATAATGGACAGATATCACAACCTTGGTAATAAAGTTTTAATATTTCTGTTTTAAGGAATTAGGAAAAAATGCTGTTACTGTCTTTTGCACTAGTTATCAAGCAGATTTTTTGAATACATATATTGAGTTTAATTTTTTCTATTTTGCAGATCTGTCTGAGCCAGAAGCGTACGAGTTGATGAAAAAATGTGTTCGAGAGATCCAAAAACGTTTGATTGTTAATTTGCCAAATTTCAAAGTTCAAAAAATATCTAGCAGAGGAATCACGGACTTGCCACCAATCACTGCGAAAAATTTGGCCGTCGAAGATGCTGCTAAAGATTAAAAAACAAACAACTGATGTTTAATTTTTCTATACTTAATTAATGGATCTTTAATTTAATATGAATAAAAGTATTCTAAAATGAATTAAAAGTACATTTTATTGCATTTCACAACTTTTTCTTTGCTTTTCACCAAGATTCAATACATGTGTATCAAAAAGAACAATCTGTTAACATCTGTTAACTGTCTGCAGGGTATATTCATTTCTGAATGAAAAATAATTCAAATTCAATCCATATACATATGTTTATTAAATGATAAGATAAACATAATGTACAATATAATTTTTATAATTTTTTATTTATTTTTTTTACCGCCGACTTGAATATAATATACAAATCCAAACTATTTTCTGTTTTCGTATTTATTCTCTTTATTTTGAAACCATATGTCTTTTTTTGTTGCACTATAAAAAGTTTGTTTCATGAAATAGATTTTTAGTACTACAGAATGAAGCCAGTAGTTTTTAAATTTTGTAGAAATTTTTCTGAACACAACGTTTATGGAAGAATAAATTGTTTTTTTTTTTTTATTTTGTAAAACTTGTGCGTGAATTTTACTTTCTAAATTAATACATAGCTTACTAAATTAAACAGACAGATAATTATTAATCAAAGGAAGTTATATACCATACTGTAACGACAAATATTCTTTAGAAAAACTTTGAATCTCTTTGTTATGTTTTGTCTTTCCTTCCACTTAAACTCAATCATCAAAACATGTCAGAAAGAAATATTGTGCTATAAAATTATAAAATATTTTTTAAATTCCAGAGATACAAATGATTAGTACCGAGTTGTGAATTTATGGATATGTCAAATGCGTTAATCCTATTAGAATTTCTGATGAGATAGTCTATTTTGGTACCTTGACAATATCGAACTCCATTCACAACAACATTTTTCAGTAGATACACTCAGAGAACTGCAATTAAACTAATAAAGCATTTTTTGTTCCTGGTATCTTTCTGACTTATTCTTCTACGCTAAATCTTTCTCAGATTGAAAGTTGGAATGACTTCTTTTGTAATATAACGTCCAGATATAAATTCTTCAAAACATATGTTTAGTTCATTTCACAGAAGAATATGACAGTGAACTGAAATTCTTCACGTGTATATTTTTCTTGCATTGTTTAAATTTTGGCAAGTTAAACGATTGCTTAATTTTTTATCTGCAAAGTCTCACATCTTTCAATATTTTAACAAATTAAAAAAATTGTCAATGAAAGTTGTCAGGGTACTCTACAAAGTTTTTCATTGTAAAAATTCATCTCAACAATTGAACGATTTCAAATAACAAGTTAAATATCCTTACATCATTTAATATTTTTAAGTAAAATAATATCTAATCCTTTTTACTTCTGAGATTATATAAAATTGCATGTCTGTGGAAACAGGACTTTGAAGAATAATACATCTTACAGAATGATTTATCACCAGTAATTAATATAGGCTCTCACGGAGAATCTGAATGTTCTCTTTGATATTAATCCAATGAGGCCTATAGTCAGGCTTCAAGTTTTAGGTGTCGTTCTAGGCCTGTTTGACTGATGTCAATGATTGATTTATAATGAATTGAAACTACAGCGTAAATAGCCTACTATTTCACATTAATAATCTGATTTCAATTTAAATACCTTTCACAAATACAGTTTGTCACAAATATCCTGATGACCTCGTGCAGAAAATGAAATCGTCAAAATATTTCCTACCTATGTATAGAAATTCTGATTCTGTGTGTATAGGAACTCACTCATAGTACCTGGACTCTTCTATACTTGCATAAGTAGAATAAATATGCTTATAGTCTTACAAGTAAGAAATTCTAGATCTTGAAGTCTTCTGTTCAAGGGTTTCCTTAGTTCAAAACTACGAGTGCTTAAGAAGCCATTCATAATCTAGCACAAATTACCCTATTTGCATTATGAAAAAACTACATGCTTCTTTCATTGAAGTAATCTGTAAGAACAAGTAAAATTTTTGGACAAATTGGCAAGTTGTTTGTTAATGTTCGTACAAGTCAAGATCATCAAGGGAAAGTATTTTTTTTTTTTTTTTTTTCTTTTAATAAGGCATAGGTATGTGATTAGTTCGTAACAAGGTATTAGAAAAATCCCTAATATTCCAAAATATTGAAGACTAATATTTTCGCATCTTCAATTTGAAATTAAATAAAAAAATTCCGTAAAAGTTTATTTGAATAATGTAAATTTCCTGCTACACTTACATGCCTCTCGACTCCGTGCCAACACTAGATAATGGTAAAAATCTTCATATTTAAATGTACTTTTAGTACTCAAAATGATAAGACTACAATAATGAAAATAAAAGAAATAGTTACAGAGGGCATAATTTTGATTCACAACCTAATGAATGCGACTGGATATTTAGCTAATAATAGCTTTACTGTTATAAACATTTGATCAAATATAATATGCGTGTACCAATAGTAGCTGTAAAAATTAAAATGATGCCTAAATTATGCAGAAGACACATGTAGATGAAAATGTGATGTATTAAATATACAAAAAGTGACCCAAAATTCTTATCAAGACTCGTTTAAAAATTAGCTATTCATTCTGTAAAACAGAATTTTGGGGTACCAAGTATACTCGAGATAATATGAGATGTTATCAGCTCTCTAAATCGGTATTTATGTATAAAAAGGGCGTTTATCATTGCCATATTGCTTGCCATATGTGTTCTTGATCCAATTCATTGGACACACGACAATACTGATTTGGCAGCCCACTGATGATAGATGTTTTTTGTGGAATAGATATCTCGCTGTGGAAGATGTGATTTTAATTGTCTTTTTTAACTTCAGTTTGCTGTTCTGTTGCCGCACTGGGAATTTCTGAAGGATGATCTTCATACCTGTAAAATAATACATGTATAATCTATTGCTGGATACTTTTGTTTAAGCTCAAATTTTGAAATAATCAGATAGATTTTCGTAGTTCTTGGAATATTATAACCATTGTTGATACATAATATTAACTTGAACAGATAGTTTTTTGCCTTTATGAAATTTTAGGCTTAAATACTTACGAAAATAGGGCCTTTAGGTCTCCTTTAACCAACGCTAGCAGCATCGGAGTTCCCAGACAAGCAGGTACCAAGTACAATAACGCAGGTTGTGCGTGTTTGAATAATTGCACAACTGACATTGTGGCCAATAATCCCAAGAAATAAGCGAAGAAAGTTGCGTAGAAATAAGTATTTGATTTTCTACTTAGACTATGATCAAAACGAAGTAAAAGAGCAATAAATATCCCAGGTACAACAATGTCGCCTAAGCCTAACATAGCAAAATTATCTCCCGCAAGACCCTTTTCAAGTAAATCTTGTGGAAACACTAGTTTAATTGGTGCTTCAAATGACCTGGCAACTGTTACCATTACATTTGTACCAAAGACCCAAAAAACATCGTATACAAAAAGACCACAGAGTAAAATACAACCCGTTACAACGTTGTTTAGATGTAAAAGTTCTACTCCGTTTATTGCAAATGCCATTCCAAAGAGATTATTCGCAATCCAGTGCTGAAAATTAGAAAATTATATTAAGTCTCATTGTTTTCAAAGTATTAAATAATGAAAGAAATTAAACAAAATATGGCACTAGAATCGAGTTTGAAATTAGAAATTCAGTTTCCCGTGAGTTGTTCAAGTAAATATTAAATCAAAAGTCGAATGTGATCAAAATAGATGAATTTATGTTGACTGTACATACTTTTATTATACAAAATATGTCAATATGATTAAATGACTGGAAATAATTAGAGATTGGAAAGAATTATTTTACCTTTTTGTACAAATACCATCCACCCACAAGAGAGCAGCAAAAAAGACAGACAATATCATGCAGATTGAATTTATAGTATATTATGTCTACAGAGTTATCCTCATCACCTTCTGTAAAGTGAATTTGATACTGAGTTTTCGGAATTGCAGCTGGTACCAGAGACGAAATTAATGGACTGAAATATAAAAAAATATTCAAATTATTTAAACATTCATGAAAAATTACAATTTCAATATTTAAAATTTATAGAAGAAAAAACAATATTTTTATATTCATTGATTGAAATACTATTACATTTTTGAATTATGTATCTCAATTTAATTTGCGAGTTTTCTATCAACAAATAAGGAAAAAAATACATCAAAGTTATGGAGAAAAACTATATTCTATTTATCAGCAAAATTTCATATGGAAATGCGACTGATAACAAGTTACTTATGCACAAGGTTGACTTAAAGTACTATCTCTGTGGTGTATAAGATTTGCTGAACTTATAGTTAGTGTCCAGTCAGTGGATATCTTTAACTTTTTAGCCAATAGGCTTATAAATTAAGAAAATCATACTAGCTGCAGTCTAATTTGCCATAAGTTTGTATTCAACAGAATTCCGCAGTTAACAGCTATAGGCTTACAATGACGATAAGATGGGACTCCAAATTTCTGTAATTAGCTATTTAGTTCTGAACTGAATTAGTTATAATCCAGAATCGAGTGAAACGATATTTACCTCGTAAGATGGCAAAGGGCCAATATTCCAAGAACGAAGAAATAACCAGCCAACAGAAGATTAATATACTCTTTGGAAAATATCTGTAAATAATAAATAAATCCATAAAGATCGAAGATTTGTTAAGAAACTGAATTTGGCTTATTCATTTATTCTATCAAACTGAAGATTAACAAACAGTATTTTACCTGGAAAAATACATAGAGACCGACCAAAGCTCCGCTTGCAACAAAAGGAAATATTGCTGCATCTTTCTGAGTCATAGTCTCGGGCTTTTCTCCGCTTTCTTCAAATTGTCTCTGTCGGTGTGAAAGAGAAAAATGTTTTAGTATACAACATGTTTAATTAGTTGAAGCAGAAAAAGCCTTTTGCATGCATTATTGTGCAGATAATTTATTTTGTATGTTCTTGGCTGTACCACATGTTAGTGGTACTTGATACCTTGAAAATTTCATATGGATTTTAAATCACCGTTTTAGACGTTTGAAAAGAATTTGCCAAGTTGCGTAAAATTGATGATAAAATTGTATTTGTGTTTTTTATATCATAAGATAACTGGTGATTAAAATACCACGTCATGGTGCAAAATATGTTCCGAATAATGGACCATAACTTGAAAGGAAGATAAGTGTGACTGCTAATTAGAATTAGACTAAGCCGAAATGAATTTTTCGTAATAAATAAATAGTGTGAAGTACGAAATACTTATTTTAAAAGCATCAAGTTGTTGACATCGATAGTTATAAGTAAAAATATGTTGAAACATTGTGTCTGACCTGCTGCTCCCTATGGTGCTTTACCGATCTGTAGCTTCCAAGGAAAATAGGTAATATTGCCATAACGACAAGACTTCCGTATGCGATCGCCATACCTTCGGGTGTTGATGGTATTTTTGTTTCAGTTTTGTTTCCATTTTCTGTTAAATTTTCTATCGCCTGACCCACGACTTCCTTAACTACGTCTGCCATCTTGACTGACTTCGTATACGTATCGCGTTTTCCGAGTCCCACGTCTGCTGGCTTTGCGGCACGCTAATCGCATAAGCAGCATGTCATAGGCGATCGCGCAAGCCTCAAACCAAAATCGGATCACATGGTCAAATAAACGAGTTTATAAAAAGATGAACCGATCTAATTAGTAATTTGAATAATCTTTAAAATGTATAAAAAAATAAAAGCGAAATAATGTTATAATTTTAAAGATGAGTTTTTGAAAAAAAATAATTTTGACAGCTGTCAAAACTGATAATTTACTTCGTTCGAGGCTTTGCAAATGGCCGACCACGAGTAGCAGGCTTTTATCCAAATGTCAAAAAATTTTGTAAACAAAACTGATTACTCGACCGCCGTATTTGTTGTAAGTTTTATTTTAACAATTTATAAATAGTTTGTCACACGGTCTATTGTCGATAAACTATTGCATGGTGTTTTATTCTTACCGAAAAAATACTCACTAGTATATCAATAACATTCCGTATATGCGATACGCCTGATTTGATTTTCGGTCACGAAAACAATTTTATAATTTGTCGTATTTTATCAATGACAACACCTTCATCTAATCACAAGCCTAAATTTTTTTTCCGTGAATATAATCCTGCACAAGTAAATACCTTATTTGAAATAACATACCTTCAATTTCTATGCCACACCTGAGCTAAGTATATAATATTTTGCAGCTGCAGGTGTGACTTGAGTGTTTGATATCAAACTCTTTTAATTAATGTTAAACTTTTGTAATACAAGAGAAATTTTCTTTTTTCTTTTGTATTCATTAATTTTTATTTTCATTTATCACTGACACTTCAATTCATTTTATTCCAGACTGAAATAAGAATTAAAAAATTACCTTTATTCAAAAGTAAATAAATAAGTAGATAATTTTCATTAAAAAAATGAGCGACGAAGAAGATACAGCAATATTGCTAAACGGTGGTAATCAAGCCACCGAAATACCAGAGCATAAACCTATAACCGACGATTATCAATGTATACCAGTAAAAAACCTGAGAAAACCAATTCCAAAACAAAAAGATAATCTCACTCCTCTGACGTCAAGGAATCAAGATCTCCTTGTATCAATAGTAGCAGTCTTAGCCGGTGTTTCATTTGGCTATGATATGGGCATAGCTAAACCTACCTCATCTGCTATTAAAGATGAATTCAATCTCAGCTGCTTCGAACAAGAGACTGTTGTTAATATCTGGTTCGTTGGGGCACTTCTGGGTGCTTTATCCGGCGGTAAGCTTACCCAATGAATCAATAAATTAATGGGAATAACCAGTTAAACGTATTCTACAATATCACTCGCCCATCTAAAGCAGAAAGCTTCAGACCTCTCACCTATGTCCAATTCTCTTTTCAAAACATCCCAAAATTTCTATGATAAATTTTTTCGATAAAATGCATGCATTTTTATTCACAGGGATCCTGATAGACAGTTTTGGTCGTCGTTGGACTATGATTCTGACTTTAGCACTCTTGACGTTTGGCTCCTTGCTTTCGGCATTGTCCAATCATTATACTCTGTTGTTATGTGCTCGAATAATATCCGGTTATACTGGAACAGCTTCAGCGATTGCACAATGTATTTACATGTCTGAAGTATCAGAGTCTAATAAACGTGGATACAACATAACTTTACATCAGTTTGGTACCGCAGCTGGTTTGCTGTTTTCTGTAATAGCTGGGGCTAATAAAAGCACAAATTATCAATGGAGAATCGCGATGGGTGTGACGGCTATACCGGCATTGGTTACTTGCGCTATTACGATTATATTCTTACAAAGATCTCCGCCTTTTTTATTGCTACAACGTACTCAGCATGTTGCTCGAAAAGCAACAAAAAATCAATGGAACAATGTGTTAGAGATGTTCTTTATTATGGCTGTTATGCTGATTCTTCAACAAGGAACTGGGAGACGTCAAGTCTTGTTTTATGCGCCTCGACTGTTTGCTTTATTGGGAATTTGTTCCAGTAAGTATTGAAGATTAAAGCCAAAACAAAAGTAGTTCCAAAATACTCCCCCAAACTTAATATCTGTTGTTAACTGAATTAACTAATGTTGTTTCTCATAGATGTGGCGCAAACAACGGCACTAGTAGCGCTTGGTATTGTCAAAGTGTTTAGTACCATACTTTCATTAGTTGTTGTTGAAAGATGTGGTCGTCGTACAGCTCTGATAACATCTGCGACGATTTGTATGACTGCGGTATCTCTGTTATCCCTACTTGCAACATTTGATAGAGGTGATGACACCCTTGCCAGTATAAATTCAAATTGTATAAATACGATTAACGTTAATATGGGTAACGACAATACAAGGAATGGAAATAATATTCCCATTGGATCACCGCCGCCTTTCCCTCTACTTCCAACACCGTTGGCGATTATTGCTCCCAGTCCTGAGACCTGGACTCAAGTCAAGGCATCTTGCGAGGTGAAAAAGACTAGAGTATAGATAATTTATAAAGTTATCATTATTCTTCGTTATTCTCTGGTTAAATGCTTCTGAATTATTTCAGACTCAGAACATAGTTACGTCTGAAGGACTTAATGGAGGTCTACGCATATTGGCAGTTATAACTCTACTGGTTTACGAAGCAGCTTATGCACTAGGACTTGGCCCGGTTCCTTTTTTGACATTAAGTGAAGTTTTTCCAGCAACGGTCAGAGGAAAGTGTGTCAGCTTTTCAATAGTAGTCTTATGGATCGCTAATATAGTTGCTACAGAATTGGTAACAAAGATGATTAGTAAGTTGAATTCCGAGTATATGATATTGAAAATCGTTTTGAAGATTTCATTCTAATAATATTCCATTTTTATTACAGAATCGATGACTTTAGCAGGCTCGTATTTGGTGTACAGTTTCATGTGTTTGGTAACCATATTCTACGTTTTTTTATTGATCCCAGAAACAAAAGGAAAATCATTACATCAAATTGCACAAGAGTTACGCAAAATGTCACTATCTACTCGTGTGTGCAATAATTTACGCAGTTTACCTATCGTTTGTCATATCGATTGGATAAAAAAGTACAGCGATAATACTGTGAATGGAGAAAGTACACTTATTTGAGAATGACTGAGGCCAGATTACCATGACGTAGAGTTAAAAGCTATTGCAAAAAATATTAGCAATGATATTGATACGTTGGATGTTATTGATGATGAGATCAATTGAGAAATTGAAATATTTATAATCTTTCAACATTAAACAAATGAAAGTCGAATGCATTTTTAAAATACTAGTTAATAAGAGATTATTATTCAAAAACTATACACCGGGATACATAAGATTTTTTCTATCTTCACTAGTTTAATACTCTCTGAATGCATTCTTTTGTAATTTTATTCCACTTAATAATCAGCTCATTGTCAGAATTAATCACACCATCAATCATGTTTCATAAATTTCAATAAGCTATTTATAATCACGTTTTATTATAAATTTTAGTATATTTTAGGACAACGAAATGATAATCATTTGGTATAAACTGATAATGGAAATATTTCCTCTACCCATTCTTTGAATGTTCAGATTTTAAAATAAGAAGTAAACGAAATTAATGAGGAGATGAAGTATCAGATTTTCAGTTGAAATACTCATGAAGTGTCGAATTTAATCAAATATTTAACCAGTGATTTATGTTAATACCGATTTTTTTTTTTTTTTTAGCAGATTAAATTTACTATTCAACAACGAAATACTCGTAAGGATCATAATCTTTTCATTGCATCTCTTCTCACAACAGTCGTACTCGACTCGTGTTAATTTACTTGAAAGTATTTAATAGACATCCGTACTTTCGATGTTAATTTACTTCATATAATTAAATAATAATAATAATAAGTATTAATTTTCAACACATTAACGTAATGTATGTATAGCGACTAATACAGTAGGTATGTCATATTGTGGGACTGTGATTAAAATTAAGATGTTAGATATAAAATTGACTTATCGCGATGATCATGTTTTCTACTTTTCAAACTTAACGAAACTCAAGTATAATTATACAAATCTTACGTTTGATTTTATGCACTTTTTACACATGCATTACATTATCAGCTTACTATTCTCTAATCGTAGTTTTAATAATAATAATTGTTTTTAAGGATATTCAGTGGGCTACAGGTTACTGCTGAAAAAATCAATTCCATTTCTTACTATCTGACTGGCAGTATATAGTTTAATCTTTTATTTTCTATACAGACAAATCAAATGAAACATGGTCATCTGGAACCTCAATAAATGAGTTGGTGTCAAATTATTATTAGATGATATTACGATACGTAGAAAAATATTTATTCATCACAGAATCAATGCAATACTTACAATTTTTAGGTAGGCAGTTCATAAGTCTGACAATTCAATTATTGTATGTGACAATATCTCGTCATATAAAATAATAATTTATTTGTATACAAAATACGAAAAATCAATCAGATCCGGATTGCCTGATAGGGAGGCAAGCAAAGGTAGCAAGAATTTTTTTTTAATCAAGATATAGTTTTGTTAAAATTTAGTGGTAGTAGATTGTCATTGTTTAAGAGTATTTCGTTAGGAATAATAGTAACAATACTTCCGCCATTTATCTATTACATAATCTGATTGTACTCTAAACAAATGAGCCCAGTTTAAACATCTATGAATGTTGCTATTAGCTAATGTAGTCTCTTCATTCGTAGGTCATTTACTTTACATCATATTTTATTTATTACTCTAATATCATAAACTATATACTATAATTGTATATATATATAAAAAAAAGAACTCGAAAACTATATTATTATTAGCTGTAATACTTTACTTGTATATCAACGTAACATCACTTCATGTGACAAACAATATATCGTCTTTAAGTATCTATGTGCCGATATAAACATGCGTCTTTAATTTCCCCTATCCTAATTGTATAAAATAATATTTACAGTCAAAAAATACTAATCTATAAAAATAAAAACAACTGTTATTGGCAAAAGGATATGTACATACATAGAGTGAATACTAATGTTTACTTTAAATCTTATTCCGTTTTTCATTACGATTATTTAAAAAAAAATAAGTTTCATGTAAATATAATTTAGGCGGTATTCAAATAGCAAAGAATACTTTACAACGCAATATTAATTCAATGAATACGTTGTGATTAATAATTTTTTTTTAAATTATAGTTTGAAAACTTGTAATTCAAGTTCTAAAAATGTATATTCAGTCTTTTTCATGGACGGATTAATATAGGTAGTTTTCGATAAATGTTAAAATATCCTCGATTCTAGGGCTTTCTTCAATGCATTACTTTAGGACTTAAATATTTTTTCTATGTTGTAATTTCGCTTTGTAGTTGCTATATTAGATATTCATTTCGCATTTTAGAATGAAAAAGTTTCTTATATCTACTTACTGGCCATGAGATCAAAGTACATACATACATGTAAAAATTCTATGTGAAATCTATAGCATTCATAAAATGTTACTTTCAAAGTGCTTTAGGCAATATTTTGGCATTCGGACTGAAAGTTCGTTTTTTACCCCAATTTTGAAATTTTGGAGGAGACAGAACTTGTTTTAAAAAAATACTTCGTTTCTCTTTCAAATTTGGCAGACTACTCAAAGTAGTATCTTTATTTTCAATCCTGTCCGAATTTGATGAATTATGTTCATTTATAAAACTATTCCAGTGACTAATTCGACTGGTCACTGCTGGCGTTAGGTTTTCTTTATCATACGAAGCTGTAAAATCTTCAGCGTTCAAATTGTCGTTTAAAATGATTGACATCTGTTTATCACAAGCGTTTAATTTTGATTGATCAAGATACAACATCGTTCTAGATTCTCCGAGAAGTTCGGAATTTCGATTCTGTGGTGTAACGGAGTATATCAATCTTTCAGATTTAGGCTCAAACCTTTCTCTCAAAATGGAGAATTTTCTTCTTGGACGATTAACGTTTCTTCTACGTTTTTCATACGACGCGTGTAGTCCTACTGGATACGAAAAACTTGAATTTGAAGTGGTCGACATCGATTTCAGCTTAACTGGGGAAAGTTTTCTCAATTCACCATCAGACAAAATTTCACTTTGAGAATTAGTTGCTCTTGAAAAAGTGACCAACGGTGTTACATAATTTTCTGAAGATTGTATAACAGCAGTCTCATGAGCAATGAAATTGTTTTCAATATTTTCAATCTCCAGTGTCATATTTCGAAAATTTTCCGCTTCAGATCGCAAATTACTTTGACTTAGAGTAGATAAAGACACAGTAGGAATCATTTTACGAACTTGGTCAGATTTCTCAGGGATCAACGGCCGCATCTCAACATAAACGTTGTGCTCTTCTAAATTTGAAATATTCAAATTATCTGCAATACTATTATATTTTTGGATCTTTGCTTTTGGTCCTAAGATCGGTGAGTCGGACAATATTGCATTTATTAGAGGAGTTCGTCTGACGGACCCAGTCGAATAACATCTCGTCATTTCTTTCATTGCTTCAATTTCTCTAGTGCTATTAAAAACTAAAGATGAATCCAAGAGTGACGAATGCGGCCCATCTTTGCACGGAGAAAACTTGTTCAAATCGTTTGAGAATAGAACTTTAGCAAGTTGAACCTTTTTTATTAACATCTTTGGATCTAGATCTTCCCATTGAGTTTCAGTCCGATGATAAACGTGCCTGGGTGAATTTTCCGCAGTACATTTTCGTATTTCGTCAATTGTTGCGACTAAAGTACTAACTGAACAATTCTTGGCACGACGTATATCGATACCAGTGTCTGAACTTGACACAGAGTCTTCTCTTTCTTCCAATATCGTATCCAACGCAAACATACCGCCTTTATCGTCAATCACAATTGGTTTTGCGACAAATAAGCTAGCTTCTTCTTCGTCAATGTCTGACAAAGTTGACGTCGATACTTCCTCGTTAGAAGTTACATTAGATTCCCAGTCTTCTAGATCGTATACTAATGTGTCCAAGTAATCGTCTTGTCTCGAGCGTTTGAGCGCTTTTCTCGGAGCCGGACTCGTACAAGTGGGATCAGAAAATTCTGAACTAAATGTAGTGCCAGTAGCTGAACTCGTTAATGTATCTCTGCGTCTATCTCTAACAACGCTGTCGTCGTGAATGTAGGTTTCTATGTCAGTGTATCCTTTCCAGCTACGTATGCACCACGGAGGTCTGGCTATGCCTAAGGGACATACATTTTCATAATCATGTACAGAGGTAACATGACTCATGGTATCTTCTTTCTGTGAAATTTCTTCGGAAATTTTATCACTTTCGGATATTTTATCAGTCTCTGATATCACAGGTGTATCCAATCTCTCTCGATCCTTTATACTATCTGGAATATCTAATATTTCTTTAGACTTTGGATCCATGGTTGATGGGTTCTCTTCAAAACTGTTAAGATTAAAGTCAATTTCAGATTCGGTGGCCATAATCGGTCTACGTTGCTCAAATTTGAAATTTTTTTCGACATAATTATCTTCGTCGGTAACCAGTTCTAATCCTAATTGAGCCGAGGAACAAATTCCCCGTCTCTTTTGTGATTGCAAGCTAGAGTTCAAATCATCCGACTTGGAATCGTCCGTTTCTAAGCCCAGTTCGACCGGGGAACATATTCCTCTACGTTTCTGGCGTCGCAGTGACTCCATGTTATTGCACTCAACATAATCATCTTCTGTACCAATATCTATATTTGTTGAATGTGGTAAGCTGGTTCGACTGAAATTTTGATAATTTCCAGACATTTGAGAATGGAGGATTTCGTTTGTTATATTTTGTGTGTTCGAAGTGTTTGACAAATTTTGTAAACTGGATACATAATTCTGCAAACTTAAACAATTAACGTCATTTACATTTGAGTTTTCCATAACAACTTTCACAACAGTTTCAGTCTCCTCTGTTATATCGCAACTCTGGTTTACTATGCCTTCTTCTACGAACTCAGAGCTTTGAACTATGTTTGTTAACAATGATTTTTTGTCCGCAGTTATATCATCAGATACAGTTGTAACTTGTGATAAATCGACTGAATGTGGTAACGATAAAACAGATGCGTGCCAACGATGTTTAAGAGATCTAAGCGTCCCGGATTTGTCTACTGTTTTTTCAGATGCAGTCTCAAGATCGTTACTTGCAGTACTCAAGACTTTTATTGGACCACCTGGATGAAATTTACCATAATAGAGAAGCATGCTAGCTAATCCAATCAATGTTCCGCCAACTATCATGATCATTGATACAGTGAACACAACAGATTTCAATGAACCTTTGAAATATATAATGTAGACAGTCAAACAGGTAATATTCTGGACAACTGTTATTGTATAAAAAGCAAGAACACGATATCGAGATCGGCCTTCGCATAAATTAAAAAAATCAAAACAGTAGATAACACCAATGACACAGTTGTATATACGTTCTTCCCACCTCGTTGGACAGAAATCTGTGTTTTGAAGAATTACCCAAATGGTCATTCCTAGCCAGTGAATGCCTGTAAAATAGTTTGCATTGTTAGAATATTGGGCAATTAAGGAATGAATAATAATATGAGTATGCTTCGAATGAGGAAATATTACCTAGTAATAAAAATATCCATTCTCTGATGCATACAGCTGCCAAAACTAACGCAGCAATTCTTGAAGTGAGCATTCCACCTCTCCACAAAGCTTGTAGCGTGAGACTTGGCCATGCAGCTTCGCATTTATCCGGGCGTGCTCTGCGCATAGCTCTAGTATAAGCAGCTATTGCCCATGCTAAAGAACATAAGGAAGCGGCGACTGAAATACCTGTAATATAAATGAATGAATAATTCATATAAGTATTTTCTGAAAGTAGTAAACTTAAATTACATGATCCTGGCAGTGATTTAATATCTCTTACTATCCACATAATTATTATTGAAGAATTTACATTGTTTATATTAATACCATTAATACTACACATCTTCAATATCTGATGAATATTGATCATTAAAATGCTGGCCTGATGCCAGAATTGTCATTTCTGATTGGTAGCGCCATGAAAAGTTGGAAGTAACATTAGCAAATAGAATCTTTAGATTTACATGTTTCAAGAATGCCTAAAAGAAACGAGACCATATCAGTCATCATAAGAAAATACGGTTCGGGAAGATAGAGCTTTGGAAAATAATAACTAATAGTAATTCTTTCTATAAATTTTATCGAATTATAAATTGATTTTTCTAGACTCTGTCGATTGATGGATACTAGCAATTGCAATGGGATTGCTTGGTGCCTCGCTTTGATATTTCGCAGTATACAAAAATGGGCATACATTTTTAGATCAAGCCAATACCCTCATCATCTCTGATATATTTCTACTCCTTAAGTGGATGAGATTTTCTGATGCAACAAGACGTATAGTGCTATTAAAGCTGTATAATTATAATTTCAAACTTAGGGTTTCATAAAGGTGAATACGATTGGTCTCATACTATCCAGAATGAACATTACTTTACTTTCTTGGATTGAAGCTGAAACATTCATATTCCAAGATGATTTAAAATTGTATATAGACTATAATTAAGTAATAAATTATCGAATATGCATCTGTTTTATTATGCTATAACTGTGTAAAATATTTTCATAAATTTGGAAAAATTATTTAGTCAATAATTATTAAAAAGTATTTTTACAATGATATTATATCTACTACTGAACTATAGGAATACATTGAATTAGCATTATGGAAATCATCCTGAACATTTCCTTTGTTATTCTAAACCTTTCCTTATCTGTTATACAAAAATCTGGTATGATGGTTCCGTTGAAGATAAGATGCAAACGGTCACATGTATCCACCCACTCAATACACGTTAAGAGTAGAGATGAAACTATTTTATATCTCAAATGTGGACCGGGCACGATCAGTGTCTCCTGAAGCTTGATGCGAGCAACATCTTTTTTGTAAACGGTTCTTCAAAGTAAAGCATGTCCTTTGATGAATTGTAATAATTTTAATAGTAAAAATTAAATAAAATTATTGGTGGAAAAATGTTAATTTGCTTTTATAAATAGATTCAAAAAATTTCTTGACTTGGAATAAACTGTATGCAATATTCAACTGAATAACAAATTTCTATTCAACCATTAATCAACGTACAGTGTAGCAATGATAACAGAAGTATTGTCAAGTTTACAGGTGAATGTTCTTAGTATGTGATACTGTTTCAGATGGGGCAAGTATAACATTAATAATGCAATAAATCGGCACAAATTTTATCAACATTTATTTGCCAAACCCCATTAATTTCATTCGGCATAATGAGCATTTTCAATTATAGAACTTTAACTTTGAGATTCGGAAAAATTTGTAAACTAATATATCAATTTATAGAGACCTTGTTTGTATACATTTGTCTATCTCAAAAATGACTGTTTAAGTGACTCAGGAGAATTTTTTAACTAAAGTATTCAAGACTGTTTTTGTTGTCCTTTCTCATATTGAAGAAACAGGTATTGACCTGAGTCATCCGCTGTGGGTGATAATGTTTACTGTTTTTAGAATTGCGTTAATCAGTATATAAGTATTATTAGTTCTTTCATTTCAATATAAACTGCGTACATGCCGGTAATACGAATTAATTATATCAGCTCTTTTTGAATTCATTATTCAGAGAAGATGTTTTCTAAATATTTTGAATTCTGTATGAAGGTGTCAAATGTATAATATTTCACAATTCTATGAGATTCGATTTCGCTGGTAATACATGTCCTAACATCAGCCACTTTCTACTTGGTCTTTAATACACTACGCAAATAACACATGTGTAGCAATTCCACTAACTCATCATTTAAATGTTGATTTACTAAACAAATTTTAACTTGCTGTACTACCTCAATTGAATTACTCTCAACTAAGTATGCGCTTTATTTTATCAAGTATTCTGATTCATCATCATTATAAAGTTAACACTCGGACTGATGGTATTTGGGAAGGAACTCAATCAATCCAGTCGAGTCAATTGTCAATTGACTTGACTGGATTGATTGAGTTCCTTCCCAAATATTCTGATTCATGTTAAGATTGTAAGCAAACGCTGAGATAGAACTTGGACTTGTAATCATTATATCACAAGAACCCGTCCTGCTACCAATTTATGGCAGATAAAATATATGTTGCAGTAACTTTTTTGATTTGTAGTATATTAATTATTAGTAATGCGTTCATTATAGATTTAAAAATTACCGTCTGTACGAAAAAATTAATACTCCTTATATTTTAAAGTATCTGGTATGTATGTGACTAATTTGAATAAATACTTTTCATGAACTGCTTCTTGAAAGTCTATGAAACCTGTACGAAAACAGTTGTTTTAAATTCAGCAAGGAGAGTTTAACAAAAGATAGCATCCCACTAACAGGAAAATAAGATAAATACACTTCCTGTGGGAAGCTATTATTATCAGTAATCAGTTAATTATCAGTTAGAATAGGCCAAGTACATGGCATTTGGTACTTTACTAAACAAATCTTTTCTTTCAAACAGAAAAAAAACAGACTTTTACGATGGATAATGATATGCACAGTGGGTTTAACAACCATCACCTTCACCATTATCGGAAGGACTACTCTTATCGAGCAGCCGCCAGAGCCTATAATACTCCCAGCGTATATGCACAAGCAGCCAAAGCAGCAATCCGAATCGATAAATGTTGAGAGTGAAATTAATCTAGCAAATTATTCTAATCAAATTGTACCACCTACACAAATAAAAGATATTCGGACTGAGCTGGAGATTAGAAGAAGAAGAGTGGAAAGTCTTTGCCAGATATTCGGAAATGAAGAATCTTCAATCCACGCAGCAATTTCCAAAATGATTGTTGACACGTACGCTAATTTGTTTTTCTACATTACCAATAAATTTTCTTAAACAATTCCCACTAGATATTGATAGTTCAAGTAATTTCATTCGGGTAAATCAATAATACTGACAATCTCCAATATATTTCACTATTTAGAAATCATGGATTGACTTGGTGCCCAATTTACAAAGCTGGTAGTTCAACATGGATGGAACACTTTGCAGTATTGGGTAGAACATTTTCTGATTTAACAGTGGACTTAATTCGGCGGGATATATTGCAAGTGAATACTATTGCTAGACAGGCATTTCCAAATTCGGATGTGAATACAACACTAGAGGTGGGTACAAGGCCAATCAAATACCACTTACTACTTAGATTTAATCGTAATAGTTCACAGTCAACTGAAGCTATTAGACATTAAGGTACTTTGGAATAAAACAAGATAATCATAATTTTCAGAAAATAAAACACACAAAAAAGTTCATTATTGTACGTCATCCGTTCGAACGCCTTTTGTCAGCATATAGAGACAAATTGGAAAATAGTAAAGGCAGAGAATATTACTACAGAAAATTTGGGCGTCATATAACTCATCGGTATCGGGATAGAAATGGTTATCCCGATACAAAGATAGAACCGAGTTTTACAGAATTTCTGAAATTCATTGTAGAAGAAAAGTACTTTGATGAACATTGGAGTCCGTACACTAAGACCTGCAGACCATGCACGCTGAACTATGATTACGTTTTTAAATTTGAAACATTTCAAAGAGACGAAAATTTCCTGATCCAAGAATTAGGATTGAGTAAATATTTGTACACAAGAGATAATGTCAGAAACGTTAATCCTCATGGACCGACTACAACTACAACGAGCAAAAAATATTTCAAAAACGTTCCAAAATTACTTTTAAAGAAGGTGCATCAAGTCTATGAAAAAGATTTTAAACTCTTTAATTATTCACCTGTTGATTATTACTTCATGACCACAATGTGACTGTAAATAAAGGGAAAATGGTAAATGTGTATAAAGATTGTAACTATGTAAATATTTGAAAAAATAAAAAAAAGTTTGCAATAAACTCATCAGCCATTATCCTCAGTTTTTGATAGATTAACATTGGTTCAAATTTTGCCGCAAGTATAATAACGAAAAAATCATGGTAAAACATAAAACTGGATATCGTAATCGAAGAAGACTGCTTCCGATTGCTCATTTAAAACTGTAAGTAATTTTTTATCACTTCATGGAAGTGATATGATTAACTTTATACTTACTGGACCAAAATAAAGCCTCTTGAAGTACGACCATCACATATAGTTGCAGCAAAATCTGAGGAGCCGCTTCCATAAATGATTCGAATAAATGAAGCATACATATGTCGCTCTGCTGCCTGAGAACCCAGTCTTTATGGCTCTTAGATTTTTCATTTTTCAAAGATGTTATGGCTGCGTGCAATAGGACTAAGTATCTACATAAACAGTGAGGATCAAGGTTGTATGACAATCTTGTGGTTTCAATAACTTATAAAATTTATTTTTGCATTTAAAAATGGTGCGTTTTTGTTTTTTGTTTTCTCACATTGATCGTAAGATCTTTAATTGCGTATGATATATAATTTGGTGAAAAACATTCTTTTAGGGTTTTACCTGTGAACAATACCCATTAATATAAAATGAGACATCCATTGAGTGTAATTTAGAGAACCGTCGCTATGATGCCATCTTAAACTGAATAGCTGAACAATTATTGCAGGAAGTAACATAAATATGAGTGTGAAATAAGCCCAGCCTAAGTATCCACTGTAAAGGTAATCGCTGACAACCAAGCCATCTATATTAATAATAAATAAGGATTAATCAGAAGCTGAATAAAATTGTTTTGGAGAGAATAGAAAATACTGAGATTCTCTCAGTGGTATAGTTTGAATTGGATATTAAGGGACGGTAAAAACATAAGAAACGAAATAGATTTACTGTGAACATTGACGTTAATTTAATCCAATTAAATTGTAAGTATATTGAATTTACTATAAACTAATAAAAGGTATGTAGTTTGAGAAGTTTGCGTGTATTATTCAATTGGAAATGAATAAAATAGCAAAAAGCTTCAAAATAGTATACGTTCGATTTTTACTAAATTAAATTTGCTTTTTTTAAATTATGTAGATTAAGGCTATTGTGAATTAGTGAAATTTTTGAAACTATTTTCCCTGTTAATCTTAGCAGCTACCATTTGTAAAAGGGAGACTTTTTTACTACTGTCTTTTCCGGATTTATATCCACTGTGTAATTTGTGATTGAATTGGTAGGAGTAAGCTAGGTTAGGGTAGTGGGGGTAGTAAACTGGGCAGTGTTTTGTATGTCACCTGTTACGATGTCTGCTAGGAAAGTGCCGATCGAGAAGACGCATAAAATTACGTCCAACACTTTGAAATTGTAATATTCAAGTTTACTTTGCGAATCGATTGTTGTGTCTTCGGTTTTTGATATTTCATTGCACAAAGCACCGACCGGTTTTAACTCTACCGCCGCCATCTTCCCCGACAGGCGTCAGGGGTGTATTCGATAAGTTTTCAACTTGGGTATAATAACAAATCATTTCGATGCGATGTAAAAACAGCTATTCAAGTCCTTGAAAGTTTTAATACAGATTTTCTGACTCCTAATGTAATACCTATTCTTTAAGATTATTAAACAAATTCTTATTCTACGTGTACAAGCGTTTAAGTAACCAAAATTTTTTTATTTAATAAAAGTTATAAAATATAATTCATTTGAATAATAGGACTGGTATAGGATCGATTAATACGATACATAATTTTAAGGAAATATGTCCCTTATTCGTGAAAATAGTCAAACGCTATCTTTTCGGAGTTTTTAACTATAGCAAACAGGTATTTTGTTGTGAAAACAGAATCGCCGATCAGTTGCGTCTGTAATATCAAAATGTTTTGTCATTCTGGTATTTATAACTGCGAGAAATAATAACCTACACAGCGTGTCCGTGTTATAAAGGTATTTGAATAAAGGCGTGAAGTGAAAATTTGCTGCATGTAAATTTTTTTCGTATACAACGCTCCTTGAAGTTAGTCAACAAATAGTAGCGGCATCTTTTGTACGCTTGTCGCAAAGCGAGTCGAATCCTTCCGAATCGAGATCCAAGGCGGGCGAGATATGTCGGGGAGTTGCGGGTGGTTATCTACGTTCGCATAGTTCGTGGCGGGTCGCCGGCCGCCATCTTGGACCTCGCTCGTTTGAGAAGCCGGCCGCCCGCAAAAATCCTAAGTTTAACGAGTTCGCGTGGCTCCAGGTCTCCCGTAAAAAAGTCTCGCGGGCCCGTGACGAAATTTGGACACCCACCGTGGACAAATTGATAAGGATTCGGGTCCGGAATGCGTTAGGTGAGTTGAAAATTAGGCAACATTAACCGCCCGAATGCTGGCGTGTGATTTTTCTCGCGTGATTGTGTGCACGATTCCCGTGCGTGTGTGCGTGCTGTGCAGTGTGTAGCATCTTGGAGCTCGTTCACGTCGTGAGGAGCTCCTAGACTCGCTAGTAAAAAAGAGATAAACTTTCCGTATCGTTGGGTTGGGAATCTACAACGATATATTATCCGCGCGTTAAATTTCCCAAGATGCACGCGTTTACCTGTGATCAAGGATAAAATAAATTCTTCTGCTTCAATCAATATACACACAAGTAACATGCTGTTCTTGTTATGTACTACTAACATTTCCCCTCTTTAACGTAAATCACATTTTATATATGCTTTTTTCAACAACCGCCAATTTTTATCTTACCCAATTTTATTATTTCTTTCATTTTTTTTACGCAATAATTTCTACTACAAGCACACATTCCATATCACACATCATCCAATTTGCACAAGGATTTTCTTTGATAACTTCACACACTAGAGCACACCCAATCTTAACCTTACTAATGCTGCTTCAACTACCATCTAATATACGTTACAGTGATGATTCACAAATATCAATCTCCAAGATGTCAATTCATTAGTGAAGAATTTTTTTTCAATTAAAAAAATTTAAATTTCAAGCTACTAATGGCATGAACTTTAAGGAAATTTGTTATGGGGTATATCAAGAGCCATTTAATTATGATAAGTCATTGAAATAATGGGGAAAAAAATGTGAAAACAAAAAAAAAAAGGAAAAAAATTTCGTACAAGGTTCCAGAGTCCATAACCAATGTTATGTAAAAGTATCAGAAATTCCATTCCCATATAATAATGACATAAAATTAATATAATATTAATATTGTGAGATTATCTTATATCATTTGTCATCAATCGCGGAGTTAAGGGCAGGACGAAGCCTAACTATAATAAAAATAAATTCTAAATATTGTAACAAATATTTAATCTTTATATCGTATCGCAGCATTGGTAACAGAAAACGACCCAACATTCCCCATTAACAATATAAAGTAATAGACAAAGAACAAAAATGATTAATATACATTCTTTACTTTTCTTGTAGAGTAGCGTTAATAACATCGCATGATTATATTATTTTATTGAATTAATATTGACTTATATTTTAACTAGGGTAAGCGATGTGAAACCCTTGTATTTCATTTCATTCAATTATTTTTAAGATTACTTTATGCACAGAATTATATTTATATTCGTAGTTATCGGCTATTGACGCTTAACCACATGGTTTGATTGCGCGTCTGTCGGGCGATGGGCCGGCGCAGTTCCTTGCTTATGCTTTGGGCAGTTATAGGTACTGGCGGTGTGTGCATGTGGTTTCTTCGATTTGATGAGTTTAATAAAATCTCCAAAATCAGAATCTTTTAGCTCTTATTCGTGACCTAAATCATTATTATCATTTTTTTTTTCATTACTTGTTATACTAATGTGTTTCCTGTTTCTCGAATTGTCTATTATTTTTATTTTTGTTAATATTCATAATAATGTTTTGAATATTAGCTGATAATAAATAAATAACTGAGACACTACATGAAATATTTAATAGCATGCTGAATGCAAAAAGTTTTTATCCTGCTCACGCAGGGTTGTAAGAGGTTTAAATAACTATATTTCAGGTATTAATGGATAATAATTGATGAGGAATGTGTGTAATAAATTTTACTTTTTCTTTAATAAATGTGTAAAAAATGCATGCGCTGAAGTTTTGCTAGTTTTTGTTGTCGACTTTTGAGATTTAAGATGATATTGAAATGAAAAATTTAACAAACAATTTAATTATGGTATAGATCAATGATAAGTTGTTATCAATGTGCAAGATTTTTTGACCAATCTTTGCACTGTATGAGGATAATGAGTTCTCGAGTACAATGGGATAATATTGCATAATTCAGGTTCCTTGAAATGATGATGAGCCATGGTTTCCAAAACTCTTAACCAACTGTGATAAACAGTGAATGAATACATCTTCTTTAATATAATTTGCTTGTAAGAGAATCTTTTCCTGGTTCTATATTAAGATTTTCCTGTAACTTAGGACTCTGCATATATCAACCCAACCAATTATGAAAAGATTTTTTCATCTGTTAGATTTTATTTATCAATTAATTGTGGGCTCTTTTATCCAAAGTAATGTTGTTTCCTCATTACAAAGTTCTACAGTTCGACGTTGAGATTATCGTTGATAATTCTTTGGTTATAACAATAGTTTCAGATTGTGAATACGCAAATACTATTCATTTTAATTAATTGTATTATTTAATATTCCAGGATTACTTCTGCATTCATATGGTGGTAGCTGGGTTAGCGGTGGATGCAGCGTAGTTAGTAGCCGAACGTTTTGGCTGAGCGACGGAGGCAGCGCAATTAGTATAGTTAAGAACAGTAACGAAAACGTCGACAGTCTTGTGAAAATGGCGCTGCCAAGCAGAGCGCGAGTCTACTCGGACATCAATTCACACAAACCTCGCGAGTACTGGGACTACGAGTCCTACGTTGTTGACTGGGGGTGCGTGTATCTCTTTATAAAACAAGTAGATTTGTACAAATATAAAATACGATTTATACTAACAATGATAATCATGTTATGAAAGATTAAAGACTAGTCATGTGCATAGGCATAGGCTCACTTTTGAATTTGTGAACTAGTTTAATTATTGATAAATTTATGCCTATACATTTATTTATTTTGTCTAAATGATGAGAAATATATTATTTTCATGCGGATTTATTATTGAAAAAAAATGTATTTTTCACTTACAGTCAACAAGATGATTACCAATTAGTCAGAAAACTTGGCCGGGGGAAATACAGTGAAGTATTTGAAGCCATTAATGTCACAAATAATGAAAAATGCGTCGTCAAAATATTAAAGGTATGGAATTTCAGAAAATAATAATCGCCACCAACTGAACATCTAATATCATTCTATCTGGAGGAATTTATAAAAGACCAGAAAAAGAACATGGTGTAAAATATTGAAAAAGTTATATAGAATTAATTCTAGAATATTTCTGTTTGTTATATGATTTTTAAACTGTAGCATATAAATACAGGCATAGGATTGATTTTTGTTAGCCAGCTATTGATGAGAATCGACTCTTACATTTTTTGATAAAAAAAAGTTTCACAAGATTTTCATTTACAGCCAGTAAAAAAGAAGAAGATAAAGAGAGAGATCAAAATTCTGGAAAACTTGAGGGGCGGGACCAATATTATCACACTACAAGCAGTCGTCAAAGACCCGGTTTCAAGGACACCAGCATTGATATTTGAACATGTCAATAACACTGACTTCAAACAGCTCTACCAGACGCTTACGGATTATGACATACGATACTACCTCTACGAATTATTAAAGGTGTGCTTTCTCTCTTTCAGCCTATTCTAGTATTCTGGGCTTAGAATAGGTAACTAGATATGAAATAAGAATTCCATCATTTTTCTTATCATCAATAATTCAAATATTGATGGTTTTTCCTACAAAACTTTTGCAGTTCATCTAAGTCTTTGATAAGTTTCTATTATCCATTAAGATATCATTGAAAACATTCAAAATATTATTTAATATTATTTAAATTAGTAATTTTGTCTTGAAGCATCTATTTGAATAATTTTTGGATTAAAAATGTCGGTACAGTAAAATATTTGAGACTATTTTAACACTGATACTTGTTTACCTGCTGACTACAAACTTTTCGTGTCTTGAGATATTTGTATCCAACATACATACCAATGTTCATGTCATATATGTATATTGAAATTGCTTCTTGCCATGACTAGGCTTTGGACTACTGCCATAGTATGGGAATAATGCACAGAGATGTGAAGCCGCACAACGTGATGATAGATCACGAAAATCGAAAATTGCGGCTAATTGATTGGGGTTTAGCAGAGTTTTATCATCCAGGACAGGAGTACAACGTACGTGTAGCGTCTCGCTATTTTAAAGGCCCAGAGCTGCTAGTCGACTACCAGGTAAGTCCAACTTGTTAAAATTTTAAAATAGGTAATTTAATTCATGTAAAATTTCAAAAACTTCTTAATTATGGAACATTTTGGGAAATTTTTCTCATTTAATGTCTTAATTTCACATTAATTCGGTTTCATCCGGTATTTGAATGTGAAATAAAGGTTGATATTCTTATTACTTTGGTTATTTTAGATGTACGATTACTCCTTGGACATGTGGTCGCTTGGCTGTATGCTAGCAAGTATGATATTTAGGAAAGAGCCATTTTTCCATGGACACGACAACTACGACCAGCTAGTGAGAATTGCTAAGGTTCTAGGGACAGAGGAGCTCTTTGAGTACCTGGACAAGTATCACATCGAACTAGATCCTCGTTTCAATGACATTTTAGGACGACATTCGCGTAAGCGTTGGGAACGTTTTGTTCATTCAGAAAATCAGCATCTTGTTTCTCCTGAGAGTCTTGACTTCCTTGATAAACTTCTCCGCTATGATCACTATGAAAGACTCACCGCGCGTGAAGCAATGGACCATCCATATTTTTGTAAGTAAAATTATAAAATGAATTATAATTGAATAGTGAAAATATTCTTTATATAAATCTAAAGGATTTTCACAAATTTTACTGAAGAGACATTAACAAAAATTTAACTAATATAAATTTTCATAGATTTGTATTTTATGGTTGTTTCAAAAATTTCTGTTTCAGATCCCATAGTAAAGGAACAAGGGCGGCTTGCCATGGTCTCGTCGTCACCTACTCCCATGGCGGGCTCATTGCCTGTAGTTGAGTAGCGGCCCAGGTAATTTCTCCATCATCTTAATTTATTACTATCTTCACTGATTATAGTACTATACATATTGAAACAGAGTCTATTTATCTATTACTTGGTCACTAATACATTAACTTATCATATTTAACTTTATATTTAGCTAATAGGCGACACATGTGCTGGATATAGCGTAAAACAATTAAACACAATTACCATTTCATTCAAATATTCCCGCAGAATTGTGTAAATAATACATTTTTACTTGCTATGTTATATATTATGTAAAACTTTTTTTTTTTTTTTATTTCGTAAATAATATGAAGTTTCAATTGTCTTTGCAATCTTATTCCAATATCTAGCGCAACTTCCAAGCCTACTTTGATTTATTGAAATTGTATTACGAAAAGTGGATAGACTACGGATAGTATATGATATTATTTTTCTAAATTTATATTCAAGGATATAAAATGTTTTCATTCATAATTATATGCTCATTGTTGTCTCAATTATTATTCATGATCAAATTTAATAGGCAAAGTTTTATTTTGGTAAAACTGTATGTATCCGTTGCTTCAAATTTCAGTTTCAGTTTTCACAAAATCATTAGTTTTATCATTTTAAAATTGAGAGTATATCCGTAAATAAAAAAAACAGCAAAAAAACATTTCATTACACAAATTATTGACAAATATACTTTCATACACTCACTTTGGCACTCGAGAAAAAAAACTTGAGATTCATTATTTTGTAACTGCTTGTTGAAGCTTGGTTTTACAATGTTTACTCATTTTTTGTTGACGCTAAAACCATCTACAAGATATCACTTATAGGCAATACATAGTTAGATTTCATTTCATTTTTTTTTTTTTTTTTTTTTTTTTCATTGTAAAGATATAACTTAATCTTTGTATACATTTCATTTAACATTCAAGATTCAAGGTTGTTAACGGCTATTCAAATTATAATACCAAATCAAAATTAGAAGCTTGACCTATGAGAGAAATTTTATTGAGTTATAGGCTTTTGGTTATCTAATGAAATGGCATTGGGCAAGTTGCATGTACAACGCAGTGATTTCGATAATTTATGAATATGAAAAAAAAAAAACATATTTATTACATTTTAAACGTTTTTAAATATTTAATAGACTGTGAACAAATTATTAAAAATCACTGTTTCGAGTCTTCCGTTGTTTTGTTTAGTACGCTGTTTTTGTTACTTTGCAGATAATAGATTTTTGTAAAACGTTTGGTAATTATCTCCTGCTAGCTTGAATTGCGAGGCATTCAATCTCCAAATATTATAATTTTCTGTTAGATAATCAAAAGTGTACAGTACAATTATTTAGTATGAAAATCTTTGTATAGGTCTTATGGAACTAAAGTTTATGGCTGTAACATGTATGTTCAGTATATTACATAAAGGTCAAAAAATAATTACGTTAAGCAAATGAATATCATTTTAATCATCTTTATAAAATATTTGGAATTGTGGAAGTTTAGAATAAATGAATTATCAAAAACATTGGACCGTCTATGCATGTAATTGAACTAATTACATAAATATTATCACATGCTTACAAGTATGATTAGACATTTATATTTTATTTAAAGATTAAGGTGTACGCGTCAATAAACACCTGGTAGATAAAAATTTACCACAATAATTATTGTGGAAAGCGATGGGAATATCTCAGTAAATAATAATGAGCGTTCACAATAGATCTTTCGTTACATGCTTCGAAATTCAGTTCGTAGATAGCTGCTATTATGTATTTGTTTTTTACATTTGTATAGTCAGCTCGCAGTAAGTTTAGTGAAGTTTAAAAATTGTTCTACAAGCTTATAGCCAGTCAAGATCTCATAATTAGGTGAGATCTTGATGGAAATTTAAAAGTAGGATGCAAAGAATAGCACAATTTATTTTTATACTCAGTGTAATCTTCCTGCTGTACATGGTGGGGCTATAATTCATACGTATTTTAGCATTCACCTTTAGTTTTAGTTCAGTAACTTAGTTGGGCTAGTGAATCGGACTATTATTTTGGACTATTTTTTCTTCTGAAAATGGCCACTCAGCAAGGGGTTTGTTGCAGATGACCACGGCGTGGCAGTGGGCAGTATGCCGGTACCAGTTGCGGTTTCCGGGTCGGCTGGGCTAGGGGTCGGGGACGGGGTCGAAGGCGGGGGAGGGGGCCCTCTAGAAGAGCCCCCACCCCCCCAGCCGATACCCCAGCTTATATAAATTCAACACCCCCAAATTGTAAAACAACCCCTAAGCTACTTCTGAACACAATACAACATCAGACACACAGTATTGTCAACGTCATACCTTTGCGCACTACTAGAATACAGTTTGAGGCCGAGTCGGTTGAACCTTTAAAAACAGAGACCATTCGTTTTTTTAACATCAATAGCGGCGTGGACCTCGCTTTCCATACTCCGCGTAGCTTGTCAGACTTTGACGTTATTCAAATTTCTGAAACTTTAAAGATGATCATGAAATGGGTTTGTGGCTTTTTATCGTCAAAAATTAGCTGCAGTCATCAGATTCATTCTAACCAATTGTTAATTCTACTGGGTGTCTATTTAGTTATGATAATGGTGTGCGGACTGTCTCTGTGGCTCGTGATACAACCGTTCATCAAAAATGACGTCGCCAAAACACATACATAGTTAGGTCCTGATTTTTTCACAGATTGTTCATATTTATGAATACACCAATAGCGATAATAGGTCATTCAATTTAGTATATTTAACGATGATAAAAATGTTCATTTATATCTGATACCACAATAATAGCTGAATAAAATGTTTGTTATAGCCAAAATTTTTTTCTAATATGTGTATACCTGCATCCAATATAGTAATTATTATACTGAAAATAACGAATAAACTTTTCCAAACTTCTTGCAAGAAAATTGAAAAAAAAATTTAGTACCAAGTCTATTTTATGCAGATAGTCATTATCTATGCGTTAATTATATCGCGTGTTACACTGTTTACTTTTGTATTAAAAAATAAATATCTGGTTGCATTGAAATTTTTGATATAAGGCCAAATAATGAAAAAAGCCAGAATTATTTTTAATACTAAATCTTCAACTACTGTAACTGTAGAAGATATGAGAAATCTTAATCTTCTAAAATGCGAAACAATTAATTCACATCATTGCATACTGTTGGTACGCGTATAACATTATGTTTTTACAAAATAAGATTGATTACACTTAATCAATTTATCGGTGAACATTGAACAATATCAGCATATAATTGCATCTGAAGTTATTATAGGTTCTTTGAGATAAAAATTATCAATCATAAACTGTGAAAAAGTTGGAACGTTAAAACTAAAAAATTATGTTAGGTTTTAGAACAATATTCAAAGTTACTGGGCTTTAGTAATATACAGTCCTTTCATAGTTAATTTAGTGGATATAAGTAAAATTATTAAAGGATAGTAATTTTGGGTATTGAATTGTACCAAAATAAAATCAAACCACAAGTTGTGGGAGTAAATACAGTGCTCGCTTCACACACTATATTTCATTAGTTTTCAGAGTCCGCTTTGTTACGTGCGAACAGTACCTTGATATTCATATTATATTATCACACCCCTGAATTACTGTGTTTTAAAGTCGACATGTGCAGATTACACCTAAATACTGCCACAGATTATTACAAATGACTCAGGCTATTGATAAACACTACATATTTTATAACATTATTAAAAATCCGTTCCTTGAGGTTGAGCAAAGCGGAATTAAAAAGGTGAAATGGTTTTTTAGTTCTCTCACGGGTTAATAAAGATTTAACGAAAGAGTAGTTGAACTATTAAAGTTAGAAATGAATATAATCTCTGTTTATCAATAGCTTGAGCATTGTCTTACTCCGTGGTGAAACCAAAACTAATGTGCAAAATAAACGATGATAGCGAATAACTTGACAAAACTGATATCCTACTTTAGTTGATTAAACCTACAACTACTAGCTACTGTAGCAGCTAATTAGCGAGTATTTTTATTTTGATTTACGGACCCGGCTGGTAGTTGCAGGATTAAAAGTTTAACTTATACATATTTGTGTAAGAAGTGTGTTGACCTGCCCTGAGGTGGTACTTAGAACAAAAAAATATATTAAATTTCAAACAAAAATGTAACTATTTCTCAAGTATGTTCAATGCAAGGCTGGTTACCACACTAATTCAATACTTTCACACCATTACATTAATACGCGTTTGAAATAAACAGAAGTGCATGACTCATACATTACCTGGATCCAATGATTTATATTAAACAACATTGAGTCATGACACTTATGAATTTTATACGCTGAGCCGATTATATATTTTTCATTGCATAATTATGTCTTAAGGGGGCCTGTAAAGATGTTTGTATACGTCAAATTTTGTCTAGAATCGATCGTCTGTTTGAATTTGATCAATAATACTATTGCTATTTTGTAAATATATATATTTTCAGATGTTTATTATATTTTTCATTTCTGCATGAGTAATCAATATTACAAATAGCATTTATTCTGCCTGATAGAACTACGAGAATTTAAATGTGTATTATATAATGCATTTTAAGAAACAATCATTTCGCTGCATTGATGAAGAATAGCTGAAAAAATATATACAAATTCAAACAGGTGCTAAAATTTAGTTTTTTTGAATTAATTCCGTCGTTAAAAAAGAAATAAAAACAAAAAGAAAAAATATATATAGAATTATATAAACGTATACGGTTTTCTTTACATTAATATACGACGTAGCTATCGAATTCAACATTTTTCATGACTGAAACATTCGGGGCATATTGAATAGTAGATGGTGAGCAGGGATTTTAATTTCAGCATAACGAACCAAATGAATATTTTGCAATATTTCTTCATTTAAATTTCTTATTTAAAGTGGATATTAGAATGATACTCGCAGTATCAACGTTAGCTCATGGCTTGTGGCTAACAAGATGGTATTTGACAATGCCATTCAATAATGGCGTTCGCAAATTCATCGCCCCCCAAAAGAAAAAAAAGTAGATTACAGTCTAGAAATGCCCTAACAAATTGAAACTTATTTAATTCTTGCATCCAACTACAGTCCAAGTCATAATCTTTCCTGAACTGGCACACTATTTTTGCCAATATATTCTGTTGGATATCTGCACACATACACACATATATCGCTGATAATTTTCAACATGAGATTATGTAAAGTATTTATATAATCTGGTCGTTGCTGTTCTTTGAAATTAAATAAGAATCTTTGAAGGTAGTCACTATCAAAATCTGGTGTCACTAATCGGCAAGTGGTAATTGCTAAATTAGATTTGTAACATGAACATGAACATTTGTGTTTGTTAATATTATTATGGGTATGTGTGTGTGTATGTGCAATGATCCGGATATTACGACGTAGAGTTCAATAATTTTGACTTGTTATTATAAAGCGGTGTTGTTTAGTAAGAAAAAAAATATCATTATGCATTCTTTGTTATCAAACAATGTGTTGTATATATTTTTTTTTCTAACACGTACTGCGGAATCTTGACATAATAATTGAGGTGGCAAAAATAGTGTGTAGATATTCGTTCTCCCCAAACCCTCTGTTCATATGTTAAGTTTACAATAATCTAGTTTAGTTTTATAGAAAAAAAGAAAAAAAAAGAAATAATTACTCTCTAATTAAAGAAAAGTAATTGATTAAAAACTGAATAAATGGATTAATATTAATATGAGAAGCGTCGGTATGATTTTTTGTGTTTGTCGCATATTTATCGAAAGAAATAATAAATATTATTAACGAATAAGTAATTAAAGTATTCAACGTCATTCGATTTGGTAACAAATATGAAGTAAAAAAAAAATACAAAAAAAGAAAATACAACAAAAAAATACAAAAAAAGTAAAAAATGATTAAAAAAAAAAAAAAACAGTTCAAGAAAAATCAGTTTGTCATGTCATGTTCTAAATTTAGTGGCAATTGACAAAGGAAATGACTTTAGAGATTTACTTTCAGTATAAATGTCGATGAACTGTCACAAGTTAATTATTAAATTATTGCATTGATAAAAAGTCGAAATAATAATAATAATAATAATAATAATAATATTAATAAAAAAAAAGCAAATACTAATTAAAATTAAAAAAATTTTACTACCGCAGCATTAACATTTTAATTACGTTACTTTTGATACATTATAAATGCGACATACGGGCCTTGTATAGATCAAATATAAATCATAAATTATATACACATGAACTAGTGATAGCAGAAAATTTTTCACGCCATCGCATTGTACTAGGTGATCAAAAAATGTGATCATAAAATATTGTAAATACTACATGTATTTAATTTCTTGAACACGCTACACATTTTACATCGTTTTTTTTTTTCAACTTAGCTTTAAGACAATAACTGTAATAATGTTCCCAAGGCCCGTGCAGTTTCAATCGAGTCATATTTTAGGTAGCATTTTGTACGTATGCTACACACTCTTCAACCTTTGTAATCTATCCAGCAATTAATCTCAACTTTGTTAAAAGAAACAAAAAGAAAAAATAATAATTAAAACGTTAATAAGTAAAGAGTAACAAATGTTTTCCAATTTAAGCAGGAAAATACACACGCATACAATAATACAGCATTTTTATGTCCAAAATTGTAATAATACTAAACTAATCATAATGTATAGGATTACAAAGACAAAATACAATTTTGTTTCTATAAAAAAAAAAAAAAAAAAAAAAAAATTATACCATTTGTCTACTTATCGGTTATTTTTTATGCTCATTGATATACCCTATACTACGGATGGTTCAGGAGAACATCTCATTCATCAGTTATCGACAACAGTTTGTCGAGTCTGCCCATAACCGAGGCATGGTTTTCGGGTTCTTTAACAAAACCATCTGTATTATAGTTAATATAAGTTTGACAAGTTAGTACCTAACAGACAATTATAATCAGACTGTTTGTTTTTCATTTCACAAAACATTTTTCAGTTTGCAAACTATCATTTTTTCTACTGTGGCAGTTATTAAATATTATGTAAAGTTGTTTGCTGATTTTTATTTAAAAGAAAGAACAAAAAAAAAAGTGAAATGTTTTTTCAATTGTTAAGGTGCATATTGGATTTGTGATGTGATCTTTGAGCTATTACTACAAATGGAAGACAGGATATATAACTTTGATCTGTCGAATGTTGAACGTTCACAGAAATGAATAATATTATTTGTTTATGGAAAAACGTTCCTATGAATGAAATGTAGCAACCAACTACATTCACAAAACTTTTATAGTATATTTTCTAAATTTATTTACCCTCCCACGCCAAATGACTTGGTATTCCAAGTCATTTCTGATCATAATCTTTTTACCCTACTTTTAACAAAATTTATTACTCTCAGGGTAAATATGAGAGATTGTAAGGTTAATAATATAACACAACGTTTGAGAGGTTTAAAAACGGAAATTTATAAGTAACGCAAAAAACAACAGGCTACCTGAGGCAAAAAAGTGTATAATTTAGATGCTGTGGTCATGCGTAGAAATACTCTACCTATGTTGCTTATGCTCATCATTCATTCAATTATCTTATTTATTGTTAGAAGGTCAAAATGTACCCTAGAGCAGCGTTTCTCAATGTCTTAAATATCCTAAATGCTACAAAATTATACAAAAGACTGCATTTCATGCAGAATTCACAAGGATGAATCAACTACATGAGAAAAAGAAAAAAAAAAAAAAGATAAGACTGTTATTTTCTTTGGTTTACTACACACAAATTCTTCGAACAGTTCATTTCGATTGTATAAATTTAGTTTTGTGTGAAAGTTTACCTCTCAGAAACTGGTGAAAATAATTTCTTGACTTGACATTTTTACGCACTAATTTCCAAGTTATTTGTAGCCCTATAGTTGCGAAACGCTGCCCCAGTGTAGACAATAAAGATGACGTAAGTTAATCAAGGGTTTGTTCATGGTAATTATAATAAGTCTATTGCGATAATGGGGGATATCATGTGTAATTGCTCCCTGGAAGATGACTGGATTCTGCCATAAATAGTATATGTCAAAATATTTCTATCACAATCTATCTATGGTAATGGATATTATTTGACGAATCTAATCCGAAACAGTCATAGCTAGAATGGAGCAGAGTTAAATAATTTCCTATGCTAAGGAAATAGGGGTAAAAATAACTACACATATTATTAATAAACAATAAGAAATACAGTAATATAGAGAATAATGGAAAAATTAATTAAAATAATGTCCAGTCTATGAAAGAAAAAAAAAAAAAAAACTGTTCAAGATAAATAAAACCATGGTATTGTTATATAAAATGATATGAAAGAGGGGTGAAATAAACAATTGTAAACATTTGTATTAATAGAGTACTGAGCATTCATTTTTAATATCTATAGATTCTCATTTTACTCTATTTTTTTTTACAAGATTTCATTCATTCTTAGAACATGGGAGATACTTCTCATTATTTTTACTTTTACAATTATACACTATTTATGCAACAAGGGCTTGGAGACACTTCATTGATTATACACACATATATTTCATTATTTTCTATTACACAAGTATTAAATCCTATCAGATATTACTTATATTAGTGAATCTTTATGACATTCTTTCAGTTATTAAAGAGAAATTGTTTTTTTCGTTATTTTTTAGTCTTATTAAATATTGACGATTAGGGAATACAGTGCACATTAAGTTTCCATAATGAGACAACATGGACATGTGTATCTTCGGCATAAGGATATACTTGATGAAATACCATCCAAGAATAAAAATCGAGAAATTCAGATTAGTATTTCAAAAATACTCCGTAAATAGTTTTGAAATTTCGAAATTGATGCTGACGTAATTTTTCGATAATTATCGTGAATCGAGAATCTGTAGTCAAACATCGGACTTCGAAGAGTTTCAACCATGGTATGTGATACGAAAGACAGAATATATCTTTATCTTACTTCTTTATGGTTGAGTTGACATGATTGCGCAGCTGCCATAGCAATGTCAGATGTTGACTTGCGCAGAAAGCTCTAACTCTATCATATTCAAGAGAGACAACATTATCGTCGACACCGTACAAAATAGTCTAAAGCGGGTAGACTCGCACGCGTCGTGTAACCAAGTACAAAACGTCAAAATTGAAATAAAAAAAATAAAAAGTACCGGCGTTTTATATTGAAACATAAAATTAAAATGACTAATCCGGCATATATTTTGGACAACGGAGGATATGTGGTGAAAGTCGGTCTTTCTACCGATACCCCAAAGTAAGCATACTTTTATTTCAGGTTACCTATTTCTAGGTTAGAATCAACATCATCTTTAAAATCCATCGAATTAAAGAACGTGTTTAAAGAGTGAAAATTTGACCATAATTAAACTGCATTTAACTCCTAACGAACTTACCGTTAATTTTAATACATAAATATTAATTTCTAGACTTGTTCCCAACTGTATAATGAAAGCAAAGAGCGAACGTCGTAGACCATTTGTCGGTAATCAAATAGAAGAATGTCGCGATGCATCAGGTTTATTTTACATATTACCATTCCAAAAGGGGTATCTCATCAATTGGGATATTCAAAAAACCGTTTGGGATTATATATTATCTAAAGAGTGCTGTCCAGTAAATCTCAGTCAGTTACCTACGATAGTAACCGAACCTTTATTCAATTTTCCTTCGATCCAAGAAGCAATGACTGAAATATTCTTTGAAGAATACGAGTGCCAAAGTTTGCTTAGAATAAATGCAACAGGATTATCCTGTTATAATTACAGGCATAAAAATCCTAATGCTAAATGCTGTATTATAGTGGATAGCGGGTACAGCTATACACACATTGTGCCTTACGTTAATGGAGTTAAAGTCAAAGAAGGTATTAGAAGAATTGATGTTGGCGGTAAATTATTAACTAATCATTTAAAGGAGATCATATCTTACCGTCAATTACACGTTATGGATGAAACTTACGTTGTAAATCAAGCCAAGGAAGATTCCTGCTTTGTATCGCAAGACTTTTATAAAGATATGGTAGAGGCCAAGCTAAAACTTGAGAGCAATACTATCGCCAGAGATTATGTTTTGCCAGATTATACCACGCTGAGAAGAGGTTTTATAAGAAAACCAGATGCATCTGGGGAACAGCAGACTTTACGTATGAACAATGAGAGATTTGCTATTCCAGAAATCTTATTTCATCCATCGGATGTTGGAATACAACAAATGGGTATTCCGGAAGCAATAGTAAACAGCTTGAAAGCATGCAATGAAGAAACATGGCCCCATCTTTTGATGAACATAGTTTTGACTGGCGGTAATGCTAAGTTTCCTGGCTTTAAAGAACGAGTGTTAAAAGAAGTGAGAAGCCTTGCTCCTGCTGATTTGACAGTAAACGTTTTATCACCAGAGGAGTAAGTCTAGAAATCATATCACTGGTTTTACAATTGATTAACTTTTTAGAATAACTAACATAATTATTATTTATTTCAGCCCTATCACGTATGCTTGGGAAGGTGGTAAATTGATTTCCAGAGATCCAGTATTTTGCAATATGGTTATTACTCGTGAAGAGTATGAAGAAGAGGGACAAGCACTTTGCTACGAAAGATTTGATATCTAAGTTAGTTTTATTTATTAATTATTTACTTGATAAAAGCTTAGAAATTTTTTTACAAAACTTAAATTGTTCAGCATTTTACTTGCATAAAAAGTAATAAAGAATCAAGAGATCCGACGGAGATGTGCAACAAGGAAAAATTAACTTGTTTTTTTGTTTTTCATTTGCTCGTCAAAATTAGCGTAATTTGACACAAAATATGGATAAAGCGAAGACAAACATCATCCATATCTTACAAAAAAATTGGCATTCCAGTTCATTCAGTTACTTTTGTTCTTATAGTTACATCGTTCTATTGTGGCACAGGTGATGAGCCATGCCAAGTGCAAAGGAACTGTAATATAATAATGATAAAAAAAAACAAAAAAAATAAAAAAGAAAACCATGCAAATTACAAATGATTCAGAAGAGGTATAAAACCACGTTGTAGAATAAATAGCACTTGGCATGGCTCTGCACATATTCGGTAAATAATAACTTAAATTGATTTCATCTGAGCCATTAATTCTTCAAGACTCGGTCCACTTGATTCTGTAGTTACTATCTCAGGTTGAATTTCAACTGGTCTAGATGGCAATGTATAAGCCTGCCTCACACCGCTAATGTCTCTCACTGACGTATCTTCTACTGTATCCGATGCCGTCTCATCAATTAGTGAAATACCTTCAACAAAAGACGTGGATTTGAAAATTAGTTATAATTGGACAGTTGGATTCGAATCAGCAATTTCTTTGAACATGAATTTTCATTTTTTGTTTTTATATTAAATTTCCCATGAAAATATAATACAAATTTCTACCCCATTCGTTATCTTCGTGTAAAGGTGTGTCGTCAACTTCTTCCTTTGCTACCACAACATCTTTCGGTTTTGCCTCATATTCTTTTTGCCTTTGTCGACAATATCTATCATCACAGTTTGGATTTGGTCTCAGAGTCATTGTAGGGAAGAAATCCAACATGGCATTATAGCCAAGATAAAAAGAAGTTGTACCAAAATTGAGTAAATATTTTAATGTATTTTGGACTAAAAATCCAGCTACAATTCCCATTGTAGTAGGTAAAGATGCTGCGCAAACTCCGTCACGTTTTAAGGTTTTTTCATCTATATTAGCAGCCACAACTAACGGAGGTGCACACTGAAAATTAAATAAATTGGTGTATAAAATACAAAATATATAGGTAAAATTAGAAAATCTTATTCAAGTGAATCTCATTTGCAAGAGTTTATATTTACACCAAAACAAGCAGATTCTCCAGGTATAATAAACTGTATATGTCCAGAAACAGCGTTTTCTGATACACCACTTTCAAACCATTTTTGATTCAGTTCATTACACGCTGTATTTATAGCCATTCGAGCTTCGAAATTATCAACGCAACTTAGGACAAGATCTACCGCTTCATTTTTCAAACTTGAAGTACTGTAAAAGATGAATGTTGTCGATTTAGTAATGAAGACTGATTTCGGTTTTATTTGTTGACAATAATATTCCTGGCAATTAGTTTCCGTAATTCTGTTTTATTGACTCAAGTTACCTGATAGTATCCATAAAATGTTGAAAATTATCAACAGTAGTGATATTATAGTTGTGCGTTTCTATTTCAACATCCGGATTAATGGCTTGTAGGGTTTTTGCAGCTGCATCAACTTTGCTTAATCCAGCCTGATGAGGCTGGAAGAAAAGCCTGTTCATATTAGCAAGCTCAACTTTATCGTAATCAAACAGAACCAGCTGAAAAATGAAAATAAAACATTAGTATCGGTTGTTAAAAGTTTTGATTAATTTTTCAAACTTGTTAAATAATTTTCTCTTCTAATATGAACCATTCAATACTTCGAGTCAGAGATACCACCTTTCCTATACCACATCTTGTTAACATTTCTGCAGTCACACTTCCGACGCCTCCAACTCCTACAACAGCGACAGTCAGTTCTCGAATTTTTTCATAGTTGTCAACAATACCCATACGTTTTAGAGCCATAAGTCGACTTTAAACAAGAAACAGAAATCAGATAATATATTAAAAAATAAAAAAAATGATACGCAATAGATATTTTTTTATTGTTAAGACGAAGAGCTGAATTTTTCGATAAATAGAAACTTTGACATATTTTTGATTGTTGATTGCATTTCTCAACTGATTTATTGTATGTACAATCGTACGTTGCATTGCAGTGGCTTTGTTCTGATAAGAGGGACTTAGCATTATACAACGTCATGTTTGTTAATCGTTGTTATTCGAAGACGTTTTATAGAAGTGCGGGTTACCTGTATGGATTTGAGTCAACAACTTCGCTTGACATTTGAGATATTTTTTGTCGCACGGGTGGATCATTTTTACGTTTTTCGTTGGCTAAATCGTGCTCTAATTGCTCAATTCTAGCTTTTAGTTTCTTAATTTCACTCATAGTTTTTTTTTTTTTTTAATATATTAATTGAGCTGTGAATTTTATTCTCTGCCAGCTGTCAAACACCATGCGCTTTGCAAGAACCCTTTTCGTTGACACGTCACGTGTTTCACTACAGATATTTCACTTTGTGGTTTAGTCATGCTTGTAGAGATGGCGGTAGGTGTGATCATCGTTGCAGATTCGCGCGAAAGAGATTTTCAAGAGTGACTCGGTCGGTTTTTGTTGTTGGAACAGTGAATTAAATAACAAACGATGTTAGTAAGTTATTGATGTTTATCAAATATCATTTTTTTTTTATTTGCAAATATAATAAACATCCGAGCTTGCACAGCTTTGGAATGATTAATTATTTTTATTTATAGAAGCAAAATAGAGACGCATCGAAATACCGAGTATTTGAATAACATAAAAGATCTGATGAGGAGTATCACTTGCGACGTAAAATCTAATAGATAACAGTTCGAAAATGTATACGTATTTTATTCGTATATAGCAAATATATTTTTTTTTTTTTTTTTTTTATCGCAATTTGTAAAAATGACTCGATACGCATCCAATCCAATCCATCAATATCAAACTTACTTGATAACAGATATGTCAGTAGCGGCAGGAGATTGACGCAAGTTAATACACACTACATAATTTCTCTGCAGTAGTGTGATTATTTAAAAATAATAAATTTTACAATATTTGATATAGAAGTATCGTATCGTTATCTTGAAATATCGAGAAATTTTGTACAAGTATAGTTACCACTAATCGGTAAACAATCTATTAAATCGATTATTAATTATACGTCTACTTGAAAAATGAATTTTCAAATTCTCGATACAATATCTCACAATGTGCTACTTCGACCATGTGACTCGTCATGACTTAATATTTACCCACAATTTACATGCCAATTGTGTTGATTACAATAATGTATCTAGGTTTCTATTTTTAACGCGATTTCTTTCGAGGTGATAGAAATTGCGTAGCACTGCAAGTACAAAAAACTATCTATATGATGTTTGCCAAATTTTAACTCTCTCTAAGTGAACTAATGACACTACAAAAATTAGGACAAATGCCTAAAAATGTTGGAATGTTGCTTGCAATTTGCATATGTATATTAGACCAAATATATGTATAGATATAAGTATTCTCAAATTGTTCAAATCAGATCTTTACTCTCGTTCAAAGTTCGCGCCTGTCCTTTAATAATTCACAATACAAAGATTTTACAGAAAATAATGCATTATTTTTTAGCACTTCTGTGACACGTCCATATGAATATCTAGCTTAGTTTATACCTGTGCATGGTACCTAGGGTGAATGTTAAGCTATGTATAGCTAATTTTGATTCTTATAAATTTTTGGAAATTTACAATGAACATTGAGGTACATACGTATGTAACGTCTTTCGGTTTACAGTTTGTACAGAGTATACAATTTTTCTTTAGTAGTAAATTCGTTATCAATGACGTAAATCGAGATGCTAATGTAGATCTGCGTTACGCATATGCTTTACGTTTATTTTAGACTCTACTTCAAGATGTAATTTATTAATTCTATTACATTTTGTGCTATATGACGCTATCGTTGTCAAGTCACGAAACAAAGAGTTAGATGATGTTCCCGCGCGGGTGCCAGAACTATAATTTCAAATTTGGATACAAAACAATATTTTATATTCTAAGTACAAAAACATCCAGACGCTGCTGACGTCTGTATAAATTGCAATTCTGAAAGACTGCTGTTCTTTTTGTTTGTTGGCCATTACGTGCTCTCGATAATAACGTTTATCATTTATAGAAGGACCATGCTAATGCATGTGTAGAATAGCAAACAGCTGTCGCATCTGGATGTAAAGGGGATCGGAGAATACAGAAAGAAATAAACTGTTGTATTAATTGCATTAATTCCTAAAGATAACTCGTTAATATTCTTCGCGAAAATTTGATGATGACAGCCCTATTATTTTTAATCAACGAATTGAACGATAAATAACTCAACTTTGGCTAATTTAATACTTTATTTTTCAACGCTAATAATGAATATATGTAAATACTGTACAACCAGACTCGTGATAATGATGTAACGATGTTTCAGCTTGACAAGATTAACTTTGGGCCTTTCGTATAGATACAGACACGTATAAGTTGAGCAAATTTTATATCACATGCACGTTGCGTATATAGCCAAACATATGTACAATACATCAAAGTAGGCACGTGATTTTTTTATGATTATTTCAATTAAATGATTGCAGGAAATAAGGTGCGAAATACTGTCGAATAATGTAATACATACATTTCATTATATAATTACACAGTAATTAGTGATTATGAATATCACATATTTTTTCACTATTATACTATACGAATAACTAAACCACTCTGATAATTCGTGAGACGTTGAGACTTTGACTCTAAAATTTAGTTATGGGCTACTCAATTGCAATTAGTTAGTTCGGTAATCTCTGAGCCAATATTTCCCTTCTTACGTGTCATGTACTCAAATTCAAATATAGGTATAGAAATCATGCGAAAGTCACGTATAAAACTTCTCAGAGAAGTCAGCTTGGGTCACATTTACTGATTTGTGAACTATCAAGTTTAGGGTTATCGCTAATTTCTTGTTGACGTTTCGATTCGCTTATCGTTTTTGTATTTATTAATAGTAGCTGTTGACTTACTATTAGATTACATTAACGCTTAGAAATTGGCGCGTAATATTGGCGTATAAAATATTCATAATGACAAAAATTTTCAGTTAAATTTTCGCTCAGTGATTAAAGCTGCAATTGCTTGTTCAAAAAGAAATATATATTTTTTTTTGTAATTTGAATATAAACAAAGTATTATGTTCAAACATCATATATCTATATTACAAACATATAATATTACAAACTGAACGAAAATAGACGGTGATAATATCATCGCAATCTGCAGAACGGAGCAGATGTTTCATTTCCCAAAAAAATTATAAAATAAAGTATATCCAATGACTGGGTATACAGAGCACAAGATTTAATAATAATCATAGCTATTCGAAAATATGTTATCACTGATAGTTGGTGATATATAGAAGTAATATAGAGGAACGTGGGCCACAATGGGACCCCCCCAAAAAATTCGGTAAATTAAAAACCTTATACCTATACATATACCTGTAGTCATTGTCTTCGTTGAAGATTTCTTTTACTGAATACATTGAAGATTATCAGCTTTGTTAGCAGCTGTCTCTTGATGATCTAAAGTTATTAGAAGAATTAGGTTTTGCTGATTCGAAAAATCAACTTGAAAGTATATGGGTGATTTTGCAAATAGATAACGAAGTTCGGGGTCTGACCATCTCCGATTCTCTTCTAACTTTAAACACTTATTACTTTAGTCACACAGAGCCCAGAAATATTCTCAAAAATTTTTTAGATTTCTTTGTAATGCGTATTTAAATTCGCAATATTTGTGATCATTTTGAAAATCGACTTCTTCTACGATTTTTATGCAGTCTTAAAGGGGGAAAAAGGTCAGGGTACACTCTCATGTAAAATTTTCCGCTCTTTCTAATGAAAATATTTTCATTATTCTCATATGACTGTGAATATTGAAAAACGTTACTCTTCACATTAGAACGGCAATTTGATTCCTTTTCGCAACTTTCATCTTCGATTTATGTGATTTTTTTTCCCGAAACTGAAATCGAAAGTCTAAGAATTTTTTGAAGTCAGGAGAGATTCGGATATGGTGTAACCCCATTCCTGGATAATAATTGTCGGAACCACCCGTATGCACCTTTATTCGCGTAAATAAACCAGTTACCAGTTTCATTACTTATTTGTTACCAAGTCGTAGTAAAACATTTGAACAAATATCATACATACTGAATGCGACGAATGGATGGAGATATTTTCATCTCCAGTTTCTCAGTGGTATTTTCGTAATTGCATGTGACATATTTCACGTGTGTTTGCGTAATTAATGCTTCATACAATCGCAAGTAGATACAAATTATTTTCCAATTGTTGGTATAGAAAACAAGTAATTATATGACAGGTATAATAATAATTACGAGGAAACCTTTGTACATAATTATGCAATAAATGCAATGAACATTTCCGAGTGATGAGTCCTAAATAAAATTAAAACTTAACGAAATAGAATGGAATAATTAAAACACAAAATGCTTTCAGAAGTATAAAGAATATGGATAATATACGTATATACATCGAAACCTAATTCTGTGTAAACGAAAGCTGTCCAACGATCTCAAATTCGTCGAATATGTATTAAAATTTGAGAACATCAAATGAAAGAATCAATTCCTACTTATTGGCTGTACAGTACCTACACACATATACATCAAACATAGAGCGAAATGAAGAAATAAACATATCTAAAAATTTTAGTGCTGCAGTACTTATAGGTTGCTACATTAGCGAGTTAAATATTCAATGATGTGTAGAATACAAATTTTTCGACGACATGGAGGTCTACTTGTATTTATTTTTTCTAACTCCAAAATAAATTTGAATCGAACTACATATGCGACGAAATCGGTTGAACCTTACGCCTGGAGGAATAATTGTCGAGTCCGAGCTGCCCCCCTCTCTAAAATCAGCCCTCGTGGTAACATTATCGTGTATCGAGGTCAATCGCGAATACCCTGAGGGGGGCTATAAAAATACAATTTACTTCTTGGTTTATTTCTTTTGTTTTGACTTAAATTTCACGTTAATTAATCTTTTTCAATCGATCATACATATAGAAATTCGATATTGGTTCGGTTACATTGTTTATAATTTATTTTCTATACTGACACGAATTGTCATCGTATAATAATTTAAAAAAACCGCAATAGACAACATGGGTAGGTATATGTATATTAAAATTGGTTATGAAACAAGGCTCGCTTTAAATGACTGTTAACGCCTACTAACTAATAGCGATATCTGGAAACAGTTACTAAACGTTTACAGACGATGTGTAATGGGCGCCTACACTCGATTTCTGTTTGACTTGTGTTAAATATGCTAAAATTATTAAACAAAAAACTAATTTTCGAAGTATAGCTATATGTATTACATACAAATTAAAATTCTAGCAGAAATAAAATTTTCCTGGATGATCAAATTGAAATTTTTAGCACAAGGATAATTTCTTTATCTCTTGAAAATCCTACAATTTTTAGTTACATTTTATTTTCATTATGAAATCCGCAACATGGGCGTGAGATAATTGATGTTGCAATTATCGATCATCGCTATATATATATATGTATATAAAAAAAAAAAATGATCGAATGAACGACGACAGTAAAACTGTAACAAGAATCACCCAAGTTTAAACATCACTGAGTTGATTCCTGATACCTTAACGATCTTGTTTGTTAAAAAAAAATTAATATTTTTAATATTCAATCATTTCATTTGAAAAAATTAACGATATAATTTCTCAGTATCTCCCGCTGCTATAGTTTAATTGCCACAGTCCAACCTTTCAGTTTCCTCTATATCGATTTAAGTGTATGCATCGGGAAATACAGAAAAATTATTAAAGTTCGTCACTTGTTTAATGCAATTCCAATCCTTGCATTACAGTAATACAATTATTACAAATTTAGTCAATTTTCGATGCAACCGTTTTCACTCTTCGGCATATTTGCGACCATTCATGGCGCAGACGCGTCGACTTGTTTTGCCGATGAATAGGAAAAACCCTACAAAATTCTTCCAACATCAGCAGGAAGATCTCGTTCCTATACATATCTGTATATCGTAATATCGTTAATATTTCTGAAATTTTATATCAACTATTTCAATTCCCAAAAAATTAAATAAATTATGTTACTGCTTCTTTTTAACTCTTTACTTCCCTCGTTATGTATTATATATAATTACTGAAATCTTTATATTTTCGATTTTTTTTGTTGTTCGAAACTACAGAACCGCAAATAGGTAAGTTTCTGCAGTATATGCTTATTGCATATTTGAATTTGTATGTACATGGATGTATTAGTGCAAATACAGACATCGATGTGACGTTGTAGTGGAGTATCCTTGATCGCGGGGACCAAATGCACGTGTAAATATTTACTAGCGCATGCGCACAGTGATCCCGCTAATGGTCACGTGACCACGTGGTTTATAAACCATCGTACAGACCGGCCGGCTTTACACATCTACCTAAACCGTTCGGTAGCACAGTCGCGCAGTATTACGTTACGATTATCCAAAGGAAATAGTTAGCCGATATAACAAGAGCAATTTTAAGAATTTTTAATAGATTTTTTTGGGCATATTTAACGTTTTAAAAACGCAAAAGTTCGCGACGCGAGACGTTTTATATTTTTGCATTTGAATCTGTGATACGGATTTTCGATTCTTTATCTTGAAGCGGTTGAGAGTCTATTCCTGTGAACGTTTGCTGCTTCTTTGGAGCAGATTAGAGATAAAGAAGACGCTGGACGCGAGTTCGATTTAGAAACAGGGGAGTTCAAGTGGACAAGACGTCCGGGAGCAGGCTATACTCGGACCTCAACTTCGCAGACCTTAATTTCCCTTAAACCTCCCCACGATGGCCGGCTTAAACGAATGGGGATACTCCACTGTAGACGGTAAGTTTTCATTTATTTACATTCTTTTTTTTTTTTTTATCGTTATCTTGCTCAACTTCCGTTTCTTCTCTCTCTATCTCTTTCTCTCTCTCCACGCTTCGAACAAGAAGCCCCTTTCGTACAAGGAAATAAAAAGCGTTGACTCAGTGTTGCCACGTCTACGCACGAGGCAATGTTTACATCCTGTTTAGATCTTGATTATAATTTTTATCTGCATACATGTAACTTTTTTTTTATCCTTTGTTAATACACACGCTGATTTATCAACGTGAAATATGTTAACATGCGGTTATAGATTGGTCGTACAACAAAGAAATGACCATATGTAGATAATGGATATGTGAATATAGACGTACGGCAACACTGTATAGAGTATTATACATGACGTGAAAATTTGATAGAAATAAAAAAGTTATATTGTTAGAATAGCAACAGTTCGTTCTCATTTATAATATTTTATATTCGATGTTCCGTGAGGCTCTGTATATAAATTTATAAATAAGTTTTCATCGACTGTACAGCGAAGCACGCGGAGATCGTAATAACTTTCATAAAATGGCGTGTTTTGGAAAACTGTCGAAAGCCTAGTACGTAATGTACCTCATTCTGTTTGATTCACGATAAATATATATGCTAGAAAAATTTCTAATACATACTGTATTCCTCAAGGATTCTATTTTACGATATACCTATACGTGTACCAGGACAATTAACTCTGACCGTTCTTAATTCAAATTTACTAACAATAGAACGCGTCCCGCCATAGAACTATGCCCCAACTCCAAAGGGAATCGTGACATACCGATCAATATTTACGAAATAGTGAATAGTGGCAAAGTCCGCACCCCATGTCTCACACACGTTGCACTCCATTTTGTAATTTGAATCAATTAATGGGTTAGTCAGGTGGGAAGATCTAGTCATCGTGTTAACTGATTACTGCAAGTTAATGAGTGTATTTCCTATAAGGAATGTTGCTAATCTATTTACGTGATTCATGTAGCTGCAATAAAAACTTCGTAGATATATTCGTAAATGAGTTTTTATTGAGCGTGAAGAAAATTGAACGTGTGCGATACGAGCGTTATTGATGTATAGGTACAGTTATAAGTTATTTGCAAAACTATTGTAACGTATAGTTTTCTTATCAAAGCTGACGCAGTTTTCTAAATAATCGTGGTTCACGCGATTACGCGGGGACGCTGTATAGTCAGAAAAGTTGTCAAATATACTATTGAACACAAAACTATATCGATTTGGAGAAAAAAAAAACAAAAAAAAAAATGATAGAAAACTTCTTTCTCACGAAGCAATTAAACTTGAACCGTATATCTTTGAAACGTAGTTATATCTCTATTACATGGAAGTTGATATATTGTAATATATCCTATATATGTGTGCAGGTTAGGTAATGATTATCTCGCTGTTTTTACTCTGTATCTAAATGGGCAATTAGGTTAATTTGAAACTAATGATAGGTATAATTTATAAGTACCTGTACAATAGGTACATACAAACCTACTACGTTGGGTAATTGCCCAAAACCATCGCTCCCCCATAGACAGAAAATACCGTTTGTTTTATTTTCCCAATTACACAAGCTCGCTAACGATTTGTAATGAAACTTTTCATTCCATAAGAAATCGGGATTTAAACAAAAAAAATTTCATATCTCATAGAAACTGAAATAGAAATATAACAAAATTAGTTTCTCCTGACCCCTGAAACTTCTGTCTTAGCTTATTCTTACAATTAGCATATCCGTAATTTGATAGGATTTGAAATTAGATTTAGGGTAAGTAGTTAGTGTCTCGTACCAACGCGGTGTGTGGCACCTTCTAACTTCCTGCCAAGATATCTAACGAGGGTGCAACCCCTAAAATCAATACTTTTCTTTGGGGTCGGCCGATGCACCTGTAGCCTTCGGTCGTAAGGAGGTTATAAGTTATATTACTAGAAGCTAGCGGTCACAGGCCTACTTTTATCCCCATTCCTCCAGATACTGTATAAATACCTATATGAAATCACTGAAATCCTGACTTATTTTATACTATAAAAGGTGAAAAAAAAAAATTAGATTCCTTTTTTGTATCGAGAGGATAAATAATAGAGAATATGAGAAGTCTAATTTGTTACAATTTGATACGCTGTTCATTCAAACGAAGGGTGATATTACATGTTTGACTATAGGACATTGCAAATTACTATCGGATTGCTTTTATAGAGCTATCGTGAGTTGTAAGTAGAGTAAATATTTGAACAATTCTGTCTGATGCTTTGCGTGTATGCAACTCCGTTGTTACGTCGCAAACAATGAGCAGAAATTATTACAATGTGCAGCTATATGGCATACTCCATGCTCATACGTATACATACATACATACATAAGTGTATACGAAAGAAGTCCTTACGTAAGGTGATTTAAAAGTTATGCACATATATGGACGTCCAATTTTTTAGTTTTGCGACTTCTTGCGTTAATAAATTTGAATTGAAATTCTCTGATATAAAAGAATAAAATTTATCAATAACTTGTTGTTAAAATTCGACTATATAATAGCACCGTGTGTGTAATCAACAAGCTTTGTTTCTGAAGTCTCTGCTTATGGCCTTTGACTCTACGGACATATACAGCGCGCGTTTTATATTATGCTAAAATATTATTTTTACCGCTACTATCAACGATGCCATCGTCAGCATTTAGTGAAATAAAAATTTTCTGAATGACGTATATATACGAGTCGAAGTCGTGCTAAGTTCGTGATCCCAAATCAAATCAAATCGATCGATCGACGACGTTGACGATATTCAACACTGAATATAAAACTCCTAAGGCATTTAATTAACCTGGATATATATACATGCGCGGATTAGGTAATACGAAAAGGTAGTCGACACATTCATACATCAGATATATGTAATACTGACCTTACTCTGCAGCATCCTACACCTACGTTTAGGTAATTTATGTCTATGTCAGTAAATATAGATACCCTTTTGTTCTTGTCATGTTCATCAATATCTATAGCCACATGTTGTGTTATACGTAATAGTATTCACCCTGAAAGTCACATAGTTAAACCTTTTTTCCTGTATGTGTATATGTACAATCTGTGAACACAACGTAGCTAGCTTATCTCGTTTGTCGAGCTTTTCAACGATACTTGACTCACCCCCTTTGTGAATTTGAGTCTAGGTACTGTATATTATATATGTATACGTATTAATCTGTGTGTCACGTTAATCAACCGGTTGAATCAAGATGTTACCAGAGTTAATGTAGATCGACCGTTAAGCGTAACCACCTCGTACCAATTTGTTATTAATGCTATAGCTACTTCTCAGTGTATAGATTTTAGGATAAAGTTCAATCTTGTATGGATCATCTATTTGGATAGTATTTATTCACTGTCGTAGTGGCAGGTGAGTGTAAACTAAATATATTACTCTCTGTTTGTCACGTGCTGCGTCACGCGTTTTAAACGCGACTGTGTGTCTCGCCTATTTCCACTAGAACGATACTTCTTCAGTCTCATATCCAATGGGATAGTATTTTAGATCAGAAACTCAGGTAACAACGGCGATTGCCTATACTTACAGGGACAGAGACTTTTTGCTTTCACCATCTTCGCGGCTTAGTATATCGTATACATACATTCAGGCGCTTGTTTCTATCAGCGGTGCTCAAACTGAATTCAACTGAAATCAGGTCTATAATTATGATCTAGACATTAAGTTGTCTAAAAAAAATGTTGAAACTCTTGTCCGCACTTGGTATAATTCCATCTTGTTGCACTTCTTACATCCTCTTCTTTTCTGACGGCGTTAATTCACGTGTACACATGTGTGTGTGCGCGCATTTAACACCGTTCGTGTACAGAGGTCAACGAATCCGTTTCCTCTACGAGTGCGGGCACTTAACGCAGTTGTTTAACAAGATCTGGAGCAATCCTCGTTGGTCACGTGAATGAACGTGGCGAACCTCTTCGGCGAGGCATCGGACTATCCGGTGTACAAAGATCATGAAGATCACTGAAGATGTTGGCTCTTTAACTTGCACTGAGTACCCTGTAATCGGGGCTAATGGCCTTATGCGGTCAACTGATCAATTTACTCATTTGTCGTGTTGATGTAAAATTTTTCCTTACCTATGCAATTTGACAACGGATAACCACTATTCATGAGAAATACTGTCGGCAGTACGTATCACTTTGTTCTTTTGCTACCTAGACTTACCTGAGTTTGATGGGCTGCGGCCGGTTCTAGACGGGCTCTTTTCATACTATTTTGTTGTATATTCGTATGTGTATAGATACGTATACATAGTTCGATACAGAGTAGGGATGGTCCGTCCACCACAAAACTTTCACACCGTAGGTAGGTATAGGTATTTCTTCGAAACGATAGAGGATAAAGAGCAACGAGAACAGGTATTCGAAAGACGGAATCTTTTTCTTTAGCTTTAAAATTGTTACCTCAAGCTTTTTTCTTTCTTTGATAATTTTAGTGACGATTCACAAAGTTTTTATGGCTTCGTCGAATCTGGTTCCTCGTCATTGCAGCAGGTGCCAGTTAGAAGTTTTATTTTATTAACTATTTTTTGTAAATTCAGCTATTTCTAGAAGGCTTACGAAATAGAGTTGTTATAATCTTCAAACTGGTGATACAAAATAATTCTTGTCTATAATCCCTGGGTTATTTCCTTCGCATTTGAATCTTTAACGAGAAATGAAAATCGATCAAGGGGGTTGTATAAAGACACAATAAATTGTTTATGGCCTTACTCTAGGTCTCATTATCAATTACTCTATTTACTCGGCTAGTATAGCATTGCCTGTATACTAGATGAACTATTTGGTATTGTGAAGCTTTTCTTTTTTTTTTTTGAAAAATTATTTTTTTTCTTTTAATATAAAACGATGCATTTTCTGGTACCGTTTCCTCACGACTAGACCTACAAAGTTAAATGTGAATGGAAACGCTCTTTCTGAGCTGTAAGTCTGTAACTATCTTTATTTGAGCCACCCAGTGCCTGGGTAGTTCAATGAGTGAAGGTATACACACCTATAATTGATACCGACATGTAATGCACGATATGTAGGTATGAGCGAGGAACGAGGAATGGTTTCGCAATTCAAGTAGAAATTCTTATTGATTCTTTATTTATTATAGGAATGAAGCCACGCTAGAGGTGAGCGTTGTTGTTGTTAGATTTTCTATACATACAGACAAAGGAATTTTTTCGTTAAATTCTTATCGTTTTGAGATACGAAAAAGTAGTTTTCGGGAGCGGCTTTACGTAAGAATAAAAATGTAGGGATGAGAAAAGATTCGAATTTTTGTTTGAGGTGGGTTTCAGGTGAAAGGACTCGGTTCCACGCCTTGGACTATAAATAAATGGTAGATAAGTAACCTGCACCCTAAAAGCTACAGTCAAAAATTACGACTCTCGTATTACCTTGCAATTAGATTTTATTATTATTATTATTATTTTTGTTTTTTTGATCAAATGTCAATCTAGGGTGTGGCGTTGAATGATCACAGGAAGTCACGTGACGCCGGAAGTACGACCGTCGTAATTGACGATCTGAAAATACTGCAAGGTGCTTAAACGCGCTACTAATTTACATATCCATAAGTTAGGTACGACTTACACATGAATATTGCATGATTAATATCAATCTTAAATGATACTTTTATAAATTATTTATAAACTACGACGTCTGCGTTAAGACTTAAGTGGGTGTCTAGCTTAATTTGGGAATTGTCTTTGCTGTTTCTTAAGAATACATTCAGCACCCTTCTAGGCTAACCAATTCACGGCTAACCTACTCTCTTCGTTATTACTGATTAACCACGAAATCAATTCCCACATCAAAATCAATATCACGGTATAGATAGGCGAGGTTTACTCTCGGAGAAATTTGTTGATAGAAAGTTTTTTTCTTCTTCCATACCTGTAATTACGTACGTGAAATTTATTCAAGTGATTAGTATGATAAAAGACGAGTGTATAAATACGTAATGATTTTGATGGATCGAGGAGTGGATAAAGTGATTCTTAATTCCATGTTATCTGAATCCTGAAAGAGATCTTTTAATATTCTAGTATAGAGTTAGTTTAATTATACACGACAACGTCATAACTTGAAAAAAGTTAAGATTTTTAAGGATTTTTGTTTCGTTGACGGTGAATTCAAAATTTAATGCCCATATTAAACAGACAGATTAAAATATACGCGTAGGTATATGCTGTCAAGGTTTCTACAGGTTGCGCGAGTTCCAAAAATGATGCGGGAAGTAGAATTTTCGATGACATGTTGAAACGGTGAAATGATTTCATATATTCGATGTTTATAATGTTGTATGTAATAAACAGAGTGGTTGACATTTTGAACATTGTATATTATACAAATGTTGAAATTAGCAATTTTAAGCGCCAAACCTGTTGGCTTACGATCCACCAAATATTAATGATAATAATGGATATACATATATCCAATGTCTGTAAAAGCCCACAAAAAATGACAACTGTGCTATACTATACGCACGTTTAAATCGAGTTTGACGCACAATTTTGTTTATTATTTTAAGTAGTCCGCGAGGTATAAAAAGTTAAAAAAAAAAAAAAAAAAAAAAAAACATAACGAAAAACAGCCGTGTCATTAATTCAACATTAACAATGTAATAAAACGAGTGATTATTTATGTTAAGAAAATTCAACGGAAGACTATATACACGATCGTTTAAACAACAGGAATCAATATATGTTATTTATATACAAGAGTAAATCGTTCTGGGTGTATAATATTCGATGGTATATTTTTTTCTCACGATATATAATTGTATTTTATTATACTACTTACGTAACCACGGACCAATAATCCTGCTTATACCACAATTCTTAAAATGATGGTATATAATGCTGCAGTAATTATGTCTGGTATTATCCAGGTGGAATTTCATTATACCTATAAAACATGATGATTCGTGAAAAATAAATTCTTTACTATTAATACGTAAAAATATAAAACTAATGTCAACCCATGTATCTTTATATTGACATTGAACCAATTGGTAGTGCAATTTATGTCGTCCTCACGCTATTCCGTTCGTTCGACGCATCATGATCCGAAAGCATGATGTCTTCGACAGAAATCTATCTGATCATCTGACATGACACGCTATCTCGTTACACGTGATGTCAGTGATTCTCATGATATATATCACCAAGTGCAGGCTACATGAAATCAAATGGAAAAATACTGCAATTATACGTGTATCTAATAGCCCGGAATTCTTCGATTATTTTTAAACAGTGTAGCTAATAGATATTTGTGCAAAAAAAATTTGCCAATTTTTTCTGCGCTTTGCATTATAAGAAAAAACGTTAATAGTTTATTATATAAGCAATATTTGAAGTAGAAATAATTGTATCGGTGTATGATGCCTATAATAGTGGATAAAAATAAACACAGATGTATACGTATGCAATATGTCTAATACTACTTTGCAAAAGAGCTTTGAAAATATTTGATTAAATTTGGCAGATCATGTGATAGACAGCTGTTTTTTATTTTTTAGATTGTTTAAACTACAAAATTCTATTTGCTGTTTATACATCATAACACATTCCTCTACCGCATTTAATTCCGTTTTTTATTTTAGTCTGCAGATTCCGTAAACCGTCATTATCGATTTATATACCGATGCAAATATACTTATATGGTTGTAAGCGTGTGTTTTATGCATCGCGTCAAGCTCAACGCACACAGCTGTTTAACTAGGTAAATAGATTAAAAGATTAGGCGCCATTCCATTGAAAGGGGGATTTTCATTGGCTAGCCATAATAGAAGCCTAACAACTTCTCTCATCGCCTCATACATCTTGACCATGATCTCGTCCATTCCGATCTTACATATTGCGTAAATGCGTTCGTTTTGCCAAACCGTTGTAGTTTAAGTTCTCCGTTAATTAGACACTTTAATTTGAAATTAAGATCAGTTTAAAGAGTCTTTGTTTTGAGTTAATCTTGAAGTATGATAGAGGCCCAATTCGATAGGATTTATATGTCAGAAATTATTACCTTCCCCATTACGTGACACGCCATACGCGTACTCACTTAATAATACAAAGCCCAATAAACGATAAATTATTTAATCTCTTCTAATTAGGATGTCACTAACGATACAGCGAATCAATTTCAACTTAACCGAAGATTGATTTGTTGAGCTCGTCAGGGTGTTTTGATGCCAACGTTTGATCGTTATGATTTACGATTATACTAACCGTAAATTGTTCACTTCGAAAGATTATATCTTATATGGATTAACACGGTTTGAAAAATATCGTCTTTTCAATCAAGCTCTATGGTAGATGAGTGTGAATTCTATATATATAAATTAGGAGGATTTTACTGTTAGAAAAAGTATATATGTCAAAGTGCTTACCCTAAATAGAACTTAATTATACTCGAAGCTTAATTACCAAAACTACTGTTTCGATGAAATGAATTAGTCGTATAGAAAATATTTCCAATTGTTTGTTCAATTTTATAGTCACTATTTTGCATTCACTTGACATGTTTGTACCGGAGAATCATCTGAGCTAGGATCACGAAAAATGTCAATTTCCTTCTTCTTTCGGTTTCTTCTTTTTTTCTTATTTTTTCTTAATTTCAGTATAGTTCCCGTAAAATTTTCTCATTCAACACTATTCAACCTTCTCAATCGGCGAGAATTGGCTTTACGGCTATATTAGATTTTCCGCCGCAGGGGACTATAGTGGGGTCACACATTTAAGAGTCAGAGACATACATAAGTATAATTCATATATATAGTCTTCAATTCCTGTCATTATACGATAAAGCTGATTAACGTTACATGATAATCGTACATATAGATATAAGTTGACGGAAGAACCGTTTTGGCCGATAATATTTTGATAAGATCAATAAGCCCGTAAGCTACCGTTGTCAATCGATACTAAATCTATTTTAATCTTTTCATAAGTTCGTTGTTTTTTTTTTTTTTTTTCTTTCGTTACTTTGATCGGTTAAAGGTATTTAACGTTAATCAACATTTTAACTCAAGTCTAATGGGTCTGTGCAATATATCGTAATTGTTTCCACATTCAAGATCCGCGCTATAATGCAATCAATAAAGATTCTTTGAAATTTGTAATTATGTTTAATGCCATACTTTGTTTTTGTCTTTACGATCATTATCTTCAATAAGCTTGCACGTCATTGCACTTGCAAAATAATTAATATTAATAAGGATATGTAATTATAAGAATTTCGTATAGATAATTCATAAATGTTGCGATCTTATGGTTGAAAAGAAATAAGAAATAAAATTAAAAAAAAAAGCTACTAGGTGGAATTTGTGAATATTTATGCCAAATATCGAGTAAAAATATATCGTGATATCATATTCGTTTATATTACATATTGCTCTCTTACTATAATAACTTGAAATACCTCTAACTATATTCTTTATACATATAATATATCCTGTATCAGGTCTCAGGGTCTTACGTGTATGTGATCGTAAATATCATTATTCGTCACATTTTACGACGCACGAAGACTAAAATATAACCAAAGATAGAAAAAAAAAAAATTGAAAGAAAATTTAAGAAAAGATGTGCTCTTCGTCCTTCAGTCTCTATTACTGTTGGTATAGTATATAATATAAAGTATAGCGAAGAAATTCTTTAACCAATTGTCAAAAGAATAAACTGAAACGGATATATACCGGCAGCAGATAAACTTTATTGTCATTAAAGACAAACCTTCACAAGGTCTATATATACACACTTGTGCAAGATGCTTTTTGTTTCTCGTATTATTATTATTATTATTATTATTCGACTTTAAAATTAAACGTATATCATTATTCACACTTTCGATCGTTAATATGAATTATTTGTTATCAGAGTTGCGCAACTATAGGCACTGTTTAATTTGTTTGAGAATAACAAGAAACCCAACAGGTGGTTTTGCCACTTTGCGGTCTCTTGCAGCCTCGGTGTATTTTACACACAGCATACAGCTATCGAGTAAGAATATTTCGATATAATTAAAATGGTTAGAACAGAATACGTAAATAATTTACAAAAAGACAGTCAACGAGGGAATCTGCAAATCAAATTTCCTACGTGGTTAAAATGTTAAACAAAAAAAAAAAAACTTGAACATAAAAATTTTATCGTAGATTCTATAAATTCATTTAATTTCCTTTTATTATTTACTCTCTTAATTAAATAAACGGTCGTCTAACTATATCTCGGTTTTCACAAACTCAGGTATATATGTATATAGCAAAAAATAACTTAAGTCGCCATTAGTCAGGCACGATTGCTTCATAAATTATACGTATTATACCGTTGATCGTACGTCAATCAAGAATCAACAACACCTCTTCCTATATCATCGAGGCATCGTTTGGCATCGTTGGCGTCCCTGGAGTTAATCCACAATCATCAATGTCTCGGATAACTGCAGACATTACGACGATATAGATTGTCATCTCGGATTAGCGTCACTGAGTTAACAATCTTAGTACGATAAATTCGTTAATATCTGTTCATTCATTAATTGCCACTATATATACAGACGTATCATAATTTCTAGAGTGCTTAGATTTCGATCAGTAATTATTAACCAATGATATATGGATTATTATGGTATTACTGGCTAATTGTTTTCGCTTCACTATATTGTTTATATTATAATACCTACTAATGTGTATGTGCAGTAATTTAGATTAATTATTAAACATTTTTTAACGTTTTTAATTCCAACACGAGGTCATCGAGACTCTAGAGCATTGCAGATATTAATTTGCTGTAGTAAACCCCGTAATCAAAAGCCGGAAGTTGCATTTGAGGACCCAATGGAGCCTATTTATTCTCATTTATATCGTACTGAAGGCCTATGCGAGTGCAGTTTATTACAGATTTTTTTTTTCTCGATTAGAAAAGGTGTGTCTAAATCGTTTCCATCACAGAGACATTCGCAGTTTCTTTTTATCGGATCCCCACCGCCGGATATTCGGATACTTTTATATCAGAAAAAAAAAACTACAATGCGGGTCCTTTAAAGACTTAAGTACAAGGACTTGACTTTAGTCAGCCTTGAAACGGTGCAGGTTCTACATTTTATGATCGCGTTAACCTATTTTGCCTCGGGTAAAAAAAAATGAAGAAATAAAAAAAAAACAAAACGGTAAGTATACGTATACCTAATCAAGAAACGGAAACATGCACTGATTTCCGGAAGTGTAATTTTTATACCTTTAATACTTTATGCAGGTTGAATTTACGAACCGTGAAATAAACTTTCCCCTGTCAAGGTTGCTATGGAAAAAAAGCTCTATAGTAACAAGAAAGAATTGAATCTATACCTACTCTTGCGGTTTTGAATTGTAGTCATTGAAAAACTCGCAATAAAAATTAATTAATTCAATTTTACTGCTCGCTTTAGATATTTCAATGGTAATAGTATTCACAGCTCATATACCTATAGTTTCCATAAGAATATTTTAATCATTATAAACATTCACTCGGTACTATAAGCTTATACTTTTTCCTCATTGCAAATACTCGGAAAGGCAATTGAGATGATCGGCTATTTTGTATTTCAAAGATGGATATATTTTTAGTATATGAATTTAATTATCCTGATAAATTTCGACGAATTTTCGTTTAATTTATCGTCTTTATATGACTAAGTAATTTATTCCACATCACGTATGATACCTGACGGATAACCCTGACCGATATTACACCCGCGCAAATTATTTCCGCTTTCCTTCTTCTCGAGTTTGTGCTTATGTCATACGTCTAAGGACGTTTTGCTGCTTCATAATTAATCAGGAAATAGAAAAAGGCTATTGTTTCGGCAAAATTATAATATCGAACGGGGAAATAAAGTGAACGCAGATTAAATTGGCCTCGAATAGAAAGGACCTTAGATTATTGGAGGCCTTTTGATGAAAGTCGACGAAAGGCCACTAGCTTACTATCAGAGAACAAGAATTTTGCTGTAACTTTTGCGCATGTACGAGAAAACGAAAATAAAAAAAAAAATTGACTCAATGACTAATACCAGCTTGTGGAGAAAGTAATTCATCTCTCTTTTTCGAAATACGCTAAATATAATTAGCAAAAAAAAAAGTTGCAATATTTATTTTTTTATTTGTATGAAACTCGTGAAGTGGTATGATCACGTTTAAGAACTGTTATAAAAATAAAATAAAAAATTTGAACTGGTACCGAAATTTTATTTTATTCATTTTAATGCGTTTTTTGTATCTACTCCTTCATGATGATCCGATAATCGCGTGTCTCACATCCATCCGCTAAAAGAGATTCACGACTTCTAGATACATACGCGTATACGAATTACGTGTAGGCACCTATAAAAAAATAACTTTCGTACACCGGGGAATAATCTTTCATATAAAATCGGCGATATGGAAAAAGAAGTATACCTACACGTGACTCTAAGCAAACGTTAAATCTGCTATATGTATAGCTGTTTATAGATCGTGGTTATGACACGAACCTTACACCTGGCGTCGTTCGATGCCACGTATGTACCTACTTCTCTATTGTATATATAGTGTATACTATAATATATCTGCCATATTCATAAATATATATGCGAACATAGCAAAAACGTTTTCGTCCATAATTATTATATAGGTATATCCGACTACAGTTTGGCGCGTGACCCACGTGCGATGTGGGCTTAATAAGCAGCGTCATTGAAATCGTGGTGTAAATTATGATAAGATATCGTAGATCATATGACAACTTTCCCGGAGACAGTGCAAAGATAAGAGAAAGATATTTGTTACTGAAAACACAGAAATTATAGTCACTCGAGGAAAGGCTTAAGCCATCAGCTATGACGTCATTTATAGGAAATTTTGACTTTCATAAAAATATTTCGCAGATTATATCATTGCTAAGGTCATTGAATCCCTGGTGATAATTGCTCCGATCTTTTTCGGAAGAATTGACTAAAAAATTTTTCATTTCATGAGATGTTTGAAAAAACTAAATTCTACTACTATTTTCTTTCGTTTACTGATTTCAGGGCCCAGCACGTGGGTGGAGAGATACCCAATGGCGGCAGGTTCGAGGCAGAGCCCGGTGAACATCGAGACCTTCCGTGCAAAATCCGATCACGAGGCTCTAAGTAGCAAACCATTGAGTTGGCGTTACCCTGCAACGGCCTCCAGGAAGTTGGTTAACCCAGGGTATTGTTGGCGCGTGGACACCGATGGCGAGGGCACCTGTAAGTCTTCTTGCCTTTCCGCAAGGCTGTCATCTTGACATTAATATTAATTGAACCGAAAACCGTTGTTGAATGTGATCGTAAAGACTGATGTATTCGAACGATCGTGTTTTATGTAAGAGAACAGTTTTTCCAGATTAAAAATCTTACGGTTTCATGTTAACAATATTTGAAAAAGCTTTCAGGTAAATTGTGTTTATATCGTATAAATCCACGGATGGAATAATAATTTGAATAATTTTTACGTAAGACTGGATTACGCCAGACTCAAAGTGCGATATTTATACACGTAATAGAATTCTAACGCAATTGTTGAAATATTCATTCGATTCGAACAATTCGATAATAACATTTATCAAATAGCGAGAAACTTGTCTCTTTATCATCTTACTTTGATATAACTTGGGGTCTTACTCCCTAATTGATTGCAGCGAAAATTTTTTTTTCATGAACGTTTACCAATTTCTTAACAAATTGGCCGCACTATATTACACTCACGATGAAAGCTTGAAAATTATGTTTCAGATTTTAAAAACCTTTTCATATTTTTGAAAAAGCTTTTAATCACGTGGAGGTATTTACGCTATTCTGTAACTATAATAACGTGATGCATCGTGTCTGTGCAAGTTTTCCTTAATGGAAATGAATACAGTAGAATTATCGGCCCCTTTCGCGTCGATTACTTAGGCCCTGGGGCAAATCACGAACGAGGTCGAACCTCGAGAAGTCGTTGTGCAGGGTCCCACAACAAGCTGCGGTTTGTCCTGTTGTTTATACAGCAAGATCCATAAGTTTTTGTTCATGAAACTTTGTATACGGTGGTTGTCATTCGGTGAAATGAGGTTGTAATTATAATAACCATGATTTGTATCTCCTTTTAAAGAAATTGAGTTCTTCAACGAGTATAATAAAAATCGTCTCTGAGATCGTGTGCGAATAATAAAAAAAATCGAAGATTTTTGATGACGAAATTCATAGGTTTAAGTAAAATCGAAAATATCCCGTGGCTGTGGTCATTTTATGGCAAACAATTATCATGCAGCCATTTATAATTGTTTGGTTTCCTTGACCGCCTGTACCCGCATCAGCATCACCGAGTATGGTGATCGTATAATGAAACCACTTCTTGAAATATGATTCTCAATTTAAATCGATTCGTACTCGAGGACCGAGCAATAACTTATTATATCTGCCCTGAAAAGCTTTTAGTTTATAAATAACAACCGAGTATAATTTTCGAGTGAATTTTTAAAAAAATAGTTCTTTAATTTAATCCAAAGTAAATTAACAATTAATCTCTTACGTTAAATCTTAAGTGAATCGAAAAATTGCTATTCGATCGGTGAATTATTTCTGGCCTACCTTACAATTAGCAAATTTAAATTGTACTAAAAATATTCATCGTCGGATATAATTTGAACCGTAGAACTGACCTTGCTAAGTGTGAGTCAACGCAAAATGCGAATGTGTACTTGCAGGATGACATTGAGACGTGTCTCGAATTTGAATAGATTTTTGGATTAATATGTCAAGTATAAGAAAGACCGTGAATAAATCGACTATTTTTAATACAAAAATCCTTTTCAATATCAATTAATAATGAATGATGGTTAAAATTGACGCATTTTGGATCTACCAGAATTTATTTTTGTTATCTCTGAGAAACTTAAACATAAAATTGCAGTTTTGGAATTTTTCTCTATAGCGATTGGTGAACAGATGCGGTTGTCCATCATAAGTGTATAATCTATATATAAAACGACGATGGTAGCCAAGTAGGTAATCTTTTTTTAAACCGCTATTTGCTTTTTAATTTAATCTCTTATTGTGGGATTTTACAATTCGCAAAAGCCTTACTCATCTCTTGAACCTGCATATGGAATAATACATATTTTCTTAGACTTCGTGAGAATTGCATTGAAATAATAAACCGTTAAACCAGTCACCGTTTTGCTTAGACCATGGAAATAATAGTGAAAATTTATAATTCCAAATTCAGAGGCCTTTTTTTCATCCCTTTCCCACCGCCTAGAAGCCCTTGATTCTGCGATTACACCGCGTCCTGATTACGTAGATGTGAATAGGTATATGTTGCTGCTGCGCGTGATCCGTACGGCTCATAAAGTTCAATAGAGTGTATCCTGTACTGTAAATATATTACATAGCCGGTACAGCGTTGTGGGAAGTTTTTATCACCTGAATTTCAGGCTTTTAATCGAAGCCTCATTTTTCTCTTTTAAGAAAATTTTCAAAATATAATAACCCTGCCGATTTTTGTTCACAGTACTAACCGGTGGACCTCTAATGGACGACGTCTACAAACTTGAACAGTATCATTGCCATTGGGGATGTTCTGACTCAAGGGGTTCCGAGCACACCGTAGACGGTCAAGCTTTTGCAGGCGAGGTAATTGACTGATATTATAATTAAAAAAAAAAAGGGAATTTGTTATACGTGTGTTTTATTTTGACATTGAATTTGATGATATATGAAAAAATATGGGATTCTAAAAAATTCCAATGTTAACTAGAACATGTGGTAACCATATGCATTGTCTAACCTCTAACAGGCGTCAAGCTCTCTGCAGGCGGTTCTCTCTGCTGTCATAACGAACAGTTTATATGACAGTTTAGAGTTTATTAGTAATTTTATATCATGTGACGCGTGAATCATATGACACAATGTTTATAGCGATGATGATTACTCCCCTTCTAGTCAACGTGATAAGTGCTGGTATCATAAATTGCCTATGTAGGCGACCAAAAATGAGTCTTAAAAAGGTCAAACGAGCCTGAGAACTTACTGGATCAATTAAGTTTGATCAATAAGAATTTTTATTTTCCGTACATTCTGTATATTTCATTTTTTTTTTTTTTTTTTTTTTCTTACCATATGGTTATACATTTTTGTTTTTCGCATAACGGTCTGTTTATCTCGCTATTTATATGCGTAATGCCAAATGTGCACGTGGCCTTGATTAGTTGCCAAAAAAAAAAATGAGGACAATCTAACATAAAAATCAAAAAGAGTAATATTCGTTAAAAAAAAAAAAAATTGTGAGGTTCGAAAGATTGCTTCAAATTTAATTCGACTATTTGATAAAGTATAACTGATGCTATAGTAAACCACTCGACATCCAAGTTATGAATTAACTTTTTGAGTGTCGAATAAGCATAAAAAAGCCAAGTAAACATAAAAGCAAACATCAATTGTTTGCCGTACAAATAATTAGAAGCCATAACTGACGTCATTGTGTGCGTAGGTATACGTGTATAGGTGTGATATATCAAAAATACGCACCAACATGCGTGTAATTATATCGTAGGTGTGGAAAACAAAGGTATATAGCTATACATTTGCAGTATGAAAAAAAAAAATTAATCACTGTTTCGTAAAAATGAAACGAGTCATTCTCGCGAAATTACAAACATTTGTCAGGAAAACGCATGTGTCACCAAATTATACGTATGTTTGACGTTGATTTCTGAACCTCGCCTATATCTAGGCTGTAGGACTGTGAGAAACTGAAAAATAATTTCAACTGATAAGTCCAAATTGCCGTCTAATTAGTTTGTAAATTAACTGTGGATAATATTTTTACCGGAAATATATATATATATATATATATATATATATATATATATATATATATATATATATATATATATATATATATATATATATATATATATATTCGCGGTAATGGGTAGTTGGTGTTGTTAGAAATTATATAGATAATTATATATACAGTGTATAGGTAGTTATCTTTTTTCATTTTTATGAAACGAGACTCGGACGTCAGAATTTCATGAACTTCAAAGCGATTGATGTAGGTATAATACAGAAATAATAAACACGGCAATAAATGCGTTGAAATATTCTTACTGAAATAATATTTCTCATAAGCTATTAAGTATATAGTATAATATCAATTGAAATTGAATTATTTCATCCGAGAGCTCTTTGTTTGAAATCATCATTCGAACGACATTGCTTAATATAGAAGCAAACTAAGATTAAATCATATGATAATTGCGAACGGTTTAAACAATTAAGACGTAGCTAGTAGACTATTACTAACTATAAGTCAATTGGTGATTGCCAAGGGCTCTTACTATCGTTATTGCGTAAGTTTCTGTATAGAATTTTAATTGTAAGTTTTGGTCTTATATTATACTTATTAATATCTAATCCAGAATCATAAAATACAATATTTTAAAATACAATTAACGGTATATAATAGGATTAATAGTTTTCAATTTATCACCGTCTCCGTAATAATTTGAATAAATAAAAATAAAAAAAAGAAATAAAAATATTTAATTGTCATATGGTACGGAGGGAATTGTTGACTCTGTCGATCTTAATCGGCTCTTCTTATATTCGATCTGTTATTACGTCATACGAGCAATTGGCTAACCATTGTTAAATAGAATCAGTAATTATTACCTGCATTTAATTTTCATATTGCAAACGTTGAGTTTAATACTAAAGTTAATTTAATGCGATAGGTAGAATATTAAGTTTGTCTAATTAATACTTTGTAATATAATCAAAAGTTCAGAATGATAATTAATGAGATTTTTCAAACTGCTTTCAGCTGCATCTTGTGCATTGGAACACCACGAAGTACAATACGTTTGCGGAAGCTGCGAAGGCTCCTGATGGTCTGGCTGTTCTCGGTGTATTTCTTAAGGTAATTCAATTTTCCAGATTTTTTTCATAGTCTGCAGTTTCGCGTTAATAGAATTAAAACAGTTCTTGAATAAGATAGAAGGATTGATCAAGAGTAAAAAAGGATTATTTTTATAAGCAAGGTATTTCTGCGCGTTCTTTTAAGACTTCGAAAGCTTGCCAACGTCGCGATTCCTGAAACCTTTACGTAAGTTGTTGAGTATATAAAACGTTGAAGTTTTAACGAGTCATAATAAGCTGGAAGTAGAACCCGCAGCAGTGTATTCACATTATTGTCATCAGCTTTTGCAGTTATAGTCCTTATTCTCTAACAGCAAACATAATCGCATTCGTATTGTGTATATATTATTTACGTTCACGTAACATCGATGCACTTTCATGATTACCAAAGTTAAACTTCCTTATACGTCGAAGGTATGTCGTGCGATGGTTAATTCAAATTTAGTTGGGAACAAGATTCGTTAAAATAATTATTTCCTTTTTTCTTTCACTTCGAATCGAAATGGATTTTATAGTAATAGTCATGATTATGGAATATCTGGTAACGATTGCAGCAAGCTTTTGCGTTAAAAGGATAAAACGATAAAATCGCCTCACCCAATAAGAAGAGTGGTCTTACAAAACAAACGATAAGTTATTGCCAACGCTTCTCTAGTTAAAAGAATTATGGTATTTCGAGAAAACCTTTACGTTTCTTGCGTAAGCTTGAAATTAACCGTTATCAATTTATTTATATAATCAATATTTATGGTTTGGTGATTAATTGTCTCAATATCGTGTTTGTCAATTTCCACTCAACCCGCAATATACTAATTATATATTCCTGAAATTAATTTTTACCAAAATAAAGTTTTCCGCTTGTGTGAGCCTGCACGTGATATCTCTTCATTTAATATGAAGTGCGACAGACGTTGATATTCTGTGACTAAAATAATTTACAGTTTTTAACTGTATAATTATAATCAAATTTAAATGATAACATTTTTATATAATGTACCTGCTTATAACGTGGAATATTTTTACTTCGCATATTATCATATCGTGCAAACGTATTTTTTTCATGGTCGTATGTGCGTACCTACCAAGTTTACTTACTATTACGTCTACAGTACGCATCTTGATATGACTGGCTAAAGAAAACCTTGACTATCTGAAAGGTTCAAAGCGATAAAACCAAGAAAAAAAGTTAATTCAAAGCTACCTGTACATAAATTCATTGACAAAAAAATAAAAAAAAAAATACTAAGGAAATAAAAAGATCAAAGAATCATAGCAGCAACATATTAGTTCCCAATCATTCGGCAATCATTTCAATCGATATTACCTATTTAGCTATGCCGTTTCTTACATCTAAACTCTTCAGTCTCGTGCTGGTATTTCCTATTTTGTAAACCTGCCGTCTAACTTTATTTTCTACTTCTTCTTCTTTTTCTTCTTATTCGTATGACAAATAGACAACAAAGGATTTCTTCATAATACAGAAATGGCTCATGCGTTTATCGCGCGACCTTGTTGCGCGGACAGTAAATGCTTGGAATTAATTATGATGTTCATGACCGACTCGTGGTTACAAATTACTTTTTACATTTTCGCAAACGATATTTATCATATATCACTCAAAAAATATCACCTATTTTTATTCATCTTCGTATTCATTCTATCGATACATATCAATTACATCGATTTATTTATACCGAGAATAGGAAAACGGGCTTTTAATTTTAAAGATGATTAAAATTTTTTATTTTTTTTTTCTTGTTCGCGAGCTCACGTTATATTGTCTACCTATTACGTTTTGCGATCACTTGGGATCTCGCGAATAGGTACGACCTTGCGTTAAAGTGCATCAATCTATTACGCAGCGATATATAGGATTAGAAAAGCTGTAACACGTGACTTTTTCCATTTATTACTCGGAATTAACGACTATCTTGATAACATTTTAAACGTTTATAAAATTATCTGTAATAGTGGTTAGAGCTTAGCTTGTATAAAAACACACTTCCAGGAATTAAGATTGTGTAAATATAATTATATGGGCTGTATTAAGCCGAGTTTAAACTGCAGCAGACTGTGTCGTTCATTAACATACCTAGTTGGTGATTAATTTTTAATCACTTTATGGTATTTATAAATGCGATTTCTTTACTGACGAAGAAATTATCGTTTAGGAATTAGATATACACGATCCGATATATATATATATATATATATATGATTGTGATAAATAATCTGTAAAGTTGATTAGATTTTCAGTTACTGAAAAACTAAATCTCTTGCCTGCAGGCTCATCGAAAATAATTAACGAAGGGTATCTCCTTATTTTAAGGTGGGAAAAACCCATCATGAAATGGACAAGATCGCTCGTCTTTTACCGTACGTCTCTCACCGAGACGAGGTGGTGGAAATCGGGGAAAATATCGACCCTAGCAAACTGTTACCCGGTAAGTGCAGTGCACGGATTTACATACATATTTTTAGTATTATTTTTATTCCTTTTTATACTTTTGCTATTTGGTATATCGAGTATATTTTTCCTCCTTTCTAAACTTGTGACTATAACACATTGGCTGCTTGCAAATTGATATAATACTAATCTATACGTAAAGTAGAGAATTATATCTTCTGTAACGCTCGCGTTAAAAAATTACTAAAATAAATTTTTATGCTACCTTTTCTGCCTCTTCAAAATCTATTCCAAGCATGGTATTTTCTTTTTCTTTTTCAATGTAAATATACTAATTATCTATAATTTGTATTACATACTCTATCCAATATTTCGCGTTAAAATTTCCTTTTTTGCTATCCAATTTTTATCCGCGAGTCAAGTCACGTACTTATACCTACCTCTAAATTGGTGCTAAAAGTGGGATTAACAATAATTTTTATCCACGTAATAAAAATAGACTATTATCTAGATCCGGATCATACCTGATTGCTCCTAAACCGTTTAGACTTCTTGTCTTTCATTATATTCGAATATATACCTTCCTCTCTCGGTATAATTAAATAAGCTATTCATAAATATACATGCGTTACAACATTTTTACCGTATATAAACTCGATTCATAATTCGTAATTGGTAATACTAGACATAGGCTAGTTCTCATTAACCCCAAGCAACATAACATTTCCTGTACCTACTAACATAATGTGATCTGCGTGTGTGGACGTATTGTGCTCGATTAGCTCGCAGTGGCCGAGCCGGTACGCAGAGATGCATAAACCCTTGCATGCGTTGGGCAGATCGAATCATTCGTCACGAAAGCAAATACAACGATCAAGGTGAGTAAATGTTGTCGGGAAATGGGTATAGGAGAGCTTTGAAAATATATTTGCAAGGTGATCAAGAAAAGATTAATATTTTCCGTATATAATACCAACTCGCTCTTATATACGGTGTACAGTATTAGTGTACAAATACATAAATCTTAGCATAGATTATATATAAGTATGTATGACCATTGGGTAATGGGTATAACTGTACTTGGTCTTGTAACGCTTTGTCGCTATTGTTTAACAGATTGAAACCTGCTTTATGTATTTGCGTAACCATATATACATGTATATATATATATATATATATATATATATATATATATATATATATATATATATATATATATATATATATATATATATATATATATATATATATATATATATATATATATATATATATATATATATATATATTTTTTGTCCAAGAATTAAAAATGTCTTATGAATTTTACAATCACGTCTTCGATCTTTGTGCAACATAATCGAATACGAAGGAATATCGATTTCTTGAATTATTGCAAATGTTAATTGTAGCAGAGACAGCTTGCCAAAGGAATACATTTGTACATTCGAAACTCAGTCGAATTTATTTCCACATCTATAAATAAATTGAAAATCTATGATCAATTACAAGTGAAAAATTTACATCGTCATATTTATTATAAAAATTATTTTTCGTTTTATCTATTATTTAGCCGACGACAATGGGTATTGGACATATTTGGGTTCGCTGACGACACCACCGTGCAACGAAAGCGTTACCTGGATTTTGTTCAAGAAGTTCATCGAGGTTTCTCACCATCAGTTAAACATCTTCCGTAACTTGAGGAAGTTTACACGCGACGAAGAATGTCCTTGCCACGAGAATCACGGAGCTGTAAGTATAACTATACATATACTGTTTTTCGTTCTTCTGAATCTTGTTTCCGGTCTTTCAAACGATCAAACCCATCTTGTAGCAAATTAAATTCATATTTTAACTGCAACGAAAGTAAACGTGTCACTGTAGTATCTTTGTGTGTGTTTTATTTTTTTTTTCAATTACATGGAAAAAATACAGATTAACTACGCGTTAATCATTAACTAACGCGTGGCTAGAATTTGCGTTTTATCTTAACGCTCTACAGCGTTTGTGGTCTGCTAATTGCTTTGCGATTTGATTAAAGGTTAAAAATGTTGTAAGTAGGTCCTTGGAAAATGAGAAGAAAAGATAACAAGTCAGTTGATTGAAACCACAAAGTCTCTAGTGCAGTTAATTACTCTAATCCCAGACTATATACCTAACTCTGATCTCAATGATTACATAAGTCTCAATAAAACAGGGTGCAGACAATTAGCTTCTAGAGAGAATGATGAATCGAAACAAATAAAATAAACCCTATTAAGTTAGCGAAACAATAAATCTCCTTTTCGTTATAATGTTTTTTTAATTTTCAAACAATATCGTCATTGCCTAAAATTCAACCAACAATACAATAGCATGGTTATTACATCACGTCTCACTACATAATACATCCTGTCATAAATCATTATACTCAGTTATAGCTGTTCTTGAAATTTATACAACAATTTACATTAGAAGTTTAACGAAATAAGTTCAGAGAACCGGAAGTCATTTTTAATCCCAAGGTTATTTTTAACAATTTCTTTCTAAACCACATCTTTGTTTTTAATATTCGCCCATAGGTCATCAACAACTTCCGTCCACCATTGCCTCTTGGTAATCGTGTTCTCCGTGAGTGCGGCAGCTTCTAATTAAAGAAGAATCCGCACTTTCTGCAACATCGACATTTGGAATCTATACCTAGAAGATGCGGAGGTAACAGAGGAGTATTTGAGATGTGTCTTTGCCGGCCATCGAGGGGAGGAGGGGAGAGGGGGGGGGGGTGGGGGGGGGGGGGGGGGGGAAGTTTGTACTTAGGTCGTGTGCAGATTTTATATTCAAAATTTATACGAAGAAATGTAAAAGCAGAAGGAAAGAGAGAAAAAGAAGCATAATGAAGATCAAATTTTCAGATTTTTATGTCACACCTGTACGGCCTAAGTTCAGACGGTGCAAATATACATAGAGACGGATAAAAAACTTGATTTATAACGAAGAAGGAATTATATTTATGTCATATTTGTGGTAACAGCTGGATCTAAAATCAATCAATGTAATACATGTATGTTTGTACGTACATACGTGTTCAACATGTAGGTATATATAGTTAGTATACATACAATAATATAATTGTTTAGTATGATTATACACGTTGTATGTTTTGGTGCGGTTATGCAATATCTCGAGAGATTTAAGTAATTATTTGAAAGATTATTATAATGTCATCGATTTTGTTTGATCAGGAGAATAGATATCTCTATATTCTTATTATACGCATGCGGTGCAGAGAGTTATACCTATATATTTATTTCTACAACTTATAATTGCATGACTAGGTATAACTGCGGTATACTATAATATATATATGGTTTATATTGGACGAACGGTTTAAATTTTTTTATAATTTCGACAATTTTGAGAGGACCCGAAATAGTTTCAGTGTATGAATACTGTAATATTACGTGTTATACATGATAATAAAATAAGCAGGTTTAAAAATGTAAAATTTTATCTGATCTTATATCGATACTTTATACAAATTATAATATTCTATTAAAAATCAAAAGAATGAACAAAGGTATACCAAAAGTAACACCCATATATTAAGGAGATGGAAATGGATGTTAATTCTTTCTTACTTTATTTCTTATTTTATTTTATTTTTTATTGAATTCAATTTTTTCGATAGAAATATAATATATTGTCCTTGATGTTATTCATTGTCAGATCTGATAGGCTGATGTCTGTGCCTACTTAGAAATATTAATAATATACAATTGATATAATATAAGCTAAAATAAAAATACATAAATGGTTGCAAGTTACTAAACAAAACAAAATAAAACAAGTAAAGAAAAAAAACTATTTAAGTGATGGTAATTAATTAAGACTTTGAAAAAAAACAAAAAAATATAGGTATATACATATAAAAGAAAAAAAATTTTCTGCTAAAATACATTTTCGGAATTGCTTATTGAATATAATCTCTTTTTGAAATTTTGATTAAATTTTTACACGCGTCAGATATGATTGACCAATTATTTTGTAATCATTTCCGCAACGGTATATTTAGTTCTTCTAGCCGTTCTATAGCTTTTAGGAGTATTATATAATACAAATATGTATACACCGTCATATTTCTATAAATAGTTGATATTTTACGGCTTTTCCGAACAAAATTGAAATAACATATGAAAATTAACCGTGCTATGATATTTGACGAAGCATACCTACATACTACATACCTATATACATATATAAATATTATATTACATTATGCTATACTATATATATTATTATTATTATTATTATTATTATTATTATTATTTTATCATATTACTTTACCTATAGGTGTTTGTGACTTTGTGTATTTCGTGTATGGAATTACACATCGCTAGTGTCTGTGAAAAAAAGGCATTAATTTTTGTTCTTATAGCCTCACGATTTCAACGAAACGCAATAAAATAAATTACAACTTTGAACTTATACCTAATATTTGTATACGCATACCTATATGACTTTCTACAAAATCCAGACACTAGTGATACAAAATATATTCTCGTGTATTTGTGACGTGATCATTGAAGTAATTTCGTGCACCCCTTCACCACCTTGTATTTGCGTTGTATTTAAAACATACATTCATTATATTATTATTTATACATCTACTAATTACCTGTCCAACGCCGTGTTCTTATTTTTTATTTCATTTTATTTTTTTTTTGTTTTTCTTTCCTCTTCACATTCTGACGTTTATATAGTTTTTATCAAATTATTATCAACTTTTATACGTATATTATATTCAATTATTACGCATGTATACATATAGCGGACGTTTATTGGTCTAAATATATACTATATACTACATACTCTACATAACATTGTAATCTTGGCTTATACATATAGGTATACATATATTATAGTATTATTGTCACTTATTAACCGTTTATTTGTGTCTCGAATAGTCAAATTTTAAATTTGAACATTTCTGATGCGAATAGTTTATAAATATTTATCGTTTTGCATATTGCAATAATAATTTTAATAATAACATTATTATTATACAGGCTGTGCTTTGGTATGGAATAAAAAATTTTGTAACTTTCATAACGTTCTTGGAATTTTCATAACTCGTATTATATACAGTATATAAACTCGAAAGTTTAAAATATCTTTTGACGAATTATAAATAGATCCTCGTGATCGACATGTTATCTCGTGGCTTTCATGCCAGAAATATTCTTTCCATAAGCACAGCTAAAAAAAAAGTTAATAAACAAAAAAAAGTTTTAAAAAACGCTGGAAACTATATTCATTGATAAATGTACCCGCATAGTAAAATGTGACTTGAATAATATCAGTTTTTTTAGTGAATTTTAATTCCTATGACATATAGAGAAGACTGTGGTTGGGCTTAGTATCAACTGTGATAGTGAAAAAATAAATACACATTTACGAAGACGTAAAAATTTTTTCTCATTTGTTTTTGCTGTCTACGCTATATCAAATTTCAATTAAAATTAAGTGTTAAAGATTCGTCGCTCTTATCAGATTCCAAAAAATTTTTCCATTATATTTCTTACTATTTAATCCTCTTGTCTCATCATTTTCAATCCCGAAGAACTATATTTCCAACTTGCAAGTATGAAATGGTGTTTTTTAATGATTGAATTATTATGCAATAATTTTGAATACGGAACGGCTTCTCATTTGAGCGATTCTTTTACCGAAACGAATGAACTCGGGTATTTCTGTAAAATTTTAATTGACCTAAAGCTTTTACTGTTATATTATTTGCTCATTATGACGTCCCTATTCATATTCTATACCTACCAAGTACGTGATATAATTTGAATCGGCACCAATTAAAGAGACCCGAAGATAAAAATCGAAAAAAAGAACGTTTTAAGATTTCTTTTATATAAAATAATAAAAAGGCGCAGCTGTATTCAAACGATATGTATTCTCTTTCGGGCTGTGTCCTTGTGTTCGTTTAACGTTAATCTTCCTTTTTTATATTCAAAATGTTTGCTTATCTTTAGTTTATTGTTTGCAGTAATACATGACTACATAGAAGGCTACCGTTGGTTGACGCGTAATATATATTACAGACGATGCTCTGCCACGTACGGTCGTTGTGTTTCTGTGAAGCCATTTGAATAGGTATAAATACAAATATAGATGCAAAACAACTAACCGAGTCACGAGTGTAGTGAACCGGTTAGTGGTCCCTACAACTGAGCTGTATTCGCGGTCTCAGGGCCGCCAACGCCGACGCCGTGTTGTGCCGGCGGAAATCTGCGAAGGCTACGAGAAAACTAAACCGCGATAGAACATGGAAAAACAAAATCGCTTAAACGATTCAGAGGAAGGAGAAAAATGAACCACGTTATCCGATTAATTATAGTCATTTCCATACGTAGTAATGAGTACATTATGTAACCGAACGATCATTTTCCATGTTATGCAGCTTCCCTGATGAGATGTATTCTCGTTAGAATATAGATAATATGTATACTTTCAATTATTCTGTATTATGGATCTAAGAAAAGCTCATCTTTGATAGCACTGTTGCAAAAAAAAAAAATACAGTGAAAGCTCTCCGACGTTTCGGAGAATCACTTTAATAGACGCGGTAATTTTCCGCTCTGTTTTGTTTCCAAATAGAAGTATGTTAATGCGGCTACGCAGAATTTGTCTTGATCTTTTTCCTTATAGATCTCTATGCTTTCAATACAGCTATAGTTTTTATAACCTTGAGAATAACAGCGGCCCTGTACCCGTGGCGTAGTAGTAATGTATGTACATACATATATACGTACTACATGTATGTTTGCACGCATATACACACATGTCCAGTACTTTTTGTTCAAGTTTTAGTTTTCAGGCGGCTGCACTCTGCAGAGTGCAGAAGCGGTTACAGAAAACCAGGGTGCAGACAGTAGGAAAGACTACCATCTGTAAATCATTTAATTACTTCAATTGGAGGCCTCGAGTTTGTTTTTAAGAAATTCTTAACCACAATTGAATTCCGTACATAACAGCTGGTCAAACTTGGATAAGTAGTATGTCAATAAAAAGAGTCAATACACTCGCCGCTAATATTATTAATCGCTGACATAAACTTACTGAATTGTAGAGAAAAGAAAAAAAAGAAAGAATGAGATCGACAATTTGTACAAACGTTGACGTGGCACAAGCTAAACAGTTAGTCGGCAGGTGTTTACAATCCAGCTATAACCAGATTCTGATCGTTATAAAAAAATATATATATTTATATGTATACTACAATTGCGTAATACACCTTCGTGGAAGTCTTTAAGAACCTTTCACCTTTATATCTGTGATTACATTATAGAGCTGTACCAATGTCTGAACCATGACAGACCGTGCGTCACCTGAAGAAATAATAATAATAATAATAATAAAAAGAGAAGTCCATCGTTAAAGAGATTGTTTTAAAACAGCTTATGCCACGTTGCTGCAGACAAATCGTACCTCCTCTGAGCCATGAGTGCGGTCATACTCGTCGTAGATGGAAAGGCGAGGTTTATAAATACACCAGTATATGGAACTCCATGTCCGATATAGATATATGTATACCTCAAGCCGTTTCACCGGATGCAGTGGCTGCTGTATGAAAAATAAAAAGAACTGAAGTGGCTTGGATATGCGCACTTCCTGTCCGTCTCTTTTTACACAATTAATGTTACCTGTTTTAGTCAGCTTCATCCTATGCTGATTATTCATTTAAAGCACGTGAATAGAACTACGTTAGCTAAATCTATTATACGAATTATTATGTATTTCTCTTTTTGAATACTTTACAACGCTTCGACCGTTCCGGGAGCTATACCTATAACTATTGCTTTACATGCTGGGCCATATGTCGAAGCGCGCCCTGACTATTATATCATGCACGAAGAACAATCGCTTGCACGAACACGTGTGGCATAATTAATTACCCTTCATTACAGTGAAGTTTATTGTTAACTATTGTCATAAACAACATATTTGTCAAATGATTTGATGCTTTGTGCTACGTATGTGTAATAAATTCTTTATTTAAGTAATACCCTCACGATTGTGAATACAAATTTAAAATTATATATGTATAAGTTTTTAATCATACGAGCAAAAGCTTAAGCATTATTATATTACATCTATAGAATCGTTTATTGGTGATCGATGGACCATTTTCACAAAGAAAATTTGGATATTTTCCCAATAATCGCAGAAAGACTGAAAAAAATGCAATCTGGATATCGTCTTAAAATCGAGAAGGAAATCAAGAGAAGAATCTCTGTTCGACACAATGTATAAGTTTATATTATAAGTACTTGTATAACAATAAGCAAATAAAGATATACTCGATAATTTGCGATACGTATAAGCATGTATATTTGCTTATAAGAAATAACTACTTCTTGTGTACATACATACATACATAACATTGACAATGAGAAATATTGTATCCATGCTGCAGCAATAAATTCCCAGATATACCTATAATTAATTATTTCGTTATTTTCCACTCTCCCCTTCCTGCCACTCTTTATTTCAGGTATTGAATAAGGTAAGTGAATTGTAATAATCGTAAGTAGATACGGCGTAATTTTTCGATTTGGAGGAATTTTAAATCGAAAGATTAGGTGCGCCTAATAATATGCAATCTCAAGTTGGGTATTACATGAATGGCGTACGGGTTGCATGTAATAAGGCGCCAAATTTTTGCCGCGAAAAATTTCAGCATACTTCCTGGAGTATGATGTTCTCCTGATACCAAGAGCAATTTTTCGACTTAAAATTTTGAAAACACTGAAAATTTGTATATTTAGAGTTTTTGAAATTTTTAGTCAAAAATTGCTCCTAGTATCAGGAGAACATCTGACCCAAGGAGGTGTACTGAAATTTTTGGCGGGAAAATTTTTCAGCGTACAGGCATGCATGCATGTATACATGGTTTCATGCACGTTACTATGTCTCTATGTATGTATGTACACTAGCGATTTTCAGAGTTTTCAAAATTTTAAGTCGAAAAATTGCTCCTGGTATCAGGAGAACATCTTACCCAAGGAGGTGTGCTGAAATTTTTGGCGGGAAAATTTTTCAGCGTACAGGCATGCATGCATGTATACATGGTTTCATGCACGTTACTATGTCTCTATGTATGTACATACACTAGCGATTTTCAGAGTTTTCGAAATTTTGAGTCGAAAAATTGCTCCTGGTATCAGGAGAACATCTGACCCAAGGAGGTGTACCGAAATTTTTGGCGGGAAAATTTTTCAGCGAACAGGCATGCATGCATGTATACATGGCTTCATATACGTTGCTATATGTCTCTATGTAAACTTGCGATATTCAGAGTTATATGAATTTTAAGTCGATAATTTCGCCTGGTATAAGGAGAACATCTGACCGGGGAGGTATGGTAAGATATTTGGCGGTAAAAATTTTCAGTTACAGGCATGCAATTGTACAGACGTATACGTCTTTATTTTAGGGACTGGGGACAGGTTGAAATAAGGCAACTTGCAACTGTTTTAAAAATAAATATGTACTCATTGCAATTGATAGAGTTTCTTTATTTACTTCTTGACATACAAGTTAGCTATAAACTACATTTTTACTACAATAATATACCTAATATAACTAATTTTACAAAGACTAAGTTCAATATGCACTCGTTCGTTGCAATGGGAACTTCAATCCGCACCGGACGAATATGTTCGGTCTCTCGATCGAAGTTGATACATCTGTAACAGAAAAACGAGTGTTATAATATCAATATCTGTTCGGAGTATTCACATTGAATTCGCTGATGCAACCCCCATGCGAACTGTTTGACGCCACGAGGGCCACTGATCCGCACAAGCAGGTGCCGCTCAAGTTCAAGGTCGGTGCTCTCCCCACCAACAGGGGTTGAAATGAATGAATGAATTATGAATGAAATCGTATCGCTATCTCGCAGTCGAAATGACGAACTACTTTTGCCGGTAAGAGCGGTATCTGACACGACGGCAATATCATCACATGTGTTGCAGCTGCGTTATAATACTCTGACGTCAGGTGTGTGCTACACGCTGCACTGGTATAAGCTAATATACTCTCGAACCCCGGTTCCCCCACCTTTAGACCAACGTTTGCTTATAGGAAACTGAACGGCGCTGATGATTATTGCCCGCCGGTCAGTAACCTTTCTCTCTCTGCTCCAAAGTCTGCTCCATAGATGGAGCAGCAGGCATCGAACAGAAGTTAAAGTTATACATATATATATCGTCACACGTGTTGTAGCTGCGTTAAAATTCTCTGACGTCAGATGTGGTGCTGCACGCTGCAATGCCGATGAACGACTGGCAGCTAATATACTTTCGAACCCCAGTTCCCCCACTCTTTAGACCAGCGTTTATCTATAGGAAACTGAACGGCGCTGATGATTATTCCCCGCCGGTCAGTAACCTTTCTCTCTCTGCGCCAAAGTCTGCTCCATAGATGGAGCAGCAGGCATCGAACAGACGTTGAAGTTATACATATATATCATCACATGTGTGTAGCTGCGTTAAAATTCTCTGACGTCAGATGTGGTGCTGCACGCTGCAATGCCGATGAACGACTGGCAGCTAATATACTTTCGAACCCCAGTCCCCCCACTCTTTAGACCAGCGCTTACTTATAGGAAACTGAACGCCGGTGATGATCACGTGGTGCTGCACGCTGCAACGTTGATGAACAACTGGCAGTTAATATACTCAGCTCGAACCCCGATTCCCAAACTCTTTAGATCGATAGAAATACTCCGAAAGCAGAGAGGTTGTCCTAAAATAGAAAATAGTAATAGGCTATGTATAGAATGAACGAAATAAAAAATATATGCTTCTCATATTTTCCCGTCCTTTACTGGAATCCTGATAATATTTGTTCTCGCTCAAATAGGATGAACCGAACTTTTCTTCTTGCTGAAGCCCAACACCCTGAGCTTTTATTATTCTGTAAATAGCTTAGAAACGAATTGCTGCAAATATCCGATAGTCAACGAATTGAAAATCTTAATTATACCGACTGACTGACGGCAAACGTACCAAAGGCACGACTACCGTGTTATTTTGCAAAATACAACTATACACCTATAATTTTCTATCAAATTCAATTCGGCTTATTCTAGACCATATAGCTATACGATATTAGATATTCAGGTTGAATCTCTTAAAATATTGTTATATATAGTCTTAAAATATTGTTATCCAAGATATCTTACCTCTACATGATCGCTGCATATATATTAGGACCTTGGCCCCCTTATAGCCTCATCATGTTTGGTCCACGTTTCATGTATTACACTGTAACAGAAATATAAAAAAATTGGGGAATAGTTTCAATAATTGAGCACTCATTATCGTAATTGTTAAAATAGTTTTTTCTGCATGAAGAAGACACGTTGTCAACTCGATATCAATAATGAATGGACAGAATGATTCAACTTGGGAATTTTTGAGGCTTGACAAAATCTATGACATCATATTATTTTTTCGTTTCAACTAAATTTGGCTCGGTATGAATAAAAATGAAAATAAACAGGATAAATCATTCTTCTATAAAGAGAACAGAGATTACCGGAGAATTTTTTCAATTCTTACCTTAAACTCTCTCAGTCTGTATCCCATCTTCGAAGCTAAGTCATCCTCAGATCCTCGCAGTCCATTTAATTGCCACGATTCGGCTACTGACATGATTGTCTGTAAAATACGAAAAAGAACGAGTAAAATTAGAAATAAATTTTATATAAACTTGATTTTGAATGTATGTAGAAACAGGGTCATATATTAAAGAGAACTTCTGTATGTGGACAATTTTTCAATTAGCCAATGGAAATTCAGAGCCGTGACCATATTATGTTGATTATTACTCCATATATTTCCTAAAAAGATGATCAATAAAGATATTTGCATTTTACCTGCTCCGAAGCGCTGTATAATCAATATTCAAATCCTCAACTTGGTTGTAGTGTTCGGTCCATATTTGATTCCACATGAATGTGATTAGCAGATGCTGGCGAAACTTAATATTATTTCATTGCGACAAAACAAACAAACAAAAAATCGGAAAAGATTTATCAATTGAATATTCGTAGAATAAGTGTTGCGATATTTTTGAAATAAAACAGAAAAGCCAAACATTTATTCTGTGTAATTTTAATGAATAAATGAATACATTGAATTTTAATGTATCGATTTAATGATTCGACGAACAGAAGTGAAAGACAATAATTTTTTGGAAATATTTAATGATCTCTCAATGATTGAACTTCGATAAGAATGGAAAATAATTAGAACTAATATGATTATTTTCGAATTTTGTCCAAATGTAAACAACATTCGGTCTATGCGATCAAATGTTTCGGAATATTAAGAATATATTTGACAATATATTTGACCTATATTACATAATTTTTTTATAGAAAAATATTGAGATTCAAGTGACTAATGCGCTACCTTCGGAGGCGCAAAACAAAAAGTTCTTCCACTGGAGGAAAAAGGAAAAAATGTCGTTAAACTGGAAGGTATTTCGAGCGGCTGCTCTTTAGAAGGCTGCCATTCGGAGAGTATTACAGATACGACCTTGAAATTTTTACAGGATATTCTTGAAAGTATAAACTGTCGAAAAAGGCAAAAAAAAAAGATTTTTTGAAAGTGTTATACTGGGATAGCCCCTTAATTAGATATCAGTAGTAGCTGCGGTAATTGTTCAAACGGTGGCTATCACAAGTGCTTGGTTAGACTAAAGTAGTCGCAGCAGTGACTGGTCAAACAGTGAATACTCCGAGTACCGTCAGACGATACCCGTCGCGGCGGGGTAACCGATCGAACAGTGAATACTGCAGGTGACTATCGGACAACAATAGTCGCGGCAGCAGCCGGCTACTGGTCGAATAGTGAATATACCTCAGGTATCGATCAAAGGCTAGTACTCACGGCGGCAGCTGGTCGAACAGTGAATACTGTAATATGGTCAGACCATTGCCGGCAGAAACGGCTACTTTGCGTATGAAAATGAGACTGAGTTAATGAATGGATTGAATATCTTTTGATCATTAAATCTGAAATCTTTAGGAGACTGTTTGGTTTATCACGAGGTTTATCAAATATATAACACAAACATAAATGACTATGAAGTTCCATACATATTTTTCCGTGTAGTGTAATTATTTACATAAAATCTCGCGCTATAATAAAGTATTTTATACTATGTAGTAATAGTGTTGACTGAAAAATATTCGATTTCCATTCAATGACTGCAACTGCAGATTATATGTCACATTGATTATTTCGTGATATACAACTTATACTAGTACCGGATTTAACCATAAACAAAACAAGTTTATCTATTGAAAAATACATAGAACAAAATATATATCGAAAAATAGAACCTGTTTCTTTATAAGAAAATGTATTCTTCTCTGAAGAGTCAAGCTATAGTTTAATTGCAGCTGTATTTCCAAACTGGCGGCAGAATAATGTCAGCAATAAATTTCGGTAATATCGGCAGCTGGTGGTCGTGGATAAAAAGTGGTTCTGATAAGTGATAACTGTCACGTAATCTACTGATTTACTGACGAAGTATTTTGGTCGAACTTTATCTAGTATTGATTTAATTAATTGCGATCAAATTCCAGAGTAAAATTCACAGATGTAATTTCTACGCACGTACTATAGTCGTATAACAGCAATATAGATGAATATCTTTCAATAAGACACAGCAACTGTAGTCACTTTCAATTCATCGCCGTGGGAAAAATATAAGGATACTGGTACTTGGACGAAAAAATAATATATACTGCGAATTAAAATTAAGATCATTCGTTGATTAAATGATGGTGAATAATCTCGTTATACAAAGACCTAGCAGGGTCTAGTTCTCTTATTAATCTATCATTGACCATAGAAACTAAAATAGAAAACAAATAGCTTAGAATTCTTTGTAACAATTTCGTCGCTTTAACAACTGCGTCAACCGCGTAGGTCGCAAGTGGACGCTCTACATGCACGCAGGCACACCTACGAATGTCCTCTATCTACACAGCGTGTAATCATCAATGTATATGTGACGTTCACATAATATGATGCATAGGTAGATACCTACATACCATAGAATAGGCAATCGGGTAGGCCGTTTGGATTGCCCACATTACATGAATGATTCATTCGAATCACTATTGCCAATTATTGCGCGAGGTCATCCAATCAGCGACCAAGGTCATTTTGGGTCGATGGAACACAAAATTGCACTATTCCTTATACACCAATGCGCGGTTTTGTTGTAACGGTATATTATCTGGCATTGCTATGCTATCCACATACACATTTCCAACACACCCTCATTCTCTGTTCATGAGTGGGTTTCGTGCTAAGAAAATTAAAGTGTTGGAATCTTGAATTATCTTAAATGTTGAATTCATTAGTTAGTATGGCAAGGCAAAGTACTACATTCTTAACGTTTTCTGAGCGGGGATGACGTCATCGATGCCAGGGCCAACCGACTGTGACGTCATCATAGAAATTTCTATAGTTAAACTCATTTATCGAATTATTGTTATTATTCACGTAGACCCTCGAAGGTATAATTTCCTTCAGCGGGAATAGTTTTATAGAAAACTATTTTTTTGATTCGAAAATTTAATGATTTTTCGGGAATCTTCCGATCCCGATCACTTGTGATAACGCATATAGTAATACTACGTTTTAATAGCATCAAATGAAAGCTGTCACATCATATTAATATGCAAGAATTTCAATTATAGAACAGCGCAGCTTATACGTGAAAATTATTATGATATAATATAAGTTGCAAATTTTCAGCTTAATAATAAGCCCCGGATTTGTGACTTTAATATTAATTATAACAGATAATAAAAAAAAGCTGATTACTCTGAAACAAATCATCATTTATTCCAGATCAGTCCGCATAGGCTGAATCTTACGTATCGTACTTGTCATCGCAGTCATATTTATAATTAAAATATGACGAAAAGTCTTGATTCTAATATCTCGTCATATAAATGATATAGCATAATCTTTTGGCCGATTCGGCTTCATCTTTTCATTTTATATGAATAATGAAGAGATAGTAGGTATATATATTTTAAACATTTTTTATTAAAATTAGTAAAAATAAATTTGCAGGAATTATCGTATATTCCAGCCTCGCAGTTATCGACTTTGAAATACTGAACCTCTTCTGAAAAATTAAACATTTAGCTATTGTTCAATTGCTAACGATACTCGAACAATGCAATATATTTATATAATAAACTTCGTCTGGTTGTCAGGCGAGTTATTCGTGCACACATACGTCATATTATTATTATCATATAAAATTGTCCGTCTCATATTGTATCGCCTTGAATATATATTTATTACAGTATACATTAATTCAATGTGATGTAATTTTTCAAGAGTCCTTCTTGCGATTTATACAAATCAAGGCTTGACTTGCGGTCTGACTATCGACACGACCTGTACTCTTTTTTTTTTTACTCAACACGGAAAATCCGATCTGTCGGCGAGAATATTATGATAATATTCTGATTATAAGGTTGTAATGTTTAAATATCGAAATTCAGGGAGTTTTGAATTCGAACTCTAAGAAATGTAACAATTAACATATTTTATTAATTTTGGATCATTTTATAACGGCTAAAATAATTTGCGCTCCAGTCTTCGTTTAAGAATTATTGAAGCGTCTATATTTACTTGTTATTCTTGTATGAGTCATATACAATATGTAATTAATAACAAGCTGCAAAGTTGCAAAGAAATTTTTTTCGTATGTTTAACTACCGCGCGCATGCGTGTCTCGCGACTCGTAACAACTCCGAGTAAAGTTACGCTTACCGTTCGCAGTGACGATTTGAATCTCAACGCCGTTACTTCGCAGTTCTGTCAGCGGTCAAAGCAGCTTTTCGACCATAACAAACATGGCTCATAGTGAGTAACTCTTTAGATATTTATTATCGAGTGTTAATTGATTCAACAAAGTGCTAAATAAGTAAACATTACATCGTTAATTGTTAAATATATCGATATCTTATATTTGTAGCAACGAGAACTGTTATTACCTTTTATAACACACACCTACATTTCGATTATATGTATATAGATTTCGTCAAAATTTTCGAGTCATATATCTGGGATTGTTTTCACAGATGGTCTTGAATATGATGAAATTATATTTATAAGCTCCGGAATTCGATATCATTTGAGTATGTAACATGTTGCGTGAATTTTAAAATCATGTTCTATTTCCAGCCGGCTTACGTAACGGTTTAGGTATTCTCTGTCCGATTAAACGGAATCAGGTTCACAAATGTTATTCTAAAACCAAAGAATTGTATAATTTCTACACGCTGCGACAATACTGCACTGCAGCGAACTGTTCTTGGCTTATCGATATCAAATAAATTTTAATATTTCACTACATTTTACATCCCGCGTTTTCGACTTTTGTTTTTACTTTCGAATAATCCGAGGTGACATTCTCTGTCATATCAATTTGTCCCTTGACCTACACCTAAAGTTACGTGCCATGGAAACAAGCGATAATTACTCTCAACGCCTTAGAATGCGGGATGTTCGAAAACCATTAGGTTCTCATTCCGGATAGTAACCGCTAAATATAGTCAGGGCGGGGCTGACGTTTGTAGGATGCCGGTTTGACAAGCCGGCCGGTATTCTGTCCAACGGATCTCCTCCACGACCTTCGAGATCGTTTACGACGCAGCAAACAACTTGGTCGTCTTTTTTACCTCGCTCATCAAATAACTGATGATGAGTAATTTTTTCATCGAACGCCATGTACTCGAGGCGCCTCATAGTCCGCGTAATATGAGCTTCAGGATTCGAACGATCTATAAATAATATATGTATATCATGTATGCAATAAATTTAACAGTAACAAGTACTTCTATTTTTTACAGCCCGCATTCCGCTCGCGTTTTATCATCCACACTTTACATTACAGCTGTACAACGCATTTTGTATAGGTAACTATCCGCGACCCCAATTACCAGAAAATTTGAGCTAGCTGCCCGACGTTGTAACGACTAATCATGATAATTACACAAGTGTGTCACGTCACGCGGTCTATTCTTACTGGATGATCTATTATACGTTAATAACTGATTTTATCGAAGCCTACGTGTAATATAGAGGAATAAATTACTTTTAAGATTTCACTTCACTCTGTAGATTTTTGAAAGGTTAAAGGAAGACACGCTCTTGATGAAGGCCGGATATATTTATGTAGGTATACTGCTACAATCTTCCACTCTGTATTATCCCTGCGAAAAAGCGATCTATCAGCGATTTTTGAAAGTTCATATACCCGCATGATGAATTCAGAATTATGAAGTAAGACGATTTACTCCGGAACCACGACGCAGAGTCCCACGAGACCAAATGGAGGACCTGTTTGAGCACGGAAGCATATCTCCTGCTGACGTGGCATCGACGCCGGTCTACCTGAAATTGTTTCCGCGAGTAATATACCTTTCCCGCCATTTGCTAGCCGAAAAGAATTCATATACGAGTCTGGAATTGGGAGTCGTTTCCGGACTCTACTTATTTCACATGACCTTTCGGGCTATTAGATATAAATAGTATGTACGTATTTCTATCGGAGTAGAGTAAGATGATCAATCTATTCATTCTTTTTGTGTTTTTTTTTTTGTTGAGAGTTTGGATTAATATGAACTTAAAAGAGTCAAAATTCTCCCGCGAAACGAATACTTCATTTAAATTCACTCATTGATTCGAAAGTTTTAGGAAAGCTGACTCAGCCAATGCGTTACAGTTTGTTCGAATACTTAAAACAGTAATATCAAGCAGGTTCAATAACCTTGTTGCCTTTGCAGGAGGTACATCAAAAGTACAGTTAATTTAGCAGGTATACGACATTTATTATCCGATGAATCCCGCTTCTCCGTGACTATCTTTATAGGCATGACTTTACGCTGTGTGCGACAAGATTATATATTTTTTTCACAATAGTATATATTTATTTACCTCGTCTGTATTTCAATGTAGTTCCAAAATCCCCGTTCGTCTGTATACATATGTATACGAGATTATAACATAGGTAGATATTTGACAACTATAATTTCTATACCGTCACGCTAACCGCGGTGGCTAATTACCACCGCAACATATGAGTCGATGTTTCAAATATAACAGATTGAAAAAATCCAGCGTTGTTATTTATACTTGCCCTTTTATTCCCCGAGAAGAGAAAGGTCATCTAAAGAAATGATAGAAAATACTTGGTTCTTATTTGAATGTAAAACTCCGAAGATTAAAACTTGTTATTTTAATCGAGTCAGATCACGTATGGATATTAAAGACATGCACGTTTGAGAATCGCTGTTTCGTGAATATTTCGCAACGTTATAGATATAGCAATGATGTAATAAGCTATGACTATAGGTATGTACTGTACATATACTTGTTTACGCATATACGATTCGGTGTGATGACATTGGCAACTATTTATAAAACTTACGTTTATTTAACGCCTGTCTTTTATATTCAGTTTGTGATCGTGCCTACCTCCAGGTAGTAGTCGTGAGCTAAAATTCATTACCAATTGATTAATGTATGTACTTGATTAAATTTATCGAAAAACAAGGCAACTAATTATACTTATGCATATGTATATAACGTAAGACCGTGAAATCGAGTAACGATCCACTATCAACCGATCAACAATCAAACAAGCATAATAAACAACGACATTTAGTACATATTCTATATTTAATATTGATGAAAATAATAATAATTAATAATGATACATAGTGAAAATTTTTTACAGTGGCATTGGTGCAATATAATATTTTTGAATTTTTTAGTGATTACGTGAATGATTTTAACATAATAATATGACTATTCTCCAGGAGAATTATAGTTTTTTACCAAAAAATCTATTTGTCAAAACTTTAATAATAATATTGATTTTCTCCACGACTGATCTGGGATATCAAATTAAAACTTTATTTGATCACAATGGTATACATGTAAATTTTTATTTCATTTACAATATATTTTACCGATTTTTTCAATCACTGCACGTTCGTCCTTTGAACTTGAAAAACAAATGAAGAAAGAAACGCTCTCGAGCTATATAAAATGCATTACACCGTCTTTGAAAATCTATTGCATTCCAGTCGGATATGATATTTTAATATCGCACGGAAATCATGGGTTTACGCGTACTAGACTAAATTTATTTCAATTGTTCTGGATGCGAAAACCAGAGCGTTCCAAACGCTGGTTTCTCACACATGTATAGATATAGTCAGATCTTACACAGTCTTGTTCGCTGTTAATGAGTGAGAAATGAACTTTAATTAAAGCAGAATTTGGCAGAAACAAATTAGCTAATGGGTTGTATATTTCATGTTCCCATATAAAGTGATGAAGATCGTATATGAAACGCAGTAGTTATGTCATCGTTTTGTATACTTCTTAAGTAACAAAATTTACGTTATAATGAAAAATTACAGTACAAAAGATATGTGAACGTTGACTATCGACCTCGCACAATATCCAAGTGTTTAGCCATTCCATTACCTCCGACTTGTTTTATGTTTAAATTTACGCGATGGTTGGATTGCGTGCTGCAGTATGATCGACAGTATTGTATGACGAAGTAATAAATATAAAAATCAATTTTTATCACTCATTTGCCCGCACGTCCGAATGCCCTTAGTAGACATTGTGTATAAAGAATGTGTGCCAAGAACTTGGAAACCTGAGCTATTGATCTTTCAGTGTCCTGCATCACTACCAGATAACCTTGTCTAGAGGATATGCCGCAGGATTTGCGTCATCGGCGTCGAGGCGTCTGGACGCCAGTAGGGCGTCGTCATTTTTTTATTCGATCTTGTATCAGACGTCGAATGAGTCATTTCTGATCTATTTATTGACATGATGTAATAATATTTAAATAATTAAAACCCACCTAATAAACAGACATGTTTTTGTAGATTAACTACTAGCATATATGCATACAATATTTATTAATATGGATATACGATATAATTGTTATTGGTAATGTGGATATTTTATGCATAAGGAGACCAAAAGCCCTGCAGTCTCTTCATGGGTCAAACCGTCCCAATTGTTAACAGTTTATAGTTATACACGTTTTTCCATCTTTAATAATGAATCTGGATTTGAAGGACTGCGTTGCATTATACTGTTGTCATTTTACTTACATGGATTATTTTCATTAAAACTTATTGTATTTCTGATTTACAGCACTATCAACTGAGGACAGGCTTCAGTACAACTTCTTCCCTGTGTCAGGGAGTCAGGTACAATTCCGGGTTCAGGCCGGGCATGATGCCCACATTGCTCTAACAACGGGGCCAAGTGAGGGTGAACCCATGTATGAGGTGAATAAAATAAAGAATTCTACTAAAGATACTATACCTATATCCACTATAACTGCAGTTGTTAATAACTAACAATAAATTATATAGCTAAAGAATTATTGATAATCCGAAATTTTCCATTACAGGTTTTCCTCGGAGGTTGGTCTAACGCAAAATCCGTCATCCGTAAGAATAGATCAAAGCCTGAGGTTGCCGAGGCTCATACCCCGGGAATTCTCAGCGATGGTGAATTCCGCGGCTTTTGGATCCGGTAAGTTCCCTTTTTTGAACGTTTCAGGAATAAAAAATACGATTTTATTAAGATGGGATCGACGCAATTCTTGATATTATTCAATTCCAGCAGCGTTATTACTAATTGAATTAATTATACCGGAAGTCCTTTGCGTCGAAGGATTTGATGAGCGACTAACGGCTCATCAAAAGTCACGCTTTTCTGTTAATCATTATTTCTCCATAATTATTTACCATTTACTTAAAGGTGGTACAACGGTACCATTGATGTTGGTAAGGAAGGTGAATCTTCGCCTTTCTTATCCTACCACGACCCGCAACCATTCGGAATCGGTTACTTCGGTATATGCACTGGCTGGGGAGCAACTGGTGACTGGGTCATCGAAGGTCAGTATTTTTTGCTCGCAAAACAAGTTATTACACATCGTATGATAATAGTAGGTATATACCTATACACAGACTGTTAATTTAGTATCTGCGAGTATTACAGCACTTGAAATTGAAGTTGATTTTCATGCCTCGTCGAGTAGATTAATTACACGCTGAATTTTAGTTTCACACAATTACGCACGAGAGTTTCGATTTCAAAAGTCCCAATATAGTTGTGAGTTTACTCAATAAAGCCTATGAAATTCTTCCATATATTTTTTTTTATGATAATTAATATATTTACACAATTAGATTACAGCAGTGTATACCTATACATATAATATCGAGCTTTTAGTATTTAAGAAAGAGTAAGTTGTTTACAGGAGGATTCAGTGTAAACTGTCAAAATTTATTACGGATAATTTATGCAAAATTATACAAATGATATTGACACGAAAAATTTTATTGGCTTTCGGTCGAAATTTCTGACGATCACTGGATCCGGGTTAAAACTACTTCATGGTTGGCGCAGGCAGGTGTATAGCCGGTTATTTTGGCGGTACGTAACGTACGAAACATTGGGATTACATTTTTGGAGTTTCATATGCAAATTATTCAGTGTTTAGGTTTCGTTTTTTTTTTTTGTTTTAAGACTTTGTGTTGGGTTTACTTGACATTTAATGCATGAATATTATAACATACGGTTCCGAAACACACAGTTTTAAGAATTAAAAACAATACCTTCACACTTTTGCAAGTTGTATAATTTATTACACCTCGTAATTGTCTTGTTTAAAAAAGAAGAAAAAAAAAAAAAACACAAATAGAAAAATCCTCACCTGAATCAACCCTAATTCTAAATTTTAAGTATTTCCTTAGTTTTGTATGGTACACTCGAAACAACTTTGGACTTCGCGTCGTTCTACGTGATGCGAAAATTAAAGTGGCATTCAAATCGTATGTATGAATGTGACCATAGCCAGTCAAATGGACGTTGCAGACAGTATATACCTAATTTACATATATACACACTATAGATATATATACCTGTAAATGTACGCAATAGAATTGAAAAAAATATCGATAAGGTCACCATTGAATAAATAATTTGTTGGTACATGACAAAATGACGGTAGAAAATACAAAGCGGAGATAGAGTTATAAAAAAACTGAAAATCAAACCGAGGACATAATCGAGGTAAAAATTGTAATGATAATAAAACAAAAAAAAAAAAATCGGGCTCCGGATAAAACAAATAAATTTTCAATTGAGGAATTTGTTCCTTGAACAAGGTCGTCCCATGAAAACTGCGGATCAGCTAAAGTATAATTTCCAACCTGTGAGAAGTGGCAGTGTTCTTATTGATGTCCAAGCACCAAGCAATGCCCACATTGCTCTAACTCGTGGAAAGAGTGAAACATCCCCGATGTACGAAGTCTTGTTAGGTGGATGGAATAACACGGCCTCGGTCATCAGATACGATCGCAAACAACCGGACAAGGTTCATCCTCGCAGTTTTCTTAAATTCCTTATTAAATGAATTAGGTAAAAGTGCCATTGGATTCTATTACGTGATGATATATTCTGAAAAATTTCGCTCAACAATTAAGTAGCTGAACCATTGTCACACACATTTATCAAGATTTATACTCATCATTTTTTAAATTCTATTCTGAAAAATGTGAATTCTGAACATATCGCTGCATATTTCGTCTTCTTTCTTCATCTCAATCCTTTGGCACGACTCAGCTGTGATCTTACTGATCAAAGATGTCGAATGCAAAGAAATTTTTTTTTTTTCTAAATCTACAACATCCGGGCAGGTTCGCGTCGAAACACCAAATCTTCTATCAGCCAATCAACACAAGAGCTTTTTAATCTCTTGGCTCAATGGACATATCAGTGTTCGTGCTGGCAATCAAAACGGACCTCTACTCATGGAGTGGCGCGATCCAAACCCATTCGGCATCAGCTACGTTGGCGTTCGTACTGCATGGGGTGCAACGGGAAAATGGAACCTTCGTTTCGATCGGGCAACAGGAACCTTTCCTTCACAGCCCATAAGACCCCCACAGTCTACACAGCAATTCCCGTATCCCTCAGGACAAAGATGTGAATTTATAAACATTTATATCAGTCACAACTTGCTATTATTCTTTAAACAAGCGCAAAATTACTTCATGTATGTACTTTAACGAATTAATAACTTGAGAATGGTCAATCATGTGAGACCTGTTCCATGCCACGATATTGTCTTTGGTTTGATTTGACTGTCATTTAATCTCATCAGATATTAGATTGAAATTCAACAACGTCAGTATATGTACAACAAATTATTTCGGACATTAAGTAAGACGAATGGCGGCACGTTACTGCGTACTATATACAGCTTATACATAAAAGCCTTGAACGATTCTCGGACCAAATTGTAGTTGTTTTTGTTATCGATTTTATATAAATTCGTAAAGATTATGCGGCTAAAATGGTAAATGGGAAAAGTACATTGAGTTTTGGAAATATGATTGTACCTCACTCTGGAAATACTTCGAAATTAGAGTAATTATATCCTTGGCCAATTTCTATAATAACATCACGCCTTAGAAGTGCTTGACATATCGATTGACATGTTTGTTTTGCATTAACCACTGCTCGTTGCTTATGTTTTAACAGTTTATATATGCGGGTTGGAGAAATTATAAAATTAAGATTTTTTGAACTCATGGAGCTGCTCAAGCTCGAGATTAAATTGCAGACAGTTCAAGTACAAGACGCCCGTGGTATATGGTATGGTACTATTGAGTGATCGGACTATTTCGAAATAATTAAAATCACATAAGCCCTGTTGCTTGCTTGCTTGCTGGACTATATAAACCGCTTTCATACTTTTATCGGCGTATCGGAAGCATCTAATAAGTTTATCAAGTAAGACTGAAATACCTCCGTCGATATAATTCCAAATCGATTAATTTGGTATTCAGGGCTATACAAACAGTTTTTTTCTTCTTTCTTCTTTATTTGTATTTTTCATCTTTTTTTTTTTGTAGCATGTAAACTTTTCCTTACACAACCCATTTACACGAACCATTATCCATAAATGACTTTATCGATTCTTTGCACATAACTCACTATTTATTTATTCGTGTATGTGGATATAATTATTTGCTAATTTTTCTTACAATATGATCCGACATGCAACAACTCCATTACCTCGGTTTGTCTTCGTCAAATTTTGCGTATACCTATATTTGTCACATGAATCATTAGTAATGAGCTAACAAATCATCGTACTAGATATAATAAATATTAATATTTAAAATTCCGTTCGAAATCTTGCCAGAGGACTGCCAGGATTTTCAATTAAGAATTTCTTTTAGTTGTCAGTTATTTGAGTACTTAACATGTACACAGATACATACATATGTACATATATAAGTATTCACGTGCATATATGCGTTAGTACAACAAATGGTAGTCTTTTGACAGGAATACGAAAAATAGTATTGATCATCCAAAATTGTTGATTGTAAGCTCCAACCTTATACTTGTTAGTATTGGTTGTTTTGCCAAATAACATTACAATAACATAATATGTATTTAAATATGAAGACTCGAATTTGAAACGTTCTTAAGGGGATTTATCAAACTGTATTTTCATATTATACATTATATTATACCAAAGCGCCTCTACAATACTTAGCTTACAGTTTTGCCATTTATCTTTTCATTTAAATCCGAATTAATTTTGGCTTAATTTTTATCTAGCCAATGTAGCTGAATTTTTTAACTACATTTACCAGGGTTGTTGAAAACTTTTACTTTCAAATATTTCCCCAAGTTTTTCAGATTTTTTACACAAAGATTTCATTTTTCCGTATTAATTAGTCACTCGTCAATTATCGATAAGAGTTTATAGAGATTTTATATTTTACACTTCAATTTTTTTCTTTCGTTTTTTTAGTTCGTATCCTATAATATCCTGTCGTGTTTTTCAACCAGGATTATTTCGAGCGACTTATCCACGTTGCATCGTGAAGAATCTTACTTAAAATAAATCTGATGATATTTTAAAGGTATAAAATCGCATATACAAATGTATATATCAATACGGCATTATAGACTCTTGGTATCTATTTAAGTTTGAAAATTTTTTCCCGTCTTTTCAAGTTTGTAACAACCCTGTTTTTACACCCGCGGCTATGACGCTTATAATATTTGAACGTTTCAATATTATGATCGATCAATTTAACTGAATAATTAAACAATTGTTAGACATAGAATTGGGAATTCAAATTTTTTTGTTTTAAATCGTAGATGCCCCGCCTTCGGCACCCGCTGCGTATACCCAACCTGGCAGAAGCTGCTGGGTTGATGCTTCCGGTGGTAATGTTCCCCCTGGTGCTCTGGCTGGAGGACAAGACGGAGAACCCCTTTTCGTAGCCAGGGCTCGTCACGAAGGAGCCCTAATCCCTGGCAAGCTCAAGCCTAGCCACAATGTCTGCTACATTCCTTGGGGAGGACAAGAACACGGCAAGCCTGACTACCAGGTGTGTACGCATACAAATAAAAATCCTCATAAATCGCTGATATACCTTTTTGCACAATGGAAGCAATAGCTATTCAAATGTTTTCTAATTTTCTACTTTCCTGCATATTCTGTTTCCAGGTGCTTGTCGGTAGCTCTGGCCAGTGGGTACGAACATCTGGCGCAAATATACCTCCTAATGCTCTTCCTGCTGGTGAATCTGAAGATGGAGAGCCACTTTTCGTAGGGCGTGTAAATCACGAGGGAACTTTGACCATCGGAAAAGTTCAGGCCTCGCACGGCGTGCTCTACATTCCTTTCGGAGGAGTCGAAGTCGGTTTTCCCGACTACGAGATTCTCATTCAGTAAAATCCTTGCTGCAGTTTGATGTTATATTTTTTGTATCCCTCGCACACTAAATATTCGCATTTTATAAATAGCGCACTAAATAAATCTCTCTGTTTTATCTGATATTATGATATTTACCGGCGTATATCAACTCCTCGTAAAATAAGAAACTGAACAACGAATTTTTTCATTATTTACACTCCACGTGGTCAAGAATATATTAATACGCAACTCGAAATTGAATCTCATATATTTTGTCAGGTGTGATTTATTGAATAATTATATTTCCGTCATACCTAAGTCGTTCTCATCGTCGAACAATTATAACTAAAATTCGTTGCTTCATTTTAATACGCCGTGAATGAAAATGTTGGCTTTTGCATAGAAAAAGAGATACATCACATGTATAATACAAGAGGGAGTGTGCCTTGAGGTATAAGTACGTATATCTACACCCTAGCACGCGCAATAGCTACGCAATGAATTTATTATCTTCTATTATTTTCTGCAGTCACTCACAATTCCCACCACACAAATATTATTTAATAATATATTATACATTAACAATATACTATAATATGTATTTACCTACATGTCTCTATTTTCTGTATCTAATTAAAAAAAAAAAACGCAACATGAAAGGATGCTTGTTATGTTATCATACATTGTTATTTTTTTTTTAATTTTTTTTTTTTAATTTTCATTTTTGCAAATGTCGATTAGAAAATGGACTTTATAATTGTAATCAAATAAAAAGTACAAAAACAAAGCATAACAGCGTATTTGTCTTATCAATTAATATTGTTCATATAATTTCCTTCTGTTTCCTATAAAATAAAAAAAAAAAAAAAAATTAAATAGTTGATGGACTTATAATTCGCAAAACGAAATTTTTTATTATTTGCCGAAATACACAAGTATTATAGGTATGTAGACATGGTTTTATGTGCTATGAGATTATCGAGGTTCGGGACTTGACTTGATATACACGCGACTCTTTCAGCTATTTGCCCTTTAGTTTCATAATATTCATCACACGGCGACTTATATACAGCGTACGCCGTCCCCGACCTTTCGTACGGGTATGAGTATGTATCCACAATACACATGCCTATAAGGTAGATGTGTACACATTGTCATAGAAATATAATATCATCGAAATGCATCCGTCTTGTATAAAAGTGGTAAGTATAATGAATTATCAATATGCGTATTTGTTGAGTTTCTAATTTTATTATATTTATTACACGAGTTATAAATGATGAAAAAATAAGGTAGGTCGTCGTATTTGTTTAAAAATATTAACACCATTCCCGCGCATACGACTTATAGCGACCATAACCTATAATGAGCACGGAAAGATAAACTTTTTTTTAACACGTATGTAACTTTGTAACATATTTAAATGAAATGAAATAATATTTCGTCTTATGAACGACGTCTTATTTCGAAATATTAGAACCGCGCATGTATTATAACTTTTTTTTTAAATTAACTTTATGACGCATAATCGAAACGTTCGGCCAAAAGATCGGTGGTCGATAATCGTTTTATTTAATTCTTTAATATTCCGCGGCAAATAATAACAATTATTTAAATTTTTAAATTCACTATTAATTCCTATCATTACAAATCATATTTTATTCTCGTAAATTTTACAGCCAGGTTCTAAGGAATCTTCACTGAATCCGATTTCGTCAACAAAAGAAGCAGATAATCGTGATCAGATATTCAGTAGAAATGATCTTATTACTATAGCAAATGAAGTATTCGGTAACGCCAAATGGAGCCATGCCGTAACAAATCAAACCCTAGGCATGTTGTACCGATAATGATTAAGTTTTACTTACTTTTTTGTAAAAATATTTTTTTTTTGCGTATATTTAATTATGATTTTTTTTATAGACTTTGTAGAGTATGTAACGGGTAAATATCATGTCGGCTGTGCCGCCTTTGTTAAAGTTCAATTAGAGGATGGTTCATTTCACGAAGACTTGGGCTATAGTAATACAGAAGGGTCTAATAAAGGCTTAGCTGTTTTCTCAGCGAGAACAGTGAGATTTTGAAATTTTATTAAAATGAATATTTAATTGTTGGTAATTATTACAGCGAAAATTATAGATGAATAATTTTTATTCTAGAGCTCAATTACCAATGCTTTGAAAAATACTTTACTGTGTTTTGGAGGTGCGATAGCCATGAAGATTAAGAATTTTGTTAAATTAAAAGCCAACGAGTCAAATTCGGTAATTTCTGCTATTGGAGAACCACAAAAAATTACAATTCCCACTGCGAGGGCAATTGCTCCACCTCAGGCTCAGTCTACTCCACAAAAAACACGTCCATCATCCATATCCATTACCGCTGGTACAGTTCAAAATAATAAATCAGGTATTGACATAATTTGGCTACAGTATCATATGGTTTTTTTTGTTATTATTTTTCGTTCCAGGCATGTGGTTTTGTAATAACATACATATTTTTAATTTTATACTCTGATATCACTGTAGAAACTAATCAATCTGATCAGATTTTATGAATTAAATTCCAGCAGATGCTTCAGTAAATAATAATAATAACAATGAAAGAAAATTACTTTCACCAGCATCTCTCAAGACATTAGAAAACGGAGCTCAAATTGGTAAAGCTGGTAAATATTTGAGCTTACTATTTACAGAATAATCTAGGTAATAGCTTTCTGAAGTAGATAAAGTTATGTGCTATAATCTCATGTATTTCTGTATTTCAATCTTTCAAGTATTAACTGAAGAGGAAAAAAGATTGGAGAGAAAACGCAGGCAGGCCCAAAAGCAAGAGGAATATAGACTTAAGCTACTTAAAGAGATGGAATCTACTGATAAACCAAATGCTAGATTCTGATTGATGAAATTGGAAGTTCCTTATTGTCATCATTTTATTTAAGGATAATTATTTTCAGCATAAAAATACATTTCTTTGTAGTAATAATTTTTGTTTTTTTTCATTACGTATAATTTCGCAGTTTGGTCAAATACATAAATATCGATTAAGTTGTACCAGAATGTTATCAAGTGAATGATTCTATACGTAAATTAAGGATTTCTTATTTTGTCAAAACGAAAATTTTTACTCTGTAATATAACTTATATAAAGAATAATAGGACACTACTTGTATCTTAAAAACTGGGTGTCATTATTTAAGTCTTTATCAATAATGTAAATATATTTATTTGATACTTATCAATATATATGCTTGAAAAGACAATTACTATTTACTTGAATAAAATAATAATATTTTATACAGTTCTTACAATTAATTTTACAAATTTCAAACTCATATAAGTTCAAAACAAATTCTAACCACGCTTTTTCCCCCTAAATTATCGTTTTTATATTTTTCTCACTTACTGATACAGTTGCAGGCAACCTTAAAGAAACTAAGAATAGCTGTCTGCTTTCCAATATTTTCAATACTGTACAAAACACCACAAGGCACAGTAAAATGTCCATAAGTTTTCATTTGTACGCTGATTTCCTCAATCGTTACTGTTACAGTACCCACCATAACACAAAATACCTATAACAATTAGTCAAAGATAAGTTGACAGCGAAACTCTCCAAGATAACACATTTAATCGTTAAAGATCATCTGAATTATTAACAAATGACGTTTCTTAATAATAATTCAATTGGACTAAGTACCAAATGATGCAGATCTGATGCTTGACTGTGACTGATAGCCTTAGGCCGCATATGTATAACTGCACTAGATATAATCCCCATAGCTGTATTCAAGCCAGGAAATACAATGCAATTTTCAGAGTTTGGTAGCAGCTTTTGTTTCGAATGTATTCCAGGAAAGTTGATCACCCAGTCTGAAATGATAAAACCTAATAATTTACGTCTTGCTGCATAAAGCGGTGATCTTTTCTTACTCTCACCTGGTTTTATATTTCTTTTACTTGTAAGTCCATCTATCGTGGTTCCAGTTCCGATAGCAGAAAATCTTACATTGGCTTTGGACTTAGCATTGATTTTCGATTTTAAATTCGACTTCTTTCTCCTATTCGTTTCGCTGCTTGGAGTGATACTCTTTTTAGGCTTACGATTATTTTCTAAATTCTTTATATCCCCAGAAACCTGATTACTCTGCTTGAGCTCTTTACTTTCGGATTCTATTTCTGAAACTTGTACTTTCTTTGCTTCTCTTGTTCTCGAATTCCTTCTACTATATTTAACAGTTGGTATCATTTCATAGGTAAAATCTTTGTCGACCTCCATTTTTTCTCCGTTCCAAAATTCCAAAGGCCTAGATTTTTTTCTGTTCGATTTCCTGACCATATTCCCATCCCGTTTTCCTGTTTCTTCCAAACCTTGTCCCATACACTCGACACTTGTTCTCCGACTAAAATTGTCTGATGATTTCTTTTTCCTCAAGTTTCTCGATACTTTCAAGCCACTCATCTGACTTGTGTCTTTCTTTCTTTCTTTTTGGGAAGGCAATGGGACATCCGGTGTTGCTTTGTCCACAGTTTGTCCGGAGGAAGGTACAGCTTTACTTGAATCTGGAATAATCTTTGGCAATATTATTCCATGATTTTGCACATCAATGGTTACTGATTCTTCCTTAGTAACGACGGTGTCTATAGATTTACTTTGTTCCTGTATTCTTCTTGATTTCGACAATGGTTGACTATCAGTTGACAATTGGTTACTATTACGTTTTGCCTGCTTTCTCTTTTTTATTGGCTTATTTCGATTAACCCAAAATTCTTCTTCTTCGTCAGAATTCATGACTATCAGTTGTTTAAGCTCTTCACTTTTAGATTCGACATCGATATCATTTGCTGCTGGCACTTCTGGGATGTTACTTGGTCCGGAAAAATGATTGATGAGACAAATTTTATCGAAAGATTCATTAACCCTGTCCTTTTTATCCACATTTTTGTTATCCTCAACAAATTTCTGTTCGTTGGTCTTGATCTGGATACTATTCATCAAAACTTGAGGATTTGGAATTACATTTGAACTTTTTTCAACTGGGGAAGGCCATTCCATTTCCGATTGATATACTGTTTTACTTTTTAATGGTGTTGATGTTATCATAAAGTTTTGTTTAGATTTATCCTCATTCTTTTCTCTCACAAACCTTCGTTTAATTATAATATACGACATTTTCCTGCAACAATTTTGTCAACAAACTTTTTTAACTTTCTTAAAATTAATGAAATAATAATCACGTATACTTAATAATAGCGTTATTATTTACAAATCAACTCAAAAAAGCAGCTGTATTTGATAGGGTAAATGCTTATCGTAGCATACGTATTCAGATTTCGTAACATTTTTTGCTTCTAAATAGCGACGCCTATTCCTAACCTAAAAGATACTTACGTTATAATTTTTGATAAACCTATATAGCAATCGTTCCTAGTTAACACGTCGCTGAAAAAAACCCTTTTTGCAATTTTTTAATTAGCTTATCATCTTTCAAATTCAAGATATCGCATTTTTTCCAAACAACTTTGACAGCTGTTTGTTAAATACAACCATCGAACCCGCGATTTTCGACTGATTCGTTTAAAGGTTATGAAAGCTTTTAGTTGAGTGGAAATAAGCACGTGGTTTTATTTACGTTGATAGGAAAAAGTTGATAATATTTGACAATGAGTGTCGGCGATTTTACAGAACAATACTTTAAGAGCTACGAGGATTTAGCGGTGAACAATTTTTCCTAAACGCAATTAATATTTGGTATATGTATTTCTTTGTATTCTAAACACGAATTGTTTACAGATCCATCAACTTATGCTTGATGACAAACCACGTACCCTTGCATACAAAAATGCGATATTTTCATGCCGTGATAAAATTGAAAATAAAATTATTATGGACGTTGGAGCTGGTACAGGTATAAAATGAATGGTTTTTTCTCTAAATAAATAATCAAGCTATGTAATAAGAATGAAAATTGTCCGTCTTCAGATCTAGATTTTCCTCTACCCATTACTGAAAATATTTAAATTCCAGCAAAATTCACTCATTCATGAGATAAGAAATATTTGTAAACAGGTATATTATCAGTATTCTGCGCCCAAGCAGGGGCTTCCAAAGTATATGCAGTTGAAGCTAGCCAGTTAGCCAAAATAGCTGAAAAAGTAGTTGTCGAGAACAATTTTGAAGACAAAATAGAAGTCATTCATAAAAGAGTGGAAGATCTTGAAAGCAAGGATATTGGAAAAGTGGATATTATAATTTCTGAATGGATGGGATTTTACTTGGTCCATGAGGGGATGCTGGATTCAGTACTTTTGGCTAGGGACAGATTTCTTAACGAAGATGGACTTATGTTTCCAAATGAGGCCAGACTTTATGCTGCGCCTTGTGAACTGCCTTATCTATGTGACTTCTGGAACGACGTACATGGAGTCAGTATGAAGTAATTAATTCTATTCGTTTATTTTGTTAAATTATTATCAAGAACATTGGTCTGTAATTTAAATCAGTCAAACAGTTCTCTGGTAAGATAACTATAAAACATTGCGAAATATTGAAGAACTTCATCAAAGGTCAGGGATTTTTTTAGCTATCGAACGTGAATCCTCCCGTGAAATTTAAATCATACACAAAATAGAAAACTGAAACTAAAATTTAAAGATTTCAGAAGCTTTTTCGCACATTATTTCATCTCACTATTATAGAAGATACTGAATTCTAAATCGGGGATACGAAGTTATCAATTTTCACAGCCACTCAGTCTATGTGACTCAGTACTTTTTTTGTTGTAATGTTTTTGTCTTTCACATCTTAATGATTTAAAACTATTTTGAATATAGGTGTGTGGGAATAGAGCAACGACGTATGAAGTCAACAAAGCCAGAGGTTTTATCTTTGGATAAAAAAGATCTCCTCGCAGACGGCAAATTGCTTGTCTGGTTAGATCTAAATTCTATAAAATCTTCAGAACTGGATATACTCGGTGGAGACGCGGTGGTTATCCCGTGCAATCGGGACGGTAGATATCAGGGAATATGCGTATGGTTTTCAGTCATATTTCCTGATGGTTCAGAATTATCAACTAGTCCAGAGCACGAAACAACTCATTGGAAACAAACAGTGGTCGTATTGCCAGATAATATAGAAGTAGAGAAAGATGAGCCAGTTGCATTCAAACTTGAACTCACGAAAGACACTTCCAATCAAAGAATATACAATATAGAATTAAGTAGGCTGGATGCGGAAGAAATTGATCACGATATTCCTTGCTTCTGTCGCATGACTAAATGCATAGTGACAAAAGCCTATCTTGACGAACATCCAGATCTTAGTATTATGGAAAATGACGTTTAACTTTCATTAGATACAACATCTATTACAATTTGTATTTCATTCAGAATTTATTGTAAATAAAGACTTATACAAATGCTATATTAACGAGTTTTGTTTTTCAAAAGGAGACATATCTAATGCAATTATTTAATTCTTTCTTGAGTTTTATAAATTAAATCTGTTTGGAGATCTGTTTCGAAAGATGTGTGTTCTTCAGCAAATAAAAATCTCCTACAATTATGCGAAAGCATTTGCTTCTTTGTAACTTGTGTTGCCCAGACTCAGGCGCAATTGCAGCCGGTAATGCAGAATATAAGTGTTTATTGTTAATCTATCACCTCGGTATTTATCACACTCTTCGAAGTTTAAAAAAATGACAACGCAGTTGGTATATCACTGTAAAACCAGCTGACGTGTTTTAATTCCGTTTTCATAATTTCAAAGGTTTTGGAAATCTGTTTAGTGATATAAATCAGTGGAATTAAAATCGGCCACGGTGAAATGTGGTCGTAATATTAATAATAATATTAATAATAATAATTATTAAAATGCGAAAAATATCAATCAGTAATACAAATGATGGGCAAAGAACAGGAAGGTAAATGACGTATACGTTTGTCAAGAGGTTATGTTAACCTCGATGTAAACATATCCATCAACTACATACGCATTTATACGGAACATACATAAAAAATAGAATGCCACAAAATAGTGTGAGAATAATTTTCTTCACACCCGAACTATTCTTATCTAGTATTTTTCTATCCCTCATTATAGTAAATATCCACGTCTTTTTAACTTCAATAAATTTGCATTAATCAAAAATTCAACCATCATCCAAATTTATCATTACTTCAACATGCAATGATTATCATTCTCTGAAAGTTTAGACAACTAATTGTTTTAGGCAGACAGTATACCAGCGTAGTGGTCAGAGAGAAGGTTCTCCCCACTATGTGCTATTATATTCAGATGGAGAGAACAGTGGAGATGAAGAGACGATCCCTCTTCGTAAGGTATCAAAAACTCAATCGACTCCGCGAAGAGTTGAGGTGATTAAAGTACAGTTACAACCGGAGGATACTTTGCAGGCCTTATCTCTCAGATACGGCAGCACTGTGAGTAGATATTGTTTATTTTATAATAAGAAGAGATGCAGGGTAAAAAAGTCAAGAAAAATCCTCATCTGAGACCCTGAACTAAATCTTTTTCTAGTCTCATTGCAGGTCTGAGATGCATGATTGTTAGTGTGAAAGAGACAATATTTTCTAAAACATAAGTTGTTTTATTCTTCTTACAGATATCTGAATTGAAAAGGATCAATAATATACATAAAGATAATGAGATATTTGCACACCGCACAATAAAGGTTCCTGTAAACCCGTTTTCGCTGTTGACTGAAACCTTGAATAAACCAGAAAATTTAGACCATAAAGGAGAAGTTGGGGATCTCATAAACATTGAAGATGAACCTAGTACCTCTAGAGAAGAGCAGATCATAAATTTAATAGCTACTCCAATTATGTCTCCACCTTCAAAATCAGATTTCAATTACACTGTATTGAATTCTCTATGCGAACCATCAACATCTTTCAGTGGGGAAACCCCGGAGACGATAGAAGAGGGAGAAAACGACCAATTAATTGCTACTAGTGAAAGTATACCAAAACCGCATGTTACTGATACTTTTAGATGTTCGGGAGCCGATTGGGGGCTTTCGTGGTCACAACTTGTTGGGTGTTCTTTATTTTTGGGATTGGCAGGACCTCTTATAATATACATTTTATACATTTCCGAAAATCCTTCGAAACATCATTCGACCGTGGACCAATAGAAATATTTTGTCATGATAATAGAATTAAAAACGAACTGATTTTTCATAAAATTGAATATCTTTTCCTTTTCTTTTTATTTTGTACTGCTGCGAGTCCGTGACATCAATAAGCCACATTGTTTGGAAATTGATTTAATAGTGGTAAAGATACGAATTAAATCCGAATGTTAAAGATTTAACATTATTAGAGGAGAAGAGAACCATTTCAATTTTTTTTTCGAATAGTCTTGTATAAATATTATGGCAATGCAATACTTTTAACGAACTAATGTTTAGTGGTTTAACTAAGTATACGTAGTACAACTAAACTGTTCATGGAGTTTATTAGCTCTTAAAATCATTCAATTATTCATGTTATGTCACAAAACGAATTTTAGTTAATTTCATGAAAATTTCATCAGTAAACAGCGAAGTATTATCTGTAACATTTTCCGAATGAATGAATAACTGCATGTATCACAGTTTTTTAATTCATTTAGGGCAAATTTATTATTCAAACGCTTTTGTTTGATATAACTTTTATCAATTTATCGTTTTAATTTGTCAATTGAATTCTGACATTGAACCTCAACTTAGCATATAACTTGACTTCCGAACCAACGTGCCTTTTGTGTACCAGAGAAACTGGTATGAGAAAATAGTAGAATCAATTTCAATGCAAACATATTACACACGATGTATCTACTGAATTTTTATTGATATAGCATTTGTTTTATTACTTGTTTCAGAATATTTTTAAATATTTTCTCATAGTAAAAAGAGAATAATGCCAATCATCCTTCTGACATTGAACTATAAATCAGTGCATAATTTATTACAAGGGCTTCTTTTTAGATACAAACATTTTATTAGTGTAGTTGTAAGCTTGTAATGAGTATTACATGTCCATAAACCTCTATTTTCCAGCCATATTTTCATCTAGGTGGCTATTAGCTTACTTATTTATATTAATCGAATTGTTAGACATGAATTTACATCTATTTGTTAGCTGGTGATAAAATGTGAAAAATATATTTTTAGATAAGAATATTGTTTTACTTTATTTCCGAAGTTCCAAAAAATTATTTATATGTTGATGAAATACTTTGATTAATAGGTAATTATGACGAGTAAGAACAAAGGATATTTTTTTTTGTCATCAAGTTGAAGCACAGAAATTATGTTTAATATTGATTTATAATACACTGGGTACATTAGTAAAATTGAATAAAAACTTATCACGCAGATAGGAGTTAGTGAAAATTCAATAAATTTAAACGGAAATTTCCTGTAAATGGTGACCAATTTATTCCATCAATTTACAGGTTTTAAATCTTTATTTTTAATACATCCAAATGCTAGTAGTTCAGTGAAAATTTCCAATCTGAAAATATCAAAATCAGAGACAAATTTATAACATGATGATGTAAAAATTAGCAAATTTGGTTTGTTTCAAGTCAAATCAAAATCATATTTCAAGATGATCAAGAAACTCAAGTAGATGTTGAAAGAATTATACCTTTTGAAGAAAATCCCTCACTGTCTGCCAGCATTCTGTGAACAAATAAAAGATTACGTTTTATTGATTCTGAGCAAAACGTTTTGCATAATATTGAAAGAATGTTAAAATTCAGTAGACGATAATTGTCGTTCAATTTGTATTCAGAAGACCGTCGTTAATTTCATCACTAAAAGATTATAATGAATAATAGGTAGCTTTGATGAAAAATTGATTTTTTTTTATCTGTATTGCTGAATTGCTGCACAATTAAATATAATTAATAACTGCAGACTATACTAACCAGATGTGTTAAAGATTGACGCAGAATTTAGTACTTTTTGAAACTCTTCTTAGATCCAGTTCCCTTGGAGACCTTGAGAACATTGAATCTTACGGTTTTACTGAGTGGTCGGCACTCACCAATGGTTACGACATCACCGATCTCCACATCTCTGAAAATGAAACTCATAAAAGTTACCTCATGCAGAAGTAAATTTCAATTTCAATCAATATTTACAATATTTTCGTTCGATAATTACATTTTTCATTGTTATTAACATCAGTAGACGATAAAGGATACATCAATTTGTATTCAGAAGACCGTCGTCAATATCATCACTTAATATTATTACTTTGTCAAAATATAATTTTATATTATTAACATTAAATAATTTTTATTCGTCTATATTATGATTCAACATCTTGCTCGCTACTTATCATAGTTTTAAGAATATTGAATGAAACTTTGAATAAATCGTATGTAATTGAATGAATGAAAAATGAAAAATGTACATAGCAAAGGATTTCAAAATAATCACCTGAAACATGGGCTCAAGTGAACGCTCATATTACGATGGCGTTTTTCAAATCGATTATATTTCCGAATGTAGTGAAGGTAATCCCTGCGAATGACAATGGTACGTTGCATTTTCATTTTCTGTACAACACCGGTTAGAATACGTCCTCTGATTGAGACATTTCCAGTGAATGGGCACTTCTTGTCGATGTAGGTGCCTTCAATAGCCTAAATATAAGAAATAGAAATGCTTGAGAAATTCTTCAACTGAAAGTGATTTGCAAAATAATTTTTCGGTATTAGAAGATAGATACCATCAATTTAAAAATATTTCATCTACATCCTATTCTATGAATAGAGGGCAAAATATGCATATAGTAATTAAATATGCCCTTATATCGTAAGAATTTATTTGTCAATTCAAAGTTTTGTGAATTCTGTTCTGAAATATCTTCAAGAAGTACAGAAAGCAAGAAGAAAAAGCTGAAATTGCAGATAAAGTATTGAGATTATTTAAAAATAAAAAAAAGCTGAATTTTGTCATTATTCAAGAGATGATTCGCACACCATTTTTCCAAGCTACAAGTATAGTTTGTTAATTTTTCCACCACCTTGATGAAGCAGTTAATCCCAACCCATACTGTTTAAGTTAATATCGATGTTAACAAATAGAATACAGATTGTAAATAAGCTTAGCAATGATTAGTATCTACTACCAGTACAATACAAGGACTATAAATCAAATGGTGTTATTTGCGGCTAATTTTCATGCATTAATTACAATTTCTGACCTTTAATAAAATTAAACTGATCAATACATATTTTGAGAAAATCTCCACACCACCTTTTGATTTCTAATCTCTAAGTAAGTAAGATTCCCATAAATTATCCCTGAAAACATTTGGATAGCAATTTTGGAGTTATGATATTCAAAGAATGTAAATAACTGCCATTACTAAACGTTTTTGTTTTTCTTTGTGATTGATTGGAAGATCAAACAACTGAGAATGTACTTGAAAATGATGCAAAAGTTTAGTTGCAGGCAATATTAGTTATATTCTTAACACACATTAGCCACGAACATGTAGTTAATGAAAGCATTGTCAATTGGCGCACGCCAAGACCAGTAAGCCACCACCGATTGAAGACGAAGAGCGATAACCAGGAAATAACGATGTTATGTTATAGCTTTCTGATAATCTGTAACAAACCTCGCGCGGAGTTTTAAAACCAAGTCCGACACTACGACTCAACCTAAGTGGCTTCTTCTTGTGAAAAGCCTTCCTGTTGAGGTTGACCGTTGGTTGTTTCTGAAAAGCCTTTTCGGTCTTGCCGAAAGTAAAAGAAACAAAAAAATATTAGTATATTGTTCTTAGAAAAATGCTCACCTCACGAGGTGTCTTAAAGCCAAGCCCGACGCTACGGCTATACCTCATAGACTTCCTACGTTTTGGCCCGAGACCTTTCTTGCGATTAAGAAAGATCGTCGGTTGACGCTGAAACGAACGCTCGTTCTGCAAACATTTAATCGATATCAAGGCGATTTTAAACAATGAGTTTCTTTTTTTTTCTATAGGAACACCTAGACTACTGAGTAAATTTTGTTTTCAAGTCAAACTTGGATAAAAACAAATAATAAAATTTAAAAAGAAAGTAAAACAAAACGAACAAAATTTATTTTGGGATTCGTGAAAAACTTTACATTCATTGCATATCAGTGGACGATTGTGTCATCGAGTGTTGTTCAGAAGACCGTCGTCAAATATCATCATATTGCAAATATGTAATAATTATTTTTGAAAGTTAAAATCACTGCTTGCACATTTAGAGAGTTATGTTGTATTTTCATTCGCGGAGAAATAATTCCGAATAATTATTAATTAGGGATTATTAAGACATGTGTCAAGAACCTAGTAACAGACAGCTCGTGCTCTTCTCTGTACTTGAAATATTTCGGATTGTGAAATTGACAAGGAGTCTATAGCGGATTGAAGTATGGTTACAATATCACAGGATAGATGTTAATTGAGGAATTACAAACTGCATTGGAGTATGAGTATGTATTGGGTATACATCGGTGAAAGTAACCTGAAATTCCTAAAATCATCAAACTAAAAATTGTTAATAATTTATATCGATGAATGTGGGTTTGAATTGGATTTCAATATACGTAATTTCGACATATAATTCGTCGTGAAATATCTTAGCAGTAGGGAAAAGACAACACGGAGAGACGCGAGATCCACGTGTCTGTGGGTGTATGTGGTTACAATTATTCCTCGCTGTAAAGGCTTGGTGTAAACTTCATTTTGGGGTAAATAAATGTAAGAAAAAATTATACGCGTATATGAGACGGGAACTGTTTTATGTAGGTGAGTAAACCAGTGGAACTCATTATTCTATATGAGAATAATTATGGGAAGCTTACCTGATCCGCCATCTTGTACTGGTGAAAGAGAGAACAAGGAACGGAAGTTCACAAGCCTCATGTATGGAACGCCCAATCGTGGCGCTACTTGTTTTCCGCCGTACTTGAACCAGATTTTTAAACCTCTTGAATGACCGGACGACAATGATCGTACACGACGTTGTTGATTGAAGAATATGATTTTTCTATTAGCTACTTAAATATTTTGAGAGATAGCCAGCCTCATGATAGCGTGGATTAAATATCAAGTAAAAACCATTTGATATGGTGAACGCCGCGACTTCTGAGTTTTTATAAAGCGTAAAGCTCAGTCGGTAAGTAGAAGAGCCGAAAAAACTGGCGTTATCGTCGACAATCGTGTCACGAGCGATAATGTAGTGGAGGATATTTTCACGCACGTCAAATTTTGGCATTCATTAATTGAAAATAAAGATGATGAAATATAGTGAATACCTCGATTTCTAATCTTTATTTACTGCATTGAGAGAAAGATATAGTCCTTCAAGGTTATTACACACATAAGTCACTGAGGGGACCTTCCATATCTAATAATTTTTGTAATAGATTAAATTACAACATCGTATATAAGAAACTATAATTCTAGTTCCGTTTACTATATTAATAAATAACGGCTGTCGTAACCATGGTACAAGAAAGTCATCTAATTTATCGTTCTCTCAGTGTGGGAAAGAGGATATGGCATTTTCTTGTGCACATAATATGTGACTCCCCATTGCGAATCAGTCAACTTATGGTTTATTGATTTAGATCCATTCTAATACTACATACAGACAATACAGAATTATAAACATATATATTTAAAATTCTACTCGCTTCTAGCTTACAGGTATAAATTTGATTCAGTTTATTATAACTGATTTTGTATTACAGTGCGAATGGATGAAATTCTATGAATTGCAAATAAAGTCCTTGAAAACCCGTAGACGTAGCTATAACTATCACGGGGCTGTTGGTTAGAGCGTTGCGGTTTACTTTAGAGACAATTCGTTTACTTCTTGTGGTTGCACTGTTGCAGTCTGTGGAGTTTCGACAAGCCGCAGACAACGGCCGTACTTACAAACATTTAATATGACAAGTGCGAAAACATAACTCGCAACAAAAGATTTATGTACGCTTTAAGAATAAATATATATCACCTACAGCTCGGCTCGGTCAAAAAAAAAAAAAAAAAATTTAATTAAAATAAACAACAGGTCTACAAGTTCATTTATATAAAGAAAACGGGAGAATCAAATTAATATATATATTTTAGAAAGTTGTACAGTATTCTGGACCACTTTTTCATTCGTTCCTTAAAAACTAGTCGCTGCGCCTTACTTCATGCAACCAGTTGACCAGCTGGTAACACTCACAATCAACATTAATTAATGTAATAATTCGTAAATCGATTTTGACCGCAAGATAGTACAGACCTAGTCACACATTTTTTTAACAATCTTTGTTTAAACGAGGACGCACGCAACACGTACGACTTGTGTATCATTCAATTTATTGATAATTCCTGAAAAATGATGATTAACGCTGATTCACAGAGGTATTTGGAACGTAGAGCCGTACTCATATCTCATCAACATATTAGTTCTACGAAATTTGTGTGTCCTAAATGTTGTTCGACTATAAGAACTCGAGAAAAAAAAAGAATATATGTACTGCGAAAAGCTCAGGTGATGCCGCAGGTTTAAGATAAACTGCATTTAGACCTGGTCTGAAGTTTTATACACAGTTATAAAAACATTATTTTCCACTGCTTCAATAATTCGACGTTGAAATTCCGTCCAGTCTATCCATAACAAGATACCGCAGAGTCAATGGCATCTGCGCTTATCGTCAGCCAGAGATAGCTAATACTATATGTTTAACATTTATGGCTGCACCATCACCTCTTCCGTTGCCGTGCAATATGGGTGTACGCTTAAAGCCATAACTACGGGATATTAAAATTTCTTCTTTCTTAACTTTTATCAGCAAGGTCAATTTCTCGGTATGCTCTTAGATGACTTTTATTAACCATTTACGGCTGTATAACAAGATATTAAGTAGCGTTTGTCTACAGTGTTTTGTTTAAACGCATAAAAAATCTATCAATTTTTCGGGTCATTTCTATATCGTCATTATCGTTGCGCCAAGTGTACGTATGTATTTAAACGTATAAGCTTATAATGTATCACCTCTGCAGTTTCAACACATTTAAATATTTACCACTTTCCGTGGTCAACATTCTGATTCATGTGAAAATACAGAATTTCGACTAAGTTGCGGGAAGGACAGGCCAAAGGATTGCATTTCGCATCAATTAACAGCTTCTGTGGAATCCTTTCAGAAGAACATATATGATTCTCGAAGATTATTCAACTTTTCAGAAATTTTTTCATCATATTTGCTAAAAAAATATTTTTTTTTGTTCTCAACCATTGAGAATGTACTGTACATCACGTATACGCATGTATGTTTGTATGCATGTATATACATAAATACGTAGACACCTACATATATAAAATGGCAAATACTTAAATATATCTCGTTGCACGCAGGTATATTCACCTTACGGTAAACGCTCTTCTCGGAAGCGCCTCTTCCCGAGGCTCAAGCCTCTGGCTATTTTACGCGAATTAACCCTGGGGTCAAAGGTCCCAAAGATTTTCTAACTACAAGTAAATCGTATAAGTATACAGGCACCCAGGATCTACGACTTTATGCGTACCTACTGGATATATCGCGTTAAAAGTCAACCGGACACGAGACAGGTTTGAGGTGCAGATAACGCGAATACAATATAGCTTAATCGAGTCTCGGACCTAGAACAACGACCTGGTTGTTCAGATAGTCAAGCATCGCCTATGGGAACAGCTGAAATCCACAAGGCTGATTAATGACGACTTGACATGCGCGGGTTGTAAGGCTGTACCCGTCCCCAGCCGCAATGCAGGGATACCTGCATGTCCCGAAGCCCTTTGCGCTGGCACTTACTTGAACCTCTTAAGTCTTAACGGTAAATGCGACTCCCACTGCAAACACATTACCGATCATGAGACTTCGGACGTCTGGGCCGCGACAGACAAGGGTTACAGAATGAGATAAGGGTGCGTTCACACAGCAATATCCTATAGACAGGTGTTTGTTAGTTTGATTATGAGAAGATTTACATTCCAGAGAAATTTAGAGATCGATTTGAGCTCGACCCTCTTTACAAAGAGAAAAAAAAAAAAATAATAAAAAAATACTATTACTACATTCACCATCAAAAATTGAACTAATTCTTGAATCGAGAGGTAAAAGAATTGAGTGTTACTTTTTTTCTTCACGATTTCGTTAATACATGATGGAACTATTTGTAACGCAGTATTTATATTGTGTAAACGTTATTCCATTGAGCATTAGCGTTTTTGCGTTGGAGAGTCAATTAATTTTGTTCGCTTTAGTCAATTTCATAAATTAGTAGGTAGGTCAAGCAAACGCAAGGTAGCAATTATCGATCAAGCGGTATCGGATTCAAGGCATCATTTCTATAATAAAGCGTAGTTTTCGCAAGTGATCCCGGAACCTCACGATTTCCGCGTATATGTTTGTCCTCGACCTCAATACGCTTTTGGGGGGAAAAAAAAACAAAAAATAAATAAATAAACAGAAAAAAAAACTCTTTGGCCGTTGATTAGCAAAATTCGTAGGCATGGGAAGTTGCAGAGAGAGGTTCATGGGAAGGATGCTGTCATGGTATCAGCGAAGCGTTTGAATAATGCAGATACATGCATAGCTGAAGAACACGTTACGCCCCACCGGGCAGAGTTCGTAGATACGAACTGTACCATCAGCCACTATGGCTACAGCTTTCCACTTCTTTTTGTGAATTGAGTGGTAGTCGAGTACATACATAGTACTTCTCATTCCCCAGTGAGTGGTAGCCTATAAGTAGGACGGAATATCGTTATGAACAAACAAAATTGCAAAGACTCGTGAACAAGTCAGATAGCTAGTATCATCATAGACTTTCCGACAATGCTTCATATAGTTAAGAGTTTAATAGCAGAAATGAACAATTCATGCTTCGATAAAATCCACTTGCATATTGGTCACGAGTAACATTCATGGCAGATATTTTTGTCAGTAGTATTTTTATGCAGAGAAATCCAACTTTTATTTGGTTCATCTCTTGAATGTTCAATGCACGATTCCTCTGGATCTTTTAACTGGAGATGAAGATGAAATCGATACTGGAATTTTATTTCGTAATGAAAAGCGCATATTCAGTTATAGTGGAGGTTCATTGTCAAGCCAGGTCAGTGAGAGGATCGTGGTGTGATATCGAATCAAACACATTGCATACAGTGGAGAACTGCGTCATTTGATCGAACCGTCGTTTTCCCAGATGCGTCATTGTTTCTGAATCGTCAAATTCCTGACCGGCTACTCGAACTGTTGTTTTCCCGAATCCATCATATTCCTGAAGTGCCTTTTTTTTGAACCTGTCAAATTTACAAACCGTCAAATTTCCGACCAGCTGCAGGTATCCGATACTAGCGTGGGCGCTTTCCCAGATCGTTATTCCCAACATATTCAAAAATATATAGCTGCGTAGTTGCATTCCTTACTCGGACCACAAGAGACTCAGAATTGTGACATAATTAGTAAAATGCACTGCGTAGCAGTTTCAGGTTGCTCAATAATTCAAACAGCAACAGTTTTAATGTTGTAATATCGAATTCAAGACATTTGTAATCAATTCCACATATAATACTGTTTTCAATTACTTGATTGAAGTCATTTATCTTCGAAGAAGCAACACTGTCTTGGGTGGTATCGATACCTTGCCCATGCATTCTTCTTATTGTTGTCTGTGAGGAAATAATCGATTCCGAAAGGCACGGCGGGATTGATTTTAACTGATACAGGTATATCGCGTCTAGATTTTGATTGATGACACCATATTGATTAACTATGCGATATATTATTATACTTACTATAGATTCAATAATTCCGATGATTGGACGTCGGTCATTGGTCAAGGTGTTCTTCCGCTTTTAATGAGACGTTCTCATACGGTTGTTTATAGTTTCGGAATGCTGATTCTTGTTATAATAATAAGTTTGTTAATCACGCGATTAAGGTATTGCCATATTCCAACTCACAAGCTCGTTGCGGTCTTCATAATTACTCGATATCTTTATACTCACGTTTCTCATTTTCTTCGTGTCAATTACTCGCATATAGATACAAGGATAACAACAGTTTATACTCACTAATAATACTTACAGCCAAGTAAAACTCGATGTCCTCTTGTAATTAACAATGGTAAAAATCTATATGTAATTATATATCATCACCAACAATTAATCGATCTATACGAACCTTCAACTAGGATCGAATCACTCGATATACAGTACTATTGATTGCAGGATGTATGTATGTACCTACTTATGTATGTACATACATATGTAATTCTCGGCTTCTTTATTTCAGCATCATACAATTGGCAGACTTTCGCTCATTCAAGCCTACGCTTCGGACTGTAACAATATCGGATAAACCTCATCATCGGAAATCGAAAGTTAGGTGGTACCTTATACGTCTGTTCGCGTACGATGGTCATATCGGTAAAATTAATCTATGCGGTTGAATAGACAGGGGGAATATAAAAAGTTGATTTTCAATTTATCGTAATGTTTTTTCTCAACAATTTTTATTTAATAAAGCGTATGTATAACATACCAGCATAGATCCTTCGGTGCTAGTTACCTACGTGTCCTTCGCGGCTGATTTTGAGTCTTCTGTATAAGACCACTACCGTGTTTTTGCTTCTATTCATAGGTTGTGTATGGAAATGAGTTGATCGAAGGTTTTGACGGTCATCGAACAAGGCGTCAATCAACTATTGGTTGGCCTTAAGACCGTATTAGGTGATACGTACACTAGGCGACTGTGTCTACATACGTATAGCTATTGTACAGAATATTTTATATTAATCATTATCTAACGACGGACGCTGCCCACTTCCGGAGCCGTGACTTTTGCCAAGGCCTGTAATTACTAATTACTGATCCCGCCAGCAATTCCCCGTCCTCGACGCGGATATACTCAAGACGGAAGATCTATCCGTGCGCAAGCTTCAAGATGACGGCATCGTCTTCGTACTTCATATTAGTTCTTAGTTCCTTTTTCCCACCGTGATTGCTAGTCATAGCTCGGTCAACTAGGGTCTATCGCATCTTCTGTGACCTAGGAAGTTTTTTTTTCTTCTTTTTTTTTAAATCATATCAGTATTTTAAAAATCGTATGAAACCATCGTTAAGAACTTTATACACCTAATGCTTCTGCATCTCAATTTATACTTGTTTTGCAATAAGACGTGTTTTAAGAATGTTAATTCGGTCAACTATGTATAACTACAGTATAAATATATGCGCTTTATATTAAACGTGTAAGAATTTAACGGACGTTAATTTTAACCGTCGTTAAAATTCCAACGTAGGTATATGATTTATCATACGTATGGTATTTATTTTTGCTAAACATTGATACACCACAGCTATAGGTTATTTATAATTATGCTGTAGAAATGTGCAAGCGCATTATAGTGACGCGGATCACAGGCGACTGTGGACACTGCAGCACGGTATATGTATATCTTACAGCTTTGATAAATCATCAAACAAATTACGAAACCATAGGTATATTTATTCGCCTAGATCCTTGAGTTGCATATGTACTGTAATATGTACCTATATACATACATATAATGTTTATATAAACAGAAATGATTTCGATTTAGTAAATTCACTATATTATCATCATAGATATTTTTGTACCGATTACGTCACGTCTCAGTTCGCGTGTGTATAAAAATACGAAAAAACGTGACCATGCCAAATCTTTTATATAAATCCGAGCAGGATAAGACACGCATATAATACTCTAATTGCTGATCTACGATAGGCACATATATCATATATACACCTTGATTCTATAGCTTTAGATTTCTAACTGTGCGTCAATCACACATTCAATGTTACAATAATTCAGCTTCGAATTTAAAGAAAGAGTATTAAGTCTCAAGTTTTCGGTAGTTAATTCTTTCATTCTTATATGCGGTTATTCTATTCTCCACGTAAAGTATAATAGCGGATACTGATCAGTTAAATTCTTTGTACGTTAGGTAGAGTTTTGAACTGTATGAATTCCGGAATTATGTATAATATGATAAGAATTGACAAATAAAATCCTGATTATCTCTCTGTTTTAAAACCAATGACTTCAATCTTTTATAGATTTTTTTTTTTGTATTTACTAAGAAAAATTATACCGAATGATTGTAACATTTTAAAGCTGTATAGGGTACAAGGTACAGTAAATTAAGTTCTAACAGCGCCTTGCGAAGCGAGACGCGCGGTGTGCCGCAGCACCCTCGTAAGTAACGTGATGGCATCCGCTTTCTATGCAGACAGCAGCCATGCGTCGGACAAACACCTCTGCTGCAGGCTGGCCCCAAGGGTCAATGTAATTTTTCACTACGGTTTAAGATAAATTATGCATGAATTGTGGCCATAACGTAGTTAAATGCAATCCGTAGACCGACTCGTCCTCTACGGTCCGAGAAGTTGCTCAGAGTTATCGTAGGATTTTGTCACATTTATGATAGTATAAGCACGCGCCGCGTGTGGCTTATTATAACGGAATAGTCGCATGTTAGGAGTTGGGTAAGTTTGCGTATATTAATATAGCCAAGTATAAAGGCATAATAATAATTATTGATAATCTTCATTAACTAACGAGTTTCTATTGGCCAATAAAATTCCTTAAATTATAATAGACTTTCGTTCCATTGGCCAATCCCTTTACCCCCTCAGGGAATTTAATATCCGTAAATAATAATCCCTATCGTTAACAAACGATATTTTATACGGTTTTTAGATTTTAGAATGTGCGTTGGTGGTAATTTGAGAATGTTAAAACTGCCAAGTTCAGAGTCGTGTCATGTTGTTACATACACGTATCTATACCTATGTATGTACAGGTATATGGCAAGAGGGCGCGAAATAAATACAGAATAATTTCTGCCGTGTCAGGGAGGTGGATTTCCTCAGCAGCACGCCTTCGTACCGGGTCAAAACCATTTCCATAATTATCCCACGATGGTATAAGACAAGGAAGCGATCACACAGCTTCTTTCCAAAGTCGAAATGATGAGACGTTACGCGCTATATTTGCAGTAAAATTGGCATCCGCTGGAATGATGTACCTTGAAGACCTACAGCATTACCGTTCACGGAAAATCACGTTTCGTTCGGGTGTGATGAATACATAGAACGTTTTATCACGCGATGTAGATATACTTCACCTACACATATACACTCGTATTCCTTTTTCGAGAAAAATAAATTATTGTTCACCAGCTATGAAGGTATCCCGAGGCGAAGCCTTGTACGCCAAACTTGACTACATTGTCTACCATATAATACACCTATATGTATATACATATATATATGTAACATGCATACGTACATACATACTCATAGCGGTAGATTTGAAATTTGGGAATTGAAAATCTACATCCGGGTTATAAATTGATTCTTGATTATGAGATTATTTTGCACCCGTATTGCCGTATCGTCTTATGACATACCTATATATATTATAGCCTATGACTATCTACGTTACGGGTTCTTGCGCAAAGGTAGGTACGATATATGTAGTACATAGGTATACCTTATCCTATAATCTAGTTCACTTCGGTCACGAGTTTTCGAAACGGTTGATCGTTAATTCAGGCAATTATAGCAAATTCGTTGCTCTAAAGATATCGTAATAAATCTGTTGTCGCGATTCAATCGTCGTTGTAGATTATGTATTATACCCTGTTTAGATATTTCTATTTCGAAACGGAGGTATACCTATGTATACCATGTATACGTACGGCTTTAACCATTATATACACTCAATCAGCCGACAGTTTAAATAGCGATAATTTTTGTACCCTTAATCAATCGATCATAATGTCCCGTTATAATTCGATGATAGAAATTTCGACAATTTCTTTGTTATTTATTGTTATTAATATAACGAACCGTATCGAATATCGTTTGTGAGATTGAAAATTGCGTAGGCGTGTATAATACCTTAGCCGTCGTTGTACCCTTATGCTGTAAGCTGTTACACTCGAACGTTTTTAACCGAAGATTGTCGGAGATACCCGATCCAGGTGCGGCGTTATAGCCGGTTGTCGCAACTCTCTGGAGACGCGGGTTTCACAGACGGTGGAGAGTCAGTGTCGCGCCAGTCGTCGGTGGATGGAGTTGGTCAGTGATCTATGTCAGAACAGGACCAGACAACATAGAGCTGTACATTATTACTACGATTATAAATGATAATAATTGTAAATTAATTAAAAACAGTGTTTAAAAGTGAGTTTAAAGTGGTTCATCTTTGTTTCATTCAACAGGGTTCATCGTTTACCTGGATTACCTGGATAATACTGCGTTTTAAGGTGAGTTATTAAACAATCTTCGATCCCTCTATCCCTTACGTTTACACATATTTATCTCTATTGTTACCATGTGGATGATTAAAAATAAAATCTCCGTCAAATATTCAGTTAATACTTTTCTAAGATCTTTGCTACTTTTATTTCATATTATACATTCATATTAAAGTTTACCAAAAATTTTCTACTTTATAAAACCAGTTTCGCTGCAGAACAATGCAAGAACTCAATCTTGTATACATTTTCGGACGTTTCGAGTTTAAACACTTCTTTAGATTGATAAGACTATCTATAACGACGTATAGATTTTAAAGATATTTGAACACGAAGCGATAATCACTCGATATTTCTAATCAGTTATCGAAACTAATTCTGCAGTGTATTGCTTGACGATAAATTCCTTCACATATATCGTCTAATTTTTCATTAACGATGAAATAATTGATCAGATTTTATTACTATATAGTAATAAATATGTGAAATTTTATAAAATTCTAGATTCCTACTATACGAACTTAGTATCACAATGGAGATATACATACGTCAATGAATTATACCTACACTATACACTTTCAAAATCAGAAAAATTATTATTCACGAATGATGATGACGAGCTTATAAATATAAATGATTAAGGGAAAATGAAAACGATAACGTAACGACATACTGAATTCTGAATCAGCAGAAAATCTGTTCAAGATTTGTGAGTCATAGATAAGAAGAATTATCATAGCGTTCACATGTAATGATTATTATTTTATTGTCATAGAAGATTTAATATAGGAATAAGGTCATGTAAATTTTGGTAATTAATTTTACCCGAGAAGAATATCAAGAAATTGGTATTATCTGATACGTGTGTATTGTCTAAACGATTTCTCCAATCGAGTGAAGATTTCTCTCTCTCTCTCTCTCTCTCTCTCTCTCTCTCTCTTTCATCAGAAGTTTACACAAATAGAAAATGAGTTAAATTGATATTCATCAATTTATTGCGTGAAGGATGATTAGATGGATTAGTTTAATCTGTTAAGTATGCCACTTTCAAAAATGATGCTTAGGCTTAGATATGGTTGTAAAATAAACGTGCGTTGTCTTGCTCCAAAACTACAAAACTTATACATCTACATATTTTTATTGTCTGTAGTTCTGATAGTTATTCGAGTCTGTATATATCTATAAGTAGCCAGATACAATAAGAGACAAGTAAAGAGAAAACGCTTTAATAGCAAAATTCTCAGTTGCGTTATTCAACTTGCCATTTATACATTTGTCCATTAAAAGAGTCCCTTTTACTGTCACTTGACCGATAAATTATCCTCTTTGATTATACCTGGGGAAGAAAAAAATAAAAAACAAAAAAATAATAACAAATATATAAAAAAAAAATTTACGATACTGTTCAGAGCTCGTTTCAGTTCGTTTAATTTTTGTAGTGCTTGAAATATACCAGAGTAGGTAGGTACCTATATAATATGTAGTACATAACTTTTCCGGTATTTTAAAGCCATACAATTATATATATACATATATAGTATATATACTATATTCCTACATACCTGGGTGAAGGATAGAAATGATTATTTGATCGTTATCCGTTGAGCAATCAATCATTATTCGAAGTGGCAGGTATGCGTGCGTGATGTGATCGAATGGTATTGGATGGAATCTATTCACGTGCCAAGAAACTCCTCTCGTAAAGTGGCCGATGTTCAGTTTCGCCAAGTCTAAACTCTTGACTTTGATCGAAAAATTGCATGGTCTGATATAAATTTGATTTTTAATGGTCCTTAAGAGTTGTTTATTTTCATTATGATTTAATTCATAACTATAATTATAGGTACCTATATTTATATATGTGTATTATATTTTTTAAAAGAAGCCTGAACAACGAGGATCTTATAGAAACTAACTCCTATCCGGTCAATTATATTAAACTTGACACATTTGTTTGTTGAATTATGTGTCAACTTTCTCGTATTTTAACAAACCATAAACTTTATTCTATTCATGTTTTATTATTCAGTTGTATATTAATTTAACGTCTATTACACAGCTGCAGGTATATAGGTATACGTGCGTTCCGTATTTTATAATTATATTTTATATCCATCAAGTCGAGGCTTTTAAAGACCATGGAAAACCTGAGTTGTTCAATTATTACTCTTAACAGAAAGAAGAAGAAGAAGAAGAAGAAGAAGAAAAAAAAGAAGAAAAATGAACAAAAAATATAAAAGAAGAATTTCTTTGCAAAAAGGGTCAACTTTCTCGCTTAGATAAACGATAAAAAACGATTTTACTAACAGGCCGATTATGCCTATTTAACATTTCGTCATTTAACGTGCCTATTTTTTCACCTAACATTGAACCAAACATTAAATACAGATTTCTCTGCAGAAATAATCAATTTTCTCGTTAGAGCTCCGCACGCGATTTCGAAAGTATTTAGCATCTACAGATCGTTGCTGAAGAAGATCGGAGCTTAAACTTCTGTAGAGATATTTAAGGATTTTAGGAAATATCCAGTTGTGGGCGGTCCGGGAGTCTGCAATAAAAGTCTTAGACGCGGCGAAGTGTGACACGTCCGCGTCTTGACACTTCATCAGCGTTCCACGCTAGGTTAAATCCCGTCTCGATAGATAAGAGAGAAAAAAAAAACCCGATGTCTCGGGCGAAGGGATAAATGAAGCTAAAATGTTTTTTTTTTTTTTTTTCATAAATTTTTGTTTCCGTTTTCTAATTTTATTCGATATTATCTTTCAATCTATAGCTATAGCGAATTTGCATTTATCAATTTCGCTATGATGTTTATAGCCATTTTTTTTTTTTTTTCTACGGTAAAGGTTGAATAATCTGAAAACTTTCAAATTCTAGAATAATGTAAAAAAAATAATGATAATAATAATAATTTAATAAAATAAACATATTTAATTATAAACCTTGAAGATGTTTCTTCACGGTTTTTGACCGTTAAATGAACTGCTTTTTCAAACCGATTAATGAAGCTATGAATCGTGATTAATTGACGCGTCATTCCAGTTTGCCTGGTTTTTTTTTATTTTTATTTTTATTTTTTTCTTTATATATACTAACTCGAAAATTCTGTTTCTTCGCGACGAAATTCTATAAATATTTCGATTTATTTTCACAGCTTTGATTCCTGCTACGGTTGGTCCATTAGATTGGCATTAGTTAGCGTTTATAGCTGATCCTCATCATCATTATTGTATTATAAAACAGTTAGAGCTCTAAACTGACAAGGAAATTGTTTTTATTATTTAAATTTGAACGTTAAGAATCTGATCATTATGTATTTCGATTATATGTAACATCACAGAATTTTAATTCCTGATTTTTGTGATAGTAGGTAGTGTGAAAAGCAAGAGATGATTATGAGAGGATGAAGTGATGGTGACTCTGTAACGGAGATATATACAGTTCGCAAAAATTTGACCATATGTAGATGAACGAGCGATTTAATGATTTTTATTGTACCACATCTATACGGCGATTATGATTTAATCACATGATAATAATTTGTTGTACATATACATATACATAATATATACGGGGGTTTATTCTGCTCGTGGTTTGCCGCACTGCGACCTAACAACTTGCAAATTGCTTATTAATTGCTAGATTAATTATTCCTCCTGTCCAATTCAATATGAAAAAAATAAATAAATAAATAAATAAAAAAAGCCCATTAATTTAACGAGTGCATTCTAATATTAGTAATAGCTTTCGCTACCTCCACGAGTCTCGGGTACTTAAACTAGTGTAAAACCAGTGTATAGGTAGATTACTTTATACCTTTTATTCATCTAGGTATATATATATAATGATATTTGTAATTTAGTAGAGAATTTCTAACAATTTCTTTACCACGTTCATGACTATGTTTGTGATAACGATCTTCACAGCGAAAAATTGGAAAAAAAAAACAAGAAAAAAAGAAAAAGAATTTATTTATTTATTTATATATTTTTATCAGCTTTCGAGATGAGAAGCGACGCGAGCCATCCGGTTGAAAGCGACGTCGACGAGACCGTGTCAAAAGGTTTCTCGACACTTTCCTAACGGCTCGATCAGCATCTGCTGTTATTTCACGTTTTATATATCTAATGATACGTTGTCCACGGAGAAATCGAGGCCCGGTCGTAATAAGTAGACGTTAGGTTCTATTGTGCGGGATTATTAGGAGACTCGCGTGTACAATACACGTGTACCAACACAACTATAAAACCTTTTATTTCATGGATAGTAAATTACGCGTTTCTAGATATAATTTACATTATAATGTTATAAAGTGTGCATACTATATATACACACGAACGTATATATAGTATTATTTTATATGTACACATGCCGCCTGCAGCAGTGACGTTAGACCAAGTCAACATACTCGCATATTATAAGTATAATCCCGCGAATGAAAAACGTATGTACCTATATATATATTCTCTTCTTCGAACCTGGAATACCCGCCCTGTTCTGTCTTCAACGTCTCTTCTTATGAGGGGCGAAACCTCCGAGGTTTCATTCTACAAATTAGTCTTAGCTACAGGATCAGCTTGTGTAATATAAGTCCGTTCATGTGTGCGTACGCACATCACGATATATACACGAAACGTTATAGGTATTAACACGGTTTATTTATCAAAGGACGTGTAAGAGAATTTATCCTCTAACCTGTTTTAATCATTGACAGTTACATGGGAATTTGTTACTTTCAAGCTAGTGACATTTTGTACAAGTAAACTCATATTCATCCTGCACGCACCCGGTTTTTAAGGAGCTTTGTAAAATTCATGGTAATAATTAATATCGATGAAATTTTTACAATTTTTTTTTTTTATTTCTTTCTGGTTTCAGAGATAAATAAAAATAAATAAAAATTTGAAAAAATTAACGCAAACTAATTTTTTTACGGTGGTGCATTATTAGACTGGGCCAAAAAATTCGACTATTTTTTATTTTTTTTAAAAGTATATCGAAAATATTGTTTGGGGTGACAGAAAAAAAATTATTGTGAGTATTTGAGTCCTTAATATGATAATATTAAGAGGTCTATCATCGCAATTTTAGTTTTTTTTTTAGGTTTTTGTTTCAGAACTCCCAAACCATTGAGTTAAACAAAATTGACTCGAAGAGATTTTTTGAAGGATATTGAATGCTCTACAAAAAAGGTCTGATTGAAATTTTCCGTCAGATGAACCGTTTCCTTACAATCATGCCTTAAAAATCGTTATAATTTTACAATTTGATCTTACAACTTTGGAAGATCAAATTGTAAAACTATACCAATTTCTAAGGCCTGATTGTAAGGAAACGGTTCATCTGACGGAAAATTTCAATCAGACCTTTTTTGTAGAGCATTCAATTTCCTTCAAAAAATATCTGCGAGTCAATTTTGTTTAACTCAATGGTTTGGGAGTTCTGAGACAAAAACCCGCTCAGGAACAAAAAAATCTAAAATTGCGATGATAGACCTCTTAATATTAATATTAAGGACTTGAATTCTCACAATAATTTTTGTTTGTCATCCCAAACAATATTTTCGATATTCTTTAAAAAAAAAAAAAAAAAAAATAGTCGATTTTTTTGGCCCAGTCTAGTGCATTATACGTAGAAATAAATTATTATTTCAGCGAGTCCGTACGATCGTGAATAAATTATTTCAACCTTGGCTTAGTATCAGATGAACGACCTTATACCGATTGGAATTAATCAGGGATTAATTATTCAAGCTTTGCATTACGGATCGTTGCATCGATTATCCAAAATCTCTTATGTCTTCTGTCGATCTGATGAGGTTTTGTTTATACCATGATTATACGTGGAAGTAAATTCGCATTCTATGATTCAGGTATTCGTATTTATTATATTGCGAAAAAGAGGAACAGTCGATTCATTTTTTTTTCTTTCTTCTTCTTTTTTATTTGTTTGTTCAGTCGCAATTGAATTACAATTGCAAATATACATTATACCGAACGATTCTCGTATTTGATTTTATACAGCGATACCGATCCGGGTATAATACGAATAAATAATTGTACCGAGAAGAAGCTAGGTAGGTAGGTAGATAAGTACAGAGAGAAAATGAAAAAAAAAAAATTATATTTAAATAACGCCCTACTAAAATCATCGATGTCGTTCCGCGTTACGTTTGTCGTTTGAGGTTTCAAAGTCATTGCGCAATTGACTAGGGTCCCGTTCGCAGGTCAATATGACACACTTTCACATATCTTTTATAACAACAATAATAATAAAATCTAAAACGGAGCAACTTTTTAGAGAGACTTTAAAGTCACGATGAGAATCTTTACTGGTTTATAATTCTTGTTTTTTTTTTCATAAATGTAACCGTACTTTGATATTTGAAAAAAAAATTTCAAATAACCGACAAAAAAGTTTCAACTTTATATATATACTTATTGACTGACTCGGAATCCATGCGAGAATCCGTCTTACAAGGTCGTATAGCTCTTAACGAATTATTATCGACAAATCAGTAGGTATAGTGAGGATTTGTGACATGAAATTACCGAATTACAAAGGACTGAGGTCAAAATGGTGCTAAAAATGGAAACCTGAAAGACGTTTAAATTTATATTTATTATTTTTGACGGCAGGCGAGAATCCGCTTTGCGAGGTCGGTCGTGCTGGCTTATAGTATATATATCTATATATATATATATATAACGAATTACTATCGACGAAGCAGTAAAGCTGATCCTGACAAGAAATTACCAAATTACGAAGAATCCAGGTTAAGAAGATGGCATAACGGCATCTGTTACAAAAACAACTAATCTCACCTTTATTTATTATTTTTACAATTTTCTTCAAGTGCCGGTTACACACTGTCACGCCGAACTTAAAACCATCCTGATAATGTTGTTAGTCACAAAATTTTACCGCTTCAGGTATATGTATATTGACCAATACGAGGTCATGAAAATTCATCCCACCTTCGCTATCATTAATTTACCTTCTTTAAAAATTATAAAATTAGGATTGCAATACTGTCACGTGCTTCGCCTGCAGTGGCATAGATTTTATTATATTCATTGTCGAGGCCGTATGCCTATTAATGAGCCATCGAAAGCTACTTATGGAGAAACCAAATGTGGCTAACAAATATTGAATTATATATTCAAATTGCGAACTGATTGGAGGGCGTAGATTAACGCTCCAATTGCCAAGAAATATTAATCCCATATACCTACATGGTATACGTATGTTTATATACGTACATAATTCTGTGCAATGATTATTGATCAGGTGTAATGTATAAGTAGGTACAATCGTACATTGACCACTGACAAGAATAGCGTGTTCTCGATCAAACACCATAAATATAACATCTTGGTTACCGTAGGTCAAAATGATCCGAGCTTGAACTTTGAAAGTAAATATCGTTTTTTTTTTCCAAAATAAATACCTTTTTTGGAACACATACTATAGCATAATTTTTTTCCTAAAAGTACCATATCTCACGCGTATCTCCATTATAATTTTACAAAAAAATATTGAAAATTCAAAAAGTTATGATTTTTTAAGTAAAATAGTTTCTCTTTTGCGCATTGACTGCCTTACGATTTTTTTTTCAACGTGTTACCATTTGAATGTTGATATACCAACTTTTGCTGCTTGTTCTAGAATTTTCAAAGTATTTCCCAGTATTTTTTCGATCTCGAAAGGTATACAAATATAGATTGCATTTACCAGATATGTGTATATGAACATAAATAACTATACCTACCTTGATACATACCACACACGTTTGTAAGTCGATGTCACCCTAAGAAATGGATTTGTGCGTCGATTTTCACCACGTCGTTATAGGTATTCGATTAATCGTGTATATTGATTTGAATTTGTGTACGTGTATTGAGTTTGTAAAGATTGGTTTCCAGCCTCCCGCTGATGTATATAAATATAGTGGTAAATAACTGGCTATAAAATTATTACACCACTCCTCTCTGTTTGAATTCCTATCTGTGACAATTTGACGAGTCTTATAACGGATCGTATAGGGTAAAAATTAATAATTCATATATATCTGAATTTATAACGACAAGAGATATTGCGTGCTGGGAACACAAGTATTTAAGTTGATATATACCGAAGAGAATATTTTTTTTTCTTTTATACTCATATTATATTAACTTGTCCTTTCAGTGTTACCTCTCCACCACTGGTATATAGGCATATAGGTATTATAATAAATGTGAACGATGAACATATTCAAAGGCTCATATATTTATCTGGCACAATCCCTCAGGCTTATTCTAAAAATAATAACACGTCGTCGGCGATATATATATATATATAAGCCTTAAAATTTTTATACAACAATAAGGATAGAGGGAAAGATCCTTCGATTTAATTTCATCGATAAACTTTTTATTATATTTTTAAATTAATCCGCGTAATATTACCCTGAAAAGTATATCATCAATTTCAATTACGAGCAATCAGCCAGAATATTATACCTTCAACAAAGTAAAACGTAGATTTATAAATATAGTAATAATTCACCGCAACGCCAGCAGGAAAGATCAGTTAAAATTTTTTATACTCATTTTTGAATAGTTATGATATTATTTCCACTAAATTATTTCAATTTGTATATCATAACGCTGTAGCTATTATAATTATGTTAGAGACTCCATTCGTATATAAGATGAGAAAGCTTAAAAAAAAAAAAGTAAGAAAAATTCTATCGATATTCTTCGCGAAACTGCCAGCTGCCAAAGGGAGAAATTATTTTCATTCAATTTGAACGCTTCTAGCTATCCATAAGCGTGGGACATTGGCGCCAGCTCATAGTACATACTTCGGACTCCGTGTAATTCGTAATTTATTGAAGAATACGGTTACCAATCGTTTCTCGGACGAAACAACCGCGAATAATCGGGACGCGAGCGCGTATCTTCTTCACCTCTTATATACCTAGGATAGTACGTATGTGTCCGAGTCCGTTTCCGTGTGCAGTCTCTCTATCTCTACTGAGGTGGGTAATGATCGTTATTACTTAACAGCTCTCGAACCTGTAGCAGCAGGAGCAACAGCAACAGCAGCAGCAGCAGCAGCAGCGAGCGGCCACCGACTAGGAGAACGAAATCGTGACCAATTCTACTCTCTCCGCACTTCTAGGTTACTACTCTAAGACTACATATCTATTTATTCATGCCTCAGTATAAACTTCACTAGATTATACCGTAAATTTCTTATCCCGATCTTTCGGGATATTGATTTTCCTCAAATTCCTAAATCAGATAATTATAATTTTATATTTTCTGCACCATTTCGATGAGTGATGACAAAGAGATTCGACGTTAGTGGGTCATCTAAAGCTCCGGAACATAGTAAGCTAAATTTACTTTTTACAATTCGCACGGATCTGCATTGAATAAGAAATGCTGTAGAGAGAAAGTAATTGGCAACATGGCGACACTTCCGTTCCGTAAAATTCAAGGTTACATAGAGTTAATTGAGGCGAGCGTTACGGTTTAGAATTTTTATTACTCTCTAGGTAATTTGGACAAACGATCACGCAAGCTTCTAACGTTACACGCTATATTACTTGGAAACTTTTCATTCAATCGAGCCTTTCATCGTACAAGATCATCACATTATACGTTCCTAGTGTAGATACGATATGTACAGTCGAACGATTTAAAACCACAACTATTTAAGTATACGTGTTTTTACACACACACACACAGTATTGAATAGTTATAGTAAAATATTTTAAATATCCTTCCAAAAAGATTCACATCCGTCATTTATTTATTCGCATTCCTTCGAAGGTAGAAGTTGCGAGGTAAAGAAATACAGAAAGTAGAAAGACTGCAGGAAAGTGAGTTAACTGCCTCTCCTCGGCGCGATGTCTTTGTGCGTTTCGGGTCACCGGGTAATGGGGTTTAGTTCTACGGTCTAGTTATGCGCGAGACTATTGCCTAGTTCAGCAAAAGTAATCGGTCAAGATCGTTGCTGTTAGAAAAATATTATTCAATATGAAAGTCACTATAATATAAACATTATAACAAGATTTCTATGCGTGTAGAAATAAGGGTCGGACTTAATGGGCGTTGTCATTCGCGTTGAGTTGTTCAAGTTATTTATTTTTTATTTGATCGATTTATCGACCGATTCATGATTGGATCGATAATCCAATCGATAAAAACCTTTTGCATGTTACAAAGTATCTGCACCGCAATTAACTGTGATCAGGGCCGGAGTTTGCAGACCTCCCGTTGAGCGAATCAGTCGAAATATCTAAAGAGTATAATGAAGAATCGTTTTAATCAGGTTTTGGAACTGATAGGAATTTAACAATGGTGTATATACATATAGACGACAGTGAAAGCAGCGGTTACTTAATACCTACGTCAAATAAAAATACACTAACTTACTATACAAACGACAAAGGCTGGGCGGTTACGACTCGATCTGGACCAGCCAAGTACTGACCTCAAAGACATTACGTTCGAGATATGAATAACCGATTACAATCGAAAGTTGTTTTCCTCAAGGAAATCAAATATAGAGCCGAAAGTTCACCGCGGAGTTTAGACTAAAATGATTTTGTAATAAATTGATGGAAAAAAATTTTTTGTACCGTTTGGTGGGGCTGGGTTGGAGTTCTGAATTTTAAAAGTAGGTACGTATCGAACGGTTATAATTCCGAATTTTATATAACTGATTCACAGCTTTTCAGAAAGATTAATTCCCCGAAAGTCTGCATAGTCGATTCATTCCAAATACTTCAAATCGAAAAATGCGAAAGGTTCAAAATTCCGAAAGCTTAAGTAATATCCGAAAGGCCGTAGCTTGAAATTCACGATCTTTCAGAATTTAAACTATACTCCGACCTTCAACGTTTCTGAAAATTCAACAACATCTCAAATGAATTGGTAACTTTAACCGTTCGGAATTTTGAAAATTCGAAACTTCAACCCAGTCTGGTTTTGGTACACACCGAGACCGCTTAACCTTGACATTATAGTAGTATGATTTGTTCCATAACTTTGATCGAAGTTATGTCGGAAGTTATACCTTACGTTCATAGCTGGGTAATGATGGATTAAGCTTTTTAAAATAGCCATGTTAATGACAATATAAACTGTAACGCGTCCCTGGACAAAAATAGGTATAGGTATACGTGCAGTTTAATTTGAAAAAAACTTATCCCGAACGTGGTCTTAACTAAAGGGCTGAAAGTTGGCTCGAAGGAACGCGATTGAAAAGAACAAGTGACAAACGTAAATACTTCTTGGATGAGAAGATGAGTTGGAAGTCTTAAGGTTCGTTCATAACTTACAAAGCTGATCATCAGCCAACAACTCGACGTGGTTCAAAGGGGACCAACCAGATCCAGAGTCCCAGACCCGTAACACTGGTCCAGCTATGAGGCTGAGTAGCCTGACGGTCGCCCCATGTATGGCAGCTTGTTTTATACGGTTGGCGTTGCATCGAGATGCACGCTGCTGCTGCAGCAAGCAGCAGCAGCAACAGCAGGGGCCAGTTCGTAACCAGTCGAGTGCACTTGGTACCAAACACGCGATCCAGAGGCTTGTTTCGATATCTCAAAGGTTCGTCGTTTCTAATAATTTTACGTGTCAGAACGACGTACCTTTATCCAAAAGTTTTATTATTATTATTATTGAGTATCTTACTTTTAGACTCCGAAATGCAAAAGATAAGATTTTTTTTTCTCTTTAACATAAACCGGCGCCTTCCTTATTCCATCATTATTTTTTTAACGTATATCAAAACGGCGTCTTTTAGTCTACTGGCGCCACTACGATTAACATACGACATTTATTTTATCGATATTACTTAACCTCGATCAAATCATGTTGGTCAGTTTGAAAGTTGAGGAATTCCAATCGCTGCAACAGAGCTACAACTATACTTTGTCCTTGTAACTTACGTTAGTGCACTTCCAGTTCTCTATACTTAATACAAAAGTCCATGTTTTTCTATACGTATGTATGTATGTATGTACGTTGCAATCACGGCTTGTTTTTGTCATAAATTTAAAAATTCTCTTTCAACCGCATCTCGTCTACAATTCTCGTGTACCTATATACCTTGCGCCTATATACCTACCTATACACCGCCATTGACGTTTATATGTTGCTATAAACTATACCTGCTAGCTAGCCAGCTGACAGTCACAACTACTATTATAACTAGGATAGGGGTTTCGGTTGATTGTTGAGAAAGTGACTCCTGGTTTTCCTCCGTCAGGTTTATGCCATATCTTAGTCCATTAAAGAGATAATCGTCCGTATCTAATCAGAAATGCAACGCTCTCTATTGTGAGGTGTAAAAAATATTTCCTATGGAAAAAATCACACAAAAGACAATTTCTTTGAGTTAATTATTTGGCCCCCGTTAACTGTTGTTGGCATTGCTTCTTCAGAACGCGTGGATTTACTAGTAATGGCATTCCTCTGTTAAGGTCCAGGTCCGCACCCTGACCTTACACGCCATATCAGGCCACTCTCGACTGTAATTCTGGTTTTTATCCTTACCGTTCTTTACTTCGTTCATTACTCTTCGGCACGTAGGTAGGTACGTCGCATAATTGAGACTCTAATCGTAAGAGGAATAGGAGGTCGATCTCATTGACTGTGAAATATTAATGAGTGATTTTTTTTTTTTATTTTTAATTCCTTATCTTTTTCTTTGGTAAAACCTACTCGACGGGTATATTCCATAGATCCCGCCCTCTTCGAGAAACCTTGACGAGGATCTTTTATTTTATTTTTTTATTTTTTTATTTTTTATTTTTGCCACATGAGGTCTTTTCATTATTATTCAAATAACCGTCCGAATGGTAATGGAATTGCGAAGAGATCGTGAGTTAGTATGTAACTCCCAACGTTGGCCTTAATTGATCAAGGCACTCGACTCCTCTGTTATATAAAAAAAAAGCAAGAAATTAAAATAAAAAAAAAAAAAAAATACAAATAACTCAGTTCTTACGGGTCTGGCTAATGATGATAACCCAGTAATAATGATTTTCGATATATATGTTTAACTTTATACACGGTTGTATATATATTGATTTTTTGTTACAGGTAAGCAGAACTGCTCCAAAAACTTTTTGGCTATTCGATGGGAGAGGCACGTGAGTAGAAATTCTAATCCTTCGTTAAAGATTTCACTTTATTGAGATTTGAGTAAGAAAAAAAATAATCCCCACTTACCTTAGAGTATAACGATTTTATAGTCCCGAGTATCGGACCGAGATCATTTGATCGGAATTTGGCGTTTTATTTTATTCTACTCCCTTAACTCCGTCTAACGATGAACTGCTGATCTCTCCTCTAGATATCGCTTGGTTAGTTCAACAAATAAATCATTACTCTTGGCTACCGAACGGCTCAGGTATAATCTAAAGATTAAACTAAGTAACGTATACGTATAATACTTGTACAGGGTGCAGATACGTAATTCAAGGTGAAACAGTAAATCGGTTCGGTTATTAATTGAGCCAAGGTTTTACAGCTGACTATTATCACTCTGTATTCCTCTCTCAAGTTTTAGTTACATAATCGATAATTATACTTGCAGTTTAATTGCTTTTTTTCTGTTTAAATATATGATCATCACACATTAATCAATCCAAAACGTGACGTATAAATGTTGAAATATCGTTTGAACGGTGCGGATTTAGGGCTCGAACATGAATAAATTGTTACACACGATGGAAATTTAATTACATTAGTTTAATAATTTCCGTGTGTGTGTGTGTGTGTGATTCAGCGGAATTATCTTATACTATCTTAGAAGCACATTTAACAAATCGAGTTGGGTAAGTAAAGAGCTTCGTGAAGCTAATATAAACGCTTAGTGCTACAGAGAAAAGCAGAAACCCTCGAAGGACGTTTATCAAGTGATCGCGTCATCTTCGACGAGACTTACTTTAGCAAAAGAACAATCCACTCCTGGGGAACGCGATGTGGCCTCGTAGCATTCAACGAAACATGTTTGCTTCACTCTCTGGCATAAAAAAAAAAATATAAATAATCATTATTCTAGGTATAAATAAACGAAGTGACGTCACGGTGACAGGGCTGACAAGGATGCGACTGTCTCTACTTACATAAATTAATAGGATGCCCGAAACCCTTGCTTGATTCTCATTGGATTAGGGATTAGGTATAATATGACATGACAAGAGTTTGAAGAACTTTTACAGATCATAATATTAACTGAAATTTGATTTATTATGGGTGAAAAAAGAAAAGAAAATCAAAAAAATTCCGGGTTTATGTTTTATAGAAAATCAGGGATCAGACTTAGCGCAGTACAGGCTGTTTAATGAGACGAAAATTGAAATTCGTAGTACGTGTAATTGACTAGATTGGATAAGTGGCAAGATGTATCATCAGTGGACATTGTAATTGTGCAAGAATTAACGCAGCGTGAAGTTTTACAACTAAGTTTTAATTGGCCAATGGTGTAAACTAAGAATGCACTTAGATATTTGTTATGCTATTTCCGAATGGTAATTATTTAAAGTAACTTCTAAAAATCTGATCTGGTTGATACAGCCAACCTTGTAGTGTAAAACTACGTATGTATGTACTAGCGTACAAGTAGGTAATTAGATTTAAAAACCTAACGAGATTTTTTGCGTTCGTTGATGCAATGAAACCGACAAATAGCTGTAGGTATAATAAAAAATCGTATCTAGTAGCGAACCAGAGTCTATTATAGAACAGCCGGTATATCGACTCAGCTGCCGTTTTTTTTTTTTTTTTTTTTTTTTTTTTTTTTTTAATCCTGTGTAGGTACTCGTTAGCGCAATAATTAATGTTAGAAAGTCAAGATTCAGAGTTGAGGTTCAGATGTTAAGAAGAAAAAAAGTAGATTTTTCGAAATTATTTTATTCTTATTCAAAACACGTCGTATATGGTGTAAATAATTTAACGATTATCAATGCGGTGTGATTTCGCATTGATAATTAAACCTCGTTCGCGGTCTTTACCGTTTCTACGTTTACTATTTCCTACATTACATATAATACCTATAAAAATTTATTTTTACCGTTTCTTTTTATGAAAATAGTTTAATTTTTTCAGTAAAAAATGAACCGTGCAGTATTGGAATAATTGCGCGGCTCAAGTCCGCCTCAGTTTTTGCCCAGTGAGATCATCTTCGTTTACCGTGTGCCTTTTAACCGTTCTGCTTCTTTTATTGGCATTTTTTTTTTTTTATATATATATTTTTTTATTATTATTATTTTTTTTTTTGTTTTTTTTTTCAACCGTCTCAAACTGCTCTGTGCTAAAGACATCAACGAGCCATAGAGCAGGTGTATCCACAGTTATGTCATCGTTTATAAGTCCCAAATTATAATTACATTCTGCAGTAATCGCGGTGTTTATAAATATCGGATTGCAAATTAGCTATCTCTTTGAATAAAATCCCACGCAAATTCTGGATGAAGATAAAAACGAGCTTTGCCAAACTGAGAAGATACCGAAGTGAACAGAAGAAGGGATAAATAAAAATAAAAAAAAATTACACAAAAAAGGAAGTAGTAGGTAAATATCGCTGTACAATAATGAGAGTCGGTTAATTATTTTTAATTATTTTTTACTACAAACGAGACGTTAAAAAAGATTGGTTTTTTTTTTTTTTTTTTTTCAATTTTTTATTCTCAAGAATGGGTAATCACCAGCTTTGAATAATTAATGGGATCGAAAATATCGCCTGAACGTGGGTCTCATAATATTAATTTGCGGAAATGGATTAAAATTTACGAGCACCAAATTTTTTTTGGTCGATGCTATATAATGGATACCCATATTTGTATAGATTTTGAAGAAGTTTTTATTCAATGTTGGGAGTACTAAAAAAAAATAAATAAAAATAACCAATTCTTTACTATTTATTATAAAATATATAGCGTGATCATTTTTGCATTTTAATTAACCGCATGACATTTGATTTCTGAATGTATGTACTACATACAATACACGCTGATCATATAGCAATACGAGGCAATTTTTGTAGAGGTGAATGCATGCTAGTTTTGTTTTTTGTTCTTATTTCGTAAAGTAAGTTATTGCAAAAAATTTCATCTGCAAATTCAAGCAATGTATAGAAATTGAAAAAATTAAGAATTGTACATTCACACGCTATTTGATATAGGAAAGAAAATTATTGAATACGAAACTAGTAAGTCCTTTGTCTCTGAAATTTCCGGATTCTAATTCCCTTGTCCGTTTCGTAAGCAAGCTAAAGCTTTTATTCAGAATTGCTCATGTTGCCGAGGTGAAAATAAATTGTAAATGTTAATCAGTTCCGGTACACGAATAAGGCAACTTACTCCTGGCAGGTTTCAAACAAGATTGACACAAAGGTTATGTCAGTCGATAGTTGCGAGTGAACGTATGTATGTATAATACGTAATGGCTCTAAATAGATATCAAGTCTCATAGAATTATGTCGTAACGTCCAATTCTAGAAATTAAATTAACAATTAATAATTATGTGTGTTTAGGACATAGAACCTTAGAATAGAATAGAACCATAGAAGTTTAGGACATTGAAATATTTTTTATATCTTCGAATAACAGTCCGATTTCATTTCCTTAATATTTTTTGCCAAACTTGCTTCCCCAGTTTCATTAAAGTTTATAAATTTATAACGAGTTTGTTTTTCTAAAATATGAATTTGATGAGAAATTCATGGAGCTTTCTAAAGCAACGAAAGTCACGTAATCATTTAAACTTTCAAATTTTATATTAACACAGCTGATCCAGGAGTTTCGAGACTATCGATATTAAATTTGGAGTGAATAATTTCAAAGTATAACGAACGAATATTTACTTTGAAATTTGAATAAATAAACGATCGTTGTAAATCGTCTAGAATAAACTTATTAATCCTGTTTAATATTTTTTGTTTTTCATACAAAAAATTTGTCTGGCTTTATTTGAGCAGATATATTCATGAATTTCTAGGTCAGACCGAAACCCTAGATCATTTTAATGCTTCAACCTAAACTCTAACAAGCGTAAGATCGAGGGATAAAGATAATCTGGTTTATCTATAATCTGTTTCTTTTAAATGGTTTTTTTTTTTTTTTCTTTTTACTCCGAATATGTTTCTGCTTTGTTTCGTTGAGGTTAGGATATTAAAGAATAAATCGTAACACGCGATCTCGACTTGGGCTTGACTTGGTTTGACAATCTTACGCGTAGTTTTCAATCTACTGGACTAAAAAGCTGAGTCGAACTATCTTGCGAGTTGAATAAAACTGGATTCTAACGGTCCATGAGTTATTTGAATGATCGTTGCCATCTTTGGTCCTAATTTGTATTCCTTGCCACAAGCACCGGTTAGGGAGAAATCGAAAATGTCAGTGCGCCTTGAACTTGGCCGCAAAGCCTACATCACGTTTTAAGGCCCGAGCTCGACTGGTCTTCGAATGTTTCCGCTTCGTGTGTGTCGTTAAAACGTAGCCGATTTTTAGTCGACCGGTTTTTACTCACCTCTACCGCGTTCTCTCCCCTTGGTATTTCGTCGACACTTAATTGTTGAATTAATTTATTTCGACCAGGTTCTTCCTCACTAATTGCCCCCCAGTCGAGTGGTAATTAAGATTTACTGTACCAAGTTCCATTTTCGTATACATATAACAAAACTTGACACTGCTGCAGCTTTCAGGTTTCTAAATTTGTATTATATTGAATCTCACAAAATTAAATCGAACCAATTTTTTTATCACAAAAAAATCGTAAACGACGTTAGAAAACGATCGATAAAAAAATTTATCGAATAATTATTCATCAATTTGAAAAGCCGGAGTTTAATGAAGCATCCGAAATACCTTCACAATGGAATAGGTGTTAAAATAAAAAGTGTAAATCACTCTATTAGGGTTAATATACCGCAAAATTGTGGAATGACACTGTTGAACTGTTATTCGCAATTCTCATCCGTTATCTCTGAGACGCTGCGTATCTTTATGACTCAACGAATAGTCTTTAAGCCTCTATCTTGGTCGGTGATCTTAATATGTCAGTGCGGCGTGGAAGAAGGAAGGTAGGTAGGTAGGTAGGTAGGTAGGTGCCCAGGTACGAGTAGACCCCAACCAGGAGTCGGCCACGCAAAGCGACGCTACAGGCGTCGTTGACGTTGATTTTTCTGTAACATGGGGCTACGATATTCTATCTCATTTTATTTATTCTATTTATAAATGTATATACCTACACGTAGGTATGTAAGTATTTCTCTTATTCTTCTATCTAAGCGAGGTAGTAAGTAGATATGTATGTAACGTACCTATATACGCTTTGATACGGGCCAACGTCTCGTTCAACGCTTCTCCTCGATCTCGATGTTTCATCTCTGGCAAAACGTGACTCTCTGCATCGGAACTGTCCGTTTAAATCTGATAGCGACGACCGTAGACAGAGATACCCCGAGAATGATTCGGACATTCATAACGAGCTAAGGAATGGTAACGATGCCACGGAAGCTCTTTGCTGCATCTTAAGCTCGAGTCACGACGCTCTTCAGCAACACCTTTGGATCCAATTATGTCAATTATTATCGGCTCACTGAATCGTGACAATTGTTCTATTCTTCACTACACTGCATAGTACTCCGCACTCCGCAATGTCCACTATTTAATACAATGATGAACTCAAATCGGATAGAATAATAGTTAAATAGATATGATTATGTTATAGAAAATAACGAACGAGTTTAATGGAAGCCAAATTAATTTTAAGTAGGGACACTACTTGTAAAATTATATACTGAAAAAAAAAATTTTTTTTTACATCACGAATCGATGTATCTTTCAAGACGCGACTGATGAATTGACGTATTATGAAACAGAAAAAAAAAAAAAAATTGAAAATAAAAAAAAATTTCAAAAAACTTGTGAACGTGAAATTATAGAACCTCGTTATAGGTACGGTACTCCGTTATCCAGTCGTGATTTATTTTTAATCATTAAAAATCCGGTTTTCAGTAAATCATTTTCATGTTAAAATGAACTACAAGTATGGAATGGGCATCATCATATATGTATACACAGTTATAAAAATACACTTTTTACTGTTAATTTTTCTATATCAAATGTACCATTTTTATTATTCGTATATTAATTATGCGAGTTGGATAAAATCTGAAATAACTAAACCAAAAATATCAGAAACAGCTGTTATCATGGTAAATAAAAATCTGTATAATATATACTGGAATAAATCCTTGTCGGATATACTGCAGTGCCCAACTTTGTCGTACCTATAAATATTCAATCTCGTTAGCCTATTCACAAGGTTTCTATATACATATGTAGAAATATAGTATACGTTTATATACGTATAACTGTTAAATTTTCTTTCATCTACATATACGCTATATATATATACGCTTATCTCTCCACTTACATGTGCATTTCCTTTAACTTTTCAATTGAAATTATACACCATTGAATATCAGCCGTATGGTTGATTTAAAATCTTTTTTTTTTATATTTTTTTTGTAAAATATGGAGCGTTAGTGTTGCTGCATCTATTACACCCGCACTTTTATAACGAGTATATATATAAGGAAATAATTCTGTTTACAGAACAGCATGGTGTGTAAACGTAAGTCATGTTTCATTGGTGACTGCGACGTATGTATGTATGTATGTACATACGTGGGCCTGCAGCTGTGTTTCTGAAGCTAATGGATTATTTAACTTTCATTTGGTCGTTTCACGGTTTACACCATAACTGCAGTTGTGTAGGTGCAGCACAATGAGAAAAAAAAAAAAAAAAAAAAATAGATAAAACAGAAAAACTTTGTTTAGATAAAAAGAACACGTCGTATATATAAGCCGAAGAAAAATTGATATATACGTATATACATAACCAAGAAGGAAGAAAGCTAAATATATGTTTTATATATATACCTATATGTTTAATAAATAGTACATAATTCACACGATTCTATGGTTATATACAATACATGTATATACCTATATACCTATATGTGTCTATTATGTATGTGTATATATATATGTACACATGTATATAATGTAGGCGTTCGTAGATCGTGAGGTCGTCGCCTTTACCCGGTGTCAAGTTCATTGTTCAATCTTATACCTATGTCTATAGAAGCGTGCTGCGCTCACGCACTATAACAGTATGCCTGGTAAAATTGTATAAACTCCCGCGTCTTTTCTCGCTTATTCTAAAGAATATTGCGTAAGTCTAATGACCGGTCAAATCCCACGTTTAAACCGACCTCGTGTATAATGATTTAACAATAAACAAACGGCTGTCGGTTTGTGAAGTTGTAACCCTAAACTGACATCGCTTTAGAAAGAAAGATATGCTGCAATAAAATAGGTACATACATATACTTACATACGTCGAATTCGACACGTGTATCTTCTCGGCGAACAGCTAGGAGCCTCTTTGATAAATTTCTTGTTGATAGACTGATGCAAGTTGTTTTTTTTTTCTTTTTTTTTTGTAAAGGTTCAAAGGCTTTCGGCTCGACGTCAAATCGTCCGGAAACTTTTCACTCAGTCAAAATCATATTTGAAAAAAAAAAAAATTTCTTATTATTATTATTATTATTATTATTATTATTATTATTATTATTATTATTATCTCTGATTTAGTCCAATTGAGGAAAGTTTTTTTTTTTTTCATATGATAGTCGAGAAATTCAATGTTTATATATTATTCATCAGAGTGTGTAGAATAATTATTATCAATCAACAAAACAGCAGTTGCCATGCCGCGGCTTTGAATTTAATGATTTTTGGATTGGCTATGAAAAACCGGTCGCTGACCCCGAGGAAGATGAGAAATAACAAAAAAAAAAATATAATAACGATTAAAAAAACCGATTGAAAAAAAAACGAAAAAAACAAAAAATGTACGTACATACCTATACTACCTATACGTGAGAAAAAAAATTTAATTAAACATATACACCTATACATATTATATGTAACTAGATAAAAATAGATTGATCAAACAGATTATACAGTGGTAACCTGCTCGGACAGCGTAGTATTAATTATCAGTGGAAACTCGCTAATTTATTGAGATTAAAGTCTGGTCGAGTAATAATAACTTTTTTTTTTTTTGAAATCACATCATTGCTAATGTGGATTATTTTTTTTTTTTTTTTTTTTGCCACGTCTCAAATATACATCACATATTATACAATCGGATAGTATAATAAAAAATATCAAAGAAGAATAAAAAAATTAAAAAAAAAAAAAATAAAAAATTTGTACGGTAGGTAGGTACATAAATGAGTAGTAAAAATTTATACGTATAATAATCAGCATGATATACGAATTAATAGGATGTAATTGAATCATTCCCAGATTTCAGCTTCTACTTATTACTCGGTAGATTTTTTTTTTTTTTTTTTTTTCTCTTTCTTATTTCACTAATTATCTCCGGCCTTGAAGATCGCTCTGTGTAAATATAATCATGGTTTAATTAATTAATATTCAACCTTTTTCACGGCCAAGAATAATGGTATTGCCTGCCACTATATAGCTGTATTGATCAATATTAAGACTATTGGAATAAAATTTCAATGATATTTTAATATTATAGGTATATAATTATTTCAGTGTGTTAAAAATGCGATATTAATGGGAGAATTTTAATTACCCTACCATAAGGGTCTCTGGTGTAATGAATTTTTTTTCTATATAATGCAATTCCTCTCTGAAATCGCGGTGACGGTTTTAGTTACGTATTCCGTGACTGAGATCCATAAACAGCAAAGAATGCTGCAGTGTCTAGCCAAAGTTACAGGGTTACAAAATTCTTCACTTGAAATAAAACTTTTGGATAATGCGATAGTGATCATGCAAAGTATTTCATCATTTATATTTAGGTAGATATGTATTATACAGGTATATGATACTCTGCGAAAAACTATATGAGTATTCGTTAAACTCATTACAACGAAAATAAAATATATTATAGCCGGGTAGGTATATAGTCGAAAGTTTAAAATAGTTGGAAGTTTGACATTTTCGTATGAAGTATATAGGTATAATGCGTATAAAACTCGCGTGTGCAGTATGCAAAAAGTATAGGTATAATAAACAGAGTAATTAACCTCTCCGAAACTAAATGATACGATGTAGATAGTATAAGGTAATAAGTATATGGTACTTTATACTCACACATATGTATATGTATATCTGCAGAAATTACCTGTATATAAAAAAAACAAAAAAACAAAAACATAAAACAGTAAAAAAAAATAAAATAAAACATATACCCTGTGTCAGCGCAGCGTGGCTCTTGCTTTCGCCACGTTCGCTTTTAATTCTTCAAAAAAATTTTTCTTTTATGTTACTCACTCCATTAACTTTCGCTACAGGTAGATATATGTGTGTTTAAAAACGACATAGAAACTTACAATGACGTTTCAATTCACGCGGAATTGCTAATTGTCTGGAAATTTAAATGACCCACTTATTTATTTTATTTTTTATTTTTTTTTTTTACGAATTGATGCTACGTATACGTGGTTATACCATCCACACATAATATGCGTCACCGTACCCTACAGTGATCGATGTGAAGGTAATTAAATTTCAAAATATAATTTAGCAATGACATCAGGGTTCTTCCTCATCTGCTAATAGTAGGTATAATTAAAATACTAACGAATTATTATCACCCTCCACTCCCTTTCGAAGAAAAAAATAAATAAATAAAAATAAAACACCGGAAGTGTAAAACATTCTTGACTGCATCGTCGACCTTTTAAAATGCGATTCAAACCAGTAGATAATACATACATACATACATACGAGTATTTCTGCGGTTGGGACTTGGTTATCGTTCGTTGTATGACGTCACGGTTTTATATACATGCTCATTCCTTCGGCATTGGTTGTCCTCTCATCGAGTCGGGTAGATAGCCATATTAATGTATCTACCTACCCGCACCTCCGGCAAGTCACATTCCTCTTTGTCCGTTTGTCACGTAGTTGTAGGTCCGCGAATGCCCGTCCCTTTTTCCTTATTCTCTTATACCTACTCCCCTTCTCCTTCATCACTAGAGTTCATTAGGGTGACAGGCGCACCCCTTACGCCACACCCTAATGTCGCTCCCTTCTATATTCTTCCCCGTTATTTCCCCTCTCACCGGAATTGTTGTCCTCTTCACAGTGTTCTATGGTGTTTAGTCATCAGCACTGCACGAACCTCGATTAACCTGAGAGTCGACGAAGTTACACAGGTACGTATGTACATACATACATACATATATACGTACACACATACCTATATAAGCGATATTACAGCGAGTAGCTATATCACATCTAATTGAATTACGGTACATACCTATTGACAAGTATATACGACATCTTCCTACTACCACATCGCAATTTACCGATAAGTTTACAAGTAGGTATGTACGTCGCATCATGATAATCAGTTTTAATACATTCCATGAATTTTAACCCCGATCCTAGTTTTTACGAGGTAAAAAAACAATAATTAAATCATGCAGGAATCAAGACGTGGAAATGCATTGACTTTACAGTCGGCGTACTAGTTCCTTTGATAAGTTTAAATTGATTAATTAACCTGATAGCGTTACGGGCTTGTGGATAATGAAAGGGGGTCCGAGTTCGCGTGCCTAGGAAATTGAAATATTATACATACACAGCGTACAGTTTCAAAGTGTGGTATAATTTCGTACTGGATATATGTATATGTAACATACATACCTACGTGTATGTTCTACGTGACATATTTCCTCGGCTCTCTATATAACTACGTTGCAAAGATCAAAAAAAAATAATATAAATAAATAAATAAAAAATTGCACGTATTCATCTCCAAATCAAGATGGTGGCCTCGGCAAGCCCTTGCAGCAATTCTTCGCGTTCTTTAGACCAAAAACTCATCGTGGATCGCGGCGCATGCCTTAAAGGGGGGGACAAACCGGGGTCGAGAAGAGTACCTTTGTGTTTGGTGCGTCACTGGGTCACTGTTCCGAGGGCTGAGACATTCCGACTGCTCCAGGCCCTTTTTCAACCACTTTTAAACGAGTACTTGGTTAAGGCGTTGTTCACATAGCAGTTATTTTAATAACGGTTATTACACCGAGTCCTAAAACCTTAAAATTTTTTCCTTTCTCTCTGCACTTCCACCCCATATTCTAAATGTGCCAAAATATAAACAACCACAGCTTACATTAGTCATTGTTTGAAAGTTACATTATCTGATAATATACGCCTCGGAATGGAGATTAACCGAAGTAATTTTCAGGCGCGACAAGTGTTCGTTATGCCTCTGATATGTGTAGTGTGATAATCAGTTGTGTTTCGAAGACCATTGTTGAATTGTGATATTTTTTCGTTGACCTTGGAAAAGAATTTTTCTTTTTCATCCTTTTGTGGGTCAGCGATGGACAATGCGAGAATATCTTAGCAGGATTTGGGCCGTATGGGCGGTGTTGGGCCTGGAGCAACTCATCGGCACATGCCCGTCTGGTTTTTCGTTCCTCCAAGTCCGTGCCCAAAGTTAATTTTGTTTATTAGGGTGGCAATTTTAGAGAAGGACACAAACATCTGAATTCTATTGCGCCGAGGCAGTTTGGTTCTTCTGGTCAGTTTCGAAGAAGTTTTATTTTGGGCGGACCCTTACTGCTGGAATTGTTACGGAGAAGTAGAGGTATATAGGTAGGGACTTGAATTCAATCTTGCGGGCTCGAATCGGGCCCGCGGATCTCGGGTCTGCACTTCGAAGTTATTCGAGGATTCTTTAAATTGCTGATCAGAAAATAATAACCTCTTTATTTCTTCTTTTTCTTCTTCTTAATTTCGTTTTTTATTTTTTCTACAACACCTGCACCAAAATCCAAGGTCAAGAATTTCGCAGAATCCTTTTATTCCATCGGTAATATTCCCTTCTTATAACAGACTTGTGCTTCTTATACGGTCATGGTCATCAGTAATGGACATCGTATAAATGTGGACTAATTAAAATCCATATAATACACTCTTTTCTATAATCTCGAACGGTAATTCTTCCCATTCAATTTCCTGTATAATGTTTGATATCGAAGGAGGATGCAAGTTCTAAACGAAAAAAATGTGCTTAAATAAACATCATCATAATCTTCTGGTCACCCGATTTTTGACAATCATGAAAAGTTTCCTATTTTCATCTGGCTGCAGTACATTCCTCCTGAAAATTAACCATGACTTTATCCAATTATAAATCTCGAGTAACAATATTCTTTACTTACCGAAAACCTGTGACTGGCATATAATCGTGTACGAAACAGTATGCATCGTCATGGACAAAATTGAAGTATGTATTATCTGAGCGAGTTTTGATGAACGTTGGTTTTGAAAGCAAAAAATGAAAAAAAAAAAAAATAAAAAACAAACAAAAAAAACTAAATGAAAAGATAGAAGACTAAAAATCATCGGCAGTCTTTGATCCGCCAATATAATGGCTTAAGAATTTGGATTGGATTTAGATCAGAGTCTTCCTATATGTATATACCTATCCATGTTATCGTACGTGGTTGTGGACTGTCTGAAAATTATCGCAGTGAGTTGGCAAACACATGCGATCGACTTGACAGCATTATTGTTGCCCGTTGGCAACGGGCAGACAATTACTAGAACCAGGTTGAGGGGAGCCCGTTGTCAGACAGTCTGCTACCGTTTGAGAGTGCTTGGGCTCCCGCTCCAGGAGGCGGCTATAGCCTGTTACAAGGGCGTGCCTCTAGCTTTCTCTTCAAGTATTACAAAAGGCTGCAGTTCGCGTTTGATAGTTATTCGCCATCTAACAAACGCAGCGAAATATATATATCCATAAGATTTACTGATCAATTTCAAATCCATTCATCCATTTCGCTCCCCGGACGATATATATATATATGGGTACTATATATACTCATGACTTTCCAACGACAAATCTCGCGTTTTTCACACAACCAAATCTTGACTATTACATAAAATAAAAAATATAAATCATCAAAATATTATCTACTGATATACAATTCTATAACGATTATTCTGATCAACACGACTGATATGAACGCTCCTTTAGCCCAAGTCTGAAGGAAGGCAACTAGGTTACGCTATAAGAATCTGGATCATGCTTTTTCTCTTACGTGACTGCGTAGGCCCCTTGTATTATATGTATATGTAGTACATACATATATATACCTATACTTATATTATATATTTATTTATCTCTCTTGTAGAACTGAATCAACGTGAGGTTCTTTTTACAGATAGATATGTTGTATAGGTATATGTTACCGTATATCTTTGATGAGAATATACATATTATCTATACATATATATATATATTATATATACCTATAGGGTATACCCATATTGCCAATATGAGTTCGATCTGGGCGCAATATATAATGCATATATAGATAGCGTGTATACTAGGTTACATAATATGATCGAGGTTCTATTGCTATCTATACGTCTATCAACATAACCTGCACGCTTCAACAATCTTAAATTATTCCACTAAAAGTATCTTTGATGTGATAATCGATCAATTCACCTTGTAAAATTGTCGTAAAAATATATAAGTGTCTATGTACAACATTATGTATAATATACCTATATGTAACATACGTACATTCTAACCATACGCTATTCTAAAATCACTATTGGTAAGAGCAAGAAAACTATTTCTTATGGTATTTGATTATCTCCCCATTTATGGAAAGAGAGAGAAAGAGAGAGAGAGAGAGAGAATGAGTGCTGTGATTATTACATTATATTTTATGCACGGTAGCATGTAATTCAATTGGTTTTCAGTATAGTTATTATCTCTATCGTGTTTCTTGGCGGATTGAATTGCCCATAGTTTTTGGTAGAAAGAAACGTGTTTGAAACTTCGTTTTTTTTTTTCGTTTTTTTTATGCATTTAATTTTTTATTATTATTTTATTTTTTTTTGTTTTTCAATTCTTCTTACTAGTTGGTATATACGGATGGAATGAATACGCTCACCACGCGGACGTGGACGCGCGTGCGCTCGCGATCGGACGTGGTGTTATATAGAAAAAAAAAAAGAAAAAACTATGGGAACTAAATTGTAGAAAAATTTCAAATGCAGGACAATCAGTGCAGTCAAAGCCAATTTTTCGGTCAATTGTACATAGAAACGAGTTTATATAGATTAAGCTGATCGAAAAAAAAAAAAAAAAATTAGTTCGATGTATTAAAAAATAGCCTAACATAAGTCTATTATTGAGGAATGCCTTGGTTTAAATTTTATGACTAGATCATCTCTTAAAACAGCGCACCATCTCCATTTCTGATCGTGATTTAAAAAATTGAATGAAAAATATATTCTGTATTTTTTGGATTTTTTATTTTTTTTTTATGTTTTTTGTTTTTAGACTGACCCAAGACACGTACATATCAATCTAGTAAAAACTGAATATTCGAGAAGCTTTTAGCCCACGAATTATAGGTGAGATTAAAAAAACTCTTATGTAATAATCATCTGCGTACATTCTTTGTTTATAACTTATATGTATTTCTATAACAGCGGGCTGTTACCAATATGACAGAGTCATCGGTAACCAATTAACATTTTTCACTCATGCGGGTTTGTAAGTGGCTAACTATGTTATAGCTATACACATACACATATATACATAGAAATTACTGATCACGTGTAGCCATAATGTCCGGCTTCGTGTATATACGTGGAGTCATTAAAGAGCAAGTAAGTATGTTTGTAGTTCGCTGGTCTGTGGTAGAGTAACACACGGCAATCACAGATACGAATACCGTTGTCTCGAATATATTTTGAGAAGCTACTAATCCAAAGCGTGGGATTAACAACCTGTTCTTAAGCCTATCGGTAAAACTGACTGAAATAAATAAATAAATAAATAAATTATTATTCGATTTAGAGACTTTGAGGTGTCGACTGCAGACGTGTGAATCTGAACCTGAACCTGAACCTGAACCTAAACGTCTGATTAATTTGTCACGATAAAACGATGCAGATATTATATTATCTAGCGATGGTCCATATCTCCGTAACATTGGGTCACTTTGTTCACCCCGCATGATGATATTATACAAACACCTTCACGAGTTGACCTCACGTACGTTATAGCGAACGATGCCTTCCGGTAACGGTAATGACAGCGTGTGTCCTCAAAGGATACAAATAACGTAAGTATGGATATGAAGTTGAGAAATAAAGAAAGAACGAAATAAGGAAAGAAATAAAGAAATAAAGAAGAAAGAAAGAAAGACGGACCTGTTTAACGCAGGACTTACGGTATTCTTTTGTTCCCGAATATAGTGGTTCGATTCATCGTTGTTTTCGACATTTTCAAAAGAACGTATATAACAACATCCCGTGCAGTAACTACGTGACACATTGTGTCAAAAGATGAAGAATTTCAATGATAGTATTATAGATATATCTCGATGAGGAGGATATCCCGATTGTCTTTCAATGAAGAAGGTCGAAGACCGGATCTTCCTTTTTAATAAAAACTTCATGGGTCGTTGTTTTATTTTCAAAAGAATTTTTATGATTTCCATTTGTGAAGGTGATAAAAATGTCCACCTGATCAAGGCAATCCAGATGATCACAAGTCTGAATTTTCAAGAAACTACCAAAACCAGATTATAATCGCACGAGACTATAAACCTCCTTGTGAAAAAATGCAGAAATATATTCTCAAAAGTGAAGTTTGTCAATCGACGATAATATTTCTCCGTTTCTTAATCGTTTACGATACGAAAATCCTCACAGTAAACAGTAGTAAATAATTAGTATGTAAGGTACCTCGTTATAAATGTTAAACTGTCCGTACCGTAACTTTAGCAGTTAATTCTTATTACACCCGTTGCAAAAGTTTCGCGGTAATTTTGCAGTACTTTATAAAATTAATGCAGAAACAAGAAGAAAAAAATGAAAAAAAATTCTTACCAAGTAAACATCTGCAGACGAGTGAAATATACGATTCTGTAAAAACAAAAAATATTTCAAGTACTGCATATCTAGCTTCTATTCATAAATACTTTTTTTTTTTTTGGTTTATTGCGAATATTGATATCTCTGACATCAGCGATGCTTTTTAGTCGTGAATATCGGCATATTATGACGTAGCTCGTTGGCCAAGAGTTTTGAGAGTGGTTTAATTTTAAAAATGATTTTAGGTAGACGCCCATATAGGGTTAAGATTTGCGAAGTATTCTGTATCTATATAACGATGATATTATATATATATCCGTTGAAGAGAATGATGTGAGTTTAAAACGACGTTCACGGTTAGCAGTGGCTTGAAAGTCCTCCAGTTTTTCCTCAATCAAGTCGTAGAGGTTGGTATGACCTTGGGGAAGAACCGGATAATTATCTACCAAAGGTTCGAGAACGTTGCAATTTTACCCGATGATGCTTTGTTGCGCATTCCCGATTTTTCAGAGCTGCCTGTGAACGTGGCCTAAGTCCACTTCTCTCTTCTCTTCTCTTCCCTTTCCTTTCCTTTCCTATCTTTTCCTTTCTTTTCCTTACCTTACCATACCTTACCTTACCTTACCTTACCTTACTTTACCAACCCAATCCTCCTTCGGTCGCAGAACCTGGCTGTCCGGGGTCAGCGACAAGAGGTCACGACGCTCGCATGGCATCGGACATTTTTATTTTATCCACCACAACCGTTCGAGACTGTCTTGTTAAAGGAGTATTACACTAGCGGGCGTCATTCTGCAACATCAATTATTCATCAGGCTGTTATTATTTCAGATCCTTTTCTATTTCCCCAGTGGGGGGATCTTATATACTCGTAACAGTAAAACGCGAGGATCTGGGCTGATGCAATAACATCAGAATGTGCGGGGAAACTAACGATTCAAAATCAATGAGTTTTTTGTTTTTTTTTTTACTTTTTGTTTCTTTTCGATTTACTATTCGTATGTAATTATTATTTTTCTCTGTTTCCGAAACTGCCTGCTGTTTGATACCGTTCTGAATTTATTCACATTTATTTATACATGAACCCCACGTTCAACAATGATAAGAAAAGTGTTTCGGTGTTAGAAACGTATATATAACAACGTAGAAAATGTATAAACTGTTGGAATCAGAAAATATTTTCCAAGCCATGAGGATCACGCAGCAGAAGCAGAATGCCGAGTCATGAAAGCGCGAACAAACCGCAAACGCAAATTTGCACTCAACATCTGCAGTTTCTTGGCTGTCATTTGTAGATGTGGATTTGGAATTTGTTCGCGCTCCAATGATTACTCTTGTAATAAAACTTGTGAATAAGATATCTTGCGAGATTTATTAACTAGCGGTTATGTAGTTTTGTAAAAAAAAAAAATAAATAAATAAATCAAAGAAAAATAATGAAACGAAATTGAATCGAAAATATATAGATTTAGGTTTATGAGAAGAACCTTCAATGAACGTCTTGTTATTATCCAATTTAATTAACCCTTCGTGGTCATCGCGGGTCAAAATGATCCGAGCTTGGACTTTGAAGGTAAATATCGTTTTTTCTCCAAAATAAGTACCTTTTTCGGAACACATACTATAGCACTATTTTTTTTCCTGAAAGTGCCATATCTCACGAGTATCCGCACTATAATTTTACTCAAAAATATTGAAAATTCAAAAAGTTATGATTTTTTGAGTAAAATAGTATCTTTTTTGCGCATTGACCGCCTTACGATTTTTTTTCAACATGTTGCGATTTTAATTTTGATTACCGACTTCTACTGCTTGTTCTAGAATCTTCAAAGTATTTCCCAGTATTTTTTCGATCTCGATCGGACTGATAATTTTCGAAAATTAATTTTTGAAAACGGGCTTGGGTCAATTTGACCCAGTTGTGATCAGCTCGATTGAAATCGGAGGTGTGACCACGAAGGGTTAAGTATGTAAATTTTAAGATGAAGAAGAATTAGATATTTAAATATTTTTGTATTTTATTTTTATTTTTCATCCAATAGTTTAATTAATTCAGTGGTCAATTTTTCGGCCATTAGATCCAAGTAGAGAAACTTGTTGTTGAAATTAGGCTTATAAATTTGTTTCGCGAAAGTTTCTCAGTAGCATTGGCATGCGCATCAATTTCTATAATCCTAATTGTCTAGACCCAGAGATTGAAAAGTAGCCGATCAAACGTATCGTAGAAAGTAGAACGCGGAAGGTCTAGAGTCTGTTCGTTTCGCGGTAAATTGCCTCTGCTATCAAGATTTTCGATTTGTAAGACTCTGCTGTTTTTTTTCTTTTTCTTCTTATTCTTTTTCTTTCTCTCCATTTTTTTTTTTATCGATTTTTTATTTTTTTTATTCTTATTTTGTGCACAAATTGAATCCTTTTGTCGCAAAGAACGAGGTCGAGCCAAAGATTTTATAGCCAACGCCTAGAATACCTACCTATCTCACTCTATAGGTCTACACTCAATATTCTGAAACCTGCACCTGCCTCAAATTATATCCTACGATCAACGGAGATCAAACGAATTAACGAATACTCTCACATCGGTGAAGTGAGGCATATATTTAGTGGTAGCAAGTGCCGATAAATAAAGAGAGATAATAAAAAAAAATAAATAAAAATAAAAAACAACAATAATAATAATAAAATTGCTGTTACGATTGTTCGGCTAATTTTAACACTTTCTAAAAGGTGCAGAGATACAACTACCTGTTCTATATGTAGGTACGGGAAGGTGTTCTTTCACCGGTACAGACTTGGTTATAGAGATCAGAAATTCTTTTTCATCCAGAATGGTTATTTAGCTTTAGATATTAATGGTTTTCGTTCATTTTTTTTTTTTGTTTTTTTTTTATTTTTGTTTTTCACCGAGATGGTGCAAATCGCGTTTTACCAAGCACGCGCATCTTTAATCTCTTTACTCTTTTCGTATGATCGTGACTGCGTTACATTTCATCACACAAGACACGTGTAGGTATCAGGTATGCCACCTAACGGACGTGTTGGCCTCGGGCCTTCGATTGCGACCGATTCCATCGCCTGACTGGTAGCAACTCACGCGTTCCACGTACACACATCTAGTTATATATTACCTGATTGACTCGCCTAGCTTATACCGCGATCAAATTATAACCGTCAAGAAATTTCATCTTTTCTCGAATAATTTATCATTTATTAAATTTCTAATAATTTGCTGTATCAATATCTCATGATACCAAAAGCGTAACGGGTTTTATCGAAAAATTTATTTCGAAGTGTAAAAGTTTGTTACGTAAATTTTGGGATGGGCGAAAAATTTCAATTTTATAAACTTCCGAATGGTCGAAATTCCAAATTTTAATCCTACTTTTTTTTTTTTTTTTAATTAAGAACTTAAAGTTTATTAAAAAAAAAAACTCATCATTTTCAAAAAATTTTAATCATAACGGATCATTTAACAGCGACATAAATCGTTCAATAAATTTATGCTTATTTTCAACGTAAAACTGTAAGGCCAGTTCTCAAGCCTGACATTTCACGCATTAAATGTAAGTAGGTATGCGTTTGGTTAAACGCGTCGATTCCAATCGCAATAAGTTCAAGTTGTGTTTGGTTTTTTTAAACTGAATAACGCGGAAGGATTATTTTTTTTTTCTTCATATCTATATGCTACTTGGCGCTGGCTGAGCTTCACTTTATCAAGAAGGTATAATTAAGCTCCTATCGTAACCGTAATGATAATGATAAGGATGATAATAACAACGCGATCAACGTCTCGTTCAATACCTTTCTAACTAGATTTTAGACGCGCAAGTAGGTAGGTAGGTAGGTAGGTAGGTATATACCTATATGTACTCGTATGTATGTAAAAGTCCGTATCGAACATTTTAACACAAACTCAGACGTGTGGCTACATAAACTTTTGCAGTATGAAATAGTATGGATGAACGAAGCCCCGGGCAGTGATGAAACTTTTAATGGAATTTTAGGAACTCGATTCATATAGGACAAAGGCACTGTCAATATTCGAAAAATAGAAATATTTTGTATCTAATTTTAGGGATTAGTAGTTAGCTGTTGAAATTTTATGGAATTTAGGTATCTCATTTCCATGTAAATAAAATTCAAAACTCGTTGTGACACGGTAGAAAATTATAAGGGTCTTGAAATTTTATACAGTTTTCGTAAATTCTTATATTATATATGACTTCTTAAAACGGAATTTATAAATAATTATCTCGAAATTTTGTCTGCACTGTTCGTAAACTAGTTTATTGTTGAATAAAAAATCTTAAAAAATAAAAATTATCTCATAATCGTCAAAATTTTTATAACAACTTCTATCATCTTGTTATAAAAAAATTCTGTTCCGATTTTCCGCAGATGAATATTTCTTTTCTGTATAAGTACACAAGTTGAAATTTTTTTTTACCTAACATAAGTATGAAGTTTTTATTGTCTAGATTATAAAGAAAAAGAGCAACGTCAGGAGCAGAAGTTGCTGCTGCAGTACGACGAGTAGCGGCGTATGTAAATTATATCGAACGCGTTGCGCTGAGCACGTCGTGATCCGGTCGTTTCGAAAGAGTTAGTTACACAGATATGTAGACATGATGTATAGACGTATATATACATATATACGTGCAGAGGCTAGATGTGAATCCCGAATGAAGTCCTTTGGTTTTTTTTCTTTTTTTGTTATATTTTTATTAATTTTTTTTTTGGTTTGAATCGGTTTTTTGTCACCCTTTTAGTTCATATTTGATGACTTATAGCTATAATCGTGACCGCGGATGACTAGCCATAGAATTTTGTAATCCATTCGGATTGATTATACATAAAGAAGATCCCTATTGCAATGTGCGGTGGGCCGCAGGTCTCCGATCTATTGTACGTGGGAGATTACATAGAATCTATCGCGTATTATACTATACCCATACCTCGGGTTACTGAATAGTCGAATAAACGAGTACCGTACGGTAATAGAATGGCGAAGGTATAAGGCAAAGACTAGCCAAAGAAAGACTAAAGACTACACTTATGCCTGGGGAGAACAATGGGTCCGGCTATAATCGGAAGTAAGCCTTGTTAGGGTAATTCGTAACTGTATAATACAGACCGACCGACTAATTTTACATTACAAGCGCCTCGCTATTATATACTCACATCGATTACTGTTACGCACTTGCCGTTGTATTATATTCGATCCATCACACGTCATAAAGGACTTTGCCAAAATGCGCGACTCGAAAGTTTGGGAACAGGTATGTACCTTAAAGATTCGACATTTCTGCAAATATTCTCTTTTCCTCATTGGAAACTAAAATTTTGCGACTTTAAAGAGTCTTTGAAGAATTGTAAGAACTCGTAGTTTTTAGAAAAGGGCATTTCCCCGGAAGTCTGCAAATCGAAAAACACCAAAGGCCGAAACTCTGAAACTTGAAATTCATGCATGAAGCGTTGTCCTTCTTTATTAAATTTTCGGATTTCTGGACTTTCGGAGTACTGAGCTGTCTGCATTTCGGTCTTCTCGAATTGTAATATCCTTAACTTTAACGTTATTGAAAATTCGAAATCGTCTCAAATGAATTCGTTACTTATTGACCGTTCGAAACTTTCAAATTTCGATACTTTAAACCCTATAACGCCCCAAACTAATATATAGATACTGATCAATTAGTTTCTAGTTAAATACAAATCACTAATTGTTTTCATTCAATATGTTGATGTAAATTTAAAAGGAGTTGTTTTCTTCGGCTTGTCCGACTCGTTTGGCATCCCTTGGTAACTCCGAGACTGTAGTCCCTTCCTCAACGACATACGCGAGTCCCCAGGTTGACCCCGGGGTCGTCTTCTGGTAGGTTTCCATATTCTAGGCGACAGAAATAGTTAGAGGCAGTCGTTAAAGCGAAGAAATAGACAAAGCTGTTTTGCACCAGGACTCGGTGTACCCATGCGTCTTAGCACAGAGGGCAGGATTGGCATTTAAATGTTAGCGCTATCTGCCTAGTGGTATTTGCCAGGCAGTCACTAGAAGTTGCCGACACTCTTTGGCTCTGCAATTCACCCCTGGATCTCCTCGTTCTGTTCACCTCGGTACCTCACCTATCTCACTTTATCTTACTATCTCTATTTCACTTAACTCTTCCTTGGCGAGTTTAATTTCGAAAGCTTAAATGTCAACGAGCAAGCCTCTACTGCAGTCATAAAGCGGCCACGTTACGTTATCACCCGTTCAATTACAATACAATAGTCAATATTATATCTATATACGTAGGTAGGTAGGTAGGTACACGTACAATACATACCTATAACTTAAATATATGTCAGACAGTTTCCCTGACGCTAATGACAAGTAAAAGGAGAAGGTTTAAGATTGAGATTTAATAATGCAAAAATTAGTTAGTTAATTTTCTGCGTACGAAAATTGATCATCATCAGCGTTGATATATATATATTTTAAAAAAGTTTCCTCAACCTTGGAAAACTAATTTTAAAACATACATTTTTAAGTATATCATTTTCTCCTGAACAAACCAAGTTCACTTTGCATCTACAGTTTATTTAAATTATAACCGAGGACGAGGAAACCAGGTGTAAAAGTTTGGGTTAGGTGATTAAGCCTAAGCTAAGAGTTAAGAGGCTTCGTCCTTGTTCGACCTAGCGTTATGACGACCACAAAAACTTTTCGGTCTTCCTTCCGTATTTTTGTATTTTCTACCTTGTTATAATAGCTTGTTGACTTTAAACTTGGCATAATGTGGCCAACGTCCTTTGAATTTATGGAAGTAATTTCATTACCATGGTTGGTTTTTATATCATTTATAATCCGTCAGTAAAGTGATTATGACCCGAGAAGCGAGTAGGTATTGTAGTAGGGAAGGTGAAGTAATTAGCTTATTTTTAAGCGGAACTTGAAGATGCTATGGGCGTAAAGATCAGACGATAAACTGGACGGTCGAAGAGATTCTCGAAGGTGGTGAACGTCCACGTGTCTACCACGCTGCCAAATCTAATGAGTATATGAATAATAAGGTTTTTAAATACCTTAAATCTACACAGATGCTTCTTAAATTTTTAATAGTTCCAAATGACCTGCACGTAGGCTAGCATGTTTCATGACGATTTATTGCCCAAACTACCGGGAGGTTGGCCGACAGTGACGGACGAGGCTGTCCCCTTCTCTCTCGATCATTAACGGTTGATAAACTGTTTATTACTCGCTTTATTATATAGTATTATTATACTGCATAGTATCATCCCTCGGAATGGTACCCATATACGAATGATAATAAAGGGTTTCGATATAATTATTGAACGCTATTCCCTATTTCGAAATATGATTATAAATGAACAATTTTCATTTTATTTAAATGGTATAGTAAAATGTGATTGCGTAAAAGTAAAAATGATATTTAAAATGAATAGAGGAAACTTCTGTCACGATAACGTGCTTCGTAATATACGTTGACAATATTATAACAGTAACCTCCCGCATTCAACAAAGGTGTGCAATGAATACTAATTCGATTGGATAGATTTTATAACGACTCCGTTTCTTACATACATATATATATACATATTATATGGTACAGCTTGGCATTTATCCTATCTATGTATATACGTATACCTGAGAAGTCTTCAGCTATCATTTCGCCTAATGGAATAGTGGAATTATATGTAAGAGAACGATATGTACGCGTACGTGGAACGTTTCCAGGAATCTTGATGACAGATTACATATATATATGTTCCTATATATATATATATATATACATATATATAATCATACATAAAGGTGCATATACATCCGAACATCGCTAAGGCGAAAGATTCCCTGACAAGTATCTCGCATATATGTTTAAAGTATAAGGTTTAGGACAGGGGGTAGACTGTTAGTGTGTATAGTCTCTACTCCTTACCCTGTACTCTGTTAGTCTCCTGAAGTCTTCTCTTCGTGTAATGGAGGAGACTTGGGCTTCCTGTCAAGGGAACAGATCGTGCATACTAACTTAGGAGCTACCGTTAGTCTGGCCACAGTATAGTTAAGTGCATTTCCTTTCGCTTCTCCCACATCGCACCATCTACGGCATTGGGATTCGACGAGAAGTCGAGAGAGCTGCTCCCTGCGCGCCAATTTCAACTTTACTTCGAGATGTTTATTGTCTATAATCATCTAATTGTTTGATTGTCCTTATAGGTGAACGCTTTGATGTGGAAGCCTACGCCGGTACAGACTGTCGTGTTATGTATCCATAAACTGGATTTTCACTCAAGGTTTTATAATTTAATAGGATAATCATTTAGTTTAATATAAATCAATTATATATCATGTATATTGTTAAGTGTATAGAAAGATTATTATTAAGATGGTGAAGATATTTATTTCTGTTCTTCAATCATGACACTGTTCTATTAAAATGTTATCAGAAAATATCTTTAGACTTTTGAAATTTTTTTAATTATTCTTCAAATTTAAATCTAAAGTGTTTATTTCGATATGTATAATGTAACTATTCTGCAAAGATCGATAATTTGCTGCGTTACTGTGGTAACGAAATTGCATTTGCGTGACAGGATACGATTTGTATCGTCGCATTAAGCTGGGTTATTATTTCCCCGTAGTAATAAATGGCACAGAACGAGTAATTAGTTTAAGTTTTGTTTTAGAACTTGGGAATATACATATAGATGCCAGTTACGGTGGCTGACTAAATTCGAAGAAATTGATCTATTATATCTGAGCGATGATAGCCTGACTTTAATTTCTTTATACATATATACCTATACATATACATATTTATGTATATACAAACATCGATTAGTTTCACGATTCTTCAGCTTTCATATGCGACTACCAAACTTTTGAATTATCACACGTCGACTTGAGCACTGGTTTTATATTTCTCAACTATGAGATTAGACTGTGTGTAGTTATAATATATTTTAAATGAACGTTAGCTAGCTCGTGCCTTATATCGTATCCTATGATATGACAGATCTCGTAACATTATTTAACCGAAACATAATACTCGTTCTAACTTTGTAAGTCTCCCGCACTAGAAGATAAAATCTCATTCAAAAACTACCGATGTCACGTGTCAAACCGGTGAATGTATGACGCAAAGCAACGTGATTCTGACATTATTTATTTATTTATTTTTTTTTTTTTTTTTTTTTTAACACCAAATCTTAGTTTCAGCTAGCTCTTTGCACACGAGTCCTTATACGTTCTTCCTCATTACTCTTCTCGAATCAGATTTCCCAAAGGACTCAAAGTACTATCCAACAAAAAGAAAGCCTTTAGAGAGATCCAAAGGATTTTATCCTCGGATCTGTTACAGGACTTGTGCTTTTATTACGTCTAGTCTTTTTACTCGACCCGCTTTTCATTATGTAGTACGCAAGTCACAAGTCACAAGTCACAAGTCACAAGTCACAAGTCACAAGTCACAAGTCACACCAAGGATCCACTACTCATTGTGTATATACCACCCAGTCGTTGCAGCCCTATTATAGTTCAGTAGGTTATTAGGATTGTGAGTAGTGACTGTAGGAATCTAGTTGACCGAATTGAAGATTGTGAAGCTTTACGGTTAGGTATTCAAGCTCTGTCCTGTCCAAGAGTCAGACTATTTGGTCTTTCAATGAAACGAGCCTATTCGTAACCGGAGATTGTGTCGTTTGAACAAAGCTAGTCTCTACCGCATTACCCACATACCTACCCTCACCTATTGAAATGAAATAGACAGAATTTCCTTATTTTTTTTTTTTGTAGTTCTTTAGCAGCTCTCATGATATTCCTCTTTGCTAGTAAATACCTATTGTGTATGTTTGAGCAGAGACAAATACTTTCCTCGATCTCGGGATCGTATCGGTCTAGTATCGTTACGGAATGATATTCATCTGGGAACGCCGTTATGGCATTTAACGAAACAGTATAACTGTGTGGTCGGTCTCTTGGCTGACGTTGTGTAAGCGAATCGCGATCCCAGATCTGGTCTGATTGCTGTTTACGACTATCATTTCCCCCATAGAGAATCTATCGATATCTCGTGACTGATGTTCTCGACCAGGAAGCCAATTGGAAAAAAATATGAGAAGATTATCGGGGAACGTGGATTACAATGGCGGACAGTCTTAGAGTAGACTGTTTGTTTATTGAGTCATATACTATAATATCTGACTAAACTTTGAGAATATTTTACGGTAAATTACCTTACCCATTGGTTAATTTCCCACAAATCGTCGTCATTAGGTCCAATATTTTATACGAACTAGGGATAAGATTATTTTTGTTTTCTAGTTTCTATATGATCACCGCATTATCTCGAGACCACAAATGGCCAGTATATGTATATAAAATAATGTCTAAGAATAAGAGAAATATAAGTTGTAGTGTAAAACGATGTTTGAGATTAGAATCATGCCGGAGATGAGCTAAGAAACAAGGTTATATTATTATACCAAGCCAAACCTGACCCGAGTTAAACTAAACTAAGCCAAGAATAAAACAAGATTCGTAAAGGTATATATGCTCGACAAAAGTGGTTAGGTACATACCTACTTTGCGAATGATTACGTCTTGAATTGTCTCGTGAGATGATTTTCTGTTTGCCATTTACCAACGTGTTGAAATGTCACAATCGTCCTCCGGCAATTTTCATATATAATTTCACTTGTAATGGTTCTGCGAATGTATACGTAAGGACCTGAAGTCTAAATGGGAACCGTATAGGAGCTTAAGAATAAGGTATAAACTTTCAGTAACAGACGACAACGACTCTGTAAAGTCCTTGGCTAACCCTATGGTAGCAAATCTAACGACCAAATCTCTTCTGTGTTAAATGCAAAATAGGTTCTCCGAAGAAGGCCGCCATGCGTGGCTGGCAACCAAGGTGGAGGTCGGACGCCGCCTCAGCCAACTCCCCCAAGTCCTTAGACGAGGTTACGTGCGAGTGAACGTCGCTGAACTCGCTACAATACAAGCCAAACCCCACCTACGAGACTTAACGTATCTTCGTAAAATACATATTCCCATACTCGCGCTCTACCTAGATGTACCATGTTACTACATGTGTAGATATTATTTATAGGTACATACATGCATACATACGTATCTCTAACCGCTTCGGTATATATACGAAGATATGCCTGTATTATAGTTGCAGGCCGAACAATTTTATGAAATTTTTTAGGTATTAGGGTATTCTATAAGTGTACATAGATTTTATACTCTTATGGATAAGTTGTCTTAATATAAAAACGAAAAAAGATTTTAAAAGAAAGAAAAGAACGAATATGTGTCATGGATTAACTAATTTTTAGGATAAACGATCGTCTATATCTGTGTTGAATATTCGTATACGAGCAGTTAGCCAACCTCCAGGTATATTATTTAGGATTCTAGTCTATAGTTTGTTGTAGGTATATAGATTCGCCAGAAATGGCAAAAAGTTTCTCACATAAAAAGTTATTAATGTTCCACTCGGGTTAGCTCGTGCGGAACTAAAAGGTGTCTTAGACTATGGCGCGATCAGGTATATATATATATATATATATATATATAAGGTACTATAAATCAAAATGATGTCAAAAAATATGAGAGTTTTATACCGAAGATCAGAAACCTTCTAAAACATATATATGTATTATACCTATGTATGTATATAAACCGACCATGAGATCTGATACCAGTTTTGAATATAACTGAAAATGTATATTTCCATACCGGGCTTGAAGTTCATTGCGAGTAAAACCTTCACTGTATGAACTGCAGTTGTTGAGTGACTTCAACGTGGCAAGAACTTGGATGATAGAACGCGTATATGTAATAAGGGAATATCTTCGTAAGATATGTATGCCTACTCACATTGTAGGTAGGATTGTATATCGCGATATACATATACTTATATATATATATATATATATATATATATATATATATATATATATATATATATATATATATATATATATATATATATATATATATATATATATATATATATATATATATATATATATATATATATATATACGCTGTATTACGTGTTGCTGGTGAATTCGTACGCACTTTAATGCAACGCGTTCGGGATGCGTGCAGCAGTTGAAACTTACGGTCGTGGTAGCAGCAACAGTTCTATAGCGCATAAAGAGAAGCGACGAAGTAAAACCGGCGCCGCGGTTGGTAAGCTACGACAAAGGTTAGCTTATCTCTGGCTGCACATCTCAACCTCTTACGTGACTCGCTTCAAAGTACATTGTCACTTTATGGCTCAACGAGATATAATTTATGCTTCTAATTACCATCTCGTTTCGTTTTTTTTTTTTTTTTTCTTTTTTCTTTTTTTTTTTCTATTCCTTATTCCTTTTGTTATATCCTTCGTACGTATGTATATATGTATACCTTTATCTATACCTCGCGCGATTCACAACTAATCTCATAATATAATACAAGTTTTATTGTTAACTGCTATATTTAGTATCATTATAAGATCTTAGTCTAATTAAACTAAACACACTTCAGAGGATTCCTTATCCTAAAGTAATCCTGTTAGAAGATTTTCGCCCATCTAGTCTTCGTTAAACGAAATAAACAACTAAGCCAATTAAGACGAAGTAAATAGTTCAGCGAATTTTCTTATCTTTAATTGTGATTCAAAAGGGCCTGAGAAAAAAAATATATATATATCTATATAAAAAATATCATTGTGTAATAATAATTTGAAATTTAAACCTATACATGTTAAACAGTCACGTATTTAAAAGTGACAAAATTATCGGTATAAGTTTTAACGGTTGTAGCCGATGGTTATAGTTGCCATTAGCAATCCTTTCTTGGAATAACGAGGGATAAGATGTAGTTATGTAAATACCATATCTACCCACATCTTTTCTTTGACAAGGTATAGGGTTTGTCAGTTAAAAGTTTTCCTTCAAATTTGTATGCAACGTATAAAGAACGCAAAGAAGTCCCCGTGAAGTCACGCGTGAATGCCGCGGCAAGAAGGAAATGTGTATTGAGATGTGACGCTCGGTGAAGCTAAGGGGTTAAGGTTGGGTTAGCTTACAGGAAGACACTTCGGACTAAAGAATAAGAATAAGTGAGTTGAGAAAGGGTTAAGGGGAATTACAATCGAGTCATTCTTGCTGTTTTCAGGGACGGCTTATATACCTACCTGCGTATATACTTAACTTATGCTACCGTATATATATATACGTATACTTACGGTCCTTCAAGTAATTTGAATAATACCATAGTTTGTAAGGAACACGCGATCTTTGTCGTCGTATCTTTCAACTCTGACATTCTGACACTTTCAAAGTTTAAGGGTCGCTCTCTAGCCCGCAGTGGATAGTATGCGATAACGATGCGTCTCGCCTCAGGTTCACCGTAAATTTTTCAACTATACCATCTCTTTAAATTTTTCTCACAACTGTTGAGAAACGGGTCACCAAAAAAAAAAAAAGAAAAGAAAAGATAAAAAAGAAAAATACTTCCGCCATAGAATATAACACGATTTTGGTGGACGTGGGTAGTTGTTAGAATGTTTACCCATCTCTCTTTTAAAAAGTGCCAAAAACTTAGCCATATTAGACTTTTATTGTTCATCTGTTGACGGGCAGTCAGATAAATTTATAGAAAAAAATGAGTAGCCAAAAAAAGAAAAAAAAAACTCTTGTCTCTCCTTTCACGGCTTTAATGGACTTCACGAGCTGAATAGGCCTATGGATGGGTATAAATGGTACATTTATGGCATAAAATTAAATCCTTTTTTCTTCATCTGGTAATAAAAAACAAGAAAAAAAAAACAATTTTGAATATGCTTTTAATTGTGATAAAGAATCGTTATTCCTGACAAGAAGTTAAATTAGGGTAAATGATATTCGATGTAACATATAATTCTTCTTTCGTTAAATATAAATGCACAATAAAGTAATGAAGTCTTGATCATATAAGTACATACCTACCTACCTACCTACCTGTTCAGTTCAATTTAATAGATATGTAGTTGCGGCTCATTATACTCGTCCGAAGTATAGCTGTACTGTTAAAATTAAGGTAGCAATATCGCTACGTTGATTAAAACCGCTTTTTATATTTCAAATAACGAACTTCATTCAACTATAAGCGAGGTGTTAACTGCTTTAATAATTTTTTGACTTTTATTTCTGTTACAGCTCTTTGCAGCCCGAGCCTCGCCTACTGTCAACAAGTGAGTATAATATTCAACATCCTGAGTAACATTTTTGTTAATTAGCGTAGCTCTGTTCAGGTTTAATAAATTATTTCTTATGTAGTTGAATTAATTCGTGCCGGGTATAGTAGCATAAGCATATTATATATACTTGGGAATAGCTTTTAATTAAAACTTTTAAATTAACAATAAATTTAGAATGAAAAACCGTCGTTCTATTATCTTATTGAGTTATTAGTTTCTTACCTAACTTATGATATACTTAAATGATGTGTAAGCGGTTGGTTTTCTACTACCCGTCACGTTTTCATATACCTGGTGATCGATAAATATATTTATTTATATAAACGCGTTGAGTCTTTTCTTTACGATTTTCTAATACTTTGTCCTATATCAAAGTTATTTAATTTCCTTTGATTTCCGTTGTTCATGTTTCGATCGGTTCAAATTACGGATTGATTTGAAAAGATTTCAAATTTTCAGATACATTAAAATTCGGAAAAAAATTGTTATGCAGACAGCTAAAAACTCCGAAAGTTTAAAACTTCGAAAATTTATTGGAAGCACACTAAACGCTCCATGGATGAATTTCAAGTTCAGGAGCTTTGGCTTTTTGGATCTTTAACTTTCGGAATTTTTAACCTCTGGTGATATTTTATTTGAAATTTTTTAAATCGACTATCCGAACTTTCGGGAAAATACTCTTTTCAAAAACTGTGATTTGACAAAATTAAAATTCCCTCTTCACTTCTCATCTAACCGATTTCAATTGGATTCATTTTTTTTCACTTAACAAGGATACGATCACGCTCTTCGAATTTGACAAGCGATAATTTGGACGTCGATCAAACTTCTAAACTTAGAGGATAAAGATCGGAAAATTTGTATCGATAAAAGGCTAATGCCTGAGTAAAACTTTCGGGTTAATTGATACACGGTATATACGAATACGAACCATGATAATAATCATAACAGATCGCCTCCTTCTGGTCGTTGTCACGCAAACCCCGAGACGAACACGCCACTTCGCCAACCACCATCACCTCCTCACAGTTTGCTAGTAAAAAGGACTTTGCGAGTATATATATCAAAGCATTGAGCTCTCTTCTCGGTTGGCTGTATGAATATGTGTGGGTTTGTTAAACGTGCGATTCTCATTTCTTCGGCAAGGTATTCTTCGCGGATCTCACAGTATACTTTAATAACATTTTCCCTTTGATCTTAGGGTCCAGCGACTCCATTGACTTAATTGAGAAATAATACTAATTACTAGATTTTTTACTATCTAATCGTCGCTCGCTTCCTCAATCAAAAATTTTTACCTCTTATTAACATATGAATTGAGCAATTACTTCCCAAGGCTTATCCATGGGTTACACAAAGAGTTATTAAACCTAATTTCAATTTGAATATTCTGTCTCTTAGAATTTACAAAATTAGAAAAAAAAAAAAATAAAAAATTACTAGAAAAATTTGAAATTTTAAAAAGTCACATCGATAAGCGAGCATAAAATTCTGACGTTGCACGGTACATACATTCTTCGATATTTCGCACACGTTCCATGGGCCAGAAGCTTACACAATATATCTATACGTATATGGCAGAGTCGCGTCTCCAAAAGTACGTTGATCCTGTAGCCTGGTCTGCAAGTCCACCACACAGACCTCTTTCGTAGGATTTAGGACCTGGCAGGGTCCAAGAGACGTACCAAATATCACGTACGCCCAAACTCACGCGCACACTGCAACTTCTGATACCTCTAACATACGTGCAGGAGAATTTTCGACCTGCGATGGGGGCCAGCCCGTAGTTTGGGTCTGGGTTAAAACCAGGAGGATTTCGGCTGCCCTCTGGCATTGGCGTAATGATTTTAACTTGAAATGTATTGAAGATTTTACCATATTTCATTCGAGTCGTCTGCTGCAGCTCGTTGCGACATTGGGATATGCAGAAATCAGCAAATATGACTAAAAGCAGGTTTTGAACGTGAAGTTTGACGTTTTTTAAAGCCAAATGGTGTAAAAATCGATGCATGGGTTTAAGGAAACACGAATTTCAGTATATTTATCTGTTTACCTAATTTTCGTCATTTGTTTCTTTTTTTTTTTTTTTTTGATTTTTGCTACAAATTAGAAATAGCAAATTTGAAAATTTCGAATTCGTACATAGTTTTCACCGATTGGTCCACACGCCATTGCAGTCTCTAAGCTTGAAAAAGATTTGCCATCGTTGAACACTTTCCAACTATAAGTTCTTCGACCGCTTTTCGGGACAACAGCACAGCGTTACCGCGTGGTAGCGTCCTTGGGCCGTGTCAGTGGCATAGACCATACAGGGCCCGTTCAAGGTCGAGTCAAGTGTTGCCGAGTGTTGCCGAGTATTGTCGACCATTACCGAGTTAAGACCCCATAACCAGCTCCAGACCCTCTCCACTGTCCACACCACGATGTCATCCAATACCCGTGAGCCAGGGTATATGCACTACGTTATTTCGTACGTTTTTTCATTTTTTTTATTTTTTTTATTTTATTTTTTTAAATTAAAAAATTATTTTTTAACACGTGTGTTAATAATCACACACTTTCCTCGCGGTGTAATCAGCCCGTTCCTTTTCATGCAAATTATCTCGCGTCCCCTCGGTCCCATTCAGCTAATCATTATGGTTATTGCTAGTTTTTCTATGGAGAATGATTGCCCCCTCTTTAATTAAAATAAAAAACAAAAACATTCTGTGACAGTTTTGAACACTGAATATTCACACTACTACAGAATACCGATCTGATCATCATTCATCGCGACGATACCCTGCGAGCTTATAGAACAGATCTTGAAGATCATTCGAAAGAAGTAGAAATAAACACTATAACATTAATTTTCTTTTATCTTTTTTTATTTACAATACCAATGCAATATTTGTGCAAAAATTATTTCAGTTACGGATCATCGCAATTGTTTTACAAATTTTTTATATTATTTTATTGATTTTCAAATAGTGAAGATTCTGTGGATAATAGACGAAAAATTCTTATTAAAAACAACCGGCAATTCCTTGTTAAAATAAACGTGCAGGATAGTCGTTCGCGTTGCTGCCGATGTTATTATTATCGCCGTTGTTCCTAGCATCGATACTGCACTTTGCGGTGCTGCAGTTTCGATTTCTGTTGGCGCTGGGCGGTCCCTTACGGTTGGATCGTCGGATCGAATGATCGCTGGCCTCAATCCCCCTCGATTCCAGCGCAGGTATCGAGTTCATTTTTTTTTCATTCTCTTTTCTTTTTCTAATTTTTTTTTTTTTTTCATTTTGTTTTAACTTGGGTTAGCCTGCAGTCTGTTCACTATACAGACTTTGGTGGCGCGGTTGGTGGGTTAATTTATACACCACAAATCCACGACACAGGTGGGCCATATTTAACTTCGGACGATGAACACGAAGGTCGTCTACTAAATTCGAGTTAATTTCTTTGTTAAAATTTTAAATTTTACTTTAATTTAATCCCAACTCCTTTCACGATCTTAAAAAAAATTATTCACCTATATAGAAAATTAGTCACGCAAATTGGCGTGAAAACCAATTCACTTCATCCATAATATGGACTCATAATTCATCTAGGTCTAATGCATAATTTAGCTGTAGGTATAGTTAGAGACAAGAAACGGTCTGTAGTAGGTATGTACATCATGAAACCAGCTCGAGTAAGCATAGGAAATGTTAGATTATAAACCATTAAGTAAACAAAGAAAACAAAAAAAAAAAAAAAAAAATTGAACGGGGTCCATCACAGCTGCAACATCGAATATTTTTATATTTTGTTTTTCTTTTTTATATCAACTGGTATTTGAAAAGCGATTAATTTTTTCTCCCAACCAACGCCCAACGTGACTGATTGTTCGTTTAAATCATGCTTACTCGACTATTTTTTTTTTTTTTTTTAATTTTTTTTCAAATTTTTTCTCGTTGTTGTTATCTAACTACGATTTATTTTCTCATTTTTCAACGCATTAACGTCTTTCAAAGCACAAACATCATACCGTCAAAAAGGTTTTCAGCAGGCTTTAATCATCAAATCATTCGTCATGATTGAAATTCTCGATTAGTTCGCCGCTTGCGTAATGAAATCATCCATATAATAGATGAAAAGAGAAGAAAAGAAAAGAAAAGAAAGAAACAAAAAAAAAAAAAAATTAATACATAATGGAACTAAATTGAAAAAGTAATTCATTTTTTTTTTCTATACTTTTATTTATTTATTTATTTATTTTTTACTTTATTATTATTGTATCTAGGTATTATAAATTTCTATGACGTACATACGTATATACATATACTTATTTATATCTACTCGCGTTCTCGCGCAGAGTATCATCCACGAATGAGACTAGGCCGTGCGGATGTGCGGCACCGCGTTTTCCTCTGGCGCAGACTCCCGCGAACGAATGAAACCAGTTTCCTATATGTATAGACAGGGATACGTCTGCAGGACGTTACGTCGACGAGGTCGCGGCCCGTTCGATAATTTCCACGCTCTTAAAACACCTGAATATATATACTATTTGTATATCACCGATTGACATTTCAAATTTTCGAATTTTGTAAACCCCAATACATATGTTAGTCTATATGCCACGATTTGAATATGAAATACAACAAGTTTTTTAATAGTTATAATAGCGTCGTATATATGTAACACGGAACAAAGAGAACAATATCATTGACTATTTCCAACCACTGAAGTATATCGATACCAGTTACAGTTATTTCAAGGTAAACTACTGTCGTTCACATGTCATGCGTCGTCGGTAACACCTAAAACATTTAAAAACCCGGAGTTCCTGCAGCAGCAACAGCAGCAGAAGTAGTAGCAATAGCAGCTGAGCCCGGATTGTTTCGTCGCGGCTAATGCCCCGGGCAATTACAGTTTGCCGGTTATTCGCTCGATCAACACTCGTTTAATTAGAACGTTGTAAAGAAGAGGAGATATACGTATATATATATATATATATATATATATATATATATATATATATATATATATATATATATAAGTGTATATATATGTATGTACCTACGGCGCATGGTGGTTAGACAATCGAGACGACATTGATACAGGATATAAACGGACATGAGGATAATATCGATATGTCTACCTATACCTATATACATATATATCTATATACCAATACCTACCTTATATACCAACCGACTAACGGACTACCGTCCAAACATGAACACACCCGTAGCTGTAAATATAATCGGCAACGTCCGCCCGCCGAGCCTCCTTCTGTTTAACGAACTAATATTTGATTCCAATCACCTCCGGGGGAAAACGTGTTTGCCTGCTGCTTGCCGAGCGTTTACCCGCAGGTAGACAGAGATAAAGATAAAGAGAAAGAGAGATAGTGGAGTAAGCTACGTTGTACAGTATATACATACATATATCGTCTTCCTTTGTCGCGGTATTGTGTCGTACGCGAGGAAGTATAACCGGACGCAAGGCCGATCGGGGACTTTGTCATAATTTTTTATTTTTTTATTTTTGTTTTTTTTGTTCAATTTGTTTTTCATTTTTTATTTTTCATTTTTATTCCGATCATACAATTATATGTTAAGGATGCTCCGTGTCTCGGATTCTATACATGGATGCATACATTTGTCATTCTACACATATGTATAGGTATATGTATACGTTTATAAATAGGTATATACGTACGCGCATATACATATATGATAAATATAAGAATATAGTATGTATGTGTATACGTTTGTGTGTGTAGATATATGCATATACTATAAAACACGTGTCGATTGTATTGTACACGTGTACACACGAATCCGCATCTACATATAGAAATATAGTTATACGCATATAATCCCTGTATGGTGGACAGGTATAAGACTCGGTATAGAATAAAGAAGAAGTTTAAAGTTTCCTTCTTCACTGACCGAGGGACTCGGGAATAGACTGCCAGTGTATACGACGTATACTGACAACTGTGGAATTAATAGATTCTCGTTGCGCCGCAGAGCTGTGCGATACATTATTCATTAGCGTGTCTCGTATCGTGGTTATGGAAAGTGATATTATCTTCGTGACAGGCGTCTTTCCGTTCCCCGTACCTACGTATCCTACGTACCTTGGCTATAAACCGTACGAGAGGCGCCCTCACCCCCTATCTTCCACCCTCGTAACCAATCCACCCCCATACCCTTTATCCATCTTCAAGAAACTTTTGATATGCCGTCGGAAATCCTGGTCGATTATACAGCTAAGATAACGACGCGTCGCCAACGGTCGTTTTACGTATATACGCATATACATGTATATCTATACATTGGATTATAGTTATAGGTATATATGTTCATATGTATATGCATATATATATAGGTATAATACTCGGCAAAGGTCAGTGCCGCTGTATAATACCTACGCGAAAATCGATGGAAGCCATTCCTTCAGACAGATTTATTGCACAGACATCCTATATTTATAGACTTTAATACCGTTTACATCCCACATAGATAATTGTTAATGGGGATATATTAATAGTAATTAGAATTAATTAATAGATACGTGTTTACATATATATATATCTATATCTGTCTTATAATATGTATACATACATATAGGTATATATTTACGGTACAGTTTCGTGTGAACATGACCTCTCGACGTTGAGAGGTACATATAACGTACATACGTATTGCATATACATATATACGGCGCTACCGTAGTTGATACCATCTGAAATTATTACGGAATTCCCCCGCGGGTGGAAAAACAGTGAAGATTGACGTACTTGGATAAGTAAGTCCTAGGAACACTAGGACTATATAAAAGCACCGGTAACATTAGAAGCGATACGATGAAAGCAGGGGTATATATATATATATACCATAGCTGTATACCTATATACTTGTACCTATTATGTATAGATACCTATACATTCAACGAACCTGGAGAAGCGTAGTAAAGTCAGTTGCTAGGTTCCACAAGTCGACAACCGTTGCTTTGCGACATATTTTCCGGGAAAAACTTGATCCAAGTCCTCTGCCCTCGTGGAGATCGGGTAGCGATGGGAACGAGCTATGTTCATAGTATATACGTTTCACGATTAGTTTACTATTTGAAAATTAACGGTTATAAAGAAATAATTAACTTGACAATTATAGGCGATATATATTAATCGAAATAAAATTTATTTTATGTAACGATCAGGGGCTTACGTTCAGGTTATATCACAACTTTTAATAATTCCGATTACGGTTATAGTTAGGTTGTTTTATCCTTAGATTATTTCTTGTCCATCGCTAACAGTGTGATGTCATAGCGGTGGCTTCCTGCTCCGTTCGTCTTACGCTGGACATCTCTTAGCGCAACGATTACTTTGGTACTTTTTACTAGAATTTTTTATTATACCTTTACATCGACAAAGAGGGAATTACGTCCGGGCTGTGGGCAGAAAATATTCAGCAATTCTTGGGACGATGCTTGTTAGCGCCGGAACCGCTAAGATACAAGAGTAGGTACATCCATGACTGCTTACTGATTACAATTATTCATTTCATGACGATTCATTATGTCAACTATCGTACATATCAACGATTCTATATAACGATAAATGAGAAAGTTATTACGAAAATAGAATTTAAGTTATTATACCGATGTTATTGCGACAATCATGTTATTAAGATTTGATCAGATATTTATCAGTTTACACTTTACTGTATAGCCACAGGTTACAATTATCATTTTTTTTGTTTCTTTTTTCTTTTTCTTTCTAATATATTTTAAGCCACGACGTGATGCCATAAGTGAATCACTTCGATCGTCTTATCCTGCTACTTATCAAGGTGATAATTGCTTTACAACTGGTTGGGTAAAGTAACATGACGCATTGAAAATATCACGAATTTGATCATTATTATTGCTATTATTTCGCAAAAACACTTGTTCTGAGATTCTTTGATTACGTAAAATCAGATGGCGCCATGATATATACTATATTAACTCGTTATTTAAAGCTTAAAATTATATCTTCAACGTTCTTTACGAATGTGGAAAAACATATTTGGAAAGAATTCTCAAAGTTTAATGATGGAAAATTTTGATCAGAAAAAAACAGATTCTAAAAATAAACTTTTCCTTTTCCTAATACAGCTATTAAAATTTTCAATAATCATTCCATGGATAGACAACACTGATGTCAGATTAATCTACAAGCGAGTGATGCATCGTTGTTTCGTAATCGCAGTTGGTAAATTACTTTTATGATATTTTGCAGATGTTCTTTTCCACAGAATTGATAGAAACGACATGAGGCACGGCAGAGAATAATCCTTTTCGATACTAGTGCGAAAATGTTGATTCTCGAACGATTGCGAAGTTTTTCGCCCGAGCGAAGCGAGGGTGACAGTCAAACGAGTCGAGAATCATTTTTCGCATGTGTATCGGACTTTGTTTTTCAACACAACACGCGCAGAGCGTGCGCAAAATCGAACTTTACGCACAGCGTGTTGAAATAGGTATATTGTATAAAAATGACTGGTTTTCGATTGGTCGTAAAAAACGCCCTTGTTCCACCGATCAGTAAGATTTAAATATTTACATAAATTACGTTCACACCCGATTTGCACAACAAATGCCACGTATTTAAGTACGTAGCTGAAGGGAAGAGGAGACGTTATGTCGACACTTTGAACAAGCTGGTAAAGGTGTACCGGTCGGTCCTCTCTTCTGTCCTTCAATATTTCTGAGAAAAGTAAATGGGTCAAAGGGTAGAAAGAACAAAGAGATCCCGCGGTGTTTCCCCCACTTTTTCTATCACCTTTTCAAAGTTAAAACAGTTTTTACCGCCACTTTGTAATCCGGTTGGCGTGAACGTAGGCGGCTTATGCTGGCAGTAACGTTCAGGGCGGCTATACAAGACGTAACTAAATTTCTTTAGTCCAATTGTGGAAGACCTTGGGTCGGACTCGCTTTACCAACCTTTACTAGCCTCGCTCTGCTTTGGCGTATATCTCAACTCCGTGACGCGGGTTTATTTTATTCCCAAAGTTTTCTACACGTGCAGTGCGGGGATAATCGATTTGATTCGAGAAACGTTCTTCAAACTATGATCGGTCTGACGTAGCTATCCGCGATTAAATCTCTTATATATCCATAACAGTACAGAAGCCTATCCTCAGCGTAAAACTGCTTAGGACATCGTTTCTACAAGGGAAAGCGTGTCATTATCGACAATTTGCCTAAGCTTTGGCCAAGAAAACCTTCGAATTACTGCGTTTCGATAACCTGACAGCCTTTTGGTGGGTCGAATTCGTCGTTACAAAGATATTACCCGCAATTCAGTGAAGGTAAAGTGTCAAAATATAAATAATTTAAGTTTGCGGTTTGAAACGTGATAGAAAAATCATCTCGAGGAATATGTTCATTGCTTAATCATCGATTAGTCAATGACACGTTGTAATTTTCGTTATGCATGATCCTGAAAAGATATAACTTTGTGATATCTAAGATTTCATAACTATTGGTCGCTCGTGATCGAAGAAGAAGGCGAAGATCGGCCTGAGGAAACGATACTCTACGTCTCTACAGCCTTGGAACCTGGCGTGGCGCGGTGGGCAGAGATAAAACAAGAAGCTTGAATCTAAATATAACCTGGGCTACGGAACTTGCACCGCTCGACTCGCCTCCTAGGCAGTCCTAGAAGTCCTGGCAGTCCTCACGCTCCACGTCCGCCTTCTACCTGCACAGTCTTGATAAATTTTAGCCCGTAAAATCTTGTTGAAAATAGACGCACAACGAACGAACATTTTTCTGAGTAGGAATAAATTCATTTTTTATCTTAAGAAAGGAGTTCAAAAATTATTTGATAATTTTTATTTTTTTTTTTTTGAATATTTTTCTTATACAAATGGAGATGTAGATTTTTATAGTGAATTTTTGTAAAATGAACAATACAGTTGAGCAAAGTTTGTCTCATTAATAAAAATTTTTGAATTTGTTCTTGTCGATTTATCGTGAAACCGAAATTCATGGAAATTAGTTACTCCTTACCGATTTTCTATCGAAGATCCTTTTGTCACTGGTTCGAAGTTAGTGGTCACTGGTCACAGTTAGAAAAGTGATGATTTACTAGAAAACTGTTTGGAGTTAGTAACGTAAGTCTTTAGTCTGCATGCTCGGTTTCCTCGATTTCATAGACGGTGCACAAGCCAGAGGTTCTTTACCGAAGTTTAAATCGCGATTTCACGACTGAGATTTGCACGCCAAGATACCCGCTGACTGGGTTAGCAGTGATGCCGTTCATCCATTACCAGATTCTTTGTAATAATCAAAATTCAGTTACAATTTTCATTTTTTTTTTAATACTTTGCAAAGAAACTTAGCGAATTATCTTATCTAGCAAATTTATCATACTTTCATCTTTCTACGTCATTATTTCGCAGATACATACTTGTGTCAAAAAAATCAGTCTTATCAATCCTGTCGAATCAAGATAATGCACCTCATATTACCACTCGTACAATATCCAATATTTCCAAGCTAGATATAAGCATTTGCTGCAAGACCACAGCTACCAAAGTTTTCAATAATCTCACCAGCTATGGCCAAGGCTTGAGTAATTCTATGATAAATTCTAAACTATGAGGTATAAAATAGATTAGAGACTCGCTTCTTTGACGAAGAAGCCAGGAAGAGATCAGATCTTCGCCACGGGTCGTTCATAATTTTTTGCGGTGATCGCGCGGTCCAGCTCCTCGAGGTTGTGGCTTTGTTACGAAACGAAGTCGAAAGCGAAATGCTCTCTCCTATCTATTCGTTTCTCTTTCTCTATTTCTCTCTCTCCTTTCCTCTCTCTGGCCGCAGGATCGTATCGGTCGTCATATCGAACCAATCGACAGGAAGAAGATCAGAGAGCATAGCGATAGCTGAAAGTGAAGTCTCCTTGGCGCAAATACATGGGCTATGGGTACACCGCTAAGTGAGCATTGGTAATCGGTTAACTCGGGTTCTTCGTAGCCTCCCACTCCTTCAAGAGTAAAAATTGTGTCTTCGGCTTATACGCTCCGAGCTTTCTCCGGGTCACGCTCCTTGAGCTACAGTTAATCGATTCACCATATGAAATCGATGAGTTATGAAGCGGCGATGACGATCTGGATGCCAAACTGGTCCTGAAGTATAGAGGAGACGACGATGCGGTCGTTGTCTTCACTAGTGCGTGAAGGGATCCGACAACGAGGAACTAGAAGAGTAGGTACCCGGGTACACGACGCTGAGGTATTTGCCAAGGTCAGATTTCCATTAAAAATTGTAAGTCTCCACGCGATCCTGTTTTTCCCTTGATTTTAACGATCCGCGTTTATATTATGTGTCATAACATTTTTTTTAATTTTTTTTTTTTTTTTTTTTTTTTTTTTTTTACACATATAATTACGGCTTGCTGCACAGCCAGAGAGTCCTTATAGATTGCAGTCAAGTCAGTTGTATATACGAGTACTAATGCCAAAGTGATGTTTAGTATCCTCTATGAATTGGATTCCGTGATATCTTTTTTTGTCAATGACTATTAAAGCTGACTAGAAACTAAGAAAATCTCATCATCGAATCGCGTGATTAGTTTTCTCTTAATAACTTATCTATAAATTGTACCGTGGCGACGACGCGACGCGACGAACGGAACGAGGTCTGGTGACGATTGTCTATCGACAACCAGCGAATACTACCGCAAAGGTGTGCAGTCAACGAAGCGTAGACAAAAGTCACTAATTAGATTTACTTAATTAACCTACCGCAAAAAAAAAAGAAAATAAGAAAAATCTCCAAGCTCGTGCATCTCGCTTTCCATCATCGGACACTGACTCTCTTATAAAACGTCGCACAAGACCCTTGCGGATTCAGAAACGTACGTAACATGGTACGTAATTGTATCCATAGTTATTTACCCATACAGGAACAGTTCAGGGTATTTCCGAATATGCAACACGACACATCAACCACCTATTGTTATTCTATGGTACATCGAGTAAAAGTTCGAAACGTCGTGAGGCCTGATTCGATTACAAGAGTTAATCATTGCTATTCGATTTCATCACACGTGTAGCACGTGGATGAAAGTAAAACTACAACGCCAATGGACTATATGGATAAAATTAAAATTTTACCAATTTTTTATTTTTATTTTCTTTTTTGCACCTTGAAGTTCTCTACTTTTCCAGTTATAATTTCAATACTCGAAGTAGTTCTCCAAGTTTGCTCGAAGGATCGGGTGATGGATGGCCATTTGGTGCATCAACAGAAGCAGTTCTGTATATACATATATATACATAAGGAAAACGCCCATGATTTTCCATCGTTCATAGGTTCGCTGGACTCGAGAGAGAACAAGATTATTAACTTTACAAAACGTTATTAGTTATTGCTCGGGAATAATTATTCCGGTTCTACTGAAGACCTTAGAGCAGTCGTGTAGTTCCTGTAAATAATTACACCCGGTTGTCATGATCGCAACTGCATGTAGACGCCCCTGAACTAAGTTTAAATATGCATTGACCATCTGCACGCTTCGTAAACAATGATAATTTAAGTCAACGATTTAATGATGTAGAAATAACATATTTTTTCCGGCATCTCCCTCTATGCGGTGAATAATGCTTTCACTCGCCCGAAAGTAGAAAAGAGGGAAAACAATGAAACACGCTCCCTGGGAAAAGATGAATAAATATTTAGTTTAAAATTTTTCCCTTTTTTTTTTTTTTTTGTTGATAAATTTTGGGAAAAATAATATCACATTTTTTCATCTAACTTTCGTTAGTCTATTGCAGATATTGAGTTAATATAAATGATAATGGATTACGTAATATAAACAGGCGTTCTAATTGATCGACGGGCTTCTGATCGTCATGATTCTAGACTCACGATTAGAAGCAACGACCTTTTGCGGTTGAAACTTTGATTTTCTCTCGCCTGTAGGTATAATATAGGTATATAGGTATATATGGTATATATCTATACATATATCTATATATTCAGGTTCGTGCAACCTGAATAGTCACGTATCTTGACGACGCGTCGTGTTACTCAACTCACCTCTGCATGTATTAAAGTACCACGCGCGTTTGTGCCTCTGATTATGTAGATTACCGTTGCAATCCGACCTTTGTATTCTAACTGAATATTTATTTATCCTCCTGGCTGTTTCATTGTTCCACAATTTTCTCATGGCGATCGGCGATGATCATGGTGACAGTGAAAAAATGAAAAATAAAAAGTTCATCTATGGTATCTTTGCACACCTTTCAACTTTTTCCTATCTAGTTTAAAGTAATTCAACGTACTTAACTCGTTGACGTTACGAGGTTCTGGCCAACGGCCAAATTCAGTATCCTCGACCGGGTTCTAATCGAAAGTAAACGCGTGCCTGTCAGTTTAACTTTTCAGCACTGTTGGCGTGTGGATAATACAATCAAAGCACGAGCACCGCGTGCACCGCAATGAATTCAGGGTACTTTTATTTTTAACAAAATGGCGGCACCAAGCCCCCTGGATTTACTACTTAAGTCTCGTTTCGACTACGGCGAATGAACGTTACGTAAACGTAGCAAAGTTGAACGTTGGGTTTAAGACTGTCTAGTCTTACTCGCAGTCTAGATTTCCTTGGTAAACACCGTCATTATAATTCAATTTAATATTAATTTGTTCTCCTAGCTAGACAAGCGACGCTCAATGGTTTGGTCCATCTTACAGCATCCGGACGCAATTTAACGGATGACTCGAAGCGAATCTTTAAACGCGATCCAATAACAAAATAAAACGATTCAGAATACTAAGTCTTCCATTTTTCTTTTTTTTTTCTTTATAATCGTGTGACCGTACTCAAGACTGTACCTGATTTTATTATTTTCAAAATTCGGTAGATACTAGCTGTTTTTTGTTCTCAAGTTGAAGCTCGAGGATCTCACGATGAGAACTCCTGCTCGCGGATGATGGATGCGGCAGTTTTTCATCGTCCACGAGGAAGTTATTACGGTTAGGAAAAAAAGGAAAAAAAAAAAAAAAACAAAATGCGATGCACCTTTTGCTCGAGTTAAGGGTCGAAGAAAATAAGTATAAAAACAAAAAAAGAAAAATATTGAACGTTTGTTTGCGATGTTTCGTTTGCTCCATATAACTTCCGGCCTAAAGTTAATTGCGGGTTATTGTAAGCTAGTCCATCACGTGACTAAGCCCAATTAATCACCTCCCGCAAAATACCTACTCGGGCTCAAAGATCTCATCTGATCTGAACTCGGGGTGTAAAGAGTTTTCTAATTGGTGCAACGCCTAGAGATTTATTGAGCAGTATAAACGAAGCTAGGCGTTAACCCGGAGTATATGTAACCAAGTGAAACCTGCCATAGTCGCAAACGCTATTGCTTTCCTTCAACAAACTAATAACAAGTAGGTAAGGGACCTTCGTCGTGTTATAAACCACCAAGAAATAGACCCGCCAATGAACTACCGAGTTTATACCCGGACTATAGGTACCTAGATACATACGTGATGCTTTAAAGATTACCTTTGGTTCAAACTTTTGCTTTTATAGTATACACGTATGTATGTATGTACGTAGTACATACATATCGCCGTAGAACTGTTGTCGTAGTAGTTATCGCGGCGCTCCACGTAGTCGAGCCTGTCTAAGTTCTTCGGCAATTTCTTAGCGGGTTCCTCCACCGCGGTTACGTAACGTGCAAAACCTTTCTCCGTGTAGTGCGATGGTCCAGACTAACGTAAGCGGTTATTAACAAAGCTGCACGAGGAGCGTGCAGGTTGACGTAATAATAATAATTGTTTGACTAGATTGTTCGCTTGCTCCAAATCACGTTATGTCTTTTCACATTTTTGTCCACTTGTTTTTATTATAGTGTGAAAATAAATCGGTTGCCCTGAAGACGTGAAAGCTTACGCCTAGGCTGGGACCCAACGGCTGTTCGCCATTTACCATCCTATATGTAGGTATCGTTCGAACCGCTTAATAGGTTAAAACACTTTAATTGCTGTATAGAACCGATAGGAACCGATGTGTAATTACGGCCCTTGACTTGGAAAGTGTTATAAATGATCATGACCAGATACTGCAGCAAAACGTGCTCTGAAATGTAGCGTACAACGTAAATAGCACACCTTTCGCACTCTAATTTACAGCCATAAGGTGATGCTCGCTTATATTCAAGAATTTATTCACTTGCATACTCGCCCGGGGTTTTAAACACTCTAAGGATCGCCTGGTATCCTTGCAATCTCACATTTTATGTACTAAAAAACAGTTCGGTATACGTGTAAGGTCGCTCGTTCCAGAACTTATATATAGGTATATATATACTCTCCGCGAAATGTCATTACAATTATTTGCGGAATGAAAATATTCGCGTTATAGCCTCTGTGTAATCACGATGTATGTATGTAGTACATACAAGTGTCTGTAAAGACGAAGCTTCAACTTGCCAAGGTAAAATGATATAAAAAAAACTTCTCGAAGGATTCTACGAATTTATTTTTAAATGCAAATTTAAATTTCGAAAACCGCATAAGTAATGATATAATTGACTTAAAACACTTTACAAACGCGCACGTAGGTAGGTATAATTTTTTAAATGTTAACTCGGTCATTATTCTTAGAATACATTGCAAAATATTGCAGAACAGGTTACCGCGAAAACATTAGCAGCCCTGTGAGCAGGTGTCAAAGTTCAAATTCAGAATGACTTTTGACATTTAAAAGTAACTGTAATAAATGAATGTTAAATTCATTTTGTCAACTTGTTATTTTCAGTTATTTTTTTTTGCAACGTTATTCATATTTATTCGCGCTCATTAATATTAGCGAGTATAAACAAACGATGAAGGAGGTTTTTGGTAGGTTTACAAGCTGAAAGATCGCTGGGGCTCGGTAACTGTGGAGCACCCTAGTTCTCCGGTTGTAAAATCGCGTGGGAGAAATTGCAGGACAAGAGACGAACTCGGTAAAGGACTACAGTTCATAGGGACAATTTGCTGCAACGTTGAAGTACCGTACCAAGGCGCATAAATAAACAAGGAACGGTCTGGCATCGCGCCGCGACGCGACGTTGGAATTGTGTTGGTACCACGGCGTGTTTGTTGCCCCGCGTTCAGATAGAACCGAACAACTTCCTAGAGGCGCGCCTGTCACGACGCCCTGGGTCATTGGTCACCCGGGTCTTATCTCTAACTGACCGCAAACCATCTCCGTAGAGCCGGTCTCCAAAGACTTGGGCGAGCGCGATTCTACGTACTATCAAATTCAAGTTTTTCAAGAATTCGCTCAAGAAGAAACAGTCCCATGTCGAACTACGATCTTAGATCATCAATGGATACCCATTAACCGCAGCTTTCGCTACAAACCCAACACATACGTATACGTGTACATTCGTTACTAATCATGATACATCTGTTGAAGAATTATATGTATATTGGTCTCAGTAAACTAACCGAACATTTTTTATCCCCTATGTTTCAGATGGGGCATAGAGGCACGTGGTTACACAAGGTGCAGTAGCGGAAAGGTGCACCATCCACCAATATCAGGGGATGGCAGCTACAGACGGTCAGATTGTGGTGGCAGCGGCGCGATGGGCCGAGGAGGCGACTTATCTCCGAGACTTTGTGACGAAGCACCGTCTTCCGTCAGTCGTAAAGATCACGAAAGGTCAGTACGGAGGATTAGGAGTGCCAACGTTGCCAGCTCCAAGTCTTCAGAGCACAGCGCTTCTCGCCTCGGCTGGAAGACGAAGAAAGATCGTTGCTCAGGCGGTAAAAATAAAAGAGGGTCGAAGAGTAGTCGGTGTCGGACCAAAACTGGCAATACCCGACTCTTACGCAGGTTTCTTCGAGATCCTTAGCGAAGAGGGAAGAGCCGTACGGGGCATCGAATCCGTAAGTGAATTGTCCAGGAGATGTCCCGAAGAGGGTGCCCTAGTGCGAGAAACTATCAGAGGAATTGGCTGCAAGGTTGACGACTCTGGCATGGTGGTACCAGAGAGTTCCCGGACGCTAGCAGCTGGTGAAACTATCACAACAGCAGGGGAAGTGACAATCCAGGGTCGAGGAAGATTTCTCCGTTGTATAGACTGCCGCGGGGACAGTGTCCTCCTCGGGATTGAACAGCGGGGTCGTTTCAGCGCCCTGGCAAGAGAGGACAATATAAGTGGTGTCCACACGGCCAGGGCGCTACTGAGCAAAAGATTACCACTTACGGTGAGGCTGGTCCACGGACAGCCTCCTCGAGGGTTAAAATCATCGAGTCATTTTCTCCCAGAACTTCGCCTGCTCTCTACATTCGAAGAGGAACATGTCTTCGCGCTACCACTCCAGAGGGACGGTGCCGCTGTCGCTCTTCCACTAGCCGCACCTCTGAAACTTGTCAAGGCGAGAAACGAGGAGATGTTACGTTCAATGGGAGAGTTTACTCGTTTGGTGGAGCGAGGTTCACGTTTGGTTGCCGATGTTGCTGATCGAGCCCACGTTCTGGATGGTCGTTTGGGTGAAGGAAAGCCCAGACTTCCTAGAAGTGGTGGATTTCTTAGGCGATCGGCAAGTTCCGACAGTGCGAATCATCAGCAGAAACATCACCACCATCACCACCATCATCATCATCATCAGACTAGCCACAGCAGCCATGGACATGGGTATCGGGACGAAAACCGAGTACCACCATCGTACACTGAGGATTACGACGAGATTGATCAGATCTATGACTATGTTCGCGGGTTTGCTCCGCTTCCGAAAAGCGTACGTTCGCCGTATGAAAGCGCTAGTAGTAACAGCCCGCCGTTGACTCCGGTTACGGTCAGTGTCGCATCGATTTTAGACGACAGACCTGAACCACCACCGATAGAAACAATACCCACGAAGAAGATACAGGCTGAAAAACGGACGAGGCGTGCTGTTAAAGAGACGCCAATGCCCAAGGTCGAGAAACCACCTCTGGCTAAACTTTACGTTAAAAATAGTGGCACTCATAGAGGACGTCCGTTAATGCGGCAAAAGAGTGCTTCACCGTTGAAGGAGACACCACCCGGCTATAAAGGCGGTTCACCGCTCTTTAACATCCGGTATAAAAGTCTGACCAATCTTCAGCAGGCCATGGAACTAGATGGTACTCTTGATTCCAGTCACTCCGGAGGACGTACTTCCGGGGATTCTGGGGCTGGGGCTAAGCTACCAGAGAAGAGGTGAGCAGTCGTTATTTCTCTTATCTTTAAGAATCTTTTAATACTTTTTATTCGCACAGGTCTAGACGCCTCAGCAGACCTCGTTCGCTGACTAATCTTGTCTGGGAACTTCGTGGAGGGAATGGTGTTTGTCCTGGACAGGAAACTACGTCGACAACTGCCCCACCCCTTCAACCGACTAAGTGCGGACCCCGCTTGGCTGTAACAGTCATGGCGCCACGACGCGTCGGCACGCTCTACCTCTAGATCGTAAGTTATTTTCTCTCCTCTCAATTAATGCTCGGTTTTATTCATACCCGTGTCTACTCTACGCTGGACGTATCTCAAAATTGAAATTGGCACTGAGGAGAATCAGTTGTTTGATGGTTATGTTACTGCAGCTGTGCTTTTGCGTTTCTTGTGATAGTTTTGCTATATATGTGGTCAAGAAGTCGCAGTTTCCTAATTAATTCCTTGTGAACTTGTTAATAATTATATCTCTCTTGGTACTGCTGGTACTTTAAAGGCAGGAATAATACAAAAAAATTAAAAAAACAAAAAAAAAAAATTTATACAGAATCCGGTTAGGAATAACGGCTTTATAGCTGTTGTTAATCACCGCGGAGAGCAGTTCCTAGCTTCTTTCCATTAAAAACGTCTGATCTGACGTGTGTATTATAATATATAGTTATATATGTATATACGAATGTATACACACGTTACACGTATAATTTCATAGCTAAGGCCTACTTAAGGCTCGTCCTGAAGCAATATAGTTAAAAAGGTTGCCACTGCATTTAAACTACGAGGTACGAAGTGAAAAAAAGAAAGAAAAAAAACGACGCGGTCGCGAAAGTGCCACGTTTGCACAACGCGTATTGAAATAATGGCAAAAGACACAAATGCAGTAAGGCAGGTGTTTCCAGCACCCGTCATAAAACGAGAATCATCGAGGGTTGTTACGTGAGAAACGAGGGACCATCCGCCAAGTCTGCTCAGGTCCTGGATCATCTAATGGGGCTTTTTATTACGTGTTATAAAATCCTTATTGCTTCTACCTCAGGGCTAAGCTAGTAGATCTGTGCAAGAAATTCTAGATCAGCGTCTTTGTAGCAGTCTGCAAACGGGGCATGGTATTCATGGCATCGAAAGATACGCCAATTTGTAAATACCATTTAGTGATTTTCTCATTTTCGGTTTAAGACAAAATCAATGATTAGGGTATACCTATACATTGCTGCAATCGGTGACTGTAACGTTATACAGGAAATGTAGTAACATTTTGTACGACATTGAATTAAGTGTCTCGTTCAGTGAGCCGGGAATTATGTCCGGCGTCGTTATTCTGTTATTAGATTAGTTATCGCAGCTTGATCGTGAGTAACGACATCCTGGTGTGTACCTCCACGTCGAGAAAGACGGCGGTCTGTCAGGTCGGCGAGGCGTTGCGCGAAATTGAAATGTTCTCGGTTAAGCCATCGCGAGGACGTAGGACAGCGAGAAACGCGAACCGCTTCGAATCTTGGCTTGACTAGAACTGGTTGCTGTTCCCAGGCTGAAGGAAATTGGCAAGGCTCTCTGCGTATAGGTTAACTCAGCATGGCCTAACTCTTAACTGTTTTACCGAGCTCCTCCCGCCCGTTCTTCGTCATCCTCGTAGTAGATGCTGTCTTATACGCCTTCGTCAGGTCAGGTAAAAACAACGTCATCATCTCTTTGGGTACAGCTAATAGTCCTGGTTACATGAACTTTTGCTGTCTTGAATAAAAAATATGTACACCATTTTTATATCAATTTTCCATTACCTTTATACTTTGCTCATCAATAAAGATAAGGCTTCTAACTATACGGTATTTAATTCTCTGCCCTTTTCTTTCACTTCAACGAGCCTTCATGCCTTTAAATACCATGCGGTTTTTACTTGTTTTTTTTTCGTCTTTTTTTCTTTTTCTTTCAATCCACAATTACGCTGTCGGCTTACTCAACGAGGTTTATTTCATTGACAAACTGGCCTATATTAAGCCCAGCCATTTAATCAAATCCCTAACAGAGCTGTGACACTTTAATGGTGGATAGTGCTTGGTAAATGTCGTCGCCGTCATCTGTTCTTGCTCACTTTAATCTCGGAGCACGCCCCTTGCAAGGATGTGAGAAATATGTATACGTGTAGGTATATAATGTATATATACCTCTATGTATACCTTCATATTAATCACCAGAATTTTATTCTGTCAGTGGTTTGAACAATTCCTTAGTAATTCCCTACAAGTTTGTGGGTTCTCTTCCCATTGTCTGCCTACTCTTCGTCAACCTACAGTCGTTTTACTTGCGTATACGTTTACGACGTATTGAATCCTGACTGACTCACTGATTCAATTTTTCAACCTATTTATGAACTAAAGTCAACTATGCGAAAGGTACGCGCCAAAGACAGCAACCCGAGACAAACAATTTACCTTCGAAGCCTTTTAAGGCGACGCCCACAAACCGAGCCAGTTCTGAACTGACGTCTGACCGTGGCTCGATCAAATTCCTTACTTCCTTTAAACGGACAATATAATATACCTGCACATACATGATCCACGCGAAACTGATTTCAAGAAATTTTCATTCAAGGGTTAAAATTGAAAAAATTATTAAAAATGATTCTTGTCCATATTTGGGGTGTGATCTATCCCGTTTTCATGTATGGACAGTCGTCTGAAATCTTCATACTTGAAGTGTGATAAATTAGAACTTTCGCATTATCATCATACATGGGACATCTTTGTTCCTTTTGAGGATCAGTTCATTGAACTTGAAAGTTAAACTGATGTGAATTTTTTTCCGACGTGCGAAGTTGGAGGCTTGCAAAGATTCGTGTTTGGTTTTCAGTGATTTCAGCATATAGTAAGTGCGTAGAAAATACACGCGTTTGGCGTGGGCAGAGATCGGTAGTCCCGGACCAACACCCGCCTAGTTGATCGGGTCAGTCGAGCGTAACGCCTACGTGCTACCACTTCGTAACCACTTCGTTTTATTATTAACGAACTTCCATACGGTCAGCGACTGCAATACACCGGTTCAAGATATCGCGACTATGTCTGTTTTTTTTTTTTTTTTTTTTATTTTTTATTTTTTTATCATGTTACACCCAACGTGTAACTTCTACAATGTTTCTTTCCACGTTTTGCTACGTCCACGTCGCGTCGCTAGCCCTGAGAAAGCTCCTTCACGTTCTGAAAGAAATTCACGGGCACTGTATCTCGTAAATCACAAGTGTCAGAGCAAATAATACCTCAAAGACGAGCATGCTGAGTCGGAAAATTTACCGAGCAAATACACGGAGAAGTACCTACACGAGTAGACAGAGAACGAGAGAGAGAGAGAGAGGGAGGGAGGGAGGGAGGGAGGGAGAGTAAGGTAATCTCTGGTTTCTCATTTAGTAATAAACCTTCGTTACAGTTTAGAGGGTAGAAGAAAATATCAGGGTTTTCTTACTTTGAGCTTACGCTGTTTTTTGAACGAAGAAAGATTTACCCGTTACGTAATTCTCGAGGGACGAGATTTCTACTGTGTAGAGAATATATAGGAATAATAAACCAAGTAAAGAACGAGGTAGGTACTCTCTACACAATGGTTAGAAAAAGTGCTTTGGAATAGCAAAGTTCCTCCGCGTGCGATGAGGTTTGTGATTGTTAGTTTCCGCGTTGACGAGTGATCGATTCGTTCGCGACGAGGTCAGACGTATCCTCCTCTTTGTATTCTGAAAATATCACGTTTACGTCAAATCAAAAACATCATTCGCTAATCCGGGCAAAACCCCTTCAAAGTATAGAGTTCAATAATACCGCAACGGTATATACATATACGATGATAAAAAGTATTCAGAAAAATTCAATACTTCAAATACGTTATCGTATATTACGTCCAGGTAAGGTATGTATGTATGTATGTATGTACCTATACCTATAGATTATTCGGAAATTATTTCACAAGATACTCAAAGTCATGATCATCGTCATTTCAATCGGCATGCCGTAAAGGTGGACGACTAGCTTTATAAAAATTAGTGAAGCGAATTTGTCAGGTGTATTGGCCTCCCTCAGTGTCATGTCGAGTGTCGAATCGTGTCGCGTTTGTACCACAACAGTCTTATATATTTTATTATTATTATTTTAACCGTTCACTTGTCACTGCAATAGTAGCTTACTTACTTTTTACCAATCATTTACCTTAATATAAAGTGAAACGATATATAAATTTTCTTATACGTATACATATAGAAATACTTCGAAATGAAGAAAACGATAACAACAAACAACCGTTTCCAAATTACTTATAAAACTTATCTCAGCCTATTTACTTCTCGAAAATATATCACAGTGATATTTTTGAAGGATGAAAACGATCCTGGATCATCCAGGATCCAGGAATAATATTTCACGAAAGCAAATAGGGAGAGGAATAATATTTCACGAAACCATCAGTATAGTTGCTGTAATAGATATTCACGTATAAATGTGTGCACAGGGTTCATATGGCATTCGATAAGTCTGCGGAATCACATCACTCGCGGCTCTTCATCGGTTCGTTTGTTGGTCAGGTGCGATTATGAAACATTGTTGATGTCGATCGATATTAATCGATATTCCAATCGGTGGATCTGAGCCTGAGGCATCGCTGCTCGTAATATCCTTTCATAACGGGACTATGGTGGTTCTCGACTGTCGTATGTATATATGTACGTGGTTGTTGAACAAATAAACTGTATAGTATCCGTTGTGAAGACACCTTCCTCTTCTTAACCGACGACTCTCGACGAACCTGCCAATCAGTTCATCTACGACCTTGAACTTCGCCCCGTCACGGCGTGGCGCCTTTGGCCAACCAAGTTCGTTCCTATACACCATCAAATCCCTCTGCAGCCTATTACGACGGTAATAGCTGAGAAATGATAGGCAAAGAGTAAAGGGCACAGGTTATTTCAAACTTTTATCAATTTTATACTTCTATAACGTTATTCAAGTATGTATGTACGGTGACGATGGAATTACATACATGTACTTTCGAGAGGAGGGTGGAAATTGTGATGGGTTTTACCCTTGGCACACGTATTCACTTTGAAAGTCGATGTAATGAGGATTTATAAAGAACTAGAAAGTACAAAGACTCTAAAAATTCATATGTTTTTGATACAATTTTTTGATGATCAACTATCGAAGTTTGTATAATAAAAACTGTAAACCTACTTTGTATGAATTTGCACTACTAGTAATTCGGTCATAAGTCAGTAAAGTATAGGTTTTCGTCAGCTCATTTGAGTCTGAATTTCTTTCGGAATTGTTTTGTTATCTACTTTCTGAATTCCACTCCTAAAATAACAAGTTTCATAAGATTTTCAGCTCCTTTACATTGATCGGAGTTTCTTTTCACAAAATCCTATTTTTTGGTTAAAAAAAAAAAAAAAAAATCAGTCGAATACGACTGGTTTTCATGCAACCCTCAGTTCCAATCCTGAAAAATGTACATGTTTGATAAATAATACGCATCTTCTTTCGTTTTCTATTAATTTGTTCGAAATTTTAATTACAAAGACAAAAATTGATGACCATAATTTCTAGAATCATAATTCCTCCAAAGGTTTACAAACCCCCTCAATAATCTACTGCTTTATCCACAACGTGGTGGTACAGGTACGGATAAAATACACGCGTTATTGTCGCCAAGCCCCTCACCGACAGCTGCTCGTTACCACTCGGCACAGGGACGCCAGGACTCGTCGTATCCTTGACCACGCCTTGTGCCTTGTGCTTTGCGTCTTGAATCTTGGCACCAGGTCTTCCTTACCTTGCCTCTTGCAATGCGTTGTGCGCGTTGCCTCTAGCATAACTAATATATTTGCGGCCCTTACGTACACACAGACACACACACACACACACACAAATTTATAATGTGTGTACGTATCTCCACACACCGATGTATGTATGTATGTATGTACGGTGCACAGAACGTGGGAGTAGCGAAGACTCTGAACTTCGCGTGAGGACGAACAATAAATCGGTTAAATTTTTGCCGGTTCACTGAATTAATTGTTCGTGTTGTCAGTTTCTTTTTCTTATTGTGAGGGCTCGTTGTTTCTTTCGTTGTTAGACTGGGCTGGTCTTCATCTTTGCAGGATCCGGTCGTGCGAGGCACCGTTATTGCAGTAAGCTTTCGAAAGTAAAACGAAAAATAAAAATGACTATATCTATTCAATTTATTATCGAACTTATCTCGCGATGTATTGCAGGAAGACTTTAAGTCCTACGGAAAGTTGATATGCCTCCTGTTCATCTAGACCATACCTTTTACGAATTGTATTAGATTTAACGACAACTTAGTTATAAACTTGAGCCAAGTCCAAGCTTGTAAATGGATAAAACTTAACTAAAAGAAGAAGAAGAAGAAGAATCGAGATAGCGAAAACCGCAAACTACACTTTGGTCGAACAACTAGGAACTTATCTCTATGTACGCGGAGATTTTCATGCTCTACGACTTTCGCGGTTTGCAAAAGTCTGCCGATTTCTACCCTTCGCTAGGAATGGCTCAGCCAACAACGCGCTTTCTTTTTCATATTAATCTGGGCTCGTTGAGCAAGCTTCTTACTTCGTGTTGATTTTTCTGCGTTTTTACCGCAACCAGTAGGTACAAGGACCACCGTTTTGCTATAACCAGCCTTTACAGTATGGTAGTTCCATCACGGGATGATATCATGTTCGTTCGCTGTCTACCACACGATATTTCAAAATTACTCAATATACATTTACGTATTTTTCTAAATCTTTGCGGTGATTTACCGGAAGTATAAATATCGTTGTGAATTCATTTGTAATTTTTGTACGCAGCGGACGTCGAGAAGTAAAATTAAAGCGAATCGAATCATTATGATTATATATAGCTGTAATAATTTGTGAATAAAAAACTGTTCCGATATGATCATCTGAACAACCGTAATTACTTATTGAATTGTTTCAATCGAATCTATACTTAGGCTATGGCAAATAGGAGCAAAAAATATCACCAATACTTGTAGGTAACAACCAGTCTCACATCGGTTATATACAATCGTATATGCCGTTTGATTTCACAGGAAATATAACTGTTACTTTGAGAATAATAAGGATAGTTATATATGTCTGAGTGTACGTAGACATATACATGCGATAATATGACATAATATTACTTTTTCACATGTATCTAGTTGTGAAACCTGTTAATATAACAGAATGGTAATTTGACAGAGTGGCTGACAACGTTCATATGTATGTATGTATGTAACTCGTATATGGGTATATTGTATTAGGTATATAAAGGTATAATTAATTAAAATCTTGCTTTTGGATTGCGTTGTAATTATAATGGTGGATAACACCGTCTTGTAATAACAAAGAGAGGAACTACTTACAACATAGTCTGAACTTGGTCACGAATAGGGGGACAAACTGGAGTTAAGTAGTGTTCGGTGAAGGTGGCCCCAATTAGCAACGACCTTTGTGGCACGCCGTAGGTGAAACGAGGCTAGTTGAGCTGAGGTGAACTGAATCCCGGAGCTGTGAACTAAAGCCGGTTGAAAAGCGCATTGTTTTTCACATTTGTTCACAATGCATTGTTGTTCATATAATACCATTTCGCAGGATGCTTGTTGTGTTACAAGAAATTTAGAGCACTGGGTTTCATTCATCTCAATAACCATTAATTTTTCATTTATGTACAAAAGTTATCAGCATTTTTTTTTTTTTTTCTTATCTTTTTGACATCGAAAAATCTGACCAATTCGAATTAGCAAAGACGAATGTCAATATCTGCTGTAGAATATTTGCAGTGAAGATACGGAGATAAAAAAGAAGAGTAGAATTTTTAAATTCCTTCGGAAATCATTTTGAAGCAAAAAATATAAAACGTAGAGATTGAATTAATTCGATTTAAATTATGACTAGCGTATAGAATGAATGGTATAGGTAAAAATTGATCATTTTTAAACTTGGAGTATAAAATCTTGATGAAAAGGCTTTTAAGATCCTCGTGTTGTTTGACTAAGCGAATCGACCGTCTAAAATATAATCGAGCTTATTTTAACCGTTACATACTTCAAAGGAATACTCGCGAACGATTGGAGTGACAATGCCTTATTAATATTGGCGGTTTAACGACCTTTCATATACCCCAAGGAGAAAGAACAAATACGATTCATTGTCCGAGAAGGAGGAACCAGTACTCCATTGTACCGGTGAATGAGTCGTTGTCGTTCGATGATCAAGTTTAATAAAAAATAAATAAATAAATAAATAAATAAATAAATAATAAAAAACAACAACTAAACACGTATATTTATAAGTATGTATGTATTCCCAGCCTGACTCTCGGAGTAGTTACAGCCCGGGTATGCCAGACCTAGACAAGTAAGTGCGGTATGCGCATGTGAATTGTGATCTGGGTCGCCTGATTGCAACAATGCGCTTTGTGCTCTATGTGCTCTAGACTCTAGACTCCAGACTCCGTCACCTAAGTCTGTGGCCTAGGAACACGGTGACACAATAGTTGCCCAGCTTCGGCCTACGAGCTGCTAGAAGTTATGAAGAAGTTATCACTCGTGGTTCAGGCAATTATACTCGCATGTAACATAATTAGTAAACTAAACAACCGACTCTAGAAACTCTCTAGCAAGTAGTTAGTGGGACGACTATAATAAAGGCCCGAAATCTCTGTTAAACGAATTCTACCTTTTTAGGAACTCGGTCTTTTGTTTGCTGACTAGTTTCACTTAGGAATAAATGCTTTTTCATCGATTTCGCCGACTACTATAGGTAATACCGCAGACTCTCCGGACCCGCCTTGTTGCGTTGAGGAAACGTGCGTGTCGAATAAATCGAAGCACACCGGTATAACATGGACTTGTGAGTTTCTCTGGTAACTAATATAACTCCACCGGTTAACCTTAACTGGATACTTCAAAGTTACTTTACAACTTATATGCAACGAGGTATAATCATTCGTTGCTAATCTATGCTGAATCTTTGCCCGTCTGGCACGAGAGTCTAATGTGATAATAATTGTTTCTGTATCTTTTTAGTTTCATTCAATTACCTTTCTACAAGGTTAGATATTTTCTATAAATTTTTGCTGGTCATTCAGCATGCGGTTATTAATCAATCTGTCACGTTATTGTCTCGTTTAAATATTTCTTTCTAAATGATACTTTCTTTGGATTAAAAAATATCACGAATTCCCATGGATTCACGATGTCCTAAATTTACAATAGCCAGGATATTGTAAATCTCGATTTCTTGCGGCGCAAATATAAATTGATTACAATGCGATTGAAAGTGAAATGTGAGAAGTCTTACCGGCTTCAGAGAGCTCGCCATATAAAGTTGTGACAACTTCACCACCACCATATGATAATTTTGTTAAAAATCCGTGAACTCGTGGGCGTTACTCGATTGTCACAAGCAGTCGAAAGTCCTGCGTCATTTAGCGATTGGGTCACGTTGAAGAGTTGGATATAGACGCAATTCTAACGCAAGCGATTATATCATCGTCCTTCGTTCATTTTGCCAATAGTTATGCACTCACGTTCTCAAGGCGCAATATTGCCATAAGACAAATAAAATCAGCAACAACAACTACCAAAAATTCTGAATGACTTAAAAATTAAATTGTGAAATTAATTCGAAAGTATAATCCTTCCGAGTAGATATCGTATATCTATAGGGCTTGTATCCGTCTATTATATGGGAGAGGAAACTGCACCGTTTGTAAGGAAGCCGGTCATTTTAATTAAACGAATGGCGTATCGAAAGCAATTTTCTCTAGAAAGCGTGGCTGTAATTAGAGGACGGACGATGCCTCAATGATTTCGATGTCACAGATATTTTATTGGTTTCAATTGACCGGTGAGATTATATATAGCTAAAGAATGAATTCACAGAGGTAATTAAAAACTCGCTAGCACTAGCGTTCAAAACTAAATAATGATTACGATAACTTCATTCATTCATTCATTCATTCATTCATTCATTCATTCATTCATTCATTCATTCATTCATTCATTCATTCATTCATTCATTCATTCATTCATTCATTCATTCATTCATTCATTCATTCATTCATTCATTCATTCATTCATTCATTCATTCATTCATTCATTCATTCATTCATTCATTCATTCATTCATTCATTCATTCATTCATTCATTCATTCATTCATTCATTCATTCATTCATTCATTCATTCATTCATTCATTCATTCATTCATTCATTCATTCATTCATTTATTCATTCATTCATTCATTCATTCATTCATTCATATTAAACGGTCAAGTCCAAGTCACGCATTAGGCATACCTCATATACTGTTACGTAATAATGAACTTGTATTTTAACGTCCAAGATGACAGATCACCTTGATTGATATTACAACGGTTTCCTTAATTTAACACACCTAATTTACATGAAAACATACATATTTATACACTCCGTTTAATATACATATACCTACCGACTTTAGTCGGATACTTTATTAAACTTTTTCTACCACTTCTTACGTAACCACTTTCCTTGATCACATTGGGTAATGACACTTGTTGTCCTTGAAGTCTTAGAGCATAAAAATTCATTCACCTATTAGGTACGCAAATTCCAACCAATTTTTTATTTTATTTTTTTTTTTTGTTCGTTTTTTTTTCAACACAAAAATACTGATGTAGATAAGATTTTCGACAAATATTTCACAGATCTGCAAACAAACGTTTGCATTGATTATCCCGATGTATTATGAGTATGTATTTATGTATGTACGTAATCTACCAAAAAGAACAAACGTTAACGAACGAATCTTCCAAGCGAATCATGTAGGTACAATACATATACCTACTACCGGGAATTTCCACGCAGTTAAGCGTTCAATGTACGGGTAATGAAACAGACGAGTTCAAAGTTCAAAGTTTTCACGGACTTGTCCTTGTTGAGACGAGTATTTTTGACTACGTGGAGCAAAAAATGAACAATTTTCGGAGTTTCTTTCGTTCATTGGTTCGGATATGTATGTACATACGTACAGGTATATAGAAATTTGCAAAAATACGTATATATGTATTATAGCTACCTATATACTTACATTCGGTGTTCACGGTATAGAGGTAGATACTTACATACGTCGGTAGATACTTAGGAACGGACGCGGCAGCGGGGACCCGGACGGACATCTGGACACACGGGTACGCGCTGGTTGAGGGAGCATTGACCTTGCGGTGGGCCCCGGGGATTCGACTGTGCTCGACGAAGAGTTTCGGTAATAAACCCATTGTTGCACCTGCCTGTGTTTCATGCGAGGAAGACCAAACGAAACGAGTGAAAAATATATACCGCATCGCGGAAGCGAACCGTCGCGATTTTATATCCGGGTATAAAAAATGTGTACAAAAATTTATATCCCGTAAAAAAATTGAAAAAAAAAACATTTTTTTATACGGTTGGTAAATTTCTTTCAAAACCATTATTAGAACAATAATAATTATTTATTTTATATACTAATGGGCGTAGTATATGTATATATGTGGATTAATATACTTAAGATATCGTATATACCGAACGTTGTAGTAATACATTGTGGAGCGACTTAATTTAACCAAGTAATTAACTGGGAATCCAGATCTTGATTGTAATAATAATAAAGCAAATAGTAAAAAAGTAAAATATATAAGCTATAGGTACGTATAGACAGTGGCAATGGGCGAGCCGCATCGGAGCGTTGATTTGTAGACTAAACCAGCGAGCACGTATACAGGTATATGTTGTAGGTATACATTGAAAGAAGAAGAAGAAGAAGAAGAGGAAGAAGAAGAAGAAGAAGAAGAAGAAGAAGAAAAAGAAGAAGGTAAGGTAGAAGACGGTGCACGAACTATCTCCAAACTTGTTTCACCCGACAAAATATAGCGAGTGTATACCACTGCAGTATCTGGCTGTTAGTTCCACTGCAGGCAAAAGACTTATACCTACCTACCCACCAATGCATATAAGAGTATCGAGCGAGCGTGACTCTTACAAAAACGTCCATACCCATATAATTACCCCTTCGTCGGCTGATAAACGGGACTAATTATTATCGCGTCGACGATAAGTTTGTATCATAGTAGTTTCTTACCCCGAAAGATGAGTGGCCCATACAATTTTTTTTTGCCAACTATAAATACATATACAAGAATCGGTTCTTCGGTGTGAGCCAAGCCTTAGACCTGCATCACCAGAAGATATCTTGCCGTCTCGGTCCTCCGTGCCCTTAGGCTCGTTCCGTACGTGTAACTATATCAATATGTGTGTGTGAGACCGTGCGTGTTCACATGTACTCGAATATGGATATGAATATGACGGTACCCACAGCGTGGGTCGCTTTGTTCCACCACGAGTATCTATCTCCTGTAAATGCATTGACGTAGCCTCTCCTGTTGTATATATTAAACGAAAAATAAATTTCATTATCTACCTTTCACGTTCAGATATATATAGGTATATACACCGAAGAGGGTTCAATTTCTTCATTTTACATTTATACGTTCATCGTTGGGTAATAATATCGATAAAATTTCATCATTTATTCATATTCATGGTATACATATTTCTGTACACGACAGTATATATACCTATGTGTAGTTATATATCGCCTTATACCGATCTCACAAAGTTCCCATGCTGCAGTTATACTATAGATTTAAAAAATTCTAACTCTGCAGTATCTTATAGGCGTTACAACTGCAACGAAGGATGTCTCTCCTATCATTGACTACACTCCTTAGATCTCTGGACTTTCCTTCCCTCCTCATGATACTCCGTACGTTAGTTATACACATAGATATAATACGCTGTATATCTATACCTATAACAGTCTCCAACTCCGCGTGGGACTTTTCTTCATAATAAGTATGCAGGTTCTTTGCCATTGTGTTACTATATACGTAGGCACGGGAATGGCAGAGGGGTTATTATTTCGGCAAAATGTGGTTCCGTCTCTCGGTTCCGCCGCACCACGTGCCTCTTGTGTCCGTCCGGTGGGCTGGTCGTCGGTCCGTGGCTGTTCCTACGTTATTCTTATTATTATTATTATTATTATCATTATCATTATTATTATTATTATTATCGTCATCATCATTGTGGTTATTTTTGTCGTTTCTGATTGTTATTATCTTCGCCATGAGGAAAATAATGTTTCGTGAGGGTTGGTGGATGGGTGGGTGTGGGGTAGGGAAGGGGGATTCTTTTATCTTGGTTGCTCGACAGTGCCTCGCCTGCACCCTCCACCTTAGTGCCCTTGACCCTTGACCCCTGACCCTTGAACCCTTGACCCGTTGAATATACCTTTGGCGGAGTAGTAGTCTTGTCGCTCAGGCTTCGCCTATGCTCTTGAAACAATTTATTTCTGACACTACAGGGACGACGTTTTACAACATAAGTAGAGATGCGAAAAAGTTCGACGGAGTAACCGAAAAAAAGTTTAATATTTTTTTTCTTTTTTTGGTTTTGTATATAATTTTTAAATAAAATAATACCGTTGCAGAGAAATTTATCTGTAATGGAAGTTATTTGTAAAAAAAAAAAAAAACATTGAGATATCTTGGAAATATATTTTATACCGATCGTTTGTATCATGCTGCAGCAGGTGATTGGTTTCGATAATACTGTTCCGAACGATCGATTTTCATGGGCTGGTCAGTCAGGGCTTTTCCATGCAGAAATAATTGGGCGGAACTAGTCAAGTTTTGAGCATTTACTTGATCTAATTGTTACCATTTGTTTAGATAATAGGGTTGGTTGGCTCGTTCGTCACTTGTCAATTTGTTAGACGATAAGGTGAGTGGATTCTATCTGTTCCGGCAAAAAAAAAAAAAAAAAAAAAACATTAAAGTTGGTCGGTTCTGGGAGGAAGACTTAAATTTATCCATGTGTATCGAACGAAAGATGTAATGACAATAGGTATTGGCCAAATGAAAAACGGTACCTCGTGAAGAAGTCTGTGTTTCATTTCGTCGCTAATTAAAAATCAATAGATCCACCGGTTCTTGAAATCAATTAAACATTTATTATTTTTATTTTTATTTTTATTTTGCTTTTCTTTTTTCTCGTTAATTTTCGTTTTCACTTTTCTTTTTTCTTCTTTCATCTCAACTTTTATTTGATGTTATTTTATTTATTTCTTTTCAACCATCGACATTCGATTTAATGGTACGTCTGGGCTACGGGGTCTTGGGCTCTGCGCGTGTACGAAGACTGACTAATGAATCCGAAAGGTATATCTGGAGGACAGCCGCTGTCACGCACTTTTTGTTCGTTCGCAATCACGATCAGGGCCCATGATTGTCGATAAGCGAAACGCTTGGCCAGGCTCTCTTCAATTTATTTTTCTTACTCTTTGTTTAATGTTCTTCGAGTTTTTTTTTTTTTTTTCATTTTTGTTTTACCTTTTTTTAATTTTTCCCTTTTTTTCTTTGTAATTTTTTTTATTTTCTATTTTCTTTTACTCTCCTCTTTGCTTTACCTACAGATTTTACATGCGTGCCTTTGTTACGATCACGGACATGTTACGCCTGATTTTATCCCACTTTGGCACGAGTGCCCTTTTACCGTTCATTCCAAGAATAAAACCGTTGTTACATGTACTGCATCAGTAACAGTACGGTAACAATACGCTCTCGTTACACATACAAATACGCATATATGCTATGTATGTGAACATAATTCATATGTGTTGAGTTTACAAAGAAGGTATTACTCACACCTCGATGAATATCCGTATAATAAAATGGCAAAGATATTTTTTCTTCCTGAATATAAGGGCCGGGGTGTTTCTATTCATTTCTGAATTCGTTAAACAGCTGTTTGGTAAAGTGGTAAATTGGTTAAGTGGTTGTGTTTTAAGACAGAGGGACCTCTTGATGGTCGTTATATATGATTCCCATTTTATAAACGGCGAAAATAACAGCTTTTATGTTTTCGCTTACATCCGAAAGTCCAACGTAATCAAGATTTGTTGTTATCTCAACTTGAGATCCCTTTCATTCAATAAAATAGATTCCGATACAATTTATAATCGTGCGAATTAGTTTCCGGTTACAATCCAACTCTTCAGAACCAAGTTGGTTTCAATATAAATTTCGCGTGTTACAAAACTCGACTATTTTTCATATAAATTTTGAACAAACACTTCGCAATTACTGAATATACAGAATCGACGCAAGAGGCACGCGAATCGAATCACCGGTTAAGCTCAAACGCGTTTCATTCTGTACCGGATGAAATAGAAACAACTTGAATGAATAGCTTTCTGTCACGCGATTAGTCCAAGGTGGTATAAGGTCAGTTCTTATCCGCAAAGCCGACTAACGCTACACCCGTTGATTATATGCAATTCAGTTGTAAATTTTTCAACATTTTTAATTGAGCTAGGTTCAGTACCGTTTAATTACTCCATTCGTTGCTGCATCATATATAGCGGATGTTGGAGTATTAGAAAAAATTTTTTTTTACCTGTATGGGAGAGCAATCGTTAACGCAGTTTGATATAAAAAATAATGAAAAAATTTTGAAAATAAAATATATGCATGTGTTTCGTTGAAAATAATTGTTTAGATATAATATGTTGAAGAAGTGTATATATAATATAATATATACATAACTTATATGTGTATATATATACCTGCAGTACGGGGTTAATTTCTTGGCGACTTTATTTCTGGTATACATGGGGCATTTACGTTGGCCGCAATCGCGCACGGGTATATAGTGACTATTATCATTACACGAGACAAGATACGATCAAACTGTCCGTAATAACAGCTACGTACCTACGCCGGTTCATAGCTATACGCGAATACGAACGCTCGAGGAACGAAGGGATGTGTTTATTAAATTACATCAAATTATTAGCTAAGGTGGCTGTACAGATCAACTTAATATAATGTAATGCCAAAACCTAAGAATTATTGTTTTGTTTTTCCTTACTCCATGAGAAGTCTGATTAGGTTATTACACAGTATATACATATTTCTCTGCAGCTATCTTGAAACTGAATATTTTATGTTAACTTGGTGAATATTTTCTTTTATTTTCAACTAACTTTACTCAGATCGGTTGAATTGATAATACATAATTTGCAAAGTTTCCGTCTCGTCTCTAGAAGTTAATGGGACCTATTTTGCGTCTGGTTCGTTCAGTAAATTGACGGGTTTATTTCACCTCTCAATAACATCTATAATCATATACTCCTTCCAGTATTCGAAGTGACATTACTCGAGTCGACTTATCTGATGGAATAATATCCAGTCAATAATTTGTTAACATTAATTTCACCTTATTTGATTGAAAATTTTGTTAAATTTTTTTTAAATTTTACAAAAAAAATTTCTTTTTATTCTAGATTCCACCGATGAAGGACCAATGAAGGCGCAGAGCGGCCAAACTACATTGAGGAAAGACGCAGATCTCCAACCTCTTTGAAAAATCAAAATTCGTACCCCGAGCTCAACAACGACACAGAGATGAAAACGGAAGCGTTATCCCACCCGATATTCATTTAATTATGCACTTTACGCAAGCCATTGTCACTTCTCGAGTTTATATCCTATACGTATAATTCTGTCCCTTTTATGCGAGACCAATGGCATCACTATTCGCTTTTTCATTGACCAATTTTCAATTTTTTTTTATTTTACTATGGTAGTGTTTTGAAAAAAGAAAACTTCGAAGTGTTTTTGCAACGAATTTAAATGATTGTTGATATATCGATGATACTTTTGTCCGATTTGTTTGATTATAAATAACAATTTGGTTAATTTTATTCGAATTCTGGCTACCTTTGGTCTCGTTTTTTTTAACGAATATAGATTTTTGTACACTTACAATAATGTGATCCAAGAAACAGCTTCACGAGGTTGTGAAAACGTATCGTTTGAACGAAATCTCTTCTCGTGATGCCTGGATCAGGTATAAGTTGTTATAAAAGAATAAAAAAAAAAGACAAAAAAAATACGAACAAAAATAGGAAAAGAGAAAAAAAAAAAAGAAAAAAAACTGGATTGTCTACTCGTACGTCTAGAAAATAGAATTTCGAAACGCGTTGATAAGAGAACAGAATAAGAGAGATAAAAAAAGAAAACAAGTTATTAATCTAAATAATTACAAAATCGTATATAGGTGAGGACATAAATGCCATAATAATGACCAAGTTTTTGTGGTCGTACTTAAGTCATATACTTTATTCTAGCTTTTAGTGAATACACTGTTTTACTTCACATTCCATTATCAGATTATCTTATTATTATACACTTATACTAATTATTTTTAACAGATTAATACAGATGGCTCATGCGATCGATGGACTATAGTAACATTTTTTATTCTATTTTTTTTTTTTATTGGGAAATCTTAAACTCTATTATTATACTGCTTGGTTGACTATTAGTGACTATTACTTTCAAGAATTTAGAATTCATAGTGACTAAAAAACTTAGAAATGAAGGAAAAATGCATATACATACATATATCAACCCTTACTCTAGCTTGTCACTATGTCTGAATCTCTTTTTGCCTTTTCGTTTGTTTAATACTTATGGTTTTTTTTATTTTCTTTTTCTTCATTTTCTCCATGACAACTATTCTACTCATGTGAAAGAGCAAAGCTACTAGCATTCACGGTTCAGGTTATGGTGTTTCATGTCCATGATAAGCAAGTGGCATAAGCTGTCTGCGTTACTTTGTATATTATCGTCAACTGTATCCCACTTTATGCTATTTCCATATATTTTATATATATATATCTATACATATATAGGTATGTATATATCAGATAAAGTATCTTGGTTTAGGCTTAAATTTGTGTTTGGGACCTGCGTCTGCCTTTAGCTTAAGTTTAGACTTAAGATTGCCTTCCGACTGATGGTCCCAACTGCTGATTTGGTCCTTTGTCCAATTTTGTTTGTGATTATTAAAATATTGATACACGTTTAATGTTAACTTAGAATTATATTAAGATAGATTTTCTTCAAATTTTACGAAATATTTGACGTCACTATATAAAATTATATAAATATATATGTATACCATAGATTTACGTAATTCGTTTAAAGATATAAATATTATTCACGTATATCTGAGATGTTTACTTATGAAAAAAAATAAAAAATTATATATTGTAAAAAGAAAACAAGAAAAAAAAGAAGAAAAAAAAATACACAAAAAATTATATAGAGAGATGATAACTATAATTCTTTAAATTAGTGGAATGATGAAAATTTAATACTGTTTGATTCACAATAATTGATCCAATTTTAAATCTTATAAGACAAAAGGAAAGAAAATTGTACATATAATATAAAAAAAAAAGATTAAAAGCTTAATAATAGGATAAGCATACTTATCGAATACAGAAAGAAAATTTATCGACGCAAATAATAATTGCCAGATATATCATAATCCCAAAGCAATTAATGACAGAAACTGTTTTTCGTTTTATAAATTCAAGTGGCCTTATATACTGACATACCTATTTATATTCTGGTTAAATATTTCGAGTCTGGAATGAAATCTTTAAACTGCATTTATACGGGAGAAAAAAAAAAAAGAAGAGAAAAGAAATGAAATCAGTAAAGAAATAAAAATACGCTAAATTTTACGCAAAAAAATTTGTTTGGCAATAATTATCTCAATGAATTTGTAAGAAGCAATTAGAAATGAAATTAAAGCTTTTGAACATTTAGAATTCACTCAATAAGGTATGTAATTATATACGAAGTGGTAAATGAATTTCTTTATTTTTATTATTTTTTTTTTTTTTTTGTAAATAAATATATTGTCAAATGATTTTTGGTTGATAATCTTTTCCGAGCAGCACTCTACCCCGGACTCAAGCTAATCATAAAATCCATAATCATTGTTGTAAGCTAATTATTAAAAATTAGTACCTAATTAATTACTCGTGTATCATATTATAAGTTTTACGTTACGTTTAGCTGCATAGATTATGTTTATTATAATATACATTATTTTATGTAATTTTGACAAAGGCACACAGTCCCCCTTACGATCGGAACTCGGTACAATATAATCAATTTACAAGATATGAATATTTCGTACGCGATGTTCTTATTGAGCCTGATTTTGCCACGATGACAATTTCGTAAAACATCTTAACGAAATATCATGATAGGTATTACACATATCCTATTTTCACCCTTTTCTCTGCACTTTTACTTATTTACGGGTAGAATAAATGCGTCATATGCTTTCCAATTTCAGTATAATTCTGACTGCACTTCTCTGATAAATTATATAATATAACCATTGATAATATTTTATGACAAATCTATAATCGACATCTCATTTAACATATTAATGTACAATGAACAATTACACAGTGCTAACGTATTTTCTGTCATACGTCGTTGTGTGTGCAAGGAAAGGCTCGCTAACAAAAAAAAAAAAAAAGAAAGAAAAATAATAAATATAATTAAAATTTGTTTTAAAGTAACAATACGATGCTAATATTGGTGCAGTTGATTAACAATTATATTCTAAATCTTAGAGAAAACTTGTACACGTTGACTAGCACCAAAATAATAATAATTATAATAGTAACGAGCGTTATTGTATCATATGAATGACTGAATTTCCTGTATTGTCTAAAACTTATTCTAGTTTTACAAATAATGTTTTCGTGGTGAAATGCTCATTTGTAAGGGTCGAGGACCGTGGTGCCTTAAACCTCAAAATGATTTTCGCTCAATTCTGCGAAGATTACAGAAAAAACAGACAACGTCCACTTTGTGATCCCCTAAGCAGTTGTTCATTCTTTTTTTTTTTTATACTTATGTATTGCTTATCTAGGCTAGCTTATGTATCTTACAATTAAAGAGTGTTTCAATAAATGATGATGAAATTATACATTTTTAATATTTATTCATATTTTACCGTACCTATAACGTCATTTTCAGAGGATTTATTTTGTTTTTTACGATTACGAGAAAAGTTTCACTTAAATTATTTCAATAATCCATATAAAATGAAAAATCAAACGCAAGAATTATTATTCTCAGAGGTATATGAAAATCACTATGAAAATAGACGAGTCTAAATAGAAAATAAAAAAATACATTTTTTTGTGTGTCAACTTACAATCCATAAAATCATTTCGAAAAATGGCAATCACAATTTTTTTTACATGAGTTAAAATTCGCGAAACAAAAAAAAATAAATAAATAAAAAATTTGCATGAAGTTACATATAATTTGTGAGTTAGACTCAATAATTTATGCCGATACTATATGAGTTTATTTTAATTTTGTAATTAGAACAGTGAAGATTTCTATCTATATATCCTATGTTATAGGTATATGAGTACAATTACTTCATATAAAAGATAAATGACCAAGAAAGTCTTTTCAAAAACGGTGTACTTACAGTTAAAAAAAAAAAAAAAGAAAGAGATCACAAAAAAATCAACAAAAAAAAAAAATAGTAATCACGTAACAATTATTTGGCAACATGAAGTATTGACTATTGTTGAACAATCATCTATGACATATGAAAAATACAATTCTATACTGTTAAAATGTCCTTATTTCATTTCATTGATGTAAGAAACAATTTTTGATGAGTTCTTCGTAACACGTGTGTATGTATGTGTGTGTGTGTGTGTGTGTGTGTGATGTGTCGTATATTTCACAATGAGAAATGCTTTTCAGTTGTACATTTAGTTTACGTAAAATATTTTTGGCAAATTTTTTTATTTTTTTTTTTATTTCCATTTTTGTTTTACCTTGGAAGAGATTCGTAATGAGAAATATTTCTTACTTCTTAGAAAAATATCATGCAATTATACTTTCCTTCATTTATAATACACATATATCCACTAAAAATCATTACAGATCTCGTTAAACCTTAAAGCACCCAGGAATATTTTCTATAGACGGAATAATTATTTTTCCTTTTTTTTTTTGTCTTTTTCGTTAATTACTATTCACATTGAAGAAGTCTAATAGTTAATAGTTTCATTGTACTGAATTACTATAATATCACTATAAATTGACTATCAAGTTGCGCTCTGTAGGATTATTAATTATTATACCTATAAGTTTTTTTTCATTCGTCTATAAACTGCAGTCAGTACAGGTATCTACTTCATATAGTTATACATATATATGTACACACAATAACATAATATATAGTCTATTATTCTAAAAAATATAACGTGCACATCTCTATTATACATACGGATATATAAAATATAAATATATGGTAACAATTTTAATATATTCATGGCCCCCCCCTCAGAGTGCACGTGAAATTTTTTTTTCTTTCATGGAATACATCAATGTTATCTTACAATTCAAGAATATACTGTACATATATAAGAAACCTAAAACTTCAAGACGGTTAATCATTTTTTAATCACAAATTGCTCGTATCGCTCATATCGCATGTTTATCCAGACTGTTTTTTTTTTTTTTTCTTTTGCAGGTACTCTTTTCGTGATTAATTTTGTGTTTTTTTTTCAATAAGAGTTGAAGCATATAAGGCATACATACCAAAAGTGTAAATCGACATTTACAACTCGTTTATATGAAAATTTAATTCTATTATATGAATTTGGACTGATTATTTATCAATTTGTGTGCAAAAATTCAATTTCTGATAAAATATATGACAGTTTTTAAAGACTTTTTTTTAAATGTTTTTTGCCTTTTGCAGATTTTGTTCTTTTAACTTCTAATACATACAAGGTACATACAAAACAGGTACAACTGATCACCGGCTCTTTACTTTTTACGTATATGCTACGTTTCCTCGTTAATAAATAACAACTAACAATTAAATTAGTTATTTACCGCGTTAAGAACTTGCGAGAAAACGTGATATTATAGACCAATATAAAGGCGGTAGAACATATTATACTGAATAGAAAGTAAGACAAGAGTTTATATCGTATCACTAGTAGTTTTCGCGACTACGAATTCAGTTTTCTTGGCTAACGATAAGTAATACTTTTTATTAGTTACGCACACGAACCACATACTGTTGAGCCTAACAGCCTAAGATGTCAACCGTATGCATGACCTACTCTACTAGAATTTATAAAAATTCTATATTCAACATGATTACTCGTTGTGCATATGTAGAGAAATAATTTCTTCCTTTGCTTTTTATTTTTTTTATTTTCTTTTCATCTTCAGTATATGCACCGTAATACTTTTCAAATTTTGTCCTCGTTGTAGAATTTTGTTTTATACTATATACTAGACGTGTCGTAAAGTTATACTATCAACAATATCACCAACGCATCACAACTTTCTTCCATATATGTAAATAGATTATTTTTTTTCTCGGAAGTGTTCGTAACTCGGACTAAAATTTTTAATAACAAGATGTTGTTAACAGCCTTGTTATTAATTACATATTATACTGTAAAGTCTAGACTGAAATATAGAATCTTATAATCAGGCCTTGGCCTTTTGCCTTCTCAGATCGTTTGGTATAAAGGTAGTGAGGAGACATCCAAAGGCTAATACAACGGAAAGGGCAATATTCGCCCAAAAGGCACCCCAGGCAGAAAACAAATAACCGTAAAGCATTGTGAATAAAATTCCAAGTAGTTGAGTTGCGGCGTTTAAAAGTCCGGCCGATGTACCCTCTGGTTCGGGATAAGTTAATTCTGATGCAAACTCAAAACCAACTGGTAAATACCCTGTCATAAAGAATCTGTAATGATACGTAGGTATGATGATTAGATGTACAATTTTTTGTTTTTACATTTCTTTTTTTTCTCTATAATTAAATAGCTGCAGCTTACTGTCGTTTAAGAAAACTTAAACTAACGAGTTTATTGTTAACTTACCCTAAAGCGGCTGCTGTCATATAGACAACGTACATATGACCACAATCCAACGTGAATGTGAATACGATCATTCCCATGAATGAAAATACATAAACGCCCAGTGTCGTTTCTCTGTAATAAATTGTTTCATGTTAGTAAAACAATAATTTTAAAAAATTATCATTTTTCTCGTTATTAACGATGTATAATAATACATCGAATATAATAATTATCAATAAACTTACTTGAATCTGTGTGATTTGTCTAAAATTACACCGCAGAAAACTGAACCCATCATTCCTGCGCATACTATGGTAAGACCAATTCTTCCTGCATCCATTTCGTGACCCTATAGATAAACAAATTGTTTGTTTGGTGATTGCGTAGATATGTATATATAGCGTTATAAAAATGACTTTCCAAAAGTATAATTCAAGTTTTTATATTTTCTGCTTATCTTATTACTTACTGGAAAATATTCAACTATTATCTGACTAAGAAGTGTACTGATCGCGTAGAAGATCCCCACGTTTATTCCGTAGCTGAGAAGTAGTAGAAGGTACCCTGTGTTAGTCATCAGAGTTTTTACCGAGGCAAAGAAATTTTCTGATATCTCAGCCTCCCTTTGAACAGCTTGAGCAGAACTTGGTGGAAGTGGAGGTTCCGCCTTGAAGACTATTTGAGAAAACAATAATTTTGGTAATATGTATGATAAGTATATTACTCTCACTTTTGCATAATTTTGCTCGTCTTACTCTAAAGCAAGCAGGACGTAATGCGAGTATAAATTTCCACTGTTTAACGGAATAATAATTTTCTACTTACACAGTATGATAAGAACCAAAATAACCGATGTTATCGCTGCCACGATGTAAAACATTATTTGGAGACCCTCACCAATGACATTTATGTCTTCGTTGTTTTTTACTAGCATCGGAGGGAAAAGAAAGCCGACAGCAACGCCAAGCTAAAACATGAAATTCGCAAGTTGAAGTGTTTAATAAACTTAAAAATTTCGAATTATTACAATTTATCTAGATACACGTTATGAATTTTCATCAATATTTGGCATCACCTTGAATAACGATTAACAGAAGAAAAAAAATTCTTCGATAATTATATGCCTGTATAGGAATAACGATTCTTTCAAATGTGTCTTTTATTCATGCTGTCATTTAGATGAACTAGTCTTTAAGGACACGTGTTAATCTCTGGGGTAGGATTTTAAAGACCGTAGCTATTTCTATCGCGATATTATTATGGTCGTGAATTTCTTTGCAAAAGAAGCTAATACGTTTATAGATTCTATTTCCATGAAAATAATTCATGACATTAATACTCATTTCTAATATTCACGGCCCTATGTTATACTATTGCTTAATCCTAAGTAGAATAAAATTCTAACAAGAATGATTACAGTATTCAACAATTCTATTAATGATAAAACTAGCAAAAGTAAAATATAGCCACTTGTGATGGTTCATAAATTGACGTAGGTATACCTGCTCAATTTCAATCGTTAAAAAAAATGGGAAATAATTTTCAAATTGTGGTTGCAATGACTTCTATAAATTGCTTGGGTAATTCATCGTTACAATAACACGAATACTTCAATGTCAATGGATATTGATTCTTCCTGAACACGCAAATTTCTAAATCTAAGTTTGCCTATCTTAAACCCTACACAGTCAACTAGATGAAGTGTTATTTTTTTTTCTACTTCGCGAAACCCGCGCTTTGAAAATAGAGTTTTATGCATGAAGGTTAGATCGACATTATTATTTATATGTTAAAAAATTAACGACTGTCATATAACGTTATATACGACTAGCGAAACATAAATTGCCAAAGGTAAATTGTTCATAATTAGGATGGAAGTAGATAACGAAAGGCCATTTCGTAGTTATGTTCCTGACTAGATATATTATTGCATAACAAAATTGCTGCTGTACCTACTCATATCCTACTTATACGCCCCTATAGTATCACGTACTTAAGTCTCTCTGTAATATGTTGCCCCAATTGTCCGAATGACAATTGCGTGTACCAATTACAGGCAAAGGCTTGATATATATATATATAAGTTTGTCCTCCGCAATCGCTGCAGTATTAAGTTTTATTAATCGAAAGTATTTAATTTTGCTGTATTTTTTTTTATTTTTTTGTATTGCTAGAAATTATTCACGGATTATGACGGTATGAGACTAAAATTATGATAAATTAATGAAAAAATTTTGCCGTAATAAATAAAAGTGGATATATTTTTTATTATGGGTGCCAACTATGCCATACATTTATCCCTGATTTACTTTGGCTCGTTCTACAGTCCTGACTTCATCAAATCGTTACAGAATAAAGAAAATTGAATCGATATTATTTCAGACATTAAAAGTGTAATTAAGTTATAAAGTCTTGAATAATTTATACTTGTAAGTCGATATTTCCTCGGCTCTAGATATGGGAACAAAAATAAAAAATAAAAATATATAAATTAGAGTGGGAATTGAAAGATAAGCTCGGTACGTCTACGTCACAACAGCTAGAGACAAATTGACAAAGAAATAACAGCGTTCACGATAAATGAAAATTAATGATTATCCAAAGAGAAGTCAACGACCATCTAGTCTCAGGTGGTAAGGTCAAGGTCCACAGTCTATAGTCCGTAACCATTTGATTCGAAATTTTGCCACGTGCCAAAGATAATGATCGTTAAAAGTTTAAGGCCGTCAAACGACATGACTTGACGTGCTGATTTCCCTAAGTCACTTGCGATGCTAAATTTATTAAAATTAATCGCAAATTGGTAGGCTGTGATACGTAAAGTACAGCATTCGCCGAAAGACCTTAGACGACTAAATAAGTTTATCATAATTTATAGTTGTAGAAAGATTGGGACCACGTCATCAGCCACGATTACTAAAAGGGTTATCATACATATCTATATTCGTCCGAAAATCATTCCACTATCCGAAGTAGAGTAGGAGTAAGTAGCTATAGTTTAAAATCTTACAAAAGTTTTTAATACGATTTTCATCAAATATTCATACACCGACAAAAAAAATGATTTTCAATCTTTGATGATTTTCGTATGAGTTTCTATCGAATATAAGATGAAATTTGACTGTAAATCTACAAATATTTGACATTATTTCTGCTATAAAAATCAAAAATTAATTTTCCTCATAATTATTCAGATTCGTGTCTCATTACTGAACTACGTTTAAGATCCACGGCTGTAGGTTCTTCGGAGGTATAATAAAACTGATTATTCCGCTTGTTAACTAGGGATTAGTAGACGGTAGTTGATTATCAACGCGTGATATTGCGGTTAAATTTCATACATATTATATTGTATATTTACTTACAGTCTCAACACCATCTTACTTGTGAATGATCGGGTCGGTATTTTTGAACCGCGATATACGATGAGTTTCAATAAAATAATCACATACAGTTTATGCCAAAGAGATAAATTGAATCAATTATGTAACGCACCGTTCGAGTTTACACGCAACTACCATAGCATGCGAAAATTATTATACACGTATACAATACATACATAGATACATACACATATCCTACATATATACACAAATATAACATATATACACACATGCATTATCGTTAACCACACGCGAATAATATTCTCGATGTTTGGACCCCTCTTTATGACGTAGAAATTCCGTGGGTCCCCGAGCTCACAGATTTTCCCATATAATTACATTGCATCGTTTACGACTTGGTTCTGCGCGTCCCCGACGAGGGTTAATAACTTAAACGGTCAACTATTCAGCGTGGGCAGTGAGGACCCCACTGACCGTCCTCCTATACATAATGCATATATCATTTACGGTCATCGTGAACACCCTTTGCATACAAATACAGTCAATGATCAGTGTCAGTCTCGAGGGAATTAACCATATATAAATAATTGTAATAATTCAAGTATTCACTGTAGTGTGAAAATTTCATAAGGATCTTTAAAAATTGGAGACATTACTCACCTGGTTACCAAACACACCGATACTGCAAGCACTGCTCACTTGATCAGGGCCGAACCAGACGGCCGCCAGACGCGATGGTACCGATAGTACAAAGACCTGACTCAAAGCCACTATGGAATGGCCTAAAAAAGTCACTAAAAATCGGTCCGGAGCAACGCTGAACACTTTTATCCATGCACCAAGTGCTGTACCAACGGCACCCAATATAGCAGCCGCACGTAGACCCTGTAACATGAAAAATGTGTAAGAGTAAATATTTATTATTTTGGGTCATGACTAGATTGTAATAAAACAGGTCAATTTTTATGACCCCTTAAATCGTAATAACAAACGATTGTTGAAGTCGAAGTACTTTTCTACAATCGTTCAATTCATGGAGATATATTTTTGCTCACGATCAGAAATAACGGATCGTTTTTACAGAATCATTTCTTAGCAAAGGTGTATATCCACGTTTCAAGATAAATTTGTACAATTTTGATAATTTTTTTTCATCGATTTATTAGAGTTATTTTAAACTTGTGATAAGTATCAGAGATTGAGGCACTCGATGGTCTGTTGTATGCATGCTTCCCCTTGATTAAGAGGACATATGAATCTCAAATAATGAAATTTGGGGTAAATAATTCAAGGAAATACTCTTGACAGATAAACTAATTTTAATTTTTCATGTCAAACTCATCGATGCATATTCACCTCGTCATTTTGTGTCTATCCAGAGTGGGATATCCCAATCAATAGATTATTTCGTTAACTTATCTGATCTACACCTGTCCAATAGCATGTTATAATATATTCGCCCATCCTGAGTCTAAGCTTTAATTTTCGTCTGGATCCAACATTTATGAAACTTTTTTTCTATTCACGTATAGATAATTTACAATCTGCATGTATACCGCACCGTAGCACGAGTTCGTCATTGCACCGTTTTACTATTTTTCTTGTATTTTTTATGACTGTATACCTATAACCTACACGACACTCTGCAATTTGCGGTGATTGCTCCCTAAATGTCAGAGTATAATGCAGAGCTAAATTTAAATAAAGGTCTTTTTCTTTTCCAGGTGTACAATAAGTCTCTCTGAAGCTTTACCTATTCCAAACACGCAAGGATTTTGAGATGTTTGTCAAATTCCTATCTCATCATCCTACCTCATAGTACAATGCATATGGCAATTTATCTTAAAGAACAGCTGACTATATATGATAATAAAAACTATGTTGGGGTATTACGGTAATATGTATCTTATAACAACGACGAAGGCCATTCGAAGTTATCAATGCTATACTATTACAGATTATATGCATAACATTAGATAATTTTTAATCAATCTCAAATGAAATAATTTATAAAATTAAAGAAAAGATGAAGAGTAAAATACTGTTTCCACAATTATCTTTATTTCATTGACATTTTATTTTGTACCGTTTGATTGTTACGATAAAATCATCATATATAAGTATATTCGCAATCGCAAACAACTTTATCTTTATAATGCTGCAAAATTTTGTACTACTTACAAAAAAAAATATAAATTGATTGCGATTGTACACGTGGGGGCCTAATTTGAAACGTCATATATAATCTGATATGTATACAACAATTTAATGATTACTGTTCATTATATATACTGATACTTACAAATCGCTTCGGTATTAATAATAGTTATCGAAATTATTCGTTATTTCACAGTGATTCATGCAGTCTTGAGATCTCTACCGCATAGAGGTTAAATTTAAAAAAAGAAAAAAGAATATGGGTTCTAACGAGCACTGATCAGTTTTAATCACATCTCATATCAATTAAGATAAAGAATCGATGCTTGAAACAAGTCATTAAGAATGTCATCAGGTTGATTATAAAAGCCGAAGTATTTAATATCAAGTCTGTTGTATTTCTATAGACGGATTTACTCTCTTTTATAATTCATTTTCAAAATTTTGTTGACATTTATTGCTCATTATTGAGATGAAAATGCATGAAATTTATCAAATGCCGGTTGATCAAAATCGACAAAATCTATATAATTCCCATTTGTTTGACCATTCTGTATTAGATCTGAAGCATAAGCATCATACATGAAGTCCAACGCAACGCAATACAATAGTGTCAATGTTTTTTTATTTTTTATTTACGATTGTTGAATTAACCCATTTTCTTATCATCATTATTGGTACAGTTGTATCTACCTAATTAACAAATCTCTACATCGTAAACTTCACCTTTATATGTATATTCTCTATAAGCAAACCATAAAAAACAACAGCTTCAGCTATACGATAATTATATTTAAATAAATAAATGCAGAGATTTTTTTTTGAAGGTATTCTGTTATTCCAATGGATAATTAGCCAAAACAATCTAAAAATTAACGCATTCATATACGTCAAGCCAGTCAAGTCATACGCTAGCCTATATTTGGTGTTTGACACTGAATGTTTATCAGTAAAATTACGTTCCATTATGCGTTAATAAGTCAATTAACTTGACTACGATAATCATTGTACTAAAAATATGTAAATAACTAAGTTATACTTACTAATCTATCCAAAAGATAACTGGCAGGAAATATGAAGGGAATGTAGAGTATCATGTAGATCATACTGGTCCAGTCGATGGCGAAACTGCTCACATCATAATATTTCATGACTAAATTAGCTATGATGCTGTACTGAATCCATTGCATGGCATTGCTTGCGCTGTAGAAGACGAAGATGGCCAGGATCGCCCATCGTCTCTTGTACAATTTAGTTTCGATTACCTGTAAGTATATAGATATTTTTTTTTACAAAAATTGATCAACTTGGGGACTGGGATCAGTTTTTCACCCTTTGTCCACATATATTTTCGAAAATCTAAATCTATTTAAGTATGAGTATACACACTGTATCATGAATCATCACGAATGTTAATCAAAAGGATAAATAAAATTAGTTTATTCAAACTGCCATGACACACTTCGATGCTGGGATCCCCACATACATTTTATGTAACGACCGATGTCTACGTATGTACATGCAATTATTCCGCGGTATTTTTCCTCAAGTTTTCCCGCTTTTGCTCACAATTACTTTGATCCTTATATATTTTTTTTCTGTTATATAGGTGATTAATTATTCATTGAACAAGTTCGTTGCTTTCAGTTTACACAAGATAGAACACATGAAACGATTTATGTATATGACTGACAATTCCACCCCATATGGATATATTATTCATTCAGTAAGCATTATGAAGCTATTGAAGCCCTCATATTTGAAACTCACACTCTTGATTGACTATGGGATAATATGTCATTCATTCAATTGGTACTACAAGAAACTATTAATGAAACACGATTTTTTCAACTAGCAAAACGTATTTTTTCCTTTTTAACATTCGTCTCCTAAGACGAGTGAAAATTGGTATTTTTCAGATGTTCGATGCCTCTTCACAATCAGATATAATTGTTGTTTCAAAAGGTTATCAGAATACGTCGTTCATGAGTCATAAGTTGTCCATGAATTTTCATATGCAAAAATAATTCGTTTCGATTATGTACGACAGGATAAATTCATTTTCTCTTATTTTGTTGTTATGTTTCTCGTCATTATGAAAACGCTGAAGGTATAGCTGGAATCTTGAAGTGGAAGAACTGAAATTGGAATCCCCCACGGAATAAAACGGGAAACTTAATTACTTAGAGCAGCCAACCGAATGATCAAGGAAACATACAACGTGCTATACCTACCTACCTATATACATATGTATAGTATACACTTTTCTAATGAAGCTCTCCTATGTCAAACATCAAAGAAAAACACTTCTCAGTACTCATTCAACGTGCAGTATATTAGATTTATGATTGAATCACACAGCAAGAGTATGTATTCATGAAATAATTTGAACAAATAACTAATTTAAGTGAAGTAGATATGTCAGAGAATGTGCAAGTTAAAGGTGATGGAAAGTATAACATGTGCAGAGATAAATTTCAATATTGAAACTTTTTTGGTAGTCAGAATGTACAAGAAATTTAATAACATATCGTATTATTCTTACCTGGGTTGGTTGTGCACCACCTTCGACCGACTTCAAGTAGTCCGTTGTATTTTTCGACATTTTTGAGCTTCCAAAATCAGCAGACGAACCTGGCACACCAACTGTTTGTGGGTCCAGTTCCCAGCGGTACATTCACAAGCGCCTAAATAACCGGTTTCTTTTCAATACTGTTAACCAAATTCACAGGTAAGGGTGCAGCGTGTTAAATCATAATATATAATGTCTAAATTATCCCTCAGCGTATCATAATAAATCAATATAATTTCAAATGATAATTTTGTTGTTCCAAATTCATTTTAGTATTTTGATTATCAAAACAGAATATACAGAAGATAGGTCAAATATTTTCACCTATACATAGCACTATACATGTATATTCATTCATAGCATTTTTATTATGTATGAGAGACTATAATCGATCGCCAGTTAACATTCACTTCTGAAGGCCAACTCTGCCAAAATTTTTTTATTTCTTATAAGCCAAACTAGGATCAGTCAGAATTGCATATCTACGCAGTTTTGCTAAAGTAGATTTCTAACTTTGCGAGCATAGTGTCTTCAACAATTGATGAAGGAGCAGTATTTAGTGAAATTTATACTGAAGACGTAAGAATTTTTCGGGCGGATAAATGCGGAGTGAAATTTTAAAGAGTTCGTAGGTATGTTTTTTATGACATCGTTCAGCCCGGGTTCTTGCATAAAACTATACGACCATCGTTATTTCATAAGAGCACTTGAACTGGCCCAATTAGAGTGCTGTTTTGTACTTTTTATTTTGCTTTATTTATATTTAGTTTTTCTAGTTGTATTCCATTTCGGGAATGTGTTTAGATTTAATAGAGAAACACGACACATCAGCAATCTTTGTGTACAAGAAAATTTGCATTTCGATATAACCAATTGTCTTGAGCGTGCAGATCATTTTGATAGACTGTATTGCCGAATGTTTGACGACTAGCATAAATCTAGAATTACCGTTTCAGGATAATTAGAGTGATTATTTTTCACCTTGGAAAATGTCAGACAAAGATACTGAATTCAGAATTCGAATAAATGAACTGACACGCAGTACACAGAAATTCTCCTCTCTATAATTCATAACTATCTCACATTTAACCACATCAATGCAAAGCATTTGCATATTCCTTGTTAATTGTGACAGCCCTATCAAAATCAACGTGTATATTGATTTGCATGATGAAAATTACAGATAAGAGGTCACGCTTATACTTAAAAAGCAAAAAAAAATTGAGTATTGTTTGTAATTATGATAAATTCTGAGAAAGAAATCATCTTGATATTAGATGATGAACTTTCGCTTCAATTATGTACAGACCATACATATCATAGTCATTAAAGTTAAAAATTAAGTGTCATTTAGATTAATAACTATAGAAAAAAATTCTCGATCGATAGATAAGTAGTGTACAGTAATAGTTGACCGTACATTGTGTATAGGTATGTACCGGCAAGTTGAACTAGACAACCGAAAGATAAGATAAGTTGACAATTTTTCTATATACATATCTTTTTTTTTCCAGTTTCGCGGCATACTTTCGCGTGTAAACGTTAATGGGATGTTATAATAAAAAAAATAACGTTCGCGATGTCCAATAATATAACTCCACGTTTTTATAACACCTATAATAAAACGATCGGTTGAGGAAAAGGAGTATAGAAACTACGATTCGACCTTAACAAACAACGATATTTCCTTGGTCATTTCTTGGAAAAATTTAACTAGAATCTAGTGTCTTATGTTCGATCGTGAATCCAAAGCTTTCGAATTTTGTTATTCAAACAGCTACAAAATTTGACCCACATAATACTGAATTAAAAAAAAAATTGATTAAATGAGCAATTGAAAATCGCTTTCTATACCTACACTGATTGAATCTTGATCGCATTCTAATGATATTATTAATACCACGTCTAATCGGTTTGAAACTAATAATTCTATGTGAATACGATCAGAGCACACAGTTAAATATAAAATAATGTAAACACCATTTATTGATATTAATTACTTACCACTAACTGTAATTATGTCCTGTTTAAAAGGCTCTCACAGACTTGTCAGAAAACTGATATTTTCAGGTAAATTGTCACTCAGATATTTATCGAATACTACGAGGTATTTGTTTGATTTTCACGGCGGGCTTTTAATCGATTTTAAGTTCAAATTTACCGATGTACACTATACGTAGGTACAGTTGATTTTTTATTATTTTATTATTTAAACACACAACGATTAGTTAGTTAGATTCTTTCCAGTTTTAAATATCTATAAGGCTTGTAAGGGCAACTGTGGTCAGTTTTCAAATTGTTTGAAGAGTATTTAAAAAAATTCTTTTAACAATATTATTATTAAAATTGCTTTTCCGAATAAGATATTATTTTAAATAGTTGAGTTTAGAAATTTTTTGTTTGAGGATTTATTTGCGGGGACGAATCTATGTATATGTACCACGTGGCGAAGGTAGGTATATAATACAGTTATATATTTAGCACTGTCTACGGCGGTAGGATGATCACGTTTAACTGTAAAAGGCCGAAATTCTTGTAGCTTGAAATTTTATCGTTAAACGTATTTAACCTTCGCATAAATTTTTACAGACCTCTTTAAATAATAATAGCGAATAGCTTTCGAGGACTTCGATCATACGTGACTATTTCTATCGTAGTGAATTGTCGCAAATTGAATGGTATTATATTACAGACTGGTAATTGAGAATTATCTTCGTATTCTAATAGTTAATACTCGTATACGTCTTGGTCAATTTATTCAATACAGTACAAACTACGTACGGTTAATAATTAATCAAATTTCAAATATATATATGTATATATATATATATATCAATGTACATACAATATACAGATATTCCGCGCGAATTATCAACTCGAATAACAGTGTAATTTATTAACGATATGAAAATACATTATTTGACATTTATTTTACGATTAAATAATAATTTTATTAATTTTTATTTATAATAAATGATAAATTTTTCAGGTGTTTTAAATAATAATACTGTACGTTGCCCTCCCGTTGGCTAAAAAAGTCTCATATAACTTCTCTCGTAAGTATTCGGTGTAATTTTTTTTTTTTGTTATATTCTGTTATTCCTCTATATTGTGTTTTTTTTTTTTAATTTTTCTTGATTTTTTTCTTCTTTCTTTCTTCAGCCAAAAGTTAGAAAAGACCCGAGCCCGTTGAACGATGGGCACCGACTGAAACCAAACTTGAATCGAAAGTCTGGAGCAGTGGTACGTCGAAACGTGGCTGGTACACTGCTTCTGCGCAAATCTAACAATATAAGTCATCACGTGTCATCCACTTGCGGCTTTACTTATACCTACATACAAATGTGTACCAAAGTATTAGTGCTCGCGTGAGCACTTCCGTTATTTGCCTATAAAAATGTGAGTAATATATATGTAGGTATAGATGATTGCCCTGTGTATGTATCACCACACATCGATAGAAACTACTGATATTCAAACACGAATCTAATCTCAATTAGAATGGTCAAAAGGTGACCGATTATTTTTTTATTTTTTTTTAACTGAGTATGTAAATGAATTATAAAACGGAAAGTACGTTTAGATCAAAATTTTACTATCTATCTAATTATTATCTAAAAATTACTATCGCGACTTAGTATTTTTAAGAATTTCCAAGAAATCAGCATGGATTCTTAGAATTTTATATTTCTTCGATTCTATTTTCAATAAATCTAAAAATAATTTCTAAACCACGTAGTAACAGTCCTTTAAACAAAAAAATTGTCATCAAATCTATACGAATACAGCGCTCTTACTATATAGTTGTATGGTAATAGTTATTAACAATATGTAAAGTACTGGAAATAATATTTTATTTCCTTATAGGAATGAGTACTAATTTTTTCGCAACTATTTGCACCAAAACTATTTTTATTTTTTTAAATTAAGTTATGTACTGCTCACGGTAAAAGTCACTTCTATACGATGAGTTTTTTCTCAGTAATCGGTTTAACAATACATCGAGTTAGGCCAGAATGAAATTTCGATATGTTCAGCCTGCCCACGTTTGATTTCTAATTGGTTTCTTTTTATTTGAACGAAACGCTGATCGTTGCCGTTAAAAGCATTAACGATAAAAATTTCATCGATATCGCTCGGAAGGTTATCGAGATGATAATACTTCTTTGAAAACACATCCCCCCCCCCCCCCCCCCCCCCCCCCTCTTATCCAAATTCAATGTCAGATCTAAAAATTATTCAATTTTTCAAAAAAAAAATTTTTTTAATTAAAAAACAAATCGATGGATACGGACTGATGATTCAATACTGTGAAGAAATTTCGTCCCACTTTCTCGACACACTAAAACGATGTATTTACAGGTATATCTTTTAAAATATGGATCGAATGATCTTATCAACACAAGTTATCACCGATCGATATTATTGCACCATTCATTCTTTTTTGAAAAATTGGCAACTGATATTGCTTGGTGAATGATGATGGTATAATAATTCAGTCAGACAAGCGTCACGTGTAAATATTTATGTAGCTATATACGTACTATAAGCTGATCGTAAGTATTTCATCAGTTTTTTTTTTCCTTTTTCTTTCCTTACGTCTGTATTGTTGTGTAGTCTTTCTTATTTGGACTTTACTATATATCTATATACCATTCGATCTGCATGGATTTTAGATCATACTTCATAGACAATTTTGTTTTTAAATATAAAATTAACGTTCTATGTGAAATTTGTCGGATGTTTATACGATCTTCTTTATGTCTAAAGAGACTACGCATAGATAATTTTATATAGATAGTCTGCAATTAGCACTTGATTGTATTTATTTAAACTATAAATAATATTTTCGTTGTAAAAATGGTCCGGCAATGTGATTATTGCCTGATTATTATTAGCCTTATGATAAAAATTGTTAATACCAATAAATACAACCTCGATATTCTAGACGGTACAAATATTTGTTTTACTTTGAGGTGTAAAACTGAATTGCGAAAGTGTTGGAAGTTCACTAATTTCCGTTCATGATTAGAATTTTTTATATTTCGTTATGTATGTACTTGAGACTGTACAACGTTCTGACGTTTACTTTAATTTCTGATTAGAAAGTGATAATGACTCATTAATTAAATAGATTCAAGATACGAGAGATAAGAAAAATCGTGCAATCTGTATTATGGTCATATTTATGCCAATAAAAAGAAGTATATGTACGAAGAATTTACCTACTTTGCATCAAACTTTTGACTAATCTGATTTTTCTGAAGATATTATTAATAATCAGTAATGAGAGTTGAAGAAATGTTGCAGTTCGAAATGATGTGAAAGAACAGAGAATAAATGTAGTAAAAAAAATCATTGGCAACGGCGCATTTGTGATATTTGAAGGTACGCAGTATTTGATCTTTTTTTATTTTTTCAAATAAGTTATAAATAAAATAACAACATATCGTGGTAGAGTATCTAAAAGAAGAAAAAACAACCGCATTTACGCCTTCATTATTTGCATTTCATCACCGTCCTAAATTAAAGCTAGGATCATAATTTAGCAACAGGACTCGAAGTAAGAGATCTCTTAACGCCTTAGTTTAAATTGGCATAGGTAAAACTTCGCAGTACTGCACCACCGATTAGCCGAGTAACACTTTTTAAAACGTTACTTGAATTCTGAAAGTCCAATTCTTGTAACTCCATAAATATTTTTGTTTGAATTGAATTTACTGTGTGAAATCTAGTGATTTACGTCCGTAAATTGGTTAATAAAATATTAATCCAAAGTGCTCCTGGAATAGAATTATTGATCGATTTAAATGCAACGGAAATTTGACCTATTCAAGTCAAATATGTATTAAAGAGTCTTAAAACGTATCCCACTGCAGTTGTACTTTCCACGTTTTTTTTATTTACTCTAGCAATAATTATTTATAGCCGATAAATATATTTTCGTAGAAGTCATACACGTATACATAGCTGTTAGAATCCACATATGACGTGTGTATAATATTGAAGAATTTTTCCATCAGAATCATTCAATAATGGTATAAAACTTTTCTAATTGTTTCATTAATGTTTACTCATAGTAGAGATTACGGATATACGAATGGAAAAAAACTATCTATGGCATTGAACCTGCGATGAACGTAATAAAAATGATAAAAAAAAAAAAATAAAAAAAATTATTTACCGTTACTCATTCTCACTTGAATCAACAAGTTTGCGCTTATATCAAACTCCCAGTTTCTTTTTTCCGTGATAAATTACAGAGCTATGAGATTATAATAAGAATTATCATTACTAATTAATACGTTATAATGTGTAATCGATTATTTCTATGTATCGCTCATAGAGAGATGAGGTCTTAGAAATATAAAATTGCTTATAATTTTCCCTCTCTAAATAAAATTCAACCGGTGGTTTAAAAAAGAATACAAGTCAGGAATACAGGTTTTTTATTTTCCTTGAGTATAGAAAATAGAAAAAATATCAATCCTACAGCTTTTCTGGGAATGAAAAAAGTGGCGCAGATATAACAGGAAATTTTTTTCGTTATTGTTTTATTCATCCCACGCTAGCCGGATTTCTTGAATCTTATTATAATGATTATTATACTTGTATTGTTTTTTCACTTAGCGGTGTATGTGTCGAGTTCAGGATAGGCAACAAGTGTTGTTTACAAGTAGCTCCGGTTGTCAAGAATTAGGTTGTCGAATCGTCGCACAAAACGGCTGCCTAAGTTACCGATATGATAAACGAATCAACATTCGGTATCAGACGAACGCTTGTGCTCACAGTAAGATCGCTCGATCGGTAAATGATCTAGACATCAAAATTTTGGAACTGAAAACAGATTCTGCATTCAAAATTCGCATAAAAAATGCGATATTATGTCAAATCGAGATTCACATTTTTTTATTTTTTTCCAAATTATACATAACAATCCATTTATCAATAAAATAATCGGTACTAAGAGTTTCAAATTTTTTTTACTATAGGTACGAGTATGATATTAACGTTAAATTCAGAATGCAAATATCGTGTTTGCAAATAGATCCGTCATTATCGTCGATAAGAAAATTCGCTCAATTACTAAGTCACTGTAATGAGTCAATTCGTATGTAGATTGTCTGTTGAGAATTAGTTACTAAAAAACAGTCGATTAACGAAGGTGATAAAAATTTTTTTCCATTGCTTTTTTTTAACGACATACCAGTTTTTTAATTTTTAATTTTTTTTTTCTCATACAACAGCGAATAACATCGTCTGTAATGATCTTATCTTGTATCTAATTCTGTAACATGAAGGTTGATTCGCCGGTTTTCCGATCGAAAGAAAGTGCATCAGGGACAGTGTAGGAACCCGCCGGTACTTAACGATTAACATAAAGATCCGTTCGAAAGAAGTATCACAGTACAGGACATAGCGATGTCTCGCTAAGGAAAAGCCGGCAATCAACTCGCCAAACTTGTTCAAAGAGAAAACAGTACCAACTCTTGCCTCCTTTTAACGTCTACTCGTCGTGTAAGACACTTTTCCAGAATACAACTGCACTTTGTGAAAAGGATCAATCAATTCTTGTTAAAAGAAAAGAAATTTCTTGACATATCTTGAATTTATATGGAAACAAGTCGTTTAGACATTTGCGAAGTCTTCTCATTTTTATTTTTTTTTTTAATTTCATCATTTGCGATGGAATTTGTGTTAGACAAATATCAGAGTCTGTTGAAAAAGAAAATCGTTACCCAAGTGGAACCATGCGACCATTTTCACCTGTATGTGAATTGTTAATTATATCAAAACGGTGAAATTACACTTATTCGTACAAGACAGACGTTTGAATATAGCTAAAAATTTGAAATATTCACAGAGCTGTATATGATATACCCATGGGTATCGATTTATGTCGCAATTAGTAGTAATTGTACATACATACATACCTATAACGTCTATCGATCGGATGCTTGTGAGTTTCTGTAAAAAAGTCTGTAAATAATTAATATGACTATAAAAAGATGTTTGGACAGGTGCGAAAATGGTTTATACGATTAATGGGAACAGTAATGAAGAAAAAATAGCATCGACGGTGTATCACATAGAGTAAAACGTGAATGCTGATTAAATATCGTAATACGTAACAACGGCCTTTAGAATGATTATTATCATTATATATTGTCATTATACGCACAATTGTAAATTCGATCATTACCGGTCTGGAAACTTGTTCGCGAAGAATTGTCGAGCTGGCAGTTGCCTGTTATCAATGTAAGGTCACCGTCGCGTTGCTGTTCGATTGTAACTTACCGAGTTACTTACGATTAGTCACGTTTTGAAATACACTCAGAAATCGTGAACGTGTAAAAGAGGAAGTATGAGCAGCTCTGAAACAGGTAAAAATAGAAAGAAAAAAAAAATCGATTGATATGTCATTCGATGTTATAGGAGTTCAGTTGTGTTGTGTCAAAATTTTAGTCCACGAAATTTGTAAGTAGTCATAATTAAGACTTACTTATATTTCCATCATTTAGGAATCGAGCCTCACGAGTACCAGTTGATTTTAGAAGTTCTTCTTCGAGATGCTGCCATCTTGCATAAGATACAAATCCAACGATCGTAAGTCACAGACAATATAGTTATTACACGAATAATATTTAGATGGAAATGTTATATACCTGCTTTATGTATTTTTGGAGTAGGAAAACTAAACGAAGTACCAAAGTTTGCGATAAAAAAACGCTTTCAGCTTTCGAATGATACTTCAGTTATTGGATATAATTGTCTAAAAAAAATTCAAAAAAATCGTTTGCTTTCGCTATGCAAACTTGACGCAAAGTAACGAAGTTTTATGACTTCTGCAGTACTCTGATACCGGTACCGCAATTGGTATTTCGTCTTTAATCCGTCGAAGAGGGCTCGTAAAATATTGACTAATTCTTACTCAACTGATGAGACTGGGAGCTGTTGATTTAGTAATTAAGTAGGTCTAAAGACCTCACTCACTTGAATACCATTAATAAATTTGTAGTTTTTTTTTCATACATAGGATTAGGATTAGTCTATAATCCAATTTCCCTCTAAATGTAAAATTGTTTTATTATTTTTAGCTTTGAATATTGTCGAACATTTTGTTTACAGCTTGTTGAATGTGTACACAAAATCACGAGTATAATCAACGTTGGTAAAGCTTTTCATTAGCGAGTGAATACAGCATTAATTAAATGGTCTTGTTGCGACGCGAGGGTAGAAAGTCACGAGATACTGGATTAACTCAACTAGGAATTGAAAATCTCTTTCTTGTTCATAAAATACTGAAAAATATAATAACGATGTATGATACGAGCTATGAAATAAAACGATTTAACATAAAGAAAGGTTAAAGCTGTATAGACAATTCAGAAATTGTAATATCGTAAAAACGTGACAGGCTTGTGTGATTTATTGATAAAAATTGCGCGTTGTTAACGTATGGAAACGTGTAATCAAATACTGAAACTTTTTCTTATCACCATCAAGAAATTATTGTAATTTTTTTTTATTTTTCAAACAGCTGCTATATGTGTTTCGTGATGAAAACAATTTACTTTTCTTCAATGCACCGCGAGGAATTGACACAGCATACTTTATTCCAAGATAAAAACTGAGTTCTTATTTATTGATAAGATAAACAGCTTATTATATGGTATTGAAAAGTCACGGAGAAACTGTACAATCGATAATTCATCTAAGATATAAATTGTTTGTCGTAGATTCATGATCATTTTTAATTATTATATATTCGTATACTATCGAGTCATTATTATTTTTTGTTAATATATTAGCCACATTAATTTTGAAACGAATGAATCTATGATCATAAAATTTATTATTTAGATGTTAATAGGACCGTTAATAAGGCGGTGAACTAATTTTGTAATTTCTAATTTCCTTTGGACAAATTATACATATTATCACTTGACAACCTATCTCTTAATCTGTAAATTTATGTCGAATAAAACTAGACAAGTTTACGGAATACTTTTATCACCAAGACTATAAAATTGTTCGATTAGTCTAAGAGTATACATCGTAAAAAATTTATCCTCTTGTTGAGTAGAAGGTTTCTATGTAAAACGAACATTTATATTAAATTATCTGGTCGTAATTCTGACATTTACGATATGCCTTGATAGAAATTTGATAACTATAATATATGCTGATGTTAATTAATAAGGTGGTTATAGATTTTATTGTTTAATTTTTCAAAAATTTCTTATAATTTGCCGATAAGATTACAGCAAAGACCACGAAATATCTCGCTTTCAATGATAAAGACATTATCCACCTGTCGTATGAGTACATTTCAATGTTTATTCACCTAGTCATGAAAAAGGGAACAAACCTAGCCCACGACGGGACACACATATATTACCGAATGTCTAAAACGATTTCCTACTTTCCAATTTTCGTTGTATTTATTTTTTACTCCAAACGCACATTCAGTTTTACGATTCATAGATCTCTCAGTTTTAGATTTTACAATATCCTAGCTGGTTATGAATAAAGATAAAAAAATTAATAATGAAAAATGATAAATATAGGTAACGAAATGTCAAATGAAATATAAATTCAACTTTTCGACGGTTTACTACAGACACCTGCACCAGCGGCATTGTAACCTGCTTTAAGAAGCACGTGGTTAAAGAATGTCGAAGCGAGTTGCTGGAGCTGAAGTTGGGCTCCAGTCTTTGGCTCGTTAGTCGGTAGGTATAAAGGCACTGGCATCTCGCGGCAGCATGTCCTAGAGTAAAGACTCTTAGAATCTCGGATCCAGTTTCTAGGAAAATATTGAAATTTTATAAACCGAATTTGTATAACCCGGAATGAAGATTTCTGTTTTTTAAATCACGAATCTATTTTTAAAATCGTCAAAAATTATTCATCGATAAAATAATTATACTAATTACGTACTCATTAGGTGGTGATAATTATGTGCAGATTATTTATACCTCGTGTAGTCTAGAGTGATAAAAGTGTGATCGAGTGGTTGAAAACAGGTGTAAGATTTTCTATGAAATTATAATTATTGTTATTAATTACTAATTAGGTAACATAAATATTATAACAACAAACATCACATTATATAAACAATATCAACTACATGTATAGCAATTCCATTACCAGGTAAGAGTAATGTCTAGTAAGGAATGTTGATTAAAACTCAAAGATGATACCAGAGAAACGATAAGAAGTTCTTATCAATCTTCAAAGGCTTAAGAATCTAACATACATTTTTAACTCTCAATAAGTATACTTGCTTGAGATTAAAATCGAATTGTAAAATTTTTTAAAATCTTATGTCTTTGGAAGATACTGACATCTTTTAATATTAAAAAAATGAAAAAATAATAACAATACGAACAGGCTACAACAAGAATTTTATTTTATTTTTTATTTTATTCATTGTAAGTCTAGTAAAGATTTCGCGTTATCGTTATCACCTTTTATATCAGATATCTCTGAGATGTCACGTCGTCAGATCGGCATCAGACCCCGAGGCAGTCGCGAAAGGAAAGTGCTCGAAGATGGTTGGCTAGCTTCGAAAGAGTGTCAGAATATAAGAACCAGCGATTAAAAATTGATTAAGAATAAGTTGAAGAAACAAGAGCGAGTGAAGGTAGTTAAGAAACCTCGGCCGTGGTCCACATAAAGTAACAGTAGAGAGAAAAATAAAAATAAAAATAAAATAAAAAAACAAAAAAACAAATTGGATAAAAAGTACACGAAGGGAAACGAAGGATTATAGTGGCTTACGTCGAGAGAGTTCGAAAGATTGTCATGTTTTTCTAAACGTAAATTAAAATTCCTCTTTCGACGTGGTACAGACTATCGAATCTAATTTATCGCAAAAATGCTTTTAATGTCACCGGGAGTGAGCGTGGTCGCTGCTGGTCTTGTTTCTGGACTCTGCTTCATCATTATCAACGGATTACGCAGAGGGTAAGTTTTCGATAATAAATTGTAGTTAGATTAATTTTTATTTTCTTAGTTTAATTACCGAACTATAATACGCAGAAGCAGTCAAGCTCGTACTAATTTCAGTATAGAATAAGAAACTTACTCTGACGTTTGTCAGGTGTACAACCATGGCTGGCCTTTGTACGTTCATTGATGCAAATAGCAGCAAATAATCGAGCAAAAAATTATTCACCAGTAAATATAAGAGGAAAAAGTATTAGAAGGAGAGGAACGTCTAACAATAACACCGAAGGTCGATCTTTGACAAACCGAAAAGCAATTACGATAATCAATGGCGCTAATTAAATTACCAAAGTTTGAAAAACTTTAAAATTACACCGTGGCCGAATCATGTGGTGCAATTTTTTTCCTTACCTATTCTTAGATAAGAGAAAAAAAAAAAAAAAATTATAATTAGATAGGTTAAATTGATTATAACTCTATTAGATATATATTAATTTTCACCGATCTCTTGAAATGACGTTATGGGAACAGAAATTGTCTGTGATTTCCATGAAACTTTCCTTATGTATATTATCAGGAATGTTTGATCGAAAGATGAGCTAAGATGGATAATTAAAGTGAGAGGTTTACTCAACGCTAACCTTAACTGAACGCGAGGAAAAAGTTACTTAAGAAAAATTTCACAAGAAGTAACGTGTCTTTCAGCCCATCTTTTTTGATATTCGGTAAAAAAAAAAAAAAAAAATCACCGACTTTGATAACGATTTCGTAAAGTAGATACCTATAGATGTTGTTAAACTATATCGATAAAAGTAACACGCAATATCGACAAGTGATCTATTTCGAAAGCGTTCTAGAATGCGAGTTAATCTAAACGAAAATTCCTGACTAGTAAACACTTGGCCCTTTCTAATGACAGTGGGATCGAGGGATGGGGATCATAAGCTCAAGGAACTCTTAAGAGCGGTGTGTGTGATCCAGGGCCCCAGGGCCTCAGGGACAGGTTCAAGATCGGAGAAAATTTGGGCCTTGCGACTTTGTGGTTATGGGAGTGTGTCTCGTATCTTTTATTTTCTTTCCCAAGACTTTTTTTTGGCTGCAGTTGATCCTCGTGATGAGTTTGTTGGTTCTTTAGTGGCCGACATATCCTCTTTGACCAGCTTGATCTCCTTTACTTTCTGTTGTTTATCTTTCTTTTTCTCTGCTGCAGCTATAAGCTGTTGGTCATCTCCATTCTCTCTTATATACATGAATATGGGCATCGTCTCACGATATATACCGGTTACGTTTCACTCAATTTCACTTGGTTCACAACCCCTTAGAGATCAATTTAACGAACCGCGTGTGCCTAAGCTTGTAAAATTGCGGTTCGTCAACTTCTCAATGGACTTTCGAGGTTTCTTATTACCAATTTGTCTAGAAAAGGCTTCACAATTATTATAACTACTCAAATTAATACCACCACATGAAACAGCACAGTACGCGTTTTATGCGATTCTCCATCAACTCTGAAAGATCGGTTACCTAATTGATTACGATTTTTTTTTTATTTATCGACAATCGACTCCTCAATTATTTGCCTATTATAAATTTGTTGTTTTTGTAACAAATTTGCGATCTTCTGTCATTTATTTTACCATTTTAAATCTTGAACTACGTGACCGGTGTCTTTAAAATTTTTTTTTACGATCCCGTTCTGAATAGCTCTCGTAACTCATCGTCAGTATGTTGTTTAAATAAAATCTGTCCATTCATTTTGACGAGTAGACCTGTGTTGATAAAAATTATAATTTTTCGTTTTCACGTAAAGCATGCTCTACAAGCTAAACGTAATTCAAGACAAACAGCATTTTACAACATTCGCAAACACTTGCGTAAATATATTTAGAATAGAAAATTACGCCAGATCAGATATGGGTGTATAGGTATAGGTATAAAACAATTGGAAGATATCTTAACGCGACCGTCTACAAGAGAAAAAGAAAAAAAAAAAAAACCAAAAACAGTCCGCTCTATCTTATCACAAGATCAGAGGCGACAACAAAAAGTATGATCATGCGTAGTTACCTTCGTAGCTCTCAACATATTTTGGCTTTTTAAATCTAGAAATAGATTTCACGATGTATCACATCGCTTATCAATATCACAGTCAAAACATTCCAGTGATTTCTATCTTCAATAACGCTGAAAAATTCTCAATAATTCGATTATGCAAAAGGCAAATAAATGTCTCAAGATCCGTTAAAGAATCTCACGCAGGTTAAGCAGGAAAATGTGAAAAAAAATAAATAAAATAATCTATTTATTATATTGTCGTAAGAATGACTCTTGGAATTTATCTGATCAGACATAATTGTTACTGCATCTATAGAGCAACTCACACCGGACATATTCATCGATATTAAAGCTCTTTGATCGAACGTTGGTTCTAGATATTGAAAGTCAAATTTTATCGGTGACAGTGTTCCGCTGACAAGCGTTATGATAATAATATATTCTAATCAGTATTACAGGGCTAGGTATCTACATAAGGAACCGTCGTGGTCGTTTCAAAACCAAGATACATAGAACGATATGAGCTAAATGCAAATCTTATAATTAACATATCGTCAATATATACATTCACAAGGTGTTAAAATAAGTGTAACTATATAACAGACGCAGATTTCACAGCGACTTGTAAATCTTTTACTAATAATACGTCATACCTTATTAGTGCTACTGCATAGGTAGACATGCAATGTGCTGTTTTCACGCAGGGCATGGTATACACACGTAATAATTAGTTGAGCCTTCAGAGTCCGAAAACATATGCTCGACTAGACATGCGATTACGTTTGACTATACCTACCTACTTATGTATTGTATATCTATGAAGTAAATTTGTCTTTTGCAAACAATAACGGCAAGTATAAAGATAATCATAATAAATTAATACTTGAGAGATATAATTGCGATTTTTACATCTCGTTAAACACATGCAAACTAATAAATGATCTGCTGGTTATAACTGACCCAAAAACAATGTTATGCACAAGTAACCGTGTACTTTATCGTTCTTATTATATAATAACGATATATTTCAAGGCCTGTTACGAGATATCGTCTACCTTTAAACTCCTCCATGGATTGGCTCGTTTCCCGATGTCACGTGTGAGTAATTTTCTCGCGTAGTTATATATATATACATATCTCTATACTTACCGGGTAATGTATGTATATAAGTATGTATGTACTACATACAATACATTTAATGTATAACGTACTTGAAAATGTTTACTTCGGACGTATTAGATAGAGTTATGGAGTTAATAGCTATATGCGTTGAGGGTTATTCGATTTGCAAGTAACGTATAATTGTGCTAATATAAAACAAAATTTAGGCAGTTTAGGTGACGTTTTCATTATCGTTCATAAACGGTTAAGGTATATCTGATGAGAACAGAATTTTTAATCATTTTATCCTGACTTTAGCGGCAAATGCAGATCTGCGATATTAAAAAAAAAAAAAAAATAGTACAACGAAAAAACTGTTCATTTCCTGATATTTTATCTCAGAATTTTATAACTGTACAATTTTATCTCCTTTTTATCAAAGAGAAGGGTAGCTGTGTATGGACTATTCCATGCCAACTTGAATAACGTCTCATCTCTGACTTGTTATATTCTTGTTTCGACTCTAAATGCACTTAAATTTCTTTCAAGTTCTTTTTTCAAACTGTTATCTAGCTAAACATTTTATCAATCTAAAAATTTACACCAATTTTAAGTTTGATTTTGTAAAAAAAAATTGGCCATGTATAGGACCATTCTATGAAGATAATGATAAGATAAAACTGTGTGAACGAAGTGAGTAAGGCAATTTGCCATACCTTTAAGCAATGCGGGCTTTCCATTGTTCAAGCATCACCAGGCGTTGGAACTTCGTGACTAATGGCTTGGCTTATACGATATATTCATATGAGGCTATACTGATAGATTTTATTATGTAATTCAGTCACGATTTATGTATTTCCTAAGCAACGTGGATCCGATGTACACTTAACTTCCCTTAGATAATCATATACGATTTTTTTATTTTATTTTCTTTGAAATAATCAATCGCGTGTAAAAATCGTTTCTGCGTTTGCCAATTCGTTGATATCGTTATTTGCTATCTTGAAATGGGTTTGCCCCAGGCATGAGTCTACTTTTTTTTTTTTCTTTTATCAAAATAGCCACAAAACTGATTTCAGGCAAGCCATATAACGGAGATAACACATTTCCGACTTAGGTTTCGAAAAATACTTTTACCAAGGCCACGATTAACTTAACACAGTGACGCATCCTTCTTTATGATATTGAAAAAGTCAAGCTGAGAAAGTGAAGACTATGAATGATAATTAAATTTATTGAATTATAATTTCAAGAAGTATAAATGTACAGAATTTTATCGAGTATGTTACATAGTATGTACAATACATGAATATCGAGACTGAATGATCCCACCATGGACATGTGTGATCTTCAAATCCAGGAAAAGCCATCTTTTCGTTTTTCAACCACGCTTTATCAATGCAAATCAATTGTATACCGTAATTCAGGTATGTACATACATACGTGATGTGCTTTTAGTCCAATCACGAGAGTGTAGTTTTACTCGTGCAAGAACCTATAACTATACATGAATATGCAGAGTAACATTTCTGTGAAAATATAGGAGTGTGACTTCTTTTGGTGAGGGCTTTGAAGTTCAAGGAAAATTTGTGTTAATAATTGATTGTTGTAGATATACACAGTCTCAAATAAAATGAAACTTAAAGCTGGATCAGACCGTGGATCTGTAAAAGGCTAAACGGATGTGCGTAAGGCTTAACCAAGCGTGCAACGACCCGATGGTTTGAATAGGTTTATAAAATTAGGATGCGTTGTGGAACTCTGAAGTTGCCAATAGGGGAGAGAGCCATTACACAATAATGTATCAAAGTATCAAACCATATAAAACAATGGTTTACGAATAAACACGAAGTACACCGGAAATCAACGACTCGTAATACTGTCGAGGGGCCGATTGAACTACGGTGCGTTGGGTTCATTGTTGGTGTGCTTGTTGGGAAGACTAGTCAATAGGGAAATAACGATCGAAAGCCTCGTATGAGTAAATGTGATGAAACACTGTGAATTGTAGTGTTCCTAATAGCGGTCATTTACTTTCACCATTCAGTAAAGAAAAATAGAAATAAAAAATCAATTCGCGACTAGACACAGTCGTAGCTTTCATTCACCCTCATCAGTAGATTGTGTTGTTAGTTTAACTGAAGTTCTTAATGAAACCGAGTGAGCTACGGAGATTGATTAAAACTATTTTATTAAGGACAATATTGTGCAGAAGAAATCCAGACAAGTGGTAAGACTTGATCAAATAAATCAAAACTATATGCAAACAAGTCATAATAATGGTAAACTTTGAAAATTCAAGAACTATAACAACATGAAAAACATCCTCAAAGGTTTCTTTCTGGACTGTTAATTATCACGGTCTTAAAATGCCCTGAAAATGAACCACTTTGAGTTTATGCATTAATGAGAAGAGTGCATACATTTTCTATAGAATTGTAGTCTTGATACCGAGTGATATCTTACTTTAAATAATCAACATTGTTTAAAGTTATACTCTCGTATCAGACCAACAAGTTCCCATGACTATCTTATACGGTAAAACAAATGAATTACCCTAGTTTGCCGTTATAAAATCTCACCTTGTCTCCCACATCACACATCAGGTGATCTTGAACGTTTTATATGAGAAGTACGGAAGCTCCATGTTGGGAGAAAATTTTAAAACACTTAAATAAATTTCTATAAAAAAATTAAGCACATGACAAAATGCTTTTGAAAAAATAATCTCCGTTAAGTCACCATGGAATATATTATTGTACAAATGTATATAATAATACTGCGAGTAACGGTGAGCCCACACCGGAAACAGGTATAGGATACATTGGACGTCAGTCCCACATTCTGATACCAGTAAGGCTCATTCATTGAATATATTTAAACGAAATGATTATATTTGCTATTGTTTAATAAATTGATAAATATTTATGTTTTAACGAAATTTGAATAACTATGAATCTAAAAATTTCTTAAATAATTTACTGTTCGTATTTCGATGTACATATTATACCGATTCTGATATCAGAGAAATTCATTCAATCATTCTAGCTCAGTAAAACGTGCCTTGATTATAGTTAGTGTTCAATGCCTTTCGTCCGAATTATTTTATCTATTAGTCAAATTTTCATTAGGATCGCGTGTGAGATTTAACGGACAGTTAATGACGAAGAGTCGGATCTTTGATGTGCTAAATATATATAAAGAATTTCAATTGGTATCTGTTATCTCTGTTTCTCTCACGTGCTAGTTAACCAGTTTGGTCTGTCGGTCGGTAGCAGATCATTATACGGATGTGTGTGATTCCGTTAGATATTCACGCATTTAAATTCCTGAGCTGTACTTCATAATAGTAAAAATATGTTCTTCGTTGAGGTAAATTTTGTATAATTTTTAAAATAACTAAGAATAAACATGAAACTATATGGTAAGTCATAAATCATATATCTATTGATGTTTGATCGAAATTCCAAAGTACTCGATATGTAAATGTAAATAATATAAGCGAGCAAAGTTACGTGAAGATTATGTCACGCAGTTATGAATTCGGTTACGAAATATTTCTAGGTGGCATTCGTTTGTATACCTATATACATTTATAAATATATGTATACATGTTACTAACGAATGTTGATAGAGAAATCGAGACCTGAAAATATTTTGTTGTAGTGGAACAGAGATGTTTGTTGAATAACAGGTTCTTAAGTAACGATCACCCAAAAACCCGGGGGCGGTGTAAGTAAGTGAAAATATTACGGAATTATTTAAACTATAATAAGTGACTTGAATCAAAATTATCAAATCATCACCAAATGATATTTGAAAGGGGTACATAGATCTCGAGAATTAGCATCCCACGAAGACAAATATTTCCACACCCATTATATTTCGAAATTGTTATAGTAGTATGATGATGTATCACTGCAGGTGGTTTAGAATTTCGCAAAAACACCGTCATTTTACACACGCACGATCGGAGACAATGGGTATCGCAAGTCTGTTGAAAGAACGAAGTCATTTCAAGAAACAAATCGACTAATCCAGATCCCGAAATGAATTCATTCAAAAAAAAAAACAAAAAAAAATCCCCAAAAAATTGTTATTAATTTCAGAACTTTTGATCCTGCAATTATCGTAGAATGTATGGAATTTTTTTCAATCAGCTGACAACCGAAACAGTTTGATATGATAAAACGAAGAAAGTAAAAAATTTTCAAAAAATTGTTACACTTTTTAATCGAAAAATTAAAATGCTGGAGTAGCTTTTGTGTCTGAAATATTTTTATCACGTGTTATACGGTCTGTTTTGTTAGGGTGTATTCAAAAAGGAGACCGAAAAAAAGTGAAGGGATGCTGTCTGAATGAAGTGAAAGTTTTCTTTTCGGTCGTCAAGTATAACCCACAACAGTTGTTTCTGAACTGGTATTAAATCTATGACATAACCGATCACGTTATGCTCCTTGTTATAACTCCTGACTTCAACCTCCTCCTTTTACAGTAACTAAGTTTCCCTCCACTGAGCACTGTTACTTTCAAACCGGCAGTCCAGCACAAACCAACCAACCGACCATCTGTTTCTGTATAGTTTATACGCTGTCCGATGCAACTTCATAAAATAAGTGCGAATTGTGTTAAAAATTTAATCATAATGACGAACTAGTGTTCGTGAACGAATAACCGGACATTTAGTGCCGTCGTTTTTATCTATTAGAACTAATCTACTTGATGTCAAAAAATAAATAAATTTAAGACCGATATAACGTGTTTTTCCTTACTCAATACTATCATAATCCAAGTCTAATTCAATTAACCATTAATTACATTTATCCCGTAACTTTGACTTGTAGTACATACATACGTGGACTGTGAACACACCCATTGCAATTAAATAAAACGTAAATTATTTATACTTGAAACGTGATTTAATTTGCATCATTTCTCGTGCACTGAAGGAAATAATATGGACCATTAGCGAATAACATTTTGCAAAATCGTGGCACTGGCGAATAACATCAGGATTTCGTAAGCTACTTTTAGTGCAAACAAACGTGTACGAAGAAGATTCAAGCGTTGAAGTTTACGTGAGTCAGACAGTCAACGATTACGCTACATTGAACGAGGTAAAGATAGCCTCTTATCTTCGATCAAGTTTTCTGTGATCTGTGACCAGTCGAAGAAAACCTATTCAACGAAAAGTTTTAAGTGCGGTTTACTCCTTGACAAAGTTCACTTGCTTAAAAGAACAGAAAAAATTTCTTACATGTTTGTTCATCGTTTCATATTCCATACAGAACAATGTAAAAAAATCAAAAAATTTCCAAAGTGCTTTCTTCCCTGAAGAAAAGTACTCCAACTTATTAATGAGAAGGTAAACAAGTTCTGAAGATATATATATCGTGTGTAAAGGTGAAGGATAAATATTCAGGAAGGAACATTTAGATCGATAATGTACTTCCGTTAAAAATCATAACGGAAATACTGCAGTGACGGACAGACATTCTATTTAGAATAAATAAACTTAGTGATTCGAAAAATAGACAATTTATTTGTCTCTATTATCTAACACGAAGATTTTTTAAGAGAGGTTCTAGAGCATTGCACAATCTTACTATACCAAACTACTAGAAAGCTGAGTGAGTGCAATACAGTGTTCCAGTATACATACGAGTAACATCTGTACACATATAGAAGATAGAAGTTTGTCGTAACAACAAATTGAACAAGTATGGTATATCCAAGAGGTTAATGGTTACCGTATACTATATTGGAAAGCTTGAAACCGTTTCGGTTTAACTTAAATTTTCAACAATCATTGCAGAGTAATGACAATTCTCTAAACATCAACATGTTGGTGTTCGTTTCCTGCTTCATATCGACACTCCTTACAGAAGGTGACAGAGTGGTCACCGGTCAGGAGAGATATAACATGGCTGTTTTCATGGTGCTGTTTCTTCTAATCACTGTAGAAGTTGTCGTGATCAAAGTGGTGACTGCCGATTGGGAAAGAGAAGAAGAGAGCCACGCGGGTCCGAGATCTGTTGTGGTATTTTTTGATCGTGAAGAATGATATTTCGTCTATGATTATAGAGCATGTTGAATATTTGTTTAAGTTTAAAACATAATTAGATACGACATAAACATGACGTCGATGTACAAAAGTAGTCGGACTGTGGAATAAAATTTTATTTCTACGATTGAATAAATAGTCACAAATGTTGGTGCTTGGTACCGGTTGTTGACCAAGTAAGTACTTACTGTTCCGGGTGACTATATATTATTTAAGAAAAAAATAAAAATAAAAATTGTCATCAGATATACGTTTGATTAATTTTTTTGCATTCCGAAAAACGAGTATCGAATGGGTATGGTTTTACCAGTGTATAAGGAAAAATATTAATTACCTAGTCTTACGTGTTTAAGAATGATTAATATCAATCTTCATTTATGGTAGATGTAACATTTTCGTTAATAATTTTTAAATGATAAAAAACAACAGTACACGAATATGTATTATGTTGAAGTTCAATTAGAGGCCATTAAAGTATAGACTCGTTGTAACAACAATCATATTTTTAATATTAAAATCATTTTAGTTGATATAATGAACGCTGGAATATTCAACGATTATATTTTTAAGAAGTATAAATGCGCAGATTTTTTGCAAGTACATGGATACCAAGGCTGAATGATCCCATTGATCATCAGCCTTCCAGGAAACACTGGATTTTCATTCGAATTGAAATTTATTATTACAATTAATCAAATTTATAGGTATGTGAAAATGATATAAGAAATGGAAGATGTATAATTTTATAGACTATTTTTATAAGAATTTTTCTATAATGAACACAATTATAGAAGAGCAAGCATATGTGTAAAACTTTACACATTTCATTGCCACAAGGCTGGAATGAATAGGAATAAATACATTACCACTAGGATATAATTTCATGTAAAATTTTTACTTGTAATTTGAAGAAAGAAAATAATTTAAGTATTATACAGGGACAAAAAGTGATGAATGGTACCAGTACGTTGAAAAAGAAATTCCAAATTTTTCCCCCGTGAAGATAAGAGAGGATAAGTATCTTTGAACGCATTTGTCTTCTCGATTTGGTGTTTTGAAGTTTCAAAGGCAGATAAATTTTAGATTGTCGAACGTTCAAATCGGGTAAAAAACATACAAGTTATGGTCAAATAAAAAAAGAGAATAATAAATTGTTCCATGATATTACCACAACCTCCTGTATATCGAAGTTTAACTCTTTTTATTTATCGTCTGATTGTACGACGAGGACGGAAGTGAAGATAAAAAAGAACAAAAAAATATTAACAATAAATAACGGTAGATATTGGCAATACTAAAAATGGTGAGTATGAATGAACTGAGGAGTGTGGTTGCGAATGCGAAATGTAATAGATAATAGATAATAGATAATAAGGTACGTTGACCATCACTTTAACACATGCAATGAGAATAATAAATTAATAATATCGTATCTCGTGAATTATTCATTAACCAACCCGTCCTATGAGAATTAACAAAATATTATTATGAAACTTGTTTATGCAAAATAATCGAAAATATTAAGAATAATATCGGCCATGAAAATAACGCAGCTAATTCTGCTTGTCAAAGAAAATTAATGAAATTTTACATCAATAAAAAAAAAACGTACATACATCTTTAGTTTTTTTTTTTTTTTTTTTTTTTTTTTAATTATAACTTCTGAGATATACTTTAAACGTATATTCTTACTGAACAAAAACTTACAGCTAGAGAAGCTACTTTTCATTTAATGAAAGTGAAACGGACGTCCCAGTCCTCCATTCATCCAGTTTGACATACAAGTTCAGTTTGATGTTCAGATTTTAGAACTTTGGGGCCTACTTATAAAGATGATAATATCTTACAGCATTCATTAAAACCCATTGAAGGAGTCTGGAGAGTTTCGCTAATGCATATCGCTGTACCATTCTCATTCTCAAAGAAATAAAAAACTTAATCGTGATATGAGAGTTTGAGGAGTTTAGTGACAGCACAAAAACCTCGACAAAACGAAGTAAAATTTTCCCCCCACAAAAAAAAAAAAAAAAAAAAACACAAAAAGGCTATCAAAGTCCAAAGTGAAATAACAGCGATTGGATCTTCTGACAGTAAAAGAAATGCAACAGGTGTATTATATCATGGAAATATACATATATCTGAGTAGAAGATTATCTCTGAATATTTAAATTGCCAAGATTTTTAATAATTTTTTCATTTTTTTTTACTCATTACAGGAGGGCAGCCCAAGCAGACAAAGACGTTAAGGCGAAACAGGTCCTGGATAACAGTCGGTGTGCCTGCTGTCTAAAACCGTTCATAATCGGCCGCGGAGTAGAGTGCGGCGAATGCGGAGCTCGAGCTTGCCGCAAGGGTTGCTCCCGCTGGGATACTCCGGACAACGCTTGGTATTGCCTCTTCTGTCACCAGCGGAGGTTACTACAGTAATATTAACATTTATTAACAGTTTACTTCTGTTTCTCCTTCACGTCCTCCTCGTTTCCATGACATCGACTAATTAACACTTTCTTGATATTTTGAGACCCTGTGCAACGCGCTAATTGACATATCTTATAGCTTTAAAGCTAAGGCTAAATCTCCGTTAATCATGCACTTTAAAGTGTGATGCTAATCCCTAATATCCATACTGTACGTGTCTGAATAACCTTCATAGACCGTAAGATGATGCAGGTTAAAATTAAACCAGAATTTTATTGCTTGGAAAACTATAATTAATTAACGATTTATTTTTTATTGAAAAAATGCACAACTGACCGTGGTACTCAAAAGTCGGCTTTTGATCGGTAAAGAACGAGTTTTTGGATAGTAAAGAAAGAAACCTTGAATTACCACATTCACGTCTGTTATAATAAATAGTGACTAGTGTACGGGTCAGTAGTTGATGGTTACATTAAATATGTATAAGTCGAGGTTTATATTTATACGATATTCTCCACATTAGTGAATGTTAATAGAATGCCAAAAGGGAAATGAACTCTTCTACGTATATATTCCTAGTTGCTATCGCGATTTCAATTTTCCTTTTTTTTCTTTTCCATTTCTATATTATACCTGTATTTGATTTTGAATTTTTTTTGTTTTTTTCGATTTTTATCTACTTTCTGTAGCAGATTTTATCACCAAACGTATAGAATTGTGCAAATAATGTTTTGCAGTAGATAATCTACTGAGACGTATGTATGTACATACATACATACGTACTTGTATCGCGGGTCTTTGATTTTTGGTAATATGATGACGTATACCATTTGCCCGAGGCGACCCGGACGTTGGTTGTGTCGTTGAACGTCATGTTTTATTCCGTACGTTGTTATACCTACCTATACGTGTATGTGGGAGATGTAATTAATATTCGCTAATATGGATACGGATTTGCCATCACGTGGTTCATTTTTAGCTCAGCATACCTTGTTGGCAGGAGTACCCTCGGGAGATTCTCGAGATGAAGAACCGTGAACAAAAAAAAAAAAAAAAGAACAAAAAACAAAAAAGAAAGAAGAAAAATGAAAAAAGATATGGAATGAAGTAGATTCGAGGACACTCGACGAGTGGTCAGAATAACTATATTTGGATTAAAAAAGAAGAAAGAATAAAAATTAAATATAAAAAAATATAAAATTAATTCAATGCTGCTGAGATTCAACACTCGGCCAGTATCGAGTATGCGATAATACTATATCTTCGTAAAAACATCAAATCTCTGAATTATTTGAACGATTATCGTCTTTTAACTATATCTACGCAATATTATCTGATCCTGGCGGTATATATGATTTGCATATACGTTTAACATTTATACTGGCTCTATAATAACATAAAGAACTCCAAAGTTTACAAGGTTAGATGTGTAGAAATCAATTTCCTGTATACCAATGCCTATACTTATAATTAATTCTTGTGGAAGCAATTTTTTTTGTTTTATTTTAATTTTTTTTAATTTTTTTTGTTCTAAGCTCGAAGTATTAAATCTTGAAACTTTGAAGGCCTCTTAGACTCAACTTCTCTCCCTATTTCTCTTCACTACTCAATTCCATCTGCGTGCTCAACGCTCTTCTTGAACTGTGCTTGATCTCTAAGCTCATTGACTTTATTGATTTTATTCTTCTTAATTTGATTTTCCACACAGATTGTGGCTGAGGAGAAACGAAAGGTGGTTCGAGACGTTTGGCGGTTTATCTGCCGACCACGAGGCCGCAGCCAACTGCTTCAGTACGGCCAAATCCCAGGTTTTTCTTGGAGGTTTGTTTCTCCAGATTTTACTTTATTTTTTTTTAATCCTTTTTCAATTGTAGATCCATCAATAGTTATGCATAACATAAGAAAAATTGAATATTTCGGAAATTTTCGAAATTTCATTCGTCTTATATAATCAGATATAAAAAAATTCTAGCTTCTCTTGACATGTTCAATTATCAAATATCATCAAGTTAATTCGACTTTGAATAATGAAAGAGAAAAAAACCAAAATTTACGGTGTAAATTAATTGTTAATTAACATATTAGAAATCGTTGGATTAAAATTATCACATATCTTTCGGAATTATTGACTCAACCGCACATATATCGAAAAATTTTCGATACGTTTTTTTTTCACCCATCTAAATCACAAGCTATATTTGAACAATCCTAAAAAATTTTACCTTGAGATTCGAGCAGACTCCATAGGAAGATTGTGAATTGTCCAAAACTGTTTGACATAAAACGTATCTCTTTAAATCTCAAATTGCCAATAATTTATCAGCCTACAGGATTGCTATGCCTACACGTGGGGTCTACCTCACGAAGAGTATGAAATTGGGTTTTAAAAAACTAATGCGATGTTTCGGTATAAGAACAAAGCCGCTTTAGTTCTAAATAATTTACTTTCCTAGAACCAATCTGGTATCGAACCCTCCAGGACATTCCGGAGCATGCAGGTCGGCAAACAACGCGCAAAATTTCACGTTGCTAAAGAATTGGCTGTTAACACCGTGTAAGTTGTTGTGAAAATCATGACAGAATTTGACCTGCTGCATCGAATTGATTTGCAATTGGAATTCCTTGTACATGCCGATCGGATGGTTGCAGGTTCTACTGTTTCTTCGTTGAGAATATTAAACCGCTTATCATTAAGCGAATAAATTACTCTTCGGATACCCAGAGCGCAAAAGTAAACTTGAGAAGAGAATAATCCTGCTTCATAATTTTACTTGCGATTTTTATTACTCATAATTTACTGTTACAGCTACTTTATCGTCGGCAAAATAATTCCTCTTCGAATACAGTTCCACATGTTTTTCTCTCAACAATCAAACTGTAAATATCTTGCCTAAAGTAAAGGCTGAATCTGACACAGTGGATTGTCTAGATCCCAAAAGTGTACTCTCGAGTTTGAAAATCGTTAAAATTGATCAGTTGATTTCTAAAGCAATTGTGATATCAAATGTAAAAGTAACGTTTTACATAATTTTGAATTATTCGCTCAATTGTCATACTTACTTTCACTTACGACTCACGAACTTACTCGAATTAGATCGACTAAACAAAGACAAGGAACTCCGTTTAATTTTCCTCATTTCCTTCATCCTTTTTTTTTGCGTAATACATAGTATGTGAATTTCGGCTTTCGAATTTTAGTCATGGGAAGAAATAAGAATTGGGATCCTAATTGCCTCTGAAATTATTGACACATTACAATCCGAATTTTTTTTTGTCATCTTTCCCGTGTGAATTATTGATCGTTATTATAGGATACACGTAAATAAAATTTATTTTTCCCATAAGCATTGCGATTATCAAAGAATATTTCTCAATTATTCTGTTCAGGTATTATAAGGTATGTACATTGTAGATATATACTTTCGAAACTATCTACTGGGCAATTTAAACGACAGGATTATCTCAGAACTTGAAATTATATATATTAAACGGAAAAAATTCTTCTAACGATCGCCTGTCTGGCATGAATCATGATCTACTCCATTATTACCTATTGTTGTTACCGGCGATGTTATTGTTCTTGCGGTAAATCGACACTGAAATGTAATTGGCAAAAAAAAAATAAATAAATAAATAAAAAGATAAAATAAAAAATAGCCAAAAGCATACACCGAAGAAATACTAGGTCCGTTAACTCAACTTTTTACTTTACTTATGATAGATTGCCGTTAGTCTTCAATGGAATTTTATCACTAAACTCACGATTGTTCCCAATGTTGCCTCGGTTAACTCCAATATACCATGACTTTCATATGCCTAACAATTTACGATAGAGCTTTGAGTTTGTTCAATCAAATTACGTTTATTGATCGATTGAGTAATTTCGAAGAACCTATTCGACGTTCTTTGAACCTCTTTTTCTTTCTCTCTCTTTCTTTTATTGTCAATACAAATTTTACACTTGTTAGAAAAAAAAAAAAAAATCGAGAAATTTTATACACATTAAATTCTGTTAAAAATCAAACATCTTGACGTACATGTAGGATATTCTTGTGCCGGTTTCACATCGTTTTCTAGACAAAAGGGTCCTTGGCTGCCAAAGATGGTCAGACCGCTTCGTGATGATAATTTTTGTTCCCTCTTTTTTTTTTTTATAAGAGGATGTTGCTTTAAATGCAACTTCTTGGACCGAGTGTAGTGAGATTCCAGAGTCTCACATACCAAGTGGAAAAATTCTATCAGTTATTTATCTAATCTCATAAATACGAAACGTTGATCAGAAAACAGGTCCGAGACTTTAGTTTATCCATATTCTCTCTCTTCACGACTTGAAAATGTCTCATTCGCTGGCACCGTGAGAATCGTCGAGTAATACACGATAGGGTTTCGTAATTCAGACTGTAATCGCAATCTCTTGTCTAACGGCAGAACGTGTGACGACGGAAATTGAAACGGGATTAATAATTCATGGAGAAATTGTCCTGGCTTAATGAAAGCTCACGTATAGTATACGTCAAGAACGGTTACCATATTTCCAAGAAAAAAAATTACTAGCTAAACTACAGAAGGATAAATAAACTCAACCGATTATCGATCTTGTCTATACCCTAAACGATAAAGTAAATCACCTGAAGTAAACTAAATTATAAATGCTTTCACCGGATATAATCGATTGATAAAAAGGTTGAATTTATTTCACGTCTTTAGCTAAAAATCGGCAAAGAATCGGCCACGGTATTAGGAAAACTTTTTGCAAGTATATAATAAAGGATGAAAAAAAACAAAAAAATGTTGAATAGTGCAAAATCATAGGTAAGGCAAGTGATTTTCGACCTTGACACATGCCCCGGTAGAATATTACCGATTTGAAAGGTTCCTTCGCAATATCGTAGCAGCAAAACGAGGTAACTATTGCCAATTAGTTTGAACTGAACCTCCAGGGCGTCAACGACGTACACAAACGATCGCTAAGTTTGCGACGGGTAACGTAGACGTAACCGCTACCAGTCGGTCAGTTCTGCTCCAGTAGCCTCTCAAGCAACATCTTGTTCCCGTACCTACTCCGTTACTCGAGTTCTTCTTTAGTCTATAACTGGCTTTTGCGAGCGAAGCATTTCGCTCTGCAGACGACTCGACTGTCTACAGTATGCCGATCAGGTACAGGCGGTACTTTAAATCGCGATTGTAAATTAAAACTGTTAATTAAAATTGCCTTGGGAATTTAATGTGTGAATTAAACGACAAATAACATTTAAAAAAAATTCAAAAAAAGACAAAATATGTAGACAGAAAGAAATAAACGTGCAAAGTCTACAAAGGAGATGCTCGATCAGATAAAGAGATGGAATCGAAGGATGTGCGATATATATGGAAATGTGTGATTTATTATGAATAAAATAAAGCCGATTGTTATCTTTTGATATTAAATAAAAAATATGTTAAATTTTATCGACTCTGATATAGTTTCGTGGGTATTGTATTAATTGAAATAATAATGTTAGTTGAGTGAACTAAATATAGAGATAAAGAAATTGAATGGGATTAATATAAAAAGAAATAGAAATGCACGAACCCGTGTGAATTCGTGTAATACAATAAGCTCCGTGTTAGCTAGGTAACGGAGATCCCATGGAACTAGATTGACTCAAGTGTCGCGGTCTGAGCGCGTTTCCCCGGGTATCAGACTTTCGCGTCTCGATAAAAACCGGCACTTGAGTGACTGCCGTTGAATGAGTAAGTGAATGGGATCGGTAATATGAACTATCTATGATACTAACAATAAGACTCTTTTATATTTGTATAAACAATAAAAGAAAACTAATATCTTATACGTAATAATTATAATTATTTAGGTATGTATTCCCATACTGTATTAACGTTCATATGTAGAACAGTTCGATCTTTACAACAAACTATCATCATCTACGATAAGACAGTGAAATAAATAAATAAATAGCTATAACGGTTCATTCAATCTGAAGACTATGATCTGTTTGAAATTCCAATTTACTCAATTTTTTTTTCTTTTTATATACTTTTTTTTTGGTTTTATTGTTTACTTCGAATGTAGCCGCAAAATTGATTGTAGTACATCTAAACCGTAACTATAATAATAAAAGAAATTTTATAGATCGAGTAAAATAACGCATTTACTTTTTCATCTTCGGCTATGTGTACGTAACCTAGAATTCTAATTATTTATACCCTGGATAGCGAGAATTCGATGTATTTATTTTTGTTACTATAAAATCGGAACAGTTCAATGAATCGATATGAATCAATCGTCGATTTGGTTTCATGTATTTTAATGAAAATAAATTCTCTACAATATTCCGATTACCTATACAATGAAATATCATTTTTTGAGACTCATTGAACGATTTTTTTTAATCTATTTTTAGGAGCGGATTATGCTGGGGTCGGTCCGGGTGTGGGCCTTGCCGCCGGAGGCGAAGAAAATGCGGGTGATTCGGTGGAAAGAGTCCGAGAATTCGTTGAGAAAATAGTCGACAGCCTCGTCGGCGACGTCGACGAGATTGCTATAGACAGACTTTATGATCACCGAGCTTGTAAGTTGTTGTAAATAAGTTTTTTTGTTTTTTTTTTTTAGCGAAGAAAATACTTCGAAAGTTATATTTTTATACTTTAATATCGATTTAATGACCGAATTTTTACTCCTTGATTCATTTTCCTTCGTAAACTAAAGATGTTTAACTGCAATTCTCGATTTAGCGAGTGCGTTAAAAAAACGCTTTTGAATTAGGTACCCATACCCAGCTGCAGCCTTAAACGAAGTAAAACTTTCTAAGAAACCTTGTTGAAATGTTAGCTAATTGCAAGAGACGATAAATGAATGTTATTTAAATACGTATATGTAGACTACCGCAAGATTTTATACCATACTTGTCGTATAGTTAAGTTTCTTTTTTCAAATTCTCACCATATTCTACCGCTGCGTACTAGATGGCGCCAAAAGCTAAGCAGCAAGTAGAAAAGGTAGAGTTCGTAGTCGGCCAAAGGCCGTCAGTCGATCAAGTAAAAAAACCGCGGTTCGTTTTTAACGGCAAAAAATTCTAAAAATTTTATAACTTTACTCAATGCACTCGTGCATTAGACTGTTAAAAATTATTATTCTTCGCTAACGACATATTCGAATTACAAAGAGCTTAAGTCGGATATCCCGCAAAAATTCCGCCGATTAAAAATTTTTTAAATTATAGCATTTCAAAAAAATAGAATATGTGTGAATATTTTTAAATGTTGGAGATTTTTGGAATTTTAAACGGACATCCGTCTAATTTCTTCTCTCTCTGCCGTAACGTATATAAAGTCAGGATTAAATCTTTTCAGAAAACTCTATTTAGTTTTATAATTTTAACTTGGATATATCGGAGAGAATGTGTAACGGATTCTGTACCGGATTTAGAATTTATATTTTTTTATTTGTTTAATTCATTACTGGAAAGAATAATAGCGAGATCAACAGCCTGTGTAATTAGCAGAGTAAATAACACGTTTAACAAGAATTAATAATTACTAATTTAAGGCATGTGATAGAACTAGACGCAAATATATGCTATTAACAATGATGATACTAACATAACACTAACGCGTATTAACAGATGATCAACTTTTGGAAAACTACAAAGAACCATTGGCTGGGGCCTTAGCACGATTGGCAGTATCACTTCAACTGTCAATCAGTAGTAAGTATTAAATTTATACTTTCCCATTATTTTTGGGCTTGCTTTATTACCTATATAGACGGTTATTCCGGTTTGTTGTAATTATGAAATTAAACAATGCAATTCCTTCGTAGTTTTTTAACAATTATAAGTTATACTAAAAAAATATGGATCCAAAAATATGTACAGTTGGACCTACTATGAATTTAGTGTCTGATGATGTACGATATAAAAACTGTTTCACATAGTTTCTTGAAAAGTATAAAGTTGTAGACTTCATACGTACCGTGCGGTGTGTAGAAAAACTCGTATATCTACACATTCATTGCTAAATAATTAGAATCGTTATATGTGTAATATCTGAGATGAACATATATACCGTCGTTAAGAACAACAACAACTTGTGTACCTTGGTCCCATCACAATAGATATAATTCTAACCCATATATATATATATATATATATATATATATATATATATATATATATATATATATATATATATATATATATATATATATATATATATATATATATATATATATATATATATATATATATATATATATATATATATATATATATATATAAGTATGCGAATAATTTATTCATTCGCCTCGTAAGAATCGCGAGATTCGTTACCTGTTCAAGCGTTATCGTTTCGCGGATGTATACACTTATAACGTATTGAAAGTAAGATACTGAGGAAGAGAGGAAAAAAAAAGAGAGGAAGAAAAAAACTCTGTAAGTTGTGTATCCATGTATCTGGTTCCTTACGTAAGTGACACAGAAATGGTAATTATCGCACGGTATTACTTGCTGTAAGGAGGTACGTATGCAGTATACCTATACGTATAATTTCTTCCGCTATTCCGAGCAATGTATCTACCGACGACCTTCCATACGTTCAACATCCGTAATTATGCAAAACGCGTAAATGATGTCAAAGTTGAGAATCTTCATTTCTAATAAATAGCGAGGTGAATTGTCGTATACTATTGTAATACATAACAATTCAATTATTATATAGGTATAGCTGCATAGAGTCATCCAGTTTTAAAATTAACTTTGTCACGATACAACTGCAGGTAGATACTATAACGTAAGAATTATGAAACAAGACAGACGTGAAACAGCGTTTTTCAAAATTTATATTATCGAGGGTAATTTGCAAATAGATAATTTTTATTGCAGCGTTTCGATAAAAAAAAGATTTTTCTTAAATCTTTGAAGCGATGCAATTAGTACCTAGACCGTTTGCGCGAGGTAAATGACAGGAATAATTCGATTCTTTATGGAATACCTATACATGATATCGCATAAATTATATCATTTCAAGGGCTCAAATTCCCGAATAGATTTTCAAAGGTTGAACTGTATCACGTGACTTGTTAATGAATAATTGAATAAATTAACGATACAGAAACCTATTCGTATAAAAGAAAGGTCGACCATATACATACCTATATAAGATTTGAATAAATCTTGTAGTGTGACAATTTCGTGACGTCATACGCTCACTACGCTTTAGGTATATATATTTTGTTTAGACTAGCACATGCGTCATGAAAAACGTATACGTACATATATCGGAATATGGCGTAAGGTGTGTTCCTCTGAATTATTTTTTCTTTTCATTTGATACAATTCTTGCGACATTGTTAATCGCCAATTAGAACGAATTATACTTTTAAATTGACCATCATTTGTGGGAGTTGGCAACTGTATCTCTATTTTTTTTTTTTTTTTAACTCTTCTTCATTTTTCTCACCAATTCTGTAAGCTAGGTTCTTCTAAGTCTCTATTGTTATCTATTTTTTTTCTTTTATTCATGAATCGCTATTGTTTGAAAAGAAGTAAAGTCTTTTCTTATAGCTGCACTCGTGTCTCTGATGATGATTTAAAAGATTTCATATCTCAAAAATATAAATCCATGCTTACAATATCGATACATCATCATAAGAAATCTATTCGTTCATTATGAAAGAATCAGGTTTTTCGAAACCGAAAATTACGGCTAGATTATTCACAATATATATCACGAGTGTGTATAGGTACACAGTATAACTGCCTAAGGCAACTCGGAATGCGTTTTAATTTGAATAACACAATTATTACGTAATGATTGAATTTTCCCAGACCTTCACAAGTCACTCCAAAGTCTACGTGGCATCGATTTAGACAATAAAAATAAATCTGAATCGATTTGAATTTACGAAATAGAAGGAAAAAAAAAAAATAAAAAAATTACTACATTTGTATTATAATCTAATGAAACGAGCGACATATGGATGAGCTTTTGAATAAATTACCAATTTTAAGAGTTCATTTAACTTTGACAAATTTATAGTGAAATATTTTTATACACCTACTGCATTTTGCATAATTTATTCAGTATTATTTTATTTATTCTTTCTTATACTCTTATCGCTACCGATCTTACAATCTATCAGTCTATCTTATCGAATTAGTATGAATTAAGCTCGTAAATCAATCTATCAGGATTTAAAACAAGGCGTAAGAATTAGTGCTAAATCGTAATTCTCATTGTGTATCCGCCCTCGGAATATTTATCGCTGCACGTAATTATATTTATATGGTCAAGTGTATGCTTATCCGTTACAGCCACCTTATTAAGGCTTTTAAAAACATACACGTATATCTCGTCTTATCGTAGGTGTGTATATTTAATACAGAATCGATGTACAGACGCTGAGGATCAAATTCGTGACACGTAGCCCTCATTTCGAATAGGAATTTTGTGAATTTATAAATAGAGTCGACGACTGGTGTACACATAAGGTAACAAGTTTTTAATTTTTTTTTTTTTATTTATTATTTTTTTATTGAAGAATTTCACGATTTAGAAGAGCCGAGGTCGCGCAACTGGTTTTATTCGATTTTTAAAATCGCTTCAATTTTTTGACATATTGACACAAATCTTCGAGGATAAGTTAGGCTTTGAGCTTATTCCGATCAGAGAGAAACCATAAAATATTCTAACGGAAAAATTGCGAAAGGATTATTTGGGAGTGTGTAAATTTTAACCAATAAAAGTATAACCGAGAATTTATACACGTCCGCTCGATATTCCGACACGATTTCATATATTTATATACACGATTTCATATAAAATCAGCACGCTTGACCGAATTTCTGTTTTTTCATTCTGAATACATTCAAAACCGGACTCCTCTTTCACAAATTTGAAATTAATATGCCGATAATTTTTAAAGATTTAAAAAAAAATTTTTTATTGATATTATTCTTTCCTTTTGCGAAATACACAGATTTTTATCTCGTCTCGTTCGCTCATGGCCTTAGCTCCCGCTTTAATATGAAGAGAACAGAAGTTTTTGTGGTCCATCTAGATCTTTTTCGGTGATCTTTTCTATTCTATTTAACACAAGCTGGTGTATATGTATACGTACAGACGTTTTACAAACGCACTTTGCATTTAGATATACCTGCGTTACAGACTCGCTCACGAACAGATTTAATTACGTAACGATAAATGCGTATATGTATGATGAAACAAAAAACGGGAGGAAAAAAAAATAGGAAAAAAAAAACGTAAAAAAAAAAAAAATGTTTGTACGTGTGTGCAAAATGATCCCCACCGAAAGAAGCCGTACGTTCGCTAGTAGGAATATCGTATAGGAGGCGCAGGTATAGTGGCATCGTGTACCAAGCCAGAATTAGTAAGCCAGGCGTCGCGACGTCGACAGCTAGCGCGTCTCGGACTCTCTCATCAGCTTGAGAGTTGGTCAAAAATTGACATATTTTTTATAACTAAAATTTCACCTTTCTCGTTTCATCTATTTTTACGCTTAAAAAAGTCCTAGGCGGTTTTTCAATAAACTCTTTACCTATCACCACGCATTGAACTCGCGAAAGATATCCTCGTAATCATTGCAGCTAACTTGCATACCTGCTATACATTATAGCAAAATTTTTTATTCTTATTTTTTACATCTCTCTTTTTCTATTTTGCTTTTAAATTAATCAATCCCTAATAAATTTGACGGAAGAGTTTGAAAGACATTATACAAAGCCTATACTACAAGGATATATATGTGTTCGTGTATGAATGAGGCAAAGTAAGCATGTGTGCAGATATAAAGACAGAGGACTAAAGACGAAGCTTTACAAGGGAGTGATTGAGATTAAGTGATCGATTGATTTTTCGCGCCCGTTTGTGTAGGTAAACGCCTGGTGCGTTGAGGACCCGGTTTATTGGTTATTTTAAAAGAATATAACCTGCAGACGAAGGTAACCTGACTTCGTCGCAAAAGTTTCGTTGTTTTCGTTAAGAATTGAAATGAAACGAGACAGGAATTACCTAAGTTATCATTAAGCATATACACACAGCGTATACATATATACAGATACGTTTAACGTCACTAGATTAAGCAACGTATATAAAAGAGTAGAGCTTCGTATCTCGACTTATCTCTGACAAGAATATTTTTTATTCACTATTATCTAGGTACATTATTATTATTTTTTTTATTTTTTTATTTTTTTATTTTTTACCTATAATTCGACATCGCTTGTACATCATTACCTGCTAATAATAATAACTCCAAGTATATTATACTCTGACTATTTTGCCATTTATTTATTTATCTCATAATCGATGTGTAAAAAGTAGAAACACCAAACGTGCAGCCAAGTGCCACTTTCAAAGATTTCATTTTTAAACTCCAAACGATTTCACACGTTCTATATCGTTTATGATAAAACCAATAAAGTATATTTTTGCCTAGGGGAATTGGACAGCGTTTGAAAGTTTGAAGTAATAGTATTCAATGAATCCAGTTTGTTGGTGGTCCGTTCTTTCCTTTGAACTTATAATTATGGTGATTAGGTGATTGCTTCTTCCAGTGTTTCATTTTAGTTAAAAAATTTGTCAATTCTATATAAATCTATTCATAGAGGAAACTTTTATACTGTTATGACACGATCATGTAGAAATTCTACTTCTCGAAAAAGGAGGGTGGGGGGGAAACGAATCCTGTGAAACTTTGCTGATTAAAATTAGCCGTGATTAATCAAACAATGAAAAATACTTGGAATAGACTTTATAACCGTGAATCTAGATTTAAAAATGTAGACAAGAGATTAGAAAACGACGCCAGGTGACATTATTTTCATCGATTCATCATTTGTTATCTAATTGTTTTTTTTTTTTTTTTCTTTCTTTCTTTTCTTTTCATACCGGTAAAAGAGATAAACTATATCATATCGCAATTGTATTTTTAATTGCGTGATGTGCGAATGGATTTATTCCTCATATAAATCTATCAAGTCTTGGAGGCGTAGTTAAGAAATATTTCAACGATAATTTTTTAGTCAAATCACAGCTGTTGCATGAGTTGTAATAAATCATCGTTTCTCGTTTATTATATTATTTAATTTGTTTTTTTTTTTTTTTTTTCAATTAATAATTAGCAATGAAATATAGACTTTGGTGAGTTTGAAAAAATTGACAATAAACTGAAAAAGGGATTATTATAAATTTGTGAAAAAAGTGCGCGAATGCGTAACATGAAATACTCGTTAATAAATGCTGCTGCAAATCGTGCAAGACATGTTGACGCTAATTGGTGGCATAGTCGTCGCCTACTTTATCTACGTCTTCCTGAGGAAAAAAAATGGTAATAGTTTCAAAATTATATATTCTGTTTTAATTTATAATAATTAAATTAAATTTATAAAACTGTAAGTGTGAGGTGTGAGAAATGAAAGATGTGAGGCAGAAAAGAGTACAAAAACTATATGTTAAAGAAAATAAAGTAAGAACAAGTTTTGCCCATCGCATTATAGAATTATACTAACTCCGATTTCTAATCTTTTCAATTTTTTTTTTTTTCTTTCTTTTTTAAATCAGAAATAAATGAAATCTGTAGCCATTTGAGAATTCCTAGAGTTTTAATGGTCCAGTGCAATGACCTTGAATTTAATAATTTTTTTTTTAAATTCTATAATTATATATCTGGTGTGATTTCACAAAGTGTCAAGTAAAGATTGATGAGGCTCGTGAAACTGGAAAGTCTACGGAAAACGGGTTAGCAATTTATTGCTGCAAGTATATCTTACAGGAATAAAAAATATATACGAAAAAGAGAATGCCAAGTACAGGTGCTATATCATACAACATGCTTATATTCATTGATAAATCTCAACAGATGTAAAACGTACGGTTAATTTCATTGATTTAGTGTATAAGTATTAACGACGATCTAGGACAGAGCGTGAAAATTCTGTATTGCCAAGTTTCATCCAAATATTACATTACGTGCGTTATAGAAAGAAGGTAATTAGAATTTTTTTCATTCACATAAATTGATCAATCTGTAGTGTGGCAAAGTCATTCTTTTTAATACATAAAAAATCTTGATCAATTTTTTGAATTTCAATTCTTCATTTAAAATTTCCAAACTTGTGACACGTTCGAACCGCCAGTTATTCATAATTGAATATTTTTATTATTTATATTATTACGAAGTTTATATTTATGGCCGAAGGCGCATCGTCGACGTCAGAAAGAAAAGGCCAGGCCATGTTAACTACCAGTAAAGCATAAATAATATATTTTAACTTGTCACTATATCAAAACAGAATCAGAATTAATAATATTTTTGAAAATATAAACGGCATTCCAAAATACACGTATTTACATACATACATCACACTATCGGATTTCGTATCGATACGATAGCTCATTAAGGATCATAATGATTACTAAAATTTGAAAAATAAATACATTGAAGAATTATTTACAATTATACCTGTAGGCTGTGTAAGGATGAGGTGAGTCGTATAGGAGACGGCCTTCGAAACTAGACAATGATTATTCTTCCCGGTAAGAAAAAAAAAAAAAAAAAAAAAAAAAAAAAACGAACGAGGAATAAATTGTGTCGAGGAAAACCGTTTCGATTAAATATAATAAAGAAGATATGAAGTGATTTCCTGTTTTGTATTTGTCTACTTTGACCGCGATCGAACAAACGACCTTATTAAGGCCACCGAGGGATCCGTGACGTACACGTCGACCTTCACCTCCCATCGCATCGAGAGGGATCAGGGTTAGAAAGCTAATACTATAAGTGCACAAGTTTTCTATGGGCATACGTACTTATATACGTATACGTACCTACGTACAACATACACAAATCCACACATACCTACCTGCGAACGGCTTCAAATGTATGAAGCACCTGTTGACCTATCGGTTAATCGGGTTAGTAATCCACGGATTTTCACCTCGCAGAGATAATTTCAAGGTCGTTAAAAGACTGGCGAGAGTTTCGACGTATTGCGAGAAGTTAAAGTAGATTTTCGTACCTGAAAGTACGTCGTTTGAATACGAAATTTGTTAAAAACTAAAATTGGAGCATTGATAAAAATCGCGAATATTTATTCTATCCGCATAAAACACGGAGGTCTAACAACTGCGGAAATTTTAATTTCGCTTCTACTATAACCGATATTACGGTTATTAGATTTAAGGTTTTAGCTGGTAATCTTTTGAATGAGATTATGACTTGAAATAGCCGAAAAATTTGACTTCTAATTTTTATTTATTTTTTTTTTTTTTTACGCTAACAGATAAGCCGGCAGCAGATACACCGACTATGGCACACGCTGCTCTCAGGGATTTAGTGGAACGCGCTGTTGAAGAAGCGAGAAAATTACCTAGTCTTGGAAGTTCGGATGCTGGGAGATCCGCTGAACCAGGAGATATTTCTGAACAGACATACGAGGATCTCCTCGCAACTGCTATACTTAACAAGGTGAGTTGCGTATTTCACATGTCTGAGTATGCGGAACGGTGCGGAATGATAAAGATATAAAAACTCTACATAAATACATGCTCTATGCACTTTAGAATTACAAAGTTACACGTCATTCTCAGCTCTATAATAATATATTTATTATAATCGTAGCCAATATCTCAAGTTGTTTGCGTTTTTAAATACTTTGTTGTCTTTTATAAGCAATTTTTTTTCTCTAAAATTCAACTTTTTCTACGATTATCTGAGACAAGTACTTGAATACAAACTTTTTACGGATATATGACGTTAAAGGTTACATCTTACCCTCAAAGTTAAGTATCTCGGGCACGTTTATGTAAATATGATGAAATTTTAAGTGAATTATAATATCTTTCGTATCTCGGAGAATATACATAATTAACGAGTTACTCATTCCGGCAAAAGTGTTAAGGGAAATCCCGACGATTATGTATATTTTATTTGAAATTATCCCATTCGTGTGCATAATATTGTCAATCGCTTACAGAAGAGGAAATTTAAATGATGTAAAGAAAAAATCAGTAAGCAGATAGACGTCAGAATTATCTTTCGTATGAATTACACAGTACACCGTACTTTCATGATCAGTCCGATCCTGTTTAACTAGATCGTTATTGCAGCTACATATTTATAATCTTGCATTTATTTCAGGTGATCGAAAAGTATCAAATTGAACATGTCGATGGGAACAGCAACACATTGCACAACAGCAAGTCGTCCCCGAGACCAAAATACATTACGAGTAAGTTTCAAAATGATTTTATTTAAATAAGTGAAAATTTTATGAATTAAACTCTCCGCGTTCATCTTTTGTGGATAATTTTGGAAAAGTTTTCAAAATTCTGAATTTAAAATCGTTCAGAGTTCCTTCCGGTTCCATTCAAAACCATCTAGAAACCTTTTTCATATTATTCGCGTGATGTAATCGTACCTATAGACACAATCGAAAAATAGAAAAAGAAAACGTTCCAATCAGAATTCGCATTGTTTCTAGTTCCCGGTTTAACATACGAATTAAATTTAGCTTCCTAATACATCAACTGAATCATTCAACAGGCGAAATCGAGGTGGGGCTTGACGAAGGCGTTGAAGAAGGTAGCAGCAGCCTGGAACCACTGTCTCAGGATGAGTACAGCAGCGATTGCAGCGCACCAGCCACAAAATATTCTCTTGCACGTCAAGAACCACTATCGCTGACAGTGAGTGACGCATTTTATACATCCAATAAGATGAAATATTTTAATGATCTCCGCTAATTTTTTATTCGATTAATTATTCTTCCCTTTTTAACATTCTGACAATTAAATGAACCGTAGGCAGAATTTAAAACGAATAAAGTCACTGACCATGGAAAAATTCGTTTGTAAGCAAATTGACAAAATGCAACGATGTTGAAAAAAAAAAAATTAAAACTGCATGGAGATAGGAATTGGTAAAAAATTATGCACGCAGTCAGCCAGTTAGTTAGTTGGAATTAAAAGTAGGTGAAACGAAGTTGGTATAGACGAAAATTTCACGTTTTAATCCGTTCATGCTACGGCGTTAAATTTTTCACATGTATCACTATTTTGAAATAAAGTAATAAGACTACGTACGGATCAGTAAACCTCAGGAACTTTGGATGTACCAGTGCAGTATGTAATTAAGATTAGACGCTCGAAACAAATTACAGGTATGCTGTGCAATGTTTAATTCCTGCAAGTCTCAGGATTGGCTATGGTCTGTTTCGCGGGATAATTACTTGTGGCAAATAAAGACGGTGACAGATTCTTCTATACAATACATTCCGCAAAATTTTTCTCACCGATTACCTACCTACTCGTTTATTTTATTCGGTTCTGGTTATTCAAAGCTGTAGAAATATTAAGAAATGGACGAATTTTAGTCTCAATTTTATCGCCTCAGATTCAGCTGTGTAAACGATCACGAGATTATCAGATCATTTGCTTGTTTGTACCCAATTATTTCGGCTTTTAATTTTATGTGACGTAATCAAGGATCGTTAGTTTGTCGACGAGGAATTAAGGCATGTGGTAAATTGCACTCCTAATTCTTCTCTTTCTTCTCTTTAAACACCGTGCAGTAGTAAACGATGCCTAAAAAAAATCATAAGACAGTCTTGAAGCAAGACTAATTATACGACGTGGAGAAAGCTTTGTCTTTTAATTTAGGAGTCATTGCACTCATAGTTTTGAAACATTTCACTGTGACTATGAGATGTTACATATATTATTTTAGATAGAAGAACACATCGAGGAAGTAACAACGACTTATACATCAGATGAAGAAGAACGAGATACCGGCGAGGCGAATGGTCTTGATTTTAGAAACGCTCATCGTGTTCCATTTCCCGAATTTGGAATGGACATAATTGATCGTAAGTTAATCGAAAATAATGTCTTTAATAATTTCTCAAGAAATCTTTTAAACTAAGTATCAAATAGCTTAGAGAATGCTATTTTCTGAATTAGTAATTTTTACGACACGTGAAAGTCGAGACTGCTGCAGCAATAAGTTTACGATTACTTTCTACTTAGAGTCGAAAAATTTATACGATATATACAGAAATGGTATATGTCATTATCATGCTCACTGCATAACTTCAGGACTTGTTGCGGTCGTGTTTAATGTCAGGTTTGTAACACTTTAAGCTTCGCAAGAATCATCTGAAGATACCCAAGAGGAGGCGACAACACCAACTCACGTGGATTTAGTAACGCCTATAGAATCGTGGGAGGAAAATTGGCTTTTTCAAAAAAAGAAAATGCAAGCTCAGTCTGAACCAGTTTCTATGCTAGTCCCAAATCCTAGCGAAGACTTTAGGCCGTTAATTGGAGATCGAGAAGCTGATGATACGTCCGATCTTTCCGATTGCTCTGCACAATCCGATGAAGAAATTGAGGACGAACTACTCGAAGCCATAAACAACGTGGCTCTAAAAACTCCTGATACTCCGGAAACGAACAAAGTCGATGAAATCGTAGAAGTCAGAACTCAGATTACGAATAATGGAACACAGATTGAAGAAATTAAGACAAAAACTGAACATGGAAAAACAATGATTAGCATCAGGCGAGATAATTTGGTGGACAATCCTGTGACCGATATTCTAATCAAAGAAACTGGTGCTAATGAAGTTACGAACGTTGAAAGTAACGGTCATAATAAAGAAAATTCTAAATTCAAATTAGGCATTGAAGATATGCTCGTGTTCCATTTGAAGGATAAACGGAAGTCGCAACCTGAACATCCAACAGAAAAACATCAGGATCATTCAGAGCAGGATAAATCAGCGGTGCATCTAGTTTCTCGAAATGAAACTACCGATGATATTGACGTAGAGATTCGTCGACCAACTAAACGAAGTGAATCAAGAGTTACCGTTAAAATTGCAAAACGAAGCGAAACTCGAAGTCTTCCGATAAATACAGACTTATCGATTTCCGATCCAGAGAAGACTCTCGATTCTTTGCAGTTAGTCGATTCCGAAATTGAGACTAACTCGAGCGTTGAAAATGGGCATAATTTATCGCAAGTGACAAGAGATTTAAGAGCGTTTGACAACGAGACTAATCACAGCAATGAAGAAGACGTTGAATTACCGCAGTTTACCAGAGACGTGAAACTTCCTGTTGAAGACATGAAACCGCCACGATTCACAAGTGACTTGGAGCTCCCAATAGACGAGACCAACGTAAACGTCATAGAAGACATGAAACCACCACAATTTACGAGAGAAGTGATAGAAGAGATGAAACCACCTCAATTTACCAGAGACGTGGAACACCCTGAAGACAGAACAAACGAAAATATAGAAGAAAATACGAATCCACTACAACTTACGCGAGATGTGAAGCTCCCTGAAGATTGGACTAACGTAAACTCAGAAGAAGACACGAAACCATTACAATTTTCAAGGGAAGTAAAACTTCCTGTAGACACAGTAAATGTGAGTCTGATAGAAGAAATGAAACCGTCAGAATTGACGAGAGACTTTAAGCTCGATGTAGACGGGACTAATGTGGACGTAGATGAAGATATGGAAACATCACGTTTGACAAGAGACGTGAAACTCGTTGTAGACGAGTCTAACGTAAATGTAGAAAATGGTGTCAAACTGCCGCAATTAACAAGAGATATAAAGCCGTTTGTAACTGACGAGACTAACTTGGAAAATAGCGTTAAATTGGCACAAGTAACAAGAGAGTTGCGGTCCGTAGAGTCCACGGACGTTTTGAAAGTAGACAATGATCTGCAAGGACGTTTGTACGATGTTAAACCAGTACTTGAACCAGTTGCTCAACCAAATCTACCGGACGATCAAGCATCGGAAGATCTAGCCTTAGTTTCGAGAGATAAAGACCAGTTCGTAAACCTAGATGATGATCTTGATACAAAAGAAGTACCCAGGACTCCAACGTCGTCTCCTCTTAGACAAGAAAATGTAGTTCCGGAAACCGGAATTACCATCGACCTCCATTCTCTAGATGAAAAACTGGTATCTATCGAAACGAGAACTGACACAAAACTCAATTCTTTGAACGAGATGTTGCACAGTTACGTTCAGAAGTCCGAAGAGGTTGAAAGCTTGTTGAAAAGCGTTGACGATAACTCGACAGAAATCAAAAAAGACGGTGTGGTAGAAGCACGTTTGATTTTTGTGGGCTGTTCTGACGATAAAAATTCTCACATTGTGAGAACTGAATTGCACGGGATCGAGCTACAAAGTGAGTATATTTTTTTTACTTTTAATGAATTAATTCTTGTTATCATCGTATACTCGTTTTTAATAAATTTTTAAACTTTAGACGAAGACGGGGCACAACAAGAAAGCGAATACACCGAACATTACGCTACAGCTACCCAAAGACACTTGGACAGTTTAACCAGACCTGCGAAAACCATACAGGTCAAAGATATCGACGAGGCAACGGACCATCATCACGACGATATCCCACCTCCGATACCGTCAACTCCACCACCAATTGCTAGGCTGAGGTATGATTAAAATCAGTTCAATTTTCATTCAAAAATGTAATTCGTCGTGTATATTATCGGTCATTCTTTTGTTTCTGTATTTGAATAAAAGTTGGCGTTGGATAACGGCGGCTGTAGTAGTCGTTCGTTTTTATGAACCACGGTTTTTTTTTTTCTTCCGTGTTTTCATTTAATGAATTTTCTAGTTTTTATTTTCAATTGCGCTTAAATGCGCTTCAATTTACTCGGTTGAATCGTTTTAATTCAAGATTCTCTTGTGTAGGCAGTGCCGTAAGGCTGCGGCGTTAGCCACAGCCGAGTTCGAGGTCAGTCCCGAACCTCAAGCAGCAGATCGAAAAAGGGTTGAAGTAGATCTGTTCCTTGCTACCCCACCTCGACCAGGTAACTTTCTATTACAATTTAATTAATCTAGGTATTCAATGAATTTATCATCGAATATCAACTATTCAAAAATAATTAGAACATAGTTGAAATTGTTATCTACCAATTTTTTCCAGGCACTATAGCCGAACGAGAACATAAAAAGTGGGAAAATGCTGCACCGATAGAAAACAATCCATACAGTGAGGAAAACATACAGAAAAGACTTTGGCAACGTCAATATTCGCGGAAAATTTCTTCAGACGCGACTGTTGGGTAAGTCATAATTTTTCTTATTTATTTGTTTAAGATATTTTACTCAAGATCGTAATGTTTCATTTACGCAATTAAAATTCTCTGATTTATAACTGAAATGTAACGGAATCTTTAGGGAAAATTCCGAAGTACCAAAGATGGCTGGAAGCTCTATGCAAGTAATTTTAGGCGCTGGTCAACCGGACGTGAAGAGGTATCGTTGTCATAAAAATTACTAACATTTTTTTATTGCCATATGCTTGGATCATGTAATTTCGATTTTTAATTGGATTTCTTGAAGCTGCTGAAAGGATTTTTGGATATAATCGTGAAATTGTGGAATAAAACTGACGAGTTTTTGGAAGAATGATTTTTATTTATTTTTTTTTATTAATAATTTTAGGTATGGAAGAGACTACTACATCAACGACGCAAAGAAGTCAAGTGGGGAACGTGCCAGAAGATCGGCAATGTTGAATGCCGGAAGTCGAAACAGTTCCATGTCCCAGAACTCCAGCTCGTACGATGACGATCTCGAACAGCAGGTGAGTTATGGACTTGACAGATTCGAGGAGGCATCCCTGCGGGGCAGCCTTAATAGACGGAGCTTTCGAGGTCAGAATTCAAGCCCTCATTTTGTAACCAACCCTCTGCTCCACTTGCAAGTTGGTGAGGATTGCAAAATCGTACAAGTTGCAGAAAAGCTAGGCGATCACTGCGTTTCCGATTCCGTTAAAAACAAAAGTCAAAATAACGCGTCTAGTGATCGAGACAATGTCGCATTCATGCATAACGTGAAAAATATCAATATCGATCCTAATAATACCCATGAGAGTATGAAGTGCTCTTTAAAGGAAGACTTAATTGTACCAACGAATGAGACTGCGTCAAATGATAGAGAATCAAATATCAAATACGACGAAGATAAACGTGCCGAACAAAATCACCAAATCGAAGTTTCTGCTACCTATTCAGAAAAGTTTGCAACCATTTCTGATTTGATGATCGAGGGAAATGATGGGAAGCTTAAAGTCCTAGACGAGAAAGGAAATTTTGTAGATTTTGAACCTGAAAACTTTAAGAAATATTTCAAAGCTGGAGATGGGCTGGAAAATTTTGCTGTCAATCCGTTGTATAATTTAGAAGATAATTTTCCTCCAATTGCTGATGTTAATCGTGGTGTTAACTTTGTGGATCGAGACTCTGGGATGTATTCCATCGGTTCAAACGACGTCTGTACAGAGTCAGGAAGGAGTCGGATGAATGGAGACTGCAGTTGTAGGGATGAAGAAGATGTTCCGAAAAGATTGTCGGTGGATGAGACAAAAAAATTTAACGAAATTCAAATAGTTACATCAAATGGTAAAAGATATTCGGAATTTGGAAGTTTTAAGTTTCATACTTTTGGTGGGATAAAACGAAGACGTTTCAACTGGAACGATTTAAAGGACGAGTATGATGATGATACGGATTCGGAAAATGAAGAGATATCCAAATTTCCGGAGAATATTTCGAACTTTGGTAGTATGAAGTGTCAAACTTTTGGTGGGATAAAGCAGAAGGCAAAATTCGACGGTAAAAAAATTGCTAAATATCACAAAGTAAAATTGAGACCATCACTTTCGTTTAAAGATGCAAAAGAAATGAAAAGTATAGTGCCAACCAGATCTGAAAACGGAAAGGATTTCCTCTACAGAAATTTCGAAACGCGTAGAGATCCAAATTACACAAAGTTCAAGGACCTAAGATCGAGCTTGACCGGGGAACGTGGAGGAAGGAAAAAAAATACATCGCGGGAAATAAATACTGTTGCGGAAAGAAATGTTACAAGCGATGAAAATTTGATGGCTAATTTTTTGAGAGATGCTTTGATGCGGCCAAAATCACGACTATCAACCGACAACGAGTCTATGTATTCCTTAGACACTACCTGCACACGAAAATCTCACAGCTTCCGAGGAGACAACCGTAACAGACGATTAACTAAACCATTTTTATCACGAAACGATAGCAGTCTTAGATTAGAACCACCCGGATCCCCAGAAGTGATAAAAAAAAGTTTTGAAACTTTGGCCGGATTGAGGAGAACCCAAAGTCTCAAAGGCGATAAAAGTAGCATTCATAGCGGTGGTAGTAGTTTGCGTAGAAAAATTTCTAAAGATATATCAATGTGGTAAAAATAATGACTACTATCTCTATCAGGTGCTAATGAGAGAAAATCACAAAACTGGTACATATAAAATAGTCAGTCTGATTTATAGCATTAGATTAATTCAGTCTCGATATAAAAAGAGGTAAACTTGCAGGAAGCGTAATAGTAGTTCTGTATGAATATAATGAAGAGCCTTAGATGGTAATTGGACATTTTTATTGCAACAAAAAATTAAAGAAAAAATAAATAAAACATGAGAATTAAACTACTTTCCTCTATGTACCAACTAAAGCCAGCCTTCACCGGATTTTAGTCAATGCATGAAATCCAATGATCTTTTTTTGCCGTTAAAATCGAGTCGCCTTTCATCTTTCCACTTTATACTTACACTTATAGCTTACACGCATACGCACATCTACATATTATAATAATTTGGTATATGCCGTCGTCTTTTCTCTATAATAGTTCATGTTGTACATAAAAATATAGATTTGGATAATTTCTTAATTTATCAACAAAGAGAAAGAAAAAAATAATAAATATGTCATACTATTTTTTTGTTCAAAGTTTCATTAATTTCTTATTTACCTACATATATTAAGCACTGCACATGCATGAGATTCCCTATTGTACAATTCCAATGGTAAGTACGTTCACCATGAGTTTCTATTCGTTATTTTCGTCTCCACTAACCCACTAATATTATAATCTATAAAATAACTGGTGAAATAATTTCGCTAATTAATACATTGGGTGTAGACGAATAATGGTTTAATTAATCTGTTCATACAAATGGCTGGTATATTTAACTAGCGTTATTTTCTAATTAAGCACAGCTCTTATGTTACGATATAAAATTTTTGCCCACCCTTTGTATTAAGCAAGGATCTTGTGCTAACTTCTGTACTACGCTAAAAATATTGTTTCTACTGAACTAATATGACTAAAATTTTTACTTGAATACGATTTAATTATACCATATTATATGATGAAAACTTCATGTTCATGGCTGCTTATTAATTTTGTTTCGATGTATTGGTGAAATGTAGAAGAAACGTGGTACAGTTATATGGCCTTTATTATAATCGATAATTTGATATGTTTTAGGGACAAATCCAGTACCAGGAACCAGAGCCGATATCGAATACCGTAACGGAAGTTAAAACTAAAGTGTCAACTTGGCAGCAGAATAATATTGATTCTAATTACAACGTGGTAACGCGAGCCAGACAGAGAGTTGAAACTACTGTTCATTTAGGGGTTGCACCTGATAAAGTAGAAGGGAATGAAGTTCAGACGATTAAATCTATCGATAGTTCGATTTCTGATGTGGATAATCGGTGGGAAGGACAAAATACTGATGATCTTTTAGAAAATGTAAGGAGGAACAGTAAGAACGAGATGAATGCAAAATTAAACAATCAAGAGGATGCTGATAGAATAACTGTTAATGAAGCAAGAAAATCAATCGTTAATGAGAACAAGAGAACCATCAATCGGATCGACCTTAAGGCATACGGTTTTGATAATGAAATAAAACGTAACAGCAGTTCGGTAGCGAAAATCGGTACGAAACGTGTGGTCAATAAATTAGACTTGAAATCATTCGGGTATGATTCCGAATTTCAAAGAATTCAATCTACCGGTAATATTGAAGCGAAACTGAACAACGAGATCGACTCGAAACCGAGAATTGTTAAAATGAAAACAAAATCAAATTTGACTGGATATCACGTGGACTACGAGAGGTCTAAGAGTACCCATAATTTAGTTGAATACGTAGAGGCGTCTGGTGATTTTGATAAAACAAAAAGTACGGAAGTTTTTAGAGAAGATAAAAATTTATCGGACGTATTTCACAATTTCGGTGGAATGATGTCGGCTAAATCAATGCCAAACGTTGCGAAAATCGATCATTATTCACAAAACTTGGCAGCTGGTATTCTCGGACATAAAGATGAAGAGGATCTTATTATAACTCATCTTAGTATGAATAGGGATAAGTTAAATGAGGAAGAAAAATTGAGAGAAGAAATGATTAAAGCATCTGCAAAAAGCAAAGGATTATGGAAATCCGAGACTATATTATTCACAGATGAAAAAACAGGAGCAAATAATAATACTTCATACTCAGATGATGATGAACTGCATGAGAATATTATCGCGGAAACAAAACCAAATGAAATTTTAAGGAAACAGGAAATCTTCGAAAAAACAACAGCGATTAGTACTTCCTCACCCAGCAACGTTATCGATGAGGATTTGCCTATGCCGTCAGTCCGGAGGCTTGCTCAGACATTTATTAAGGCACCAGTTAACAAACCGAGCCCCCAACCCAGAGTAAGTTGCCAATAAATTTTATACAATTTTGTTGATTATTTGTGAATTTTTTTTTTTTAACATGTTATCAATTATTGTCATAAATTGTTATTTTTATTTTTAATTTTACTGATCGATTTCACCAGGTCTGGAAGTCAAACGGTAACGTGAAAAAGGAGAGACCTACTACTCCGGAAATTCATATTATTGAAACACCAAGACAAATGCACAGCTTGACAGCGAGGTCAATTTCGAGAGAATTTAGGGAAGGATTAAGACAAATACCTAATAAAATGACCTCACCACCGGCAAGTCATGTGATCACTGAACAAACGTCAAATGTTCAAACGGATCATGAAATAGTTACGTCCGAACTTGATAGCTCAACTAACGATATTAAAGTCATTGCACCAGGAAAATTGAAAAATAATATCAAATTTTGGGAACAATTACAAAATAAAAGCTAAAATTTGCCACATTAATTATCTATGAGATTAAAAGTAGCATTTGATGGTCGAGTTTTGTGAACAGAAATCGTGATACAATCAGTCATTCACGTTATAATCGCTGTACAGAGTTACTTACACATGACCATAATTTTTGGACCGCTAAAGAATTTTTTTTTACGTAACTCGCCCATCAAGATGCATTAAAATTTATATACCTATTATCTATGTAAATTAATTTTAAATCTTAATTGCCCAAAGGTACAGTAAATGTCTCAACGATGTAGCAAATACATTGTACAGAGTCCAGCTGCCATACGTTTTATTTTTATTTCTTTTTTTTTTGTAATATAAAATTGAATTTATTATTGGATAAGTATTGTAACTGTCGTTTATTAAAAAAAAAAAGAAATAAAATTTTAATAATTATTTCTGATTTAATATAAATTAACGGTTGACGTTAATGTAAATTAATCTTCGAAATCAACGTGTGTATAATTTGATTGGCAGAGAATTATCCGATGGTATAATCATTTGTATTGAATTTAAAAAAGAAAAAAAATCAAATACCAAATCTGCCGTCAATTTATACATCGCCTGTTTCTGTCCTTGTATTATATTATAAGGACACGTTAACACGTGTAAAGAAAACAAATGATAAAATATTATATGATGCATATTAGGTAATAACGGTGGACGGAAGTAATTTTATAGTTAAAACTTTATTTAGAAAAATATAACATGACGTTATTACATTGTGCCAAAGGACACGGAGTGTCAACATCCAAAGAAAGGTATCCTATAGAGGTTTAAATTTTTTCATATTAAAAAATAGATGATCGTACATACATACATACATATGTATATCATTTACACAAAAAATATGCTAATAATAATGCGAATTTATTATTTAAATAAAGATATGTGTATGTATATAGTTATCGCGAAAAACATTGTATATTTTAGAATAATAAAACTATATAAACTGTACTATAAACGTGTCCAATTTATTCGCAATTACCTATTTCAAGCAACTAATCGTTGTGATTTTTCAATATACCAAACATTTCCCCGAGGCAATGAAACCATACTAAATATAAATGGCCAAAATTAAAAAAAGACCAAAAATTATGGCTAATGAAAATTGCAACTGCCAACAATCGCTTGTATCACAGAATAGAGCCAACAGACATTAAATAGTATGATTTAGCAACATCAACGCATAATCATTATCATCTATTCTTATCTACAAATTAATTTCTATCAATATTTATAGTTTACATATTTATGTTATGTTATGTTATGGAACATTCAAGTTTATCGAGTGTTGTAAATAGTAACTCGATATTTTTGTTTTTTTTGTTTTTTTTGTTTCGTTAATCGACAAACAATGCTTTAGCAATTATCAAAATATTCCATCTTTACGATTCATGGGTGTAAATAAAATTATTTACAACCATATTTGACTGGATTTCAAATATCAAATCGTATCAATAATAGATCGATTTAACTTTATGAAATGGTATACTCTCTAAATCTCCTGCGTGTCTCCTCCTGTAGTCCCACAAGAAATGGTCGATTAGAATAGCATTACAATCAGACTCCCTCAATGCAAGATTAGGATATTGTCTAATTAAAGATTTCACCTCATCTCTCACTCGTTCAATAACTTCAACTGAACAACCCCGAATTTCTACCTCTGCCAGACTACCTGGCGTTAATTCAGTGCCTGTAAACGAACCAATGGGATACAAAAATTTCATCTAGATCAATATTTGGATTCAAAACGTATTCATTCAATGCCTAAAAACTTGGATTCTTGAAGTTGAATAATTTGGAACTTGATTACCAGACTGAAGTGTATCCAGGAGAGGATTGCTGTATCGCATAGCTCCAAAGTGTACAAGAACTTGAGGCACTCTATAGTCTGCAAACATTGTTATTATCTCAATATCATGAAATTCGCCAAGTCCCTTTCCTCTAAAACAGGCCCAGATATCTCCGACAAGAATCTGAGCTCTTTTGTAAATAGCCACTGAAAGTATGAATTTAAAAGTCATATTAGAATTGCCAAAATGCTTTGAGGTCATTTTATGGGGCAGTACATAACGAAAGTTTAGGTAGTTACCTTTATGTCCTCGATAGTCTGCATCATCTCTGAAGCATTCAAACTGCGTAACAATCAGTTTTAATAATTTTTCTGCAGATTTATCACAGGATTTGATACAGTTTACAAATGTACCTGTAAATTGATAAAACCAATGAATAAATTTTGAGTGATAAATATGAATCATTGATGAATTTGATTGGATTGCAGCTCAATTAAATAATGCGTCTTCGATGATTGCTGTTTTCATAATTATTTTTCGAAAATGGTAGATATCCTATTAATTACCTTCGTACTTCTCTGCCAAGACCTTTCCAACTTCGTGTAAACATTTTAATCTTTCGGTAAGTAATGGAATTTTTGTGCTTTCATCATCCCCTCGTAAAATATACTCTAGTTCCTCTTTCGTAATTGTTGAGTAGAATTTCGGATCGGTTATTAATCGGCTTTCCTGAAAGAAACATGTTTTCATAATTAAAACAAATTTACAATAAAGTTATTAATTTGGATGATGTAAAATTCACGGGACAGCCTTCATCTTGGATTGTAGAAACAAGAAGCCTCTGTGCACCGTTTGTTTTTTTATTTATATGTAATAGACATTTTCATTCGGAAGATTTGACTTTGTTCAACAGTAAGTTAAAATGTCAAACATTTTTAAACACATTAGCAGAGTGAAATTTTTATAAAAAATAGAAATGTAATTTTGTTATTCATTGAATGTAACGAAATCTTGAAATTCTAGTGCTCTGCCAGTCTCGGTTTATTCGTTCAATTTATTTGTACTTAACTAGTGAAAGCTAATATAAATATAATCTTGGCAAGATGTCTTGCAGAGATAAGTCAGTTGTGCTTGAAATCATGGCTGTCAAGAAACCGACGTAAGTAACTCACATGAAAAACAGTCAAAAGATTTTTATACTGTGTTTGATATCTTTATGCTTAATGATCTTTACTAATACAATGATAAATACGTATTGATTCCTATTCATACAGAGCGTTAGACGATTTTATCGACACGGTACCCAAGCCTAAAGGAGCCATCCCAAACTTTGGCTTACCAAGATGGAAAATCATGCCATTAGAATCAAAGATTCCAGTAATCCCTGGTCCTGAAGGATCTTACCATTTCACTAGAAATAAGCTTGGTAAAAAGCTTTGGGTTGGCTCCCCAGATGCAAAATTTAATCTCAATGATCCTTACAACTATGAGACTGAGTGGACATACGACCCGTTACACGACGAACATTTGGCAAGATTTTTTTCTCAACCTGCTAGCATTCGCCGGATGATACAACTCGGATTAATAACAGATAAACTTGATGCAAAATGTTCTGTAAAGGATTATAATAGCTACAGAAAATATTTAAAGACGTTATACAACGATAGTATCAATCTAAAAATTAAACGAAGAACTTTGGCGGATTTTGAAAAAAGGGCTTTAAACTTAGCTGAAGAATTTGCTGAAAAAGATGTGGAAAGGTACTTTTAGAACATTAGCAATATTGAAGTGTGAGTCTTGAGATAGTTGACTCCTTTTTAGAAGTTTGAACTCAAATATTTCAAGTCTAAAGCTGTGTCAACACTTTAGATTAAGAGCAAGGGAAAAAAGGATCAAAGCCAGTAATCGGTTGCTAGAAAAAATCCGGCTAGAAGAAGAAGCAAAACTGAAAAAACGAATGGACCAACAACTCAATGATGAACAACGAAGCAAAGATATTAAATTGAAGAAGATAGAAGCTCACAAACAGCGTATTCAAAGGGCTTGGGAACATGCTGAAATATTGAGGCGAAAGCGGGAGGTAGCTGCCTATAATGAACGTCAAAAAATAGTCAGAACTATACAGCAATGGCGAGACAGTGAATGTCGGAGAAAAAGATCTAAAGCAAAAAGAAAAATTCAAGAGATGGAAGAGAAGCGAAAAGCAGTTGAAGAACAGTGAGACAATAATTTCAGCAACTTTTTATTACAGTCCAATTAAAATTTGTTAGAAATAAAAATTTCCCTTTGAATGATTTGTAAGACATTGCATTAAATTTGACTTCATTATGTACAATAGCATCATTTTCTTTCAGATGGCAGTTACGACAAGAAATGCAAAAAAAGCAAATGGAAAGAGAAAGTTTTCTTCAAAAATGTTCACACGAGGAACGTGTCATGAATATCAAATCATATAATGCTAAGGTTGAAAAAGAACGGGCAAGAATGCAACGTACGTTTTTTACAATCATATTAAATAGTTTTACTATATGTTGTATAAAAAAAAGGTATGGGTCTCTTCGATGACCAAGATCAATACAAATCCCTTGTTTCTGTTTTTATAATTCATTTCTTATAAATTACAGGATTGTCAGAGAAGTGCAAAATGTTTGTAAAATGCTACATCCGCAGACATGTAGCTGGTCAAAAAGACGGAACTTGTTGCATCAAACGTAGCCAGCGGTGTAGGGTAAGATCAAGAACGTTAGTCGACAAGAAATTACAGAATATATAATGTGACATTGAAGTGGGAAGTTTATTAATAACTTTAATTGAATAATTTATATATATGTACCTGTTACATAAGCTGGGAGAAAACGAATTGGGAACCTACTCTTCTGCTAAATCATATAACATCCAAGGAGATAAGAGGGAGATAATTGTGGTACAGAAAGTTTTCCTTAGATTTAATTAAATCAGGTAGTTAATCACACAAATGGCTAGTGAAATGAAATTTCGAAAATTTCAGCTTAACAAGAAGGTAAAGGAAGACAAGAAGACGAAAAAGCAGAAGAAAAAAAAGAACCGCAATCGGAAAAAGAAAATTGTAGAATCAGTACCAGAGCCTCAGCCTGAGTCTGAGGAAGTGTGCACAGTATTTACAATACCTCCAACTGCTCAGGAGCCTCCTATATCTAAAGATAATTGTAAATGTGAGAAAATCAAGGCTGAATGGATTAGAAATCAACAAATGATAAATAATTAATTTTTATCATCTCAGTACGGTCCTAAAAGGATAATGTATCTATTATCATAGACACAGTCCTTGAATAAATGCCAAAATGAAATAATCTAAACGTATAAATTTTCTCTAAAATTATTTAATTATTATAGAAATGAATTGTTACTTTAAATGAACTAAATTTAGTTTCTATTAGTTTAAACTAATAAAAATTAAGGAAGGCACTTACATTGACGGCACGTTTTATAGCTGCACACAAAGCAAAGTATCCTGATTGCCCTGATACTTTCCATTTAGTGTCATTTCCTTGTGTCCAAAAACAGAAATTCAATGTATCTAATACAAAAATCCAATCTACAGCTCTCGAATCATGTTCACTGGGGTGTAATTCGTGCTGTGAAAAATTATCGATATGAACCGAGCGGGTTTTCAGTCCTTCCAAAACCTGTATTGAATTAAATGAAGTTAAACTAAAGAAGGAAAATAATATTTTTTTAAAAATTAGTCAATCCTAAAAGAAACGGAAATGAAAATTTTCTACGAGTGTGAGGTTAGCTTTGAATGCACAGTTTGATGGGTTGCATATAAATTGTAAATCCGACAGAAAAATTACATAAAATTGTAACGTAAGTATAACGTGAATTACATATCGTAAATAATATGAATTCGGTGAAATAACAAAGTAGAAAAATAATAATAATTGTATAGATAAATTCACCGACAAGGTGATTACTAACCTCATAAGCAATTCTCTTTACACCTTCTTCCTCGATAAACACATCCTTCGATAAGTTAGCTATTAATTTACCAGACTCTCGAGGCATAAGAAGCATTTTGTTGAGTGTTTATTTTTACCTATTTATGCCTAATATTATAATAAATTCCGTGACAGACGTGTCTCGTGTATGAATGTATGTATAGTACGCAGAAAATATTCTTTCTTGTCACTCACATGACAGATTATACTCCATGACAGGGTCACATGATCATCGGGTTGCTAAGCAACGTACAAATGTGTAAACAAACATGGAGGTAGATGTCAAAATCCGTTGCATCGACGTGATATTTAATGTTTTCATTTTATATTCGTTAATCGTATAATATGTATTAATGTATATAAAAAAAATTCGTATATATTGCGGGATTTGTCTGTGAGGAGAGAAAAATAATTCGATTATCCGAAAGGAGATTTGAGGTACGTGTAGTACTTTTAGGTGTATATGTATGCATACAGTATGCAATGTATAGGTAATGTTTAATTTGAATTTAGATAATATATATTTCGGTAAATAATATTGAATTGATTAGAGTATAGAAATGTTGGTTAAATAGACGAAAAAAATTCAGTCAACAACGAATTTAAAAAATTCATTTCAAATGAATACATTCACGAACTGGCTATAAGATTCAATGAATAGTTTTATTAGAAAAGAAGAAAAAAAAATCCACAAACAATGATAACCGTTCTGTGATTACAATCCAAACACCTTAGTATAACATTTATAAATATAAGTTAGTTTATTATTTAAATAGCATAAAAAATAATACATACATAAAGCAAAGTATAAGCAATATGTTTGTGAGATAATGATAGAATTGTTTGATTTATATTCATTAATATGTATATACGGAATTATACAGAGCCAATTTCCAAAGTGGTCATATCACTTTATTTACTCAATAGTAACATTTAATAATACATAATTTAATTGATAACCGTGATTTGTGTTACTTGTTTTTTGTTTTTTTTTTTTTTTTTACATAAGGACATGCTTTACTTATTTTACGATACACTCGAGTTTTAAGTAATTATTTACCCTAATTTCAATATTGATTTAATGTAGGCAACTATTTTTCTGTAGTTTGAAGGGCAGTGGCGAATGTTGGGATGTTCATCTTTCTCTACATTCGTCCATCCGAATTCAATAACTTATGTACACAATACCGTCTCAACCCAAAATGTGAACAGATTAAGGCTCCAGCAGGCTATAGACTACGTTCTACAATGTACAATGCATTATGTATTTTCTTAGTTTTCGTTTTCCGCGTGTTTTCCTCTTTTTTTTTCATTTTCTTTTCTTTTTTCTTCATCTTTGTCTGGGTGTGTAATGTGTGCTAAACGATAGCACCAAAATATTCGCCAATATCTCACACTTGGCACAATTTCTTTTTTTTTTTCATTATTCTCTCTATTTTTTTATTTTTTTATTTTTTCCTGTAACTATAAAATAACCAATACACCAATCAAGTTTTATGTGTATTAAATTTTATTTTATTCCACTTCAATTGATCCTAGCAACATATTAGCTATAATAGATGTAATAATTATAAAACAATGTGTCTTAACAAAATTGTAGATATTTATTTATACTTCGTGTAATATAAAGTTTGATAAAAATAGCGGGCCGTATCCATAGACGTAATTATTATTTATTTTATTTATTTTTTTTTATTTTTAAAGTTAAATTTATTCTTTTATACTGTATAATAATAATACATTATTTGCACATTCGTTCTAACACCTTTTGTCTTTGAATATGGCCCGGTTTCAAGAAATAACTAGCGTAGTACTAGGGCATGTGTATGAGCTTCTGTCAAATGTTTTATCCTTTAACATGGTTTCTTATTATTTATTATTTATTTTCTTTCAACTTATCCATTCTTTACTATATTTCTTTCTTCCTTTTTTTTTTAGCACACTTTATCTTTACCTTCATACACATCACACCTCCAGACTTTCTCCAATTCAGCAGTATGCGCTTTTTTTTGTTGTTTTTTATTTATTATTTAATTAATTTTTCTTAATAAGAGATATAAATAATCTGTCTTTATTGGCTCTTAAGCTCTTTGCCAATACTGTACGACACGATTTTGCTCCAGTCAATTTTCGTTCGCATAACAGGAAGTTGCCTCCGTAATGCTTTGAACGTTGTATCAGACATGGTTTGATAATTTTCTGAAATAGCTGTTTGATAATCGTTTTCAGATTCCTCAACCAATCTGATAAGTTCCTTAGCCGTTTGTTTCTCAGTTGTTATTGGCAGGCTCTCTTTAACTTCTTTGCTGCTAACCAACTGTACATTTCCATCCTCGTAATAATGTATTTGAACTTTAAGGCTACCCCTTAATTCTGCATTACCAGAACTGGTGTTAAAATTCACTGACCATACAGAACGCCAACGACCATTCCAAAAATTTTTTGGCTGAAATTGATGGTCTTCTATGCACGCAGTTAGCGTTACGTTTCCTGAAATTATTCAATTGCTAACGTTATAGTTCACCATTAAACAAAAAATAAATTCAAAATTCAAAAAAAAACAGCTTTTTATCATTGAAAATATGAATATTCTGTAAATGAAAAATCCATGATACATACCTCCTTGACTCTTTCCAAATACGGAGCAAGTGCCGTGTCCATAATGATTTTGAGTGTAAGTTACTATTTCGTCTTGAAGTGCGGATCTCCAAGGTTCGGCCGTCGCGTCTGGTTCGTATGGTTCATAGTCCTGTGCCTCCTTTCTCAGGTGGTCATATTTGAAACTCTGCTTACTACGACCATCGTAAAACCTCTGACCTCCTAGGTCATTGTGCTCAGTAATTAGGACTGGATACTCGCTTCCCTCGACCTTTATTCATTTACAATTGAAACAAAATATTATAAAAATCTCTAAATCACAAAAATCATATTTCAATCTTTCTTACACATTCATCTGTTCCTAAATCTATCAACAATTTTCTCTCTCAATTACAATCTCTGTATTTTGATAAATTGATTGATAAATAATTATTTACATTTTGATGTAAATTTTTTAAACGATGTTGAAATAAATTATAACATTTTTCAGTCAATTTTTCTGTCTTGAACTAAATGTTCGAATAATTTAAAATCGGAATGAAATACGATATAATTGTTGAATAAAGAATCAAAATTTGATTTAATAATTTTCATTGTTGTTCCGTCAACACGGATAATAAATAATATTCAACAAAGTGGTTGAACAGGATATTTTTCTTCATGATCATCTGTCAAAGATGAGTCATCACTCATTGCCCATCAACTCTGACTAACACACACGCAATCATATCTCGTAATAATAATTATTATTAAATTTACGATGGTTAAGATACTGATTTAATACTTTATGCGGTATTGGTGATTCGGATTATTAGCGGTGTTCTAATTTCCAACGAAAAGGAAACGTCACTTACTTGAGATTTTCGAACGGGGTTGGTGATAAGTTTTTGAAAATTTTCTAGCACGCGACACGTGAATAATTGGTATAAAGTAAATATTTAATGGGTTTGAAATTCGGCGTTAATAGTAATCCCTTTTTTTTCTATATTTAAACGGTATTTGTATCGTAATAATAAATCGCCGTTAGAGAGAGAATCAAAGAGGTGTACCTTAACAGGCGTAAGCTGGTCCTTGTTGTATTGAGCAAATGCCCCAGACGCGCCTTCTTTCAGGAGGTTATCGTTGTTCAATAGAACCCTCACATCGTTAAAAACTTCATTGAACTCACCGGGGGGCGAGTGTAGTATAAAATCCGAAACTATTCGCACTTTTTCTTGATCGGGGATCACGACATCTCCGTCCGTCGCCATCTTACCTTTCCACTGCACGCACACTCCGCCGATGTGTCAAACCAAGGCTCGTATAGTTCAGGTTACTCAACCGCCGCCGAGAGAGGTTTTCACAGTTAGACGCCGCTCCAAATTTCAGAATAAAATAATTAACGAAAGCAAATTTCATTTGTATTTTTCTTTCTCCTATACCTACGTTATTTCATTTCTAATTCAAAAAAATAAAGAATAAATTTAATGTTACTGTCATTCAGTCACTACCATTCGACGAAATACCTTAACGATAATTCACTACATTTAGTTATTTATAAATTCGTAAAATCAGATGATATATTTGTAATAAAAATTCAAATCGAAATCGTGAGTTCAAAATACAGCAATAGAAGTATCGCAGTGATACTTTCGCCGTAATAACCTGTACCTCACGAACTTTGGGGTGATTTATTTCGTTCGGGTATTATCGGTAGTGTTCGTGTTCGTTCGACGCACACTCACCAACAGGCGTGGTTTACATTTTGCGATAATACAGTTTTAACATTTATTTTTATCTGTTCGTCAACATACCGCCAGCAAAGACGAATGAACTATATACTACGAATCCTGTTTTACACTTCCTGTTTAAAGAAAAGTTTGGGACAATTTTCTTTTCAATGAAATTAAAATTGAAATTTAATGAAACCTTGGACAGTCTTGCGCGTTACATAGCATTCGCGCCCCGAATATACCGCGACTGTGCAAAATTTCCTTATATGGCAATCTTTTACACGCGCTCTATTATTCCCGCTATATGATTTCACGTTGATTCAAATTACCGTTTAGAACTACTGTTTTCTAATAATGGTCATTACTATTCGTTTTTGCAATGCTAAATCAAGACTGATACGAAATCTTTTCACTATTTCAATAAACTTGAAACATAATTGGTATCTATTAGTATTTTTCGAAAATTCGTATCAAAATTAAGTAGGAATAAATAATTAAAGAAAATTGAGTTTTAGCAAAATGAAGTCTACTTAATTTGTTTCAACTATACAGATTCAATTAAAAACGAAAAAAATCAATTCTACTATAACTCGTTTCAGGTTACTGAGATCTATTGAATGAAACACATTCTCTATAACTTTGTTACTTGAAAAAAAGAAATAATAATACTAATAAACAACAATATTAGCAGCTAAGACGATAAATATACGTTATGAAACGTACGCCTGAGTATCTAATCATTAGAAAATTTGTAATATATTATAATTGCTTGATAACTAATTCAACACAATATTATATACTTTAGGAAAAAATGATCCAATATCTTTTAACAAATAGAAATAAACAGACACGAATGTTGCAATCTTATTTATTAACCCTATAAGCCCCCGAAAAATCTTGAACTTTTCCCAATCCTACAATTTAAACGCATGACTGATACGTCGGTATCTGACAAAAATAACGATTTATTCTTCAATTGATAATATCTTGTAGAATTCCTCCTCGAGATGAACTTGGAAGAAAAGTGATCCATAAAAGAAGCCAATGGCGGACGATCCGAACAGAGATATTCTTCCAGTTAAAGACGATTCCTGTTACGGAAGTATTCGATGTTTCAGCGAGATAGGTCACTTATATTTATTATGTAATTCATACCTCCAGCAGATTATAATTACTGCTTCAAATTAAGGAATGATTTTATAAGTATAATTAGAATAATCTATCTTGCGGCAATATCTAAAACCGCGATAAGTGGATTTCTCTAGATTTTTATCAATCGATTGATCTTACGTATATACAATAGTTACCTATACATTCCTCCAGTTACATTAATATACCAACAGTTGATAATATTTTTATTTTAAATTGATATAAAATAATTTAAAAATCTAAAGATCCCAGAGAACGTCACATCGTCTGCAAACTCGACCGCTATCAATTAGAAGATAGGTATTTGAGGCTGCTGGAAGAAGTCCAAGGTCTTAAGAAATTGTCTAATAGTCAGGAAGATAAGATCAAGAGACTAGGGACAAAATTAATGCGATCTGCAGCCTCCTCCAGAACCTGTCCTGCCGTACTTGCAATTAACGATGAAAGAGAGAGAATCACCAGACTGGAGCTCGAAAATGCTAGAGTAAAAAATTAAATGTTTATGTTTTTACAATTGTACGGTCTTAACTCATTTTTAAAAAATCCTTCTCCTATAATCTATAAGGAGTATGAATAAATACATCCACATAAACGTATGACGCAAAAAGAAATAAAATTCAATCGATACGTCTGCATTGTTAGTTTTTGGAACTTTCATACCTACCATTGTCCGATATCGTATCAGAAAAGATAAGAAAAAAAAATTTTTTACGTGTCAATTCGTGAAACAGCTTAACCTCGCTCTTTCTCTCTCTCTCGACCTAAATCTACAATCTAGTTTGCCATGCAGGCGGATACGTGCTAAAGATCGAAAATAATCATATCAGCGCGCTGTTTCCGGAGAAGTAGAATGTTTTATTTCAATTTTTTTTCTTTTGCTTTACTGCTATGACGAGTCTGAACGATAATTAAAAAAAATTTTCACGGTTTTAACAATCCATACTTAATGAAAGTGACGATATGAAATGATAAGACGTATCGTATTGTTGTGAAAATTCTTAATCGAACTTTAGGATATTTTTGTACTAAACTTTTAATCGAATTATCGATTTTCAGTTAAAGGACAAAGCTTATACATTAAAAAATCAATTGCTAAGTCACAGAGGTCCCAGGTCACCGTCGCGATGTCGACGTGTCGCAAGCGGCATATCTTCAGGCCCGACGTAAGTCAATTTCTTTCCAAAGGTATCGAGAAAAAATATTCAATGATAAGTCAATCATAGAATCACGAGAATATTTTTCTGTTTTAATTTCTATGTACCTATAACATATCGAATTAAATACGTACATACATAAATCTGATTTAAATTCTCGATCATTCAAAAGATTATTCAGAGTTTGGATGAGTTTGAAAAGAATAATATATTATTCTCCATTGAAATTCAAGTCAATTGTTATTTAAATCACTCGCTCATGCTTCAGGACATATCGGAGCGAAAGTGCTCGAACAAAGTACCAGCCCCAACAACGGGACGTAGTAGATGACAACGACACACAGAATTACCTCGTTAAAATCGAAGTACGTGTATATACGTATCCTTGCAATAGTATTTGCAATTTCCTTGAATAGATATACAGCAATAAGCAGATCGTAATCTTTTATCACATCTCTTTAATTCTAAATAAAATTAGAAAACTGTCTGCAGCAAACATCGATGATTGTATAAAAAATTTTAGGAACTTGAAACTCAGAGAAATGAAATGATCACACGAATAGCTGAGCTCGAAGGTCAGATTGCAGTACACGTGGCTGGAATACAGAGAGAAAAAGTTCAAGACAATGTCGAATACATCCGTATGTGGCGTCAGATGAAACAAGCCAACGATAAACTTATATCAGTCCAAGCTACGAATGATACACTTCACAGTCAAATAGGGGATTTGAAAAAGCTCCTGGAGGAGACCACAAAGTAAGTTAAAACTGTAATATTACACGTACCCATATCACATTGTTTTCTGTCAAAAGATTGAATGATATAATAATAAATGTTCAGAGAACAAAAGGACCGCAATTTTCTGTATATATTCTCGATTTTAGAAACAACAGAGAAGTCACAGCCGCGTTGGTGTCCGAAAAGCAGCGATTGTCCGAGATAGACGATCAGATAGCCAGTGCAAAAGACTCCCAGTTAAGCCTGCGCGAAAAAGACGAACAGATTCGCGACCTGACAAACGAGATGAAGATACTGCAGCAGCACAACAACGAGCTAATTGCACTTAGCACAAAGTTCGGTCAAGTAGAAGTCGAGAACATTGAGCTGAAGAGGAAGGTCTCTGAGTACGTGCAGGACAATCAGAGTCTTAAATCAGCGTTTAGCTCAGAGCAGGCTGATCACACTGCTTTAAAAGCCGCGAACGATAAACTGATTAAAAAGATAGAAGAACTTCAAAAAAATATGGACAACTTAATGATGCAGCTGATGGTGAGTGTGAAAGAAGATGATGGTTTGTCTTGACCATTGGCAGCAGCACAATTGGCTTTTCGTGAATCGTTAACACAGCCTTACCAAATTTATCAGAAATTTCAGAACCAAGACGTAAAGAGCTTCATCTCAAAGGGAACGCAGACGGAGGAAGTAAAACACGTTGACAAAAAGATTGGAGAATCCTTTGTGTCCAATGGCTACTCAATATCATCGGAAGAAGAGAAGGAGTCATTTTCTGATAAAGTGCAAAAGAATGAACTGCCGAAGTTGAAATTCTCAAACAAAGAAAAGCCTGGCCTTAAAACAAAGAAAAATGAATTAGTAACTAACAGTATAAATATAGAAGTAAAAGATCGCTCTACAGGGGGTCAAAATGTAACAACATCAGTTAAAAACGGTCGCACAATATCGAATAAAACTAAAGTTACACACAATGCTGTAACCCCATCAATATCACGAGAGAAGATACTGATGCTGCTCGATCAGGCGCAGATAAGTACACCGTTGGAGGCACAGAATGCCGCAAGAATACGTCAGATTGACGTTGCTGCTGGTCAAAATGACGCTTCGATATTTCCCGAGTCTTATAGGCAAGTTATTAATCTTGAAACATTGTTGTTCGGTAATTCTAGCTGCTTTTGACAAAGGCTTAACCCTCGCTTTACCTCTTTACTTATAGTCTTAGCCTCGCGTATAATATAATGACAAGATAATATTCCTGAAACGTCATTTTGGTTCGGTATAGTAACTTTAGCAGGTCCTCATAAAGGTCAATTATCTTTTGACATTTACTCTATCACAGAAAACGGATAAAACGTTATATATTCTTCCGGGAAAAAAACTGCATACATACTTGTTCATCTAACAATATTGATTTTATTTCAATTCCATCTTAAGTTTAGTATTTTTTAATCAATCATCTTCTTAGTTTCTTTTACACCAACGAGTAGGCTAATACGATTTACTGCGCTAGGGTGTTGCCACGAAAAAAATCTCTCTGTATGATACTTTATCTTATCTATACCCAGCTTGTTATTAAACTAATGTTTAATTAGCTAATCGCTAGATTATTCCCCTAATATTTACTCGAATTATATTATAGGTAAGCCGATTATACAACGATTATAATAATTGTATAATATTTTGTATTTCATTATTATAATCGATAAATAATAATTAATTAACAACCCAGTGCAATAGCCACAGCAAAATATTTTTCTACCTGTATCAAAAATTTTCCCAATCTTAACTTTTGTCCATATCTTGACGCTCTTCGGCCAATAATAATCACGGTGTTTAATTAAACGTATTAAAAGAGACGAGAGAGATCGATTTTATGTTGTTTATTTCGAGTTTGATTATAGACCTGAAACAGTCCTAAATTTGTTCTAACTTGAAGTCCTAAGTAAATATATTGGTGTCCTGTTAAATTAGGAACCCTATAACGACCCTGCAGCGATGTTCGAACGACGATTTTACCTCGACGAATATATCGTCAACGCCTGGCGAGGATGATAATCGAAGTCATGAACAGACCTCTGAGTTCTTTGATCCGAAACAAATACTTTTAACACTTTTTGAGATATTGAAAAATTGCAGTGAACAAATTCACGAGAATATAGATACCCCGTGCGCCTGTAGTGACCTGGAATCAAGTAGCTCAGCGCATGTTGATTATAGAAATTTTAATAATTTAAAATACGATAATGAGAACGATAATAGTTGCGAGATTTTGTACAAAGGATTAAAAACTGGTCTTGGTAAATCGAAAACTACGAAAGAGAAACTACTAAATAAATTTACTGAGACTGAGTGTTGCACCTGTGAATCAAACCACAGATGTCTCGCTACCTCGGATTGTGGTTACGGATGCTGTACGCCTGATACTGATCATGGTTTAGAACTTTTTGAAAAAAATAATTATTCACTTCGAAATAATCCAGCAGTCGTCGTCAAGTCTAGGATCGGAGAAATCAACTCAACTATTCAAAAGGTGTTTGACTCGATGTACATGGGACGGTAAGCAAAAAATCAATGACTTAATCGCAGATTATTATCCTTGTCTATTTGTGAACGTGATGACGTCGTGACTACTACTGGATGAATTTTCATAAATTCACATACTTTATATTATATTTCCCTAATTTCAATTTCGATACATAAATATGTAGCGATTTCAACTATGGCTGTGCAGCCGAATGCTATGATCTACGAAATGAAATAAAACCTCTAAACCCAAGCAATCAGTTAAAGATTGACAAAAGTCGAAGACCCATCTCCGGAGATTTGGAAAGGTCCAAAGAGCATTGCAAGCTTAAGAGTGGTTACAAAAAGGAGGTAAGGCGATTTCTCGCGTCACATATCGTTAGTTATTTATCAAGTCATTATAAAAGTATCAAAAAATAAGTTTCCTAAATCAGGCTTATTGCTGGATGTAAATTTAGGATCAAAGAATGATAATGTTTCCAAAGATGAAAGAAATATTTAATTAATTTCTTTTAATTGTCTTGAATAAAAAACTTCCTTCTGTCGGGGATCCCTAAAAAGTTTCTGAAACGTTAAAATTTGAAAAAAGAATCTCATGATTCGTGATCGACAAAATCTAATTGCCAGAATAAATTATTACTACATTTATTCTGATTTTGGTTAATTATGCGATTCATTACATATATAAGAGTATATTATAATGTGGTGAAGCTCGCTTATGAGAAGAAAAAAATTGCAAAGTTGCAGAAAAATATTTCCAATTATGAGACGAAATGTCATACCGTGAACGAGTGCATCGATACACCTGGGTCTTGTGAGACCTCTGCTTTTCCATTACTAATCACCAAGGGACAGGGACTCGTTGAAATCCATATACAAGCACTACAGCTCTCTGCAAAGGTCTCTTGATTGACGATTTTATTTTAATATTTAAATGAAAACAAGATAACACCCTCATTATTATATTTGTAGGATAATAAATAATAAAACGGTCGTTAGTTCATAATCTTCTTCACAATCCTCGGCTTCTTCCTGAAAATCCCCTCTTCATTTCCAGGCTACACAAACCCTTTTCAAGAACGACCCACACGACATATCTGTATTTGTAAGCTGTGACGTTTGGGATCAAGAAACTACGTTTACTCCAATCCTGAATTATCCTTCACTGACCTTCAATTCATCATCAGTGTATCGAGTGTGCGAACTGCAAAAATTTTTCAACAGTGTACTTCGAGAACAGATTATTTTTCAGGTCCACATTATAAATCAGGACGAAGAAACGTTTACGGTAGCCAAAGCGAAGCTCAGCGTTAAAGATATCCTGGATTATCCTCAAAATAAACTGCATTACATAACGCCAGTTTTTAGCGTAATTCCATGCTCCTGTGGCGGAGATTTTGGACAATTATTATTGTGGATTAAACTCAGCTGTGATATCGATTTAGTAAAAAATTTCAAGGATCGTTGTGGCCTTACCGATACCGCTGCTTCACGAAATCATCACCAAGTACAGATTTCAATACAGAGAGGAAGAGAAAAAGCCGGATCTTCTTCTTCAGCAATGAATAAAGACTTTTTGCAGTCAATAAATCCTTCTCCCCTTGATAACTTGTATTCGTTCTCTGAACTAAACACTGCGCCAGTACGTGATGTTATTTCGGAAATACCAGAACAGTATAAAACACATTCTGTAGCGCAACCGTTGGAGGCCAAGAGCAATCGATTAGATACTATTCGTGAGTTTGGTAAGTCGCCGTATATTTCTATCAGGTTTTTACTACAACGTTTTGTCAATTTAACTTGCTATAGCAGAGCCAGGATATTTGGAAAAATCTAATGAGAAGATTGTCAAAAAGGGTAAATACCGCAATGAGGATACAGACGAGGACATTGAACGTGAGGCGTCCTATACGCCGTCGATTTCCACAAATGAAAATAACTCACAGGGTAGTGATGCTGGAATTGATGGGCCCATCGAAGACACGTGAGTTTAAAAAATCGTAAAACTTGTGAGAAGTTGAATAAAAAATATTCACCATTCCACGTTGTTAATTTTATGTAAAATTTTTTGTTGATAATTAATTAGAAAATTTGATCTGACATAACCGATTGATTAATTAGCACACCCCAGGATGTGGAACTTGCTGCAGTTTTGCAAAAGAGTCGAGACAGCGGTGAACAAATTGAATCGGGAAGCATCACCGAGTTCAATAATGTTCTGAAAAACGTAAGGAGCTATAATAGTTTTTTTTGTTCTCCGGTTCGACAATTCAAATTTCAATTTACAAATCCTCAGCGAACTGATGGATCTACTCTTCGTGGGACGGAAAGTACGATAGACGATCTGGGGATGGTAATTTCCGACCGTAAATGGGAGAAATATAAACACAACAGAGACCCAACCAGTATTAGTGTGTGAAGTTAAAATCATGTAATCTAGTCCTACTTGAGACAGAAGTTTTTGCCAAACAACATAGGAGTAAAATTGGATAGATCCTTGTTACAGGTTTGCCGAGAAAATCAAAGAATTCAGAGTTCAAGAACATCCAGAATGAAATTGGTCACAAAAATGTTGTACGGTATTGGTATTTAACTATTTTTTTTTATTTTTCCCAAACGGAGGGTAAAGTGCTGGTAAAATGACTTCTTTTTCTTTTATTTTAGCACTATTTCCCCCGAAATACACTTGCAGGCAGTCTTAACAATTTGAATTTTTTTATAGCCTGAAGCCACAGACACAATTACGATATCGATTGTGGCGATGAACCTTTTTGACAAAACCAGTCTGATGCAAGACCCAGACGTTGATTTACTATACGTTGAATATTCCTTTCTTGGAATTCGAGGTGCTGATATGGAAACCAACGCATTACCTAAGCCAAATATTAAGGGCGAAACAATGGCCTATAATTTTACGAGAAGTAAGATATTCGGTCGCAGTTCTTCATTATCCGTAAATATATTAACACATTTAAAGTAGAGCTAAAAAATATTCAAATTTTTAAAGAAAATTAATATTGCGGAGATGTATGAGGTAATTCCGCCGTTTGATATTTTCAGAGTTTCAAATTGATGAGGGATATCACAATTCACTTCGAAACATGTTGACTTCCATGTTGTCTGGTACTGCAAGCCCAATCGTGAGATTTATAATCGTGAGTGAACCAGCTCTTGAGGAAATGGATACTAAAGAGTGCGTCGAGGTTGGGTAAGCCATAATTTCTTGTTGTGGTTTCGTTCATTTGTACTCATATAAACTTGATGCCACCGAGCATAGGCATGCTGACTTCAATATACGAGAATACGCACTGGGTGATGGACTCAAAGATGTCCAATTGATAATTATGAATCCTTCGCAGTCGGAACAACTGGGAATTTTAAAGGTAAGATTGAAGAGTAAATTTTCCAATCTGAATTGAGATCGATCTGATACCTACAATAATAAAAGACGAAAATTTTTCAGATCACAATCGATGGTGTTGAGATTATCCGAAATTGCATGATGCTGCATAACCGACTGTGAAATTCATTGATGGTCTTAAAACTGTTCATTCAAAATAAGGGTGAATCGTACCTACTCTTCATATCCACTTTTACAACACATGCCTATAATCATATGATGTGAAATATTTTAACAATTTACAAAGTTTTGTCATATAAAGTTTATTAAAGTTATATATTTGTATACACATATTATCAACATATTCTGCGGTTTCTTATTTCCATCTCGGTTCCGTTCTCACCAGTTTATACTAGAAATGTTATTATCAATAAGGATCCTTGAGTTACGCAATTCTACTTGATTCGTAATGGCTCGATTTATGCATACGTAACGCGTCTCGAATACGCAATGTGTATTCATGACTCCGCACAACATGCAATTCGAGGATAGATCGAATATATTAGAATATCATCTTCGATTCAAGCTTATTCGGATCAGTCTTGAAAAACTTTTTTCACTACCATACCAACAGACAATGAGACATACTAAAAATCCGATCAAAATTATTATTCTCGATGTTAAAACGAGAATTGCAATGGTAAGTAAGACGTAAGTTAGATTTACGTTAAAGAATACATAATCCTAGGATTTCTTTTCAGTTTCCTTAATCATTTGACACCACACAGATACTGTTTGTATCACATACAATTCATTGATCCTTTCATCTTATTAGAAACTGTGAAAATACACAACATGCTCATTCTTCCAGGAATCGGTAGCTCTTAGAGGACCTCGATTCTCTAGCAAATCGAGATACAATGTAAAGCACTGTCTTACGATGCACGATGCTTAGGATTAATCGTATCACTCCATGCCGTTAAGTTCTAAACTTTGATTATTAGATTTTCCCAAGTGATCTGCAACTTCGCGTACAGTGCTTGTGCTTTCCGATGTTGAACTGTTACCACTCGTAGTAGTAACCGTTGTATTTGATACTTGTGTCTCGTGTTTTGATTGCTTATCTTTAATTGATGCGTAAAGACGCGTTCGTCTGAATATCTCGTTGAAAATGCTTGTCGACATTTGAAAGTCTCTGCAATCTCTTGGCTCACGTGAAACCATCCAGGAACCTTCTATGGTGTCAACACCTTGACAAACCTTGCATGAACCTGTATTTTAAAGGAAAAATCAAGACGAAATTGATCAATTGGAGATGCAGAAGACTTACCAACGAAAACTGCTAGCGTTTTGGTATGATTATTTGTTGCTAATAGAGTAAAAGGAGCCCCGCGTTTGAATGGTGCAAACCCAGTAACATTCCAAGTTACGTTCAGAAGACCTTCGATGGTAATTGGTGGCGTGAGGTAGTCCAAAGAGACTTGTACACTGTGATTAGTTACTGTCATATCAAATCGAACACCCGCTCTTGCCGTGACCCAGGAACCAGTCAGTCTGCAGGGTAAACCTGACGAAGTATATTCAAATAATAACCGTTCAAAAATCGCTAATGCACTTAGAATCCGCAAAACAAACCTTCCCGTTGTTCGTTCTTAGGATTTTCTAATCTCAGTTGTTCAAGTTCGTCGATAATCTCGGTCAGAATTTCGTTGGCAACTGCCTTAGTTTCGTTTGTCGTAAGCGTTGTGTTTGCTGATCCTGGAGTACTGCAACTGGATCCGGGGATGACTGAAGTTTGAGACGATGTCATTGGCGACATATTTATATCCTTGGCAGACATACTAAGACCATCGTTTTCCACTTCATTAATGTCTGACACAGTTGTCGCCACATGTACGTCTGCTTTTGTCACATGAGAATCATTTTTTTTTCCTTTTTTTACTATCAGACCCTCTGCTGCAGTTTCTCGTGATGTTGTCTGTCCGATCTGATCGGGACACTGAGTGATCTCTACACCCTCATTGTCATTCGAATACCTAACATTTGGAGCAAACATTTCCGGCCTAATGTCTCGGAGCTGTGAAAACATTTCTGGAGAGTTGAGAAATGCTGAATTGATGTCCGCGCGCGAAGGTGTTATCCTAAAGTTCGTTAGAGAGGCTTTGGGTGAAGCTGATGCGACAGACGTCTCTTTACCAAGAGTTGCATACCCAAAAATTTTATTACTTCTTTTAGAATTATCATAAGTAGGACTGAGGCCAGACAGACTGGAGCTCGTGACGACGGAAGTGGCTGCGTACAATCTCGACAGGTCTTGTTCACTGAGATCTTTCGCTTTTTTTACCGGTGATGTTGATATGGAAAAAGCCACAGGACTGGTAAGCAATCTGGTAGAATGCGCTAACGGCATTTCACTCACTGAATAGTATGGGAGATTCCCTTCAACGAGACGAGGCTGTGATAATTGCGCGTTGTTTATCATCTGATTTGCATTCAACTTATTCGCCATTAAAGGTATCGTATTTGACGGTCCTTTAACCGGCGGACTTTGAATGATTGATGGATTTTTATTGAAAATGACATGCCCATCTGAAGAGAATTGATTAGTTGGTAAATGACTTGGCCCAACAACTTCCTTCGAAGGATTACCGAGAACATTGTGCTGATCAGGAATGTAATTGTAGTAATTAAGGTACTGAGGTATTTTCTCATTATCAACGACCCCAGTTGCCTGTACTGGTACGTAAGTGTTATCCACATATTCTATGGAGTTTGATGGCTCTTCCATAACTCTCACGAATTTTTGATCATTTCTTTTCAACCTTTCACCATCCTCTTCGAGCAGCTGTTCATTTGATGAATCGTAATAATGTCGATCGGGAAATCCTGCATCAGCAGTGTCTCTGACGGATCTGATCTGTTCTTCCATCGGGGTTTTAACGGCCTCATTCAGTTTCGACTGAGTTTTGATATCCTGTAATAAAACATCGTCGTTATCGTTGTAATATTCGGAATATTCAACGCCTTGATCTCCTGGTTTCTTTTTGGTTGGATCGCTAGTTGTGGTTAGCATGAGTTGTGCGATCATGTGAGATCTTTTCCTATTGACCACATCTCTTTCTTTTTCATCGTGTCGTGAAACCGGAATGCTTTTGTATTTTCTGTGAGTTGACTCAAGGTTTTTTAGTTCATCAATGAAATTTTCATTGACGTTCATATATGGCTGGAGATTTTCTCTTGATCTTTGCTCCATTATTTTCCTCGTTTTCGCTATCTGGTCACTCCTTTTTCTCCGACAAATGACCGACTTCTCCGAACTAAATTTTCCGTCAAGTCCACGCCGTTTCCCTTTGTTTATCGACTTTCTAGTCCTCCTTTTATGTGCCGTCTTTGAGGATTCTTTCTAGATGAATGGAATCGTTTTATTTCGGACTAACAGAGGATTACAAGTGCAATTGATCCAACAACCAAAGAAGAAAATCAAACATCATGTCTCCCGTTCTACAAGTCGTATACTAAAATATTTCAGTAATGTAGAGATAGCCAATAGAAAGTAATGACCAATATGCTCGCACCTACCTTTGAATGGTGTCGTTTTAAACGACGTTTCGAATTCCGGTGTTTCCGTCCGCTTTTCCTGTGTCGGTCGTACTTGCGGTTTCCCTGGACTTTATGCTTACCGTGATCTTTACTCTTGATAATAGTCTTCACCGCGTGATCCGCATTATGTGGTGGCACAATTGGCTGAAAGACTCTCTCAGCTTCCTTTGACATTTCTTGGTGTTTTTTATAATCGCTATTTAACGATATTAATTCCTTGATTGTGTCCTGCATTTCTTTTGATTGGAGAGCGTCCTGCGCAAATTTTTCAGCTAGAAGTGTCGTGAAATGACTTGGGCTGGAAGTAGTCGCCTTTGTAGTGGTTTTTCCACCAGGACGTTTCTGAGTATCACGTCGAAGCTGCGTCCCTATGCTTTCTGGATCACTTTGATCAACAAGCCCGTCAATTCGTGGCGATTCAAGGAGCTTCTCATCATTCGCCCAAAAAGATGACGATACTTGTTGAAACGGCATCATAGTGGGGCTTTGAGTCAGTACTGCAAAACGCGACAGTTTTTCTAGAGCTTCGACGTAGATCAAGCTGACAGATAGCAGGATGAGTAGGTAAAACCTGATGAAAATCATTCGAAAAGTTTAAGAAGCAGATAAAAAATATCCACTTCATTGACGAAGCAGTCAAAAGAAAAACTGCAGTGAGTGAATAAAAATTACCTTATCAAACGTAGCTGCATTCCTCCAAGAGGTGAGATGACCGGGCAAGTGATAGCGAGGCCATGAGTCTTTGAAAAACCTCTTAGGAGATCAGTGATCACTCTTGATCCCAATGGACGAAGGTATGAACCTCCGAAATATTATTCAAAGAGATAATGATCGCTGACTTTTCTTCTGTTTACTCGAGTAGAAATTTGCGTGAAAATCTTGACAGTGTGTTAAAAGACGACTGGGACTGACCAATGTCATTCTCGGTATTAAAATTTATTTAAAATGTCATCAGTCAATCAAGAACGTATAGTTTCACTCTTGTTTCGTCGCTCTATTGTCTTTTCACCTAAATTCAGGAATATGTTTCGAGTTTCCAAAAAAAAAAAAAAAAAACAACGATTCTAAACGATCCATTCGACTTTTGTCAACTACGACAATTTTTATTTACCTATTTTTATGGTAATTACGAACTTTTAGAACGACGCAGACGTCTGCAGACTCGATACAATCGCTGGGTATCTTGAGCTGGATATAAAAAGACACCTAGAACCTAGTGTGGATCTTTGCATGGATCACTTATCGATTGCCATGTAGATCCGGTCGCAGACTCACGCGTCTACGAGCGCGATTAATTCGAGCGAACGAAAGTCGCCAGTGCAGCGTTTAGCTTATCGCGAACACCACGTAGCATATACCTATGCAGTTGCGATCAAAGCGTCTTGGCTCAAAGCCAGACACGCAGAGTCGGCCTCAATTAGTTGGATATTACATTTAAATATCCTACAAGCTTATATAGCTTGAATTAATAACATGGAATCAAACGATACTGAACTGCAATAACAAGCATAAACTATATATTTTTAATTAACGTTTTCTTACAATTAGTCCGAAACAATTCGGCCCTCTGGACTTCCTGTCTACACCCCAAATCTATAATCTTCTGTTAATCTCATTACCAATTAGTAATTCGACGACAGGCGTTGAGAAATAGATGTCTAAGACTGTCTGCCTTGTTTAGAAGAGCCGGAAATGTTATCCAAAAAGTTTGAGTGGCTTGAACAGTTGGATGGACAGTTGGTCCCGGGTCTTGATGGAAGTAGAGGTAAAAGGAGAAAGGTGAAAAGCGCCATAAACACATGGCACGGGCTGCGCCAAGTGCAGAGTGGATTGGCGCTTAATAATTAACTAGTACCTACAGTCTATGTATATAATATGTATTTGCTCATCGCGGAAGACGAAGCAATATGCTGAAGTCAAGTTTGTGAGCCTCGACGCCGCCCGCGCAGAAAAGGAACTCGACGTTGGACCCTCTCCGAAGACGCGATGAACACAAATAGATTCTCGATCACCTATACTATATAAACTACCAGCTACTAGCTGGCATAGTGCTTACATACGAATGCAAGCATTTCATAGGCCTACGCCCTGACGCGAATGATCTAAATCAATACATTTTTTATATAAAAAATTTTATTTTAGCTATAAAGAATTTTTCAGTCAACGGATCATCGGATTATTTTGAAAATATCTTCTTACAACGGTATAGGTATTTTCACTTTGTGATATCCTGTTGGCAGTGGTACCATTCGCGGATATCTTAATCGTTTGAAAAATTATGGTGGCGGGCAGTGGTCGTAAAGAGAAAAAAGCATCATCCTATAGTACCTGGAATCTATATTTAAGCATGATTTCAATAGAGATAATGTTGAGGTAACGTAAGAGCGACTCACGATTTCTATTTTGAAAATTAATTTTGCCAATTCCAGCTTATACAATTATATTTTCATTTTTGGTTCAGTTTTCAAGGTTGTTTCGAACTCCTCAAGGATAGATTTTTATTTTCATTTTCATTTATTAATCACGCGATTTCGCACGCATACTCGATGTAGTAGGTAGGTATAATACATACAGTCGAGTATTGCTTCAACGAACTAGGTGATAATAGAGAACAATTTCAATTAATCGGCGACCATTGTGTATAGTCCAGAGTTTAGAGTAAAAATTCTTGGAGAGTCAATTCGTGTCAATTCGCATCAATTTTAAGAGTCCGAAACTTTATTACTATACTTAAAAATAAATGATTCAAATTGATGTGACCATTTCGTGGAGTAGCTCTTAACAGTTTAAACCACTCGAGATTCCACGCTATTCCATTTATATAACCATTGGGTTACACGATATAAAATTGCACGAGATTCCTAACGAGTAAATTGAGGTAAAAGTTTCATTGTCAAATATATTTTGAACGATTGATTTTTATATAAAGAAAAATCGCGGGGTAGATAGAAAATTAGACCTGCGGTAACCCTGGACGATCGTAAATCTACGTGGCCAGGCTTTAATTAATAGGAAGTTTGATGTCGGTGCACGTAGAGCGGGCAAGAAACGGAGGCGTCGCGACGCCTTGCTTCTGGCGTTGGTAGCAGTCTCGAGATAGCCTTCGACCGGCCCTCCACCACCTCGATTTATTCGGGTATTCTGCCAAAGTGACGAGCAGCCAGTGATTTTAATTAGAAACATCTTTAAAGTCAATTGATCGTTTACTTTCAAGCTTATAAGAAAAAAAAAAAAAAAAAAAAACCTTTATATCAATTTATATTTATTTGTTAAGAGGTGAGTTTAACGCAAAATGACCAGACGTCACTATTCTAATTTTATATGCGCGTGTTGTGCAAGTGTCGAATGAGTAATTCAGTGTTCAAATTTTACGATTTGCAAAGAGCTCGCTCTCGTCCGGGTTAAAATTGTGTAATAATATAAGATTATCATTATTTACATCGGTGCTGTGTACTTCAATCATTGGAACATCCGTTAATAATACCGGAACTCTGTGATTTGTGATTTCTTCGTAAATGTCAAACGGCAGAATTTCCAAAAAGCAATATTAACTACAGTCGAATAATAAATCTTTTAAAAATATATATAATCTACGAATAATTTCATTGCTATCAAGTTTAGGATTAGATTCACGACATGGTGAATGAGCATCAAAAATGATCAGATCAGAAAAGTTACCCCCATTATTCTTTTCGAAATTAATCAATTCTCGTGGTGGTTGAAGATCTCCGATTAAAGAAAACTGTAAATAAAAAATCTGCACAAGAATCGTATATGAGAAAATATTCGTTGGGTGAACCGAAATGACTTATTTTAAAAACATCACACTAATATCCGATAAATTTGACTAGGGAATGATCGCTTATAGTGGTCAGACAGACTTTGTACGGACCATTAACTTACAGTCTTATATATAGTCATACGTACTATCGTTACTGACGAAACACACGTATTGTATATAATTTATATAAAGCAGCTGGTGTAAAGAGCTGACTTAAGGTCAGTAGGCTTAGTTTGTTTTTGCCCAAGAATTTTGGCGGGCAGTTCTAATATCGTCTCAGTGTCAGCGAGTCAGCCAGTGAGTAAAGTCGACGAACGATCACTCTGCGATATCAAAACGGAACCAAAATGGCGCCTATAAAATAAATCAACGTTGGTCAGGGAGTCTGTTTCTTTAAACCTTGATTACTGAGGTTTAAATTGACAGCGGAAGTGACCTAATTGACTACGAAATGCAAGAAAATGCGGCAATATTTATATATATATATATACGTTACGGTGGCCACTAGCTAACCACTCCTCAAAAAATTCGGACTCGCGTGCCGGAAATAGAATCTGCCAGCTCTTGTTGCCGTATTACAGGCGATCCGTGAAAAAATGTTATAACTTTACTTTCAAGTATATAAAAGTCAATCTCTTTTCAAACTTTCGTTTAAAGTTTCGAAGGAATAAGGAAAGACGATTGTTTGATCTACATACACGGTTCTACGAAAATTATATCATCTTTCACGATATATCATATGACCAAAGTTTTTTTAGAAACTCTTTACTAACGGTCAGAAATAAAACATTACTGATATTAAAAACTTATTCAACTTATACGTATGTAGCAATATTTGAGTAAATAGTTTTGGCATTTCATGTAGAAATAATAATTATTGAAATTCCAACAACCTGTTAGATAAAATATCAAATATTGACCAAGATCTTAATCGTTTAAGATAATCGTAAGCATTTTATGATCCACTTTTAAGCTTTTTATATTTTATCAATATAATAGAGAGGTCAGAAATTATTATTCGATAAAAAAGCGTATAGTTATAGCAGGGAATCCCCTGGTTAAGAATAAATTTCGATATATCTATATAACACACTGCGATAATCCTAGTTAATTCCTATCCCTCTGGCACGAGAAAAGCACCGCGCTGCTCGAACCGACTGCTAAATTATACATCCAGAGGAGAGCTTTCAAAAGCTTAAGTCATTGCCAGACTATGTAGTGAGATGGCAGCAGAGTAGCTTTTACATACATTTATACATATCACGTGCGATCGCAAGTTTCTTACCTTCCGAGTTCGCCAATTTTACGCGCGTGATATTTGAGAATAATTAATATCTGCAAGACGGATTTTAAATGGCAAAACTACCGATTGCTATTTACTGTTTAATTTAAATTTACAAATTCCTTGGATAGAAAATTTATTCTTTGATATAATATGAAGAAATATGACAAAGATCGCTGTTGTAAAATTTTTATTACTCCGTCTTATTACTATATCTATATATGTGCTGCAGGACGATGCCGTAGAATCTATCGTACGACATGGCTTACACCAGTTCCTTCACGAGTTCCTCTTCAAAAAGGAAAAAAGGTAAGAAATACATAGTTGTTTTTTATCCAAGTAGGAACACAGCCTGAATCTATTATTTTAGAAAAAGAGATGGATTAAAGCATCGTCAACCTTCTTGATTATTATTTTTGTACAATGATCGATACCTTTAGTGTTTGATCTAGATCAATTTTAAACACAGTTCTAGTTTCTTTTCAGTAACATGGTCTTACAGTGAATTATAATATGATTCATTCAGCCATTAATCATTTTTTCAATCACAGAACAACATGTTCTTCGTTTCTTTCTCTCGTGTAGTTTTTCTTCGCCTACAAGATTAGTTCTCCTTTCATGTACGGCAGTAGAAGCAGCTCGTTCATTATTCTGGATTTAAATAAACTAAAGTTAATCTGAATAACTCTGAAACTGGAATTCAGAGTATTTTCACACAGATTTGTCCTAAGTTATGTATTCTGAAAAGTTTATATTTATCTCCGTTTAAGAATTTTTCAGAGGTCGAAATGCATTTGAAAATAAAACTTCAAAAGTTTTGAAACAGTTTTAAATTTCCTTGAAAAACCAAGACTCTGCATGGTCGCTGCAGTTGTATAAAAATTTCCAAAACTTTCCAAAAAATAATCTGAATTATACCCTAACTTTTTCTAATCAATTCTGCAAAGTTCTAATTGACAGACTTTATTCAGATATTTATATAGAAATTGGAAAAGAAATTGTAGAATTTCCACCAAGTTTAAGAAAAAAGTTTCCACCGGAGTGCACAGACCTCGTTCTCTGGTCTGCTGGCATAAAATATACTATACTATAAGAGTGTGAGTAACGTTACTTTTACACTCTCTGCGATGTATGAATAATTTTAGATCACACTTCACCGATTATAACCATCGTAAAATCTAAGTGGCTATACATTTTTGTAGAGAAAATTATTTTCATGATGTAGATAAGGTTTATTAATAAATTTATTCTCTTATTTAACGATAAATTGATAAATATTTTGCCTTGCTTTAAAAGGACATTGTCAATGAAGTGAATTATTATCTAATATTAGGTAAAGTTGTAAATCATAAAAATCAAACAAAAGTTTTGTTCAAACCAGGGTCTGGCATTATTATTACCTTGACACGTTGATATATTAGCGTGACTGAAATAACAACTTTGGCATTACCTCAATGAATGCGTTTGGTAATAAACTGTCTAATAATAATAAGGAATTTATTTTCAATCGTTTTTACTAATCTGAAAATTTTCTGTTTTAGAATTCTCCGCTGAACTGAGCCGAGTATTGGTGGGGAGAGGCGAGAAGATCCAAGATTTAAGCACGACGACTGAAATTATTCGAAGTTCGTTCGAAGTGAGTACCTACAATTCTATTTATCGCTAATTTTGTCAATTTTATGAAACGGAACGAAGCTGGCTTTTCTACAATAACAACGAATCGCTAATTCGTATATACCTACGGAGATCTACACTTCGAAAAAAAAAAACAAAAAAAAAAAAAACACCTGTCACCCCTACAGCCGGCTCAAAAAATGGTTGTTAAATTCTCAGACATAACTCGCCTTCCTCGATTATAGTGACTAATCGAATAGCCAAAGAATTCGTGTCCGACAAGACACAACTGACCAAACAACCGTTACATCACACGTAAGCACAAACTTGCAACGAACTAAGACCAGCAATTCTTGCGTTCAACTACGTTGCTCTATAGCGTCTATAGTTTCGAGTAGTGCGAACGTCTAAATTAAACCAAAACCAACGTCGTCTCGGAGTTAACCAGAGTCTGGTGCTTTGCCAAAGCGTCAAGTAAACTGGGGACTCACCGCCATCCCAATCACTCCCGCAATGCTCTACGCTGTACAATTACACTGTGCATTCTTGTCCTGCGGGATTTTTTTATACCCGATTATATTAGCTATAGGTATTTGACTAGCAATTTCCGGATTCTTAAGTCCGTTGTGATTTACTGCCTCCAGGTCACTCAATTCTCTTCTCTCATTCTCCTCTCTATAATTATAGTTTCTTGGAAGCGAGTTTTGGTATCTACCCCGTCGTCGCGTCGACGCTGTTTGAAACGACGCTTGACGATTTGACACGGTCAGAAACTTAGATGAGCTTAAAATCATTTTATTGTAATCTGAAGGATGCAGGGAACAAAGTACTTGCCAAGTATTTGTTAAAACTAAAACAGAGTAAGGTTACAGCCAGTTTTCAAACTCTTCAGGTTCAAATATTTTCTAATTTATTTTTTTAATTTACGCCTATAATTTTATTCCTAATCTTTTATTTCCTGCACGAATTAACTGCACCGTTTAAGAATTTTCCCTCTAACAAACTTGAACGTTTATTATTAAAAACCGCGAAATCGAGACGAGACTGTCGACGAGTGATCGTAGTCGTATTTTCCAAAGTCACGTAAATTACAACAACCGGTGAAAGATCGACTTGAACAAGACTGTAAGCTTTGGCAGTCCGTCAAAATTGCCTACCAACGTGCCAATATGTGAGGGTAACCGAGGCGTGAAACTAATAGCTCACTAAATCACACGCGACACTTTCACGCTGCACTATAATCGGTTTTTAAATATTTTAGTCCGCCAATTTAATCGCTTGTCATTCGCCCGTTTCATCAGACAATTAATGCATTACTTCATGTATGTGTGTTACATACATTACATACGTAGGCCTAAACGATTAATTATTCTCAATGCTTTGGCTATACAACGAGACAATGACAAATACTGCAAGAATATGCTGTCTGTCGAATTGCTAATGCTCATTATTTCTGTCTCGATTATATTCTATATTTTATAGTAAAGCGAGCATCAGTTTTGCGCTATTATTACAGTCATGAAAATATATACCAGCAAATAATAGATCCCTGTCTTCTGAATTTCAGTTTTACTTTAGCTGCAGCGAGGTTATGGACCCAATAAAATTCTTGTGAGATATGATTCGCGTATATAAACCGATTTGGCAACTTGTAGATTTTCGAACAGCAATAATCGTTGAAATATCGTTGTTTCATAGTTATACTTGAATAGCTTATTGCCATCATTTTACATAAATTTCGGAAACTAAATTGAGTGTATAATTATCGTTTTGTTTACCATCGTAGGTGGTTTGTATCTTCCGCGTGGACTATGAGCTTTGCCAACTACATATCATTCAGTCATGGATTTTACGATCTATTTAAATGAGAATTATTATCCTGTGGTAATAGCGTCAAAATGACAAAGTAAGGAGATCCGATTCGCACTATCATTACAAGAAATCGGCAACTATTTTCAACGCAACTTCCTGCAGTATTATAGCTATCGTATAAATAAAGTTTACGCGAATCTTACAGATTTCAATCCTGCAGTGCAGCTTCACATATACCTATAGTTATATGCTAAATTTGTTTTCATTCTCTTTCATCGTTCTCGTAAATCTTTCAAACTCTTTTTTCTCTTTTATTTTTTTGTACATATTTTGCATTGTGTTTTTTGTTTTGCTTAAAATAAAACTATCAATTCGCCAATAAATTTATCTACGTGTACTCTACTTCACAGGCATCATCAATGTGCTAATTTATTTAGCTGAATGAGTCTTATTCTCTATATTTCACGATCACAGTTTCCTTCCATATTCTATAATATGAAATAATCTGTAAAATCCTTTCGCCTGTAACGGTGGGTATAATTATAGCTATACAATCAATCATGAAACGACGTTCCCTTCTGGGTCTCTGAAAGCGTCAGAACTTTTGGATGGCCGTAGACAAAGGTGACATTCAATGTCATCGGAAATGTATTTGAATATTTTTAACATCGACTTCGGAGCTGTAACCCGATGACTACAGCATCCATCAGAAGCACTCGACAGCATCTGCGTGAAGAAAAAAGAACGATGCATTTCAGAGAAGCTGCAACTATATGCAGATGTAATCTATTTTCAGTTGTTCAAAATTATATTCTTAGTGCGATTCACTTTAATGCCGTTATACAAAGAAAAATCGTAAATTGTTTTTTAGACGGTTTCCTGAATATTTTCCAAAACCCCAATTCAATAAAATTGCGTAATTACTCCGACCCTCAAAATTTTGGGAATCAAACTGACCTCGACCTAGAACGAAGATCGTGAAAGGTTGAACAAAAATAATGAAAAATTAATGAAAATTCTCGTAATTAAACGTTGCGATTTTCGATCATGCGGATTCATTTCTTAATGAATATTTAAAAATTTTGTACTTTCGTGTACGAATATTGTTCGCAAAAGGCGAGGGGATTGCCTGGGCGATAAACCGTTCTATGTACCACGGTGGTCCACGGTTCTAAAGATGTGTATTAGAGAAGTGAGCGCAGCACCGCGATCTATTTCTGTTCGAGGGGAAGCGCGTCGAGAGAACGACTCTGAAGAATCACGAGGCGAACGTACGGCAAACGCGAAGCCACGGGCCACTTCTCTCCCGTAGGAGCGAGTAGCAGTCGGGAAGTGACCGCGTCAAGTAATATACACCTTTTTTAAGCACACAAAAAGCTTCGATCGAAAATATGTAAAACAAAGAACAAAAAAAACAAGAGAAGAAAGAAAAAAAAATACAAAAATCAGGAAACAAATACTCCCCGTTGACTGTCAAACTGTCAGCAATTTTATACAAGACATTAGTTAGCGTGGCATATCATTTATAAGTGGAGATTGATAATAAAGGATAGACAAAATCATGCCACGATTTAAGTACCAAAATAAAGTCTGAAACCGAAGAAAACGAAAATCATAAAATATATACCCTATATTTATTCATGTGTAAATGTATGCATAGTAAACGGTGAATTGAGTAAAAGGATGTAAACGACATTCGGGATATTATAATGAAAAACTGAATTTAAGCTGTGAATAGATCTTTGGTAAACGAGTATAAAATTATAGGCAATACATCTGTTGTCAAATATAGATGTCTGAAGAATTTATATGGAGCTTAAAGAGATTGTTAAACGTATATCTTGTTATATACGATTGTGGAAGCTGAATGACGTGTCGCTAATCGGTTCTTGATCGCTTCCTACTACCGACTGCGAACTCCTAAGCAATAAAAAAAACATTTCCACTTGAAAGTTCCTCGTAAAATAAATTGGATTCGACCACGAAGAGCGCTGAGTATAAATCAGCAGCCGACAACTGTTTCCGAATAGACTGTCAAGCGATTTCACTATTGGCTAAGACCGGGATTAGGAATAAAAATACGAATGAAAACAAATCAAGAACGATGATAATAACCAACGAAAAACTAAGAATAAAACGATTTGCTAAAACAGTGCTAAATGTGATTTAATGAAAATAATTAATTTCTAAATTGGTGGATCGGTTATGAAGAGGGAAATCCTACGACAGTGAAATCCCACGAGTAAATGAAAAGTGGCAGTAGTCTCAATTGTATAGTATCGTGATGAAAAAAGACTGTACCTATTTGTTAAGTATGACAATCTTTTAGGCAAGAAAATATTGAAAGTCAAAAAAAAAAAAAAATCGAAACGTGTTTGAAAAAAAAAATTTCGAAAAATTAAATTTTTTACCGATGTGCATAATCTTTGTTGAATGTTAAAAGTGTCCAGAAAAATGATTAATACTGAAGTGAAAAAGTTCGTTTAATTTAAATACAGTGCAGTGTTTATAATGGCGCAGTGTTTCGAAGCTGAAATAGTACTTTCTAACGAAGTCTATAGATTAAAGATGTTCGCACGAGTGAAGAAATTATCAGCAAGGTTTCTGAACTTTACTCAGTGCTCAGTGCCCGTCTAGAGGAGGATCATTAACTGGTTTATTTCTAGAACGAAATCTGTGACAGGAAGGTGAATGACTAGAATTAAACTTAGCCTAGTCAGAAGCCTGTGGCTGAGCTCAAGAGTGTGATAGACAGTTGTTAACGGACCGAGCGATGTCAGTCAAACGAAACTAGCAGCGGAAAAATTGTGGGAGAGAGATAAAAAAAAGAGTGAAGTGAGATAATAGAAGGTGTAAAAAACGGACAATGTCCTTTTGTAGAATCACTGGAAGGAGTAGAGGCCTTCCTAAGCCGAACTATTTCCCTCTACTTCCACCAATCAGTCCAGCAGCAGCAAAACGCTGCTGTCGAATAACTGGAAAATCTTACGGTCTACCAACTCATCACTACATTCCCGTCCTATTGGGTGTTCATACTCCTGGTAAAAAGAAATGCAAAATAACCAACGCTTCAAATTTTGGCCCACATCATTTTACGGGAGGTATTATTGTCGGTGAAAAAAAGAAGCATGTGGTACTTCAGGATTATAGGTACGTCTTTCCGGTATTGGATTCTGAAAATGAACAGCAAAAAGTGCTGAGAGATATTCTAGACACGAAGCAAACATCGCCGGAAGAAGATGGTGCCAGGTTTGTTTATACGGTTGAAGAACGCAGATGCAGTCTCGTATTTCCAGCTCGTCTAGAAGCGGCAGTCCGCGACGGAGATGTTCGAGATGTGATGCTGTCGCGAGACTGTGACACGGTTCTGTTACGATTAAAACAAGGTAAGAACGTGTCCGTGGATTTTAAAAATTTGGAAAACTACGAAAATCTTTACGACGGTCTAGGACCACGTGAAGATGTCCTCAAAGAACGCGAAAAATTGGAAGCTGAGGCAAAGAAACGAAAAAGAAAACGACAGGCTGGTCTCAGTTACGCAAAAAAAATATTCGAAGACAAAGAGAGAGCCGCTGACGAAGAAGAAATGAAACGAGTAAAGCAAGTCAAACTTCAGAGTGTTAAAGAAGAGGCGAAGGAAGAGACTCAGGATTGGAAGCACGTAAACCTCGAGACAATTTCAGCTAACGGAGGATCTCTCATAGCGTATTCCGGTGACTGGAGAGACCTGGTCAAACCTTTGATAGAAAAATGGGACTGGAATGCTTTCGAAAAAGAAGCAGCCCTCATCGAAGGCGTTCCCATCATTGACAGAATGCCTCAACCCATAAAGGCTGAAGCGAAGACGATAGATTTGGAAAACACTGTAACTGGTGCAATCGGTTCACCAATCTTCGAAGAAGCTGGTGGCTTGGAGACCATTGCAGTAGTCACACCTTTCACTCCACTTAATGCTGAGCCTAATCCTGAGATCCAGGTAGCCCTGGCGAACATTCCATCCGAGGATCTCGAACAAACAGCCGACGTGATTGCGAAGTTTAACGCTGTTGGTAAACGAGCCGTTGAAACGCTTCCTCAGATCGAAGAAATCCCTGAACTCGTCAGGAAAATGGAGTCTGGAGTAAAGACAGATATGCATAAAGTAAGGGGCTTGAAGCTTGACATTGAAGCTGCGCAGAGATTCGTCACAGGACAAACTATCCAAACACCTAGTGGTCCAGTTTTTGTTCCTGGACAGACAGTCGCCACTCCGCATGGTCCCGCATTCGTTCCAGGATTCACAGTGAACACCCCCGACGGCCCGATACTGATCCCTGGGCAAGTAGTTGACGTAATAGAAACCGACGGTAAAAAAACACCGATGTTCGTCGCTGGACAAACGTTACCGACAACTAACGGGCTTCGATTCGTACAAGGACAGACCATGCACACTGTTGAAGGAGCAAAGTTCGTTCAGGGTCAAACTGTATTGACTGACGCAGGGCCGAAGTTTGTCGCCGGTCAAGTAACGAAAGGATTAGAATTCATACCTGGACAGACTATCCTTACGGAAGATGGTACTCGATGTTTCATGCCAGGACAAACTCTGACAAATGAAGAGGGTGAGCATCTCTTTGTTCCGGGACAAAGTGTGCAACGAGGTGAAGGTTGGGAGTTTGTTCCGGGTCAATGCGTCAAATCACCAATCGGTGACTCAACGTTTGTACCTGGACAGACTATGCTCACGTCAGAGGGCCCCTGTTTTGTACCGGGTCAAAATGTCACCGTGAGTACTGGAGAGACGCACTTTGTTCCGGGGGTTACCGTTGACTCAGTGAATGGGCCAAGGTTCGTTGCAGGTACAACCTTGCAGACGCCTGAAGGACGAAAGTTTGTCGAAGGTCAGATGTTGAAAACCCCTAATGGAGAAAGATTCGTACCAGGAGTAACAACCATTCTGGAAGTTAATGAGAGCTTTGAATTCGCCGCAGCGAAAAACCTTCACGATATCGTATTCCTCGAAGCCGGACCGGTCGGCATACCGATAGATCCAAAAACCGCGAATGTGTTATCGCTCTCAAGTCACTTGGACGAAGTCTTTGGTCATATGGTGCAAACTGAGAAAGGTGTAGAATTTTTCCCGGAATCTGTAAAAAGTTTACCACCTGGAGGAAAAAAGGTGGTCCCGGGTCGATTGGTTCGTGGCGGGAAAGATGGACCGAGATTCGTTCCCGGTATGATGACCGACGACGGATTTATCCCTGGGCAAGTTGTGATGACGGAAACAGGCGAGCAATTTGTTCCAGGCCAAGTCGTGGAGACAACTGAAGGACCAAAATTCGTACCTGGACAAGTTGTAGAAACTAGAAGCGGTCCGAAATTCGTGCCTGGTCAAACTATCGAGACTGCTGACGGGCCTCGCTTCGTACCAGGTCAAATCGTAGAGACTAAGGCAGGCCCTACCTTCATCCCTGGTCAAGTGATATCTACGGAAGATGAAGGATCCAGATTCGTGCCTGGGCAGGTTGTTGACACACCAGATGGACCTAGATTCGTCCCAGGTCGTGTGGTAGAGGCTGGTGACCGTGGAGTCACTTTCGTACCTGGCCAAATCGTGCAAACTGAAGAAGGCCCACGATTTGTTGCACCAGATTTGACGGATACTCCCGAAGGAGGGTTGGAATTCTCCGTCCAAGGTTTTGAAGTAACACCAGAGGAACTGCGTCTTTTAAGACCACGCCACTGCTTGAGCTTCGATCCTGCAGCAATGGGTCACCAGGGCGAAATGAGTATAGACGCCAGGATGCTGAGACAACTGTCGGAAGCAGGGATGTCTGTGGGTCGACAGTTTCCAACAGAATTACCAGCCGTCAACGTTGACGTCGACCCAAGGTCCGTGGCGCTCGAGCACGCCCTTGAGATTGTAGAGAAACTTGGACTGCAGGGTAACGCAGCTGTGAAGATGGCACAAGTGGTGTCAACGGTTGCTCGACTAGCCAGTAACATAGTACAGCAAAATGTATCCGGAAAAATGACAAATGGAAGAATATCTCCGACGGGAATTAGACCATTTATTAACGGGGACCAGAGATACGAAAATGGTGATCAGAGCGATGAAGTATTTCATTCGGCGGTGAAAGCTGCTGTGATGGCTGCTGCTCTCGCTATCACTCGACAAGATTCAACTGATTCGGAGGACTACCAAGATTACATCTTCTCAGCGATCAGTGAGTCATTCAACGTACTTCTAAGACGAAATTCCTTAAATTTTGAAAACGCTGTTGAAGAGGTACACAAGATATTGCTTGTGCCTCAAAATCGAAGTATCGTCTGTCACGGTGTCCTCCTAGACTTGCTAGAGGCGAGCAGTAACAAGGTAGATATTTTGAGATCAACGATCGGCGGGCAGATCCTGAAAGATGAAGTGGTTCTGGAAAGACTATCGGCCGTCCTCGAAGAGGAACACTGCAGCGACGTAGTTGGTGCCGCCTTCAGAACTGTTTCCAAGAATAATCCAGATCTGGTTTCTCGGGTGCTTCAAAAAGTCTCCGAAGATGCGGCAGGTGTTGTTACAGAGAAAGAGGCTGCAGAAACAGTGCACAAAGCAATTGTCCACGCGGTTCGCGAATCCAGTGAACTTAAAGTTCAAGAACTTTTGAACGACGATGGCGCCAACGTCCGTGATTTACTACTCCAAGCCGTAGGCCTTGCCAGAGCACTTGGCATGTCCTCTACTGCCACCAGTCTCTTGGCAGTAATTTCGGATCAAAAATCCACACGAGCATTGTCCGGCGACCGGATGACGGTCGACATCTTAAAGAGACTCACCGTAATGCGGCAGCTGGCTGAACAGAGACCACAATTCAGTAGAGCCTTAAGAGATTTGTGTAGCGATCCGGAATTGGCAAGGTCAGACCCTCGACTTCGAGCACTCGTCAGAGAAAGTGCAGCCCTTATGATAGTCCCGGAAGAAGCACCACTACAATCATCTGCCGATGTACCAACCGCTCTACTCCATGCGGAAAACAGCTTAGCAATCGAGGAATTTCTCCTAAAGAGAAGCCACAAACCGTCCGCTATTTTCATGATATTAAAGCAGGGAATGCAGGCTGTTGTACCCAGAGAAGCATCCAGGGCTGTCCTTACAGGACAAGTGTCTTATACTGTCCTTGACGAGGATGGAATCAGCCACTTCGAACCTCTCCACGTATTTTCTGCTCTACGTTTGAACAGACCAACTGCGCATCGTTTCTCAATGTATTGCTGTCCGGTTGCTCGCGATGAAGACGCGGACGCGGAAATGGTGTCGACTTTAACTGGTACCATTTCTGTAACGTCTGCGAGTAGCCTGGATGGATTTGGAACCGTTAACGGTACGAGGTACGAAGGTAGCGGAGTAAGCCTATCGAAGTCAGAACAATTTGGGGGGTATTCAGCGAGTAGAGAAAATACTCCTAGCTTCCGTAGGCTCAGCAGCCTCCATCCCAACAACAGCTGCGAGTCGGTAATGACGCTAGATATAGGATTCATGCGTAAATAGTACTTAAAATAAAATAGCCAAAAAGTTTAAAGCTCTTCTCCGATAGCTACTGGCTCTTTGCAGTTCAGTATCTTTACGATTACGTCAAGTTTATTTGAGCCTGGTTGTGCCCAGCGCAATTACCTTATAGTTTGGGTTAGACTTTGCCAGACCTCTCAGAACCTAATTCTTGTTCTTTTCAGGTTTCCTCCGAGCACTATATAGTGATCAAGGATTACACTGCAGAAGGAGAGGATGGAGTTTCGGTAACTGCTGGAGACATAGTTGAGGCTGTAGAACACGCCGAGTCTGCAAAGTGAGTTGTTTCAGTTAAACATAAGATTCGATCTGACTTTGATATCTCTTAAAAAACATCATAGTGTCGTAGATAAATCTTGGACATGGTTAGATCGTTGACTCGCTGTAACTCGGTGCTTAAGAACTATTTTAGTCCAGTCTATTTATGAATATCTATAAATATGTCTAACCATAGAACATAACATTTTCTAACAATAATAGACATGATATCGTTGCTTTGAGATATAATTGATGGACTTCTGACAAGTGACCGTGTGACAGCTTTGAGATATCTTCATTGATTTTTAAAATAAAATACCAAAAATGCAGCATGCAATCAGCGAATTGGTTAACGAATTTGAGTTTTTAACATAAAGCTTGGCTTCATTGATGCTACTTCCTTCTATTAATAATATCGCTCGACTATCTTATTCGTAATCTAAATAGAAAAAAAATTTATATCAGCCACGCAACCCTCAGGACTTGAAATACCACGTTCATAAACATATCAGCAACGTCCAATAGACGGAATTTGTTTTCGATATACACGCGCCGAGTTTCGAACGGCGATTAGTTTTTTTTACTGATGTTCATTTTGCTGGTGTTTCGAATTGACTAGCTCATATATCTCGCGGTGATCACTCACGAAGCCACAATAGAATAGTAGACAAGTTAAATGATCTTATTGTGCGATGAGTGATTATCATGAGCGATATTTAAACTCGATCATGTGAAGAAAAGATAAGGAACACAAAAGAGCGCAAAGGAGAGGTTCGAAGATGATTTGGCTCAATTCTTCAACGCAACGTCATTTACGATGGCGAACTGTTGGTGCACCCAGCATCCCGCGCAAAGATCGTTGCCCTGGACTGGTTCAGCTTGCTTATTTTCTCGCAGTATTTTTACCCGAACTTCTTCGAGACTTTTTTCGTGCCAACGTTCCAACGATGGAAACCCACACCGTCGTCCAAGACTTTAACTGGCCCATCTTCGAACGAATCTTGAAGTTGACAGCTCGAAATTTATTTAAAAGATATTAAAAAAAAAACTCGAGGCCATGATGCAGAAAGAATTCAATGTTCCCCGTCATAAAAATAAGATATAAATGGCGACTTATCATCAAGGTTATTAAATGATTCATGTCGGCTTTAATAATCGTCCGAATTCGCTTCGTATCTTCAGGCCGAAAATTTCCATGAAGCATTTTAAAAAAATTGAAAAAAAAAAAGAAAGAGAAAACTACTTTCACAAGTTCGTCGACCCCGATTCAGAACTCAAGTTCGTATTTCTGCTCGTCCAAACGACCGGTGTGAGCAGTTAGAATATTGCATGAGCAAAAAGTATACGTCTTGTCACAACAAACGCTTCTTTGACGTCAAACAACGCGTAAATGTACTTTTCAAAAGGAGCCATAATTTGTCAATCTTTCATCCGTTTTACCTAGTCAATTCGACAACCTAAAATAGAACGAAAAAAAAAAAAACTTTACTCCTCCGTTTGGGCTATTAGAATCTATACTAAACGTAGTCACACCTATCGGTGCAGTGACGTCTATCCATAAATCTTTCCAAACATACTGTAACCATTAACCCAATTGCCTCGCTTTTAGAAACACATATTACCACGTGCAATGTGCAATAGCAATAATCTGCGTGGGTTTGAATCGCGCTTCAAAAATTCTTAACGTTATGTTGTTTGAAATTTTTTGTTATTGCTACAGTAGAGATCGATATTATACTTATACTGGACTAAACGTGACTTATATTTGTTAGCGCTATCTCATCATCAAGCATAACATTCACCGAGTTAAGTTATATCAAATATTTTCACGGCAATCTCTGCAGCTCCTCTCCAAGAATTCCTACGGCCCTGCTTGGCTAGGCTAGTGTTTCAGCAGTGGGATATCTATTTTTGTCCTTCGTCATAGATGACAACTTACTAACTTGACGAACGCAAATGTGAACGCTTTATAACTTAGCTGTAATTATAATGCATCGATGAATAAATCTAAGATAAAATTAACGCTGGCTAAATTTGAATAAATTTTTAACTAACTTTAACAAATAAATTACCAAGGTGAATCCAATTAACCAAATGAACTGAAAACGATTTTCTATCTATGCGGCTAATCCACTTCTCGGCTTCCCATTAAAATTTAATGTGCGGAAAATTGTGAACATGCCAATTACTGCTATTGAAACAATTTACAATATACGAAAAAAGGGATTTTAGAAGAGCTTTTATTTGGACAAGTTTGGCTCAGGGAGTTTGTCTTTCATTTATTATTATCTGCGAGGGATTAACTTTGACATATAAGTAACAGCTTTCTTTTCTAATTAATGCTTGAGTGACGATTAAAGATGTCGTTTCGGCTATACCTTAACACCTCGCACCGCTAATGAACTAACGTGAAGAGAGTGATCGACGATGGCTGTCGACTCTACCGCTTCCAAACAACTCACAAGTGCTTAACCCCTAGCCTAAGCAAAAGAAGAAGAAGAAGAAAAAGAAGAAGAAATTAGTATAACATGATCAGCTTACGATCAGCTATTAGAAGTTGCACGGCACGTCATTAACATAACAAAAAAATTAACGAGCCGATTATATTCAAAAAGCAAAGAGTGAAGAACAAAGGTCAAGGACACTTTAGACCTTGAAATGTTCTAGGAAAATGAAGAGCGATCCCGACCTCGAAGTCGGAGGTGAAGTTGGCGTCCGCTTGGACAATTCTGCAGCCAAACACAAGCTCTCAGTTAGACCACGACGGAATCATTCCGATCCCAGAGCGCGGGGTACCACAAAATTAAACGGTACCAATGACAGGTACGTGGTGAAATCCTCCATGTCATCGATAAGCTTTGTGAGGACAAGAGGCAAGATAAAAATCCACGCGATCACTGTCACACCTATTTTTCATCTGAAGAAATTCGGAAACTTTGGTTTCTCGATTTCTTCTACATTCTTTTTCGATCTTTTGCGGAGATAATTAGCGTGTCGAAGTTGTCTCTAAAAATTCTTGTAATTCAAGCAGACTCGTATAATAAATAAATAGGAAAACTTTTTCGTAGCAAAAATTTTTCTTCAATTAATTATTATAGCTATAGGATAATGAAAACTGAAATTATACGACCGTGACCGTGCAAATCTTACTGTCCGAGAAATGCTGCCAATTCTCATAGACCTTGTTTATATATTCCTACTCGTATACGTCAAGAGTATCTATAGAGATGCATCGTGACGTTACCCGGATACCGGAGGCACAGCTGATCGAAACGTCAAACGACGTAACAGGTGGTAAGAATGTGGCACATGTGATTAGAAACGAGGTAACAACTGGTCGAAGAAAGTCAAACGAAATTGAATCATTGCTTTCGGATGAAAATCTTTTAGGATTTAGTCAGACAGAATTAAGCGAAATTTTGTATGACGTCAAATTTGCACAGCTGTTCTTTTGGCAATATTAATTTTCTCAATGGGTCATGCAGCATTGCAGATTACAAGTTCGTTGGATCACATCCATTAGTTAATTAATAACTGTAATGATCTGCGATTTTGTAACATCTAGAGACTGCAGACGATATTAAAAGCAATTTTGAGATAAAATTATTTCATCCAAGAAGAAAATTTAGGCAAACCATATTGAAAATATTCCAAGTACAAGTTTTGATGCAGGTTGAATATTAGACCATATTTTTGATCCAAATTACAATTTACTCATACTACTTTAAGTTCGTGTTTTCGTCTCGGGAAAGACGCCTGTATTATTCTAGAATACGAATAGATCAGACACGTGGGTGTACGAGTGGTAAAACTAGAACAGTGACTACTACTGTAGATACTTACGTCTTCGCAACATTGGAATTCTGGTTCATTCAATAGACGCAAAATATGCTGGCATTGGATCTTAAATTTCGTAATTTTTTTTCCGAATAATATAATTGCATATTCTAAATTCGATCCAACGCCAAATAGGATAATCCTCTTTCTAAGAATTGAAACTAATCTTAGAACGTACAATTCGATAACTATAAAAGAAATAAATTCACATAAAATTCTTCTTTATGTTCACTTTATTCACCATTTCGATGTAGCTAAATTTAAATTTACGATCAGGGTGGTGTTTGCTAACGATTGTTAGACCCTGTGGTTAAATAAATATACAATTCTATAATCGTTGAAAACATTCGAACCGATTAAGTATTAATAGTTTACTCAAAAATACGAAATTATTGACATTTATTCATGATGCGTAAATCATACAGTAAGAATTTCAAAACGGCTGATATCTAATCTTATGATTAATTGACAATATCATTTAATTATTTAACAATTTTAGGGTGTACGTGCGAACCAACGATGGGAAAGAAGGCTGGGTACCGTCAAATGTTGTCAAGCAGAGCATGATAAGCGAAGAAAGTTCTACCCTAACGAGCCAAGGTCGTCCTGAAGACTCTCACTATCGTCGAGAGTAAGTTCTGATGTATTTATTTCTTGACTAGGTATGCCGAAACCATGAAAAAGAATTTTTTTTCTATCTAATATAAACGTAAAATTTAAAAATAGAATTTCTTGTGAATTTATTATCTACAATTTTCAGGGCTGTGATAAAGGAGCTCGTTGAAACTGAAGAGGAATTTGGCAGGGATATACAGATGGTGGTTGAGCGTTACCTCAAGCCCTTGGATCATCAAGGAATACCCAGAGTCGTTCGCGATAACAAAGATCTCATATTTATGAACCTTAAGCAAATAGCTGAGTTTCACAACACGTAAGTATTAAATTTTAGTTGACTGACATTTTGGCAATCTTTATAAAACCCTAAATAATTCCCGAGAGCCAAAATTCGGTGTATAATGGACACAATCAATCATTTCAAACATGAAAACTACACTATTATCTTTCGTAACAATGAAATATACGAAGTAATAATTCTAAGGATCGGACGAGGCCGCCACAAGAATAGAACAATTTCAATGCACAATAATATCTGTTCCAGAAAGTAAATCCGTATTATACTCTCGCTCTCTCTCTCTCTCTCTCTCTTTCTCTCTCTTTCATATTAGATACAGTAAAATCAATCAATTACAACCCACCAAGAGCTGGTATATACAAATTCAAACATCACACGAATTGTTCACGTTTTTATTACAAATAATAATCGAATACACGCGGCACCTGGCAAATGAAAATTTTTATCCCCTTAGCAATGAGATAGTAAACTACGTAAGTCTTGAATAAAATTTTTGCGTGATGGTGTGCCCTTTCCAAACACCATTTACAACTTGGTGTTTATGTTTGTTTTTTGGTTTCCTTGGGTCGGTTGTATTGAACCTTATTTTACCACCCTTGGCCCTTTTTAAAAAAAATTTTTTACCGTATATGGTAACTCGTGTTTCTTAAACGTACGAGATTCATCATTGTATATCTTTCTACAGAAAGGATTTGGAAAATTCTAGTCTAATTGCAGCAATTTCTTTTCTGTAAAGTGACTCATGAAAAGTAAAAATGGCATACAAACAATGATTCACTGGTTGGTCTTGCTCTTCGTTTCTCAAATAACTAACTCGTCATTTCGTGAAATTATACCCACGGAATTTATTCGTAGAAAAATCTCTTGGTTTAAGTTTACGACTGAATTGATGGAGCGTTATTTTGATAAGCACTCGAACGATACGAAGATTTCCATTATTGTTATCTTAAGAAAAAAATCAAAAATCTTTAAAGTATTTTTATTCATTACGTGCAAGACCTCAAATATAACCATTCAAAAAGCTGCAGTCAAACCATAAGTGATCGATATCTGTAATTCTCGTCATTGACAAATTGAAAACTAGAAATTTCCACGAAACTTAAGGCGAAATGTAACGTTTCAAGGCCTCGAAAACGGGAATGGTGAATTCTCCGAAATTACTGGATGAATCCCAATGAAATTTTGGGGAATTACGTATTATTCTAGTAGAAAGGGCCTGATTATTTTACTTTTTCGAAATTTTACAAAATTTTGATTTTTTTTTTAAATTTTTTGCAAAATTTCGAAAAAGTAAAATAATCAGGCCCTTACTACTAGAATAATGCGTAATCCCCCAAAATTTCATTGCGATTCATCCAGTAGTTTCGGAGAATTCACCATTCCCGTTTTCGAAGCCTTGAAAGGTTACATTTCACCTTAAGCGTAGACAGATCATGCATCATATTCAAGGTGTGTGTAATTACAGAGGTCAAAGTATGTAAAGCGAAAATTTAAATAGCAAAACGTCATATGTTACATAATTTTTTCATGTAATACGATTTTTTTTCATCCCCCATCGATGGCTTGAGGATAGCTGCCACGGCTGACCTTACGGTGGTTTTACTGCTGGCCTAGCGTTTGGAACCAAGTTGTGGATATGTATCATAATTTAGTTTACGAAGAATAATGAACATTGACAATAGTAAAAAATATTTTTGGGTCTCAATCTGCATCTAGTATTCATGAACTATGCAATATGTGACAAGATATTTTCATTATCGATCATATTTGACCTGCCAAAAGCACACCTTGACTTATTATAACACTCGTAGTAGAAACGCCCTGTACCTATATACGTATTCAGTTTTTTTACCAAAAGTTTTATTAATGTTTTTAATCACCATTTGTCATTTTATCATCCAAAGGCGCAGTTTTTTCGTGTCCCTAAATAAAATTTCAACTTACAATCATGTCAAACGTTATTTAAATAATCCTTTAAATAATTATTCTAATCAATTGTCTACTACTTCCTGGTTTAGTTTCGACTCCACTTGATCGATACGAAGACTGATTGAGCAGAACTGATTCCTAACTACCCTTAACCGGTAGGCGTTGGTTGTGTTTGGCATGAAATTAATAACTTTTTTAATTAGATCGTTCGGCAGGGTGTTGATCGAGGGTGTCAAATACTACGCGGATCAACCACGAATGCTGGGCAAGACTTTCTTGAGACTGGTACGTTCTTTTCTTCTATAAAAAATTCATTTTCGAGGAAACCATTACACGCAGTATCGTAAAATTTTTCATACGTAATTTTGTTTTCTTACAATTGAAAAATCGATTATTTTCTATCCATTTCGAAGGAAAGAGATTTTGACAAACATGTGGCTTACTGCAGAGACGAACCATCGGCTCAGGAGTTTCTTCAATCAAACGATGAAGTCCGGGATTATTTTGAGGTGAGTTTCGAATTTTAATTTTTCGTTTAATTTTCATTAAATTCTATAACTAAGGAAAGACATCATTTCAGTTTGATTATTCCTTTGCTAATGCTCCGAATAGAATCAATGCTTATCGAAATACCGATTCGAATTGATCGAATATGGCTAAAAAAAAATTTCATTCATTAGTTTAACGTCTTAATTTCCTTGCTGAAATTTTGACCGGTGAAATACACCTCAACTTTACTACCAACAGTAAGGCAGAGCGGGATAAAACAGAAATCTGTAATTCTGTCTCTACCCAAACGGCCGGCATCTAATTTCGAACTTTCGCGTTGCTGGTGTCGACAAAAACGACGACAAACTGACACAGAACTTGTCATATCTAAACGTCTTTTCGCACCAGAATATGTTTGTATAGTTGACGCAGGTAGTCAATGGGCTTATAGTTTTGAGCTGAGAATTTGTCAAACGAGTAAGACTTAATTTGCCTTGGCGGGATTCAAAACAACCGCCATTTTCTTGCGGATAATTAGCTGCATCATTTCTTTCGATTTCTTTTTTTTTTTTTTTTTTTTTTTTTATTTTTTCGTTTTTGGTTTTAGATCATGCCTGTACCTAGTTAATAATTAAAACAATGTTAAATTTTCTGATCTTCAATTCTTTTACCGTCGTCGACACGGATCCGCAACAATCGGTGTAAATCTACAATTACATAATGACAGAGCGCGCGGGCGCCCATCCAGCCCTCAAAATAGATACGTTTATTTTTATCGAGTGATCATCCACCGTACTCCTCTCTTTTACTCTGTTTCTATCTCTCCTGCACGACCAATTAGAACCCGATGAAATACCCCAACGATATAAATCCATGACGTTTTAACTTTAAGCTATACTGACGTCATCGGAAGTGAAAATTAATCGGCAGTAGTAATAAAGCTTATATAAAGGACATTTTGGCTTAGACTTCTTTCCTCGCCAACTTTCAAATCTCGAAAAAATTCGAGAATGAAAAGATTTAACGAGAAAAAAATTGGCGATGGATCGATTCTTATTTTTCGAAAATACAATAAGTCAAAATCTTTTCATCAAACAATCTTCAAATCTTCAAATCGTCGTGTAAATCAGGACTAATGGCCACGTAATGTTGTGTCAAAAAGGGGTCTCATGATCGTGAAAAAATCTTATCCTGCAAAGGTAGAGCCGTTCAAAACGGCGATAACCGTTTCTGCAAATTGCAGATAGCTCACAATCAGAATCCGAAGAAAAAGTGTCACATATTTCGTGACTTGGTGCAGATAGAAGTGGCGCGAACTTTCTGGCTTTTGCATCGTCCGGTCTCGCTTGGGCGATGGGTAGTGGTCAGTTTCTCCCTGTCTAAGTTTAGCCAGAGCCGTATCGGTTCTACGCCTCCGTACCTCCCTTTCTGTTCCTCCCGCGATCTCTCCTCAAGCCAAGCTCTCCACGACGGTGAAGAATCGGCCGCGGGGGAACCACCGGCTTTTGGTGTATCCGCTAACGTCCGCGAACTACGGATCCAGTCTGCGACCAGCACTTACTCTATCCAAACCACCATCCGACGTCACAGTAGTGTTAGTTCCCTTGGCCCTTTTAAAGGTGTGTTTTTGTTTACGTAAAAAAAAGGGGGGGGATACCTCGCGGCGCAGGGGACTGACCCGCGTACTATCGTGGCCCCTTTACCGCGTGACAAATGGTGAATGGTGATTGGTGATGACCGTCCCTCTTGAGTGTCAAAAGTGGTTGCGCCAAAAATACACGTGATTCGTTTGATGATTGTCGGTCGTATCGAATTACATTGTTACGAAGTCGTTTTCGTTCGATCGAAGCTTCTTTTGACAAAAAATATTGTCGGTTAAGAGTTTCGAAATTTCAGATCGATTCTTCTTGGATTTATTTTATTTATTTTTTTCTTTTTAACGTTTTTTTATATGCACCAAACTCTGGCGTACGTCCAGCTTTGAGAAGAAGAGGTCACAGCGCGCTCACATTCGTTGACCTGGAATTTCACTTTTAGTCAAAATGCGGTGAAATGTTTAAAGATTTTTTTATATCGTCTTTATACGCCATATTTTTTCTTTTTTTTTCCCCTTGTTTTACAATTTTGATCATCGAACTCGTCAACTGATAACAATACCTTCTAAATTCTCGATATTGGTATACTTGATTAAACATCATGATATAGACCTTGATACAATACCGCTTACGCAGTACCTATAGGTACTCGACTTTTTCATCTTTCACGAAAAAATGAATATACCCAAACTGTCACAACAGAATATACTAACAATGAAGACTTCCGTATATGGTGAAGACTCATCCGTCATCCATATTTTATAACACTAAATTTCAACTTACATGAGATCTCGATCCTTGTATTACGTAATTTCATAATTTTGGGATGATTTTTTTGGTTATTTTTTAACGAAAAACATCAAAAGCTATCATAGGACATCGATTACTTTTGGTGAACATGTCGGATCATAAGAGTAACATTATAGTTTATCAGTTTATACCGGCGCGATTTATCCGCCTCTTCTTATAGATATATCCCTCTCTGCAGCGCGATCCTGGTTGAAACTTACTTCCTTCAGCTTTTGAACCTCGTATTTATAGAGTGTATTTGAAAATTCTTTTCACTTTCTGTGCAGGAGCTGAGCCAGACTCTCGGAGACGACAAGAGCGTTTCGGAGCATTTGAAGCTCCCGATACAACGCATCAACGACTACCAGCTCCTTCTCAAGGCAAGTTCTGCACGAGTCTTATTTTTAAATTATACGTCATGGAATTTTTGTTTTTGAGTTTTACAGGTTGACAGTATTCGTTTTGCTAAAAATCTATCCGATTTATTCTATACAGATTCTTAAATCTATACCAAATTTATATTTGGGGACTCGAGCCTCTCGCTGCTAACTGATAGACAAGACCTGGCAAAATGCCCTAGCCAAATAGTAGCCACGCCTTACTGAATCTGGTCTGACCGTATAAAATTGATCAATTTCATTTAATTACTCGTAACGCAAAACATATTTTGAAACTGTGATTTCGTTTTTTGGATATGATCCAAGCCAACTAACCGACTGAACCACCGTTTTTGCGAATATCTTTTACTCCGCCCGGCGCCTAATTTTTCTAATACCGGTATCTCACATGTTCTGATATGTTGTCCACCTAAAAATTTCAAAGAACTAATCAGCAAAATCGTGTTGGCGGATTGGTTTATTGTCAGTTTATTCAATCAGCCAAAAATGAAGAGGGAGGATGACGTCTTAGATTGTATAGTTACAGAACATCCGGCAATTTTGAATGAGTATACCCGAGTACTCTTCTATACGTGGACTGATCTGTTGAAAAATTAAAAATGAATCGCATATGTATAATAACCGTTCGACAGAAATACATTCGAACAGCTGAGACCCCTTGAGCACATTCCAGTATCCACAGAAAATAAGCTTGAAAAAATACGTCAGTGAATGTTATAAGTATTGGGAAAAAAAATCTGATTTAATATTTGGATTTAATAGTAGAGAATAAAAAGTCCGGTTATAAGTTGAACTTGAAATAGATAAAGGAATGCTGTTATATGTCTTCTGTGAAAATAAAACTGAAAGAGAAGATTGACAAATGTTTTTTGCTTATTGCAGGAATTATTTTGGCAATCTTTATATAGTGTGCAGAGAATGCAGCGTAAAGAGATACGAAATTCTTTCGAAAACTGTATATAGCATCAGACGTGCCTGACCTATATATCCGTTAAGATTTTAGTGTTACGTGTAAAAATAGAATATTGCGAAAATGTTGCCTTGAAATCTGGATAATTTTGTCTCTATGTTTGCAAACGTAGAAGTTTGTTAATACCTCCATATTCATTATTATAACATGCGAAAATATGCGCAAAATGTTCAAAAAATACTTGAGACTTTGTCATCATTCTAGAAAAAAAAAAATATTTATGTACATCAACCCTAGCTAAGAATAATAGAATACATCAAGTATTTCAGTTACACACGTTACAACGAATTTATTATAACTATTTACGAATTATGGTAGCACGCGACAATAAAATGATATGAATAACCGTATATCATCCGTGGATTTAGTAGGATCAACTGATCATTCTTCAAACCGTTAGTCATGCTCGGTTTATGTATGTTACCAACGTTTAAACATTTTTAGAATTCTTCTATTGTTTGTTAAACAGACTTTCTTATGCTCGAAAATCATTTCTAAGATTGATACGATCCCTCGGGTTAAATTACCCCACGCAAATGGCCTGCAGCCTCTTCATTCAGCTGCTAACAATCAAAAAACCATATTTCATGCTCAATGATGGCTGCTTGCTAATGAGCCAGAAGTGCAAAAAAGGATACGAGTAAAACATTGGCTGTCTTTTATTTAAATTTCGCTCTAATTTCTGTCTCAAATGTTACTTTGCCATCAAATTGAGATATTTACAACCTTCAGCTACCAAAGTTTAAATTTTGTTTCGACTAGACAGCGGAATTAATCGCCATCACTAATTGAATTACCGAATTTCGTATACAAAGGTTCATTTTAGTTTTTTTTAAATTATATAATGGTCTGTGAAAATCAATTGTAAATTTTGTATGGTAGATAGGATAAAATAGGATTATAGAAAAGAATGTCATTAGTAAAAGGACAGAAAATAAAAGAATAGTTTTGTTAGTTTATTACTCTTTATTATCATATCGCAATCATTACGAAATCTAATTATTACAAGAACGTTGTAGTATGTTGACGAATGATACGCCACATAGAGCGACTATTGCACGACGGAATTATGCATGTAATGTATGTACGAGAAACTAAAACTTGAAAGTCACATAAGTATGCCACCGCGGTAATAAGACTTGGACATGCATGTTTATGCTAGCGACTTACAAACGCGGGGGTGCTATGAAGAGGTACGGGGTATATAAGAGGCGGGAGGGCAGAGTGGGCGACGGACAAATTTAGCACGCTAAAAACAGGTCATCTTCGTGGCACCTCCGCGCGATGTCTGTCCTCCTTGTCCGCCGCTTTTCAGACGCCACAGAAAAACCGTGAAATTGCTTTATATCCAATTTTCATATATCTTATTTTTCTGCAAATCTTGACAAGAAATATCGTGACGATTCCATTTTCGATTAAAAAAGAACAACAAAAAATTCAAGCCACAGGAACCCTTTCCGATTCATGACGGCCTTCAAAAACAATAATCAATATATTTACATCCCAAGTCCTTGAAAGTTACATAATTATTCACTTTTTTTCCTCAAATCTTTATCCAAAACTTTGAATTTTGTATGTCGATTAATTTCCGTTGATGAACGCATCTGGTGCAGACGTTGTAGCCAAACTATAAATTCTATAGGTACTTCAAACTCTGGGCCAGAATAAGTTTATAAACTATAAGAAATTTTAGGAGCTGGTGAAGTATTCGACCCGGCTAGGCGAAGACTGCGACGACCTCCAGAAGGCTCTGGAGTTGATGCTAGGTATCCCCCACAGGGCAACCGATAATAAATTTATCAGTAATATCGAGGGATACAAAGGGAATATACATAAGCTTGGAAGACTGCTCACTCACGTAAATGAGAAATTGATTTGTTAATTTTTTATCTATAATAATTAAATCTTGGATTTAGATTCTAAGTTTTTTGGTAATTCCGTTTATAGGAGTGGTTCAGTGTCGTTGACAAGGACAACAAGAGCAAGGAGCGATATTTATTCCTATTTAAAGCGCGAATTCTCGTTTGCAAGGTCAGACGCATTTCGGAAGACAGATCAGTCTTTGTCTTGAAGGATATTATTCGAGTACGTATTATCCGCTTTAAATTTCGCATTTCAAAACAAATCGCCAACCCTTTTTTCTCTCCACGTATTAATTATTACTCCTTCAGCTGCCGGAAGTAGAAGTAAAGGATCATCCCGAAGATCAACGTAGCTTTGAGCTGCACCATACGACTCCAGGTGCACCAGGTTACCCGGTTACTTTGATAGCTCATAAAGATCTGATAAAACAGTATTGGCTAAAAGAAATTCGCGAGTACGCCAGCGACGTAGTAGCACTTGCAGAACACGCTGCTGATGATCTACAGCTCACAGAAGTACCAGAAGACCTAAAGGATAATCAAGTCGAACCGGAAGCAGTAAAAGTTGAACATCCGGAACCAGAACCGTTGGAAAAAATTATAGAAGTTTTGAAAGCAAGGGAAATCAAATTATCAGAGAAAAGAAAGGAGGTGACTGAACAACCGCAGGAATCAGAAGCGAAAAAGGCTAAAGTTGGAGAAGAAGGTCAAGAAATGTCGGGCCGGTATTCATCTAGCCGGTACAGTTCCGCCTCTTCTAAAGTGATAGAGGGTAATTATGTAAATTTCTTTTTTAATTTTATCTCATCATATAGTAGAAGCTTTTCGAAGCCGTACTTTGCATTGGTCATTTTTATTTGTTCTGAATTTTTCTATACTCGCGCTGCTTTTACTGTACAATTAACACAGTAGACACTAGTGCAGGTAGTACCGAAGTTGTAACAGAGAGAATTTCGCGCCTCGTTATGGTACTGAGCTTTTATGATCATAAATCCGCAAGTTTTTTAATAATTCAAGTGAGAAAAAATAAAATAGCACTTAAGAAATTATGAGAAAAAAGCTCTGTACCTAAACGAGGACGATTTTTCGATATGCCTTATAACGGCGTAGTTTAGATAAGCTAACGCTTTATTTTTCGGCTAACTGCTGTAGAGTACTCGTCCGTGTCAAGCAGCCGTAATGGCGTTTCTTCGTACGCGGAATCATCTCTTTCGGCAACTGCGTCTAGAACATCATCAGCAGTTGGTTCGGAAATTGTTTCTGAAACAACGAGCTCGTACACCACAGCTATCGGCGGTTCGCATTCGACAAGTGATGCAAAAACCACGCAGTTAGCACTGACGAAGGGTGACTCCGAAAAACCAGTGTTCACCAAAACCATCGAAGGCTGCAACGCTGAACGTAAGTAATAAGTGCAGTACATCACTTTTGGAGATAATTTATTAGTCCTGGCAGAAAACGAATTTTTAATTCTTGATCAAAGTTTTGTTCTATCTAAAAATATTTCGATTCGCCTCGCGTCTGATCAAGGATGCTTTTAGAGCAGTCTTATTATTCCCGATGATGCATAAGTATCTTAACTTCTTTGGGGGTAAAAAATTATTTTGAGAATATATTTATCTAAATTATTATCGATTTTTATCAACATCATTATTAAGATAAATTAAATTCGAACATTCATGTTTTTATAACAATTATATTCTAGTGTCTTTTACCGCCTACCATTATAATTTATGATAAGCATGATATGTGAGCCGAGACGTATTATGAAGTAGAAAAAGCTGTCGAAGTACGCCAATACATGTTGAGATACATATTTTAAGTTATCAGATAATTCCAATATCCATTAAATCTGATTATTATAGTAGTCTCTACATTTTTGAAAAATTACAACTTCCTGCCTACAGGAAGCGATATTATCCTAACATGTCTGATCCAACAGCAGCCACTACTACTGCGATACGTCTGAGCTAGTGATCAATGTGGTGCATGCAACAAGCACCGTTCCGGATGTTTAATTGACGTTGTTTTTTTTATCTGCATTTAAATAGATGTCTCTATAATTGGATGCAGACTATAGTTAATAATACACAGATTACACTATATACCTAGATATATGTATAACTATATACTTATTACACTGTTTTCCAAGCGAGTTTGATAATTTACCGTCGAATTATCAATAGGAAAATATCGATTCAGGAATATGGCATATAATGTATTTTTATTGTTCTAGCAATACGAGCAAAAAAGGCATTGATACACGCAATAGGTAAAGTCGCCGTAGCCTGAATTACATATACCTACCCATCACTTTCTTCGCATTTTTCTCTATTTTTCTTGGCCTCGTCGATTTTTTATTTATTTTCAATTCTAAAATTAGCCTATTTAGTGGCTTTTAAGTATATACGCTTCTAGCCGTGATCTTATATAGATGACATTTATTGCTTTTTAAAACAAAAAATTTTATCATTGTATTTATGCTAATTCGTAGATGTTCTCATTCATCTTCATTTATCATATCTACTGCACACTCACACACATATAAACACACATTTTTGAATTTTTTTTAACACGATTTTTTAATCAGCAAACTTACTAAAATATTTAGTTTTTTTGATTTTTATTTAAATTTATCTATTTTTTATTTTCAATTATTTGAAAATAATTACGTGGACCCTGTCAATTTGGTTTTACCTCGATAATAGATACACTAATATCGAGGATTGGTAGCTAATATTCAATACACAATGAAACTTATATATACCACCTGTTTTGTGGATGACACAAAACGCCGACGTATATATCAAACAAGTGAATTTTTTGAGCGAGATTAACACAAAAATAGATCAAATCAGGAATCCTTTCTTGTTACTCGAATGTTTTGTGACCACAATGATATCGTTAGTCTAAGGATCGCATACGGAATATTGAAATATACATCGGCATATGAGTAATGTGATTCATATACGTATACTACATACATACATACATAGACAAAAAATAATCTGCAGATTTATACCCATGTAGTAATGGTAGTAAATGTGACGCATATAGCACACAGAATTATTTCATTATCAAGACACCAAAAGTTTAAACTTTTCATTCAAAACACGTAACATGTTACCGCAGTATAATATATACACCTAATCTAAAGTAATTTCTCTCCCGTATTTGATTATTTATAATTGACATTCAATAATTAGTTCTATTAACAAAAAATTGAATACACGATATATGTATAATTAAAAAAAAAAAAAGAAAAAAGAAAAAAAATTCTATATGCGTGAAATCAAGACACATATAAGTTCTTGGCTTCTTGTTCAATTGTCCCTAATATTACAGTGATTGTCCTCGTCCGTGGTTGGTTGAAATATACCATAAATAAAATAAATATTTCGCAAAAGAGAGTTTTTTTTTATTGTATACGCTGAAAAATTCACTTTTGCATCTTTTACTCTAACGAAACATTAATTGTGCATGTTTAATTAACAGATTTTATTTATTCATTCTTAGCTGGAGAGTGTGCTACATTCGAATGCACATTAAAGGACACCGAATCACCACCACGGATGCACTGGCTTAAAGACAACAAGCCACTGGATGACAAACTTGCAGATAGAGTAACAACGAGCACGGTCAACAACAGCACCTTCAAGCTTGAAATTCAAAATGTCCTGGAATCTGATTCCGGTATTTATACTGCCAGGGCAGTAAACGGCGATGGGGCAGCCACTTGTACTGCTCAACTCGTCGTACAGAAATGTAAGCAATCCAATCTTTATTTGGTTTAATTATCGACTAGTAATAAGATAAAAAATTATGATAAAAAACAGGTAATTTTCGTATTATAAATTCTTATTGATTTATTTATTCAAAGTGACTGCCGAAGAGAGAAAAGCTAGAGCAGAGGCAAACTCTCCGATCTTCTTAGTGCGGCTTAAGGATACGGAACTTTTAGAGAATACTTACCTACGCTTTATGATTAAGGTCAAGGGAGATCCGAATCCTGATCTCAAATTGTAAGTAATATAAAATTCGAAAGTACGATTATGAAAATGATTGGGAACAATGCCCCGACGTGTAATCCAATGAATCCTAATTTGTGGTAGATTTTCGAAAGAATTTATCGATCGTTTTTCAGCTACAAGGACGACGTCCTTATCGACTCGAAGAACGAACGCATCAAGATTGTAACCGAAAAAGCTGAAAAGGGTTTTTACGAGCTAGTCATTGCGGCTGTCCAACGTGAAGATGCTGGAAAATATTCCTGTAATGCAATGAATAGGTTCGGAGAAGCATCCTGCGAAGCTACAGTTACAGTTACTGATGAAAAAACCATATTCGCTGGTCTTCCCGAAGGCTTACTAGAGGATGGTCTGGAGCCAAATTTCAAATGGTTGAGGGATGGTCAGCCATTTGATCCTGAAGAGAGATTCAAAGTCTTGTTCAAAGACAGCGAAGATACTCTGGCGCTTGTTTTCCAACATGTTAAGCCAGAGGATGCAGGATTATACACTTGCGTTGCTCAAACTAGTACTGGAAATATTAGCTGCAGTGCTGAACTCACAGTCCAAGGCTCTGTGAATCAACTAGCCAAAGAGCCCACCAAACCGAAGTTAGAAACAGAGTTTAAACAGTCCGAAGTAAATGCAGGTGGTTCAGCAATGCTGGACTTACAAGTTAAAGGTTTCCCCAAACCAGAGATGACGTGGACAAAAGATGGCGAAGAGATACTGGCGGGTGGCAGGATTAAGTATCTTTGGGAAGATGAAGAATCTCTGTCACTTGTCATTAAACAAGTAACCGCTAAAGATGCAGGTACTTATACAATCAGAGCTAAGAACGAATTAGGAGAAGACAGCACGCAGATTGAACTAATCGTTAAATCTGCTCCAAAAATTACGAAAAAAATGACGGATACTACTGTCGTGACAGAAGAGACTATAACGATGACTGTTGAGATTCAAGGATCACCTATTCCGGAAGTTACATGGTACAAGGATGGTCAGCTTATCACAGAGTCAGAACGCATTAAAATCAAGAAAGAGAGTAACGATAAGTACACTTTAACGATCAAGGGTACTAGAATAGAAGATTCTGGGTCATATTCGATCGTGGCTAAGAATGAAATTAGTCAAACTTCAGACTTCTGGAATTTCAGCGTTAAATCACCACCGAAAATAAAGAGGAAACTTGGTGAACCGAAAATCATCAACGAAGGAGACAGTCTGACGCTATTGATTGAAGCCGATGCCGACCCACAACCAACTGTTAAATGGTTTAAGGATGGTCAAGTGGTCGTTGAAACTGAACGTATAAAAATTGTTCAGGAAGGAGACAAGTACATGCTTAAAATAACCGGTGCTGTTAGCACCGACGCTTCAACTTATAAAGTAGAAGTTAGCAATAAGCATGGTACTAGTGTGGATGAAACGAAGGTAAAGGTACGCAGTGCACCGCGATTCAAAGCCAAACTTAAGGACATCACAGCCAACGAAGGCGACTTGAACATCGAATTCGAAGTCATACTCGAGGGATTCCCACAGCCAAGTATTCAATGGTACTTGGGAGATGTTGAGATAACGGAAACACGAAAGGAGTATACTCGAATCGAGGAAGGCGATAATTACAAGCTGATTATCAAGGAAGTGAAGACTGAATTATCCGGAAAATATACTTGCAAGGTCAAGAACGAGTTCGGAGAGAATGAAAGCAGCTCAACGCTGACTGTGAACAGCAAACCAAAGATCATAAAGAAACTTGTCGATCAGAAGATCAAGGAAGGAGAAACCCTGAATCTTAAATTTGAAGTGTCTGGTGTACCAGAACCAGAAGTAAAATGGTTTAAGGATGGCCAAGACGTATCTGCAGATGCAAGAATCAAAATTACAAGGGATACTCAACGTAAAGAAAGTTACGACTTGACTCTTAATCTTGTCAAGGGTTCTGACGGTGGTCTGTACGAGGTGCGAGCGGAAAATCCAATGGGCGTTGTAAGCAGCAAGAGCAAAGTCATCGTTCAAAGTAAGCATTATGTATTTTTTAAGAACGTGGATACTCTTGATCCACGCTGTATAGTTTTATTGGTAGAGTATCACATCGGGGGGGGGGGAGGGGGGGGGGGGGGGGGATTGATTCTAATATCAACGTGGTCGTGAAGATTATAATTTAAGATTTAGATTTAATGGATCATATAGAATTATACAGCAAAGAGAAATGGTAAGAGTGAATATAGATACCGAATTCACAATCTCATATTCATAGCCTTTTTTTAAGAAGTTCAACAACAATTCACCATTTTTTACCAGCTTTCAGTAAGTATGGAAGTAACGGAGAGTATTTTTTTTTTTTCTATTCGCTTTTCAATTTCATAGACGTGAATTACATTCAAAGATTTTATGGACAGTCGCTTCGAACGAAGTAAATTTTTATTTATTTTTGTTGACTGCTAATTTATACCCCTGATTCATCCAGTACAGCTTCCATACCCCATACTTGAAGCTTTGCCACAAATGCCTTTCGTTTCGTTAATTCAACCTTCATTTTAACTTTTATCTTATGTTTTCCACATTATTCGTTATATGTTGTTTTATGCCATTGGCAAATTTTCTTTATTTATTTATTTATTTATTTATTTTTTCATTTCTTTTTGCTCTTTTTACTCGTTATTTTTCTTATGTTATTTTTATCATCTCATCTTCTCGTTTTACATTATTAAATAAAAGCAGTGTGAGATAGCGTATTAGAATACTTGTGATTTCATAGCAAAATCAGAAGAAATTACAGAAGAAAAGAAAATTCTGAAGATGGAAATAACTGAAAATATTGAAATAGACGAGGAAGCTATAGCTCCGAAAAAATTCACCGAAGAAGAAGCCGATATTCCAAGAAAACAGCAAGCTGAGGAATCAGAAAATGAAGGTAAAAAATATCGAAAGCACATCTGATCAACGTAAAAATAATTACAACTGCATGCGTATAAAAATTTACATTGAAAAATTCATGTACGCGACGATAATATATGTAAATATTTTGCATATCTTGCATCATGTGACTAAAAATATAAAATATTAATTTATAAAAAGAGAAAATGTATGTATATACGTATGTACATACACATATAAAGAAAAATATTTAATCGATAATTCCGTCGGGTTTTAAAATGGTAAAATAAATAATTATTCTAATTAACAGAACAAATAAAATTTAAATATATCTAATAGCGTGTAAAATAGCGTAGAGGTAGTTCTAGAAGATGTGTAATAAATTCAGGTCGTGTCACACTGGAGAAACAGAGCATCCAAGTTATCCGAGGGGAAGGAGATACGATTACCATATCTGTTGCCTCCACCACTACTCACGAAGCTATGCTTACAGGTAATATTGTCTACAGTAAAACGCACAATCAACATTGAACACTTAGAATGAAATAACTTGAAATTAAATCGATTTTGTAACTGCGAATGATAGTATAACGTTCGATCATTAAAACTATATAAATATCTTCGAAATTAACAATTCTGCAATGTTTGAAGCATGTTTAAATTTTGTTATATTTATTATTTTCAAATTTTCGAACAGTTACAGAATCTTATTAGCTATTTTCAAATCTATAAACACACACACACAGACACACACACACAAAATATACATACACACTACGCAAGCTCGCTGTCATGTTTAATTTAAACAAACAAAAAGAAAAAAATTTAACAATGTGGTGATCTACGTGATGTGCTGCTGCTTTAGTTTATTTCTTTATCCACCTAGTGAGTAGAAAAAAGAAATTTGTAAATATTTAAATATCTATGTATGTATGCTCGTTAGTATAAGTTAAGGGTGGTAGTTGACCGTGGAGTGACAGGCAGACCCTTCACAGGTTCTGATGAGCTGCATTCTATTAGCAAGATGAAGACCACTAAAGTCGAATGTCAGGAAATAGGCTCTGAGGGGCCCCAGGTGGAAGAGATTGCCTCGTACAGCTACGTAATCCACGAAGAAAGTAGTCAAAGACCTCTTAATGGAGTATTAATAGAAGAATTTTCTGAAGGCGAAGATAACAAAGCAAGACTTATTATAAACAGAGGAGTTTCGATTGTATCTGTATCAGATGATGAGTCGACTTTGAAAGCGATTTCACGGGATGTCAGCACGGATGATATCCATAACGCTGACTTATGGGAAGCTCAAAAATTAATAAATGGATCATATGAAGAAAATTTCAGTCCTAAGACTCCCGACGAAGTAAACTTGAATGATTACAAACCGCAAATGGGGATGAAATTTACTGCCACAATTATAGAAGAATGTTCTATAGAGGAATCTTTGTCAGAAAAACCAACGAAAGCTGACTTACCACAACCGGAAACTCCAAATGCTGAAGAGAGTAAGCTCAGTAGGCAGAATTCGAAATTGGAAAAAGTAGATGTGGATAAATGTGAAAAAGTTGAAACTGATTTACCACAGCCAGAAACTCCCGTTGTGGAAAAGAGCAAACTCAGTCGGCAGAATTCGAAATTAGAAAAACTAAATTTGGGTGAATCTGAAAAAGTTCAAACCACAGATTTATCGCAATCGGAAACTCCAGTTGCTGAAAAGAGCCAACTTAGTCGGCAAAGTTCAACTTTAGAAAAAGTAGATGTTGACAAAGGTATAAAAAAAGTTGAAACTGATTTGCCACAACCGGAAACTCCCATTGCCGAAAAGAGTAAATTGAGACGACAGAGTTCAAAATTAGAAAAAGTAGATTTGAGTGAATCTGTAAAATTGACAAGTGCGGATTTACCGCAACCAGAAACTCCAACTACTGAAAAGAGCAAACTCACTCGGCAGACTTCAAAATTAGAAACACTAGACGTGAGTCAACCCGAAAAGGTCGAATCCAAAGAGTTTTCGAGAGAGAATTCACAAAATGGCATTAGGGATGACAATGAAGAGACAGACGACGAAGTAGAGGCACTTTTACAACGTGTAAAACAACAGCGCAGTGTTCTTGGAGAGATCCTCGATAAAGTAGGAGAGAGCGAAAAATCAGGTAAGGATTATACATATACTCAGGGGATAAAGGACCTCTCAAGAGGTTGGTAAAATACATATCTTCTGTCTTCTTTCCTCTTGAATCGTACGTCATGTGTCCAAATTACGTAACATCTAGATACTTCTATACTATTGTTGCTAAAAATCGTTATAATGTATTGAAAATGTTAATCACCCCCCCTTTGACTTTCTGTATAATAAAATAAAAATTACTGTGCCATATGTTTACTGATATGTTGTTTAACGGAATGGTATTCAATGCGGAGACTTACGTCTTCAGATTAGTATCAATTTTATTGATTGTTTAATAATTTTTCTATTATTCGTATAATAAGTGTTAATGTGATCTGAAAATTTTTTGTATTTCCGTTATATATTTCATAGGGCTTTTTTGTTTTTGTTTTTTTTTTTTTGTTTGTTTTCTCGTAGAGTATAATATGTGTACGTAAATTTGTACCTGTATCGCTTCTTGCATGTAATCACAAAGCGCATGGCTTGAATGATACACCAAGTTAGTCTTATTGTCCCCAAAAATTGCCGTTGAAGAAACTTAGGACTCAGGTACGTGACATTATAGTAAATATAAAAATTCATGTGTATAAAAGGCCAATCGAATGTATAATAATGAAAAAATTATGTAATAATTTAATATCATACGTAATTTGTACTAGATCTGAAATTATATCGAGCTAGTATCAAACATGGAACCAATAATTGTAAATTAATGCAGCACTGTGTTTGGTGGAAATGAATGGGTGAAGATTAGACAATCTAGATTGTTATACATTCTGGATATTAATGTTATGCCATAATATATTCGCAGGAATCTTTCCCATGCATAAAAATTTATTCCATTAATATAAAATTAAATCCATTCACTATAGCTACTCCCGAGATCGTGAATTCGGATCTTGAAGACCGCAAGATCTTTGAGACGCAAAGCACAACCTTTGAGATAAAAGCAACCGGTGTACCAAAGCCTGAAGCGAAATGGTTCAAAGATGGCAAGCCAATTAAAATGACTGATCGTCTTAAATACTCAAGCAATGGAGACTTCTTCAAACTCATATTAACGAATGCACAAATTGAAGATACTGGAGTTTACATGTGTAAGTTAACGAACAAACTTGGAGAGAAGATTGTTGAAGGGAAATTGACTGTTGCCTCTGCTACCGAGTATCGAAAACCCAGGTTCGTCGAACCGTTGAAAGATGTTAGTGCACCAGTCACAGAACCGGTCCAACTTAAGGCAATTCTGTTAGCTGATCCTGTCCCTGACGTAGTCTGGTGAGTTATCAAAACTTTATACATTCTTTAACATTATAAAAACTTTTTCTAACTACGGTACCAAAATAATGGTTATGAATGATCTGGTTATTTATTTTTCATTTTGAGCATCCTAATGAATGAATGTTCATTATAACTTCTATACTATATACACGCACTGTGTTAATCGCGCTGGTATTAAAAAGACTTATGAGGATTCTCTGCGAATGAGGTTTTATTAAATAAAGATTTTTAAAGGTTGCATGGCGGTAAAGAGATATCTCCAACTGATCAAAACGTCAATTTGAAACTGAATAGCAAAGAAATCGAAGATGGGTTAAATGAGTGCGAATTTACACTCGCTATTCCTCAAACTAGTGTTGATAACACCGGCGAATATACTCTGAAAGCTAAAAATAAATGGGGTCAAGATGAATCCAGCGTGAGTTTAAGCTTTACAATAAATTTATTAGTTTTATATAAAAATATTTATCACTGAAGCGATACGTTATTGTAATAATTTAGTATCATACTTTTACTCAATACTAATCAGTTGAGGGAGGAGCAGCATTTTAATTGCGTCTTGTCGAATCATCAAATAATGACTTTTTTTTTTCATTAATTTTCAAGGCTCGTCTAGATATTCTGATCAGACCGGAAATTCAAGAATTCAAAGATCTAAATGCTGCCCCTGATGAAATGACCCAGTGGGAAGTTGTGATAAAAGCAAATCCGAAGCCAATTATTATGTGGGAAAAAGATGGCAAGGCTCTCAAAAATGATGATCACATACAAACTGTAGAAGACGCAGATAACAACAAATTCAAACTAGTTATTAAAGATCTCAAATTGGACGACGTAGGCACTTATAAAATCATAGCTAAAAACTCTCAGGGCGAGGACGCTGCTCAAGCCCAACTAAAAACCCACGGTAAGAACTGATATTTGAAAATTTGTTGTGATAATTTATTTAAAATACCATTATTCAAATCTGTTTCATCTGTTTCATCTGTGAAGAATGTATAAATTTTCGAAGAAAATTGGCTTGAGATCTTCAATCATTTGATTACTTATTTCAGCCGATGGACCGGTCTTTGTCACTAAATTGTCTGATGAGACATTCAAAGATCAACAAGACGCTGAGCTGAAAGTTCGAGTAACTGGAGTTCCCAAGCCTCAGATAAAATGGCTGAAGAACAAAGTACAAATTGTAAATGATGATCGTTACATTATTACTACCGATGTAGAAGGACAAGTAGTAAGCAGTCTTCTGATAAAGAAGTTCTCAGTTGATGATATTGCGAATATAACTTGCATAGCAAGTAATATGGCAGGAACAGTTGAAACATCTGGCAAAATATCAATGGCAAAATCCGCGCCAACATTTAGTCGTACATTACCTAGATCAGCTGAAATTGATGAGGGTGAACCTCTCGAGCTGAAAGCCAAATTGGATGGTAGTCCGATTCCTTCAGTTAAATGGTTTAAAAATGGAGAGGAAATCAAACCTGATGGTCATATAAAAATAGAAGCTCTTCCCGATGGTACCGTTAAACTTACAATCGATAATGTCAAACCAACTGATTGCGGTGCTTATAAATTGGTGGCTAGTAATCCGGACGGGGAAACTTCCGCGTTGTGTGCTGTGGCTATTAAACGTAAGTACTCGAATAATTGGTACATTTTTTTTGTTTCCTCCTCCTTTCCAGCTCCCATAATGCATTTATTATTGTAGCTGAACCGAGGAGACCAAGCTTCGTTAAGGGCCTAAGCGATTCCAAGGCTATCGTTGGTCAGCCACTGAAATTAGAGGCCCAAGTAGTAGCATTCCCCAATCCTCAAGTACAATGGTACAAAGATGGTATACCAATTCGACCAACGAAAGAGATCGCCTTTGTAAATGAACCCAATGGATTAATTGGACTATCTATTGATAAGGTTCGACCTGAAGATGCAGGCACGTATAGCTTAGTGGTAACGAATAAACTGGGAGATATTACTGGTACAGCGAAGGTTGAAGTAGAAGAAAAACAACGGAAACCTGCCTTTTTGACAACCCTACAACCACTCACGGTCGTTGAAGGTTTCCCCGCTAAGTTGGAAGTAAAAACTATCGGAAATCCACCTGCAAAACTGAAGTGGCTTCATAATGGCGTAGAGGTTCGTAGACATTGATGAATGAAACTTTTAATTTGTAGCTATTGAACCAGTATCATAAATCAACATCTAATATCAATGAGTATACTTAATAAATAAAATATGTTTCAGGTAGTACCGGATGGTCAACACATCAAGATTGTAGATTTACCAGATGGAACACACGCACTTGTAATAGACAAAGTGAAGCCAGGTGATGCAGGCGAGTACGAGGTGGTTGCCAGTAACAATCAAGGATCATCAAGTTCGAAAGGAAGTCTGGATGTTGCTGATAAAAATCGAAGTGGTATTCCAGAAGAAAGACCTGCTTTCTTGAGCCCACTGCGAGATGTATCCGTTGAAGAAGGACAACCTTTGGTACTTAGTGTGCCATTCGTTGGAAATCCGATTCCAGATGTTAGTTGGATCAAAGATGGAGAACCCCTTAAACCAAACGAAAAAGTAATGATAACTTGTGACGGAAAAAAAGTCGGCTTAGAAATAAATCCAGCAGCTCTCAAAGACGCTGGATTATACGGATGTCGTTTAGTGAGTCCTCTCGGGGAGGATACCACATGCGGAAGAGCTACTGTTCGGAAGGTATTTCAAGAACCAACTTTCACGCAAAAGTTTTCCGACTTACAACAATTGCCTACATTCGACGCAAAGTTTCCGGCTCGCGTTGATGGTATACCGCGACCAGATGTATCATGGTATTTTAATGATAAGCCAATCCTGCATGACACCGATAAGTACAAAATAAAAAGAGATGGAGATGCCTGCTGCTTATATGTTAGAGATTGTACACCAGCTGATGCTGGACGATACAAGTGCAAAGCTGTTAACAAGCAAGGAGAAGCTGAATGTGTAGCAAATTTGGAAATTGTAGACAAGATGTAAGTTTTCATCAAGATATACCATTGGGATTAGATGAGTAATTAAGAGCTGGTGAACATAGAATGAGAATTAAGTATCACATTTTTTATTCAATATTTTCAGCGAGAAGAAACAAAGAGTTGAACCTCCATCTTTCCTCAAGAAAATCGGTGATATTGAGGTGTACAAAGCAATGACGGCTAAATTTACTGCCTGCATCACTGGATACCCTGAACCAGAGTTTGAATGGTTCCATAATGATAATAAAATGTGGCCTACTGATCGCATTCGCATGGATAAAGAGGGCAGCGGTCTTCTTCGACTATCTGTTCTTGGCGTTCATGAAGGTGATGTTGGAAAATACAGCTTACGGATATTCAATCCTCATGGAGAAGATATTTGTCACGCCGAGATGACCTACGATTGTAAGGATAATTGCATTATTTATTCTCATATGATTGGGTAGCATGAAAAATTCACGAAAATTATTAGAAAATTAAATTTCTTTCAAATTTGCAAATTTATCTCTATTATTAAGAGTTACGATTTATTTTCAACAGCCCTTGAACCTCGTGTCAAGAAACCTTTGGCAGATCAGTACACTGACTTTGACAAATACCAGAAATCAGGAGCACCGCTTCCACTAGCTGACAAACCGATCATCAGTCGTATGATGGATAGACACCTGACACTTTCATGGAAACCATCAATTCCATTCGGACCCAGAGCACCCGTTACCTATCTAGTAGAGATGTGCGAATTACCTGATGGCGATTGGTTTACTGCACGTTCTGGTGTCAGGAGTTGCTGTTGCGATATTCGTAATCTAGAACCGTTCCGCGATTACAAATTTCGAATTCGGGTTGAAAATAAATATGGAATAAGTGATCCATCTCCATTCGCTCAAACCCATAGATCTAAATTGGAACCAGACCCGCCTAAATTCTTCCCGTATTTATCCCCGGGTATTGATTTCCGACCTGAAACTAGTCCCTACTTCCCTAAGGACTTTGATATAGAAAAACCACCTCACGATGGTTACGCTCAGGCACCAAAATTCTTAAGACAAGAATGGGACATTCAATATGGTGTCAAGAACCACAATAGCAATCTCTTCTGGTTCGTATACGGTTATCCAAAGCCAAATATGCAATATTATTTCAACGACGAACTCATAGAATCTGGGGGACGCTATGACTACAGCTATACCAGAAACGGGCAAGCGACATTATTCATAAATAAAATGCTTGACAGAGATGTAGGAATATACGAAGCTGTAGCTACTAACGAACATGGTCAGGCAAGACAACGAGTTCGTCTAGAAATCGCTGAATATCCGACATTTATTCAACGGCCGGATGAAACCATCATTATGATGAGAAAATCGGGAAGAATTGAAGCACGTGTCATTGGTGTACCATATCCTGAACTAAAATGGTACAAGGATTGGAAACCACTAGCAGCATCCTCCAGAATAAAGGTCTGTGTCATGAACAGGTGTTATTAATTAGTCTGATGTGTTTTGAGATTAATAATTTATTGATAACATTCACACGTTCATAATCTTACGTATATCATCAATTTTACAGATTCAATTTGTCGAACCTGATACCTCTATTCTGATAATCAATGACGCCATTAACAAGGATGAAGGTCTATATTCGTTAAGCGCCCGAAATGTCGCAGGATCGGTTTCAAGTTCAGCTATGGTCCACATAGAAGAGAATGAACAAGAATATGGTTATAAAACTTACACCAGAAGCCGCGATATAAAAGCACGCACCAAACCTTATGGAGATTTCTATGATCTTGGTGATGAATTGGGAAGGGGAACCCAAGGTGTAACTTATCACGCAGTCGAAAGATTAACAGGACGTAATTATGCAGCAAAAGTTATGCACGGACGTGGAGAGTTGAGGCCATTCATGTACAACGAAATGGAAATTATGAATAATCTGAACCATCGCAAGCTCATCCGTTTACATGATGCATATGAAACAGACCGATCTATGACACTAATAACAGAATTGTATCCTTTATTGAACAATATGTTTAATCCATCGATTACTGCAGTGGCATACTAATTTAATATCAGCAATAGTCAGACTATTTGATTGAAGTTTACACAAATCTTGTACGGTTTATAAAAATGTACTATATTGTGTCCTTAACAAATTGTTCAGAGCTGGCGGAGGAGAATTGGTTGATAACTTGATCCGGCAACCGTACTATACAGAAGGAGAAATTGCTGGCTACATCAGACAGATATTATGGGGACTGGATTACATGCATAGTAATAATTATGCCCATCTTGGTTTAACTGTAAGTCAATCGCGGCTATCGATCTTGATAAAAATAAACCCGTATCAAGGTGATAAAAACATTTAAAAATAGATTTCAACACACTGATTCAAAAGCCCGTCTCTATTCGAATTTTTGAATTTTATAGGATCCTATCCACAGTCCATCGATTTTTATCAACTTATTATTGCAGGGGAATAAACATTAACTACATAATTTGTTAATGCGAAAAATTTATTCCTGTAGCTTGGAGATCTTCTGATCTCCCATCCGGGAGGAGATGACTTAAAAATAGGAGATTTTGGATTATCCAGAAGAATCACTTATGGAAAACTAATGACTCTTGTATATGGAATGCCAGAGTATGTTGCACCAGAGGTGGCTAATGGGGAAGGTGTTAGTTATGGTGCAGATATGTGGTCTCTTGGTATCATTACATACATCCTATTATCTGGAATCTCTCCATTCCGGGGTATAAATGATAGAGAAACGTTGACTAGAATAAAAGAAGGGAGATGGGAGTTTGATGATCGTTGGTCCTACATATCAGAGGATGGAAGAGACTTTATTCGAAACCTTTTGATTTACCAAGCTGATGGTAGAATGGATGTAAAAACAGCACTACGCCATCCATGGCTTACTTATGCAGATAAAATGCCATCAGAGCCTTACAAAATACCTTCTGAAAATCTAAAGAATTATTACAATCTCTACAGGCAAGTAAACCTGCATAATTTACTAAAATTCTGTATCTAATGGCTATATAATATTCCCTATTAGTAGATCAATCATATTTCTACAACAGATTGTATAGCATGCGTAGATAATCATGATAGATAGCTAATTATGTAACCAATAGCAAGATAAAAAAGTAAACTATGTCAGCATAGAACAAAAATAGATGACATTAAGGGTACAGATGAGACAATGTGTTTCGAATCCCAGTATAACAGTACTAGCCACAACGCTGATCAAAGTCGTGACTTAATTATGGGTCGTAACAACTGCAGCGCCGATTTATATTCAATTATGATAAGCTATTCTATGGTACTGATAGGAATAACTTTAATAGTAATATTCTGCACCTGTATCATGTAAGAAAGAAGAGTTCTTGTGGTTATTGAAAATTAAATAATCTTTACGAAAATTTTTAATTTTTTTTTTTACAGAGATTGGTACAGCAACGCGTCATGTCGCACATGGTATCGCAGGAGGAAATTGAGCGGAGCTTTTGAACATCCATCCAAGATGGTATATCCTCCAGGACAAAGATACACCCCGGACCCTAGCCCCGAGAGAACACCAAGAACTAAACCTGCTCCAAGAACATGGGAAAATCAAGTTCCATCAAGAGAACCGATCGATACAGAGATCGGAACTATCAAAAGCGAAAGCCAGTAAGTTGAAAATTGTCAAAAAAAACCGTGAGACTCATGATTGAGGTTTGTTATTTAATTATCAACAATATTTCTTCAGTTATCAGTATGGACCTGATACGTATTTACTACAACTGCGAGATACTGACTTCCCTGTTCGTCTACGTGAATATATGAAAGTTGCTTCTAATCGAGCATCAGGGTACTCGCGTACTCTTCTTGATGACAACAGTTACGATTGGAGGGTAAGAAAAAATGTTATCAAGAACGCTTTGAAGTAATAAATATTGAATAAGAATTTTTATTAACTATCGCTGGGCGTATCAGCTGTTTGTATTTGAATTTAAAGTGAGAGTTGCTTTCAGACACCTGTTATCCGAGAGCGTCGTCGCTTCACTGATGTTATGGATGAAGAAATTGATGACGAGCGCAAAGCTAGGATTAATAAATATGGATCAGCAGATACATACAGTCTTAGGCGTTTACGCCACGAGCTGGGAACTCGTCTAGACACCTATGCGGAAGCCGAAGCAATGATGGAGATAAAAAAAGATGGGCACATGCCATTCTTACGCGAAAAGCCTCAAATTTTACCAATCGAGGATGGGAAGCCAGCGCAACTTGTGTGTCTTGCTGTTGGCGATCCTAAACCATCGGTTCAATGGTTCAAAAATGATTTAGTAATACAAGAAGGAAACAGAGTATCAGTAACAGAAGACAATGAGGGTAGATCAATTCTGAAGTTCAAACCAGCAAGAAACTTCGATGTAGGAATATACAAGGTTGTAGCCAGAAACAACGTTGGGCAAACAGTAGCTCGAACTAGGGTCCTACTTGCAACAGCTCCATCAGCTCCCGATTCACCACAATGCACAGATATATCAGACACTGAAGTTTTACTGAGATGGAAACAGCCCAAGGATGATGGAAATTCTCCTATACTGTGCTATAATTTACAATACAGGGCCGAAGATATATTAGACTGGACAGACGCGGCCAGTAACATTGATCACGAATTTTATCTTGTACGAGATCTAAAACCCGAAACAAATCATTATTTCAGACTTGCAGCTAGAAATCGTATCGGTTGGAGCGAAAAAGGTATACCAACAAATCTTGTGAAAACAAAGGCGGAAGGTGCTCCAAAAATTCAAGTAACACGCGCCATGAAGCATCTTCAGCAACTTACTGAAGCCGGACAAGAAATAGATATCGATGATAATAAAGTACATATTGACTACAATGTCGAAGAAAATCCATTGACATGGTCAAGCGAGGGTCAACTCACTGACAAATATAGTTTTATTTCCGAACTATCGCGTGGACAGTTCTCCGTTGTTATAAAAGGAATAGAAAAATCATCAGACAGAGTTATCGTGGCTAAGATATTAGAAATTCGTCCAGAAACTGAAGCTCAAGTTGCTAATGAATACGAGACATTACGTTCTCTAAGACACGAGAGAATAGCGGTCTTGGAGGCAGCTTACAAAGCTCCTGGATCACCTATAGCAGTTTTAATTCAAGAAAAACTACAAGGTGCCAATGTCTTAACTTACTTATCTAGCCGCCATGAGTACACAGAAAATTGTGTGGCGACAATTGTTACGCAAATATTAGATGCGTTGCAATATCTCCATTGGAGAATTTTGTGCCACCTAGACATACAGCCTGACAACATTGTAATGGCTTCAGTCCGTTCAGTACAAGTAAAACTTGTTGATTTCGGATCAGCTCGTAGAGTTACTAAATTAGGAACCTCTGTTCCTCAATTGGGGCACCCAGAGTACAGGGCGCCCGAACTACTAAATGAAGAACCAGCATATCCGCAAACAGATATTTGGATGGTCGGTGTCCTCACTTATGTTCTTTTGTCCGGAATATCTCCGTTCCGAGGCAAAGATGCAGAGGAGACTAGACAAAATATCAGTTACGTTAGATACCGGTTCGAGCATCTCTACAAAGAATTGAGCCAAGAAGCAACCAGATTTCTTATGCTTGTGTTCAAACGAACTCCTGGGTTAGTTGTTTGGATATGACTAATACATGAAATATCATTTTGAAGATCTATGATTGGTTATTTGATTTATTTTATTTTTTCCAGTAAACGACCAACGGCTGAAGAATGTCATGAGCACAGATGGTTGCTGCCGACAGAGTTTATGATCAAGAAACGAGAGAGAGCAGTATTCCTTGGTAATCGACTGAAGGAATACAACGATGAATATCATGAGGAAAAACTAAGATTAGCTTCGAAAAACGATAATTTATCAGCAGCGTTTGGCTCGACGCGACAACTTATCAGATCGAACAGCATACAGGAAGAATTGTTTAACGACTTTTAAATATTATTAATAAGTTGCGATTTTCCAATCACGTATTTATTTATTTTATTGTTTATAATTTATTCGAGTCTAGTCACTCCCATAAAATGAAGATCTGGGAGCCTATGTAAAAAAAAAAAAAAAATATCAATCTGAAAGTTGTGATTTTCCTTGTTTTTTGTTATTATTTATTTGTTATAACTTGTAATTATTATTATTATTATTAAAATATAATCTTTCGTTTTATCCATAGGTTCCAGCAGCACAGAAATTTTGATTTTTGACTGGAACGCTCCAGTTATGTGTAAAGAGTATTACTCACTAATATTAAGAAAAAAAAATTAAAATAAACATTGATAAAACTCACTCTTATTATATTTAAATTAAACGACATTAATTTGAATTGTACAAAAGCAGCGTCTATGATTAAAATATATTATATATCATCATGAGCTAATAAACAAAAAAATTTTAAATAAGCATAGAAGCCCTGTTTATTATAATAACTGAAATATGAATGAATTAAATGATTCTGAATTACGAATATATCTATTTACAGAAGCTTACAAGCTAAGAACTGAGTGTCATTATACAAAAACTACAGTCAGCAAAGTATATTCATAATGATTTTGTCTAATAGAGTTGAACTACCCCGTGTATCTGAGACGTAGACCAAAATATTTGCAAATCTTAGAAGGTACACTGTAAAAAGTGAGTATATAACTATTTTATATTATTAAATATTTATTTACAATTATTATCTCCCCACATTACATTGCTCATTATATATCTTAAGATCAATTTTATTGTACATTTCTTAAGCCTTGGCATGCCTTTACATTTGTCAAGATTAAAGGCGATGCGATTGAAATCTTGCAATGATCGAAACAATAAAAAAAAAAAGGATAAAACAATATTTGTGTTCAGCATCTCTGTTTTAAGAATAACGAAAAAACACAGGCTTCTTTTAACAAATAAATATTAGAAAAAATATTACAGATTACAATAATGAATATGACGTATCAAAGATAGATTTCAATGTAATATACGGCTCATTATAGTCCACAATAATAAATGAACAAACTTATAGCTGGTTTTGAATTAATGCTTCCTAAAATTCGAATCATCTCTTGGCATATTGCGTAACATATTCTTTTACTTTGTGCCTGAAGGATTCCTTATCGACTGAAAACAACTCAGCAGCTTCCCGATTTAACGGATCCTCAAAATTCAACAAATCCTGGAAATAATACAGATACTAAACTTAGGTATGTTTAAGTCACAATAAGCTACCAATCATTCGTTCTTTCAACTGTGTGGAAGAGGTTGTATAAATGTTTATGTACAACATAATGAACAGTGCAAAATCAACACATTCGAATAAACAATTTTTCTCGATATAACTCACCGTGAATAAAGAGTTCAGACCCCAAACAACGTCTTTAAGTTTACGAGTAGGTGCCCAACCCAATCCATCGATACTATTTTGCCTCAAGAGTGATAAACATACATCACCATCTTCACTAATATTGGGATGCCATAGCTTAGTTTGACACTTTACCTTTGGTGGCTGAAATATTAATAATTATTATAAGATTGATTAGAGCTATCATACAAAAGGAGAAAGCATTGAGAACCGTTTTACCAGTAAACAATTTACATCAATTCAAAATCGTATTATCCTGAATGCAAATTTCGTAAATTCCAAAAATTGGCGAGAAAAACAAATCGAAAATTGAGTAATCAAAGAGCTTGCTATTCAAACAATAAATATCTGTTTTCTGAATAATTGTAGAGGAAATAATTGAACAAGGAACAAAAAATTAGCATTGAAAAATAGTTTTAATTTGGACACAGTGTTCCTTGAAAAATATAACATTAATCAAAACTTACAGCCATGTTATAATCTTCTGTAACATAGATACCAAAATGAAATTTACCACCGACCCAGTAACCTTCTTCGGGAAGGATTATAAGAGTAAATTCATGCAGCCGGTTGGGATCATCAAATGTTACTTGGCACGTGTTTGGTAGTGTTTGTTCCATTTCTTGAACCTGTAAAAACATGTAAGGGATAAATAGAATTTAAAATCTATATCTCACAAATGTTCTTTGATAATAGGGTCAATGAACAAAGTCTGACATCTTTAAGACTGAAATGAAAAATCTGTGAATAATAACGTTTGAACGCGTTTGTGTGTATATATATACATTTTTTTTTTTCGTTTTATTTGTAGGAATTAAAGTAGTTCACTCTGAAAGAATGATAGAGAAAGTCTTGATAGTAAAATAAATAATAATGAAAATAAAAATTTGAATTTATAGATTATTACCTCTCTGACTAGTAGCTTGTCTCTTATTGAAACACGTTTGTTGGTATCCCTAGGTTTAGTATTTGAAACATCCCCGTCTTTTTTCAGCTTTCCTCTAAGGGTTATCATATTTTTTTTATCAAAAAGCCCTTCTTCATGAAAGGGTGCCTGAGAACTTGTCAAATTTTAGGTTAGGAAATTCTCACGTCCAACCTACCGGCGTATCGCAACATACGTATGTATATTATTAAAATTTTTTTTTTCAAATTTTTTAGTTTTCTTTTTAAACGTGGACTTACTTCCAGTGATTAATTTAACAAAATATGTATTTTCAAAATACGGGCCTAACGATCTGAAAGTTTAAACCTGAGTGACAACTACATAATCAACTAGCGCCTCTACGCATATTAATCAACTCTCCTCAAGCTTTCATCGCTAGATGGCGGCACTACAGAAAATCACTTGCTGCATGTCAGAACTGTCAGAAGTATCGTAATTATTGTTTAATATTATTGTTAAAAAACTACGATAATACGGAGACAATGGCAGAAATTGAGTGGCCTTGGCAGTACAGTTTTCCTCCATTCTTTACGTTAGTATTATAACTATGCACAATTATCTGGCCTTTGACGTGATGTATAAATTAGCATCATAGAATGTATATTTGTGTGTTTAATACGTATGTTGAGAACTTTGATATCTTGATTATTTTGACTCTATAAAATAATTTCAGCCTTCAACCTCACGCGGAAACTAAAGAGAAACAATTAGGTGCATGGAAGAGCTTGATTTTAGAATATTATCGTTCTACCAAACAAGCCGTTGTAGACATTAGAGAGGTTCATTCCAGTCCATTATTTAACAATGCATCGATCAACAGTATCCTTGAATACCATTTTTTCCCGATATTTGATCACAAGAGCTAAAATGAGATAGTAAAAAACAGCTAATCTCAAAGCTAAATCTTCCTTAATTAATCATCAAAGGAAAGCTGCCATCTGAAGCAATACTCATAATTCTTGAGGAGTTAGCTAAGTCCGGGAATGCAACACCTTTGGATAAATCTAAACAACGATGGCTAGTTTATTGGCACACGCTTGAAGAATGGGGTGAAATTATTTACAGCTGGGCTAATGAAAACGGTTTCACTGGATCAGTTTGCACGTTATTTGAACTGACCCAAGGAGAAAATACAACTGATCAAGGCGCGTAATGAATAAGTTAACTTTGACATAAAGTTAAAAAAAATATTAATTAAATTTCTGTTATTTAAAACACCGATTTTCTTTGTCATTAGAATTCTATGGGCTGGATACAGAAGTGTTGATTAAAAGCCTTAGGACGCTTGAGGCATCGAAAAAAGCCGAATTAATTATGTTCGACGATAATCAAGGAGTGAAATTTTTCTGATTTTATATTTCTGTTAATATTTACGTGTGAAATACATTATTTTTGAAAATACCGCCCTTCCTATTTCTCTATTTGATCATGAAAATAATTATTTTCAGGTTAGGTTCTACTTCTCGCGTAAAATTATAACGCAGAATTACGTACAATATTAGATCACATTTTATATAAATAAATGAAAATAAAAACCTAGAAATAAGTATTTTCTATTTGAAAAAATAGAACAATAATGAATGTTCATAGCATATTTCGTACTCAATAGCAATAGCAGAGTGCGACATTTACTCGCGCATGCGTATCGACGTATAACCAAAACATGTTCGGGAGGTTTGCGCACCTTGGAAATTGGAATTGCGCGTGAAGTTCATCACGTTTCGCGGTGTTACATACATCTGTAAATAAAGACGAGGAGTTGGTGCTTTTTTCATAGAATCTAACGGAGCTTAAAAGGTGAGAAAAACAAGACGTTTTCATTAAAGCATAGCGTAAATAGTTCGAGTAAAAATAATAAATCGTGTTTTGAGCCCAGAAAATAACGTATCGCGTGTAAAACGTGCATAAGCTTCGACAGTATTTATACCGGCGACCGTTTTGCTCTTGCGAACCGTTCGCGTGGTGCGGTAAGGCGACAGATTTCGCACAATAAAAATCAATATTTCCAAGACCTTGGTCACACTGCCCCAATCAGCTGACTTACAAATACTAACGCTTATCCAATTCATGAATCATGGTTATGCCCATAGGTTTTTCTAATACAAGTTGTACGGAATGTTTAGCATATCAAAGAGTTACTACGTATACCGTGCGTAATTAATTAAAGAGACATTTAAACGCTATTTCACTATCTCGTTTTACTACATCTACATTGATAAGCCCTCATTTTCACTGAGATTTTATCATAAATGTAGTATGCAGAAAAAAAAATACGTATTTTTGAACCTACTATAATAGGGTTATCAGTTTGGTTATTAATACAGATAAATATTGAAAATGTATCTTCCCCGCCTCATTTTGCTTTTAACATTAATGAAACTAAACGATGTGTCTTATTCATCATCAACGTATTTATTACAACCACACGTATACATATCTGTTTATTCTTCTAACTCGTAACGTGCATATGTATGTTGTTAAACTATATTTAAACAGCACAGTAACCTAAATAGCCTTTTACATGTATATCTGATTGTAAAACAGCCAGATATAAATTCGTCTTACATTATACATCATATATTATTCAAAAATAAGACAACAATTTTTAATCGTAGTAAATATGGAAAATGTTATATTTGCCACTGAAATTGTATATATATATATATATATATATATATATATATATATATATATATATATATATATATATATATATATATATATATATATATATATATATATATATATATATATATATATATATATATATATATATATATATATATATATATATATATATATATATATATATATATATATATATATATATATATATATAATATTCTCTATCATATCTCATTCTCAAATTTTTCAAAGCCCGGATCATTTAAGCTTATGAATATGAATATGATGATGATTATTAATAATTTTTTATATATATAAAAATATATATATATAAACTATTGTTTACTATTTTTTGTTAGCTTAGTAAACACTGAAATATACATATAAACGATCAAAAACATCTGTGACGTTGATTATTCATACAAATATAATAAAGAATTTGATGATATCGAGTTTGAAGCAGTTTATTCAAATACACAAATGGTCAGATGTCTTGTATTTCACAAGATATGTTGTATTTTTTTATAGCAAATGCTACCTTTAAAATAATAAATTATTTAACTTGAATCGTTAAAATACATATAGTAACTCAGTTTTATGGATACCAGATTAGCAGCCAATATGCACACTCGAGATACAATTATGTTTTCATATTTACAATTCATATGTATCCAATGGCATGAAAGATCTACCAGAAACGATGATAGGTTTAATGTCAACAACTCGAAACTAGTGTTTTAAATTTAACCTGTGACGTGTGTTATCTCTGAATTTTTGCTAGAAATATTGACGTCCAGTTGGGAAAAAAAAATGGTGGTGCAACATGGAGTTCGATTGTTAAGATTAGGTACTATAGAATTTCTTAAATATACACTTTATTCAGCTTTTTCAATATGTTCTGAAAATTTCACATTTGATTTATAATCTCGATTTAACACTGTGCAAAAAAAAAAGAAAAACAAAAATGGCAAAAATTAATTGATCAACTTTTTTTTCGAAGCAGAATCATTGTCCAATTATCTTCCAAAAAAGTCCCCAAAAGGCATATTTTAATTTTACAACTCGTGCAAAATGTGTTCCCAGACATAATTTCCAGCTTGTTTTATCCTATCTCCTTTAATATCACAGGATTCTGCACAATGGTTCAAAAAGGTCCGCGTCCACTGACTATCTTTGGACCTTCGGGTTCAGGTAAGAGTACGTTATTGAAACGTCTTCTCGAAGAGTATCCAGACACATTTGGATTTTCTGTATCACATACAACAAGGAAACCTCGGCCTGGTGAAGAAGATGGTAAACATTATCACTTTACTACTAAAGAAGATATGCAGCGGGAAATTGACGAGGGTAAATTCATCGAAAGCACTGTATTTAGCAATAACATCTATGGAACAAGGTGAGAAACTGTTTACTTTTTTGTTTTTCATTGATTTTTAAGAAGATGAAATCCTCGCAAGTAATCATTTTTAATATCACTGTGTTTATTGTTTTGTTATTTTTTATACAGACTAAATTCATCATCTCAAGCTTATCTTGCTCTTTAAATTAAAAAACTAACAGAATAATTCGTATTCGAAGTTTTAATAGTAAAATAAACGTTTGGTTTCAGTAAACGTGCAGTTGAGGATGTTAGGAGCCTTGGAAAAGTGTGTGTCTTAGACATTGACACTGAAGGAGTAAAGCAAATACGAGCCACTACTCTAAATCCGCTCCTTGTCTTTATCAAACCTCCGTCAGTTGAAGAATTGGAACGCAGATTGAAGGACCGGAATACAGAAACAGAAGAGTCATTGCATCGAAGATTGTCCGCTGCCAGGGCAGAAATGGAATTTGGTAATTTACTAATTTCGTACAATTTTATTAGAGTTCTAAAGCTCTTGGAATGAAATTAAAGTATCTCTGATTGTTAATACTTGAATAAAAGATATTTCATCGTGTGTTTGGAAATTTACACTTTCTCAGGGACTCAGCCAGGGAACTTTCATTTAATCATTGAAAACGATGACATTGACAAAGCATATGAGCAGCTACGTGATTTTGTGATTCGCGAACTTAATCTGCAGCGTCAAGCAGGTAGGAACTAGATGTAATGAATATACATTTTGCGTTGTAATGCTTGCACGCTACTAATCAGTAATCACTGTTGAAGATTCCTCAAATGATCAGTATCTATTCCTTTTAAATATTTATATAAAATGAATTCGAAATTGTGAATGGCTTAATGATTTTCTTTTAAAGTAAATTTTACCAATTTGAATTCGACTAAAGTTATACATAAATTACATTCAAGCTCAAAAAAAACTCATCTGTTCATTTAATTGCAGCAAAATTAAAAATCTAGTGAAAATGATCTGAAACAAACGGTATTTTGCCTCACTAAGCGTGTTCGAATTCTGTTATTTTAATACAAAACATTCCCTTCAGTAATAACATAACTAGCAAATTAACAAAGAAATTTTAAACCCCACAGAGGTCTAAGATGAAACATCCACAGGACAAGTGATATTTCCGAAGGCTATTTCTGTTCCAATATTTAATAATTTGTTCGATTTTTTTGTTAGCTTACAGATTCTTTTGTCATGAAACTAATATGATAGTGCATGATATTTTCACCCAGCATTTGTACAGTTAATAAGATTTCACGTTATTTGTATGTTTAGATTATTTGTAATATTTAATATTAATGTCCAATCATTTTATCAATCATTCATTGATTTCTATATTTTATAATTAAAAGCTGATCATGGCAATTATCTACGTTAAACTGTAATTAAAATATAATTTATAAAAGATTTACTGTTGCTGGTATTGAGTTGTATTTTAGTATGATAAAATAATAACCAGGCGAAAATTGCTGGCAATCCAAAGCCAAGTACAAAGTTATAAATATGACTGGTAGTGAGAATTATGGTGGTATATTAGTATAATTAGTTCAAGTTAAGAATGTTTGTGACAATTGTCATGTCAGCTTGAACAACCATAACAAACACTAGTCTTAAGTAAGATATTAATGTAATTATTATATACTCATAGTAATTCTCTATATAACAACAACACAATTACCTAAATTTGGGAAAATCTATTGACGTGTGTAATTTCATTGGGCTGCACTATATTAATGGCCTTTACCTGCAGGCCAGGTCATCACGACAATAATCGTAACTTTCTAACAGTATTTACTGTCCATAATATTACACACTTGAAGAATAGACAGTCGACTTATAGATATTAGGTGACTGAAAAGAATGTTTTTACCCATTTGTATTTCAAAATAAGGTTCCTGGACTAAATATTATAAAAAATCATCTAGTGCTGGGTTTATAAAGCAGTTTACATTGCTACTACGTCCAAATTTTGGGAACATCTAATTCTTTTGAAATCAATATTTCTGCTTTTGAACCAAACCGAAGAAAGGGAAGTACAGTGACTCTTTGTGGCAGTATAAATCAATTCGAAACATCAATGAAATAATATTTCTTTCTCATACACATCACTCCGCGCCCGAGCCTCGGTCTATAGGATTTTTACATTAATATGGTGTTACCCGAAATAGTGAATAAAAGAAACTCAACTGTATGGACTAATGATTTTTGTACTCTATGTTGTGTATAATTTTGAGTACAAACTTACGAAGCGACGAACTCACGTCGTAATTTTAACACTTCTATTGTTCTTAAATTTTCGAATCTTTTCTCTATCCATGACAACATGCGGTGCCAATTAATCATAGTAAAAGGTATAATCTTTAGACTACGATATCGAACTTCGGTTTAAACGGTATATTTTTTATTGGAAAAGTTTTTTCTCTTAGTGTGTATAAGATTAATATCTCCCTTGCACTATGTGGCTGGACTGATGTAACACAAACGCTATTGAGTTTGATAAAATTGTGTGAAAAATAGAATGAAATCAGTATTTAATATTCCATCGAGTGAAATTTGTTTGCAATAAAAATATTAAGAGTTTGTATTTTGGTAATTTAGAGTTAAATATCGTGTCGATTTACATAAATGACATGGATCATGATGTAGGTACCATAGCAACGTGTTTGCTCTCCCTGAAGACCTCAAAAGGTGATAACTGCTCCACCAGAGAAACATAGACACGTAAATATATTTTAAGTCATCTATCTGTGACAAGTAAAGTTATAGCAAATTTGTTATACATACATACAATACTTTTAGTAGCATTATCAATAATTTTGAATGATAATATGCATATGTATGTTAAAAATGATTATAGTGCTTTTTTACATCATGAATTGAGACAGACTCGCTTTATCTATTTGCTTAATTAGTCACGAGACTAAACATCACAAAAACGGCTCTGTCATTTGATAGAATTTCAAGATTTTAATATATAATGAAACCTTGATCATTATAACAATTGTCCAGAAAGATACTACCTACTGTTACCCATATAAATAAATAAAAAATAATTAACGTATTCGGCGATGGGGTACCATATACTTTGATTCGAAAATCATTTATTTTACATTATTAGAGTTGACTTAACGCGAAAAATTGTCTGCATACTTATAATGCTAGAATTTTCTGATTGTCATTCTCTTGAAGATAGATCGGTGTATGGAAACTTGGGTTATCAATACTCATATGCATGTATTGCCCAAATGATTTAAATTCACGTATTACCGCAGGTACTTGACGTCAATAATCTTAGCGTGAAAATAAAGCTAACGATAATACGCCATACTCATGCGATTGTTTGTTATGACATTGATTTATCGCAGAGGTAAATGCATTTTGAACATAAATAATATATATTTCTCTCCCTGAAGATATAATATTTTATCCGATAAAATTAAAGATAAAATTAGATTTAGCAAACTGAGACTATTCACCAAAAGAAGTTGTGTTCCAATAGAGTAGGTTGCATGTTAAATGCTTGCGATTTTTCTCCTTCTAATTTTTGATGAGAAAAAAAAATCTAAGATTTTGGTATTCTCAAAAATGTGAAAAAAGGAATCGTAAGCAATCGCCATCAGATCATTCAGAAGTCATTCTTTCTACCAAGCCCTATCTGGGATTTAATATACTTTTCAATTTTTCAATTCTATTTTGTTCAGGTTATTTAATAATCATTCTACTATCATTCCAAATTTGAATAGATCGTCGGAGCAAAACTTTGTTTCTTATCTCAATATTTTCATTAATTTATCCAAATAAAGTAAATTTGAATGCAAATATAGTATGATTCCCGTTAATTGTTTAGAAAAGAATTTGAATTAAATTTTTCCTTAAATTGAGAAATCCCGGGTACGTAGCTTGGCACAATTCCATACAAAATTTACCTCAAAATTGTCGAATGCTCGTCATACTTAAAATTCCTTTGATTTTTTAATCAAAAATGTTATTCTTACGAATGTAATCAGAATTTTTCGAACTACCCATCAGTCATTCCTCACCGTACACATGTTCTACATACACATGTATTCTATATAGGAAGTCCATAAAAAAAAAAAAATAATAAGTAAATAAGAAACAAATATGTTTCAATGTCTATATAACTCTTTATTGATTATTGTATTAAAAATATTTAGTGATGAAACGTAGTTGCATTAATGTATAAATACAGAAAAAGAAAAATGAAAGAAAATAAATTGATCGTTACTGTTATAGATCATTATAGTATGTCATCTTATTATATAATATTAATAAAAGTTTATCTGTTTAGAAGGATTCATGTGTTGAGTTTTTAACTTTATAAACCCTCAGTACCTATACATATACTTTTCTCGGTAAAGCAACATTTTCTTTGAAACAAGTATACAAATAGTCGTAAAGTTACAACTTATTAATATCTTCGATTTATTAGTATTCGTTATTCAGTTAATTAGTCTACCACACTCTAAGACCAAGTGAAAATCGTTTGCAAGAATATAAAATAGGTTTTACAGATTACAAATGCTAAAAAAAATGTAAAGAAAAATAGAAAAAATAGGTGAATTTTTTCGCAAATACCTTTTCCAAACAGTAAATGTTCACAAATTTATGCCTATTAAATAATACCATCACCTAATGTCCCTAATGATTGTATTTGCGCTTGGGTTGGTCTCCATGATGGTGTCGTATTTTGTGATGAGGTACCTGGCTCACTTCTATCGAGGTAATCCTAGCTTCTTGATTTTTCAGCTCTTGTTCGTCCGCATTTTTTATTTCTGCTTGAATTAAATTATCTCCGTAATTCCTTGGCCAATCATTATCCTCTGATTCAGATTCAAATTTCACTGATTTCAAACCGTCTACTTTCTTCGGTGCAGAAAATACATAGTTAATTGTTTGCGGACGGGGTTCAAAAATATTCTCCATTGGCATGGGTCGAATAATCTCTTTCTGTCGATTATAACCAGTATCAAAATTTCGGGTATCAAAAATCTCTTTTTGATTCAAATTTCTAAGTGATTCATCAAAATCGGATGTCATCTTCGCCGGTGGTTCTCCAAAAATAAATTCATCATTAATCGGTACTATACGTTGCACGTCTTCTCCACCAAAGTTCATCTCATTTTCTAAAACAAAATCAGATTCTTCTTGATCTTGATTGCGATAAGCACTTGGCTGGGATCCAAAAACGGAATAATCATTATCAATCCCGGATTTCAAATGATCGTGACTCGATCGTCCAAAGACATATTCTTTGCTCCGTTGATCGTGCCCAAGATAGTCCCTTTTTTGTACAGTTTGAGGTCTCGATGCGGTAAACGCAGAGAGATAACCAGAATTTGGTTGATGAAGAAATTCTTCGCGGACATCTGTGGTTTCAGGGTCGTAAGGAATTTCGTACGGATCTGCAGGTATCTGATACGATCTTTCTGGCACACTTATGCGGTCAAAATATCTTTTTTCCTGATAGATTTTTGGCGCCCCCTTTTCAACGTCCAGCTGTTCCTCAGGGTAATAAGCTTCGTATAATACTGGCCCTCGTTCCAGGTCGTATCCCTCGTATCTAAGAAAAAGAAAAGATGGTATAATAATTATAAACCCATAAGTTAAAATGCATGTGAGCATAATATTTTTATCATATAGCTTACATTTCGATATTCTTATAGGAAAATTTTAGCTTGTTTACCTTGCCGCGGGTCTATCACTCCATGGTATTCCCAATGCAACTGAAACCAAAAAATCAAGTACAATACCTACTCCGTTTTTCAGGTAAATTTCCAACGTGGGGAAATTGCCGTCAAAATACTAGAAATTTATCCAGTTCCCAACTACAGGAATGAATGATTACTGATTAGTGAATATTTTTGGGAATCATTGTCTATAAAGCAAGTGGTGATAATAATTTGAAACGAAAAAGGTATGGTGATCCTGAACCGTGAGAAGTTAAACTGCGTTATGATAAATGCAGATTACAATACATGAATATATAGTATTCAAGAATGTAGCTAAAATAGAACATAAGAAATCGAGTCAGGGGAATCTGCTGCCCTATCATCAGCTGGACTGTTAGCGATTTAATCTTAATCCGATAATGATGAAAGTTTGAAACACTTATGAATTAATTACGGAGCCACTTAACATGAAATCCTAAATGTCGGTTAAACAGCTTAACTGATTATGACTAAATATCAATATACATGCAGTTATACATAATCTAGAAGATACGCAATACGCCATTCCATAATTAAGTTATACGATTAAAGAAAGACCGGGGCTTAGGATACAGAATTAATTATAGCAAGTATAAGATAGGGATTGAGTTTCAGTATAGCAATTTTCAGTTTCTTGGTCAGACAAGCGATTTCATTAATAATATACAAACAGTATACAACCTCGACGTTACGTACCCTGTGCAATTAACAGAATGCCAAAGTGTAGAGGAGATAAAACGGCCATGATTGCGTCGACGGTATCCGACGTGCGACATACGGCTTGAAAATAACGACTGACGAGTTACGCTAAGAGAAGTCGCGCTGCGCGTATTTTCAGACATTCCGAAAATAAACTCCATTTCCTCCGCAACTTATAGTCAGGATGCCTAATATTCTGAATCAGAGAATTCTTAGTTGCAAATGACGCCATGTACCGGGAATCGGATCACCGTTTTGCAAAAAACGTTATTTCAAATATTGATATTATTTATTCACATATTTTTATTACCGAGCAACTTTTACAAAATATATATAGGCATCTGTTTTATACACTTGCGATTATCTATTTTCTGTGACAGTTGTAGAACCTCTTCGTGAATCTTGCTAATACCTGCTGGCAAATATTACCTGCGACAAAAATAATAAAATAAAAATAGGGGTTGTTAAACGTAGTAAATCTAAGGCATATCAATGTCCCAGTAAAGCATATCATTACCAAACTTCAAAGCAATGAGCTTTACAGGGTGAACGCCACCATAAATATCGACAGCAATCGGGTTTTGGTTTGTGAAAACATCCTGGCCTGCAGCAAGGCCGTCGAGGGACATAGTACTTTGGTTGGGGTTCTGGTTGGATAGGAATAGTTACGGTGCAGCCTCTAAGAATCGAGTGTTGAAAGAATAACAATATCAACCGAGTTTGCAGATAGATTTTTAGAAGGTATCGGCTTCTATTTTTGCTATCAATCAATGCGTTTTCAAATTAGATATGAAATTCCGGAAAATTTATTATTTTCAAAAAAGGTAATGGATAAATATTCTCATATGAAACTACGAGCCTGACCTATGCCGGGCGGACACGTCTCACAACAATCAGCTTCAAAGGAGGAAATTTTCGGTAACTCATAAAGGAATCGTCTATCTGCAGGGCCGTGGTGTTCCTCGTATTAAACATCGTGGTGGACATGCCGGAGGACAAGGTGGAGGACAGTAAGGAACACATTTTGGAGGACAAGGTCCGCACGGCACCGGTGGCGTACAAATCGTAATTCGGCAAGGTGGAGGACATGGTATGCACGGTGGTGGACAAGGATAACATGGTACGCACGGTGGACAAGGTGAACTAGGTTGCGGGTTGCTGGGATAATCAGGATTTCGCTGCCTGCTGTTAGCTGAGGCTGAATGAGATGCTGCCGAACGTCCACAGCACGACATTATATCCTTATGTATATTCTACAAACTATTCTTTGTATTTTCTGGTTTCCAGGCTTCTCTATTTTTTTTATTTTTGATATTTATTGTTTTCGGCCGCTTCTTCCCGGAGCTATTATTCTACGCGTTAATTTCACAAAAAACTATTAATTTTGTGAGATCTGTTGAAAGATCTCTTTCTGACAACAAAAATACAGGAATCTGATGCTGCTCGGAAATCGGATAAGGATTAACTAAATTTCATCATGATACTTTTGTTCTGTCTTGTTGATTCCAAAGAACAAATGATTCCCTTCTTGGTTACGATACTGCAGTTAATCCATGCAATATACAGTTTTCGTCATTATTATATAAGGAGCTTACATTCATCAGTTATTTACAAATGAACAATTCTAGGGCAATGCACATACACAGTTATTTATTTGTTATTTCAAACAACTTTTATTACATTAATATACGAACGTACATTTATACTTTTTCGATTTAAAATGAGTACATGGATCAATGAAGGCGGTTTCCTCAAATTGAAAGGTCTGTGAATACGATATCATAATAAACTTTTCGATACAGCAAGGGTATTGTCATTTCCTAGGTACAAAAAGTAGGTTTAAGCATTTTGTGATCTGTCTCCTCAACTGAATATGATCTTGTGCTATACTCAATCACGATACGTAGAATTACTCTACTAGGTTCTTCAACACAACCTCCGCATCACCGAGGTCCGTCAATTTTATAAAACCTGTCTGACTGCAGCACCGCGAACTGGGTAAAGTCTACCATGAATATAGTTCTCAACATTGCATACAGGCTACACAAGGTGGTGGACATGGTGGAGGACAAGGTGGTGGACATAGCATGCATGGCATGCAGGGTATGCGTGGTGGTGAACGTGGCGGACACGGTGGAGGACAGGGTGGTGGACATAGCATGCATGGTAAACAGGGTGGTGGACATGGCGGCGGACAGGGTGGTGGACATGGCATACATGGTATGCATGGTGGGCACGGAATGTAACATGGTGGTGGTGGACAACAACTGGTACATGGTGGGCAAGGTGGAGGGCAACATGGTGGTGGAGGGCAACGTGGTGGTGGAGGGCAACATGGTGGCGGAGGATCGGATGAAGGACAGCAAGAATTTTTTCCAGCTGATCCATGATGACGATAATTGTTGCCTGACGATGACTGCTGATCTCCACAGCACGGAGGAGAAGGACACGGAGGTGGGCACGGTGGTCCAGCACACGAATTGCCACAAGTAAGTCTGCAGTATGCAGCCAGGGCATTCTCTCTGGCTTGATCTGCACAGTAGAATTTATTCAGCGCAACCTCTGCATCCCCGAGGTCCGTTAGTTTAAGAAGAGCCGCCCGACCAGGACCACAAACTGGATAAAGTTTTGTCATGCACTCTGGTCGACCCATGCAATCGTACATCATGCAACGATCTTGCAGTCCGTTACGCATTATGCATTCACATCTGTACATTATTCCACCCCGAAGTTCAAAGCTTTTGCACGCTTTGACTGGGCTCTATGGACAAAATACGTATTTAATTAGTTAAAATTTCATATACTTTCTTCTGGGATCAATCGTAGGTACTCTTTTCTTTTTACTCATTTATCTCAAAGTCCCGAGTAGAAAAAAACATATATACATATGTACATATAATGGACTCACACAGCACGGCGGTTCGTCTCGGACCGGAGAAACTGGACAGCAGGTTGGGGGTGGACAAGGTGGTTCGTCCCATTCACAAGGTTTTCTATAATAGAACCGGAAAACAATTTTTTCTGTAATCTAGTCCTTTATAATACGGAGCTCATTATACTATAGGGATTACATGTGGTTGAATAGGATTGGCCTCTGGCTCCCATAATATAATAAATGGAAGCCAGATACGTGGATAATTAATTTTCTGGACGAACTAGTACTAACTTTCGGTCCATAGAACTGACGAGACATTTGAGCTGGGCCAGGAGCTCTCGCCGCCTATCGCAATTCGGGTTCTTTCCATCACACGGCATCTTGTAACGTGATTATTGTTTCAAGTATCAATTTTACACCGTTTTTACTGACTTGAGAATTTTTTATTTTCCGTTTCATTCAGGGATCTTAATATCCTCATATATTTTTCTGTTTTTTAGTTGATTTATTATTATTTATTTTTTTATAATTCCATACTTTTTACTGCATGTCAGTTACGGCTAACAAATAATTTGAATTGTGAATAAAACATATTAATAAAAATCTACAGGAATTTAAAGTTGCTTCAACGACGAACTTGGCTAAACTAATGCTTTTTTCATTTTTTCATATCAAATGTCAGTTGGGAAACAACCCTCCTCCCCAGCAACGAGAATATTTATTGTTGCGAGAACCGAAAACCAATCATACCATAATTTCGTTCAACCAATGCCTACTATATTTTTTTATCGAAGAACGGTACCGATCAGAATCCATAAAATTTTAAATTTTGCTAATAAGTCGTGTTTCTTTCATTATAATATTTTGTACAATCAGACCCTGCAGTCCAGTTTGAACTGGGTGACTGTAAACTTCGCTATAAGACAAGTAGGACTTGAAATGAGGAAGTCAAATTGGTCCCATTCTTACGGAATATATAAATCTTTGCGATCTACATCTTAAGGTAATTTCGAAGCTCTTAAGAAATGAATTAGGAAGAAGAACAAAACAGAAAATTCATTGAATTGCCATGCATGGGTTATTTTGTGTTTATTACTGTATACATAAAAAAGGGTATAGTACTTGTAGTAATTGGAGTAGTTTGAATGATTCAGCTGAAATACAATCGGAGAAAATAGTATATCTGGGGGTTTTTGACTGTGAAAACGGTTTGAAGAATAAAAAATACGAGAAGTTACACTACAGTTGAGTTATTTCGTGATGAAAATCTAATCGCAGAAATGAGGTACATCGAAATACGGTCCGGCCGCGTGTTGACAAAACTAGAAGGTCATAGCATCAGGGTTTGGTGGGTTTCCAAATGATTCCGGGTGTCTCGCACGACATATAAGCGCAGGTGGACACACTGCCCATGGTTTGACTAAACAAGCTGGCTTCCCTTGACATTCGGATCTTGGACAGCTGTCCTGAAGGCCATCGCGATGGAGACATCCACATCCAGTGTACAGAATACCAGCACGAAGTTCGCGGCTTTTAACTCCTTTCAATTCCTTTTAGCATATGAAAAGTAATGAAAATTTACTAGGATCAAATGGAAAATGAGTAAATACTATTTTAGGTATACATATTATGGTGAGATGGCAACGTGTTATTGTCATAACTGATAATAATTACAGTCTCAAAACTTTCCGTGGCTAAGAATAAAACTTTATAACTGCTATTCAATTTACCAGGGCTGGGTCATCCTTATGGTTCTTCTTCTCATTTCCCTTATGGGACTTAACGTTATTACCTGCGCTTTCCTTACTGAAAGAATTCTCATAGTCGGAGCATACAGTACGAGATCGTTTATCACCATCAAATTTTTGCGTATCTTCGACTGGTATCATTATGAACATTGGCGGTTGTGCAGGAGACTTCTTGTTTTGTTCCTGCTGTTGTTGCCGGTATTTTTGTAGCTGCTGTTCTTGTTGCAGCTGTTGTTGCAACTGTTTTAATAGCTGCTGCTTTTGCTGACTGCATATTTGATGGGAAAAAGACGTGTCGTTATACACGCACATGGTATTTTCATCGACGAATTAACTAATACCTAATTATTATAGTATCCCATAACTTCCGTCGAGACAAATTCTCTCACAGAAGATAACATTTTTTAATACCTCATATATCGCATAAATATTATAAGCCAAACTCACCATTCTAAGTCAGCCACAACAGCTTTTAGGTTGCAAAGTACGTCGGAAGCGGTTATCGTCGTAGTTTCTGACATGATAAATTATTTCGGTAAGTTTGTTTTTTCTTAGCTATTTGTTCTTAAATAAGTGATCGAAATTTAACAGAGTTAAAATGATGCTGGTTACAGAAAATTTGGATACTGGCCGAAATATAAAATTTAGAACCAAAATGCGAAGAGCACTCGGCTTGGTTGATGATCAGAAATAAACTATTTACATTTTTTTTTTTTTGACAATTTAGAGAACAATTGTTATCATTTGATATGTGGTTGCCATGGCTTGATTAGAATCCTGCCATTACCCATTTGCTTTGATAAGTTCGTCGAATGAACTAGGGCTAATTGACCTTGAAAAAAATGTTGAGAAACTCTGTACCGTCAGATCCAAATAATTTAGTTAACAGAATTTTCTGAAAATTTCTGACTCTATAAAACTGCACCTTCATCGGCATTTTGAACATCTGAATATATCAGCTTTATACAATTATCTTGGTCAGTTCACTGGCCAGACGCAACGCTTTGGTATACGGGTCGATGCTGGATGCTGTTCAAAGCAATCAGCAGGGCATGGCTGAGGCCAAACACAAATATGATCACTAGTAATGTGATGTTTGCAGCCTGGTCGAGTACAATTTCGAATTGAAACTTCTACCGCATGTAGACGTGGATCTAACTCCTGTTCTTGCTTCTTAATTACTTGATCGCGGTTACACGATTTTTCATTATTTTGGATTTGACAATTAGTTGTAGATCCTTTACGAGAGCGTGACACACACGAAGCCTTTATTGGAAAAAATTTCCAGTTAGGAATTGACGGACTGGTAAATCATTCTTTCCTCATTTCGGTATTCGTAATTGAATGAATAGAAAAGAAAAGCAATAGCATCTGGGTGTTCGAGTTCACGTAATAGTTTTACGGTTAGAATGTTCGGTTTACCATTCTTCTTTGGGGGAGATGAAAAACGTGGAAATCTGTGGAGGCCAAATAAGCAGTAGTGATATCTAAGTATACTTGATGATTTAGAATTTAATTTGAATGACAAATTTCCAAAATATTCAGCCAAAAGACATGTTGAAAGAAATGAATTCGTCTCGGTGAAAGCAAAAGAGTGAACTCAGATATTTATCATAAAGCTGGTACTATTGGCTGATATAAAAAAAATTTCCGATCAATAAATCATACGTATCCGGTTCAACCTAAACGTTATTATTTGTGCAGCAAAACATATCCCAGTTGGAGAAAAATTGTATTAGTTGTCCCAATTCGTTATTTAATAGTATTGAAGATTATTTAGCATCATTATTTCTGCATAATCAATTGACCGCCGGATGGTATTTTTATACAAAAGATACAATCTACTCAGTGTTATCTCTTTTGGTGTAATGTCAGTCTGTAATAATGCATGTGTAATGTTCTCCGATTTTTATGGTTTTATTTTAATCTTCTGATTTAGTTGTTTATGCAAAAACGATTTTCATATTTGTAAATGTGATTCAGTTTGACAGGGCCATATTTTTGGGATGGATTCTTTATGAAAATCTATAATCATATACACATGTTTTTTACCATCAGATATCAGATATTTGCAGCAATTTTTTCCTTAGCTATACGCAGAGTAATAAAAGCTTCAGGTATTTGGCCTCAGCAAGTAGAAGAGTTCACTTTATCTCATCAGCGATAACAAATATCGTCAAGTTTGTAATAAAGGACGATGAAATATCAAAAACTAATATTTTTTTTTTTTTTTATTTCGTATATTCATAATCTACAACATAGACGTACAGCATCCCCATTTTCTATTTTGCAACAGCCTCTCTGCTGTTGGGGTACTGCTACCAACGTAACCCCCATACGAACTCTTTGACGCCACGAGGGCCACTGACCCCGCGAAAGCAGGCGCCGCTATTCAAGTTCAAGGTCGTTGCTCCCTTTCATTGACGAGGTCTGAAATGGCATCGCCATCTAGCGATCAAAGAACAACTACTTTTGCCGGTAGTCGCGCCAGATACCGATTGAAAATAATAATCGCGGACATTTGAATTTGGCCGCTATTCCACCATAGAAGATCCCCATTTCGTTATTTCATATTTTCTTAAGAACTAGACTGAAGCATGTTTAGTATAAGTATAAGAAATTGGAAAATAATAGTCAAGGGCTAACTTTTTATAAATATTTTACAGACAGTGTATGTTTATAAATGTTGATCTTATCGACAGTGTATGTCTGATTTGTTAATTTTACCGGCAGTGTATGTCTATGGTTGGCACAACCGAGCTTCCGTAACCATCGATGAGTTTTTAAACATACTTACGTATTCGAATTTCCGTCTATTTATTGTCGGAATCAAAAATGGTGGTGGTGCTACGGTAAATAACCGATTTACATCGAAACGATTTCTGTGAAATAACAGAAAATAGGTACAACATTTTTGTCGCTGTGTGATTATCGGCTACCCGCCCTGCATATTTCAACTGAGATCTTTGAAATCACATCTTCAAGATTAACCTCATCCAACATGGAATCCAGGTTAAGCGGTAAGTCTAATGTTTATATTGGTTATGTTCGTAAAAATAATAATCTAAATTGAATAATACACATGGCAAATGAAATAAGAAAAATCGTACATCTTAATCTAAAACAAATACAGCTTGTTCCCACCCTTTGTCCATCTTTTTCTCTTAAAAAATTTAAAAAAAAAAAAAAAAAAAAACGAAAATTTATTTTAATCTAGACACAAGCGACAGCGAAGACGAAGTAGCCAGGGTGGGTTTTGGCGGACAGACAAAAACCCACATTGTTATTGAGCCTGAAGAAAACCTAGAAGATTATAGCCAAAGATCATTCAGCTCAGATACAGAACCTGAAACACCAACAGAAGATAGATCACCGAAAACGACAAACAAAACAGAATTTAAATCAGGGCGTAAACGTGGCCACCAAAATCAAGGATCAGAAAAAAACGTTGTACATCATGCGAAAAAGAGCCGTACGACGGATCCAGAGACCGGAAGCAGTAGGGCGGAAAGAATGATGGCTAAAATGGGCTACAAATCTGGAACTGGGTTGGGTAAAGCTGGCCAGGGTCGTATAGAGCCAGTAGAAATGTCTACGCAACGAGGTCGCAGAGGTTTGGGCCTGCGTATACCAGGACTAGATGCAGCGAGTCGGCAATGGGACCCGTCTTTAGAAGAGATAAAAGTCCAAGAGGATATGGAGTGGTTAATTAACAGTCACTATTCAGCACCAACAATAGAAGAGCTACAGGATTGGCTAGGTTTTGGACCTAAAAAGCTGATAATAGACAACGAGTTGTCTTTCTGCAGCGAAGATGTTTTGAAAGATGTTTTAAGTTCTAAATCAGTTTTCGACAGGCTAGATGGAAATGAGCTTAGAAGAGCTAGAACGAGGTCTAATCCATATGAGACAATACGGGGAGCATTTTTCCAGAATCGTGCTGCTGTTAAAATGGCCAATATCGATAAAGCCTGTGATTTTATGTTCACCGAACCAAAAGGCCTTCATTCGAACGAATTGTTGTACTTTGCAGATGTATGCGCAGGTCCTGGTGGCTTCAGCGAGTATGTTTTGTGGAAAAAGAAATGGCACGCTAAGGGATTCGGCTTCACATTGAAAGGCGAAAATGACTTTAAACTTGATGAATTTTACGCAGGACCTTGCGAAACTTTTCATCCATATTACGGACCTAAAGAAAACGGAGATGTTTATGATCCTAGTAATCAAAAAGGTTTCAGGGATCTTATAATGGAAGAAACAGATGGCAAAGGGTTGAATTTCATGATGGCTGATGGGGGCTTTTCCGTCGAAGGACAGGAAAATATTCAAGAAATATTATCCAAGCAATTATATTTGTGCCAATGTCTTGTGGCTTTAATGGTTGTCAAAGAAGGTGGACATTTTGTTGTCAAGTTGTTCGATCTTTTTACACACTTCAGCGCCGGACTTGTATATTTAATGTACCGTTGCTTTGATCGGATCTGCATATTCAAGCCCAATACATCTCGTCCTGCAAACTCTGAGAGATATTTAATATGCCAAGGTAAACGACCAGACGTATCAGAGGTGATAGAGTATTTGTCTCAGGTCAATAAACACCTGCTTTATCCCAGCAAAAGCGAAGATGATAACGATGTTCTGCAGTTGGTATCACCAAGCGAATTAGAGAGCGAAAAAAATCTGAAGGCTTATTTAACAGATTCTAATAACATACTAGGACGAAAGCAAATCATAGGGCTTGTGAAAATAGCTGCTTTTTGTAACGATTCAACACTTACAGAACCGACCCAGGCGGATATGAGAAACGAGAGTCTTGCTCACTGGGGCTTACCACTTAAAACTCGTACTGTACCTAGACTTGGTAATCCGCAGACACGATTGCAGAACTTGATAACGAGCCAAACTCTGAACTTTCTAACAGCACCACATATTGAACTTTCGAAATCAAATGTTGATTCAACGATACTCAATTCTCCATTCGATTGGTTCTGTATGCCTAGTATATCGGGAAATGATTCCGACAAACAACTAGCCATGTTCTATCTTGGTCTAGGAAGATCTAATGTATTTCGATTTGAAAGGGGAGTCTGGGTGCGCGAACCAATTTCGCTCGAACTACCACCAGACACTCTTGTTTATGCAGAAATGGCAAGTGAATTGCGAGGGGAATGTCGTTCGCAGCACAAAACTCATGCCCTTCATATTTTGGATGCTAATTTGCTTGGCGGTGTCGACATTAGTCAAATGCACTTGAGCGATAGGTGAGAGAGTCTTATTGTTAGTTTAAAATCTGCTAGAAATTAGATTTTAATATAAAACTGTTCCCAATTATTGTTTTCAGATCGGCAATGATAAAAAAATTATGTACTGCTCTGAGGAAACCAAGAGGACAACATTTTGCTGAAGTACGTGCTAAAAATGTGTATCCATTGGAAATCGGCTTGGAAGACAGACTTTACCCGTGCCTAGAACTTCATACAATGAAAAATGGAAATCAAGCTATGACCTATGCACCATTGCCAGGCACTAATTTAAACGAAAACAACAGAGACGAGCCGTACTACTTTGTGATGAACAGCATTATCTTTTTCAAAGGAACTGCACAGCCTTGGTCTCGTCATCTTAGTCGTAGCACAGGATACAAATATTATTTCAATTCTAAAACAAATGTGAAAAAGTACGACAATGATAGACCAGCTGAAGCTGCTGCTAGTTTTTATGAGAGTTTTTCAAAACGAGTAGTTTGGTTTTGGCCTCCTCGCGAGTTGACCAAAGATGATTTATCCAATCGGGTCAAAGGTAAATGTCGTCCCCCGTAAGCCCGTGTCTGTAAATGGTACTTTAAATTCTGGTGTATGATGAGTGTGAATTTGAAATAATTGTGATAGTAGATTGGAAAAATAATTGATTGCTGCCATTGATCGGTCAAATTGCGTTATGCAATGCAAACTAGTGTAAGGGCTGTACCCAAATTGTTTCTATTATTTTAATATTATCTAGAAAATTAGATAGTGTTAGATACACATATTTAATTTAATCAGCTGAGTCAAATGATATTTTTGATTTTACAAAAACTGACTACGATGCGACATTACTTTTGTATCTATATTAATTTGGACTGATAACGTAGCATCAAATTAATGAAAACTCATATCTAGTAAATTTCATTACAATATTTTACAAATTGCTAAAATCTAGGATTCAATCAACACCCAAGAGTTTAACGTGATCAAAATTCGAGTTAGGCATTTCTGAGAGCTTTGCAAATTTGGTAAACCGACAACTAATTATGATTTTTATCTTTTAGAAAGATTCATTGCCATATCACGTAAATAAATTTCAGCAGAATCCATGATTTTGCTCATTCATAATATAATTCAGTCAAACTGGTAATCAGTTTCAATAAAATTGTGGTTTCTTTTTCCAACTTTTCTTTGTTTTTTTTTTTCTTTATTTTCCAAGATTTTTCATGATTTCATAGATCATGGATATTTTTCTTGGTCCGATATAATTATTAACGCACTTCATTTCAATAATATATGGTCAATATTTACCATTATACATAGTATAAACATTCAATTTTTATGATTTAATATTAAAGTATGTTATAAAAATTCTGAACCTTGGTGTGTTCCAACGTCTGTAAAGTTATCTAAACTTGTTCAGAAACCGATAGTACTAGAATTTATTGATTTTGATACTACTGGGCACATGAACCAAGTATTTGTAAGTTTTCATGCTAATTTTTGATGCTTGAGATTACAGTAAATAATAGTACTTGAATATTATTTACAACAATCATCAAATTGAAAGTGAAACGAGTAGTTCCAAGGTAAAGGTATTTAAAGCAATCTTAATTAAAAACGAGTTGTCATTGTTATTGTAACGTATAATTATTTTCATGGAAAACAAAAAGAGATATTTATTTTTGTCAATGAATTAATATAAAACAAATAAATTTGTAATTGTTATACACTATTTGCACATATTTGTTTCATGTTCCTAATTACTTTTACTGATAATATTAAATCATTTTTTATTCTCAGATTACGTGTATGTAAAACTAAAATATCATTTGTATATTTAGATTTCTTCAGCTCAAAATGCTAACAAATATAACACGCCTACGTATATTAGTTTACGAATCAAGTATCAATAAATATGAAAATACGAATAAACTATTTTAATGGGTAACATTCATCTTGATCAGGTACCCAGCTTACCTTCTATTGTTCGGATTTCGGTTCTCTAAGGCTCCTTTTCATTATCCAACTGTTTTATCTAATATGCTATTGTCAAATATACAAATTTTGCAATTTCAAACAAAATACACATAATTAACAAGATTCCTAAAGCTTTGAACAAAAAGCATTTGCAGAGATCAGTAAACTGTTCAAACATTCGGTATATCACTTTGAACAACTAATGCTTCCATTGAAAATTTGTAGCACTTTTTTTTTTGTAATTGCTAAGGTTTCACTTCCAATTGGTACAATTTACTCTTGGTCAACAAATAAAGACAACGGTCTGATGCTGCTGCACCTAAGACAGGATTAGCTTGCGCTTCACAACCCAAGTCCACAATACGTTGATGACCTATTTGTGAATTTCCAATGGGTTTTTCGTATAGAAAAATGTGTCTGGCATGTTCTACTATAGCCACATACGAGCCATCTGTAAGAAATATCATACAGATAGACTTTGCCCATATATTTAGAATACTAAATTGAATTTTTTGGTAGAATCTCAGTTCACACTTACCAGGGGCAGAAACGCAAAACTTCTTGTTCGTTTTGCTTGCTTCAACGTATCCAAAACCAGGAAATGTTGAAATATGCTTCAGTCTCCATTCGTCATCATTGCTTTCACTAGCAATCCATACACAGCCATCATGATCGTGTCTCAAACATAAAATCTGTCCATATTTTACTTTTTGAGTGAACAATACATGATTGTTTGCACCTAACGTCGCCAAATGTGTAGTCTTATGTGAATTGAGATGAATTCTCTGAAAATGATTTTCTCTCTCTTGAATATCACATTCCTCAAGCTGCTCCGAGTTGAAACCCAACATCGGATGTCCTGCTTCGATGTCAGGCTGAGCTGTACATAAATGTGCTAATCTGGAAACAATAATGAAGATGGAATAAGATATGGCAATGTAAAGTCACTGGGATCATCTGAAAATGAGAAACCAAAATATCATATGAATGTTTGAAATACCTGCTATGTACTTCAGCCGCTAAAGCCTCATTTGGTAAGCATTCGCCACCAGTATCACCTTTAATCAATTCATTCCACATCAGTCCGACATCGTTTTTAAATAAATCAATTTTCAAGGCATCTTTTTGATAAGACCAAGTTGTTAGACTTGGATCGAGTCTGTGCCCACTCTCTCCAGATATTAGTATGAGATCTTGGCATTTGATAAGAATATTATTTGGCTTAATGTCTACTTTTATTTGACTCTTATCAATCCCGTCAAAAACTTTCAACCAAACAGTGAGACTATCTTCATCCTGAGACCAGCAGTATTTTGGAATATTTATTTCTTGATTGTTTTCTGCTGGAACATCCTTGTTCATCGGACTCAAAGAGTCGTGTACAAATTTAGCAGAGTCTTGGCTTGTTACATGTAAATAATTTCCATTTGATTCCAAATTTGCACATTCAACAGCCCCTTTCACCCTCAGGGCTCTCTTACCAACAAATTTAACATCCGATATTGTCCGATCTGAGTTATGAATAGAATATGAATACAAAACTATTTCAGAATATTTTTTACCACTGACCTCAATTATAAAACACATGACAACATTGATTAAAGATTTCTCTTCAACGCAGACTGAATCTAGAATAATACCAGGCTCTATATCACTGAATAAAAATGTTTTTAATGTTTTTGAATCATTTCTTATGATTATTTCCAAATTTTTATGACCATTTGATCCTACTATGATGGTCTCGGAGGCAAAACTTAAAGACGGATTGTATACTGGGCAATCAGACTTCACAGAAGACTTGGTAAAGACATATATCAACTCTAAAGTATCATTTGCATCTAGGTTCCATAATTCATTATCTTTGTTCACAAAATAACATTTCCCATTAAATGGGTTCTTGTACAAATGATTATGATAAGCAAAAGATCTTGCTTCAAGCCAAGAATCCTGGGAAGCATTAGGTTCCACTCGCAGCACGTCTGAAAATAGATAAGTTTCTATATTTTTTTTTATAAACTTATTGCACATAATTCAGATTTCTCAGTAACATATTATATTTGGACTTGAAAAGAATTTGAATTGCTTATAACAGAATATTGGATATAATAAATATATTTAGTATATATGTGTGTACTATTTTGCGATGTAGCCAAATGAGGAAAAACTTTTCAAGAATTAAATACATTAATAATAAGAAGTAGCAAATGATGATATTTTTGAATTAGTAAAATAATACAGAAATAAAAAAAAATTGATGAAAAGAAGTCAAAGACTTTATATACGTTTTATGCTCTACTTAATATGCCGCTTGTTTACCTTTTTCGAGGATTTTCTCTAAAATGGTTATTGGAACATCAACAAATTGATATTTTTCGAAGTAAGGGTCCATCAGACCCTTATCAGGTCGTAGCTCTATAATATTAGGCATTAGGATAAAAAAATTACAAAAATTTTTTCGTTAATTATCACTAAATATTATCCGGTAACACCTCTTCAAGGCTGTATTCAGTCCGGTATGTTAGGTCGTAGCACGATGTAACGCAACATCCACAATTCCACACATCATGTATACGTCGTGCTTAGCATGTGCTATATCAGCCCTAACCTCTTCTAGTTCGTAGATTATTGAACAGCCACTTTCCGATCTTCTAAACTATTGAATATTTGTAAGTCAAAAACTGCAAGCATAGTAAAATATCATATTATAATAACAATATCCGCGGTTATATATAGTTCTATAGAAATTTTCGTATCATTGCGAGAAATATCGTTGATTTATGTATATTTGCATACATCTGAGGTTAGGTTTGGTATACCTACCTATCGTCAACAGCCAGTGAGTCTTATTCAAAGATGTATGTACGAAAGATACAGCGCAATATTTCCGTATATGAAGATGTATCTAGACTTTTCCGTAATTATATACCCTTTTTTTTTTTTAAATGAGTAACCGAATGCAGCATTTAATCATACCATGTGCTTGATGCACATATGCAATGATTCTATATTTTTTTGTAAAGTTAGAGGCCATGGACAGTATAGATGAAAGAATGGTAGAAGACGATATCAAGGAAGAAGAGGAAGACGACGATGATGACGACGACGATACGGATGAAGATGAAGAAATGAATGACGGAGAGGATGATGAAAAGGAAGATAAAAGTAAAATCTACTTGCCAGGGCAGCCACTGGAAAAAGGAGAAGAGTTAGTGGCAGATCGTTCTGCTTACAGAATGTTGCATCAAGCCCAAACAGGAGCTCCTTGTCTAAGTTTCGACATTATCAAAGATGAGCTTGGAAATTCGAGAGAAACTTATCCAATGTCAATGTACATGTTGGCTGGTACACAAGCGGCAAGAACACACGTTAATAACTTGCTTGTTATGAAGATGTCAAACTTGCATGGGACTATGCGGAATGCCGAAGACTCAAACAATGAATCTGATTCTGATACCGATGAAGAAGATAACGACGCTCGAGCTCCCATCATGACTGTTGCTTCAATAAAACATCAAGGTTGCGTCAACAGAGTTAGATGTAAACAAGTCGGGAACAAAATCTTGGCTGCAAGCTGGAGCGAACTCGGACGCATTTCTCTTTGGGATTTAAACGAACAGTTGAGAGCTGTCGATGATCCTTTACTGCTCAGTAATTATCGCAAACGAACTGACCAAGGAGACAATGGAGCAAAACCGATATTCACATTCAAAGGACATCTGCAGGAAGGATATGGTCTCGATTGGTGTTCTACGGAAGAAGGGACTCTCGCCTCAGGTGACTGCAAAGGGAACATTCATATTTGGCGTCGTGGCACAGGACAGGACTGGCTCGTTGATCAAAGACCTTATAATTCTCATGCTCCACACAGCGTTGAAGATCTGCAGTGGTCTCCGAACGAAAGACATGTACTCGCCTCTTGTTCAGTTGATAAAAGGTTTTACATGTATACTTTTGTTTGCATATTTAATGTTCATAGTACTTTGTACTGAGACCTTACAAATAGTTATACCTTGTACAATTTATAATACTATTTGAAGTATGAAATAATATTATTTGCAGCATAAAAATTTGGGATACAAGAGCAAGTCCTCAGGCAGCATGTATGCTGACAGCAACGGAGGCACACACTGCAGATGTTAATGTTATTTCCTGGAATCGAAAGGAATCACGTTTTATTGTGTCTGGCGGAGACGATGGTATTCTACAAATATGGGATTTACGACAATTTAGTACTGACAGTGCTAAGCCAGTTGCAACATTTAAACAACACACAGCGCCAATAACGAGTGTAGAATGGCACCCTGACGAGGGAACTGTTCTGGCATCCGCTGGTGCCGATGATCAAATTGCACAGTGGGATCTTTCGGTGGAAGTGGATAGTATGGAGGAGCAAGATAGTCAGCTGGCGTCATTACCACCTCAATTATTATTCGTTCATCAGGGTCAGACAGATGTAAAGGAATTACACTGGCATCCACAGTGCCCAGGCACCATTATATCTACTGCTCATTCCGGATTTAATGTCTTTCGTACAATTAGTATATGAGGTGAATTTGTTTCCAATAAATAACTATCAGAATAATTTCTCTGCCTCATAAATCCATTGGCAAAACTATCTACAAGTAATTCTGTATCGGATATTCATTGATGATATCTGAAATTGTATCATATAATATCATTTTTCGTTCTGGAATTCTTTGTTCATAGTTTTATTTTGGACGAACAGATAGTATTAAACTTAGTTATCTTGAAACCTTATAATACATTAACTAATTACAGGTATAAGGTGGACAGATAACTGTGCTTCATACAAATTGTATATAACATCTCATCCAAGTAATATTCAAGTTCAGACAATACGCTTTTGTTCACTCTAAATAGTCTGCCAGGTCTATCTTCAATAATAGTAATAAGTCTGCACATCCCAAAGCTAATTAGTAGCAATCTAAAGATATAATTTATCTGGCTATACAGATAGCAAAGTTACTTGACCTACGCAAGTCACATCTACTTTAATATAAACAAAAATTGATTGTCTTCTATAAATCAGAACGGATCTTAAATCCTGGACCAGGTGGGGGACTGGTTAAAGACGTCAAATTGCCCGCTGGTTCTGCAGCAAAACGGTTCGAGACCTGAGGTCCTGCTGGTGGTTTTTCTTGACCATTCTTCAAAGCATTAATGATTTTCTCTGTTGTCTCGGCGGTAAGATCCTCCTGTTATTAATAATTCATTAGTAAGAAACACTAACACAGAGTGAAGCAGTTGTATAAAAATCTAGAAACAAGTGGAACAAGTTTATGCTCTGATACTATCAACGTCTTTTTCACGAATCAATACCGATCAATTAATTAAATTACTAAAATTCCTTTGCGTGACCTACATAATAGTCGTCATTAACTTGAAGCATAGGAGCATTAGCACAAGCACCAAGACATTCTACTTCTGTAACTGTGAAGAGTTTGTCCGAAGATGTGCTGCCGACTGCACAATTAGCTGTTTTAGTAACGGCTTGGAGAACCTCGTCTGATCCACGTAGCCAGCAAGGTGTACATGTACATACTTGAACATGATATTTTCCCATCGGTTGTCGATTAAACATTGTATAAAATGTTGCAACTTCATAAACCCGCATATTAGGTAGCTTTAGAATTTCAGCTACTTTATGCATAGCGGCTATTGGAAGCCATCCGTGTTGGCGTTGGGCCAAATCAAGCAGAGGCATCATAGCCCCTCGCTTATGTCCCTCAGGATAAATTGCCAGGATTGCTTCGATCCGTTTTTTATTAGCATCGTTAAATTCAAATGGAGTATTGGGATTGTTTTCATCTGAATCCCTGTGCTATAAGTATAACAACGAATCTTTGGAAGTTATGAACAATCAATAATCAAAAGACTAGTGTACATGAAGACAAATAAAACTTACGACGAATAAATGATCAGACAAACGTCCGGCGGATGATTGAACTCCTCGGACGTTTCTTAGAGCCTTTGGAAATGAAATATTACAATATTTGAGGTTATATTTTTGCAGTTACATAAGGAAATCTACAAAATTATAAGATAAATTTTTGATTAAATAGTCTTACCATAAGGCTGCGAGCTCTCTGCAGAGTCGCTAACATTTTTTCAATAATTATTTATTGCTTTTGACGTTATCTATACAGAAAAATATTTCATACAATATCGAAATTATGTGTGTGTCTGCCAAATGCATTGATATAGACATTCTAGAGCGTGAACAACTGTACAAAAACGAAGATGATCATGCATACCTATATAGTTGGAAAAAGAATAGACGTTTCAAAATTTGAAGGTGAACACCATCTAGTTATTAGTTCGTCTCTGCTTTAATTAAAACGTATTTTACGTACGCATGTGTAGATGGTCTGACATTACGTCAGTGATAATAAACACCTACACATATAAAGCCGTTGAGTGAAGACTGATATCAGTCTTCACTCAACGGGTATAACAAAGTGTGATTAAAAAACAAAAATAAGTAAATCATAACTAAATGAGATTGTAATTGTGATTGAATCGAGATTATCGCTTGCAATGGAAGTTTTCAGTGTGTTTCTATGTTATAATTTTCTCGCTTAGTAGTGTTCTTATCTAACAGAAAAAAACAGCGTTCTCTACTGTACAGTCAGCGGATTGAAGATGGCAACCGCAAAGAGTCAGCTCGATAATAGATCGTCTAATTGTTTACGAAAATATCGCATTTTTTTCGTATTTGGCATTACCATATTATGTGTACAAGTTTATTTAGCTTACACATTTTTTGCGTTCGAAAACGAGGGACGTACTGCCATGAAATTATCCTCAAACGACGTAAGTGTTTAATATTATCAGCGGTTTTTTTTTATACCCAATCTTACTTTGTTACAATTCAACTAATTATCGTGGACTAATAACTGCATAGCTTTTCTAACGAATTGAAAACAAAAAAAACGCTTTTATATCGTCTTTGAAAAAAAAAACGTCACTCTTTATTCATTTGAAGGATATTTCCTCCGGACCTGAGAAAGGTGATGGACTGGCGAAAGGTTCTCGCCAGTTGAAATTGCCCCCCGATAAACTTGAGACAAATACTATGAAAGGAGGACGTCGTAATCGAACAACAAGAGTAAAATTGGATTTAAATTTGCTTAACTTTACACCAATTTGTGAGATAACTGGTAGAGAAGCAGTTAGCGCTATTACAAGAGCTCAGACTCAAATCTGTAAGCAGCATATCGCCAATGTGACTTGCCTCAGTCAACAGGGTCTATTATATCCAGAAAGCTTGAAATCTTCGTGTCTACACTCACCTGGCTTTATTAATAAACCAAAGAATTTAGGCTGCTTTAAAGACGACAAGACACTTAAAGTACTTTCTGGATATTACGCTATTTATAAAGGGGAAAACTCACCAGAACATTGCGCAAAAATGTGTCTACAATCTGGCTATCCTTATTCTGGTGTTGAATATTCGTTAGTATAAATGTCAAACACTTTACAGTTACTTTTACACAGATATTATGATCCATCTTTTACATTTAAATTAACTGAAATGCTAAAATATCCTTATGAGTAGATATCCTGCATAGATTATTTGTTGTTCTATTTTTATAGTTATATTATAATTATTTGTGTATTACAGAATCGAGTGTTTTTGTGGAATGGAAGAGCCATCACAGGTGAGACGTTTGCCAGATTCAAGTTGTAACATGAAGTGTCCTGGGAACCCAAAGTTATCCTGTGGTGGTTATTTAACTATAAATGTCTTCTTCAACGGCATACAAAGTAATCAAAATAGCCAATGCTGTTTATTCTTTAATCCAGAAACTGTAATCGGTTTATTTGAACTGTAAATTTCTCGTACAGATGGTGGTGGAGTAGTTTATGTAGAATTGGTTCATTTTCAAAGGTTTGAAGAAAGCAGGCAGTGAAACGAGTAGAAAATAATGTTCACAGAAAGTTTGTCATTTAAATGAATTTCATTTATTTGTTAGGATTCAGGGCACAAGAAGCAAGGAATTCAAGCTCCAAGAATTCGAAAGAGAAACCTGCTCGAATAGCCTACTTGTTGACAGTGAACGGGAGAGCTAGTCGCCAAGTAAAACGTCTGATCAACGTACTCTATCATCCCTCACACTTCTTCTACATTCACGTCGATGCGGTAACTAAGAATATAATAGTGTGCTGGATACCGGTGTAAACAGTGGAATACCCCGTACGAACCAGGCCACTTATGCTATCTGTTCGGATCGCCATGGGGCCAGGTCAGCATTTTAATAAAACTGCATAAAATGCTTTAGATTAGCATAGTCTCGGTTATAAAGTTAGCTTGAGCAGTGAGATACGCAAGCATTCATTAATTAATATTATTTATAAACTAATTAGAATAGGAGATATGATGAATCATACAATTTTTAAATGTTCGGTATCCAGCACTTTTATACCTAGATATAAAAGTCATTGATCTTACACACCACTTGAGATACAAAGAATATCAAAGTTAATAGAATCTATAATTTGATGTATCTTGTTACAGAGACAAGATTACATGTTTCGAGAGATGCTTGATGTTGAGAGAAAATGTAAAAGTAAAAATATAAAAGTAGCAAGAGGAGACGGTCTCCGACATGCAAGCATTTGGGGCGGTGCAAGCCTCTTGACGACTCTCCTAAGTTCAGCTAATGAAATGCTGGCACAAGATCGTAACTGGGATTTTCTTGTCAATCTATCAGAGTCTGATTTTCCTGTAAAAAGCGATGCTAGACTCACAGAGTTTCTCACTCTGAACAAGGGGATGAATTTTGTCAAATCTCACGGCAGAGAAGTACAGCGCTTTATCACAAAGCAAGGACTAGACAAAAGTTTCGTCGAATGCGAAGCTCGCATGTGGCGCATTGGTGATCGTAAATTACCAACAGGTATTAAAAAATTTCATATGTTATTGCATTTCTCATCGTTCCGCCACTTCCATCTGATCCTTCATACCAATTTATAATTATTCTCATTATTCTAGGCATACAAATCGATGGAGGCAGTGACTGGGTGGCACTGAGTCGTGATTTTGTTGAATATGCTACCAATCCGAACCCAGATCCGTTGATTACTGGATTGCTAAAAGTATTTCAGTACACTCTGCTGCCAGCAGAATCATTTTTTCATACCGTGCTTCGAAATTCAAGATTCTGCGATACATACATTGACAACAATCTTCACGTGACAAATTGGAAACGAAAATTGGGCTGCAAATGTCAATACAGAGCTGTAGTTGACTGGTGTGGTTGTAGCCCAAACGATTTTAAATCAGACGATTTTGGAAGGATACGTAATACGGCGGATCGTAATTTATTCTTTGCCAGAAAGTTTGAGCCAGTTATAGATCAGAAAATAATAGATCGTACAGAGGAATGGATATATCCGACAAAAACTAATACTAGTCAAAAACTAAAAGGCTATGACGCATACTGGCAGAGTTTATATCACTTTGCAGATGTGAGTCCACCAGCTGATGACACGTTGTTAACAATATCAAATTCTTTAGCACGCCTTACGTACAAAAATTTGAAAATTGACGAGTATATATTTAGTCAAATAAAACTGCTCGAAGTAACGGCTAGCTTTCGATCGAACAATTTTACGGGTATATTGATCCGGTGCAATGCAAATAACAAAGATCTAGAAAACTTGGAATCGTCGACATTTCAAAATGAATTTCCAGAGCAAATCGAATCGTTAATATCCCTTAAACGTAATATTACAATCACTAAATCCTGGCTAAATCGTATACGCAATTTAGCTGTTAATACAGATTACGATCAAAAGGAACAAACATTCAGAAATTTGTTGGCTGGAATAAGTCCCATATCATCTCCTGTACTAGCCTATGAATTAATACCAGGATCACTAGCTCTGCGAAATTTGTCAGTGCTGTGGATTGATCCTAACGGTCAACTCGCCGATGTAAACCAACTACAAATGGACGAAGCAATACTGGTAAGTGGTCAAAATTTTTTTATCATCGAAGTGTGAGTATTACATTACATAATTGGATAATTACTGTTTCAGTTTGGTCACATAAAACCACAGCTTGGGGAGCCTTTGGTAATTGGTACTTGGCATGTGCTTGTAATGGCGGATTCCGAATTGATAGCAAAAGTTAATTTCCTTGTTGTACCATTAGCGTATTGGAAGCACCAAAAAATCAACCAAAAAAAAGCTAAAGAAATACACAACGGTCCTTTGGCGCCATACCAAGTTACCGAAGAGATAAATCAGCGGTGGACAAGTTATCTAAGCACTACTAATATAAACTCTGGTTATACAGAGCAGAGAATTGAGTTGGAATTAGAGCGGTGGATAGATGCTCTAGTTTCTGAATATTATGAGATTAAAGATACTTGTTGGACAGTAGAAATGCCAAAAGTAAGCGGAAAAGTTGACAAATGTTCTAAGACTAATTGGAGCTCTCTAAGTCCGGATTACAAATCAGATATACGTAACTTGTGCTAAGAAATGAACCAATTATGTGCCATTGCCCATTCCCATTAACAAATTCATTAATCATTTGTATAATCATCTCTTAGATATTTTTATAATGACCAAGACTGTATATACATCGTTGTATTTGTATTTATAAAAATATATGACATGTGCCCCTTTTAATTTTTCTACGCTTTAATTTTTTCTTTTTTTTTTCTTTTTTATTCAAGATTCTTTATTCGTACAAATTTTCTGCTTCCTCTTTTAGAAAGTATTTTATGACTACCAGGGGTGTTGCATTGCTATATTATTATCCCAAATTCTATGAAAAGTATAATATTTAATTACAAAAAATGCATAGTCCATTTACTTAATTCTTTACAAACATCGTATAAGCGAAACATGAATTGTTTAATTGATAAAGAGAAAAGTATCGAGTATTGAAAATGTTTCAAATTGACCCGCTGAAACAAATTCAGTATTTGCAAGCTTCTTTGACAATCGATGTATCGAAATTCGAGTTCATAGGGAAGTTTTGGTATATTCGTACAACGTGATAGCCTGCCTTCGGTGCGTAAAAGCGGAATAGAGCGTCAATGTCTTTGACTTTCTGGTAAGTTTATCGCAAGATGTCGGGGGATGTTTTGCGCGACGAGCGGCTACTATGGTCTCGGTCGAAATGACTTGCTTATCGTGGCAAGATTTTATGAAATTCCGGCTTAAATTGAAACCAATAGTGTTTTAAATATACGACAAGTGTTGTTTAGTGTTTTCTAAATGTTATCCAGTGGGGATACGTGTTTGTAAAGTCACGAAAGTAAAAACCAGTACACAAAGGATCTCGTGCAGTGATTGGTCTGGCAGGTTCTACGTCTCTTTGATAAACTCCTCTGTCTCTCATTATCTAAAATTTTATTTCGTATCTAACCTGTACATCAATCAGTCCCACAAAACCCCTTGCTATCTGATAAGACGACTAAAGCAATAAAATAATCAAATATCGCTAAACTATAAACCGAAACATTATAAGCCGATAGAGAATGGGTGCAAAACCTAGTACAGTCGCACAGTCTGGGAACGGGCAATCCTCGGGAGCTAACGAAATGCAGGGGTTCTCAATACTCCGCTCGTTACCCGGGGTCATACAACAAAGTCAATCACAAACTTCGCGGGGTGACAGCAGACAAAGAGCAAGATCTCTAAGTTCTGTACCAGATTTATCATCCGGAGAACAAGGGATGGCTTCGTCGGTAGGCGTAAGCGTCGGCCAAGCATTGGGACTTCCCCAATTAGATTCAGACGACACGGACGATGACGGCGGTCGGGTTTACGCCGCTCATAGCCTACCGTCACACATTTGGTCTCTTAATGGTAAGTGTGAGTGATATAAAACATAAGAAATGGTTTAACTATCTCGTTGAGAATTCCTCGAATTAATATCCTCCCACCCCACCCTCCTAATCCCCCGTAGTATTCAAAGTAGATAATTGTGTTTACGCAACATTTCCTGTCACTTGGCCAAAGTGAGGTTATAGACGTCACCGGAACGGTCAGAGTTAATAAACAGGGCGCGATTTGTTTTGGCGCGTGTTGTCGAGGTGGTTGGCCTGGTAACCGTATAATCAATGAGAACTCGGATAGGTTTATTAACGTAATGTAAATTTTTGAATTATAAAGGAAAGAACATCGGTATATAATATTGTTTAATTAATTATTAAACATTAAAGAAAACAGCTCCAGTAATGGGTTAGGTTAATTAATATGGGAATAATAGTGAGCTCTTGTTTAACTGAGACTGAGACTGAAGTAGTTCCTGTGAACCGAGTTAGAAGGGTCTTTTATGGTATATTAGTTAGTTTAAACAATTCACGGGACATTGTTATAACCCTTAAATTTATAGATTATCTTTTCTCAAGGTTTAAAGTGTCCTGTATGCTCCAAGTTCATCCTTCCCGATGACATAGAGTGCCACCTGGTTATGTGCCTAACCAAACCTCGTCTCAACTATAACGGTAAGTATTTTCTTGAACAACTTCGTATTTTATTACTGATACATTAACATGTCATCCTACTGTCCTGAGAAAGTAGAACATTTATGAGTTATTTCATACTTAGAATAACATTCCAAGTAGCCGACCAATTTCAACAAAATTTTGGTACACAAATGATTCGAGTAATTTCTAGATCCGATGTTTGAATTGTAGTAAAATTGGTTTAGTTATTGATTTAGCTAAATATCTTGCCAACTATTTGTGCCATCCGCATGATATTTCTTTGGCTCTTACTTCTTACAGCGTTGAGCTTTTTCGACAAGAATGGTATAATTTAGAAATCAAATGTAGGAACGATAAGAGTTTGAAATTTCATTGCAACAAAGCCTAGATAACTGTTAGATCAATTTCATGAAAATTTGTTATAGAATTGAGTTTTACAATAATCAGTAGATGTATTTCGTTAGAAAATTATTACAAACTGAAAAATTACACTCATTATTTATTGGGACATTTAATTATTAATAATTACTTCAATTTTTAATTTTACAGAGGATGTCCTGGCGGATAAAAAAGGAGAATGTGTTATTTGTTTAGAGGAATTGCAGCCCGGAGATGTAATAGCCCGTTTGCCTTGCCTGTGCATATATCACAAAAAGTAAACATCTTTATTTTTCATTCATTTATTTTTTTTCTTTATTACATGTAAGGTTGAATAGTCCTCGATATGTTTTCGAACTGTTAATAATGACATTTGGGGTTTGATTTTTGTTAAATTTTCAGCTGCATCGACAGATGGTTTCAAGTAAATCGTAGTTGTCCTGAACACCCAGGTGACTGATTTCCGATTCTTGTTATCTTGGGAAAAATAAATACTGGAACAATTTGCAGCCCGCGGAACACTTGCCAAAAGAACGTGGAGCTGAATGAAAATGCGGAAAAGAAGAAAGAAAAAGAAGAAAAAAAAAAAAAAAAGTAAAAAACAAAATAAATGAAAATTATGAAAAACTAGTCAAGGTGACCGCTAGTCTGCAATGGTGGTTCGTGTATGGTGAATGGTGAATGGTGATTGGTCGACTATAGTGAAGACCAATTTCAATTGAATTATAAGGACCTAAAACTAATTGAATCCTTAGATCGTTGTTGAAGAGACTAATAGAGGGACTTACAAAAAAAAATCGCCATAAGATTCAACGATACAATGCTATTACCTATACGTATCTATAATTAATCCATTATTACTCTATCGCTTATTATCAATTGTACCATATTTATAAATTTTACCTTAGTTTTATCTCTTGAAATCTATTTGACGTTAAGTAAAGTGGTATTTTTTTTCTCTTTTTTTTTTGATTTTGTTGCTAAGGGTGGGAAGGGGGAACAAGATGAAGATTAATGCGAGAGAAAGAGGACCTATATACATAAATATAACAGGTGAGCTGCTCTACCTTGTATAAATAAGTTTGATCCTGCTTTTAATGATTTTTATTAATAAGATGATGATATGTATATTCTAATTATTATTTATTTTTTTTTTTTTTTTGGGGATGTGCACTAGAAAGGATATTTTTGATACTTTCATAAAGGGAAAGAATTGGACAGGATGTGTATAAAAGTTTAAAAACAGAGGACTTATCCTAATAATGTTAAAGCTATAGTAAAGAAAAAAAAAAAAAACAATAAAGGTTCTAATTTAACCTTCCTCATTGATATTGATAAAGACAGAAAAGAAATAAATAAAAAAAAGAATAAAACAGAAATTAACTACGTTGCAAATAGGCTTGTATTTTTACTAAACGTAACGTAAGATTATTGTTGATGTTATAAACAGTAAAAAAAAAAAGTATTTACATTTGCAATCAACGGAATTTATTTCATGGCCAAAAAATTCTTTGAGAATATTAAATATCGTATATAATTATTATACGTCATTGGTTCTTCAAGGTCATATCGTGTTTACGATTGACAAACAGGATCTCGACGAGAACGTGACGACGTTAAAATTAAAGAATAACAGGTTCGTTCGTTTACCTAAAAATATACATGATTGATAAAATTGACCAATCGTGTTATTAATTACACTCTCATCTACCAATGAAATTCCATTGAATTTTAATGAAACGAACGAACCTAGCCCACTTATACATGTTTACCTACTTCAATGTGGATATTGGGTACATATCACTAGAAACCACGTGACACGAGGTCATTCGCGGTCGCGGACAGTGTTGCCAACATTATAGAGTCGTAAATGAAAGTACCTACGTTCAAGCTTTCAAATCTTTGAGGTTATAACAAAACGAGTAAATCTCCGGGGGACGTGGGTGAGTTATACCGAACAGCAATTTCTGAGGAATATTGATAAGCACGTTTATTGAACTCGTAAGATAATCGGGGGGTTTGAAAATTTGGTACAACGATTATCATTATTCGTGATGAAAGTGAATAAGAAGTGATTTTCTATCGATAATGTTAGCTTCCAGTATTCCGATGAGAGCAATGCGGGAGAACGGTATGGCCGATCTGGCCGTTTGACAAATATTTTCTAATTTACGGGATGTTTTGGTGAATTTACGGATTAAAATGGTCAAGGAAAAACCTAATTCAATCCGTATCTACGATTCGGAGGGCTACAGGCGTCGGGCGGCATGTATCTGCGTGAAGAATGACCTCGAGGATGAGGTAGGCCAACGATCAGCACAGTTTCTATAAATTATTATTAGCCGCATAGCTTGTACCCTTGGTTTGTCGTGTGTTATACAAGTATTCGCTATCTCATTAGTTGAGAAAAAAAAGACGAAAAATATATACCTATATTTTACCTCACTGAAACCCAATCTAATATCTTTATCCCCCGTAATTTTCTATTACGTAAATTTCGTAAAAATATTTTCCTTTTTCCTGTCCACCTTTTTTTTTTATACATATATATTTCCATTCAAAACATTAAATACATTTTTTTACATTCAATTCTTCAATTTATACACACTTTTTTTCTAATTATTATCAAAATATGTAGACTAAATGGAACTATTTTTCATTGTCAGGCGTATATTCACTTTTATTTTTCAGGTTTGACAATGTGTGCTGCCATTGGTCAAGGCTATTATTATTAAGAGACAAGCTTTTGTGTTCGATTTATTTATACCCATTTTCTTTAATATCGTTAATCAAACGAAGATCGGCTAAACAACACACGTTTTTGGTTTGGGTTACGGTGCGTAGGTGCTGTTAGTGACATCCAGCCGGAGGCCTGACAATTGGATAGTGCCAGGAGGAGGAGTAGAGCCTGAAGAAGAACCGGCGGTTACAGCCCTCCGAGAAGTTAGAGAGGAGGCTGGCGTTCTAGGGCAACTGGGCAGATGCCTTGGCATTTTCGAGGTAATTCACGTTTACGTAATCAACTACGTTATTGTTCTGTATATCTGTTTCATTTCTGACATTAAACAAACTGGATAAACTATAACCAAGGCCAAAAACATCAGGGCATAGCAGAACGCTACTATATCATCTGAATTTCGGACGCTAAAAAGAAAATCTTTACACTAGTCAATATTACAACTATCCTTATTCCAGATATGAAATCATATTTCGAGAGAAAAGGAATAAAACAAAACTTCTAGCCGTTATCTATAAATAGATCTATAAACAGCTACGTATTATTTTCTAGCTATTTTTAGCTCACATACACCTCATATTTGGTTTTTACAAGCCACATTTTAAAAGATTTTCAAAGTATGGAAACTTGGATTTATATACACTAAAAAGATTATTTTATATATACTTCTTATCTGTAGTATCCAATGATACAAGTTTCAAAAATAGCTGAGTAGAGAATTTGCATCGTTTACTTTGATACAGAATAGAATCGAAATCATTTACTTTAAATAACTCAACTTTTGTATAAATAATTAAGATAAATGTCTAAATAGACTGAAACAACAGTATTAAAAATTGGTGTCTAACAAACCATGAATATTATTAAGCTGCTACTTTTTTGTAATATTGGTGTTCCGATCTATCCACCAATTTACTTCAATTGTTCAGCCAAAGGTTGGTTGAGTTCTTATAATCAAATGGACAGAAAAAATCAGGATCAGTTTCCTTTTGGAATAATTCCACAATTTTCATATTAATCTTAAGCCATATTTGGGCTCTAGACTGTTTTGTATTGTGAATAGAGAATCTAATAGAAAAAGTACTTCCAATTACAATAAAGCTTTGCAACTTATTACCGAATATAGCTGCAAAAATCTTGGGCCAATCGTTGCATGAAAAGTTAAGGAACTTATTTATTTTATCTAAGATACAACTACATGCATCTATTGTTGATAGAATGTGGAGCACAAGCACAGAACGCAGGTATGGGTGATGCGAGTAACAGAAGAATTGCCGGAATGGGAGGATTCAAGAGCGATTGGAAGAAAGCGAAAATGGTTTCCGATCTCAGAGGCCCTAGTCCAGTTGGCTCAGCACAAACCAGTTCAACGCTCCTACCTGCATAGTCTTCACAACACGAATCCTCATCGCAACAACACAAATTCTCCGCATCATCAACACACAGCTTCAATACAATTGATGAACAACTCTACCACCAATCCTCATATTAATAAGCATAGCTAATACCAATTATCTATCCATCAATCACTACCCGAATTCCAATCAATTTGCTATTTACTTCGTCGATCCTCTTTACCAGAACAATAATTACTACTACCTACTGTGTTTTATACATTAATCTATGATAATTAATTAACTACTATTATTAATATAGATTGATAATAAACTGTTCCGCAAAGGAATCGCACTTCTATTATTATTATTATTATTATTATTATTATCATTATTATTAATACTTTTATTCTTTATATTTTATTTTTTATGTTTTATCTTCATTTTCTTAGTTCGTACCAATCGAAACTAGCTAATGTGTGTATAATAATAGTGATTCATAAGTGGTCTAAAGTCGCAATCAAAAACTTTGGATCATTTCGTTTTATCAAAATCATTCGAAATTGGCTACCTATTTTTTTACTATCATTTCATTCTGTAAGCTCGTCCTTATTCTTCAGGTATCCGAGTTATACTGTATATTTGAAATAAATCATTCTAGCAATTAGGGAGAGTAATTAGTTTTATACTTAGACATTTTTGATACTTAATTTTTCGATTATTCAACTTATCAATCTATCTATCTATCTTTAGCTTGTAGGTCGCATGCCGAATTAAATTAGATTCATTTTATTTGAAAGAGAGTGTAACAGGCTAATCATTATTAGCTGTATTCATTCCAAGATCTAAACTTTTAACAGTTTAGTTATTTACTGTATCTCAGTTTATACCTACATACATACATTCAATAATTTTGTTCTGATACAAAAAAAAGAAAAAAGAAAAAAAAAAAAAACTGCAGTTTTTTTTCTCTATTTATGTCATTATGTCATTGATTATTATTTGTAACTACTAGTATGCACTAATAGTTAATTTTTTAGTTTCTCAGCCCTCAATCCTTCTTCAATATCATCAAAAAGTTTTCAGATCCATCAAATACATGGATTGTATTTTTTAATCTCGTTATAGCCTGTTTTGATGGAGAACAAGTCTTGGGAATGGAAAAAGATTGGAGTAAACGGCTCGATTATTTTCAAAGATAATATAATTATATTTCACTTCATAGGTGGAGTAGGTATATTATAATCGTTTCACAATTTTTTAATTAATATTTAATTACAGGGGAAAATCATAAATTAAATAACAGTCACAGTTGTGGAGAACAGGGTCGCAATTAACATTGAACGAGAAATAGAGAATTAATCAATTAAATTAATAAAGAAAAAAAAATATATAGAAACGTTATTTATTATGTTTCGTTAAAATCTATGATGTCTTCTTTAAATATTTATTATGAGATTCTGTCTCAGAGCTGCTTGAGTAAACCGATATAGGCTAGCTAATTTCTTATTAAAACTTAATTTTTATTAATTACACTACTGCTGATTTAAGATCTTTAGTAGATCTAATGATGTGATTATTTGTTTTTGAGACTGTGGCTTTTGAGAAAAAGGGAAATTTCATTAATTGCAGCCTCGGAGTAAACTCGTCAGTATTAATTAATGTAAAATAATTTTTTAATCGCAACCGTGAAGTATAAAACTTTTTAGTGTTGATTAAATAGTGAGGAGTTTTCAATCGTAGCCGCGAAGTATTTTACTTATTGGCGTTGATTAGATAGGTAAATTTCTTACTCGTTTTCAAATATCTTTTTTTTTTTTAATATTTGTAGAAGTTTATCTTCTGATTTTGATTTTTATAACTTTTTGATATTTTTTTATTCAATATTTTTGATCATTCTAGATCGATTTTACTGAATGATTTTGTTGGTTCTCCATCCCGAGTCGTCCGGTGTGCCTGCTTTTATAAGGCGTTCTACCCTTCTTACGGTCGGTTGCTTACTTACCTCAAAAACTACTCTATTTTATTGCAGTTTCGACGATACAGTTTATATATTCTATTTCAGATAAACTTCGACGATCTTGTTTTATCGAACACATATCTTTTTGTTACTTGATACAATGTTAATATGTATAGAGAATATCAACTCCATTGACCGAATAATTAAATGCTCAGCCCAAAACCTTTCTCCAAATATTATTCGCGCAAGACAACCTTCGATATGTCGGTAGTACCTTGACGCAACTATACTTTATATCTACGAATCTATTTTTCGATGACTATCATTTATAATGTATTAATAGTTTCGTAACATGATTAATGGGCGCGTTTGGTAAATTGATCTCTGATGCTCAAGTGTTTCCCTCTCTTTCCCATCCATAAATACTAGACAAAGAGGATAGACCTAGAGCACTCGGAATAGTCAGAAATCAGTTTATAGAACCCAGCTAATATCGGCCACTAATAGAGGCTTTTTACAAATGTATGTCAACGATTGTGGTCCTTTTAATTCAAATAATAATACAAAAGAATTATCAGAGTTGTAATCAAAATTTTTCAGTGCTAAGAATAAAAATTGTTACAAACGATAACTAAAGTCTGAAATTTTGCCCCCTGTGGCTATAGCCTATAGTGTGTACGAATATTTAAGCCGAAAAAGTTATAGTCCGTAACATATGATGACATTTGCATATGAATTGTAATGGTCATGTTTCTATGTCACATTGACACTTTGACAGCTGTAGCTCGATAGTATTCAACATGGCCGTTCGTGGAGAGGTGAGTTTTGGCATGCATTATATTTATTTAAGTAATTTTATGTCATTGGAGCATGTATGTGAGGTTAAAGTTCATTAAAAATAATAATTTGATCATTTACAAATGAGTAAAACATATCCGATTAAAAAAACTACGAGCAATAAGGTGTAGCAGTATTGATAGATAATTGACATTGTATCTGTATGCGTAGATTTCAGAGGGCAGAGAAAGTATGATTATAGTTTTAGGGCTCGTATTACGTAATTACTAATAAACATGACGTATTATTTTTGCTGTCTAACGTTTGAATCTTGGATATTTTCACCATAAATTTAACGTCGACAAGCTTTTAACCCAAAATAAAAGTAGGGTTAAGTTAAAAACTTTTCGTACAGAAATTAATGATCGTTTCATATGTTTATTGCATCTTTTTAGAAATTACTGTAATATAACACTATCAGGCTCTAAGGCAAGTGTTATTTAAGTAAATAAATAAAGGAAAATTATGTTCGAGTCTCCGAGAAGCCTACAGGAGGTTTGTGTAGACTTTATTTGCGACAATGTATTGGTATTGTGCGAAGTTCATCCTGGCGATTGTGGGCTCCCTGTCACTCCACTGCCATCCACTGTTGGTAAGTTTTTTTTCTCTTATATTTACATTGACTAAATTTATTGGCTTTTATTATCATACGTGTAAAAATATTGTTTCATTTAAACTTCCATCTATAGCTTAAAATTTATATTTATGTTTTTTTTTTATTAACTGTAGGCTCACTTTAATGAAAAGGCTAACTATTTCATTTTGATTAGACGCTGTTTTTCAACTTTACAACTTTGACAATAACAAATTGTTAATGTTTTATCACCGCCGATTGTTACACTCATTTTTTCTTTGACTTGTTGTTTATGTATGACGTACACAACGATTTGGATATCAAAACTTTTGTCAACATAGTATTGATAATATGTATAGTATAGTGTCCTATTGTAATAACGCGATGAATAACATTGGGTTCTATTTAGAATTTAGTTTAAATTTGAAATTTTCGAGTAATCGAAACTGAAATTAGGACCTAAATTGGACAGCAAGTTAGAGAATAATCATTTAATAGTTTTCTTAATTATTGCAGGTGAGCAGATGAGCACAGGTGACAGTGGTACAGGAATTTCACCAGTATCTTCAATAACCACTACCACATCTCTCACCTTATCAGCAGGCTCACCTACCAGACTCAGTTTTAAAGATCCAGATGCATTTTTACCCGCTGAAATATCTGAACAATTGTTATCCAGTTTATGCGAACGAAAAGCGTTATCAGATCTGACTATCACTTTGTTTGACTCGAAAACAACCAGATTAAGGTATATACTAAGAGCACAGATTATATTTTCTATTATTAAACCTTTACATCAATAGCTAGTACCTATTCTAAGGCATGGTATAAAAACCAAGATCTAGAGGTGTACTCTATGCTGAGAATTCATATTTGTTTTCAGACATGTGAGACTAAAAGATGCGTCAAGCCTCTCTGTAAAAGGCTTGAAGGTCTTACGTCAACATAAGGTCGTGGATTTGGAAATAAATGGACTTAAGGTCACAGTTAATGACTTGATCAGTTGCTTAGGAGATTGGAGCTTGCAAAATTTGAGATCCTTGAGTGTGGCAAAGGGTAGTTTTCTGGATTGTTCAAAGTAACTAACTCTTTCACTATTATGTAATATAATTATACACTATTTTTGTCAAAATTTATGAAGTAGAATCAATATAAGGAAAATGAAAGTGTTTCATTGCTGAAATATGGTATTAATAATGCTCAAGTTCAATTTATTCATATTAAAGGCAATAATTCTTCGAGTTTTGGCGCACTGAATATTAAAATGTTGTGTTAAATTGAGAAGAATGACAATATTCTTAGCTTAGCATTAATTTATGGTTTGATGGATATTTTCTAGGTATTGTGTGGTTGTGGCGTTGAGTAAACTGCGAGCATTGCAAACTCTAAATGTTTCTGGAACTGAATTCAATAAGCATGGTCTGGATATTGTTGTCGACGATTTACCTCTTTTAGAAAATTTAGACATTTCTTGCACACGAGTAGATGATATAACGCCATTGATGAAATGTAAGGATCGATTGAAGACATTGACGATGTACAATCTAAAAGTGAGCGGCTGTGGAAATGTGATTCCTGTATTATTGGAGCTGAACGAACTGAGGAACTTGGACATATCAGACGAAAGAGATTCCTTTCCGTTTGAAATGTTTGTTCCAGTTAGATCTAAAATAACGGATCTATTGAAAGCCAGTCACTGCATGCCGTATCTAGCTAGTCTAGATATATCAGGTAGAAGTAAATACCACCTTCAATGTTTTTATTCCATTCATTTTTTGAGGCTTGTTTCTCTTCAACACTTTTAGATCCTAGATATTGGTAAAATTGAAAATTTCCTATCTCTATTTAGTCAGACACATTTGCTATTCTCTGAGCATCTAGTTACACAACTTCTCTTATTTTTTCTCACGTTCAACATCTACTCTCGTACTTTTATTGAGAATTTACACTAGAGAAACAAGGAATTGTGTAGAAAATATTTGCCTAATTTCAGTTTTCAACTTTCTGCACGAAGTTTCGAAAGTTTACGCGAAATTTTGATCATTTTATATTTTTAATCGTTTTTTCACTAGTTAGTTTTTTCGTTTTATTAAAAGCATTAATGTTATTATCATCCAGTATTCATATACTGATTGAAAAATTATTTTTCTTGAAAATATTTCTCAACTCTTTTACACTTACTTCTTCTGTCTCTTTATGTGTGTTAAAATCGATTTACCAGACTAATTGAGGTTCGAATATCAGTTATTACATTTGTTTCCTGACTGAAAATTCTTAGCATGATATAACAGCATAGATCCCAGTTTGTGCAAGAGATTGATCCAGCCAACTCCCAGTTAGCATATATTTTCTTTTCAATTTTTTTGTATGTTCAATTGATAATCCCTTGAAATCGGTATTAAATCAGTATATTCCTATATGTAATTCAGTTAGTTGCTTCATTGTTTAAAAATAAGTCCCTCTGTACGCACGGAAGTTAACAGGCCTCTATTACTAAATTAATAGAATGTAATGGCTAACAATGTGAGTAAAATTGTGAATTGTTTCATTAATTAAAATCTAAAAGAGTTAACTTGTTGACAAGCCTTTATAAGAAAGACAAACTACGATTGACGTTAAAACTATTCACATTAATATTTTAGGAAAAGATGAAATAGACACAAAAGACTTAAGAGCATTCGTTAAAGCCCATCCACATTTGAGATTTCTGGGCCTCGTTCATTCTGATGCTTGTTACGAAGATAGTCTTATCAATCCAATCAACGAGTATTACAAGCCAAGTCTTGTGGTAAGTCGTGCTCTAACAAGTAATTAAAACATCTTCAATTAGTAACTATAAAATACTTGATGAGTATGAAGCAATTGATTAAGATACCTTTATTGATTTATCCGTAGCAAAAAATGATCAGTAAATTAACTTATTTCAATAAAATCACATATCATTATTTTTAGGTAAGTGGAACAGCATCGGAATCACAAATCTTGGAATCCTTGAGGCGGTATTGGTGCCGCCCAATTTACGTGCAAAAATGCCTGTATAATTTATTTCGTTTGACACCAAATTTTGGTGAGGCAAGGGTTGACGTTATAAAGTTAGTAATACCTGGAATGAAAGCACATCCGCAACAGTTTGGTGTCCAAATGGCAGCAACTGCGTGTCTCTACAATCTTACAAAAGGAGAACTTGCAAATAAAATTCATCCATCGATATTAAAACAAATTGTTGACTTAACTTTGACTGCTATGGAATCATTTCCAAACCATTATCAGCTACAGAAAAACACTTTACTTACACTATGCAGCGACAGGATATTGCAGGATGTTACTTTCGATAAGTATAGGTAGGATTTACTTTACATACGAGACATAATAAACTCCGAGTTCATTCATATTTATAAGTTGAAGAATGATCTTTTTGACATAAGATGCATTTATTTCAGTATAGTTCTGCTCCGGCTTTTTAAATGCATTGTTTATCATGGAAACTGTAGCATGTTTTACACCTCTAATAGTGTTTGAATATCGTATTGAATTTATGAATTTGACAGTTGCACATTTTAAACCTAATTTAATTTTTTTTTTTCTATACGTGTAAGTTAAAACTTCAATCAATAGATAAGAAATGAAGTTAACAAAATGATCAATTCCTTGTAACAGGTGTGCAAAGCTGGTAATGAATTGTCTGTCTGGATTTGACGATGCCTCAATGAACCGAATGTCAGTAGCAATTTGCTCTATTCTAGCAGCTAAAATCTCAACCGATGAAACTTCAATGCTAGGAGCACAGCCGCAGTATATGGCTAAGCTACTAGCGATGGTCAGATCTAAGGTTCAAACAAAATCTGTAGATATTACTATGAAGTTCACGTTGAGCGCTCTTTGGAACTTAACAGATGAAAGCGCTACAACTTGTGCTGTATTTCTTGAAGAAGGTGGCATGGCTCTGTTTCTTGAAGTCTTGGAAAGCTTTCAAGGAGAGTCTAGCGTAGAAACAAAGGTCTTGGGTTTGCTCAATAACATTGCAGAGGTAAGCTGAATATTTTTATTTCTTTTACAATGGATTTAAATTCTGAACAACTCTATTCCATTTTCATCATGATTTGGCAGTGTTAATGTTTTAAATGTTTCTTGGATACAGGTACCTCAACTCAGGCAGCGGCTAATGCAACCTCGTTTCATAACTATGCTTTCCTTACTTCTGGATTCTGAGCACATTGATGTATCATATTTTGCGGCCGGAATTGCTGCACATTTGTTGAGCGATGGGCCGCGTGTTTGGGCGGCGATACCTGCCTTACCACTGAGGTCTCAATTATTAGATCAACTAGCTCAAGCTGTAGCCAATTGGCAAACACCTCAGGGTGAAATGGTTGCTTATAGAAGTTTTCAACCATTTTTTCCTCTTTTGAGATGCACAGATGCACATCCTGTTCAGTTATGGGCTGTATGGGCAATACATCATGTGTGTACCAAGAATCGTAAGTCTATTTACTCCTTGCTCTTCACTTAAATTCGATTAGCGATAATTGGCATCATGTTTAGTAAATACAATGATTTACAATTAAATGAATTTTCATCCATCAAGCTTTTATTTAATTTCTAGCTAAGCGGTACTGTGGAATGCTATCGAGGGAAGGTGGCGGTGCCATTCTAGAATCGTTAGCAATGGAGGAAGGAGAGGAAGGCACTCAGCCTACCGTGCGTACTTTGTGCCTCTCTGTGCTTGAAGCACTGGCCACTCACTGTTGACCTCAAATACCCTTTGTAATTTGATAAAGAAGTACCACCTGCTTGGTTTACTAGTCAATTTTATCCCCTTGTGGAAGCAAGCTTGAATTTCAATGATATACCTGAAAGAAAAAAATCAGCGCAATTCATTTTCAAAAGAAATATTGAATCAAAAAATTCTATATATAGGTATATGTAATATATATACATATATATATATATATATATATATATATATATATATATATATATATATATATATATATATATATATATATATATATATATATATATATGTATGTATATATGTATGTATGTGTATATATATATATATATATATATATATATATATATATATATATATGTATGTATATATGTATGTATGTGTATATATATATATATATATATATATATATATATATATATATATATATATATATATATATATATATATATATATATATATATATATATATATATATATATATATATATATATATATATATATATATATATATATATATATATATATATATATATATATATATATATATATATATATATATATATATATATATATACACATACATACATATATACATACATATATACACACACACACACACACACACACACACACACACTAACGTTCACCATAGATAAAGAGAGTACCGCTGACAGAGCAGAAAAAAAAGGCTGTGAAGGAATATGTATGGTCTGTGCTACAGAGGCAGCTATATCCAGTGGGACAAGGAACAATATAGAATTTACGCACCTAGTTTGAATGACGCTGGTTTTCAAATGATTTTTAACCCTTCAAATGCACACCAGTGCAAATTCGCAACACCTGTTTTACACTTTTGTGCTTACGTTTACGGAATCAAGTAGTTATTTTCGTCATCATCATAAAATTATCGATTTTTTTCAAAACCGTAATCATTTGCATTTTATTGGAGACATTTTGAAGTTTCGAAATCACTCATAGAAAATTGAAATAGATTGATTCAAACCGGAGATACAAGCTTCCAAAAACGGGCGGTGCGAATTTGTACCAGTGTGCACTTCGAGGGGTCGAAAAAATAGGTGTGCACTCCACAGGTTAAAATCCGTAAAATTCGTCAACTGAAACGAAAATGACTGGACCACCATATTAAATTATTTATGTCCTTAGGTCTTGAGAACGAATGATATGCTTGCAAAAAATGATATAAAGCAGACTTGTTCTTCAAAATTTAGCGACAATAAGTTTATTTTATGCGCAGACAATTATAACCGCAGTTTTATTTTAAAACATTATGTAGTTAATAGAATATTTACGAATTGATACGAGTAAATATTTTTGTTGCTCAGTAATACAATCGAATTATTTTCTAAAATTTTATTATTTATTGATCAATTTATTGAAATTATCTGTAGAATATATAAAAATTATTTACAGTTTAATAGTTGTTGGTAAAATACAGAGATGTGCTCGTTATGGAAAATCGAGGAATCTTTGAATAGATAATCGAATATCCAAAGATGTGAGTTGGCTTTGAATAAATTCCGATTTTCTGAAATATTTGACCGTATTATCACATGACATTTCATGTGCTACAAGAAGGATTAGATTCTTCTAATCGGTTTTCTTATGTGGAACTAATGGAAACCATGAGTCAACATTTGCAATTATTAAATACAATGTAGTTTGTCTTCATTTCTGCGGTGTTTGGATACATTATAATATATTATAGCAAGCCTTGTAAATAGTATGTACTTCTATTCTCGAAACTAGAAGTCTTCTTTGATTCAATTTTTCCTAATATTCGTTGATAAAGCCACGTTAATAGGAAACTTGAATATTTATATGTAAAAAATAGGAATCGCTCGTCTCTTTACAAACAAATGAATTTAAAAATTAACGAGTATGCATGTTCTTGTTGAATTAGAATAATTGTTAATAATGGCGTCAGCAATGTTAAAAATAAAAATAAAAATGAAAATATTGAAATTATTCATTACAATATCAAGAGCTCTTGTTTTACATTATAGAACAAAAGTGCAATGCACAAATACTAATGTTATTGGAGATCTATCGCTATGTTATATAATTCGTTTATCATCCATAAGTTTGATTCGCTTTTATATACAAAAAATATCTTTCTACAATAACTTTGAATGTATATACATCGTGTGTGTAGAATCATTTAAGCCATATTATTATCAAGTAAAAAAATACGTACTTCTGAAATTTTAATTGCAAAAAAATATTGTACTTTAAAGTTACGATACTAAATAATATTTATTATTAGAAAATTGATTATACGATTATAGATGAAACTTAATTAAAGTTTTTGCAAATAGTAAAGATATAATTCTCAAAAGAATTAGTTTGTATAATAAATTGTTAATAATATCTTCTATTGAAGCCCCTTTACTAATATTTAATAATTTCGGTTTATCATCGTAGAATTGGCCGCTAAGTTTATAGCTCACTTTTTATTTTCGAATATATATATATATATATATATATATATTTTTTTTTTTTTTTTTTTCAAATCATCAATTATTCATTATTAATGTGTGCTAGGTTTTATTTCATTTCGCGTATGGGATCAGGACGTGAATTAAAATATTCAGGCTTCACGTAGCCTCTTGCATTACTCTTTGATAAATTAGGAACATAACAAAGTTTTTTTTAGACTCTGATTATAATAGAATTCTCCCAGGTAATTTACTGACTGATAATTTTCTCTTGCGTCTCCTTTTCTTTGTTTATTTACCTAGCCACCTAAGGATCGCCTTGTACTAATTATCATTCAGATGCCCAAATGAGTGCATGCGTTATATTATAGCGAGAATTTGGGTGATATTTGCAATATTTCAAATACGCAAGAATTTCGTTTTTACCGTATCAGATTCTTATAACTGAAAATAAATCGGGCTGAAATAATCATTATTTCGAAAACGGTTGTAAGTATATCGCGAAAGACTTATGTAAAATCTAACTAAATAATTTAAACTAATATGACTATTGTCATATTATATTAACAATTTTCTATGGACGTTGGGTTCCTTTTAGTAATATCTCACTGTCGGATTTCGAGTTAATGTCAGAAATAATACTGATTGATTTGGAATTATATGAATCCAGGCTTCATATACCTATATTTGAAAATATTCGGAAGAAGACAATTCCAAATAATAAAGATATTACTACAGCTTCTCGAGTAAGACATACCTTCGTAAAGCACCCAACTAATGCATCACAATTATCATATTTTCGAATAAATTCAAGTATATAACAACATATTCTATAATTGGAAAGATTTACATAGTCGTTATTCAAATATGTTACAATGGAAAAATCGTAGAAATTTATTGTTAAGATTGCCAGAATATTTTGAAAAACAAATATTTTTAATGTCTCAATTTCACTACAGCACAAATTATCTGAAACATCTTGTGCACATAATTTTTTGTATTATGATTAGTTTTCGAGATATCGGTCTGGATGGATTAAAATGAATCACCCGGTGTACACGGACAGAAAAAATGCCTTTTGTGTGTAATATACAGCGAAATAATATTATATATCGTGAAATTATAAAATAAATAACTGCTTTATAAATTTCAGGCATTGTCTCATAGATAATTCATCAATTTTCACCCAATGCGCTATCATCATTACATCTTGTGCTGTGAATACATTGAGAGTGGATTCTGGAATAGTAAATTGTGAAAAAAAGATTCATAGAAAGGGCATGCTATAATAATGGTAATGTGTGGGTAGAAATACATGAAACCAGAGTGTAATTTTTTTTTGAAAATCTTAACATATTTATTTATGCTATGTAAGTATTACAAGGTGTTTTGGGTATGTAACAGATAAGACGAATTTGTTAATAGTCGTCTTATCATTATCATTAATAATCGATTGCCATAACTTGTAAGAAATCGGAAAAGGTATTCGCCTTTTCTCATAAGATAGTTAATGATAAATACAAAACAGGAAAGATAAACGCGTAAAGCTGAAAAAAAAATGCAACCAATGGCCCACGTTTAGTCATAATCTTGTATTGACGTTTTGAAAAGAGAAAAATCGTGATTCAATTTCTTTTTAATCGGTCTTATCTGTTATATGAAGACTCATTATACGACCGCCTCGTAGCTCGGCCATTACAAATGCATTTGCAATTTGCGAATTGCTGTCTGGTCAATAACAATGCTCTATGAATCACCAGATTTAAACTAATATATAATTTTCATATAAGCAAATGTGGCAACTTCAACTAATTTGGTAACCTCACAATTGCTTCACAGGCAATACTTTGGTCGATGATTTGTTGTAATTTTTTACAAAGAAAGTATCGCTCTACTATAATGGCTGCTTGTTAGTATTCATTTTTAAACTTTACATTTGAAAAAAAGCTGCGCTTTTTGTTTGTGTGTCTATACATATGTGTATTTTTTTAATATATGTATATATAGACACATCCCCTCCATATATTTTAATTGGGTTTTCCTATACAAAAAATGCAATTTCACCATTCGTTTGGTAAGTAAACTTAATTTTGTTACCGTCACAGAGCAACTGGATCATAGAGACAAGTAGAGACACTTATGTTATCACGCTAATCATATCATACACAGTCATTAATGGAGTGAGGTAATATATTGAACTTTGTGCAACAGTTCAGTTAACATTCCAAGTAAAATAATATTAGAATAAATATTCCTGACACCATAAATTGCCACTTTTAAAATCTCTCGTCAATAAGTTATCATTTATCAACACATCGGTGATTTGCGATTTATGGTGAGCAAAATAAGTTCTATTACTTGCCTATTTAAATGCAATTCAATTACTTCACCATGAATTTTTACCAGCGAGAAAAACAAAGTTATAGTCGTGAACTTTACGTTTTTTTTTATTTATTTATATCTGTGTTATTAAATTTAATCTTTGCATAGTTTCTAATCTTTATTTCTAAAGCATTACACATTATTATACAACTGAGAATTTCATAATGCTACAATATCCACGTCTTTATTATAGAACATTATCTTGAAAATTTTTAGACGTCATATTGCATTGTATATACATAATATTACAGCAGAGCAACAGATCCAACTATCATAAAAAGTAATGAATAAAAAAGGAAAAACAAAAAATATATAGAATAGTTGATAATCTTTTTCAATCAATAAAGTACCGAACATTAGAATTTGAAAACACAACTCAAAATGTAAAGTTTTCCAAACAAAGAAAATCTAACTTTGTGTAACTCAGTCAATATAATCATCCGCATTTAGTTAATGTGCGTTGCACCGAAATATAAGTAAAAGATTAAAGAAATTTATTCCTACCAGAGAACGTCATATAAGAATGTCTGTTTTGTCCGCACCATTGACAAAATTTTTTTTTATCAACGAAGCCAATCATGCATTAGAAACATGATTAAGATTAATTCAAAACAGATGGCATAGCCGTTGTTGCGTTGGCTCTGTCTCTAGCATCCGTTAACTCTGTGACGTGCAGTCTGCTAAGTATGGGACCTCAATCGTCGAGGTTTTGCGACAACAAGAAATTAGCTGCAAGGTTCTCATTTTTTTCACATGCAAAATAAGCCTGAACAACAAGATGCTCTGGAAATCCCAGCGCCTTCAGCCTTTCAATTGCTTCCTTGTCCTGTGGCGTCACCTGAATTACTCCAGCTCCAGCACCTGCTCCGGCACCTGCACCAGCCCCGGCACCAGCACCAGCACTGGCAAGAGTACCACCCGTAAGACCTCCTTGAGTTGCCGCAGCTGCTACTGCTGCTGGCGTAGCTTGTGCAGCGCCTCCTCCTGCACCACCAACTATACAAAAAAACCAAATACTTAAGATGAGATTTTCCCCCGAAAAGAAAAAAAAAAAAAAGGATCAGTAAAAATTTCCAAACAAAGTGTTAATCGACTTATAGAATAAGAAGCTGTTTTTTCCATCTGAAATTATTTTGTAATAAAAAAAAAAGTGGAGACAATTAAAAAAAGCTTTGAGAAGCGTGCAATTCTCTCTGTGAATTGCTTTCCATTAAATTTGTTTTGCAAAATTCATTGAACAAGTAATCAGTAGATTCAGTATAACAGTGTATAATTATTTGGGTAAAGTTTTAGGTAGCATTGTTAAAATCTCAAGCTTTTCAACGATATCTGTTGTATATCTTTTGTCATAAAGTTGTATGAGATGGAAAAACAAAAAAAGTAGACGAGTTGAGACACCTCTTAGAAATTTTGGCTAAAGCCCAGATTTCGAGATTTTTATTCTCAGACTAGAAACAACAATTTTGAAGGGTAAAAAGCCAATGCCTCATGCTTGAGGTATTTTAAATTCCCTTAATGATGATAACCAAGTAATATAAATGAGACTGCTATAAGATTGAGGAATACCAGGTTCGTTGAGCATGCGAACAAAGGCCTCCTGGTTCTGTGAAATCAATTGTAAAAGGGCTGGATTGGTCTGTCCGATCTGTTGCAATACAGCATTTAGTAATTGTGGGTTCTGTTGAATCACTTGACGCATTTGCTGAAACTGTGGCTGGGTGCGTAAAAAGGCCAAAGGATCCTGAGCCTGGTCTTGAGCCTCAGGAGGATCTTCAGGTGGATCTTCAAAAAGCTGGGCTGGAATGCCAGTCAAAAGATACTCTACCGCTCTATCTGGATTATTGAAACTTGCCCTTAATGCTTGTTCAACTTGTTCTCGATCATATCTAATGAGGAAAAACAACGTTTAAAGTCCATTTCTTTACAAAAATACATACAATAGAAGAAAAAAATAGAAAAAAACTTTTTAATACATTATTAAACCCTACGAACCCCATATCCATGATATTATTAACCATGGTATTGTATTCTTCTCCCATTAGCAATGCACTCTCTGCTTGGCCTCCTACAGGTGCTGCTGCTGCTGCTACGGCAGGTGGATCTAGGGCAGCTTGAGGCGGACGGGGAACTTCGGGAGCTACAGGAGTCGTGGTCAATGGTGCTGGACTAAATTGAAGTGCAAAAAAATATGATGAAACATATATTTCAGTAATGTAAAGTCATATTAGGTAATTTAGTTCATCAATTCAAGTATAAAATTATGTAGTTAATAATATTGTTGTATAGAGTAGGATATTCATACCTAGCAGCTCTGTGTTCTTTGTTATTATCACCATCTGCATGTTGTTCGTCACTAGTGCTAGGTCCGGCGCCAGCTTTAGGCTTGGTAACCATAACGACGATAAATTTTTTTTCGTCAATATTATACGTAGCTAAAGGCTGTTCATCGGTTAATATTTTTCCTGTAAATTTAGGAATAGTGTGAGTGCATTTTAACATGATGAGGTTACGTCAGCATCAAGTATTTGTTCGAAAATAAAATTTTTTAAAATAGAAGTGTAAACATTTGGTGAGTCACGTATATTGTACGTGCCAGAATATGGTAAGGTAGAGTAAAAAAATCATGATGACATTAAGAATTGAAGAAAAAAAAAAGATAGGTTATGGTGATATTAAATTTGACTCACCCGCGTATATGAGTTTTTGATGTTGAGCTGGAAAACCTTTTTGAACTTCAATCTTGTCTTTTAATTCTTTAACCTGTAAATAATTATCATTAAATGGTTACTCAATTAGATGCGGTGTGATGAAATCAGAAAAAAATCATTTCGGTATGTTTTAATGCAGTTTTTACTCACCGTTTTCGAGGGGTCAATCTCGACGGTAAACGTCTGTTGTTGAAGATTTTTAAGCGTTATAATCATCTTGAATCGTCACCTTACACTCTTACTTTAATTAGTGAATATTAAGGCCAACTATCCTCAGTATATAACGAAATAAAATGATGTTTTGATAGATATTTTTGCGCTGATGATTCGGCACTCGGAGATCGTGAGCGCCATGAACGTTTCGACAACGTGATTCAAAGCCAAGTATTTTACTACTGACAGGAAGCTGAATGATTTGGACAATTTGCCGTGCAACGTTCAACTCTTGGCCGGTAAGGAAGGGAAACCAAATTTAATTGTTGCTTATTTTTTTCAAATATATACCACGCATGTTGTCATGAATTTGATAGTATAATATTGTAAATACCGAGCAAAGTAATATCGTTACGAAGCGACGATCATTGATGAACCATTAAGAAACAGTTTCAAGAGATAAATAATACTCTCATAAAACCTGCATTGACTAGTTCGCACCCACCTCGAGTTCCGTGATTCCGATTTCAAAGATGAGCCAAGTGCGTAGCCTATCGACACAGGTATACTATAGTGTAGCCAAGTGGTATACAGTGGTAAACATATTTCTGCGAATGGCGGTCATCGGGCTGTAGGAATTGTCAAACGCTCAGAATAATTGGATAATTAATAAACATGACTAGTGTCACGGATCCCACCACTTTGCCAAAAACTAAAAAACCATCGGGTGAGTTAATTTCTCTATTTCTTTAATCGATTTATCTTAACCTTACAATTGAATGAATATAGGCGGAAACGTATTTGACGTCTAGCGTGACAGACTATCATTATATAATTCTCATAGTTGTATGTATGTAACCTACATCTACGTTATTGATTTTATGAATGAAGTTACCGTTATTTACCAAATTAATACACATTCTCAACGTCAGAATAGTATTTACGCTTTTCATACGAAGATAAATGATTCCTAAATTTCAACTCCTCACTACTTGATTCATTGATTAATTATTAATCTACAACATAACCTTGAGTGTATGTTGCACACGCATTATCACAAAACAAGATTACTGTATGTTTGTATTATTAAAAGTTGGTAAGACCTCCAGTAACGATTTTAATCGAAAAATTAAACCATATGCGTAACGATTTTCCTGACAAAAAATATGACCCACAAGGATTACTGCATCTGCATTTTTGAACTTGAGCAAGCCGTAGCTTTTGAAGGTTCACCCCTAGAGCAAAATTTCATTTGTTTTCTTCCTTTTTCAATTACTCAATAGTGGTATTTCAAAATTTTTTTTATTTTTTAATTTATCATGCCAAGGTCACATCTTGCCAATGAATTAATTTGCGTGAAAATAAGGCTTGCGCAGGCTTAAACAAAAAAAAAAATAAAAAATGCTGCCACTAGATAATCAGAAGAGGAAGAGAAAAGTCTAATAGAATGTTGCTCTAAGAATGACTGTGTCGAAGTTACGTCATGCTAAAGTACTAACTAAAGGAATTACGGAGTTAGCATCGCTCTTAAAAAAAAACTAAAAAATACCGCTATTGTGTAATTGAGAATGGAGAAAAAAAATTCTAATGGAATTTCACGCTCAGAGTGAACCTTCAAAAGTTACAACTTGCTAAAGTTTCAAAATGTAGATGCAGAAATCTTTAGATTCATATAAAAAATGTCTTTAATTGCAAAAAAGTTTGAGCAATTATTAAAAATATTTCGAATGCTTTTTTTTTCAACTTTCCAGACAGTGCATTTAAACAACAACGACTTCCCGCTTGGCAACCTATCCTCACTGCTGGAACAGTTCTTCCAACTTTTTTTGTGATAGGAATTGCTTTTATACCAGTTGGTATCGGACTATTGTACTTTTCTGAAGAAGTTAAGGAAAAAACTATTGATTACACAAATTGTATATCGAACAGTTCCAATAACGAAACAAAATGTGCGGAAATACTAGCTATGAATGCTTCGGCAGAGTGTTTTTGCGAAATTGATTTCAACCTAACTGAAGATTTTCTTGGAAAAGTCTACATGTATTATGGACTAACTAATTTCTATCAAAATCACAGAAGATATGTTAAATCTAGGGACGATAAACAGCTTCTTGGACAATTAAGTAACGAGCCATCCGGAGACTGCGCCCCTTTTGATACAAAAGATACAGCAGCAGGAAAAGTAGCAATAGTCCCTTGTGGAGCTATAGCAAATTCTTTATTCAGCGACGAACTAACTCTCTGGTTTGTTGATCATGGGATACCTGTTCCATTGTTGAATACTGGGATAGCTTGGCCTACCGATAAATCTATCAAATTCAAGAATCCAGATCTGAATGGGGCTGCAAATTTAAAGGAAGTTTTCAGTAAATACATTAAGCCAACGAATTGGAGGAAAGCCATTTATCAATTGGATGAAACAAACGACGAAAATAACGGATTTCAAAATGAAGATTTCATAGTTTGGATGAGAACTGCGGCGCTTCCTACTTTCAGAAAATTGTATCGAAGAATTGATCACAATCAAGAAGGTTTCAAAGGCGGATTGAAACATGGCAACTACAAACTTTATGTTAATTATTGTAAGTGATGATAGTTTCTTCAAATTATAATTAAGGACTATCTCAGAGCACAGATATAGAGATTTCATTGAATGTTTTCTTGATGGTTGAAAAAACCTTTTCATTTGTTTCAGCATATAACGTAACACCGTTTGAAGGTACTAAACGGATGATATTGAGTACGACATCTCTTTTGGGAGGCAAAAATCCTTTCTTAGGAATTGCTTATATCGTTGTAGGATGCGTTTGTCTGGTCTTGGGAATCGCCTTACTAATTATCCATATTAAATGCTCCAAGAGGTGAGTAAGTTTTCGTTGTTCTTTTCAGTTTCCTTTTTTTTTTTTTTATATATATATATCTATTAAAAAATGTTTATACACTGACTATGTATATAGTAGTAAAATGAGAGTATTTTTAAAAGGAGAGTCCCTCGATTGAAACGAATTATCCTAAATATATTTTTTAGTCAGAAATTAAATCAGTACGTTTCAATTGTGCTGTAAAATTTTCTGCTTCACTATCTGACAATGAGTCAGCTTATCACAAAGAAGATAAAAAGTAACTCACATAGCACAATGTTTATTCTTTTTTCTCATTATTTTCTTGAGTTTCAATTATTAGGCTCTCTGCTTTTAGATTAAGTCTTTAACCTACAGTTAATCTATCCAATTTGATCAAATAGTAAATGCTTTCTAAATTTAATTTGAAAAGTTAATTTTTTACAGGAAATTTTTACATTATACAAAGTTTTTGGGCCAATATTTTTGTTTTTTTTTTCACACAAAATTTCTCATACAGTGGACAATATTCGATAAGAATAAAAAAAAAAAAATAAATAAATAAAGCAAAGAAATATTTCAAAAAATCATCAACACATAAGTAATCACTGTATATGTATGTTGCGCAGCAAACTAATGTAAGAGCGGCTACCAGAAAATATGGTTAGGGCTTCCTAATTGTTCTTGTAAGTGTTTGTTGAACTGTCTTATGTCTCCCAAAATCACTTCAGAAAAAATAAATAACAACCGAGGGCCACTGAGTTTAAAGTTTGATTTGTTTACGCGGCTGTAAGAAGAGGCGGAAAAAACTTTACACATAATCTTTTCTATTCATGTATATTTTATTTTACTGAAAGATTATTTTTTTTTCGCAATGTAATCTAGTAGCTTGAATTCATGCAACATATTCATTGCCTATCTCAGTCTGTGATTGTGTTTTATCAAAACCCAGCCTCAAAAGAGAACTGAGCAGAGTTGTTCGTTTATTAAATTTTCAAAAGATGTAGGATTTTTTTACAATCTGCCTAATTCCATATTTACTTAGCAAATTTTGATGAATATCGTTTTCTCACAGTATAAAATAAATTGGGCGGGTTTTTATTTTGGATTCTATTTAAAACTCTGATGATAATTAGCTTTTTAAAAATCTGATGTTAGTGTGAATAAATATGAAAATCAGGTCAAAATTTGTTCAAGTGGAAACGAGGTGCTGTGGCCCCCGTGTGCATTGTAAATCCTGACATCTTGTATAAACTTGATTTATTTTTGAGTAATTACAAGCATGTTTGCGCATGAGTTAATCTATGAAGTTATTTGTATATCCTGCATTGCGATGCAAATGAAAGATTGTCTGCCACTGATGAATACAAGATATAAGAGATTTTTTGTGAAGTATAATCAATGAACACTAAGAAACAAGCTTCTTTGTCCAAAGTAGCCAAGCTTTGACTCGAACTACGTAGTGAATTTAATTTAATTTGATTAATGCGCAGACGAAAGCTTAAAGTAACTATGTATTCATCTGTAGTAGATGCTTAGTAATTATTACAAACTTCATAAATGTCACATATCGTAAAAGATCGATTGATTTATACTGAAAAAATGCTTTGTTTAATTAATCTCCAAGCATGACCAAAGCATGCCTTACAGAATAATTCAAAGCTGCCTGATTGAATTGATTTTGAAGAAAATTTTTCCTATTGAGAGCTCTGCAATAATGAAAATTTTGTGTTGAAACTATTGAGCTCCGAGATATTGCATGATCTCTAAACAAATTGTTAGATTTAGTTTCTGTATAGTTTCATATGGCAATATATAGGTATAAATATACGCGTTTAACAAATTAATTTTATGCTGAAACAATTTTTTCAGAATTTCGATATTACGATGTGCAAATGCTTGAACAGGTCCCAAACTCAATTTCGTAGTTTCATCCACTTAGGTCTTAGAATACGTAAATATGATTATCTCATCCTATAGATTAAAACATCAATTACCCTTCCACAGATATGGATGTGCCTAAAACAAGACTGTTGTTTTGCAGGTACTTTTTGTAATCATTGTATATAGCATCAATTTCTTTGCCTGTGGTCGTGCCTCAAGCATCTGCTTGTTAACTAAAGTTATTAGCAGATTGTAGTTCAATGATGATTCTATATTTTCCAGTACAAACCAGATGATCAACGTTAACCAGAACACACCCTATCAATGAGAGATTCGGCGTACGTTATTCGTTTATGTAATGTGAAACGACTTTACCAATTTTCAGCATTTAAGTGTTAACCAAATATTCATTAATGCATAGCACTTAGACCATAGAACGACGTTGGCAATCAGTGCAACGCATTAGTCACAATGATACTAGAAAAATTATTTTGTTTGCATCTAAATTCTTTTAATTATAAATCGCCTTTGGAATTAAATAATAAAATTGTTAAATTAGCTTAAAATTCACCTAATTATTAGCCAGCCTTGAATAAATAGAAAAATAAAATAAAAAAAAATAAAACAAAGAAATTGATTCTGATGTTCGAAAATACTTTGCGGCACATTTGTTCTTATTGCTAGTGAAATCTCAACTTAATCCTACGTAGTAATGTACAATCCATTTACAGCCTCTTATAAACTGACTCACATTCAGCCATTGCCCATTTTTTTTTTTTTTTTTTTTCATCTGATAGTGAAAAGATTATCGTTGAAGTCCAAAAGAGCTGGTGCAACAAAATTATTGGACAATGTAATGGACAATGATTAAAAATATATTATGAAAATGTACAAAGAACTCTGCAATATTATTAGGTTCCTTGATTTACCGAGTGAACGGGCATAGTTACGTTTGGCTTTAGTTTGAATTTCAAAATGACTAAAATAAACTGTATAAATACGGTTCCAGATTCGCTTCTAATATCAATTAAGAAACCGAACCAAATATTCAAACAGATGTGACTTTATAATGTATAATGGACACGCCTCTGCATGTGATAATTTAAGATAAATTGTTATAGATACATGTGTTTATATATTGCGATTTTTTTATGACTGTTCCACATTTTATAACATCTTAGTGTCATTTAAGATGCATAAATTTACAGTATTTAATTTAATATAAGATATTGAAATATTTTATCTCAAGTTATAGTTGAGTAAGTAAGTAATGCTGTAGTTAAGTGATGACCTAATAAACCATCTCTAATGTGGCGTTAAATACTGTATATTATTCATTCTTTTACCCATTTCTTGAATCCAATACCACCTACCGCGACGTCCAGATTCAGTACTAGTAAAAGAGAAGCTGTAACAGATCATTTATAACTTTGGTAAAAGTTTTATTACAACGTGATACAACCTAGTTAGGTTAAGTTGAACCTAACCCTAACCTCAAATCACGGGAGCATTTAAAAACTATTTTTACTCTATACTGAGATCGTAGGTCAGTTATAGCTGAGTTTAATAGTTCCTGATATAAATTTTAACGAGGGAGTAGGCAACTGATGGCTTTAAAGTGCCAGCGAGGGTGGCGTTGGTCTTTAAACGTCAATTTGTTCATTGTTGAGGTTCAAGACACGCCCACGAAGTTGATACGAGCGTTGCGATTGGCTTGGTGTTTTTACAATTCATGTAACCTTCAATACCCCCACCCTGCGCATGTTAAAAAGTATTTCGATTATTGTTAAGCCGCTCCTAGTTTCAATTATGACGATGTAACGTTTGTTCAATGAACGATAGATGGCCATTTAGTATTTTTTCCCTTTCTTTCTTGTTTTCTTATTTTTTCACGGAAAATCGATACGATACATCAAGATGCAGATAACATCGAGGGATTAAGGTTATGTTCCTTCGGACAACAGCCAACAGGATATGATTGATGAACTCTATTCATTCTAGAAACGCAGTATCAAAGGTCATTAATGAATACCCAGTATATATTTGGAAGTATTTATTTATTTAGAGTAAATATATAGCGGCGCTAATCTGAACTAAAACGATGATCTTAGAGTTAAGGTGGAGGGGAGAGGCGATAGGTTTTGTTTGATTGTTTATGACGTTACCGCGTTGGACCAATGAAAGTGTTTGTTTCCGTGTTTTAAGGGGGGGTGACCCCGTAGCTCGGGGCACGTTAACAAGAATCCTATGGGTGAGTGTTTACTAGAAATTATTTTAGATTTTCGTATTATTAGGCGAGTTGCCTGTACGGGGACCCGCCATGTTTCTCCCCCTACGGCCACGCTGTGCACGGCTCCTAGGGGGACCTTATGAAGCTTATTAGGACTCCCAGTGTTTATAACTATTTTCGTTGCAGATGCGACGCAGTTTCATTTCTCGTATCGCGGCCATTTTCCGGTATAGATGCTCATTTCTTCATACGTCTCGCGCCTCGCTTAGCCGACTCTTAGCTGTTTTTCGCATTACGATAGCTAAAGCGGGGCGTACTTGTATCGCGCTATACTATGCTTTTTAAAAAGGGACTTTTCTCATGCGGGGCGAATAGTTTTTCGATTAGTGCCTGCTGCTATTTACGTTCGCTCCTCGTTCCTCAGCCTGTGTGCGTGCGTTCATTTCATTCCAGTCTCGTACCTACTTAACGCAGCTCCCCCAATTAGGTTGTACTTCGAACTTTCAACTAACAGCTGTCAAAATCACATGCTTCAATGTCCAAACATGTCTATTAAATTAATCGCTCATTTACGACTCAATTTTGAGTTATAATTGAACATTTTTTATGATTAATTTCTTTCGCGTAATAACATGCAAATATAATTTTAATAGACTTTATTTTTCGAGTGTAGAAAAATATCCGTCTAGTCTTAAATCTCAATGAAATGAAATTTTAAGTACTAACGAAAAAGATTTTTTAGTAAAAAAATTAACTGAAATATTTTTAGTAATATTTTAATTTTACATTAATATTTTGTTTCGTAAAAAATTATACCGAATATTGTTGAAGATTTTTAGAATGGGAATTTTTTTTAATCAATTCAAGTCGAGTCAATTTAAATGCAAGTTTGCACTCCCTTACAAAAGATGCCCGAAATAGTTGTGTCCCTGAATCGCGTTGTGAATGAGTACGTGTGCGTCGTGAGGTACCCCACTCTCGGGTAGATTGGAGAGTAGCCAACTCCCCCACTCTTGGTTTCTATTTCACCCCCACATGCTTCGAGCCGACAGGCCAATGGTGAACATGCAATCCGAATAACGACGCGATTCCATTGGCAGCCCGATAAGGGCGAGGGCTTGGCCTCACTTTCACAGCTTCACCTCAGGTAGGGGATCTTTAAAAAGATCGCCCGACCTTTAGATAAGCCTCACGGCAAGGGGGGAGCGGGGATTTGTTTTGCATGTAGTTTCCCTTTGAAATGAATACGAAAATAAATCGCACTGTTAAATACCCTCGGTTGCCTTTTTTCTGTTCTCGTTGTTTTTTTGTTTATGTACGATGTGAGGAATATTTTAAAATCTTTTACATATTTATTTTTATTGATGAATAAGGAATGCGATTTATTGAATTTCAATATTTAATCGACCTATCGACAATTAATGTAATCATAATATAGAAGCAAACAAACAGATACGGAGATGAAGTATAAATAATGACAGAAATATTCGTATGAAATTGTTTATATTATCAAACGAGGATCTATTACTATCTCGTAACACCTTGGGTAATCGATATTCGTAGTGTTTCGTAGGATTTATTTTTAGAGCTATGTTAATACAAAAATTTATTTATAAAGGTTTCGTATCTATCTCACAGTTCAATTGACTGCTTTTTTTGAACGATACTATCCAAATTTGAAAATAATTAAAAAATAAACACAATATTTACGTGTGGTTGCAAGATTTTTATAAAAAGTTAAGTTTTCTCTAGAAGAGTAGGCATATACAAATAAAATGATGAAGGAAATACAAAAATAAAAAAATAAAAAATTATTATTTACTGTACACAATTTATTTCGCAATGTATCAGTATTTTGCGTCACTGTTCCGTAATTATGAATTTATGAATAATTAATTAGTATTTGATAAAGTTCTACGCTATTAAATAATTGCGCGTGATATTGCCAGAGAAAATTAAATTAAACGCATTTTAATATCTCCTGTCTGATTTATTCGGTACCTTTTATTGGCAGATTTTCCCGCCACGAGTAACGGATCTTTGGTGATTTTCACCTGACACGTTGGTAAGCAATAAATCGTATAAATCTAATATTTATAATTGTTTAAGCGTATAATTGATCGTAAATATCAACTAATGATACGATGTCGTGATTACGTTATCGAATTTCTATTAAAAAATATAATTGACATATGTATTATTGGAAATTAATTTGACAAATCGATTTAAAGAGCATTTTTGGGATTTTATGGCCTCGTTCTAATGGCAGCCTTGATAAATACATGATGGCCGTTGTCCCCATGAAGTGAAAACGCTTTTTGGCTCGTCGCGAACGCAATTCCCCTTTTATTTATTACTTATTTTTGTAAATAACTGCCCATAAACAAACAATGACTGTCCGCGAAGTGTCAAGCGTGTGTTAAACGTGATATATATGTGAAACCCGTGAGACTATCTGTAGCGGGAACTGGATAAGCTATTGGGCAAATGCATTCGGAGGTAAATTGACAATTTTTAATGGGACGCTACCCACATTTTACCACCTAACTATCAATTCTAATCGTTTTATTACAACTCCAATTAGTTTCAATTATTTTTTTCAGCTAAATATCCTTCACTCTACCTCATTCTTTTGTTTACTCTTGTCACACGTCTTTTGTTTGTGTGTTCCTCTCTCTCTCGTAGGTGTGATGAGCACAATATGAATGCTCCCTCATGCCACACACATATGATCGATGTTATAACCTATAAATTTCTGTTATTACCAATTCAATCGTCATTAAATTACGAATTCATAACCAAACCACACAATTAAATAAATTCAGCAAAAATAAATAAAATATCTCAAAACTTGAGAACCCACGTTCGTTAATTTTTGGATCATATAGTCTGAATTCTGTCGATGAATAAAAAAAATTATTCCTCGATTACTATGATGTCTTTTTTTCAATGAAAAGAATTTTTCTCACCCAAATACTTAATCCCTGAATCCTAGGCTCTGTTATGTTTTGAGGTTATGATGGTTCATTGACACGATGTAACCAAAATAGACAAAAAGCTTTGCGGATGAAACAGAATATTTTAATAAAAGTAATTTTGTTTGTTGCAGAAAAGAAAAGAGGCCTAAGAACACGTTCTTTAAAACAAGGATATCCTAAATAAGATAAAAAATTTAAAAAAAATAAAAAATACAAATAATAGATAAATAATCGTATACCTTTATCAAATCGTACTTTGATATCAAGACGTAAATTAACGTGCAGAGATAATTTCATGAATGAAATTTAGCACGGCGTCTAATCGTCTGAAAGATGCCGGCGAATTACATTTGGCTTTTGGGTTTAGGATAAAATCCAAATTCTATGAATTTTTAACCCATTAAACGCTGCATGAACACCTCGACGCCGTTAAAACCTGTTTTTATTTCTTTTTATTTTTGGTATTGAAAAAATTGTCAAGTGGAAACGTCAGGTTCATAAAGAATATCTAAATGGATGAAATCTTACAAATGTGCTTTAGACTAAAGTCAAGATACGCCCGAGACACCGTGATATTATTGTTTTTAAATGGATAATAATAAAAGTGATTTGAAAAATGATCAATTATCTATATATATAATAAAATGTTGAAATATAGTGATAAATGATCTTCAAACTAAAATCAATACACACCAGAGGAACACTGACTCTATTGTTTTTAAACGGGTAATGAAATAACATCATTTTAACAGAGGTTCAATTAATTAAAGTCCAAGTGAAAATCAAGGCTTTATGGATGACAGGAGCGGGAGACGTGGGTCGTAGACGCGTTGAGTGGCGCCGTAGCGCAAATACGCAAATATATAATACGACGTTGGAAAATAAATTCGAAAGGTAACATAAGTTTTCTTATTCTTTGGACTGCTAATTCCAAGAAACTTATTTTTAATGTTATATACATTTCATTGCCTTCTATATCAAAATTAGTTATTTCTGTTCTGAAATATCTGCACAATTCAGCGAATCTTAGGTTTCAGAAATTGTAGCAGTCTTGACTTGTTAGCGGCTTGTTTAGTCATTAAATTTTATTACTCATTTTATTAAGCATTGAATATGTTTCCAGGTTTGATCCGAGGATAAAAAGGCGAAGGTGAAAAGGTGGCTGAAGGCTGCCTGGAGTTGCGAGGGGCTGCGTGGGCATGCAGCAGCCTCAGCCACGCCCTCTCCTCGGGGACTCTGTATCCTCTACACCCCCCCCAACTGCACGTCGTAATAACCCCGTCGCTGTTCTTACACATCAGCAGGTATTGGCTTAATGCACTAAGTAAACTACAGTCTAAATAGACTAAGATTAAATTTCAGAGAACGAGAACTAGTTACTTTTTATCAAGTTGTGCTCTATCAACACCTGACCATCTTCTACATCCCCTTTTTTTCATTGCAGTTACAACAACTGCAACAGTTGCAGGCACACAATCCGACTGGCCAGCCGTTAACATTTGCCCTGCAACAACCGTCGAATAATGTGAGTTTACAGTTTCCTCTATCTGCGGATTTGATCTTCTTAAAGTGCTGCCTAAGTTACTCAGAATTGAAAATTTGTTTTTTTCTCCTGTTTTGCAGTCTCAGGAGCAGAATAATGGATCGGCTACTCATGGAAATCACATAGTGTACCTAAATCAATTGAATCAGTTGAATCAAGGGGGTCTTGGTCACTCAGGGACTGGTATGGGCCTGCCCCCGGCCACCCCCACGTTTGGGGTAGGCCTTAATATGGGATTGCCACTATCGTTATTAAATACCTCGTTAACATCTCTCACCTCGAACGCAATCACAACTTCTAATCCGCTGTTAAATTTGGGTTTGTCTGGTATAAATCCAGGTCTGACAACTTTGAATCCAAATTTGAATACCCTTAACTCAAGTTTGAATACTATTAACCAGAGTTTAAGTTCGAATTTGACTTCGAATAATATAAACTCTGGATTAACGGGCCTTGGTCAAGATTTAACAAACGTCAATTCTGGGCTAACGTCAATAAATTCTGGACTGTCAGGAATTAATCAAGGACTATCGGGGTTGAATCCTAATGTTAATCCCAGTCTGAACACTTTAAATCCAAATTTAACTAATGTAAATTCTAGTGTTTCTAATTTGAGCACACTAAATCCAAGTATAAGTACAAATTTGACTACGACCAGCATAAACCAAGGACTCAGTCAAACTTTAAATGCTTTAAACAGTGGCTTGTCATCAAGCAGCATAAGTTCAAGCAATTCGAACAGTTTTCCATTTCAAACTATACAAAGTATACAAAGTTTAGCCCCACATATTGTCAGTTCAAATATCACGCATATTCCCAGTTCAAATGTATCACATTTGACTTCAAATTCTAGTGTTTCTTCAATCGCTCATATTTCCAGCTCTGGTGTAACGCACATACCAAGTTCAAGTGTATTTACACAAGTATCAAGTGTGCCCACCCTTTGTAGCTCGAACATAACTCATGCGTCTAACATCACGCATTTAACAAACGCGGGAACGATGCACTCCGGTGTTTCGCATCTCCCAAACTCAGGGTTACAGCATATCCCACTTTCAAATGATCCTAATTCAACTATAAGTCATATTACCTCATCTAATGCGTCACACATTACTACCTATCATCCTCAAAGGCAATTTTCTCAGAATATAAATCCCGTTCTGAGCTCTGCACAGACGCTGAATAGTGTCAATGCCTCTTTGAACGCGATAAACAGTTTGAACAGTGTTAAAAATATGCAGAACATTCAAAGTCAGAACATAAGTTCACCTGGTAGCCCATTCTCAATACCTATGAAAAGCCCTGCTTCCAATATAGCACCACCTACACCAAGTCCAAGCCCAAATCGACTTCTATTAAGAAGTCCTGCATCAAATTCAATGCAATCTAATAGAAACAGTCCAAGTCCTGTATCAATTTCAACATCAAATGCTAACTTTGGGACACAACTACAGAGCCCAATGCAAAGTCCGATGAGCGTTGGGCCGATTCAAAGCCCGGCACCGAGTCCTTATCCACCTGCCAAAAGTCCGCATCATCTGGGAGGTGGCAGCGCTATGAATAACAGAAGTCCAGCCCCTGGAGGGAGTCCTGGTCCACCTGTGGTAAATAATGACTTCTTTGATTACATCCAGTTTTTTATTTCAGATAAGAAAAATATTTTTTGAATTGTATGATCATTTCATCTTACTTTCACGTTGTTATTTTAATAACTGAATTACAAATTTCGAAAATCTCTGTAGGCCACTTCCTTATTATCCACATAGTGTTGTTACAATTAGTCAGAATTTTTTTATAGTATTTTTAATCCTTAGGTGAGGCCGAACACGCCGATACTACAGCAAGGGATGCAGGTGCTGCAAATTATTCATGGCAATCCACAAAGTTATCAACCCACATCTGCTCAGTTAGTGACGAGGACTCACTTGATAGGAAATCAACAAATCCAAATTTCTACAACTAAACCTACTAAACAACCACCACAAATTTTGCCAAAACCTCCAAACCAGCAAACTGGTGGTACACAGCCGAAGCAACAGAGAACTGCCAACACTGTTACGAGCCAGGTAAATAAAACCATACCATCGACAATGTTAACTCTATTTACAGGACATGTTTACAATGAATCTTTACATATCAATCTTCAGTATTTCACTGTTTCAAACGATGAGTTGATAGATCATAATTTTTTGGTAATTTCTCTGCTGATACGTTGCAGCAATTTATAAATATATGCATTGATTCATAATATCATATTTTTCAACAAAAGGTTCCACAACAATCTCAGCAACAGTTGGTCCTTACTGGCCCTCAAACGAATGCGACAACAACTACTATGATTCCTACTGCGCAAGGGCAACTTTTGCTCAACCAGGTCACTATTTAATGTTACTAATAATATACTGATGTTAATTTTCATTTATTGTTTATCCATTTTTCTTTCAGTTCATAATTCATGACAGGGTTTGGCAGATTTGTAAATATCATTGCCATTCATACACTAATTTTATGATCATAAACTGCAGAACGCTTTCGTCAAATATCAGTTGAATATTCCCATAAAGATATAGCCTATTCAGAAGTGATTTGACTTTACTTTTACTTTATCATTTGCTAAGACTTTGAGTGAACCCATTTCTATTCAGTTAATTATCTGTTGTCTCCTGTATTCGTTCCTGTCTAAACCTCTGAAGAGAGCTGTTGCCTATTCAAATAATAGATAAGATGAAACCTACTTGTAGAATAGATTTAGAAAAAATTATTCCATCTCTGTCCAAAATGATTCTATATTATGTGGCTTAATCAGTGTTTTGGCTTAAACGTTTTGTGCCACTGTTTTTTTTTTGTCTTCATTGTTATAATAATGAGTAAAAATGTTCAGTATACTTGTCAATGAAGAGTAACTTGCGGTTGTTGATCATTTTGATTGGGTTTGGTGCATAGGTTCTACCGTCGTCAGGGCCTGTTATCGTTCAGCAACAGCCCGGTGGTGTTCAATTGATTCTACGGACACCTGCGAATGCTCAACAACAAACACATACCGCACAGGTGACGGTTTCGTTCATTCATTCATTCATTCATTCATTCATTCATTCATTCATTCATTCATCCATTCATTCATTTTCATTTATTGATTCATATTTCACCAAAATCATCATAACATACTTACCGAAATGCATTTGTATATTTGCTATTCACTTGTTTGTTTTCTCACTTTTGCAACTTCTCAGCTTCTGTTAAGCTTAGCTTGTTCGCAAGACGATAAGGGGTAATACTAAATTCAACTGCTGGCATGCATTTTGTTAAAACATGTAATTAGATATTCATCTAACCATGCTTAATATGTTGATATGAATTGTTGAATGACTTAGTACGGTGATACATAGATACCCATGTGCGAATCAGAAGTATCAGTTTAGAAAGTGGAGAACAGTAAGAAGTTTACTCATTTCGATATATCATATCATTTATATTCTTTGTTGGCCACCAAACGTGAGAAAGAAGATTTTTGCAAACACAGTAACAATGTTGTGCTTTGAGGAGTGTTGATTTTACCAAGAAACAAGTATAAATTTTTGTCTCTTTCTATAATGTATGTGACTAAATGGGATATTTATGTATTGCAATATAATTAAGTTGTAATATAGACAGTCCGAATTGACCATCGCTTGCTATGTCAACTGGCTATTGTGTTTTTGTGAGGATATGATATTTGTTATGTTGTTAAGCTAATTTTGGGCACTGGTGACTTTTCAACTCAAAATTTTATGACACTGGCTGAATTGTTGTCAATGAAGCCAAATGTGATCTCCAGCTTGACATATTAGTGCAAGAATTACATTCACTGATATGCTTTTTTCTCTGATATACTTCTTCATAAATAATGAATGTTATTATATCTGAAATTATAGCTGACTCAACAGCAGCTCGTCCGTGTGGTAACAGCTCAAGGAATGCAACTACAAGGCTTAGCTCCAGCATTTTTTGCAGTACCAAATGGATTCCCACCTCCACCTCCCCCAGTTTTGAGGCACAATCAAAATAGCCCAGCTCCCTGTAAGTTTACAAATACTTTGAAACATCAATTGTTGAATGATATTCTATTTTGGCTTGTTCATACTATGAGTCAGATGTTTATGTAACAAAAATCAAATAAGATTGAACATTTTGAATATCTTTTCCGAGGTCAAATAATTTTAATGAGTCATTTTTAATCAGACGTGTTTGTATAATGCTATTATTTTCCTTTATTTTACAGCAAACAACGGAGGTAATCCAATAATGATACAAAACACTATGGTACAAAGCCCCCAGCCACAGATGACGCAAGTAACGAATGCTAACACATCTAACAATTCTTCAAATTCTCACACCGTAGTTGACCATAATTTATTACCTCCACCTAAGAAAAAAGCAAAAAAAAAGAAAAAAGCTAAAAGAAAAGATGAAGAACCACCAAAATTAGATTTGGCCAGCATTATGAAAATTTCGGGTATTGGCGACGACGATGATATGTTTGATAACGATTTAGCAACTGAGACTGATACCTCAAATCAAATGCAAATTGAACAAAGCATTGATCAAGGTTTAGGACAACCTTTAACGCAAGTTTCAATTTGTAATACGATCAATGTAAATACGCAGACTCAGAGTAATCAGAACAATCAAAACAATCGAAACAGTCAGCTGTTAGCTCAACTACAAACACCTGTGCAAAATCCAATTTCTGGGCATCTAAGATTGGCCGTTGGTGAAGATGGCAGGTTCATTTTGCATCATACACCAGAACCGAATCATCCAGAAATCGATTCAGCAACGGCTCAAGCTTTAATCAGATCGCTCACTCAAGGCAGTGGACAAAATTCTCAAATAATATCTCAACTTCTTGGTCAGACTCCAGCGCCTCAACAAAATACTGGGCATAATCAACCAACGATACAGATTCAGTCGCACAATCGACAGAAATTTGCAAAATCACCTTTGCCTGTAACAAATCAAGGCTTGAACCTCCCTCAAGGAGTAATCAATAGTCCCACAAATTGTCAGAATGTCACTCCATCGACTAGTCCTGAACAAGTACAAATGTCGCCAAATTTACATTCGCAAAATAATTTAAACAATTCTCCAAATCCTAATACACAGATATCCGGAAATTCTAGCTCACAAAGTCATAACTCTAATCAGAATTCGAATGTGCAACTTTCCATGAATTTAAACACTCATAACTCGAAAAATATTCAAACTTCAAATACTAGTCTACATAATCATCAGCATTCTAACCAGAATATACAGTTATCATGCGAGTCTTCGTCTCCAAAAGTCTCAATGGTTTGTCCGAAGTTCCAAATTCAAAATCAACGATTTTCGAACGCAGGTCAATCGTCTACTGTGAATCATCAGCAAAATCCCAACTTACAAACCCAGAATGTGACCCAAAATCGAGTTGCTGTTTCCTCGTTACATCAAAGTCCGCAACAAACAGCTAAATATACGCAACATGGTGGTCATGGAATACAAAAATCAGTGCAAAGTGGACATTCAGTACAGCATAACTCTCAGTTGGTTAATTTACTTCCAAAAAATGCGCAATCGTTACAGCAAATCAATATGCAGCAAGATGCACAAGGTAACCAACAACCATCACAATCTGGTCAAGCGTTACAGAGTCAAAATGTACAGCACATCTTTCAGCAGAATCCTAACACTTTGCAACAACATGCAAGTGGCAATTTACAGCAGAATATTTTACAGTTGAATTCTGTTAATAATATACAACAAAATACCGGTGTAAATAGTCAGCAAAACAATGCTAAAAACATACACCAAAGTACTACTGTTGGCATACAGCAACAGCACATGAATAATATATTGCAGCAAAGCGGAGCTGGCGTACAACAAAATATTGAACAAGGCATACATCGTAATGTTGCTAATGATCTGCATCATAATTCAATAAATACTGTTAATCAAAATGTGTCTAATGATGTACACCAAAATATATCGGCTACTGATTCACAAAATATAAGTTCCAAACAGCAAAAGATGGTTTATACGAGCACAAATTGCCCAGATAATTCACAGTCAAATAATTCTCAAGGTGGTGGGAATAACACGCAACAACAAAAGATTTTAATATCAAACTCTCCTTGTCCATCAAATATGCAGCAGAATGATCTTCAGAAACTTCAATCGTCAAATATGAATTCAATGAATACTAGCATATTTCATAATGCACCAAAAATAACACCTGAAATACTTAATACTTTGAGCAACTTGAATCCAAACGATCAATTGTTGATTGCTAATGCTAATGGACAAATGCAAGTGATAAGCCAACAGTTATTGCAACAATTTCTCTCTGGGCAGTTAAATGTTTCACAACAAGCACAGAATCAAAATCAAACTCAAAAAATTGTGATCGGAGAGCCAAACTCTAATAATCAGAATTTACAAGGCGTTCAGATAAATACACCTACCAGTCAAATAATTGTAAACAGTTCAGGGGGAGCACCTACAATACAAAACAATATTCAGAACATTGTCGTACAAGCAGCACCATCCCAAATGCCGCAGCAAATACAAATACAGAATTCTGGATTTCCAAGCCAATTTATTGACAATCTGAATCAACAACAAATTAGAAATTTGGGAAATAATACAACTAGCACCAATTCTGTACCTAAGAAGGCTAAAGTCACCAAGAAAGTTAAAGTCGCTGTTACCTTGGCACAAAACATTGGTTTTCAACCGGTAATTTCACTTTATTCAACTATTGTAAAATATATAAATTGCAATAATGTTCCTTCATCGAAAACTTGAGTAAACGCATTATTTTCCAAGTCACTTTTAATAATCTGCTGTATATTTTGGTAAAGCATGTGTTCCCTAAACAGAAAAATTTAAATCCTTGTGTTTGACAAGTCTTGTTAAAATCATGTAAAATCTTGACAGGTACATAATATTCATTATGAAATTGTGGTTTCTTTGTATTTACAGGTGGTAAAAACTGTCGCCGTATCGCGAACTACAATGACAACAACAACATCAACTCAAAAAACGAGCCAGTCTGATAACTCGAATAAAAACAATTTAGGCTTGATGTCCCAGAGTACAAATTTAAACAAATCAGAACTAACTTCAAATGCAACTAACGGTCCTCTACCTTCACCTATGCCAAATAATCAAAATTTGATTCCATCTAATGGACAATTGGTCCAGAGGGTTCAGACTATACAATTACCTGCGCAGAAACAACAGCTGCTCAAGAATATTCAAGCTCAGATACAGGCAATCCTTGCTCATAAACCTAATAGTTCGGTAGAACAGACATCTTTAACTAAACTATACCAGGAACAGACAAAAATATTAGCCAGTGGAAAAGTTATCAGTAGTACTTCACATCCAGTAAGCAGTGTGAGTATGAGAGAAAAGTATCTTCGAACAGATAAAACTGCATATATATTTATGAACAGAGTTTTTTTCAGGGTGCTGAATCAACGATGAGTGTGAATGTTGTATCGACTGCGGTACCTACGTCTCAGGCATCAAGTATTTGCAAAAATCAAACATCAACAGCCCAAACTCAGACGCTTAGTAATCCTTCTTTGGTTACGACCTCGAATACTCAAATTCCAAGCTCCACATCACACAATATTCAAACTAACACCAGTAATACGTTTATGGGTAGTCTTATACAGGCACAATCGACAGTGAGTAGCATTTCTCTTAACTTAAATTCGGAAATCCATTGTTACGTAATTTATGTAATTTTTTAATTATAATAATACAAATAATCTTCAATGTTACAGACACAGCAAAATATCCAGTCACAAACTTCCCAAAATGTTCATCATCAGAATGTGAATCCACCGGAGTGTAAACAACATAAATTTTATCAGAATCAAAGCCAACAGATACTGAGTCAATCCGGTACGAGTACACTACCGTACTCTGGGTTAACTAATGTGGCTAGTTCGGCACAAAATAGTTTACAGAATCAGCCGCATAATCAACAGATGACTGCCCAACAATCAACGCAATGTCAAACTGATCCGTTAGATGTTAAACCAAATATACAAACTCTGAGTCCGATAAAACAGGAAACGCCATCACCTATTCAAATTCAAGTTCAAATTGGATCACCCGTTGCTCAGATATCATCAAATTCACCTAGAATTCAAACTAAGTGCCCTCAGCAAATGCAAAGCCCAGTTAATTCATCCCAGTGCCAGGTTAAACAATTAATTAGCCCAGGAAATAATGCTTCACCATTGGTCAGCCCTCGACAGGCTATCAAAAGGCCTGCGTCAAGTCCAATTTGCCGACAAGTCAATCGTAGCGACTTGTAAGTATTTTTATTTATAATTAGGTATATCGTTCAAATTTACTTGAAAATCATATATACAAGGCCTGCAACGATGTGTTGTAACTTTAAGTTAAAATTTCCCAAATTATTAGTCAATCATCACGAAACGAATGTTTTATATTTCTTCCCAGATTGGAACAACAGCTCAAGATAGACCAAAATGGTGCGATAAATCCAGACGTGAATACTCCGTTTACTAGTAAATCTGATGCATGTAAACGACTGATAAGATATCACTGTTTCAACGAGCAAGTCCTTAGTTCTAAGGATTTGGCCAAAGCAGATGAAATATTTGAGGAGACTGCTAAACATCTTTTAAGCAAATTCAATTCTATGATGAATAAATACACGTACCTGCTACTTATGGAGAGCATGGTGAATTTTTCGACAGTATTATTAGTCCTGATATACATTTCTCAAATGATCTAATGCAATATGACTTTATTATTAATTATTTTTAGCGAGAAGTTAGAACTTCTGAATTGATGATGATCGATCGAACGTTTGTCGCCGAGGAACAAAGCATTTTGAGCAGGCTAAGAGAACAGGAGGCAAAAGCCAATGGTATTAAAAAATTAACAACAAATAATCTATCTATTTTTTAAATATAAGGTTCAGAACAAGTTAATCGATTGTATTGCTATTTTGATTACAGAAGACTTTAAAAAAGAGGAGAAACCAATGGTTCCAAAAGTGGAGCCTGGTCTAGTTGACGATGTCAAACCGTTGTCAATGCCTGCTAACGTCGCCGTTAAACGAGAACTAGAAGACGATTATACAGAGATGGACGAAGATACCAAACCTTTAATAAAACCATTGAATTGTTCGAGCGGAGATTATGATGAATGGCTTGAAATACAAAAGGAATTGGGCGTATATCCGACGTCTGGCGACAGCTCTAAATGTAAAAACAGTGGTAACAATAGTGGTGCGATAACAAGAACACCTAGAGGTGAAAGGACGCGAGCTAATGGTGAATATCGTGGTAGTGTAGTGAGTTCGGGTCTGATTTTAAAAAACTCTTGCGAGGCAGGCCCTATTTCGGAGCGCCGCTGGAGCGGGGCTACAGATTTGGAAAGAGATCTTTTGGAAGATACAGACAGTTTAGATGGACTAGCTTTAACTTCTCAGGCCCAATGTCCGCCCCCATTGCATCTTTCAAATGATAATGACAACGATAACGACGATATCACTGCTCAGGTTCAATCGGCAATTGATAGCATATTGAATCTGAAGCAAGGTCCGTCTAACCCTCTTCCCCCACCTTCTATCCCTCCCTCTACGTCAACCTCCCAGACCAGCGAATCTAAAGATGCTGCATTAGATCAGGCTGTGAGGAGCATTCTCGGCTCGTGACCCCCCTACAAGAAAGTTCATTGAGTAAGTTCTTCTCAACAAGGTCTCTAGACTAGATAGACCTGCTGTGCGCTTTGTTATTTTAATATAATTATCAATGTATGGGTAGACGGATCTGGGAGTTGTTTAATTATTTGTTGAAATAAAATTATGGATATAACGTGAAAGAAAATAGATTGGAAATTGTTATAAATAATGATAACGGTCATGTCGATTAGAAAATTGTGATCTATTCTAGTGACCTTGGTGTTGGATCAAATGCATACAGTTTTTAACGTGGTAGTCGTCATCAATGATTAATATTTATTTCACACTTATTGTTATTTATAATTTATATCAGTTATAAATATTATGGCAGCTATACCTACAATTGTTTTTTTACTTTAATGAGGGAAATCGCAGTCGACGACCTTACATAGTACAAGTTGTTTTTCGATTATTTTATTTTTTTTTATTTTTTTATTTTTTGTTTTTAACGAGGCTGACAAATAATTGAGACTTTGAGACCAACAATTTGTATATTTTTATTTTTAAGTGACCGATTTAAAAAAAAAAAAATATTTTCATTGATTGCCTTGGTTGTGAACTGTGAATTGAGCCATTCACTCCAATAACAATTTTTAGTCGAATTTAATATCCATATAAGGAATCATAATCAAAGTCTTAGGAATTGCGACGAATAGTTTTTTCTAAATTTTGAACACATTCTTCTGATGAGTTCCTACTGTTAGATATAGTAATGTAGAAAATGGTGCAAGATATTTTCCCATGGAATAATGTATGTATACAAAATTAATACAAAATTTTTCTGATCAATATCGAAAACTGAAATCTGCAAATACTGTTGTACGAAAGTTATTGAAATTAAATCAGCAAGCCATTTTTTTCTAAGCCCACTTTCAATGCATGGTGACTCGATATTTCTTCTACTTTTTGATTCAATTACTAGCATCGAAAATGAAACGTGTTTTCTCTTTTACTCAGTTACTGATATTTCTGTACAATCCTTAATTGTGGAATCTCTTTTCTCTCGAATACTGTCTGAAAGAATTGAAAAAAACATAAAAATTTGACAAACTATACAGAATCATCATCCATATTCAATAAAGATATTCGACTTATAGCGACATGAAATTTTTACCTGTTAAAATAAATCTTCTTAGGTATATTTATGAAAGCGTGTGCATTATTACAGTTATGCATTTATATTGTAAACTACAGGATGTTGTGAGTAAAAGAGTGTACTGTCTCAAAAGTACAGAGAAAATTGCTTCCAATATAGCTAAGATTACACAGAATATGAATATCAGTAACCATGAAGAAAGAACTTTAGTCGTCTGAAGTTGTTGGTGCAGAGAACGGCTCAATTGTACCTGAAAACCATTCGTGCAACATTTCAATGTTGTATCGTTAACTAAATTATAAGATTCAATCTAAATTATGAACCCCACTATTTATGTATTTGTCTCTGTGGATGGTACTAAGTAACAGTTACATCATTGTTGCATATTTTCTTATATCGGATTACGGATTTACCACGTTGAATTGAGTGCATTGAACAACTCAACATTGAAGGCTCCTAAATTATAAACAGTTACTTTTTTATTTATTTTTTTTTTTGTTTTCTTTTTTTTCGCAATGGCAATAATTATTAAACTAATTACATACTTTCCAATAGAATAGAAATAATTAAGTGAACTTATATTGTAATTCATAATTGTAAATGTCGCTAGGTAGTTAGGTTTGCTCAGATGTACATCTGTCGGTTTGTAGTGTAATTTTGTACAAAGGAACTATTTAAATTGATATATTCCGGTTTTAGCGATCACAGTTTACAAATACTTAAAGGGTCGGTGAATTGTACATACGTTTTTAACTATATTATTATTATTATTAAACATTTATGGAATATATTGTAAAAAAACAAACTAAGAAAATGGTGGATTATTTAATGGTAACAAATTTGAACTTGTTTGATCACTAAATGATGAATTTCATATACGTATACTAAATTGAAACACACAAAATCAAATGAACAGAGTTTTTTAATTGCCAAAATCATCAAAGTCATACAACATTTTATGGCGTTTCATATTAATAATAAATGTCAAAAATAGTAGCACTCTAGGTTGAGAGTCTGTGTATACATTCATACATACATATGTATTATGTATTATGTGCATAGATAATTTAGTAATCTTTACGCACACAAGACATACTACATACATCGAGATGGGGGACATGACACTAATACCTGCTCATATTCTGTGTAAGAATTGAATAATATACATCGGATATGTATATGATCAATTCCGCCCAATGACTAATTTTCAGATTATTCATAATAACTGAAAATTCTGATTAACTGATATCTAAACATTTTTTATGGAGACGCATAATAAAAGTTGCATCACAATTGTAATTTTTCCTTTTTTTTTCTTCAACGTTTCTGACTCAAGATACATTTGTAAAATTTTCATAACAGAGAATGTGAATATTTTACACTGAGCAGTCCTTTATTATTAAACTACCATGTCCACCCTCTAATCGGTAAATTATCGAGGTTCTCTTTTCAAAACTATAAACGTTTCTGGCTAAAGCAATCCAAGACTGACGTATTATACCGACAAACATGCAAAATGGCATTATTCAATAAATATCGAACAGTAATCCGATTGTATATAATATTGAAATTCTGTACCTTGTAGCCACAGAATCTTAACTCCACTTTTAAAAATTTTTCTACTCATTTGCGTTTGCTTTAAGTAAGATATAAGGGGAATGGATTTGAAATCCGCATGGTAATTGTTCAACTTTATCGTAATCTGGAGAAATATCAATGCGATTAAGTCTCTTGTTATTAGCAAATAGAACAACAAAAAATGTATCATCGTTTAAATTTCGAATTTTTTTAATTCTAAAGCTAATCGAAATCGAAAACCCAAACTTCTAAATGAATATCAAAAGTACAGATTTAAGAAAAAGGAATTCTTACCTATTGTCAAATATTAGCTAATATGCTTGAGGAATAATAGTATTGTGCAGTTAAAACTCTTTGGCTCACTACTACATAATTCGTAATAAAAAAATTTACAATTATTGATTAATAATTTAAATTTTAACTAATGAATAATTAGCAATTTTTATGTTCCTATTGACATACATGATCGTGGCTCTTCGCGCACACATGGATTGAAATAATTTATTTATATATCCATTTAAATTACCACCTGCCCTAGAAATCTTAGTATGAATAGTAAATCGTGGTTTTCGAAATTTTTATTTTAACAATGCTACTTGCTTACTGGTCGAATCTGTGATATGTTTGTCACAAGTGTACGATTATCTCAAGCTAGTGCTCAATCATACAATTAAATAATTGTTCTATAATTACTGGAAACTCGTTTGACATAAAAAGACACAGATATTAGTTGGTCAAATTGCTTGTATTTGCATTATCATTAACACATGGAAGAGCGACTCCACTCGATTGTAAATAAAGCAATTCTTTTTTTTTTCTTTCAAATTCACATAATTTTGAAAATCTCAGAGCATTTTGAAGTCTTATTTACGTTTTGCGAAAGCAAGCCAGGGTTAAATATGCTACTGAGAATAATATGTGAGTTAATATTCAATATATATGTTAAATATTTATTAAACTTATTATAGTTAAGATATAGTGATTTCATTATTTTTATAGATATTTTTGCATCACTGCTGCTTAATTTATATCTTGCAAAGCACAGGGTCCTATTTTATTTTTTTAACTTTATTTATCACAAACTCCAAAATGTGATATAATTGATCTATCGCTCAGTGCTCTAAGTACATACATAATAACGATTACCTTTTTTGCAGCAGATTCTATTATTACTACATTACAATCAGCTGGCCATTCAAATCAAATCAAGTCTATTTCTTTACAGATTAAAGTTGATTCTGCGATTTCATACATTCATTCATTTATGTATCTGGTTGATTGAACCGTCCATTTCTGAACGCAGTCAATGTTGATGCTTTAATTAACTGCTACTTAAGCATAGATCGGGTGATTATATGTTCTTGTTTTTGAACAAAATTAATGTGGTATTAACATATTGTACAATTATTGACTCGTTGTCTGTAACACTTATGCATTTTTTTTTTTTAAATACAAGACATCCATAGAATCAAACATTTTCAATTTATATTAGAAGCAGGGCTACTAAGAAATAATTCAATTAAGCATAAAACTGACAATCATATTGACAGCTAGTGGAGAAAATGAAATTTTCTTGTTTTTATTTATGAATTAATTCTTTGTCCTTTTGAGTAAAACAGGATCATTTGAGCTTTGCGTCGTCGTTAGAAGTCGTATAGATCTCCTAAAAATGTGTGCGCGGGCTAGCCCATATACAATTTGGTTGTGAGGGATATTTTCTAAGCTGTCACTGGCTTGATGGGAAAAAAGCTTGAAGCTCTTGGTTAAATTATTAGGTGAAAAAAAAAAAAACTTATAGAAAAATCTAATTGTATTTCAAGGATGACTTGATTTTTCCAAACTATTTTCTCTATCAATAATTCAGCACATTTTCTCTCAGTTATTAATTCTGGAAATTCTAATAGTAAATTGAAAAATTCTTCGAAAGTCCAGTTTCTATAAAAGTCATAAGATATGCTAAAAAATCAAGAAATAGAATCTACATGGAATAACGGAACAAACTATAAGTCATTTTAGCAGTCCAAAACTGCGTTTATCGTTTATTTGCATTGCCGAAAGGGTGGCTACGATTTGGGAAATATAAAATGCCACTGAGAACTTTGATCTCAAGAATCAATGTACCTATGGTAGATCTAAATAATTCTTTGATTATTCCAAAAAATTGCGTATACTAACAGTTTATAATTTACTTACAAAAATCATTATTCACAAAATCCTTATTGTACGTAAAAATAGACAACAAAGCAATTATTTCCAAAGTAAAGTAAAGTAAAGTAAAGTAAAGTTAATGCTGTTATTGCCTGTTTTTTTTTCTGTGTTTCTTTGTTTTTCACATGTTTCATCACAATAACAACCAGTGACAGAATGTAGGTAAAATATAATTGATAATTTTATTAATCTTGTAAATTGTAAATAAATTAAATAATGTACTCTAAGATGTAAAGTAATAATGAATGCATACACAAAGGCCAAACAGGTCACAAACGCGTAACTCCGTTGTTGAGCCTATGACTTATAAGTGGAGTTATAAAATAAAATTAAGAAACTTAGATGGAAAATATGTTCCAATATTGTGGAAGGACTTTGACAATTTTTTTTCTCTTTTTTTATTATTATTTTTTTTTCTCTTGTTCCGCGCGTGCTGTACTATATTATATCAATACAATTTAATTCTTGAATAGATCAATACATAAAATAAGATAATTTTACAACAAATAAGATTTAAAATAAGGATACACCAACTTGCTCCAATATTATTTAAAAGTGAAATAATTACTATGATTAATACACGAGTTAATTCGTCTGTATATTAGAATAATAAATATAAGGAGAAATAATTTTATAATAAAATACGAATTTGAACCATAACAAGGCGCCTCTCAAAGTTTCTTTTAATCCATCATTTCGTTTCCTCAAATTTGCTTCGCTTGGTCTTTTCCTGATTTATTTATATAATCTTGCTGAAGTAAGGGCTAAGCTTATAGACATTCTCTTCGTCTATTAGTGAATTGAATACGAATGAAAACTGATCTGACTCTGATGGCTAAGGAGACCTTGTGTTAACAAATGGTCATTTTTTGTAAAATTCAGGTAAATTTCTATCGATTATCTCTATACATGTTTGAACGCTCTTCAGAATTGGCTCACCTGCAAGGAGTTTGCATAATTGATTCATTGAATAAAGAATAGGAAATTGATAAATAACTTTTTAGTCATTGATATATTTTCCATATAACATAAAAAGATCTTTATTGATTTACGTCAATTACGTGCTTCTACTGAGCAATGAAAAATTAAAACATTTTGCTGTTTTTATAAAATATATGTTCATGCCTCTGTTACTTATACAATAACTAACATCTGGTATTGGTCTCTGGACACATTATTCATAAAATAGAGAAAATAAGTATTTATATAAACTGCGCTACATCTGTTAAGTCTCGTAGTTAGTACATAAATTTGTATGTATCATTGATTCCTTATTAGTTATCAATAGCGTTTAGAAGTCTCTTATGTTGACATATTGATTGATTCCACAATCGACAATCTGCTCAACATCCTTACACTTTAGCATTCACAATGTTCTTGCTCTATTTGATAATTCACACGAAGTTTTCAACTACTGTGAAATTGAAAATTGTACATACAAAGCCTATTATACTAAATTGAATTTTTCCCAATTCATATTTGTACAATTTATTTATACTCATTATCTCATCGGTTAACTAATTCTTCTTCAATTTTAAATTCCAACGTACTTTAATGCGTCTTGACTTTTTTTGCTGATATTGTTCGTCTTATGACATCATCGTGGGTCTTCCTTTTTCCAACTTGATTAGCCAAACTTTCACCCTCATAATTTTTTTCATCCTGTTCGACTTTAATTGGAGTTGAGCTGACGAATTTGCTGTTTTTTGTGTTTATATCAAAACTATCATTTTTCAGAGCAGATGAGTTTAGTGATAAACTTAATTTTTTATTTACTGATTGCACAGGTAGATTTGTAGTCAAGAGTGGCTCAATAAGATTTGAAACACTTGATAAATTCTTAGATTTTTTTCTTTGTTCAGGTTTCTCAATATTCTCACGCTTTACTTTTCGGAAGAAACTTTCATCTGAATCTGAGCCACTTGATTTCGAATCATTACTATGAAGTTGTCGATTCTTTTCTACTTTATCTCCAAAATTATTCTCACTATCATTTAATTCTTGTGAGTTATCAATCTTCAGATTTTTATGTTTCTGGACATTTTTCGATTTTATTAATTTCTTTTCGATTTTTCGGGCTTCATTAGTTTTCACTATCGATTTTTCGTTTATTAAAGATCTTGGAGTTTGCTTTGGGACTTTTTGATCCTCAATAACAATTTTATCTTTGTACTCAGCGCCAAATAAAGGGTGTCGAATTTTAAGATTCTCAGGAAAAGGCACAGTCCTTTTTTGAAGAGGTGACAGTTCGATATGTGAACACTTTGATAGTTTTTGACGAAGAGTTATACATCCAGCTGGCCAGAGGTTGACTGGTCAAACACAAAAATTATTGCCTCATTAAAACTTACAATCTTTTAATCTTACCAATTAATCATTTCGATCAAATTGCTATTGCCTAAAATCTGTTTTTTGTCTCGTGACAAGAATTCGGATATAAGATAAAACCATGAAGATAAATAATTTATATTACAGAAAGAAAGTCAAGATTCAATAACAAAGTCTCACCAGTTTGATAAAAGCTCCGCTTTCCACTAGACTGAAATACGCATGATATATTTGTTGCTTTTTTGCTGCATGTTTCGTATAATTGATTTCCAATTTGTAGTTTGCTTTTCCCTCCCAGTTTGATTGTTTGGCCTTTTAACACCCTCGGATCAACCTGTAATATATAAATTGTAATACAAAATAGTGTACAGAACAAATGCAGATATTGGAGTAATCTATGAAATTGCATAGTATGTTTATTGGTAATTAAAATTCACAAACAGTTCTGGGGACATCCAAAATATATATTTGATCATCATCGGATATATCTTCCAGTTCAAAACTAGCTTTAGTAGAATCATAGGTTAAACTTTCTTGGTTTTTCAAGTTTTGTAACTGAAAATTAAATTTCGATACATTAAATGCATGAAAAATGGATCTTTACATCGCCTCATTTCTAATGAATTAGTATTTACATTTAATGGTCTCTGTATGATCTTTGGTGGAACATTGAGAGGTTGAAAATTTTCTTCTTGAGTACCATTTGTAGCAACGGGTTCTGACTTTTTTAAAATGCTTTTCTGAGTTCTCGAGTCATTTGGCATGTGCGTCAGATTCTGCTTTGTGTTTATCGAAACTGATTTCATACTTTTAGTCGACTTGATTGTCTCTGATTCATTTATCATTAAAGCCATTGATTTATTCAACGTTGTATTCAACTTAGTCAAAGAATCGGTATCATCTGAATCAGACATTGCATACTCGGCCTCTGGCTGAGGCTCAAGCTCAGGCTGTTTTGGTGAAGCAATCAGTTTTGCACGTTTGTTTGATTTGATTTCAGAAGAATTACCCTCGTTACTTTCAGAATGTTTCATCTTCGAAGAAAGCTTCACCTTCGGAGTGTTCACCCTGATCTCTGATGCTTCCTCATTGTCTGAACTATCAGTGGAATCTAATTTTCTTTTAGAAGCGGCTTGCGTCGACTCAGTAGATTTACGATGATTGATAGTTTGTTTCTTCTGACTTTTAGCTTTTCCTTTTACCAAAGGGTCTGCTTCCTCTGATCTATCGTTATCGTAGCTTTTCTTTTTTGCAGATAGTTTTTTCTTAGCCGTAGGACTAAGGGATACATTGTTGAAGCTATCTTTAGAAGAATGCTTATCTTTTACCTCAGCATGATGAGATATTGAATCTTTACCAGGGGATGAGTGACTTTTTGTTTCATTATTTTCATGAACTTGGTCATCACTTTTTCTTACAAGGATCATTTGTGTTCCGTTAGGGTTAGAAGTCTTCGTGCCAGAATTTTTAGGCTTTTTGAGAGCCAGAACAAAATTAGAAGGTGATTTTTTGCTTTCAATGCGTTCTTCTTCCTCTTTCTCACTTGCGGAATCAGTGTCATATATATTTGGCCTCGCCTTCAACGATTTATCATTCAATATATTATCCAAATTCAGTTTTGGATTGTTCCTATTTACTTTTAATTTCCCCTCAATATCAGAATTGTTATCAACTATTTTCGGTTCTGAACTCGACTTTCGTTTAGGTGAAGCCTGTGTTTTTTTCTGACTCTGCCTTTTATTTCTAGGGCTTAATTCTTTCTCTAACAACTCTTCGTCAAAATCTAATTTACCGTCACTCAATTTGCTGCCTTGAAACTCTTCATTTTTACTCAATATTTTCTCATCGTTCTCACCATTATTGCCGCTTACTCTCAAACCAACAACTTCTTCTCTCTCACTCCCCTCCTCATCTTCATGACTAATTTTATCAAGATAAGATTCTTCTTCATTCTTTACAATTTGTCTATCAATTCGTTTATATTTTGTGCTAATAATCTCAGTCTTTGTTATCCTAGGCGGTGACTTTCTCTGTGAAGTTGCTTTTCTCACAATAGAAGCCCTTGTCTTCTTATCAACAGTATCATTGGAATTTAAATTCTTGACAGGCGATGATTTTTTAGGCATTTTCACCGCCTCTTTCTCGTCCTTTTTCTCCAATTCCTTATACTGATGCAACCAATATTGTGACGGTGGTATTTCTGTATCCGAGCTATTATCAGCAGCTCTTTGCTCAGCGCTTTTAATTGTCTGATTTTTCCGCGGGATAACAACTGTTTCGGTAATAAACCCATCAGAATCTTTGAGACTTGGTGTTTCATCCTCTTCAGATGAGAGTATTTCTTGTTTAATAAAAGTTTTGCTTCGTTTGGTAGCTTTTTTACCAATACCTCGAGACAAACTGTTTCTAGTATTGTTACCCTCATATGTGGCTACTATACTTTGGTCAAAATCTTGGGAAATGATCTCGTTATTTTTGTTATCAAAGAGGTATTTTCTAGCCTGATCTACGTTACGAGGCTTGTATGGAATTACCTCTTCGCTTTCAGCATCGGACAAAAACTGTTCTGCCTTGATTTTGGCGGTATATGATCTAACTATTCGCTCATCATCAGAGCTATTTCCAATCCCATAATTTTCTCCCGTCTGTCCTTTACTCGAATTCTCTAAAAGTTTTGAATCATTTCTTTTTCTCGGTGATCTTTCACTCGAACTTCTATTAGTGACAACAATGCCATGTGCCTTGGACACGTCTTCAGATTTCCGACGATTAATTGGAGATACTTTGTCCGTTTGGTGAATTATTCTTTTTTCACTGTCTGAACTATCGTCGCTATAACGTAACATGATTGTGTTAAATGTATCGCGATTTTAGAGGCCGTAAATCGCATGTATTTATTACAATGTTGAAAACTCTTTGAGATTATTCCTAACCTAAAATATCGCGGTTTAAAGGTACGACTTGAACTAACCGCAGACAGGTATTGGGCTCTTATGTATCGAAGATCGAAGTTGTTAAATCGCAAACTTCACTCTCAAGATTTAAAATGACGCTTCTCTGGTGACAGTAGGGTAAAAAAAATTGTCGTTGCATTATCAAACTAGTTGGTTATAATTATTTTCTATAAAATATTTGTAAATACGTTACTAGAAATGAAATCTCTATTCGATATAATTGATGAGAAGAATTTTTGACTGCTTATCTCATCTCTACGTCGAATTATTTTAACATGAATTCCGCCGATCGCGATCTTTTGAATGACTTTGAACCCAGGGAACTACCCAAACCAGCTCCTCGTTTCGACGTGAGTAACTAATAACATCTTTGGCCAAGTCATTGATCATGAATTATACTTTTGATAAAAATTTCAGAGTCCTCCCGTGCCATCGGTACCCGAGGTATCGCTAGTCTTCGACAAATCGTCTCAAGATGGTAAAAGTTTTGATTATAATGTCAGAAGATCGCCTTCGATTGATAAGTACGATACTTACGCTACGTGGAAACAGTCAGCACTATTGTCTAACCGTGGTCAAAAACCTCGACATTCTGTTGGATCGTCATTAGAACGATGTCATAGTCACAGCGAAGCTAATCAATTGCATAAAAATGTAATTGCCAATGAATCGTTGAGGCATAGTAGGAGCGATCCCAGCTTAACAAGGAAAACTGATGTTTTGAACGTTGCACAAGGATATGAAAGAGATTTTTTAGGAAAAATAACACCAAATTGTCAAACTTTGTCTCCAAGTGCGGATAATATCGGAAGAAGTAATTCGCACGGACAGTTTGTAAATAATTTTCGATCAACTGATGGAGAGAGGCAGTATTCTTTACAGGAGAAAAACAGAGAGACTTATGGAGATAGTGAGAGGCAGCAAAATGCATCTAACTTTAAACATAAAACAGATGAGAGACACTCTACAAGGACAGGAAATGCTAAGATTAGACAACAGCAAGCTAGCTTTGATCCTAAGTATTTGAACAGCGATACTAATGTGCAGAAATTGGGTATAAACCAGTTTACCAATTCACCTAACAGATTGCAGATGGATTATATGAATCCTGGTTTACAGAACCCGAATTTTCACTCTATAAATTCTAATAATCAAAATTTTCATCCTAATATGGTTACTAGATATCACCAATTTCCAACGTATTGCGATTCTGAGTATGGATATCCCTATCCTCATCCTTATTCACAGAATGTTCAAAGTCAAAGAAATGAAAATGAAGATACTGTTAAGAATTTATTACAATTGATAAACAATCAGAGCGAACAAATTAAATCCTTACAATCTCAGGTTGAAAGACTGCTGAAAATTCAAGAAGAGAGCTTGAAAGATAGAGAAAAGTGCAATTGTGCACGTAATTTAGGATTGGTTAATGAAAATTATGAACAAAATACACAGTATAGTATTCAAACGACTAATAATAATCCTATCCACTCTTCCGGAAATGGTTTGAAATTATCTAGAGATGATTCGATCCTATCACAAAGGCATAACGGCACTATGGAGAGGAATATGATTGGTTCGACAAATATTAAAGAAATAAAGAAGAATATAACGTGTGATCACAACAGTCAGAACCATGAGGGAAGATTGAATACAGCAACTCGAGAGGAACAATTGAAAAATAAGATTTTGGAACAGAAGGTTTCGATCGGTGTAATGACCAGTTTTGAATTTACTGTACAAAATAATCCTTTTACTCAGGAAACTGAAGATCATAGACCTTATTATGGACAAACGCCAACAGAAATTGATAAAGTATGTTCACGAAATGGCAATGAGGGAGTATCTGATCGAGGGGATGTTTCAAGGACATGTCAAAACGTTTTTTCTAGGGTATCGAACTTGCCATTAGAAAATATAATTGAAGATTCTGAAAGTCATCTTTCATTGAGTCAGCAACCGAGTAGTAATTTTCATTCTAGTCCTACGATAGATGAATTTAAATCATCGGAAACTGGAAATAAAAAGATTGCAAAGAATGCTTCTATGGCAAAAAGCGCTGAATGCAATCCGACGTTTTTTAACAACAAGAATTCGGAAGATACGCCAGAGAATGGAAGAGAAAATTATTCCTCTCATCAGAGAAGGCAGCTTCTAGATACGCAAGAACATTTTAAAAATACCCAGAAATCTCAAAGTCCAAAAATACCTGATATTATTTCAAGGACACAAAGTCCTCGCACAGATAATTCTCCAAGACATTATTATTCAGAAATTAACACTGCAGAATCCTTCGATCGTCGCAGACAAGATAATAATGATCAAAACCAAACTGAAAACAGAAATCTTAACTCATCTGTTCCACATAGATTAGATACAAATGGAACACAGCAGTACAATCAACAGAAAGAATGCAACTCTGCATACCGTTTGGAAGATCAACAAAACTTAAATGAAATACCCGGAAGCCGAGACAGTTTGGTACGAATACAAGAGCTGAGATCTCAGCAATCACAAGTGGGTTACGTTAAAGAAAGAAACAGAATATTAACTCGAACCAACAGTAATCAGGAGAATTGTATTGAAGAAAGTATAGTTTTGAATAGCGGTGAGTTAGAAATAAACGAACAACCTCCGCCTAGTCCTGAGCCCAGCATACATGTTGAGATGCAAGAATATTCAAGCGACGAAGATAGCGATAAACACGGAGGTGAATGTGATAAACAAACACCTAAAGTTGGCTGGACTTTTTATAATAATGTCCTAGGACAGGTTAATCAAATTTTACAAAATTCTCCGATCACCAGAAACTTGAAAGAGAAGACAGTAGACAGAGAGAATATCATGGAGGATTTGAAACATAAAGCAACAGTTGAAACAGTTAAAATGGCAACTATGGAACAACTGAGACAACTTGGAATTAGTTTTGTAGAAAATAATGATGCTAAGGACGCCGCTGATACCAGCAATAAAAAGTAAATCTTATTCGAATATCTTAGAAATAGTTAGAAATTATTCTACTTCAGATATTTTTACAGAGAGTGTAAAATGCACTTCTTTTATATCTACGTATAATTATGGGATTAATCTAGTTTCTATTCTCTCCAGAGTAACGTTTGATTCATCCTATTATCCGCGGCTGGAATACCGAGGAAACATGACTCAAGCAACAAGCACAATCTCAGAGACTGATACAAGCATGCATATGAATGCATTGGCATTGAAATATTTAAGCGATGAACAACTCGGTGAATTAGCTTTGCAAAAACATAGTGCAGAAACTCTGAAACAACTTATGGTCAGCAATGTACAAGGCACTAATATGTCATTTGCTACTATGCGTTACCTCGAAAGATACCAACTTCTGCCAACAAACAACAACCCGCAGGCTGATGGTAAGCTTTGAAATACAAAACTGGAAGATTTAGATTCCACATATTCGGCCTATTAGGTTCATCTCTAGATCCCTTGTTAATTTTGTTTTTATGAATTCAGATTCTGGGAAATTTTCTTAATTTATATTAACACAAAACCATTACTTTGCAATCTTGTAACATAACTGTGACATTCTGTTTGTTACTGCAGTTGAGAGAAGACCTTTAGAGCGACCAAAGCTTGAAGAATTAAGAAACGCGCAGAGACCTCCTTCGAGTAGCCATATGGCCAGGATGAGCTGCCCTAGTAAAATTTTAGATATTTCTACACTTAAACAACAGCCGAAGTTATTGTAAGGTTCCTACAAATGGCCGAATACTCTTTTATCTATATCTAATGAAATAATCAAACCGTGTAAGTTTAGATAGTAAAATAATTTAGGTTCAAGAGATAATAATGTAAAATTAATGAATCTCTTTACATTTTTATTTTTGTTTTTAACGTATATAATTTTTTTTTTCTACCAAACTGTAAAAGTGTTGATATTGTATATACATATAATAAAAATATGTTCATTCTGAGAACTTATACGATCTTATATAAGCAAATAATTGTTTTCAAGTAATGATTTAGTGGATCAGGACAAAATTAAACAACTTAATAGAAATAAATAATTAAAAATTTATTACTCAACAGAGGTATAATTTGTATCTGTTGTTTTTATTGAGATCTCAGTATTATATTACCAAAAACAACATTTCTACAATATAATATAACATCAAGATCCATCAAATATCATACCTAACGACTTCTAGGGCTTGTCTAAAATAAATGAGAGTATTTCTAGATCAATGATTATGTACAGAGAATAATTGTGACTAATTGTTGCCCGTCTGTTTATGCCATGAGTCCGTTTTTTTCGGACTAGTTTTGAAATTTTCCATTAGTAAAAAAAAAAAAAATAAAAAAAATAAAATACTAATTGTACATTTTCCTGATCATTTTTAAACAACGACTAATTGTTGATCTTCGAAATTTCGTCTTTAGAAGTTTTAAACCTAACAAATAAATACATTTTTAGTGGCCATAAACAGACTTGCATTCATCATTTTGTACTGTTACAACTTCTAAACAGAAAAACTTTCCCCACAACCACAAGTCCCTTTGATATTTGGGTTGTTGAACACGAATTCTGCGCTTAGCTTGCCTTCAACGTAATCCATTTCTGTCCCTAACAAAGATAACTGCGCTTTTCTGTCTATTATTACACGAACTCCGTCTTGCAAGACTTCTTCATCTAATTTGTCTTTATGCGTGGCATAATCAAGAGTATAACTCAATCCGTTGCAGCCACGCTGCCGTACTCCTACTTTCAGACCGATCTGTAAAACAAACAGTTATTAGCCTAAGAGTTTAATGAAGTGAAAATACTTTGTGAAAATTTAAGAGTAAGTGTGTGGTCTTTGTTACGTTGAATTTTTCAATTGTATGAGGGATCAAACAAGGTTTCTTTGAGATTTGTAATACGAGATTGAAGCTTAAAAGTAGACTGACTTTTACATAGTTATAATGTATAGCAAAGAAAGATTTAAAAATATAATTCAAATCAATAAACATAGTGACTATGACGAGATTATAAAATTACGAATTTGAGATAAACAGTATGTTTCAATGTGGAGTTTCTAATACGATTCAGTTGAAATCTTGATATGAAAATAATTCCAAAAAATTCGTGACTGATATTTGGTATAATGTTTTAATTTTAATTTCCTTTCTTCTATTTATGTTATGTTTGTATGGGTATATATTAAACAGTGCTAAATCTTAATTGAACCTGTTTTTAATGATATAAATGTATATAATTATTTTTGTAATTTTTTTGTTGCTTACATATTCGTTTTTGCCTTTCAAAATCTCCTTTATTTTGTCCACAGCACTCGGGGACTGAAAAAAATATTTGTTTGAAAAATCGCAGTAATGTAATTTGACTTTGACGACAAGGTTAGGTAATACGTCTTATATTTTCAAATTCTGTTTACGGTATAAGAATAATATTGCTTTCACGAATAATAATTTTAATTAATCCGTAAATGTAAATTAACTCACTAAAACTAATGCTGCTCGAGTGGGAATAATTTTACGGTTTTTGACGGCCCGTACAGTGGCAGCCGCTGCGATTCGCGACGCCATCTTTCTTCGTGCCCGTGACGTCAGTATGACTTAAGAATTTCGTGAAATTTCGTAATTAAATGTGCGATTTACGAAACTACAAAAATTGAACGTGCCGAGTTCGTAAAGATTCAGAAAAGTGTGAAAAGAAGTCTATATTTAAGTAATTTGTATTTTCATATGATACACTGTGTTGCTATAATGTCGACGTATTGATTTTTTTGTCATAACCTCACACTGCCCGTCGATGCTGCTCGTGAATTTTTTTATTTTTTATATCGGGTAATCCATACAATCTGATCATTGTACAGTTGGAAAATAATTTGGTTATCGTAATTTCGAGTAACGGCGCATTTCATGAAGTTGTATATATTTGGATTATTGATTTTAGCCTGTTTTACGTAATTTTCAATTGCAGCACAACCGCTGCTATATCTAGAACGTTCGTCCATTTAAAGGTTGCGCAAGATAAAGTGACGTCATGGCATCGCATATATTCTCATAAATTTTCACCTACAAATTTCCCGCTAATACAAATTATATAATATTTTCCGTTAATCATCGCAAAAGTGATATATAAAAATCATTTGTTCAAGTGTATGAAGTGATTGTGCTTAATATTTCTTCAAAATAAATTCATAAAATAATTTCATGGCTGCGTCCGTACGACGCAGAACAAAGAAGTGCTACGTCGTCATAGCCGTTGTGGTGGGGGAACTATAATCAGATTTATCTGAATACAATTTATCTGTTATTTAACCTCGATTTGTAAAAGAAAAAAAAAAAATTATATTCACAAATAATTATTTGCTAGAATATTCGATTTTCAATTCAGAAAATTGAAAAAGAAAAAAAAAACGTCACAGTTAACAAATCTTTATTGACCATTAATCATCAATATACATTTAAAGAAATTCTTGTTACGCTCGCTATTTTGTTTCTCAAAAGCGACATGACGATAAAAACACTGGATAATATTCTATGTCATCGTCGCTCGTGCCCTTTAAACGTGAAACGAGGTTAAATAGCGGTATTTATATTAATATATTTTCGCCCGTATCAAAAGTTTTAGTTTCGAAATTATTATCTAGAAAGATAATTGCATCTGGTCATGAAAAGTCGCTAAGTAAACGCAACCATTCACGAGTGCGTAGTCGCCAGTCGGCAGTGGTGGGGTGAGTGGGGAAAACACGATGTCGTCAGCTTCGTGTCGCTTCGCGTTGCGGTGGGGGGTGCCGAGTTCTATCGAAGTGGTCCGAAAACAACCGAAACTCCTAAAGTACGGGCCGATCGGTGCCGAAGGGGTGTCGCAGAGGCAGTCGGGCGCTCGACCGGTAGAGGAGCTAGTGGGCCGAACTGCCGGGACGATGCACGGCGAGGAGGCACTCGGGAGGCAGGGAGGGCATGCGAGCGGAGCAGTTCAGTTGCCGCCATTGCTGGCCCCCCGCGCTCGAATTCGCGACACTCGTGCGTGGAGCCGATTTTCCGATAACCTAAGCTCCCTGCGAGGGCCCCGAGCGCGCCCCCCTGATGCAGAATTACTGCACCGAACTCGCCAATAGATTGTTGAAATCCGTTGACAAGGAATACAATGTAAGTAACGGAAAAACTTACCGTCACAGCGGGTCCATCCGCTCACCAACGGCTATCGGGCCTCTGTGGCGTGTGCGAGTGCTCTCGCACACCACTACATAGTTACTCAGATTCACGGAGAACTAGTAACATGTACGAAGGGATCAGGGGATTGATGTAACCTCAAAATGCAACATCACTATGACATACTAGTTTATGAAAGGGCTATATTTTATAAAAAAAAAAAATTACAAACTCCCATCGTTATTTTTGTATAGGGGAAAAAAGTTTGTGGTTTGTACCATGACTGAGATATTTTTTAAATAATTAATAGTGTCAAAATTCTTAATAAATTCCGATAATAATCCTTAATCTTAGTCTGTATCCTCTCTTACATTTATTTTCTTGCTTAAAAGTAGAGATGAACGATCCCCAAAGCTCAGATGTTGCTCGTCATAATTTTTGTACAACATGTTGCAGTGTTTGGTCCGGAAGACATATTAGGTAGAGTTTTCCTTTGCAGATAAAGAGTATAAAAATTTAGTAGATAGATTGTAGCTAAATTTTGAGGCTTGTGTATCAATGTCAAGTTCAACTTGGTTAAGTGATGTTTTCCCTAAAATATTGTCAGATAGGTACCAGAGCAGTAACTATTTTTTTCCAATGAATTTCCCTCAAGTCTGTGGTTAATCCTGATGAAATCTCAATAGTTAGCCTATATTTTTTTGTGAGTGATATGAAGAAGATTGTTTTAGGGTATTGGATACTATTCATTCACTAAGATAAAAGATAAGCGCTGGAGCAAACCATATGATGCAATAAGATATGCTGTTCTAATGTTGAAGAAATTTGTGAATATAGTAATAATGTATATATTAATGTAAAATTTGTCTCCCATATATTTATGGTTCAAGCAGGATAATCACATCTTCTACACTTTTATAGAACAACTGATAACAAAACAGAATAGTTTTAGATCAGCTATATTAGACTCTGTTTTAAATGGTTTAACAATACGCATTCCTGTGGATTATGGTTTTAACATTCTAAGATGCACATCTTGCACGAATGTGTTTCGTAATGAATTAGAGAAGGTATTTTAGTTTATCTCCAATTTTCAATGACTTTTTTTTTATAACATTAAACACTTTTTCATTAGTTCTTTCAATCAATGTAAAATTTGTAAACTTATTTTTTAATCACAGCGTAAAGAGAACTGCATGAAATCAACGTAATGTTCAAGTTAGAAAAAATTTGATTAATTTTACTTAATGACGATGGTGTGGTCTTTAAACTTTGTTCATAGCATTACTCGGAGGCACTAATTTTGTGCTAATTTGGCTTCTAGGTTGTCGATATGGGAGCTGTTGTGGAAATCATCACGGCCCTGGAAAAAACGACGATTACCAAAGAGGTGCTTGAGGTAATTCACATCAAGTGTCCACTTCGCAAATAATTCATATCAAATTACATTACTGTTACAAGTCATATAAACTTACCGTTAGCCAGTCAAATTGTCTGTTATTATTTTTCCAAATATTAGGAATAGGTATACTTTTATCTTTTATTTACTAACAAATTTCAATTCACACTGGAAAATAAATCTGTTTTTATTGCAAATACATCTTAGTTCAACGAATAATAATTTTACAATATTATATTTGTATTTATTTTATTTGTCATGCGCGGTCCTGTAATAAATTATCATATTTTAGTGAATATGTTGACGCCTCGTTGATTTTAACATCATTACATTTTTGATTATAACAGCTATATCCCTATAATTGTATGTTCAACAACCAATGACTTAGATCATTTATAAATCTTAAACTTTATCCAATGCCAATCAAAGAATAAGATTAACACATTTGTTCAATAATTCATTTTTACAAAAACTTGTATACATACAGTCAAAAGTTGTGGTATAAATGTGTTAAATATGTAGGGTTTTCGGTGATACTAAACTTCGCCAATCAAGTAGCTCTGAATTCTGAAAGTAGGGCGTTTTCTCTAATAAAAAATAAAGTCTCATATTGTTTCTGTCTGATATAACGTGATTTCCATTCTTGTCGAATATCATCCCCTTATGAGAAATGATAATTAAAAAGATATAGTACTCTCATCTATTTTATCGATGATGCACTAGACATTGTTATACTAAATGTAACTATATTCTGTTTCTTTGTTTTTTAATATAAGTTATAGATAAATTGATATTCATTGATTCTCTCGGTGGATCATGTAGTATAATAATTATATTGTTAGATTTTCTTGTGTAACAATTAAGAAATAATAATTTATTTTTACTATTATCAACAAGCTTTTATGTTTATTTTGTTAAACACTTACCTAGTGCCTTTTGTGGATGGAATATGTCTATGCGCCCATCCATGAGCAAGTAAAAGTCTCTGTACATGAAATTGTATTGAGGTGAAATAGACTTTAATGAATCCCCTTAGCAATTGTGTGCATTTGTTGCTCAAAGTTAGTACTGTTTGATATTTTCTTCAGTGTCCAGCAACGCCTAATATCAATTATTGAAACTTAAATATAATATGATTGCACAGCTGGATATTAACAAACACTAAAATGAGGGCATACCAAATTGTTATAACTTCAGTTTCCACATCACATAGTAAAACACGTTTCAGTATTACTCGATTGAATTTCATTGGAGAAAAGATTTTAAAACAAGGATTGTACCTTTTTTTTTTAACACAACAAAATTAGCTCAATTATTGCCGCTAGATTGTGTCAACTAAAAAAAATCTCATAACATTTAAACACAATCACAAATCATTCTGTATGATATTTTTCAATCTAAAATATTCTAGTAATCTCCAGTTCTATCCTATATATTATGTAATTATTACAAATTTTCCAAAATTAAATAAACTTTGTCGAACGCAGTTTATTTAGAAATATAATTTTCACACTTTCTGTTGGAGAATATACAGCTTCATTTTATCAATTCTAGGTCACAAGGCTTGGAAAACATATCAACGAGCTTCGACGCAAGACGAGCAATGATGCCTTGGCTAAGAGGGCTAAGGATTTGGTACGTCGGTGGCGAGATATGGTGTTGCCCTCGGCCCACACCACACCGCAGCCCACACCGGCTGATACCGCACCACTGGCTCTTAACGGTGCAAAACCTCAGAGTCCGGCATTGAGGAGTCTAAAACCTCAAAGTCCGGCCCTCAGAGGTCTAAAGCCACACAGCCCCTTAGTAAAGGATACGACACCATTAAGGGTTTGTTTTATATCTCATTAATAAATAGAGTAAATTTGCTACATGACTCGACAAAGATTGGATTGTACATTAATATTTGGCTTTGGGTAAATTGATTTTGCAATATAATTTGAAATAATTTCAGGTGTTGAGTCCCGCTCTATCGGTGCATAGTGACCGTTCACACTCGCCACATACAACCCCAAATAAACCGACGATAAATGCGACGACCAATCACAGAGCAAACCTCGACGAATCTCCCAAACTCGGACCTGCCATACAGAATCATGTGACAGAAGCTGTCCCGCGCACTCACAGTTCAAATAAACGTTTGCGAAAAGATGATTCTGAAAATTTACATTCAACTAGGACTCCAGGTGAACCTATCACTAAACGGCAGCGTTTGAATGGAGAAAATGTGAACAGTAGCTTAAATTCGCAAGTGCCTAGCCCCCTGTCAAAGGAGCGAATTCCCGAAAAGTCTGTGGAACCTATTGTTGAATCAGAAGTTCCTATAGGGCCCAAAAAACGGGGTAGAAAGAAGGGAAGCAAGTCTGTTAAGAAACAACAGCTGGTCGAAGATCATGTTAAAGAAAAATTGGCCAGCATATCAAGAAATCCAAAATTGAAAACAACTCAAGAATTATTGGCCGACCTCCAAGCAAGAGGATCAAATTCAAATTCTATCGTGACATCTAGTCAGGGTAAAAAAGAACCACCCAGTACAGAGGACGTTCTCAGAAGTAATAATGAACACGTCGCAAAATATTTACAGTCGCAAAGCGACATTTTACGCGGAGCAGCAGGTGACGGTGCTTTACAAACACGTTTGAAATCAAATGATAATGATCATAAAGTTTCAAGGTATAGAGATTTAGGGAGTGGGGATTCTGTTATGAACCTAAAGTCTCGAGAAAGTCCTGCGAGAACGCCAAAGCACTTAACGGTCGAAGAGATTTTAGCTAAACTTCCACCTCTAGACCTGAACGCGATTGTTTGGAGCGATCAGGAAGAGGAACAACATGAAGAAGGAGATGAAATTGTTACGGAGTGTCCGCAACGAGAGATAAACCCTGAAGACTTAGAGATCCTCCATAAGGAACAAGTGGAAGGTCTAAACGGTAACTTTCAGCCCAAGCTATCGTCCCGAACTTTAAACATAGAAAATGTTAAAAACGAAGTGTCAAATATGGACGTAACGGAAAAAGTCACCGCCAGTGACTTGTTGTCTAAGAGTAAAAAGCAAGCAACTAATAGCGAAGGTACGTGCGAATTCAAGAACGTGCAGAATAGTGATAAAAATGGCAGTCAAAAGGACAGAGAGTTTCGGGAGTGGCATGAAATGCTGGCACGGCCCAGCTACGATGACCAGACCCTCCACATATTGCCTTACGTTATAATTGATTAGTGATTTTTATTGTCTATTGCCTATTAATTGATCGGTCGGTTGATTAAAACTATTTCTATTAAATTTATGATCATTGGTTATTATTATTATTATTATTATTATTATTATTAATATTATTATTATTATTAATTATTAATTATTATGTGTTTTCGGTTCAAGTAACGAGCCAACCATTGATAATAATGGTATGCAATTGCAATAAACTTCTGAAGCTCATTCTAGGAACAAATATCTGCATACATTTTACTTCGTAGTCAAAGTCTATGATAATCTTTGAACTTTATAAGAAGATGCACTTTGTGTGGACAAATGAAAATGAAAAAGAAAATCAAAAGAAAAAAAGAAACAAAAAAAATAAATGGAAGAAAACAAAAAAAAAATTAACAAATTAAAAAAAATTTTTGTTTTTCAAAGTTATTAAATAATTCAGGACATTAAAATACAGTTTTTAAGTTTTTATATAAATTTTTGTGTGAACATCTTACTGCTTAGTATGGTTAGATGAATGAGCTACAGAGAGTGTATTGTACACGCTGGAACCTCAGATGTCAAAAAAAAACAATTGTAAAGGAGCACCAAGACCTCGTTAAATTTTTTTAAATGTCTTTTTTTTCTTTTGTTTTTTTTTTGCATACACCTTGTATATAGTATATTATAGTCTTGAATGATAATTTTAGCAGAAAGTACCCCTTATAAATTATTAATTATCAAATAACAACCATGGATTAGTGATAACGGAACCATACCCGTGGTAGGTACTTTGAACAATACATGACTTGAATCAGCAACGCTGTAGTTGTTGATCATAAATATAATGAAATTTACCTTTAGTTAGTCTGTTTTAAAACCCATTAATTCTAAGTCGATATTTGAAACAAGAATTTATCATATCATTAAGTTCCTTCTCATAAAAATTCTGAAGATTTTCATTCATTGTTGGTATCATATCACACACTTATCCCCTAGTTCTAATTTTTTTCTGATCCTAAGGTGATCGAATAGATGGTACTCTTATAATTATGAAGATTTATTGTTTTTCAATTTATATATTGCACTATTTTCGTTTTATTTCAGTCTTGTATTCCACAGTCATGTATTGTTTGATGTATGCGTCCATGCTAAGAATAATAATTTGTAAAATCGAACATCCAAGAAGCAGAATATTTAGTTGAATACTGCTAAATAATGAAATATGTGCCGAGATTTTGCGCGTGAGAATGTAATTGAACGAACGCTAAGAAAAAGAGAGAGAGAGTAAAAAAAAATATGCATGAGTGTTGTATGTTGGATATCAGCATGTGTGTAAGTCACAGCAAACACCCAGCAATTTAAGGGCATCAAAAGATGATGTTTCTTTGCCAAGAAACTATTTCAGTAAAAATGCTTCAATGAAGTATTGAAAAACAACCATTAAAGTCACAATATTTTAATTATTGGGCTCATAAAGTATTATATTATCCCCCCTTTTTTGTAATTGGCTATTCAGTAAACCAAATAACATCTAATACATTTGTATTCCAACTTCCAGAGTGTGAATTGAGCAGGCCGGCTTGTCCAATTTCATAATACTATCTCTCAGTACTGTCAATTATCAAACATTCTGGAGAGCTAGTAATAATCTTTAGATTTAAAATCAAAGGTGTGTCAAATTGGCTGGGCCAATTACTTGCCACTTGTTAACAAATTCCATTTAACACTGTGCATAAATGCATTGTTAAAAGTCCGTCGGCAGTTCGTCTAAACTGTTAAACAATAAACGTTAATTTTTCAGTAATACGCTCTTACTTTCTGGTCCTACGAGACATCCTGTCTGAACTTAACACTTAACTGCATAACACTTTTGAAGCTATGGTTTGACAGAATAAATAGTTTGTATATCAAGAAAATTAAAATAAATTTTGAACACTCCAATAGAAACCTCGGATTACATATTTCAGCAAAGGCAGTCGATTCTTTGAAATTTAATCATTTTGATAGTACTGTAACAAAAAGAAAAAAAAGAAATAAGATTTTATACAAAATGTTGTTTTCAATATGGCATACAAATTATGCTTATATGTTGAATTTAACGAATCATTTGTGCCAATGTTATTTAATTATTTTTCGCCAAAGAAAACTTTGTCTATTGGTATAGAACCAAAATTCACATGAAAAGAATGTTACATGGCTAACTGATATTATCGAAGTAGCACAGTATTACCAGGTTCGCCTTGATATAAGTAGAACTTCTTCGATTTTCAATTAGAATAATTAAGTTTTTGACGAAACGTCGTATTTTACGGTTTTGACAATTTTATCAGAATTACTTTGAAAGGATGTGAAGTAAAGCAAATTGAATACCAAATTTTAATATCTTAATGTATATTAAAGAACATGGTCTTTACGCTATACTTTAATTACTTGAGAACTGTGACTTCTAATATTGTTTAAATTATAATTTCATCAATAAATATGGACAGCGATCCACTATGTTTTATATCTGTAAATATCTTGTAGAGGAACATCGTCTTTTAAAGCCTAGTTAACTATGAAGAATATACCTACAGACTATTACCGAGATATATTAATTATAATTGAATAAATATTTTTCATATCTGCAAAGTAAACTATTCGTTCTCTCTGTCATTATTAAAGATGTCGGCTTCTGAAACGCAGGTGCTAGTTGATCAGATTTTAATAATTCAATGAAGTGACTGCAATAGCTAATAATATTTCATTTGTTGCGTTGAAATTTCACATCCGTATTTCATATTGGAGGAAAAAATCGGGAACGCTAGCTGCTGCAGATACAGTTAATGAGTTGCATTGATCAAGATCCTATCGGACTGTTTGATTCAAATTTCAAGCTCTATCAATAACTGCTATTATTGTGCTCTAGTTTATACTCAATTTATTTGATAAAAAGTTTGGAAAAGTTAATGTAAAATCATTGTTTCTTACATTGCATACAGTTTATTAACAATAATCACGGATTGGTAGAGCTAGTTTTGCACAAAGAAAATATTTATTTATCGATTATCTTACATGTTATGATTCAATATAATTTTCATAGGAAATTTAAGCCTTCCCATTCCTATTTTTGAACTATCAGAAGCTTTTGAGAAACCGACTTCCATGCTTCTAAGTGATATTGTAATATTTTTCAAGCGTTTGCCATAATACAATATTGTATGTTGAGTTTACTGGGAAAGAAATGGCTAAGTCCGAGTCCTGTAATGTGGATATCAGAAATTCATCATTTCACTTCATCCATTGGATTGATTGACGAACCACAAAATGGTATAGTCTTGTGACTGATTGACCTGATCGTATGTATACATAATAATTAATAAGGTGTATAAATGCAAAATTTTCTTCATTAACAATGGAATAATCCTCTGAACAGTGCTGGAATAAATATTTTCATTCACTATCACAGAGCAGACATTGTATATTATTAATTTAGAAAAAAAAGTACATTTTTTATATTGAAAGTTATAGACTATGATTCACCTGTGTTCTTTAAAGAGAATCAATTATTTTTTTCATTAGTCTTCCGAGAATCAGCAGTAGGAAACATTTTAATGTATATCGTGATATCATTATCATAAGCTTTCACATATTTATCAAAATATCTTTGAACAGTATCAATAATACATTATTAACATGCTCCGGTAAATAATTTTTGTACGAATGAAAAATGTATATTGTTGGAGCAAGAATTGTGTCTATACACCTGGTTAAAAAGAAAATTTATATTGCATGTCACTTCTCACCATTGTTTTTAAAAAAGACTGAAACTCATCACTAGCAACAGTAATATTCAATTTTATTCCAATATAGATTTTACGTACAACGTTGAACTGGTTTGTTCTTATAAATTATTGTCAATAAATACAAGCCATTCTGATGCCATTCAGATATCAAATTTCTTTTAAATTAGCCACATGGCAATCGAATATCATTATTTAACATGTAAGTCACAGGCAAACTAGCGGACATTGCAACATATGCGATGTCAAATAAGTTGCATAAATTTTCTATTTTGCTTGTAACCCATTACATATATTTTACTGCAGTTTGGAAAATTATTAAATTCCATTCTTGGTATGAGTCCGAAAAAGGCTCTAAAAAATATATTAATCCTCGAAACGTAAGTCCTGTGCCTTTTGTGCCTCTGCATTATATTATGATCTGGCACCGAAGAGATATGCAATGACCAAATTTACCGTAAAATAAAATAAAGAAATTGTACAAACATAATACATTTAGATTACTTTAATATTCATGTTCTTTTATCGAGAAGCACATGATTAGTCGAATTTTTTTCTGAGTTGATGTTATTCTTGCTACAAGTATCAGATAATTATTAGGAAATACAGTTTTTGAAACATCTTTGCAGTAACAATCTCTCCGCTAAGTTAGTGTCTATCTCACTAAAAAATGTTCTAAAGGTTTAGTTTAGAAATAACATCTTGGTATTGGGAAAAATTACGATAACTATGTAATCAAAGAACGACATTTCTGTTTTGCTTCAATAACACGATTTTTGTCAAGCATGAAATAGGTCTCACATTTTGCACAGTAAACAACTAAAATTGGAATTGGTCTATTAGAGCCAGTGAAAATAGATTATTCCAACATGTAAATGAGTCAGTCACAGGACAACTTTGTAGCACTTTGCACTGGAGATTCTAAGTGGATGGTAATTTACATGTTTTACTGCTGGGATGGCTTTCAAATATAATGATGTACAATGTGCGATTAATTATAATATACTCATACTAAAAGTAAGAACGGCAAAGTTTAAGGTAGGTAACATTTTTATTTTTATTTCATCAATATCAAAATAATTAAAATATGTACAAGGCTTTGGACAAGGCACTAAGAGTTCGCTGTGAACTTAAAAGCTATGTACAGTTTGTTCTAATACATATTCGAAATAATTATGTTAAAGAAAATATTTTATTTATTTATTTATTTTAATATATACGAATAAGATTGGGTTTTGAAGGGTGTATTTGAATTTTGAATTTTAAAAATTGAAATACAACCTCGGGTCTAACGTTAATTGAATTTAAAATATGTTTTGGAATTGTACATGAAATTGACTTTAAGTTTCTGATTACATTATAATTAAATTAACATTTTATTTATGAAGACGAGGGAGATGTTCGATCAACACAGATAATAAATACGGGGCCTTAATGCTAGTAGAAAATAGCAGGAATTGATTGAACAGTAATTTTTAATTTTTCATGGATACTTATAATAAATCATTACACCAATAACGAATGAGAAAATACTAAATTCATCTATGTAACAACGACTTAGTCTCAAAATATTAAATATTAACTATTGTCTATGATATTGATTATTTTCATCGTATAATTTGCATTTGATATGTAATATGAAAGGTATTTATGTTATGTCTTGCATGCTTTGCTTAGAAGTTCAATACTTTCAAATAGATCATTCTTAGAATAATTCCTTCACACCGAAGTTACACTCGCATCCCCAAATAATGAAATTATTACATTTTCACATCACATTATCGGTTGATGTGCCTTGGAAATTGGAAAATCCCATCATATCGGGCTATTCTCAATATAATATTTACTTTGAACATAAATGGATAAACATTATTATTTTCCACTAATGTAGAACTTGAAAATTTTACGCCAAAGATCATGATTTAAAATAATACATGTTGTACGTTTAGGTTTATGATTATCCTTGGTTAAATAATGCCGGTAGAGTAATTCGATACTTCTATACTTTATACTCAAAGTCATATTGATTGCAAATATGGCATTTCCACATTTTTTTGTGGCAAAAAAAAAAAATGTGGAAAGCATAAGCAAATTTAAAACTGTGAGTGATTAGAAGTATTAAATTACATGCGACATTACTAAAAATACTCAATAACTGGTCGGACATTTAATAGTACGCAATAACAGTAACTTGTATAATTATTATTGATAATAAGAGAGAGATCATTATATCTGATATTTGTAGACTGCATGGCTGAGGACATTAACGTCAAATATGGTTTTGGATACCATGGATGGAAACGCTTTTCATTGAATTAACATATTAAAAGTGCTTTGTTCTAATTACAAATTTATGCTTACAATTTATACCTGATCAGAGTCCTGCTCTGCCAATGTTGATTTTACAAAAAATACAAGATAGGCAGTCATTTGGGCTGCAGATAAGGCTTCTTTTTCTGTCATGGGTACTACGTTCATATCATTGTAATGATACCACTGATCTTCATGCCTAACGTAGCTTGTATAGTGTCCGCAATCCATGGTACCACCAGCATGAGCTATTATGCAAATTGGCTCATATGTAGTTGAACCTCCAGATGCATCATGCCTAATTAAAACAATAGGGTGAAAGTTAATGATTGATTAAATCTTATCATTTACATATTTCTTCATTTTTTCTTATAAATCTATGAAAAAACTTACAAGAATGTTGCATTAAGATCTAAACTCTTGGGTATCTTGACGTCAATGCTTATCTTAGCGAATATGCCCTCGCTGGACATACCGTATCTATTCATCTGTAGCGTTAAAATGTTTGGTTGACGCCTGAATGTAGTCCGCATTGTATGAATGTCATGTTTGCAGTTTCCACAAGTTAGACTTCTTTCTTCTGGTGCAAATATATTCTCTACGGCCTTTTGTAAATCAATAGGTGAGAGAGTGTCGTCAGAAGGAATGTCCACAAAGAGCATAAGATTATCAACTTTTTTTTGACGCTGCTTTTGACACCCTTTGCAAGTGTAATGCTCCATTAGGTAAAGTTGGAAATTTTCATCAACAGGATTTTTGTACGATATTATTTCATCATTTGTTGGTGCTGGCGGTGGTGTATGTACTTTGTACGTCGGGTCTGATGGGTTTGTTAATTTTCGTAGCTTTGGGCTCAACAAATCTTGAACACTGTGAGTTAGAATTTGTTTTCTAATCCTTGGACTGTGATTAGGATCCCCAAGACTATGACTTCTTTTTAAACCATTATTTTTTGGCGTAGAAATATCAGCCAATGGTTGCCTCTTGTTCGGAGTTTGAGGCATCTTCACTACTTTGTGAGAATCTTGTTGATTTATTGGAACATTTTCCATCTGATTTACATCCTCTTCAGCCGAAATCAACTTTCCTAAGTCAGACTTAATATGATTCAAAAGAATCATCAAAAATTCAGATACATCTTGTTGCCGCTCGGATGGATATGTTTCGTCAAGTACACCAAGTTCTTCTTTTAACAATCTAAAAATTATGTTACATCATGAAATCTTTGATTTTAATACAATTTTATTGATATTGAACAACGTTTTAGTTCATAGAATTAACATCTTTTATTTCTTCAATAAATATTCAGGACTTGACTTAATAATAGTGGAAAGTTAAAAAATAAAATGTGCTATATTTCAATACACTTACTTAACGGTTTGGTAAGCTTTTTCCCTTCCGATAGCGCCCTTCATCCAATGTATTTTGGTAGTTATCAAGTATTTCGTTACTTTTGAACACTCCTGCAAGTTGTAACGATGGAATGTGTCCAGCAGTGGCATAGCAAATAGAGCTTGTAACGTCGCATTGAGCCAGCACCTGTTTTCCCCAGGTGGATTTGGAAAGCCAGTCATATGATATGGTTCGTGTAGATCAATACCTCCCATCAGCAACATATCATCTGGTGTTTCAAGTCCATCTGGTTGTTTAATGCTGTCCAGTAAGGTTGGTGTATTTTCTTCAATGTTGCTATTCCAGGGATCCAACATTTCTTCCGGAATATCAGTTGATTCAAAGTTATTGTGCGAAGTGCAGATTTCCTGAAGATTTGGCACAACAGGATTTGTGATCACAGCAACTTTTGGGGTCATACTGAAAATCCCATCACTTGTTTTCGATCTCAGAGACTTATTCACGCCCGATGAAACTATGCTTACAGTATTTTCAGACGGATTTTTCAATTTTGCAATAGCTCTCTCCATTCTTGTGAGAGTCGTACCCTTTTGAATTTGATTCTGTACTTTTTTAGAGAGTAAAAGTGGTTTCACTACAACAGGACTCGCATCAGGTGACTTTTGGTAAAAATTCTTTACTGAAATTTGACCATTTTCATTGAATTTTGGAGTTTTTAAAGTTAGATTTCGGAGTTGGGGAGATGGAGTTTTTGGGAAAAGAGAATTGCTTGTTATTTGCATTCTCATTATATCCGATACATTTCCAGATATTTCTAACATAGTATCTCGACAATTTGGCTTAGTTATTGATAACTCAGACTTCAATATGCTGTTTTCAACATTCTGACCTTTTCTTTCTATTGCTTTTCTGGCTATCGGTCTGATGGTAATTTCATCAGAATTGACAAATTGCATCAGAGAGCCATTTTTTGGCTTTAACTCTCCACCCTCAACTTCTTCATTCTCTTCTACAGATCTTGCATTCTCGTGTAAATCCACTCTAAAGTAAACACCATCTCGATCACTTTCATTACCAAAATCATTTGCCTTTTCAACATTAACTTTTTCCCCAACATTAACAACATTGTTGCTAGCAGTTGCTACGATACCAACACTCTTCCTTATGGGTGTTAGGGTTATTTCTGCATTATTCAGGTTCAAATTCAACGATATATCCTCCGTTGGACTCTGTATCAATTTTTTACGCGCACTACAGGGTCCTTGATGGCTGCGTCTTCTTTTCGGAGATTGAGTACGCTCCGTATTCCATGTAAGACTGGTGTCAACCACTGTCGAAAATTGTAGATAAAAATAAAATAAAGTCGCTGCTCATTTCGAAGGATATAAAATTTTTTTCAGAAACAGAATTAAACAGAGCAAAAACTCAATTTATTACTATAACAAAATACAAATAAAAATATTGAAGTCTTGTTTGTGATAATGATAATGTGAAGTTTGAATAGAAAAGTGTTTTTTCTTAATTTTTTTATACCTCGAAAGTTGTGTGTAAACGAAGTTTGAACAGAAAATGTTAATCAGGCGGCAAAAATTTAAGATGTCGTTATGATGCGAAGGTAGAAAATATCCGAGGTGATCGAATTGATTAAATTTGTTACAAGGATATAATTATACCAAGATTTAATCTTTGTAAATGAAGGATGTTATACAACAATCATTGTGATAAAAAAAAAAAAAAAATTTAACTGACCCGGATAAAAGAATAAATTTGAGGTTAGGTAAGTTTGTATACATACTAATATTAGCTGTACTCGAAGATGGTGTAGGAGCTTTTGGCCGCACACTCCGGTGATGGACCGCTGCTGTTGCTACGCTCAACATCTTTCACAAGGTGATAAGATGTCTCTGAAAGGTAAAGAATCTCGGGTTAATAATGCATCTTGCTACGTATTGTTGATCGCTTTTTATCCAACTGTTATTCAACGTTTGTTTATAAATAATAAGAAGTTTAACACTATCCAGCGTGGATAAAAATAGCTTAAACACTCGTCGTATTTACTTACATTATGTTCAGTAAGAATTATAGAAAAACACACAACACACGGGCGGTAACCGGCACCAAGCAGCGAGCGTGTGCGTTTTGGCGCCCGAAAGTGACCCACTCTTTCTATAATATTGGCGGGAAATATCTGCCAATAAGAAGACAAGATTGAACAGGAATGACGAATCAATGGCTCGAATGTCGTTGGCCTAGATACATGAGAAAATTGCTCATGACGTCGTAAACGACACGATGACGTAATACGAGTATTATCGAAATTTAACGAAGTCTACCGAGCTTTTGCAAAAAGGTATTGAGACGTCAAAAGTGTCTGCCAAAGATGTAAATGTCATCAAAATTTAATGGCGTCTGCTTAAAGCACGTGGTTAGCGGTACGTGAAACGTCACGTGAGGATAGTTAATTGTAAATATTTTCATCAGTTTGTTCAATGGCTGTAACTGCTATTAAATCGAAAAAATCTCTCTTTGAAGAGAATGATAATGTCAGCGCAGACTGTAGTTCGAAAGATAGAGTCGAAAGAAATGATGAAAATTTTGGAGCTGAATCATCGACTTTCAAAAAGAGGCCACTGAATGTATGGTAAACCTAATTATATTTCATATGATTTGAGATTTTTGTTTTCAAGAACAGATCTTGACGTTCCGAACATGAATTAATTTTTTCATTAATTTTTTAGGCAGTACATTCCTTTGTTTTTTATATCAGGTTATTATTTTACTTCTGTATTTTACAGCTACGAGATTTTATAATTGGTGAGGAAAATTTGGTCTGTGATAGTACCGAAGCCAATTTTAGCTTGGGAGATATTTCTGAAAGTGAAGAAATTTGGCTTTTCGATGTTCCTAAGACGGTAATTATGAAAAATATCAGCTGTGATATTTAAAAATTAAAAAAAATGATCTTTTTGTTATTGTTTTACAAAATCTATCTTGTGATGTCAGATTAATCCAAAAAACTTCAAAGGTCAAACGATAAGACTGGGAAAAAAAAACCATTTGCAAATCGGAAATGAATTATATGAAAGTAGTTCTATTACAAGTAACAATAAACAACATTTATCCTTTGTCTTCAATACTGGGAGCCGGAAGCAGCCTTACAAAACTGGTAATTTTCATATAATCATAATATTGTCAAGTTATTTTTTGCACAGTATTCTTAACATCTAGCAAAATCTTTAGAGTTCTAAAAGCCTTTTTAAAACATGTTCTTTAAAATAAAATTTTCAGATGCTCAAACTGTTTGCTATTAATTGATTTTCAAATGTGGGACAATTGTTGTTATCTGAAATTTTTGATTATTCTTTTAGTTAACGTGAAACCAGCTGGTTCTGTACGTATTCGTCAAAAGTTATCAAGTGTTTTAGACGCGAATTTAGTATCTCCAGAAAAAGCCTGTGTTCCATTTCCCAAGAATCTTAAACTCAGGCATCCTCTATTCGGTCGCAATTATAATGAAAAACTCACTACAGTTGACAAACAAATTTGATCAGCTGGTGATAGCCTGCAATTTGTAAGAATCATACACTATTATTTATCTAGATGAATTAAGATCGAAAATTGCACAAGTTCCTAAAGTTTGATCTGAAAAAGTGTTTATAAAATCGCAAAAACGTTCACATTGATTATTGTTGTAAAAGGAGATGATAAATTATTGCTGTAAATGGTTTTAATAAATTGATATTTATAATTATCCAATCATTTTCATTATCTATTTTATCAACAATGTATACAGTATGAGTACAGGTGTATTTTCACTGTGTTCAAATTATATCCCTTATCCTGTGAAAAATCATCTGTATTGAATGTTTGATTCCTATAAGCAATTAAACAATTATCTAACATACAGGTATTATACGAACGCTTTCGGAAACTGAAATAATTTTACAATGTTATTGTCAGATATACACGCGATTCACAATTTTCAAATTTTCCGCCATTTTCTTGCCGCGTCAGGGGTGGTTCCTCTTCGCAAATCCAACATACATATTGATAAGTACCGGGGAGAAAAGGTTGAAGGTTTTCTAGAAATCCGTAAATCCTGTAAAATCAAAAATTAATGATACAATTGTTACAAATATCGCTAATATTTCTATGTACAGTAATCTTGTGGTTGAAGTGATTATATTTATCCAATATCTGATTGAGGGATATAGGTATTATTTTTACAGGAAGTGGTCCATTGATTACTATATGAATATAAATAAACGGGGATGCTGTAGTGACGTGATAGCATGGAAAATCTTTTATTTTTTGTTATCAGATAAATACAAGAAAATAATCTGTTGCGAATATATATAAATACATAAATATTTACAAAAGTGGATCATCATTTTGTTATATTCTTAGAACACAGTTAAATACTAATTTTTACGTTGTGTTTAAATCATTCGGTGGAAACTGTCGATATCATTATGGCCCACACCCTCAAAATTAATTAACGGAAAGTTATAACGAAAAAAGAAAAAAAAAAAAAAATTGGCCATGAATCGATTTATTTGTGACTTTAATAAATACATTGCAGTATTCACTTGTAACGTAAGTGCGATAAAAATTCTTTAACAACAATTGTATAGGTTGTGAGTACAACAAAAGGCAACGAAATTTTTCATATAAGCAACGAATGAATATATAGCTATAATATTAATATGAATAAACGATAATTAGGCGAAATTTCTCAAACTCTTGATGAATTATAATATATGTTATATAATAACTGCAAATATTCAACATATATGAAATTTCAAAAAAAACAAAAAAAAAAAAACTAAACGACCCGATTTACTCAAACATTACATCGCGATAGTGCATGGGACAATAAAGTGGTCAGGCACAATATTGTACAAATTATTTAAAAATGGACCATATTAGTGAGTTCGACATCAGACTCGAAAAAGAGGCGTATTATGCTGGGGAAACTATAAACGGACATGTCATTTTGCACACAACCGAAAATTTCAAATTAAGATGTAAGTAGTATATACATACATACACATATGTTTGCATTTTGTTAATTATAATAACTGTATAGTATCGACAATAATTGAGGCGGCAATTTAGCAAGTTTTCAAATTGTCAAATTGAATATTATATTCTCCTTAAATAATATGATAAGAAATTTACATCAATATAGTTTTACATTCGAATTACTTTAATAGTTAGTATTTTTTATTTAATGAAATTCATTCAAATTTCAAAATACATATTTGGATACAGACTTTTGCTTTCTTCAATCTCAAAATAATAATTTTAAAATCATAAAAATTCTAATTAACAATTTCAGCCGTTAGAGTATCATTGCGTGGACAGGCACATGCAGAATGGAAAGTGCTTGTCAGTGGCGATCGAAGAAACGTTAAAGATGATCAATATTTTGTCGACGAAAGGCTGGTCATATGGGGCCAAGGTTTTTATTAATCCCACAATACCCAATCATGATCAATTTTGTATATCCATATAAAAATCATTATAGTTCCCAAAACTATTATAATAATTTACAGATTCATCAGAAGGCTCTGTCCCAATACTACCTCGTGGAAAACACCAATTTCCATTCAGATTTAATTTACCTGAAAGCGCTTTACCATGTAGTTTTGAATCTCGTACTGGCTGCATCAGATACTACATTAAGGCAACGGTAGACAGACCCTATGCCAGTCCACCACAGGGTCTGAAATATTTCACCTTAATTGGACCCCACATAGACTGTATGGACGAACAATATCTGGTACTTACAGATTTTTCTCAGTGCTGTAAAAATACTTTGAAATAATATTTCAAGATGAAAATATGGAACATATTTGCATGCAACTAATATAAATTCTATCTTCAATAATTCAAATTCATAATTTCAACTATCCTTTCTTAGAAACCAATGGTTGGAAATGAGATTTACGCTTCCTGTTGTTTCTGTTGCACTCGTAATCCAGTGGAACTAAGTGCTCAGTTAGAAAGAAGCGCATATGTTTGTGGTGAAAGCATCAAGCTTCGTGCTGCTATTGATAATAGAGGATTAGAAAAAGCTTGGCTAAAAGTAAAACTGACTCAGGTAATACTTGGCGGTATAATTTGGTAAAATTGACTTGGATGAAGTGTATACATGTGTTACAATTGGAAGAGTCTTGAAGAATTCAGTCTTGTCTTGAATTCCTTCCTCTTTCTTTTCACAGGATATATTACCATTTTATAAATTTTCTGTTCGTGTTTTTACCCCTGATATGTGTAACGTTTTATAGTATGTGGAATTCTTCATCGATCGTGGAGTTCTCGGTACCAGTAGAGAACAGCAAAAAATGGTCTTAGAGTACAAAGGTGATCCAGTTCATCCTGGATCAGCTATTAAATGGGACTCTGCTAAGACCATGATTCTGCCTGTATGTCCTCCAACTTTAATAGGTGTATGCCGGCTTATACAAATATATTACGTTCTCAAGGTAGTTATACTTAATTAATGATGGCTTCGGTTGTGTAAGCTTAAAATCGTGAAAAGATCATTGAGTTTGGTAATATGTATAGAAATTTAGTAACCTTAAACTTTTGATTTGATAATAACAGGTCAGTGTAGAATTTGAAAAAGCAGGAGAAGATCTACAAATGCATTTTCCCATAACTGTTGCGACAGTGCCGTTCAGAATACCGAATAGCATTCATCAGCCACAGATTAAATATGGTGCGCATTTAACTTATCATAAACTTTTAAAAGTTGATCAAAAGACGTAACCAACAATATTATATGTATAAAATGTTTTTTTTGCAGAAGTTGCAGCTGAGCATGTGGAAGGGGGTTGTTACATAGGACCAGAGTTTTTACTTGGTCAGGTCTACGATGGCTCAGATGTAACGCAACCATCTGCATTGGTTTTGTACAGGCCGGTTTATGTTTGTACAACAAACGAATGGAGAGGTCACGAACATTAGTACGAGTAAATGTTACAAGGTCGTATATATTGAAGTTTTCAGGGTAATATATGTAAATGTTGTGCAATTAAGAAAATTAAAAACTTTTGTATTAAATCCAAAATTCTGGACCGACTGAATTTTTATGTTTCTAGAAGATTGCTTTTGATAGTACAACTGACGGAACGACGTTAAATGTTAAACGATATATAAAATATAAAGTATAAAATAACTTGGCAATGATTAATCAAACATAAATGTTACGGAGTAAATGGAAGTAAGTTAACACCGCCGCTGTGATTTGAAAAATGGAAAGTTTACCATGTATACAGTATTAAACTGTAGCTGATTTTGAGATACACAAATATCCAGTAAGTTTTTTTTATTACATTTTAACAATTTATTTATACCGTGATTACTGTTCTTCGAATATATTTTATATTACATACCTCAGAGTTAAACGATTGCAATAATTATTGTACATTGCACATATTCAGAAAATGGCTTCATCAGTAGAAACAGTCATCCCATAGTCTTTAAAGAGTATTACATTAGATTTTGCCATAAAGCGTGGGCTGGGCCCCAAAAAAAAAAACTTCCCTATATTCCAAAAATACAACAGTTTATGCACAAAATCTTCTATCACAGACGTGTTATATGAATAATAAGAATATATAATTTATTATATACTATGTATACATATGTAGCATACATATATACTTATTGTACTTATATGTACAGAGCGAAAGAGAGGGAGAGAGAGTTGTTACACACCTTCACAATGACAATACAAAGTATCAACCGCGTAATAGTTATTTTAAGTAGCATTTAGCTCTGACAAAATATGGTATCATAATATAAGGCACGTGTGAATGATAATGGAAATTGGAACATGTATGTGGTTATCAATATATCAGTCATAAGAAGCGAATCCAATACCGTAGCAAATTCAATATGAGAATCGTCAATAGAGAATATTCCTAGTAGTCTGGTGATAAATTGTATTGAATTTATAAGTAGCTAAGAAGTAAAGTTCACCCGACCTTTTATTGAAGGATCGTGTCTATAAGTTGGACTCAGAAATGAAATTTTACATAGCGATCCATGACTGAACTTACAAACAGTGAACGAATTATAAAAATAATATCTTTAGTCAATTACCTGGACTTGAGTTGCTCATGTATTATACAGCGTTGGACTTTGGATTTGTGAGCATAAAAAAAGAATACTGTATGGAAAAGAACTTGGTGCTTTTGACTAGCTAGTAATTTGAAGATTTGAAAGAAAATTGGATGAATTATTACGTCACTTGGTTTCTGTTTATAGTAATATATGAAAACGAACTGTATCTACAGCTACCGAACTCCGGGTACCGTTAGTTTACAGATAAAGACATAACGACTTGAAATGATGGGAAGCTGGACTCCTTTTACAGTCAAGTTCCTAAGTTAAAAGATGGTACCCAGAGATGAGGACCCTAAAAATGTTCAATAGCATGTATAGAAAAAAAAATTTGAATTCGTCTTGTCTGATAAATTCACTTCTATGAAGCATGTATTATATTTTTTTGAATGGTGGGCCCCTTCTGAACCCTGACAAAATTGGTTTGAAGAGTATTGAATAGTGTTTTTTTATAGTCGTTGAAGCATCCCTTCTACGTAATTACAAATATACAAAGGTGTGAAATTATATTAAGTGTTAGCTCTTAAGTCCATGCAGCCTAGATTAAATTACGTGCGTTGCCAAAGACAAATTTATAAATCAAAAACAAAAACCGTTATTGTGTATGTTCAATCATATATTATAGATTGCATACTGCAAATATATATTTATTCATCATTAAAATAATGTATTATATTTATTGAAAACAACAAGATGAATATTGAAGTTGGCATTAGTAGTATTTTGAATGTTACATTTATAAAATTGCAAATATCTTATAATAATAAACATTTATGTACCAATTTGTTGTTTACTATTAAGTTCCTGAATAATAGTTATTTCAAATAATGCTATTAATAGTGAAAGAGAAAATGAACTTTACAACTCTGTTTAAAGAATAAAAAATAGTTTTATTGTATTTACTTTTATATTCAAGTAGAAAACGCAACATCACATTTTTTTTACCAATGTATTTACACGAACGAACAAAAATATCGCTTATACTCTAAACTTTGCACCTCAGAATTTTTATCGTTAGAGAATTATGCTATTAACACAAGGCCCAAACATCTTCACAGAAGAATTTATCAGATTATTTGAAAAAATTCACATTTATACTTTTAGTGCGGGGGCTTTTATGTAATCCAATTCATTTATAAACCTTGCATTCATAGTGTTGAAAGAAAGCGAAAATTAATTCAATTAGTACATCAAAATCACTAATTGTCTTAATCTAATTTTCGTTTATTCAAAACTTGTGCTTTTTTAAAAAAAATGAAAATAAAATCCATTTCTGATTCCTTCGAGTTGGGCTCTTCTACAATAAACGATAAACCAGATAACAATAAGCTATCGTTGAAGTAATAATTATATCAGTTGCTTGAGGCAAAGATAATAATAATTATTTTTTTGCCAAACGATAAATCTTTCCTGTTTAATTAGTTGATTATTGTATGAGAATGAAACTTCACATCAAAATTCAGTCGAAAACAGATGCCATGCTGAAGAATAGTTATTACCATTGCGACGAATCTTTAAAGCATGATCGATAAGTTATGGAAAATTTTTCTAAGTAATGATATATTTTCGAGCTTCCAACTACCTTCCACAATATTAAGATCTGGGAAAAAATTTTGCTAATGAAAAGTAACACGTTTATTAATAGAGAAAAAAAAAAAAACTGAAAGATGTTCAGAGTCAAACATTCGGCATTTCAAACTCTTGATATAACATCAAAAAGAAATAAAATAAGAACGAAAACGTTTTGTCCCTAATATATTATTATAAATTTCACATCACTTCCATGCTGTTCTGTGTGTTTTCTGTAAAGCCTAAAGTAGATGTTGGCGTGTCTTGCGTAGTTTCTTCCATAGTTTGTTCTCCCATACCATCCGATACGTTTGTACCCGTTGAATTCACTCCGTCATCCCAATTTATTTTAAATCGAGTTACTCTCGGCTTATCACCAAGTATATTTCTCTGTACTTTTTCAAACAAGGGTTGAGTTGGCGGATTTTCACGCAATTCTGTGTCCGTGTATTCGTTGTTAATGAAATATCCAACGCGAACAAATTCATGACCACGATATGAACAAGTTAATAAAACTACCGTAACTCCTAGCGCGTCGTTCACTGGAATTCTACTAACATCTGGCGGATCAGCCTGTTTAAAAATAAAAATGAAAACAATTTCGATATCAAAAGAAAAAACTTAATAATTTTCTTCGACTAGTTTCATTTTTTAATATCAACCAATATCTCACCTGAAACACAAACATGTGTCTTCCTTCAGGAATAGGTCCGACATAAATAGTATCAAGAACTTGGTCAAATTCTTCCGATTCAGCACTACCAACGTATATCATTTTCCATTCCAAATCTGAGACAAATAAAATAAAAGGAGAAAAAAAATAGGTTATGAAATACGTTTTGAAAATTTTAGTTACTTCATTAATAATTGGTCTGTTTTGAGTTAGGAAATTAAGAATAAAAATTAAACGTTTTACAGAAAATATTGATGATAGCGTTGGTAATGATTGTTCAAACATTTTGGAGACTGACATAACCTGTGATACGTTATTTGTTTCTGTAATGAAGAGATTTTACGGTAATTGATAGTTGGATATTTGTTTGACATTTTTACCTTCCTTAAGTTCCTCAATGCATTCAAAGGTAACTTCAAATTGAAATGGATTCAGAAAAGGTGATGGATTATCCAAAACGGCCACATTCGCCAGTTGTACCTTGGCCATTATTGGATGATTCGAATCGTAAAAATTGGGTCTGAGAAGTATGAAATTTAATAGATCTTCAAGGATTACTTTCCTCAACACTTACGCCTCTAATAACGAATAATACTATAAGATTTTCGGTTATATTTAAACAAGTTATACAGACAAACAATTGATTCGCGCGACTTTGAGGTTGGTTTGGCGGCAAATGAAATGAAAATACATTTCCGTTTTTCTTTAGGTTAACATTGAACGCAGCCATATGGTTATTGGCGGTCGTAACGATATTTGAGCAATTATTTTATTGGTTGGTTGCTAGGGTCAACGTCATTCTAGGATGGCGGTTATTTGTATAAAATCATTGAATTTTTATATTAATACTTTAGAGAATTTGAATATCTCGGATAATCGTAGAACTGATAAAATTTGCCTAAAATTAAGGTAAGTTCTTTGACAATATTGACGATTTTTTTATTCCTGTCAAATCAGCTGTTCATACGATCATAAGTTAGCAGAAATAAAGTTTAGTGACAGATGAACGGAGTGAACACAGCCGCACCAATCAGTTGAGTAATTTCCGGTTTTAATACACCAAACGCGCGAAATACAAACGAAGATTAATCCAATCTACAAATTGATACGAAATTCGATTCACTTGAAAACAAAAAAAATCTCTAAGATTTAATAATTAATCTATCGAGGCAATACACATAATCTAATCATAATTATGTTCGTTAAAAATCTACCATACAGTTTTCGCCTTTGTCATTGCATTTGGTATTTGTTTTGACGTCCTGTTTCGAGGTTCCGAAGAGCACGGCGCGGGCGGGGGGGGGGGGGGGGGGGGAGGGATGGATGACGTCCGTTTCTGCGCATGGTGACTGCGCATACGGCTAGATTTCGTCGACCATAAAAATTTCCCAGTAAAGAAAAGATTTGTAGTGGAAAAGTTGATATGTAAGTAAACATTTGCTAAAACGGCTAAGATCCCATTCGTAAATTCGTACTAACGAATCGTACGTGCACGTGTCTATTCTAAAATATAACAAAAATATAAAAATTGGAGTTAAAAATTTCTTGGTAAAAACCAAAAAATTAAGGTTAAAACATTGAGCTCTTCAGGCTCTGGGATATGGTTTGTGGAGAAAACAGTGAATTATAAGGAGATTATATCTATTTTTCGTGAGAGGGGTGACCTCTGACTTATCTTTACCTATGATAAATTGAAAAAAATAAATAAAAAAACATTAATTAGAAAACCTCGTTATAACAATCGGTTTTCATTGGCTAGCAAGAATTTTTTCTAAATTTTCTTTCGGGGCCACATTCAGGGCGTAGATAACGTAACATGATCAAAATTTATCCTTATATTATCTATCTAGGCTATGTTCATTTTATTTACGATATATTCATAACCCGTTCGTATTCGGAGATTCCTTTGGGTTAATGTTATTCACGTATATTTCTCCCTCTTTTCATACTCCCACTCCCAACCCTATCTCCCTCTCCTTCCCTCCCCTTCTCCACCGTTCCCCTTACCACCGCGTAGTGTTATTCGGTTACCTTCTCCGCCCGTCGCGTCATTTACGTGTCACTCCCCACCCCATAATTTTCCACCGTTTTCCTATCACCCCTCCAGTGCCTCTCACTTGACGTTTCCCATCAGTTTTAACAGCTGTTTACATTGTCTTTACTCATCTCAGAGTCGTATATAAGTGAAAAAAGTTCGGATATGTATATATGTTGATTCAAGAAATTCGGTAATCATTTTACAACTCATTTTACAACACTAGTATACGACAAATGTTCGGTTTGTGATCAGTATCCTTTGTTTGAGGCAAGTGACAGTTCCTGTCAATTTTTTTTTATCTCTTATGATTTTTATCTCAATCATTTTATTATTTAATACTCTATTTTCGTTTTATTAGTGAATAACTAATATCGTTGTTCGAAAAAATATAAAATTAACCTTCAAATATTATAGCGAATATAAAATGACAATATTCTTCTACAATTTATGTCATGGAACACCATTATTTGATATAATATGTATAAAAGAGAAAAAAAAAGGAAGAATTCCTTTGTGAGATTGTATTTATGAGAGTAAAAATATCTTTCACTGAAAACTGTAAAACGAATTATCAACAATTTCGTATTTCTTTAACCTCGTATTATTTCAAATTGTCAAAAAATTTGAAATAATATTTAACGCAGAATATAGGATGATTCGCTAGGAGAATGTGACTCACTTTTTAGTAAAGTTTAGCTTCGTTCTACGTTACGATTCAAATTCACAAATTCTTTGAATTTCCAATAAAGTCTTTCGCGGGTATTTATTTATTAGTTAAGATCATTTTTTTTTTCCCGAACAGAATAGATTTTGGTGCAAAAATTAATCCTTTGATATTGAAAGAAAAATTTTCCTCAGGAATTACTTTTACTAAATATTTTATCTACAACTTCTTTCAATAATTTCCTATATCATGGATAATTGCACAATGATAAAGATTTTTTCTTTATTTATTTTTATTTGATTTTTTTTCACACTTTCTCTGTTAATATCTTGCTTGTGTCCTACTTGATCAAGGGGAAAGATTATTTCTAGATGACAATTTTTTTCTTCCATTCAACATTCCAAAACAAATGAGAAATTACACATACACCTGAATCATTTTCATAATTAAAGAGTCTACTTAAAATACTTGTATTAAATATATTAGTATTTAATTCAATATTGTTTCATTACTTTCTTTCAGATAGTGATTGGAATTAGTACCACAACCTAGGATCCTAGACTTGATCATTGGCCCAATTTAGACAAAAAATTTGCGTAAGCCCTAAACGTGAGTAAAATTATTAAGCCATTATTATTTCGCAACACGAAGTGCTTGCGATTGATTGCAAACAAATTATTGACGATGATTAATTGCTTAAATTTTTCAACATTGTTATTTCGTTTTTGTTATATGAAGAAAATATTGTGATTCTTAGCTCTATTTTCCGGATATTTACATATTGTAGGGTGTAGCGACATCGAGTAATGGGACAGATAGTTTGATAATAATCTAAGCTCCTTGGTCAATGTTCTATGTTTGAAATTGAAATTCTAAATGGGTTGTTATGCGGCCATAGAATTTGGTAGTCAATTCTATAAGGATTGTATTTTTTATACAGAAATTTCAATAAGGCAATAAACCATTCGGTCTAAGGGAAATACCAGAGTGGCATGAATGTATATAAATAATACAAATAATTTATTCCTTACACTATTTCATACGCTGTAATCTGAATGATAATTTTTAGACTGTAAACTATATTTTCCTTATTCTCCGTGATCAATGGTTGATTCTGTACGTGTTTGAATTTTCAGGAACCCAGGGCTTGAAGCGTACTTCTATTTTCTTCCAAGGCTAGTCGTGCGAAGTTGCAATAAGGAGTATGTCGGTGTTGAATCAAAGCGGCGAGGATGCTGTGGAGTGTCCGTTGTGCATGGAGCCATTAGAAGTAGACGACCTGAACTTCTATCCATGCACTTGTGGTTATCAAATTTGCCGTTTCTGCTGGCATAGAATCAGGACTGATGAAAATGGGCTGTGTCCAGCTTGTCGGAAAGCTTATCCTGAAAATCCTGCCGATTTTAAGCCCCTGACCAAGGAAGAAATTGCAAGGTATATTTAATTTGAAAATCGTATTGTATCATTTAATTTCAATATAATTTTCGTTTTATCATCAATTACGACATTGGGATAAAAACTTGCGTAAGCTTGAACATACTGCCATATGGATGGATGTTTGTTTAGGTTGAAGGCAGAGAAAAGACTGAAGGACCAGCAGCGAAAGCAAAGAGTAACTGAGAACAGGAAACATCTGGCTAACGTTCGCGTAGTGCAAAAAAATCTTGTATTTGTTGTTGGCTTGCCAATGCGACTGGCGGATGCTGATGTAAGTTTTCACACAATTTGAAAAAAAAAAAAAAAATTTGGTAATTTGAATCAAAAAATTCCGAAATCCATGATGCATTATTCCAATTTTAAATATCAACAATGCAATTTAGTTTTACTATCAAGCAATTGCAAAGCTATATTCACCTGCAATTAGTACATTTTCTATTCAGGTTCTTAAGCGACACGAGTATTTTGGAAAGTTTGGAAAGATTCACAAAGTTGTCATCAATCAAAGTACCTCGTATGCAGGGTCTCAGGGTCCCAGTGCATCGGCATATGTTACGTATCAGGTAACTTGATAGAATTATTTTTTAAAAACATTTCATTTGATTTCTAATATCCCTGTTTGATTTGATCAAGTATCATCCCTATTCTGATTTATTTTAAATTCTTAGCGGCAAGAAGATGCGTTGCGTGCGATAGAGGCAGTAAATAACATAGTAGTCGATGGGCGGACGGTTAAGACATCACTAGGGACCACCAAGTACTGTTCGCACTTCATGCGTAACCAGGCATGTCCAAAACCGGATTGTATGTACCTTCATGACTTTGGTGATCAAGAGGCCTCCTTCACCAAGGAAGAAATGCATCAAGGCAAGCACCAGGAGTATGAGCGTAAGCTTGTACAGTCGCTACACGCTCATGCATCTGCATTACAACGGTAAATCATTCTTTTGAATGACTACAGTATGAGTTTTAAAATCTTAAATTGTTTTTTATAATTTCTTAACCCTCAACTCCTATGTTTAACATTGAATTTGATTATTACAGAAAACCAACGCCATCACCGCCGGTCACAGGTGGCACAGTTCGGGAAAATGGTACGGCAAATCCACAAACAAAAGAGGCATGGCCTTCGTTACAACCTGGGCAGACAAATAGTAAGTGAAATAGAAATTTTTTATTTGAAAAAAAAAATGATTTATTCTTAGCAGAACTGATATTTGCATAATAATGTAACAGTGAGATTGTGAAGACAGTAGAAAGTGAATACATGTTGTAGCAATTTGCGATAAACACGGCCCTTACGTATAACGTGTTTAATTTATGTATTCGATTCTGCGAAATGTTATGTGAAATGAATATGGAACCTTGGATTAAATTTGACAATGTTTTAAACAGGCACACAAACGAATAGTAAAGAACCGTCTCCGCCTGTGAATATGCCGGTGCAACAGTCGAATGGTACAAATGGAAATGCTAGTATACAGCAAAATCACACAACTGTGACAATAAATCAACAAAATAATAACAACAAGGGTGAAGGAGGTCTGAGTCGCAGAGGCAAAAGTAATAGTGAAAGTAAGGCACAGGCTGCACGCAACAAACACAAAAACTCACAGAATAAAGAGAAACATGGAGTAAGGACAACCTCTCGATCTGAATCAAATTCAACAAATGGTCAAACTAGTTTACAGATGCAGAGTAGCATGCAAAAAGAGTCTAGAAACTCTTCGGTCGATTCGGTTAGTGAAAATAGCCAGAAATTGAATACTAGGAGTAAAACGGATCAACATAATACGCAAAATAAGGATCAGAATCTGACGGAATACCAGAACGAGGAACCAAAGATTAATGGAGTCTTAGAAAATGGTGAAATGAGTCAATCAGAAAGCGAGAGTGAACCACCTAGAGAAGGGAGTACACCTGCTAGTACTGTTTCAAGCACAGAAGAATCTACAAACCACAATGCAGGGTTAGTGGATTCTGAAGAAATTGGCAGTGCGGCTGTGTTAGGTGAGTTCTTTATACTCGCCGTTATTTCTGTCTGTCTCGACTGTCTTTTATTGAACTGAATTATGACGAGGGTTTATAATATGTATAGACATTCCTTGAAATACAGGTTTTCCACTAACAATTAAGCGGATTCAATAATAGTTCAGAGCAATGCCATATATTCAAGTTACTATTATTAGTTCATCTATTAGTCGGTACGCAATTATTAACGCATAAAGTACGCCTCATCATATACATACATACATACCTATATCCATGGATTATTTTTTATTTAAACTGGTCACAGTCGCTAGTGAATTACATATACGCGATATAGTCATTTATTGTGATTGATAATTGAATTTTTGAAGTAAATATACGAATATACAAATATACATGTGTATACATGTCAAAAATAATTAGGGAGACCGGAATCTACAATCACTCACAAATTTTAGATGCGAAGATATTCAAAGTGTTCAATGTTTAACAACACTTATGTGTATTACCAACACTACTGATGATCGGTCTTTTTTCTTTTTGTTAAGACAATGTTAATTTTCAATTTTATTTGTTAATTGCATACAAAGATGAAAAGTAAATTTCATTTATTAGCGTTCAAGATATGAGATTTCTTTATTGGAAATTTAAGGCGTGATCTACAAGGATTTTAACTTTCATTGGATCTCGTTATTTTCAAATAGATTAGTCAATGAACTCCGTATATTTATTATAATACATTGTTGATTTTTAAATACGCTTTCTTACCCAACTTACAAACTCGCTACAATTTATATTTATATACACAAGCATCTCTTCACTACAAGCTTTGGGAAGGGTGACGACTAGATATAACATTTATACTCTCATAAACCGATCTTAATAATTTTCAAAAGACTATTGAAAAGATCGCAAGAAGATTATTCCAAGGACTTGGTCATGTATTCCAGCAAAGGTTTTAAGGCCTTTTGCAACTCTCAGTATAACAAACACTTAGTATTTATTCGTGATTCTTGTAGTAAAGTAAAAGTCATTGTATTCAAGAATAAGGAAAATATTACCGATTCAATAATTGACAAACAGTTTATAACTTACACAGCATGTTGTCCATAAAATAATCTTATTTACATAATTAAAAATTAAATAATTATCTGGTTACTAACTCTTATCAATTTAAAAAAAAAAATTTTCTTCTCATTTTGTTATTTATGATGAATAAATCAATGAATAAATATTAGAAAAATCAGTCCTTTTGGCCAGCGTTTGGCTTTGCATTCTATAATAATTGAAAAATATTTTCGGTCTGTTGAAAATAATGTTCAGTTTATCCTTTAAAGTTAAAAAGTATTCTATAGTATCTAGTGATCATACCTATGTGCTTTAAATGTAGATCTTACGATCTAAATAGTCACAAAACACTGCCGTACTATATAAATGTGTGTTTTAAGAGTAATACTTATGCCAAGTGCCTATCGAAGAGTGTAGAATGATACGTACTATAAAAATATAATATGCCAAAATAAAGAGAGTTAATCAGAAAATTGATCGTGTTGTGTCTTCGTGTGTGCTTATTTTTATCCTACACAGAGAATAGGCTAGTTAGATAACGCGATCTTTGCCCAGAAAATAGTAATTTTTTGAGATTTTAGTTGAAATATTTTTTGTTTTTGTCTACTTAACATTTTCAGGTAAGTATTGGAAGTAGGCAGAGATTCTTTTGGTATATCCCAGAATCTCTATCGACTTTTATATACAGTCAACTGAATTTATCAAGTCAAATTAGACGCTAATAATTAGTATTATTTACCTCGCTGTTTTTCGTCCAGAATGATCAAATCCTTCATTTCTATTAAACTCAAATAATGAAAAGTTCAGATTTCGAATGAAGAAATAGTGCACGCGATAGTAGCGAAATAAAATTATTCAATGAAACTAATGGAAAAATAAAAATGTGTCACACACACAGACACGCACACTGAGATACTAATGAGTTATCAATATCAACTTATTGATGTATTTTTAATATTAAATTTATTGATCTAATATCAGTAATTATTTTCAAAGATAGGCTCATCAGCTTTTTAAAGTAACTTGATATGTCTGACAAAAATTCGGTTTAATTTGCATTCCAAAACTTTATGCATTGAATGAAGTTGAACAAGGAGCTAAGACCGAATGAACTAATTGAGGCAGAACTAAAATCTCAAGCTAAGAAAGTCCTAAGTCCTCTCTTATTTAACATACTTTTTATTGTTTGATGTAACGGTAGTTTTCTGGGCAAAGATCCAATCGATAGCATTAAAGGATTTATAATATTCTAATACTTTAACAAGATGATAGAAAAGTATGGAGAAAAGCATTTGGTATCATTTTGTTGGGAGCTGTTTATTCTGGCATTCTGGAGGAACCATAAAACAAGTAGATCGCATCTCGTAGTGTAGCGGTTGTACGTGTCGTGTCTAGGTACTTCTCCGGAAAGCACGACCTCATCTCAGGGTGTCTCGCAACAACTACCACCTGGTCTACATGTGCATAATGGTGGGTCACAAATACAGCTGAATCACCGCTCCATCTTTCAGACGGATAACAACAGCTTTTTTAGTTCCAATACCTTTCAGAAGGTGTCATCCACCGTATCTATGCCACCCACCTCACAAACTGGTATGCATTATAATTTTATTCGATTCATACCTATAAGACCTTTAAAAAATAGCTTCATAATTGCTGTTCCTAGTTAACTCGATGATTTCTATGCCTTGATCGAATCCCAAAATTCTAAAAATGCTTAACTTTGTGACAATTTTTATGCTGATATTACAAGTCTTTTTGTCTTAACTATTTAAATGTATTGTATTATCTTTTATACCTTGATGTTATTTAATTTATAGATTTTCTCGAAATTATATGGATGAAAATAAAGAAAATTATTTTTTTTGTTTTTTTTTTTTTTAACAGGAAATACAAGTTTAGATTGGATGAGTACCGGACTGGTATCTATACCTGATTCTTTACCTACAGTTCACTCTAGCGAGGATTGGCAGGCAGCTTTTGGATTTCAACCTGAACCTTTGCAAACAAATTGTGCGACACATAAGCCAAGCCCGTCTAGTTCACCTGGTGTATCTTTCAATCCGGATGATTTCATTGACGGAGAAGTATACACTAATTCAAGATACGCTGCTTTGGCAGAAAATGCAACTGTATTTGCAACAGGTTTTCTGACGGATTCACCAGCGTCTAAATTCATGGCTGACTTTCAACAAAATTCGTTGAGACAGAGACTTGTGATGCAGGTAATTATCGTTAGTTTTAATTAATCTATAAGGTCAGTTACTTATAGATGCCATCACATTTTGATAGGCGCAACAAAATCAGGAAAATTGTGATTATATAAAACAAAATGGTCAGGCCACGCTGGACGAGTTACACAAACATCACAATGAAGTTAGTACAGAGGTAAAGGCTGATGATGATTTGGGCTTCGATCCGTTTCACGAGACTCAGAAGGCATTAGCTGAATTAATGGAGAATGAGATGCAGCTGCAGCAACAGAGACACTTTCAGCAACAACAACAACAACAACAACAACAACAACAAAGAGAGCGGGAAGAACAAAACAGAGCGCAACAACAAGGTCTTGCTGGTTTAGGACCACAGCACTTTCCACAGGTAAAAAATAATTGTAAATATTTTAACTTTATTTATTTGATTTTTTATTGTTGTTTTTGTTTTTTCCTTAATGCTATTTCTACTACATTAATCTTTTATTAATTTACATTCAAAATTAATTCTTACTCTAAATTTAATTACTTGTTGATTTCTGATACAGGTGGCACATATTGCTCATTTGCAACAACAGGCACAGCACATGCAGAATCTTCAGGCATTGCAGCAATCACATTCCCTGTTATCGCGAATCCCGCCGAATTTGTTACCTCAAAGCGGTACTCAAAGCCCTGCACCGACGACAGCCACACCAACCAATCTTGGACAGCGCAGTCGTCTACCACCACCAGGCTTTCCAGGTTCGGCTCCAAATCACATGAACTCCTTTGGTTTGGGTATACCGCGACCAGCACCCACAAACAATGCTCTTTCCGGTAAATAACCATTAACTTCAGTTAGAGCATGTGTAACACGATGATTTGCTTCGACAAATAACGTACGGAAACACATATCAAGATCCTATTCTCTACTCCAATGAGCACAACAGTTTTTATGGTCTAGCACAGCTATTTTTGACATTTAGGAATCGCACGTACTATGTTATCAATTTGGACTACTGGAAAGTGTAGTTAAAAAGTGGTTTGATATTATTAATAGTATTTTTTTTTTTTTTTTTTAGTTTGTAACATCGATTGCTGAGGCATTGATATATTACTAAAGACCTGAACTTTAGCAACGACATATTTTTTTATTTTTGTTTTATTTGTATTGAAAGTTCACACATAACACGAGGGAAAGTTCAGATATTTATTATCAGACAAAAATGAACAGTCGCTAGGATTCGTGTTTGTGTTACAGAGTTGCTTATGTCTGCAGGTAGTAAGATACTGCCATTCATGAGTCACTCATCGGGAGTATTGTTCACCGGGGCCCAAACTGCACAGCAAAGTACTTTTTTACCGAATGGTGGCCCACTGCCACGTTCACAAGGTTCGAAACATCTTTTATTTGAACTCTCCGAAGATAAAAATCGATCAATAATCATTCGAATAGAAAACTGAAATTGTAAACATCAATCATACAATTTTCTATCTATCTAGCTGTTGGTAAATGTGCCGGAGATGCTGTGTATAGCTTAAAGGATTGGTGTGAGATAGGCAGTCCACAACAACAATATCATCAACAAACTTTGCATCAAAAAGGAGGGTGGAATAATATTGGCCCTGTCGCAGATTGGACTTCCATCGATCCAGCAATTGTGAGCTCATCTAGGCCAGTTCCTTTCCAGGCCACAGCTACTTGGCAGTTTCCTCATGTTCACTCTCCACACACAGCTTCTCATACAACACAACAGGTCAATAGAATTTTTCTATTCATCGGAAGGCTTTTTTTGTTGCAATAATTAATTCTAAATTGTTACTCTGATTGAAAAGCCAATGTAAAAAGTGTTATTGGTAGATAAGATATCAAGTTTGTACTCTCCAAGTTACCAAATGATTTTTAATGTTAAATTATGAGACATTCGTTGACAATGTATTAGCGATTGAAGCGAAAGTGACGCCGTTTTGTGAATTCTCACATATGAAAATTTGTTGCTTGTGTTTCAGGAGCAAAACCCTCCGCAGCACTGGGCAATGCAGCCACCACCAGGCTTTGCCGCGCCATCGTCTAGCGCGCAGCATAACAGTCAACAGCCAAGCTCAGCCACACAATCGCACTCCAAGCTCATCTCTGCCGGATCTGAGATTGAAAGTGAGTTATTTATACGAAAATATGTGACAATATTGAATAAATAACGAAACTTGATTGAAACTAGACATCATATTATTAGGGTGAAATGTGGTAACTTTATTGAAAGCGATCCGTAATGTAATAATGAAAGAAACTTATCACTTGTTGCAGACTTGTAAACATCACGCCGACAAACCAGTAACACGCGATACACAGTTAAAGCATCAGAGTGTAAAATAGCAGCCGGTGGCTGGTGACGTACCTTTTCTAACTTATGTCTATATCTCTTTCCAAAAAAAAAAAAATTTCATTTACTTCTCTTGCCAAAAAAAGAAAAAAAAAGGTTTTTGGTATTGCGAAAACAGAACGAAAGAACCATTCTAGTAACTCTCCTGATTTACAAACACGTTAATAATATATCATTCTGATATAATTATATTTAAATATGTATTAAAAAAAAAATTACTAAAATTAATCTTCTCAAATGTATTTTTTGTGTGTGGATTTACAACAGCGTATTTACAAGAAAAAAAATTTAATACACGGAAGGCCGATCGCGATAAATTTGTGCAATATTAAAATGATCTTAGCACCAAATATTACGAGCAAAAACAGAGTTTTAGAAATTCATTTGATTCGAATGCAAACGAAGCTTAATTAGCTTGAAAGAAATAATTTTCAAACTTGAGTGGGTAAACTTCATTACCGAAGATAGGTGAACTCTATTATTTGCTTGTATAATTATAACTAGTACAGTTTAAAGATAGCAACAAATTGTCGGAATTTTAGTAACAAAGATACATTTCATTTGCGCACTGGATTAACGAATTTCAGTTCTGTTTAATGCGGTTCCAATCTTAATGTTTTTTGCAATCAACTTATTTTAGGCATCTAGGTAAAATCCCTTACGAAAGTCAATTCACTGTCGGATAATTTAGAAAAATATCTGTAAAACTGAATCTACTAAAAAAATGAAGAGTAATAGATAATATTGTCAACCAGATATGTATCTACAGTTATATTTGGCGACCCTATGACGCAAAGCGAAGTGCAGCACAGATTCGATCAGGTTAATAAAAAAAAATAAATAAAAATAAAAATAAAGAACGGAAAAATCATGAAGTTGCGAACGATATTAAAATTAAAATATTAAGAACAAAAAATCTCTTAGCCTTAAGAATCAAGCGACATAGTTAGCTGAAGAACTGGGCTATTTAGTGAAGTGTTAATGATAGTATAACTTTCACATCTGACATCATAACAGAACATCACATTTATCAGAGGCAACTAGATAAATTCATTTTGAAATTTCACTTGCTACATACTTTCCTCTTATTTTACTAAAATAAAATTTGAGGACGCCTATTATCGTATGTTATTAGGATTCTAGTCAGGAATCGTATATTATACGTTGAGTTGCCAAGTTTTCCCGATATACCTAAACTGTATGCGTGATTGTATGATACATAGGACAAAAATCTTTGCTCTTTTTCCCTGCTGCTGCACATTCAAAAACGTAATATGGGTAATTGGTATCAGATTAGAATTTTTTATTTTGTTTTTTTTTTCCAATTCTAACAACTAATTTTTTTGTGATCGAGGAAAAGATATAGACGGCTGTGTATAGGTTTCGTCGGGTGGAGGGCATAGTATATATGTATACTGTATATATAGATATACATATGTGTATGTATACTGTATATCTATGTACTAGAAATTTAGAATTATAATTAAAATATTGGAGAAAAAAAAATTGCAAAACAGAGATGCACACAGGGTTGCAGTGGAAAATGTCAAGAAAATAAAATTCACAAACAGTCACTAGCGACGATACTTGGTGCCATAGGTTTAGAATGAATTCAGTAATTTGAACTTCTTTATATACAATGTCAAACAATATTTTCAGCTCATAGAAAAATAGTAGTATATACCTAAACGTGATTTTAAAGCAATATAAAAATTACAACGCTAATTTATAATACTTCAAAGCTTATATTTGATCAAATTTTACCGCTGATATCCAGTGAAAATTGTTCATGGTGTATCGATTCAAATTTTCTTGGCAATTTTCAATTTTTTTACTTTAATTGAAAATAAGAAAAGAAACAGAAATAACACTATTCCCTGTGTTGAACCTCTTAGACAAAGCGTACTGTGCATGTAACGAGAGGTCAGATTGCATTCAAGTTTATAGTATTCTGAACGTTAAGGGCAGAAACACAGTTTGTATACGTGATGTGCAATGTTCGTTTAAATTCGCGGAATTTAAAACTAGCAGGCTGTACGTTAAGGACAGTTATGCAGTATTGAAGGTGGCCGAACAAGACGGAAGACCTCTTAGAAGCATGGTATTAAAGGACCTAGAAAGAAAATGCGTACTTTGACATGCAAAGATTGGACAGCTGGCGAAGTTTTATTTTTTTGTTTTTTTTTTTTTTCAAAGAAAAAAAAGAAAGAAAAAGGTACAGCACAGTCCTTAATTTGTATAAAATGATTAAAATAATAAGAGACGGCGTCTAATTATTAATATTATTATATAAACTGAAATTACACAATATTAAATGAGCGCGCGTAGCGATCCTCATGACTAATGGTCATATCGCAAACAAATAGATACGCAAGTGAATGAATGAAGAAAAAAAAAAATTAAAATATGATTATTATAAATTTATTGATTGATTTAAGGTAATCGAAAAATATACGATATGCGAGAGCAAAAATAAATCGATCGATCGCGAAGTTTTCCTTTGAAATACCTGCTATCCTTTAGATATTCATTTTCGACCATTTTCATTTAATTCCATGCAGAATTGAAAAACTAGTATTGAATCATTCTATTTATTTTCCATCATCATTATATGTAGCGTTTTATTTTAGGATCACAGAATTGTTTACATGTAAGATTCTGTATCATCCTTGATCTTGGCTTCTTTTGGAAATAACGTTTTATATGAGATGGCTAGACTTAACGTGACAATATTAATCGAGATTTGGTAATGTGGAACGATGTGTTTTTTTGGAAATTTTGTTGCCGTTTATATGAGGCTTTGCCGATATTTAAAATTTTCAGCAATCAGGTCTCACCAAGTTTCGTTACAGGTATGTTAAAGTTATTACTATAACGACATACACATGCCTTTTTGCTGTATTGATTTCGAGTATATATTTGCGTTTCTTGCAATACATAGTAGGTATTTTGTAAATTGTATTCATTTTGGTTTCCAAGGTGTTATTAAACACATAATTATAATTCGTATATCAACAAATCGGTTGCTTTTATTGATCAAAGAATATTACAGAAGTTTTTAACATTTTTTTTTTTTTCAACAGATTTTTCGACTTGTTGGAAGTAACGTAATTGAACTCAACAGAAATTTTTTAAACACTGTTTCATAAATTTTACAAATTACTTCCAATGCAATTTTTTTTTAAATAATCGCACCAAATCAAATAATTTCAGAACTAACAAATAATTTCTGAATATTTTCTGAAGAGGCCGGTTTAATACAGAATCTCTTAGAATAAATAGACACTAATATATTCAAATTACAATATTGTTTTTTAACATCAGATAAATTATGTTACATTTTCAATAATCATAGTCCGATAAATCACAAAACAATTATAAAGTTTGACATTCAGGCTTTTTAAAAGATATGCAATAATGCATATTGGGTATCTACTACTGTTTAATGGTAATTCAATTTACGTATAAAATAATGCTGGCGTAGGAAAATACAAACTACCTATTCAGACATATGTTATGAATATCTCAGTGCTATGTAATTCAAGGTATTATGATGGACATATCAAATAGCAGAGTTAAATATTTTATCTCTTATTATTGGAGGACGATTAACATAATTAACAATATGGTTTTATGATGATTGATATTAAAATATCAATGTTCAATAGTCTCGAAAAAGTTTGTCAGCTCGATAATTAACAAAATATCGATACAAGCAGGTCAGTTATTCTGACATCATCTCAAACAAATCATAACATTCCATAAATAGTCATTTCCTACTGTATTAATAGTCCATTTATATTTCTAGAACTATACAAGTTACACTTTTTAGAGCAAGCCTAGCCATCGCCAAATATAATTTTGGTTGGAAGAAAGAAAGAAAAGAAAAGAAAAAAAAATTTTATTTTGTTGGTAAAAAATATGCAAGGAGAAAGCGAAATAAGTTGCATCTTCTGAATATCATGAATGTGTAATTTTCGTTATAGCTAAAAGTAGAGCTAGTCACAAGTTACACACAGCTATGTAAAGTCATTGTCAGAATCACTGTAATCCCTAGGGCTAGTTTCTTTTTTCTGCTCATTCTTTCGAAGTTTTTTTGATCTGAGACTTTTACGTGTCAGACCCCAAAACGCCTCTGGTCTTAGGCCGCTGTGAACTGCTGTGAATTGCCATCCCATATGTATATCACAGCCTTTGCATGACGCTATTGTCCACGCATATCTAAATTCGAACATTTATTACATTCAGTGAATAGTATTTTATTCGCCATTTTACTAAATCAATGAACATAATATCTTTTTTCTACATTCTTTTGAACATCTCGTTATAGCATACCCTGGAAACCAGCTATACTCCGTACACGGAGATTCTCTGCTAAGTTCCAGACCTTGAGCTTTGTATAGAGTGACAGTCTCGTGAATAATCCCAGCAGGATTGCAGTAAGCACTTTGCGGACCTTCTTTACTCATAGGAAATATGTCTGATTGTTTACCAATGAATTCATCACATCTAAAACACGCGAAGACTCGATCCTATAAATGATAGAATAATGAAAATAACAAGAAATCGAATAAAAGGAGAAAATATATCAAGTATTCAATCAATATAACTTCAAACTCAATGAGCAGACACACCTTAACAAGGTATTTGATCTCCCACTGTAACCTGGGAATGGCACAATCATAATTTAGTAGAATTATTCTCTCGTTATCATCCAATGGAAGATTTTGAGCAACCCAAAAGGATAATTCTGTCGGATCTTCCGGTATATTACTGCCCTCTAAATCATAATATAGCAGATATTTATGACACAAACAAAATATGTAATGGTAAAAAGAAAAAATCAACAATAAAACTAACGAGTTTGAATGTACTGAAGAAACTGCCTGATTCTAATAGAAAGTTTTCTTGAATCGTATTGCCTATAGACCCAAGAAGGCCATGGAGTTAAAATTGCATCGTGTCTTTCTAAATTTTGTTGCCTTCTAGCCTCTTGTTTACTCCTTGGCAAAGTTCTGAGGCGATCCAAACTAATCAATCGTTCATCAAATAATGGTGTACCCAAAGATATTTCAGGCAGTATTTTAACATTTGCAGATATCTTTCCATAGCCCTGTTTTTTCAAATGAAAAATATGAATTGGTTTAACATTGTAAATAGTATGATAAAAAAATTGTGTAAAATCATTTCTTAATGGGACAACAACAGACCTGTATTACACGTAATATTTTAAATCTTTGTCTCCCTTTAGCTTTGACCCTGAAACCCTGCGATTGTGTTTCGTGTTTATACTGGTAAATTTCAGCTGTTGTACCAATAGGAACCATTTTATCGTCTCCTAAACAAACAACTCCAAATGTCCGATCCTTTTCAATACACTTTTGCAACATGTCAATTGTCTCTGTCCCGTGAACAGTCATCGGCAATGTTTGACCGGGGAATAAAACAACCGATTGTTTCACCAGCAATGGTAGATTCATGTATATACCATCATCTAAAATGGTACGTCCCCTTAGCTCCTCTAAATTATTTCCCAAATACTGTTGGTAATTAAAATAACAAAAATTAGGGTTACAAAATGTGATATTAATTTTTACGTATAAAGAGATGTTCGGACATTTTCAACTAAATTTCTATTCAATAAAAATCAAATACACTAAAGTCCAAATAATGTTTTGTTCAGGTTTTTTTTTTTTGTCCTAATAGCCTTACCGAATGGGTGGCAGGGAGCGTTAAATCAAATGTGTTATCTGTTGGCGGAAGTGTTGCATCCTCGATATTGTCGTCAGAATCATTTGCTTGTACGACGAATAAGGTATCTACACAATATGTTTGAGATATTGTATATTTTCATACGTTTTTATAGTTTTGTTGTCACATTCATAATTCGATTATAAAATTGACAATGTTTTGATATAAATAATTTACTGAGATTTTGTTGATATTTATTGTTTGGATGTTAGGGATAGAAAACATGATTGTGACCATGACTGATTGTTGTAATTATACATTTCTGCCGGGTTTAGTATGTGATTTTTTTTAAACTAAAACTAGTTGCATACCCATGTCTTAAGTTATTATCATTTAACAAAATGCCCACTTTACCTGAATCGTTTTCTTCCGAAGTAGTAGATTCGTCTGCCTCAAATATGAAGCTCATTATTACGTTAAAGCCGTAGGTTAACCCTCAATGTTTACGTATTTTTCTCGAAGTTTAAAGAGCCCGAGACGAAAATTAAGCCGTAAAAATAGCAAATAAGTTAGAATTATTATGATTTTTTTTACTTTATTCATCACATCACACTTCATACCATCAGCCAATCACAGGTTAGCTCTTTGAGTGTATTGATTCCGCCAAGCCCGGGGCTTTTAAAAATCACAAAATTTATCCACCGAGAATTATTTGGATTTTCTTTTAAAGATATATTCATTTTCTAAACCCTAAAAAAATAGGGGCATAAATTTAACATTTATTAACAAGACAAACAAACTGACGGATAGATCAGTCCGACCATAGCTCTCAAATAGGTTATGGAACGTGATTGAAATACTTGTGTTAATTGTCGCCGTTCATCAGTTTATCAAATAATGAACTAATTTATCGATGATTTATGTATAAGAATAAGGTAAAACTATGAGTGAACTGCATTTACAGAATGAACAATCATCTGTGGGCGTTAAAATACAGCTTTCAAAAATCGGTTTAATATTGGTTGGAATTACAGGTGAGGTTATGTAACATTATTTATTTTAAATAACTATATCAAAAAAAAAAAAAAAAACATGTCATGCATTGTTTGGTGCTTTTAATTAATCACAGAGACAGAGAATGATTACATATTATATTTCCAAATGTTCTTCACAAATCTAATGAAAATTAACTTCCTTAGGAGGCGCAGCTGTGGCCATCAGCGCCGTATGTCTTCCATTCGTAAGTCCTGCCCTTAGAAAAATTTGTTTACCTTATGTACCGGCAACTACTCAGCAAGTTGAAAATGTCCTTCAAGCTTTAGAGGGACGGTCTGGTAGTCTCGTGGATTTAGGTAGCGGAGATGGACGCATAGTAGGTTAATAGACCGACTTTTTTTGAAAATTTAAACAGGGTTTAATTATCACAAGCATATTTTGTCTATTTTTTTTTTTTCTTCAGACACTCCATGGGTTCTAGTTATTATGTGATTATTTGGGTGTTTTAATGACCTAAATCTTATGTAGCGGAGAATTTTTGCAAAAAACTAGTCCAATTAGCTCTTCAAAAGAAAGTTATTCAATTTTCGGTCCATTATTTATTCAGGTCCTTGCAGCTGCAAGTAAGGGATTTAAGGCTGATGGTGTCGAGTTAAATCCATGGCTCATAGTTTACTCGAGATTCGCTACTATAACACGAGGATTATCGTCAGAAGTAAAATTCTATAGAAAAGATCTTTGGAAGTTCAATTTGAAGAAATACGATAATGTCGTTATATTTGGTGTTGAACAGATGGTAAGATTCATTATGAATAATATTTTTACATGAAATCTATTGATTTGAATTTTCTTCAAATATTCCCAATATATGTATACAAATGTGGTATTATTCATAACGATCCAATATACCATTTCTCATTTTTTTGGTATCTGATATTTCACAATACATTGCATATTTGTTGTGGTATTTATCAGTAGCTGACATACGATCTCTTACATATTGTCACCTGATATTTCACAGTGATCGCTGATAGCAATAAAGTGATCCAATCTAATAGCATATAAATAAAAAATCTTAATGGCGTCCTTTGTTCAAGTATCTTTGATAATAGTATGCTAATATTAGTCTTAGATAATAAATATCCTCAACTTTTTTTTACAGATGAATGAAGTTGAAAAAAAATTCATCTCGGAACTGAGAAGCGATAGTTTGATAGTTGCTTGCCGTTTTCCACTACCAAATTTACAGCCCATTGCAACATTTGGATATGGAGTCGATACAGTTTGGGTTTACAATAATGGGGCTATAGCAAAGTAAGTTTACATACATTGTAATTACTATTAGGTACTTATTTTATTTTCAAAATTAACAAGGCTACGTTGGAGTTTGTTTCTTTATTTCAACAAACTGCTCTATACAATAGGCTCTTATGATGTATATTTAAAAAAAAAAAAAAAAAAAACAACTCACTGTGTATGATGCGAAGTTTTCAAGATCAATAAACAACTCAGATTATTGCGAAAGAATTTATTGCCACACTTAATTTTATTATATATAACATGCTTAGAGATAGGCAATTATATTAAATGAGATTTTTTTGTTTTAAACACAAACTTGTCGGTTTCTGAACAGCTTGATTGTACGATGCTTTCATGATCTAATGATGATATATACTACCTAATTGTCGTTTATGAAAAATTGTGCTATCAAATTAGAGCCGCCAACTAATGGAACACTTAGGTGTAAAATCGTTGATAATGTTGTCGTCTTGCCTTGTCTATACATAGACGCCAAATGCAATAGACTAGGTAAAGTAAAAACGTATATGAGACCGCTCATTGCTCCTGTATATCTGATTATTGTACCAATACGTGGCATGAATACAGCAAACAATATACAAATTGTTACCGTAACAATATTCGCCATTAGGACAAAGCTTGTAGCATGGTTTGAACTTCTGAAAAGTGTTGATAATATTTGAATGCGTAACATGTAAGCTATCAGTGGATAGACCGTTAGTAACTGAAAGAATAGAACGACTCGAGCGCCGACAGTCAAAGGATCCCATTTCTGGAAGTTGTTCAATAAGTTCTGAAAACAAATCATCATAAACTCCTATGATATTATCACTTTAATATCTTCATTCCTTCACTTCATATCTTCATAAATTGTTAAGTTTTTTTTTTAATATTATTCTATCATGTTTATGACAGTACTTTTTGAAATTGTAAATTGACTTACATCCTCGATGCACGACTTAGCTAGTGGAAAACATATGTAAAATATAGTCCCAATGAGAACGTATGTAAACGCAACCAGAGCGTAAGCTATCGTCAGGTCTCTCCCCTGAAAGAAATGATCAAATTATAAATGGCACTTTCTATCTTGACAGAAACAGTTACATGCCCTCAATATAAATTTACTTACGTTATTTCTTTGGTTGTGATTGTTCTGCATTATAGTGATGATAATATTGTGTATAAAAAACGAGAGCGCAAGCATACCGGATAATGCAGGAAAAGTTAATCGTAATTCCCAACTACTTTCCCATGCCTGTTCATCCATATTAACACCCCATGTAGTTGATTTAATTATGACAAAAACAATCAAATAAATTACCGATGCGGTACCTGTAACAGTTGTAAGTTGTTTAAATTCTCTCAAACAGAATTCTCCAGTTTGATAATGCAATGGCTAATAAGTTTCGACTACTCTTCAATGCTGAGAAATGAATTACGAAAAATAATTTAACTCATCATTTATGTCTTGCAATATTAACTACTTACCAAGAGAATTGAATTTCATGAAAAAAGTTGCACTGTTAAAGTTGAGCAGAGGAAATATAAGTATTGCCAAAAATATTGGCACTGTTTTGTATAAATCCCAGAATGGTCCCAAATTATCATATGAACGGTCATGGATATAAATGTTGGTATCGTTGTAAACTATTTGCTTTGGGCATAAAACTGTAGGGAAACCAAATTTTTTAATCCAATATATAAAAATGTGTTTATTTATCTAAGATTTACTGGATTAATTAAATGACGGAATATCATTTAAAGAAATGCACCTTCTATTGGATGAGATCCATTTATGAATGGGGGATGGAGCGGTAGTCCTGCAATATTATCTGCAAAGCATACAGACTGATTGATAAATCGAATCGAGAGTATCTAATATAATTTGTTCAAATCATGTTATTAATTTGATAATCGATTAACAAACATGATTATATATTGAAATCATAATCCTAACTACTTGCCATACAGAAAATTGACTGAGAAGTACAAGAAGTTTGACATTAAAATCCAGTACGCGATGTTGGCACCTAGCAAGACTGTAATGCTAAAAGTTTTGGCAATATATTCTGCCCAGGCACCTAGTAGAGCTCGACTGAGTTCAGTTACTTCTCCATGATCTCCTGTTCCTAAAACACGATGAAATTGTTCATAGCTAATCCTGCCTGAAATTTATTATACTATTTTTTTCTTAATAAGCGTAAGTCTTAAAATCTGACCATGATACTTATGAACTTGGAGTAATCTGTATGCAGTGTAAAGACAAAGACCTCCCATAGCTAACATAAGACCTATTCCAGGAATCAATCCTGCCATTGCTATTCCCCAGGGCATGGTCAACAACGAGGATCCCAAGATTGTATTCCATATTGAAAATCTGCAAAGCAAAATAGTCAAATCATCTCTATTTTATAATATAACGTGAGATACACTATCTTCTGGACTATACATTTGAATAATTTTTTTAGGGGTCTGTCTCACACCCTTCTACTTCTCAGCCCCTTGAGTGTAATCAGTTTTCGAACAGCTATAGTACTTCCAATGAAAGTTCAATAAACGTAATGTATAAAATTTTAGAAAGTAGATTGAAGACACAGAAGTCATATTGTGTATCTCACCAATGCTACTACCTTTGTAATGTGTTTCATATAGACGTATTTGTCTCTGTTATTGACTAGGAGAGGGTAGATACCCTAGCTAAGGACATTGAACTCAGTAGCACGTTGCCTAGGTAACAGACAGAGTAATTCCCCCTTACTATCCTATAGTCTCACAAGTTTCTGAGCTATAGTATATAAACTTTCACATTCTGTCTGTTTGTCAGACTCTACTATATTTGGCAAGGGATTTATTCATCCACCGGTTATCGAAGCAGTCAGTGCATTGCACTCCCCTGGTGGGACTGCAAGCATTTGCAATTCCACAAAATACTGCCTGCGTTAATAATTCTTCAATTATTATTAAAAAGATGTATGCCTATAATAAATATCGAGTGTATAACAGCACATATTCTTGTGATAATAATATTAACAAAAACTTTAATATCTAATAATAATCGATTATACCACGCAACGTGTTCCGATTCTTAAATTTTGATAAATTTGCAGCAATTTATTAATTATTTATAATAATTTTTTATGTAAACTTTGGCTAGTGTTGTGCAATTTTGAATAAAGTCCAGTGATCAAATTTAGTTTTCTCTGAATCAATTAAAATGTGTGCATCAAATTTTCGGTATTTCCAGCTCGTCAATAATATCATTTTCCAGGTATAGAATTTGTTTGAAACTATACATATAGAAATAATGAAATTTCATTCGCAAAATTTGATTTCAAATATAAAATCTGACTTGAAGTATTACGAATAATAATAATGGTTTTGCATTCGGTATGATCATGTTCTCTTTCACATCATCCACTCTGCTCTAGGCCTTGATATTTTCATTAGTTCAAGATATGAGTCAATCTTTTTGCTTAATCTACTTTATCAGTCTACTGCGGCTCACAATATTTCATAATGTTCAGTCAAGGCCATGAAAAATAGAGATGATGGTATCAGATCCACTGTAGGCATACTATATATTATAATCATACACGTGTTATAGTGTATTTTTCTGCTGCAATCAAGTATGCTATGGCTATGCTTTTGTTGTTGAAAATATATTCCTCAACGTTAAACTTTGCATCAATTTTAATATCAACTGACCCAGAAGCTCTTTACATAGGGGATCTTCATAGAACACATATACACAATACGTATGTACATACATGCTATTCAAAGAAATGGTTATAAGTTTCCATTATTAAACAAATGACGCACAATATATTAGTTCTGTAAATGGTTCTGATGAAATTATTGTTGACTCATACGTCAGCTAAAGTAACGTCGATAAAGGATTGTAAAATAATTAACAAAGCAGTATTAATACTGTCATATCGTACATGTGTTTAAAATAAGAGCACGTCAACAGTAATAATGATCTTACAAGACAGGAAAAATATGAATAAATCTTCCCTGTAATTCAGTATTTTTTCCCTGTATCATCCTTATTTGCAATAACTGTAGGGAATATTCGTATTATAATCGAACTTTACTAGATAATTTTTAACAGTCTTTGAAAGTCAATTTAATCGAATACAGATACTTTAATCGAATACAGACAATTTAATCGAATACAGATACTGTGTCTATAATAATTTGCAATATTTCAACATGTTATATCAGACATTATTCGATTTTTTGTCAACACCCAATGGTTATTAAGACTCGAAGCAAAGTTAAAAAATAGTTTTCCTCTAATGCCTATGTGTTAATTGAGATAAAAATTAGTAGTATCAAATATATATATTTACACTTTGACTTACATAGTTACTAAAGAGTTTTGTGTGCGTTTGGTATTCTTGGAAGATAGTGGTGGTGGCTCCTGTGGTAGAGGTAATGAACCTGGTAAAAAACCTCGTGTAACTTCCTTTATGGATGACCGTGTACTGCTTCCTTTATGTCTTGCACCTTCTAACAACTATACAAGCTTATTTTGTTATTCAGAACTTGTTTGCAAGCATGAAATAGCTGATTCTGCATACAGAATATTTCGAATGTTACTACAAAGTAGTTAAAAGGCATGAGTAGGTGTGACTTAATCATAATTTTAATATCTCTTAGCGTTTTTCAATTTCTCACCAGATCTGATAATGAGTCATCAATTTGGTAATATCCTTCTCGCGTGTACGGGGGTGGTGGTGAAACGTTTGTTGTACTAGATGTTACCAGTGGGCTACCGTGTGTTAAAAGAGGTAATCTTCTCGGAATTGCCATAGAATTTAAGCTTGAAGCTGCTGTACTGCCATACCTAGAAAAATCATTAATTTTATGCATATAACGGCAGAATAATGACCTATGTATTAATCACATTTATTATAAAAGTTCGAAATGTTTTCATTAATTTGATTGCTTACGATACAACACCCAACAGTAAAATTACAGGTTTGGCAAATACAATACAGAAGGTTCATGTTTTGACAATAATCAATATATGAGGATATTACCTGGGTGAACTGGCAATAGGACTCGAGTCTAAATCACTAGTTTCTGAATCATGAAAAATCATGGGCCCAAAACTCATATGAGACCCAGAGCTTAGCAAGGGTGCACTTTCAGATCCACTATCTTGTGGTAGAGACATTTCACCTATACTTCGAGCACGTCTTGGCTTTCGTTCGTACATATTTTGTTTACTTTTATGCTCTGTCAACAATGTTTAATAATTATTTTAGTTTAGACGGATCAATATCTGATTAGTTAATACGCTGTTATTAGGCACTTTAACAACCATTATAGACTCCTTTTATTTTTTATAGTATACTATTTCCATAGTAAACTAGAACAGAAACAATGAACAAGTCTTTTCTTTTTACTCCTATTAATTACCTCGACGCTGTTCAGTTGTCTCATTCTTTCCAGAGACTGTATTGTCCCTTAACAAGGATTCACAATCTACGTCTAATAATGTGACTTGCAGCTCTTTTTTTGGCATCATTTGTATTCGAATAAAATTTTTGCATCACATATCGTGCATATTGAAGTTTAATTTTCCAATTATAAAACGAAAGTTGAGTATAGTTTTGAATTTAACTTTCACATCTTGTTATGTATGTACTAAAACTTCATTACTTCATTTTGGAAACCATAGTTAGTCCAATATTTAAACACTAAACCCAAAAATCATGACAGGTCAGTAGTGCTTCATACGTACCAGCTTTCAACCGAGTTGCAACTTCAGTTCTTTATATTTTAATTCCACTAAGATGAATTTATATCATGGTAGATGACACGTGTTTTTCCGTTGCCATCCATAAATAAAAAAATAAAAATGATACATTGAGTTGAGAAAATGATTTAATCTAATTAGATCACTGAACTATAGGACTATAATAACTTCAATTTCAAGAAATTATCAGAATATGTGCTTCGTTAATAGCTTCTCCTAGCATAAAGTGAATTGTACAAATAATTCTGAACTATTTTTGAATATTGTTGAGAAGGTTACCTCAGTTTTAAATTCTAATCAGTAATTGATCAATCGTTCACCGATTAATTACTTGAAAAGTATGATTGCACATGACATTTACACGAACATATCATGTAACTTTTTATTTTAAAGATGCTATCTTTTAATCCATGAATATTATTAACTTTTCTTAGTTTGCATACGAACATAGTAGATGTAATTTTGTTACTAAAATTATTATACGTTATTGATTTATTCATAAAATTTCATAATTTTATCTTTCCCGTTTAATTAGTTTAAAACTAATGTCTTATGAATTATTATATTAATTGTTCTTTCTGAATAATGGTCTGATTTACACTGACTAACTCAAAGCCGTCCAGCTCTGTGCTTTCAACGCTATGCTGTTGTATCTTGTTTTTGTGACGTAATGTCTAACATCCCCTCTGTCCGTCATTATCTGTTTTTCGTTTACAAGTGAGGAGTGGGGATAACTCATTTTTGTAATCAATAATAAAAGTATTTGATATAATTTAACATTTACTATTAATAGCTACATCGAAAAATGATATTACCTGCTTCAACCGATGCACAAACTAATATTGCATTCAACATAGTAAATTCAAAAGGGTTTAGTTCACGATAGATTTAATTCTATTCACGAATATTTTCTTTCTTTTCATTTTTATAAAAGCTGTATATTTTATTTGGTATCTTTTTATGAAATTTAATCTCTCGAGTACCATTTTTGGAACAAATTCATTATGGTGGACAACAGCTTGATTACGCTGTGAAGAGATCATGCTACTGGTAATTAATCTGTATGAATTCTTTTAATTGAAGTTCTGAAAAAAATTCACGTATTCTTATCTCACTTCTGCTATTGTACAGGGTCAGTTAAGATAACTGCAGTTTACATTAAATATATAATGGGTAGACATAAGATCTGTAAAAGGCAAGATGCTATTCAAGGGGCTTCTTTGGAATACAACATTTCAAGACTTTATAGGCTCTGCAAATCCTCGTATGTATGTATGTACGTACGTAGCCGTAAAATATTTTCTTATATTCATGAGGTTGCAAGGAAAATTACTTTTTTTTTCAGTTTTAACGTTAGATTGATTTCGCATAACTTTCTCGCTATTTCATCAGCTCCATATTCCAATTTAATTATTAAAAAATATAAAATCATTATCTCTCTACACGTATGAGATTTTCAAGGTCGACGCAGTTATCTTTTCTCACACTATACATGAGACTAGTAAATTCATTGATAATAGTTTGACCTACTTAAGACTACTCAAATATACGAATATAATTCATATAGGAATTTCACTGATAATGTGTAGACCTTACATTGACTTTGAAGACATTGTGCCAAATATTAAGCATTGACGGAGTGCCAATTCTGTAATAATTGAATTCTTAGGGAATTTGACGGTGTCTAAAAATTTGGAAATATGCAGGCATTTTGAGTCATTTTCTTCCTCTAAAAAACTTGAATTTCTTATAAAATTTTCAATTCATTATTGACAGTGAACTCGTCACCCTGATTGATAATCAGGGTGACGACAGACCGGAAACATCAGGAAAACCGGGAATAGTCGGGGGATTTCATCAGTCTGGAAAAGTCAGGGAATTTTATATCAACTGAATTGTCGCCACCCTGATAGTGCGAGAGGTCGTGGCAAAAGCTTTTCGATATTATCCTTACTAAGCGATAACTGTAATCGGTAAATTGGATTATCTTTACATTGAAGAAGATATAAAAAATTGGGTCACATCTATAATCAGAAATTAGCAAATTCGACTACCACAGAGTATTACGCATGTATTTTTCTTCAGCTTCTAAAGGTAAACGAAAAAAATAAATATAGGAATTTAGAATGAAAAACTTACAAGTTAAACTCACTACGTTAATAAGCACTAAACCATTTCTGTGTCTCGTTTTGTTTATGATACCTATGTGCATGTATAATAATGATCATGATAATGATTATAGTATTATTAAAGTTTAGTGATAATATGTACTTTGTAGATACATTTTGCATCAAGGATAAATAAAGATAGTATTGTTTATTAAATATATTATCAATATGTTTGTATAGTAGCAGTTTTATGTCTCGATATATTGTCTACACACAAATAAATTGAATTGCATACATATATTAATGACAGTGTACATACAGTTATCAAAATTCTTGCAAGAGAATGTGGGACAATATCACTTGTAGGATAAAGTTCGAAGACAATTATTATTGTGCTTACAACTTAGATCTAGTAAAAGACTGATTATTAAAGGCTTTTTATTATCAAATACAAATTTGTATCAGGAAAATGAAAAAAAAAAAATAGAAAAAGAAAGTATATTGTTAAAATAACACACATAATGTGTAATAGCATTACTTGAATTCGGAAATGGTGTATAAAAATATTTTCTACATTTTTTCTACGTTAAATAACAATAATAAAATGGTCAGGATTTGTTACCAATTTTCTTTATTAATTTCTAAATACATTGTTTACAGTTTGAATTATTTTATCGAAATATTAAGTACAGTTGGAAATGTGAATTCATAACTGAAAGTAACATTTCTGGTTTATAGATTGATCTGTCCAAACTTTGCAATTTTGATTGAATTCAAACTTTCAATTAAAGCTAGTTTAGGAGCCTGCCTATATGTATAATTTGTACCGGAAAATCCCAAATTCAAATTAGAATCTCAAATACCGCGCGCCAGTAGCGGGCATAAATTCACTAGTGCCCTGTTAAAAATTTGAAGATCAATTTAATAATATATTTCAGAATATCATTGTCAGAAAAGTAGCTTGTAAAATTAGAGATAGAAATTGGTTCGTTTCAATATATTCGATGGGGAGCGAAAGATTAATTGAAGGTCTAAAATGTTTCGCAATTTCAGACAAGAGTTTATTGTACATGAGGTAAGAAGTCGGATGTTTTTCGAATGTGTAGTATACGGCTTGGCATATCCATGCCCTTGTGTGTCATTGGCAGATAAAATTTAGTCTGCTAGCAACCGCAGAGATAGGACCGATGGTCGATCGTCCGAGGAAAATTTATTTTGATTTTAAACAAACAATTATAATTGTTGTTTGACATCAAAACACGATATTGAACTATTGTAGCTGATTAACAGAAGCAAAATAACATGTCCGGAAATATTTCAAGCATAACAGTTCCAACAAAGGTTTACGAGGGTCAAAAGCCGGGTACTTCGGGCCTCAGAAAAGCCGTCAAAGTCTTCACGCAAGAACATTATACCGAAAATGTTATCCAATCAATTTTTGAAGCTCTTGGAGATCGTTTAAACGGATCAACTTTAGTCGTTGGTGGCGATGGTCGTTATTACGGCCGAGAAGCGGTTGGAAAAATCATAAGAATAGCCGCTGCTAACGGGGTATGTTAAATTAATTAACGTACTATAGGTATGATTAAAATTATTCTTTCGCATTATACATGGCAGGTAACACACACACGCACACATCCTTCCCCTGTTTAATTCATATCCTAGTTAGTTACTCGTTCTGTTTAATTTATTGCTCGTTTCATCATACATTGTTTAAGGAATCCATTGATATTTTAGCGAGTTAATATAACTCATTCTCACGTTCAAAGTACACGAGTTTTATACATGTATATATACATATACATATGTATATGTATCAGTGTTGCGAAATGTGTGCGTAATGTGACACTTGATACGCTCTATACCTATACATATGTATATTACATCTATGATTATGATTTCTTGATAGGGGAGAAGTGAGATACCACAAAATTGTTGATATTGACCATAGTACGATTAAGGCATGAGTTTGTATTTTTACTTTGATACCAACTCGATAATCTATACGCATTACATTGTTGATAAATTTGTTATATAAGAGAATAGGAATGTGATTAAATCTGCTATAGATTATAGTTACAAAAATAAAACAAGAACAGTTTAATTATTTCCTAAATAATTTATTATACCCATTATGTAGAATATGTATTTTGTTAAATGATTATCGTTAATTAGATAATTATCGAGTACCTTTAAGTCCAATAAAATTTACAAATATCCATGCAAACATATTTGATGAAAAAATTTTTTTTTTTCAGATATAAGATTTTTGAATTTTGAAAACAATTGCCTTTAATTTTTCATTTGAAAATTTATTTTTTACTAGGTATCGAAACTGATAGTAGGACAAGATGGTATCTTATCAACTCCAGCAGTTTCTGCTATAATTCGCAAGTATAAGACTCTTGGCGGAATTCTTTTGACTGCATCGCATAATCCTGGTGGTCCAGATGCTGATTTTGGTATAAAATTTAATTGCGAGAATGGCGGACCAGCTCCTGATGCTGTTACTAATAAAATCTACGATATTACCAAAACTTTGAAAAGTTACAAAATTGCTCAAGGAATCAATATTGATATATCCAATATTCAAAGCACCAATATAACAGTCGATGGAAAAATTTTTACTGTCGATGTTATTAATTCCGTGGATGATTACGTCAAATTAATGCAAACCATATTCGATTTTACAAAAATAAAAAAACTCATTCAAGGAAGCACTGAACGATCCGCTTTCCAGGTTCTTATCAACTCAATGAATGGCGGTGAGATATTTTACTCATTTAAATACAGGGTTCATATTATTAAAATCAATTTGTTTATTTCAAATTGTGGATGGCTTTTATTAATTTTATATCGTTTTCCAAATCATGTCTTTCAAAGCTTGAACTTTGGTTTTTATGCGTTTGAGAATGTTAAAAGCTTCATTAAATTGTAATATGCAAAGTTGTATAAATGAGATAATTTGAATAAAGAAGCAAGCTTATTAGCTTGTTTTGGTTCCTATCTGGTTGCGATGATTTGAGTGTGTAAAACTGAAGTGGAAAAGATTTTCTTGGTTCCAATTCTCTTGAGGACGCAGTAGACTGAAAAAATTACAAAGCAATATGCATTTGGCTAGTAGTTAAACCATTCTTGATATTAGGATTCACAAACCTTATAGAAATTGTTTAAAAAATAGATTCAATAATGTTGATACTAAGTTTAAAATGTATGAATTTTTTAAATATTTTAATATATTCACGAGAATTACGAGCACAGTACTAAATAAATAATAAATTCAACTTCAAATACGATTCTAGTTACTGGGCCGTATGTAAAACGTATTTTTATCGATGAATTGGGTGCCTCTGAAACAAACACTGTTAATATTATCCCATTGGAAGACTTTGGCGGACTTCATCCAGATCCAAATTTAACTTATGCAGCAGATCTCGTTGAGACTGTCAGAACTGGGCCTTACGATCTTGGCGCAGCTTTTGATGGAGATGGTGATAGAAACATGGCAAGTCTTTTTCAATCACAGAGTGGTTTATGGTGATTAATAATCTGACTTCAGCTCACAGCAGTAGTAATTAGCAAAAAACTTTGGAAAATACAAAAGTTTTTAAAGGAGTACCTATCCATTTGCAGATCATTGGAAAGAAAGCATTTTATGTCAACCCGTCAGATTCTTTAGCAGTAATAGCTGCCCATTTGGACTCCATTCCTTATTTCAAAAAAACAGGGATTAAAGGATATGCTCGATCTATGCCTACCAGTGGCGCTGTTGATCGAGTGGCTGCGGCAACTGGTGTTGAATTCTTTGAAGTGCCAACAGGATGGAAGTATTTTGGTAGGTAGAAATATGAGATATATATAAAAAATTTAATGATCAGCTATTAGAAATAATATACAAAATTAAATGCCTCAGAAAATATATTGTTGCATCACATAGCAAATATATTGTTTTCAGGAAATCTGATGGACGCAGGAAGACTATCTATTTGTGGTGAGGAAAGTTTTGGCACTGGATCCGATCACATTCGTGAAAAAGATGGAATTTGGGCCTGTCTTGCCTGGCTAAGCATCATTGCACACACAGGCAAATCCATCGAGGAAATTCTACAAGAACACTGGACCAAGTATGGTAGAAACTTCTTCACCAGGTTTGTATATACATTATTAATCTAAATAACATGATACTCATTTTTTCCACAGTCATTTAAGAAATCTAAAATATATCAATTAGTTTCTTGTTAATCTAAAATTGTCCATGCATCCGAGAATCAATGACTGATAAACGGATGTTAATGCGAGTTTCTACATCCCAATTGATATTTATACAATGTTTATCAATGCACAGGTACGACTATGAAAATTGCACATCTGAGGCAGCGAATAAAATGATGGTTCAACTTGAGGAACGTATTACCAGTGCAGGTTTCAAAGGAACTAAGCTGACAAATGGTGGTAAATCATACGTTGTTAAACACGCTGATAATTACTCATACAAGGATCCAATTGATGGCAGCATAGCTGAAAAACAGGTTCGAACATATAAGATACTAATGCATAGATTTTCTAATAAGAAAAATAAAGATTCCCATGCTAAAATCGATGTTAGATCTATAAAATTGATCTAATATTTGAAATTTCTTAAAATGTGACTTGCATTAAATGATACAAAATCATTTTTCGTTTGTTATTATTTTTATTTCTCTGTACAGGGCCTGCGAGTATTGTTCGAAGATGGTTCTCGCGTAATATTTCGTTTATCAGGAACAGGTAGTTCTGGAGCTACAATTCGACTTTACGTTGAAAGTTATGAATCTGATTCTTCAACTTACAACATAGATCCTCAAAAGGTTTTATCACCGCTTCTGAATATCGCTCTTGAGTTGAGCAAACTTCAGGAGCATACCGGCCGTGATGCTCCAACTGTAATCACATAAAACTTATTAGCTAGTCCAGTTTCATCTCCCATCCAGTACTTCACATATTTCATTGCAACAGTATGTATGTATGAGTACTCTTCAATATGTAGATTATATGTTAGATATATACTACGTATCCGAATGATTTGAATTACGTCTGAAAATTTGTCAATACTTTGAGTCAAAGTTTTACACCGGAAACAAAAGTTCTTCAGTTCTATCAGATACTTGATCATCAATCTTTATTTAGGATTTCAATACGGAGAACACAATTTTCGTGATATTTACAAAGCCAAATACGGGTCCCTGATTTATGTTATACACAGAATTATCATGCACCATTATAACTGTAACAAATTTTAACAGTGTATTAATATTATTTCTATTCTCAAACTCTTTTCATCTACAACAAAAAGCAATAATCTAATGTCCAGGTAATGCTAGTGGATTCTGCATACGGGAAATAGATCAGGAATATAGCCATAAATATTTGAATTTTCAATAGGAAGAGATTTTGTGTGAAAAATATCTCATTGCTCAAGTTTTTCCACTTTTACAGAGAATTTACCATGTTTAAGATGCAATATCTCAATTATAACCGTGAGAAACAATACGTAAAATGATTAAAAATGTATTTTTTTAATTTTGGACGATTTTTCAAATTTATATTTTTTGAAGTATAAATTATTACAGTATGTCTCACTGATAAAAATTACTTACTCTCAAAGTATAGCTCAGTTTGATAGAATAACTACATAGCTTACAGGTACTTACCGCATTATGTACTACATATTTTGAAGGTCTACACTTTTTCATTGGCCAACTAGTAAAACAAAGACGTTCATTTCGGGTAGCCGTAAGACAAATAATTTAGAAGTAGATCACATAATGCTGTCTAATATTATTAGTTTATCTTGTCGATAACTTGACTCTAAAAAACAAGAAAAAATTTAAATAACAAATAGCGACGTAGTAATTATGGCTAGATAGGGATCATATCAATAAGAATTAATTTTAGTATTCAAAGATTGCACATTGCGTCACACTTCGGTGCTACAGTGAACAAACTCCATATGTTATTTTGATCCTAAGGTATTTAAACTATTGGATTATTAATTCGAAGCTAACTACACCCCGTCAAAGAACAACGTCAACGTCTGAATACATATTTGAAATTTATTGAATACAAAATTCAATATACATAACATTCAGTGGTCTATCATGAATAATGTTTTCGATGGCAGGAGTTTGATATAACGCAGTGCTTGATTTGAAACAAAAAGTTTGCTATGATTAGTTGAATTCACTTCTGACATGATTTGCAGTTTTCACTTAAAAAAATTACGCAACTGAGTTGCTGTATAGGAAATATAAAGTGGGTTTTTATTCGTTGTGTATTTAGATGCTCAAAGGCTTCTTTAACAAATATTCTTAATATTATTGCCTAAATTCTTAATCAGATTTATGCAACAGTTTCTTATGATTTTGTATGAAGTCGATTGACCTTATTTAATATCCATAACTGTTTAGTCAAAACAAATGTATAACATACATGAATTTTACTTCTCCTCTATAATTGTGTATATCATAAAAATTTCAGTTAATTTGTTTTGGAAGCTTTAGTCAATGCATGAGTGTGCAAAATACTAGTAGTAATTGTTGAAAAATCGAAGAAAAATGATAAAATTAGTAAATTTCGATTTTTCGCAAGATTTTAAAACAATTACTCCACGTTTCGCTAACGCTGAACATAGTTTTTGATGTAAGAGATGCCTGCGTGTTTGTTAATAAAGTCAAATGGTAATATAAAGTAACCAACAATGCATAGTGATAATATTGTCTTGTATCTCTTTCATACAGAACTATACGTAGAGTAAGTTGTACTAACAAGTTTAATAATAAAATATTTGAAAAGTATGGATGTCTGCACGACGTCAACCAAAAAATGGCAAAAAAAAAACAAAAAAAAAAAAAAAAATTTAATTGGTGTGTCAATGTAAATCTACACGGAAATGTGCACAGAAATCAATTACCTACATTTAAAAAAATGGCACTAAATACAGAGTTAAGTAATAAGAAAAACAATGTAAAGGAAAAATCAATATAATGGGAAAATCAATATAATGGTAAATAAAGAGGTATAGTGATAATCGTTTTATAAAGCTACAAATTTCTAATAAAGAAGTATCTTTAGTTTTTTTCTTTTGAACATTTGATGCCTGAGTTAAAATAAAAAAAATTTAATAAAAACTTATAATCATACTCATGTAACAGTGATGGAAAATTTATGTTGCTGATATAAATGTGATCTTAGTCTCCTTAGTTTTTAGAATTCTTTTATTGAAACAATTTTATTTTAGCATTAAGTAATTGGATAAAAAAAGAAATATACCTCTCTTAAGCAACTTAGTATTAGTAGCTCGTGTATTTTGTGAGCATCTATCATTTCATTGAGTCAAAATCCGATTTGTAATGGACTGTAGGTTTTGATAACAGATCAAGAATCCTAGTATGAAACGTCGTTTTCAATTATAACTTCAAATTTGTAAAAGATTTTTCAATCTTTTATCTTCGTTGTTAGAAGATCTTATAATTTCTTCAACTTAACAAGATTTGAATTATTGTAAACGACGTTTTTAGGTGGGTCTGAAATTTTTTGAGATTATGTGAGGAAGATTCCAATGGAATTTTGTAAATAATCGATGATGAGCGGGGAGGATACTTGGGGACCTGAGCCGACACAAGCTTCCGTCAGGCTCGAATACCCACGTTACAATCTTAATACATTTAAATTTATCTTCAGAAGTTTCTTGTCTGGATACATATTAATATCTCTTGTTGCAAAACGATTGCAAAGTTAAATAAATCTGAGTACATACATAGGAGACCAAGAAATACATTGGTAAAATTTGAAATTTATTCAGAAACAAATTCTATACTCAATCTGAAATTTCCTCATTAGTTTTGTGACGTGTGGTTTCCAGTCGTGATGTGGTAGCTATGTCACAAGAGACCAGCAATGACTGCCGATTGTACTATAAAACATAAACATATAACATTTGTACTATAGTAATTATTATCTAAGAGTTTGCAAGTGAATGCCTAAAGCTTATATATATATATATTTACATATATTTTATAATCTCTAAAAAGAACTTCATTTTGATTAAATTTATTGTAAAAATTATATATCTCCTACACACATGTTACATAATTTATGTTTCAATTACGCCAGTAGGCTCCTTTAATTTCTGTTCTTTATGCTATAGTTCTTTTCATTGAGATATACACTCGATGTTACAAAATTGATTCTATCAGGTTAAAACTGTTGGACCATGTTTATCCTTATTCTATCCAAATAACTGGTAACTAGTAAAAACAGTCATCTGTTGCAATAGTGCTGTTTCTATTCGTTTCTCATAAACATCGAAATAACTTGGATTTAAGTATAATTGAATATTACAAAATATCGCTTTGCTTTATATCATTATACATATAAGTGTGAAATTTCTCTTAGTATTAAACTAATATTAATGTGTGTGATATTGCATCTGCCAATTTTTTCCTTTATTACTATTATTAGTTGATTACACTTTGCATTAAAATGCAGACAAAATTAGAGAGTAGTTTGAACTATAGTTATCATTTATTAGCCGTGCGATTGTTATATATAATATGAAACATTTATCAATATCGAACATGTGTATAATTTGAGCCTTATATCTACATTAATGGTATAAACAAATTCTGAAGCCATTATTTCAAATTATAAGTTGGAGGTTTGAGCATCTGTTGTTTTTTTTTTTTAGTCGTTAAACTATGTTTTATATTCTTAGTAGTAGTGAGCCAAAAAAAAATATTTAAATATCGCTAAGGCAATACGTAAAAACTGCAATCATGTCAGAGTAATGTATGGGTTTATTTGTGAGATATTTAATATCTTGGAGTCAGGGGTCTCCACTGTGTAGAGACGAAAAAATGAAAGTTATTTGATATGGATATCAGCTGCAGGATTCAGCATCTGTGATTTAATGGGAAATTATTATAATATAAAAACAAACAAAAAAAATGTGAGTGTATTTAAAAATCAAAAACGCACCGACATTTCTGATTGTTTACTTAAGAAATGATGAAATTGAAGACTACAGGACAGCAGCAATCAGGATGTAATCAATTTGTATAGATATATGTGAAAAGAAGCTCACGTTTTAATAATTTAAAACCGAAAACCTCCGTGTCAGTCATGGAAGCGTATCTGATCCGTTTAATTATTTTATTGTTATTATTGCTACATTTTAGATGCCGTTGTATTTACAGAAATAAATAGATCATACAAATACCAAAAACCATTTTGTAACTGAATATTAATCAACCAAACGCAATACGATTCCCTGGAAGGCTAAAGGAATGCGATCTTCTGCATCTTCAAGAGTCTTTTAAGATAGTGTCTTATTGTTGAACGCATTCAAAGGCATGGGCTCTAAGAGTCCGTAATCCTATTACAGTGATACTTAATGAGTGGTACGATATCCTAAACTCCTAAGTGAATCTACAATAATCATTCGGCAGTAATAATTAATAAATTTAACGGTACAAGGAATTCGTATTGATTGCCGCCCTCAACTTGCGGGGAAAGTAGTTCACAAAATCGCCATTTAGATAGCTGGAGGACATGACCGTTTAGATTCAAAGGTATGTGGCGCCAAACTGCAGATTATTATTCGATTACCGAGACCACTGGTGCATTATTTATGTATTTTTATTAATTATATCCATAAATTGAAGATAATATAATATACCTACAATAATTTGACTGTTTCGAAAGCAATTAGGAAAACTACTCTCCGTTACTGGAGTTTTCCCTGAGTATTAATGAATAATTCTTCCGTATGTACACTAGATATGATACCTAACAATAAGTATAATTGATATCTCGAATACTATTAAAGACATACATAAAAGTATTATTTTCTAAATTTCTAATGCCGATATACCTGGCTGGGTTACTGAAACATGGACTGCACATTCAGTATAATATATTTGCCATCATCGATCTCGCGCTCAAAGTTATGAATACACGTTTTCATTCGCTTTTATAATACCTTTATTGCAATCGATATGTTATTTCTTGGTGATTAATTAATAATTCATGAAATGCGGCTTATATTGATTCTTGTATACATACCATATGCTAATGTCATCGTGGAGGTAGATATGTTAACATCGATTGATGACAGCACGGCGGTGGTGGTAAACACGCTTGGGGTGGATACTGCGAAAAGTTTCCGCAGCTAGGTTGCGATGTAGGGTACTGAAATCTCGAGCAGCATGGAGATGATTGACAACAGTCGGACTGGCGTATTGAGTTGGTCCCACAGCTGCATCTATGATTAAAAGTTGCCGAGAATGATTTGAAAGACGCAGACCTGAATTGCGCGACGTTTAGATCATTGATTATCTTCAATGTTTTCACTACCAGTATTAAATACCTGGCACATTTTCTTGATCTTTGAAAAAACGCCATGATACTAGAAAAAAATCCGCCACGCCGCGAACAAGGCTGTTTCGTGTAATTTCTGCAGCATTTGCTTCTTCCCATTTTTTTTTTCGCTTGCTTATTTATCGGTTAAAATTTCCGTACATCATAGTGTCAATCAAATGGGATATTATAGTAAAGAGCGGAAAATCGTGATTGAAATAAGTTACATAAATCATTTTGAAGTTTTATTCGCCGTTCTCCTCATTTTGTCGTGATAGTCGCGTCACGCGTGTACCTGACTCACGTTCCTCTGTCAGTAATGAAAACAATAAAACGAAACAAAAGCTTATTTAACATAAAATTAAACCGTTCAAATGTTCAGTCATAATGTTTCTGTAAATCAACAAATTCTTTTCATTCTCCTTTAACCGATAAAAAATAGAATAGTCTATTCCATTCATTCGTTGTTAAATGTTATACCTATGGGGGTATAATGATGTTTCATATGAACAAGAGCTGCAGTGGATTTTATACTTTATTTAAATGGTTTAAAATGTTAACAAATATGGCGATATGGTGGGTGAAAGTCTTTAATTAACAACATCTTCGTCTGGGCTGTTGCGGGCAACTTGGTGGTGAATAATTGCTCGGTGGGCAAACAATGATCGGAACAGTACCTGCAGAAGGACCTGAGGGTTTGCAAGGTCGAGATTGACCTGGGGTACCATCGCGTGAAACCACTACGTTACTAAAATAATAAAAACAGACCTGAAAACGCACGGAAAATTTTCACGAATGCCAATTTGTGGTTTCATTAATTCGTTAACTTTATTCACTATTAAATAATACGGAAAAATAAATCGCGTGTACATGCAAGATACGTACTAGTAATTGTTTCTATCTGGCTTCGGAGTTATTCCTATGGTACCACTCATAAAGACACCTCCCTTACTGCACGGCTTTAGAGTAGGGCCTTTACTACCCTTGCCAGCTTTCTTGTCTCCTTTGTCTTCTTTCTTATCTCCCTTGACCATGTCGCTTGACTATAAATTTTGAAAATATGTTCGAAAAATTTTACCAAAAATATTGTTTGTAATTTTGAATTTAGTTATTTCACAACGAAATTGAAATTTTCTGCGTTTGGGATAAATTGTGTTTTGTTATTTTTTTTTATTTAGCTTGACAGCCTTGGAAACAGGCTGTCTGCATCTTTTTTATGCAGAGTCTGTTCCAACTCTCGTCTCTGAGACTCGGGCAATTCCTAGCCCAATAGATAAAACAAAAAAGTGGTTGGGTTCGCTGGATCTGGAGATTATTTAATCAGATTTCCTACCACTTCTGTGTGTCTCACGGTGTTATTCTACCTATCACTTATTCAATCCCTGAGATACGGAGACGGAGGAAGGAAAAAGTGGAAAATAACAAAGCAAATGATTATTTATGTATACAGGGTGATTGGTTTTAATCTCCAGGAGGGGAAAGAAGTTGGTGTCATTGGAATTTTCTGTGGAAGCGTCGCTGAGGTCAGGGGAAGGGCAACTTTTTTATTTTAAATCGAAAACCATATTTTTCATTACGTAATTTTTCTCTACTTGAAAATTCAAACGACTTGCGTATGTTATACATTTTTTTGTGAGACATCAATTTTTTTATGATATACAGCTGAAAAACTAAAGATTTTTGAACTATTGAGCACATTTCACCTCTAAACTATCAAGTTTGGAGAAAAATTGCAAGCGATATAAAGTACGCGATAAAAAGATATTGGAAAAAATTCTGAAATTATTCTCCAAGAATTTTTGCATGAACTTACGTACTTTTTATCTCCTGCAATTTTTCTCTGAACTTGATAGTTTAGAGGTGAAATGTTCTTGAAAGTTCAAAAATCTTTAGTTGTTCAGCTGAATATCAAAAAAAAACAGTGTCTCGCCAAAAAAATGTTTCATACAAAAATCGTTTGATTTTTTAAGTAGAACCAAATTGCGTAATAAAAAATATAGGTTTCTATTTAAAAAAATAAAGTCGACCTTTCCCTGAGCTCAGCGGCAACTCCACAGAAAAATCCGATAATGCCAACTTCTTTTCCCTTCTGAACCCTGTAACTTTTGTCTGAAATATTTTCTCATATCTCTCTTGGTTTGAGAAATATTGGCCTGGGAAGATTAAAACCAATCACCCTGTATATCTAGGCATTTATTACTAAAGCATTGATACAATATTTCTTGTACAGTTGAAGTTATAGTATATGTACAATTTTGCACATACATATAAAGAATTGTCCTAATTATAAAATATAGATGTCCTCGTTTTTATTTCGAATAAAATGAATAACAAGCAATTTAGGTTGCAGATCGTACTTTTATTAGTAGTTTATCATAGAGTTAGAGTATAATTTGGGAAAAAAAATTAGACATGTGCGAATCAGCAGGGCGGACATCCTGGAGGTGGAATACAGGAGTTCGGTGGACAGCATTGGGAAGGTGGAGGAGGCTCACACTTATTAGCATTTGTTCTATAAAATTGAATAGTTGTCAATCCTTGTCATATGAATACGGAGGATATATAGCTAATAGCCAGAAAAAATTTTATGCTAGTTTTTCGTATATTTACGGGCAAATCTTGATGGGTTTTTCCATTAGCCCTATGGTGCCACCCATTCCTGCGCCCTTAGGCAGTCCTTTGGGCTTTTTCTTGTCACCACCCTTTTCTTCCTTCTTATCTTTACTTTTTTCGTCTTTATTCTTGTTCGGAGATTTTTTCGGTGGCATTTTGCACCGCTACTATCTCTTCCTTATAGTTACCCTTAGTATCCAAGACGTATAAAATAAATTTCGAAAAATAAAATGCCAAAAAGGATAATCGTAACTTTGAATTTGGATGTTGAATTTTGAGGATGAATTTAGTTTATCGATCTGTTATTTGACAAGACTTTTTTTTACATTTGATAGCAATTGTTTAAGTTATCAAATCGCTAACTTTTCTTTTGAACAATTGCGGTCAAACACCCTGCTATGAACAAAATTTTCAATTTTTCTTCGTAGATGAGATTCTATAGAGATCCTGTAGCCACCAGGGTACAACAACAGTTGTCAAAAATTGATCGCAAAGGTTTAATAGACGTAATTCACTCGAGAAAAACAATCTTGCGCACTACGGTCACTTTACTTTATTAAAATTATACTCTAGTTCGGTTCCATTCCAACATAATTTCATTCCATTTTACAAAGTATAATGAGTTCGTGATACGTCAACTTTTCCTGGATCGTATAGGTGGTTTTAATATCGCAAACATGCTTAGACGTTGTACAAATTAATCACAGAAACTACAAATAATTTACAATATTTTCCGACGGATATAATATTCAGTCATAAATTTCATATAATGAAAATTATACAATGGTAAAAATATTGAGAATTTTTCAGCGTCGAAGAGATCAGTTGCAACAAGGTTTTGGACATTGCGGAGCGAGACAACTCGGTTGAGGACAACAGTCTGGTCCTCTTCTGTACCACTTATCAGTCTATCGAAAAAGAATTTGTATACATGTATATTTTGTTATTGAATAATAATTTAATTCAAAACTTCTGATATAATTGTGCTAATCGAACAATTCAATGAAGTTTATAATTCTACAGCGATTTCTCACCCCTTGTGCCATGTAACTTCGACCGGGTATCGGATAGCTTAGATCACTGCCGACATCAACGAGATTTGAAACGACTATGATGTCCGCACACGAATTGTAAACGATTAATGGTCGTTTTTCAGCAAAAGTCCAAGCCGGTTTACACGCATGAGGACTAGGTTTTACTTCCCAAGCCTCTGGATCATTTCTGCAGTCGTAACGAACGCAAATTGGCTTTTTTGTAGTACGTCTGCACAAATAAAACGATTTGGAATTAATTTTTTTTTTTATATTTACATGCAAGATGTTTTTATTCGAGATCTTACAAGCTGTCCATTTTTGCGAAAAGACATTGCAAGCGACGAAGTTCTTGACCAGGGCTAGTAACACCGTTAGAAAAGCCCCAGTTGCCGATTGCCTCGGCAACGCCTGTACCATGTCCTCGAGAAAATTCGTAAGTACAAGGCCGCATTTTGATTATATTAATACTTCGGGTCGGATGGATTAGGATTAGGTATATGTATAGGTACCGAATTTCACTGGTCTCAATTATTCTAAAAATACTGGAATTTAGATTTTATTGTGCTTGCCAAAATTTAACAATTGGAGGTAAGGTGATGGATTATGGATGTGACGATGACATATTTTTTTAAAACAAAGGGCAGAGAAATGACAGGAGTGTATATATCGGGTGATCTATAAAGCAATGAAGGAATAATTACATAAACCTTGAACTATATTCTCGCGCATGATTATTTAAATGGCGAATCAATGGAGTTTTGAGAAAAAGCTTTACTGCATCTTATAAAGTACAATATAGAGGTATCTTTCATTCTTCTCTATTATCAAAAATTTGTAGATGTCAAACCTTTCACGGTCTTTAATAAGGAAGCGGTGTTTTTTTGATAAGTGAAACAATTAGGTAAATGTGCAATCCGAACGTTGCGATGATACCAATTAAAATTGTTTTGTTTCTAACAGAGCACTTGATACTCGTTGCAAAATTATAAGGGTATCGAACTAGTAAATTTTGAAAAATTGTCAATTAATATGCCTTATGGATGCCAGGGTAACGACAAATGGTAAGATGATGATAATGATGAGAATGAATTGTAACATTTATTTGTATTTGGAGAATATGCAGTGGCTAGATAAGTTATTCGCCTAATCTCTATGAGTAATTTGAACAGCTCAACGTGCATGCCATGCACCCCTTACTCGCCATGCTCCCCCTGTACCGTATGGCGTCAGTATTCCCCCTGGATTCAGTGCCCTCCGAAATTTGGAACCCCACGGAAATTAATACCGAAAATTATTACGGCAGTTAACTTTGGTGGTCTTATATACAAGGCGAGGAATGTATTGCCGACCCCTCCGGTTCTATGCAGTCCTCCACCCTATTACCCTGTCCTCACAGGTCTGTACATAAATCTACATCATACAACTGCCGATCTATACTTGATTATATTTCTGCATAGGCTGTAATTTATTCTTCGGCATGGGCACAGTCTTTTATACTATTGGAATGAGTTGTTATATTAAGAGTTGTGTTTATATACAGCTTCTATAATTACTCGCCAATAATTAACTATACTATAGGTGTATTATAAGGAACAACTAGGTAAGCACATCGAAACAAGTTTACAGCACTACTGTAACAGATTCGTATAAATGATTACGAAACTCGCAAAACTTCTGTAAACTATTACCTATTATATTATATTATATTATATTATAAGCTTTGTGCTTGTACAATAATATATTTAACGTATGATTTGTGTTCTGTATGTGGTATTCTTTTTGGTAGGAAGGTATCCGGTCTGCGATCAATCGGGCTAATGTATCCTGATACGAATGACTCACTATGACTTGCAGCAGTCTAAAATTATTACCATTCTATTATCTCCCGAAGAGATTGTCTACAAGTACATCACATGTGTATGACCATGTAATATGTGTGTTGTAAAGTATACTATGTATAATGATAATAAGAAAATAATATAATATACTATACTAATGTATAATGGCATGATGCAATAAATTTCGACGATACTTTTTGAAATTTAATATCTATATTTGGTATTCGAGAGTTTTTTATACAATTTAGAAATAGTTGACATCAACTAAAGTTTCAGGGGTATGGATCATTGTTATTAGAGTAAATTTAACATCTGCCGCAACCCGGACCGGGAAGACAACCTCTTGTCGAACAACCAGATGGTGGGCAACATACAGTTGGTGGTAGAACTCTTTGAGCCATAACTGTTCCAGTAGCCATTGGTCTGAGAATCAATTGAAATTATATGACAGTGCAATAAACTTTACGAGAGTTTCATCGGATCTAAAAATCCCTTTTAAAATGAATCACGATCAAACATTGCGTGTATCGTATGAACTCACGGCCCGCATCTTCTTTTTACAATTTTTTTATCTTTGCCCTTTCCTTTCTTCTTTTCATTACCCTGATTATCCTTTTGGTTTTTATCTTCTTTCGGCGCCATTATAATATTATATTTCAAATGTATCGATTATTCATAATATGCAGTGCGAATAATAAAGTGTCTAAAGGTATATATTATAACTTGTGAATGAATTTAAAATTTGGATATTATACACTTTTATGGTTTCAATTTTATTTACATATTTTCGGTCAGGACTGAAAATTTTTTTTAATAGTTCAATAGAAATAAATGAATTTCTGTGAATTACATGGCAACGATTTTTCTACTTATAGTAATAATCATTACCTATGATAATCCTTGAAGCATAAAAAAAATATTATGATTTTAGTTTCTCTTCATTGAAAATTCAAAGTATAGTCAAGTTTGAATTTATAATCTAAAATCATAATTGTGTTTTATGTTTATGTTACACGCATAAATCAAGTTCGTGTGACCACGACCTTTCGTATCGTTCGCGCCTCTTAAGACAAAAATTAATATCGATTAATCATAATCGTGGTGTCTGTCCAGAGCACAGATCCATGCATGAGTAAAGATAGGTATTACATATGTTTATGGCTCCTTGTCTCTATTCTGTGTCTACCATGTTGGTTTTTAAAATGGCGAGAAATCAAAGTGCGGAGATAGCCATGTGACGCACGAACAATTAGTACGACTCAAATCATTTTAATATGATCAGCTAATCCGATTCGCCATCGTATGAATTGATATAGTGCGAAACAATCCATTAATTTCAAGGTTATTGAAATACTTCGCGCTATTTCACGTGAATAATACTGATTCTGTTCTTTCTTACTTAACTCATTAAATCTCACATTTAAAATGGGATTAGGTAATTTTCGTTACCGTATAATTGTACTTATTTGTGTTGCCTTAATATTATGGCAATCGGCGAAACACTGGTCACCCGTCTCCTTATTTGGCGATGATTCTCCCCAGGTAAACACTCTTCTAAGCTTACATAACCTAACCTAACCTAACCTACTTCGACACGAAGTATAAAAAAATAGAAGATATTTGATAATAATTTTGACACGTTTACTTAATTCACAATAACTTTGTGTAGTCAAGTATCATCTCAGTGTATGTTTCCTTCGCATTCGAAGCCGTAAATATTTTTCTGAATTTGAAAATTAGAATTTTTATTTATTTATTTATTTGTTTTTTGTTAGCAAATTCTCGCAAATGTTTCACAGTAATTTTTGTTCCTCTAAAAGTCTAGTTTCAAATAAATAATTGAATTATTTTGTTTAAACCTGCTTGAACATGTATTAAGTCTTCTGCAGCAAAGCCACAGGTGGCCGAAGACTTTGTGGAAGATACAGCGGTCACAAAAGCGATTAAACCAGACATACAAAAGGTGTTGGTCTCCGTATACTACGAAGCCTTTTGCCCAGATTCTCGCAGTTTTGTTTTGAAGCAGCTAGTACCAACGTTTAAGAAAATAGGTGAAAACTTACAGATCGAACTCATACCATATGGCAAAGCTAAGGTATGAATTTCTCTCATTCATTTACGTTTTCCAATTCAGATTGAATTCAATCAGCAATTACAGCCCAGTTGCGAATTTAGTAATTCATTTTTATCACTTCATTTTTTCAGACAGTTGAGACGCCCACCGGGTACGTATTCACATGTCAACATGGTCCACAGGAATGCGAAGCCAATATTATACATGCCTGTGTTATTGATCTGGTCATTGATCCATCAATACAATTAGACTACGTAACATGTATGATTCAAGATAACACACAGCCAGAGCGTGCCATGAGGCAATGTGCGGCAAAGGTTAATCTGGATGTTGCGCCGATAGACAAATGTTGGAGAGGTACAAAAGGAAAAGAGTTGTTATCCAAGTTTGGAGAAATGACTGACGACTTAAACCCAAAAGTCACGTTTATACCAACCATCACACTGGATAAGGTGAGGCAACATGCTGGAGGGAATTCTTACCTTATAGATTGAACAATTTTTTTTATAGATTTATCTCAGATTGAGCAAATTTAAGATAAAGATTGTTGGTAGGTTGCCACAGACTTGTTTGATTATTTCCAATTTTTTATCTGTTGTTCTTTTTTTTTCCTTTAGGACCCCAGCAATCTTCCCGAAATATTGAAAAACTTGTTGAAACAAGTTTGTCTTCGGCTTAGTAGCCCACCGCTGGGTTGCGCATAGCATTACATTTATTATACAAAAATTACAGTTACAAAACGATAATACTATTTTTTAAAAGGACTGTTCCTACATATCATGTTACTCACGAAAACTGTGCTTGAATTATTTCAGTTATAGAGACGTATATGAAACATATTATTTTCCAATTGAATTGAACAAAAACAGATTATATTATACGAACAATAAACGTGTTGATCTACATTTTACTTAAATTCTGATTGAATAGTTCTATTTTCTACCTGTTGCTCTACTTCTGTAACTAAGAATGACGATTAAGGAACCATTGATATGTAATGAAGAGTGATAATCAATCCATAAATTAAATTTGCGTTACTTATAACGTATACATTTAATTTAACAGGTGAAAGGAATGCAGGAAGTGAAAGTAAAGTTTTCTATGTTTTATATTTGATTTACAATTACAACTGATTAACAACACGAGAAGCCAAGATCAAAAGTATATCTGGAGACATCGCACTGTGGTAGAAAAAAAGGTTCGGGATGGAGTTTTACAAATAAGACACAAATTTCTTTGATACACTTTCTATGATACTAATCCAAAAGTTGTAAGGCATCAAGTTTTTCACAGGAATAAAATCCAGCTCTGACTTGTCTGCCGCCAAAAAACCGACCGTTGAGATCAACCACAGCTTTAATGGCACTTTCTATCCTTTTAAATTCTACAAATATTCGGACAGACTCTTCTGGCTGAACATCCATCACCTCATGTATCATAACTCTTGATACATCTCCATACTTTGTGTTACATTCATCCTTTACCTCTGGCTCAAGATCCTCGTCAACTTCTCCCGGTCCCACCATGTTCCGCAACAGCACAACCTTCGAAATAAATTCCCATCATGATTTCAATCAAGAATTGACATAAAAAAAGAGAATTAAAAAAAAAACTAAGGAATGAAACTATGCATTTCTCAGCAAACGAGTAAAGCAAGATCACAATCACCTTGCTAGGAGACTTCATTATCTCTGTAATGCTTGGTTCTTCTTGCGGTACTAGTGGTTGTGGAACAGGACCAACTGGCGGAGGTGGCGAAGGAACCATTGGCGGTGGAGGAGGCATAAGTTGTTCTCTTTCTCCAACGATTCTACCGCCACGTTTGCTAGTTTTCTCCACTTGTAAAGCAACAGACATCCCTTGTTCCTTTTTACCAAGACCTTGGCCTTCTTTGAACCCATATTTTGCCATGATCTTAGCAGCTACTGAAGATGCACCGTACCCAAGATTCGAGGATGGTGGCCGTGGTGGTGGAGGAGGAGGTGCTATATCTGGTGCCTCTTGAAGAGATGGGGGAGGTGCTATCGCTGCTCCACCACCCACCCCTCTCGAAGTAGGTGTCCTTTCCTCGTCCCTTTCTGGAGCAACCATTGTATTGCTAACAGGAGAAGCCTGAGGTAGCCAAAATATGATTATCAGTCAAAAACGACACAAAAATAACAACATTTCATAAATTGTTATTAATTTGGTGATAAATCAACCGAACATATAGCTATGAGATAAATATTAGCTTCTATTAAGAATCAATTTGATACGATTGCTCAAGTGTGCTTGAACTTTTTAGTCGCGATAAGTAAAGTTGCAAAAGTTCAATTTAATTAGATCACCTGGGTGTCTTCGAATCTGGTAGTTTCACGTCTACGTTTACGAAGTTCATTTTCTTGGTCATGTTCTCTATCGCGAATATCCCGTAATTCTTTGACAACTTTTTCATATTCATTTGGCCACATAGGATCGTACTCATTTACTACATTCCAATCAAATTCGCCGCCAACTCCAACGCTGTTTGTTCCACTCGAAGTAAGTGAATTGCCGGTTTGCGGATCTTCCTCTCTTTCCCCATCGCGGTTAGATTTTGATTTTAAATCTATTACCGGGGCTAAAACTGCCGCTGCTTTTCTGAATTGTTCTCTTTTTGGCTGTGAAAAATTTTTTCAGGTTATAAAGTAACAACGATTTTGAATCATAAATTTTTATATTTTATAATCGTGGAAACCATGAATTGATTTTAATTCTGATTTTTACTAATGAGGATAGAAACGTACTTGGAAAAGTATTTAAGAATATTCAGGCACATTTTATAGGAGGAAGATGTGTTTGAAGTCAGATTTACGAAATGATGCTTTATGAATTATTACCTGTGTAGTAGCGGCTTTTTTTAGTTGTAATTGAGATTGTAATAGTTTAATACCCGATGACCAGCCCGCAACTTTTTCCGTAGTTCGATGTTTGTCAAAATCATCGTATAATGACATTTTTATTATTATTGTATGTGGATGTTGTTGACATGTCAAATATAACCTAAAATCAACTTGAGCATTGATCAAATAGACGCAATGATGTAATAACTGTCTGCTAGAATAATTAGTTCTAAGAAAATCCGTCGTGTGGCGCTAGACTGCTTGTTGTTAATAAACTTGTAGATATAATTTTTTTATCTTACATTGACTGTTTCATTGCGGGGGAATCCCCGGAATAAAATTACTCAGATTTATTATTAGGGGCGAATTTTAACCGGTTTCAATTCATGATATTTGTTTGACGTGAATGATCGGCTTAACTGAATTTGTATTTTATAACTAACTAATATATCAAAGTAATGTGAATGGAATTTCTTGCCGCACGTATATATGGATACCTATAATTAATTAAATAAGAAATTTTATAAGCGCGCGGTTAGATATCAAGTAGGCGTACTGAAAATGCGACAGAGAAGGGTCGTTATACTCAATTCAGGGAGGTCATTAACAGTAAATTTATTTGTGCGATGCGATTAATTCCAAATTTTATTTTGCATAAAAGAATAAGTATCCCGTGATGTAATAAGCTGTTGCAGTTTGTATTTTTTAATATATTCAGTCGTCTTTATCATATATGCAATTATGTTCGACCGTAAATATAATTATGTTCTAGCTTTGAACTTTACATCTGTATGGGGGGTCTTTTTTTCTAATGTATATGCCAGTTCTAGCTGATTACGTTTATAAAACTGTCGTAACATATTAAAACCAATAAAAGCACTTTTAACAAGAAAAACTATGACGGCTAGACGCTAGAACGTAGGTCAACCATCTCGTTAACTAATTATTGTGGTACCAACCGAGCCAGCTAAAACCTGCATCGCTGTATTTCAAATTGCTAGCTAATTGCGAGTTTAATGATGGTATAAGAGTCAACAATACATCAATACCCAGTCATGAGAAAAAGAAACATAAAAAAGAACTAATTTTTCGTTTCAATAGCGAACAAAACAATCGGCTTCGCTCTCGAGGGAATAAAAAGTATGGCAAACTAGCCGGAACTGTTACGATTTAAATAATTTTGCATTAACTAATTTGATTTTAAACAAAAGAGACCGTACTATTTCAAAATATCCGGTGGATGTCAAAACTTTTTTTTCTTCTATTCTGGGTTATATACCTATCCGATGCTCATTAGAGCGGAACTAATAACTGATATCAAGCGGAAGAGAATCATGGGCAAGGTACTTGGATATTCAATGTCAAATGTTTGCTTAGCCTTATCATCGTACAAATACATCGTAGGATTATTGCTTATCATTGTCACATTGTTCCCTTATCAGCACCGTACCATTGTCCGAAGATATTATTGCATTACAATAAGTTCACGTTATCATACGCACGCTTGTAGACACAACGTTCATTCAATGGGTAAAGGCATGAGGAGCGACCCCGTAAGTAAAAATAAACATCGTCATATCGTAATTTCCATTCGTCTCAAGTCCATCGAGTTTTACAACGTACAAAATACTTTATCTATGCATACATATATGCATGCAATTCGCTTGGAACAGTTTCAAGTTTTTTCCGTTATCTCATGTATTTATATATCCTAAGTCGCACACGGTCTGCAACAAACCAGAAGTGTCGGTGATGCCTATACCCTGTAGATGTAACGGAAGGGGGAATGGAGGAGCGAGGAAGGGAGCGAATCGATGAATGAACGAGCAGTCCGTTCGTGTCGGCGAATATAAGTACGTATGTATGTACGTCCAGTACATACATATACAGACGATAAATATTATGATTTAAGCATTCACTGGGAGATTGGAATTTTCAGACAATTTATTAAGACAGTTCTGTTGTACGATTTACGTAAGAACAATAACAATAGAATGAGGGTCGTTTCGTGTTCCACGAAACGAATGATATCGTCGCATTCTGCCAAGCTGGTAGTCCGTCCATTTATTCGTTTTAGACAGGACGAAAACCTAACCGATGAGGACCGTTGACGTAATACAACTTAACCAGCCGCGGCCCCATCCGTATTTCTCCGAATAATAAGAAGTCGAATATCTTCTCCCTGTATACTATTTTTCGAGGATACTGTATGCAGCCGTTCTGTAACAGCGATGCTATAAATCCGTATACATACGTATATGCATTCCTATACTCAAACACGTACAATTACTGTGCATAAATATGAATCCACGTGAATGAATATATACATAATCATAATCGACATACGAATAGCGCGAATGGAACATAGGACTGATTGACACAGTAAACAGAAAACATATGCAGTATAATATTTATTCGTATAGATATACGCATAAGCAACTCGTCTTCCGGCGCTTAGCGGAAGTGTCATCTCGCTTAAACGAGGCCAAGTTACAGTCTAAGGTGTGTGTAGGGAATTGAAAGTGAAAAATAAGTGGGGTAAAGACGTGTAGGCAAAACAAAGTTTGAATAAGCTTAAACTTCTGTAAGACGACGTCGACGACGACGACGATGGTGCTCGGGCCTCAAAAGTTATTTATTAATAGCAAAGTTAACTCGGTTCACGATGCCAGGGAGTGGCAACTGGCATCGGCCCGAGGAGGTCTGCGCGCTGAAGCGGTCATGACGCAGTGACGGGGGTCCACTGCCGACGTCCCGCCCGAGAGCCGTCGCCGACGCTGACGCTGACGCCGCCGACGTCGCTGCTGTGGCTCACCGTAGCCCGCCGACTCTCTCTTGCCCACCGGGTGAGGCGAGCAAACGATGGCAAGGGGCGGCGCGGAGTGAAGCAGCGGACGGACGGACGGACGGACGAGAGGACGGACGCTTTGTCGGCGCCCGCGGTGGAGATCAAACGCGCCGAACCTCTCCCCTTTTCTCCCTGCCGCCCTTCCTCCCGCCACGTCCCCACTATTCCTCTTCCCCTATAAACCGAAGGAACCCCGCGCTGAGTCCGAGAGCCGTAGCCGTGCATCGAGAGACGAGCAGAACCGAAGGCAAGAGCTGCTAGAGAGCCTATGTAGCAGTAAAACCGTATTACGGCCTTTACCTGCAGGTATACGAGACCAAGAATCTTCGGATCTGAGCAAGGCATTAGGTATACATATGTAATATTATATATATATATGTAATATTATATATATATATATATATATATATATATATATATATATATATATATATATATATATATATATATATATATATATATATATATATATATATATATATATATATATATATATATATATATATATATATATATATATATATACACACCTATACATATACATACATACATATACTTGTATATATACATGTACATACCTATAAGTATATTGTAATTTAGCCTTCGATGTAATAAATACCTATACGAATGTTTATCTTTATAATATATTTGTTTATAGATTGAATCAGTCGTGGTTTACTTATCATGTCGTTTTTTTTTTCTTGTTTTTTTTTGTGTGGGAATAATTATTACTCTTCGATGAGTCATTAAACGGAGTTCCATGTATATGCCTATATAAATACTTATATCTACTTTCAATAACAGGCGGTCGCCGATCCTGGTGCAGGCTTATGTATAATGTTGAGTGGGTTAAAAGCGCCGGGGGTACGCGGTCCACAGCTCCAGCTGTCGTACCGTAGGTATACATAGGTATACGTCCGTGTGTACTTTAGCTATACCTATACATACCTACTTCAGCCCGTTGACGGGACTGTACGTTAGTGACGTTGCCGCTGCTTATACTGTAACTGTTGTTACTCCCTGTGATAAATAGTTTACACATCTATGCCTGCATCGATGTATCGGCACTGTGAGTACTCTCAGAATTTTAATTTCGCTTATCAACCTCTGAAGTATGGAAACGTGATCTATAACTATAAGAACCGCGAGAGTAAAAGCTGAGCCATGCGGTTCCGTTCTTGAATGTAAATTGAAATATACAAAAGTACGGATTTATATTTATATATAACAATATATTTGCGGATAGAAATTTTCATCGCAAATCTATATTATACATATACGAGGTCGAAATTTATTATAGTCTATTGTATTATCTAACATGGTAATGATTTCTAATTCTTTTTACTTCACACGTTGCCAACGTATATAACTTAAATATTTACGCGCGGCCGAACTAGTCGACCACGAGGACTACGCACATCTTTTACGTGCGTTTCAGGTAGGCCCCGCGTACCGCATTATAGTTTCAGAATGCAGAGCTAGGTGAGACCCCTGTATACATATATATATTTTTTTTCGTCGTTTTTTTGAGGGGCCCGAAAGGTTTGGTACCATTATTACCAACCGATATTTCGAGGGGAGCCTGTACCGAGTTTTTAATCCAAACGTTTTATTTTCTTTTCCATGTTCCTCCCCTCGCCCCCTCTTCGCTCTTCTTCCCGACTTCCCTAAGCTCTCTCGCTCTTCTCTGTTATTTTTCTTTTTTTTCCTTCCTTTCGTTCTTTTTTTGATCTTTCCTTGTCTTTCTCGTTCGTCTTCCTCTTCCACTCTCGCTTCCACTCTCTCATGCCCCCCCCCCCCTCTCTCTCTCTCTCTCTTTTTCTTCCTCTCTCAAAATCGAGGCTCGCCGCCGACTTTCCGACAAAGGAATAAAGAAAAGAAACGACTAGTCGAGCTACGGCTGCGGATGGCAAGGCATGGCAAGGCAAGGCAAGGCAAGACACGGCGGGTAGAGCTGGGGGAAGCCGGGGGGCACTTACCAGGGCATTGGCGTAGCAAGCCGATGGACCACTTCATAGAAAACGGTGTAAGGAGTAGAAAATGAAAACAGAACGCTTATAGGGTATCCGATTGTAGTACACGAAAACATAAAAATTCTGGAAGTTGTTTTTTTTTTTTTTTGTCTTCACACTCACATCAGCGGTTAGAAATTGATTTTCAAACGACCGGAAACTGTGTCATTAATGGTTTAATACATAGAATGTTGCCTAAGATTATAGCGGACTTCGGATTACAGCTATATAGATAAAAGTAGCGGCTCTTTCAACGATCGTAAATAGATAGAAATTTATTTTAGAATTTATATATTTGTCATTAGTACTAATCTTCGATCATGTGTAACGCGCGGTATCTATATACTCAGTTAGGTATACATGTATTTTCTCGCAATTTGTACCGATCAAGAATCTATAAGGAGTTTGTTATTCCCTACGCCAATGAATCTTCTGAAACACCGCTAGGAGATAATAGCGTGGTGGTACAGTCTCCAAAAAGAGTACTTATTCCATCTAGAAGCGGTAGAGATCGCGGGATGCTGCAAGAGCGAGCCCCCTATTTTATTTCCGCACTGTTAGAATTTATGTCCTGTATCTTTAACATTTTTTTTTTTCGTTCTTTGATATACGAGCTGTAATATAAGTATTTACCCGCATATATCAATGTACTAGAAGTTGAAAAATTCGTAAGTTTGAATACAGACGACGCCGATGCAGCGAGCCTCTCCTCTGTCTCATCGCGACAATCGCTTGCTGCACCTTACCAACCTCTCCGATCAATATAGTCGATTTCAATTCTAATCTGTTCGAAGGGATGAAAAAAAAAGAATAAAAAAGAAATGAAAAGAAACGAAACAAAACGAAAGAAAAATAAACTTAAAAAGAATTTTAACTCCGAAGCCACGAATGAGACGATTCCTTTTTCATTCTGAACCAATAGAGTGTATGTATTGTAATGATACACGTCTATAGGTACGAATGTTCCCTCCGTTGGAAATCTACCCGTTTTGAAGATTGGATCGCAGGTGGTGGTTAAAAATGTTCGATCTATTTTTGTATCATTTTTTTTCTCTCTTTCTGTATTTGACATGCCAATAAAAAAGTTCGTTGCAATTGTTCGGTTGAAGTTTAATTCTTCGACCCAACCCGTAACTTGTGACGAAATGTGAAAATAAAATAAAATAAATAACCTCAAGAAAGAATAGAAAGAAAAGACGAAAACAAAAAAATTAAACAAACGGAAAATAAACTATGTACGATATGCATAAAATATTTGACGCATGTAGGTATACATATGGTTCAGGCGAAAGAAAATAAAAGTAAAAAGTAACTAAATGAACTTTAAAAATAAAATCAAGAAGCAGCGTGATATTCGCAAGCCGCCACCTCTGTGTGGCCCACTGTGGTTTATTATACGATGCCTATATTATACAGAATTTGAATAAATGGCAAGCATATAACCGCTCGCCTCGCGAATATGCACGAAGGCGTTTTAAAGTTTGTCGTCGGACTTAAATGTGAAATAAAAGAGAAAAAATAAATAGCAAAAAAAAAAAAAAAATGTTTACGTGAACGTGTCACACTTTAAAAGTTCGTTCAATTCGAACTGTTTTACTTTTGTTAATTTTTTTTTCTTCTCGACAGGGTCACGCTGTTCTCTTTTACCCAACTACATACAACGATGCTTCGCGGCTAAATGTACTACATTTTCACGGCCTTGTTCCCCACGTCTTGCAGAAAATCGATCAAGGTCGGTCATAGACCCGCCTATTATGTTTATAAGCAGATTTAGCTTAAACTATACTCTCCTCTCGATTAGGTAATGTAGAAAAACCTTTAATACCATTCTCGAATAAACGTTGTATTCGTTGTAGTGATTGACTAAATTAATGAAACACTAGGCAGGTCTTTCGCACGTGTCTACCACTATTTTTAAAAGTGTAATAAATGCACATGAATAGAGAATGAGCAAAATAGTTCCTAAAGCATATTCTCTAAAATCCTGGTACTCTCTCCCTTCACCGAATTGATTTTTGACGTAGTTCATGCATAGCAGCCAAAACATCAATGATTTCGTGTTACTTTATACGAGCGTGTGCGGCAGGCAATGCCTCGTCGCATGCGCGCATACAGGCTACGTTCAGAGCGACGTGTGGCTACAACCTCCACGTTCTGTGCATAGCCCTCCAGTCGAGAGAGAGTGAGAGAGGCTGCGCGGCGAAAAGGCCAGTAAGAAAAAGAGAGAGGAAACGAGAGAGCGAGAGAGCTAGTAAAGGGTGAGAGACCGGAGAGCGCCTGTGCCTCGAGGAAAAGAGAGATAGAAAGTCGACGGCAGGGTGGGGACGATGGAGCTGCGGTTTAGGCGAGGGGGCAATCGCCGCGTAGTCAAACTACGCTCGTAGATGTAGTCGCACGAAAGACGCGTCGGTGCTTTTCATTAAAAACTGATTTAGTTTCTTTTTATTTTGACATAACGCTTGCGCTCGAAGTGCAGAGCGTACACGCGGATATAAAGTTCCTTCGATAAGTTATTACCATATATCAATAATAATAATAATAACAATAATAATGATAATTAATAATAATAAATAATAATAATAATACGTATATCTATACCTATGTATACATTCACGAGACTGAGTGACCTAATAAAGAAAACGGGCTCGTTCCCTTAAAAAGACACACTAGTTAAAGTATCGCACGGAGTATTCTTCGTATTATTATATTATCCTTCTTATTACTCTCAATCTTAATGTTTATGGAGGAAGGAGGGAAGAAAAACCTGCGGTCTTTAATTCTTTACTATAAACAAAACGCACATGTATGATTGGATGTATATTAAACCAGATTATTATGGTGCACAAGGTGTTTGCTTCCTGACCGCTCCGCAGTGTATTATAATACTCCTGGGTTCTCGTTCCTTTGATGTTTCGAGTGAAGTGTGACGCCGAACCCACCACCCAGAGAAAATATACAACTAGTATAACGCTATAAACACCACCGGCGTAATAATAATAAGAAAGAAAAGAAAAGGATAAAATACAAAAAAAAAAAAAAGATTTCGATAGTGTGTGTGTTGTGTGTGAAACTCTGAGATTCCCAGTTTGACAGTGTGTGCGTCCTTACGCATGAGGGCCCTATGGCTACTGGATTGGTCAAGTGGTGTCGTGCAAGGTTCCTCGCTGGCTACAAGCCCTTTTCTGGTAATATTCTCAGCAAATACATTTTCTATATAACCGAAGGAATTTGGGTTAAGGATTTTTACTCTACAAAAATTTAAGTAAGAAAATGAATAAAAAAAAAAAGAAACGGTTTTATCTTCCAATTTATTTATCTATTTGTTTATGAGTTCATTCGTTCATTCATCATTCATCATTTTGTCTTTTGGATATTATATTATTTTGGACGATTATGGAATGTATCGACGTAACATTAATCAAACCACTAACAAGACGAAAGGCAACTCCGTCTAGTATAACTATGTGGTGCAGCAGCAAGCGGTAACGGCAGCAAAGCCACGTTACGTAATTCTCTTATAATCGTAGGGATCAGAGGCACGCCAGTCTCGAGACGAGCGTAAACATGATTAAATAAAAGATTCATATTGAAGCTCGCGTTTGTGGGTGTGTGTGTTTGCGTCTATGTACATAAATGAAACGGTAAAACCCCCCTTAAACATAATTAAGCAGGATTTTAAGGGCTCTGGTATTACTCAAAGAACTCAGCACGTTCAAAGGCAGCCAACAGTGCAAACTCTGTAGAGTATTTATGAAGTGGATGAATATGGGTGGTAGGTAGATACTTTAGTTCGCCGGGTTATATATCCGGAGTGATAATTATTATACTTATATCTATAATTAATTACGAAATATCACTTTTTTTCCTTGTTTTTTTCATTCAAATGATTTTTTTTCCCGAAATTATAATTTCAAGGATAAAATCTGTTCGGCATAAATGAGAGTAATTTTACGATGTAATTAACTTGATGATAACAATCGTGAAACCTCTTCCGTTCTCACTTTCTTAATACGGTTGAACCGTAGGGTTAAAGTTTTTAACAACAAGGGCATAATGAAGCCTATAACATATGCCTACTTTATTTTGTGACGCTAAAGTAAACCGAGCTATATTCCTATATGTCTCTGATTTACGCATTCACGTATATTACGCATGCATTTTCACGCGACTCTACGGCCTGCATTCTAGTTAAGTATAATTGCCGTCAGTAACTTACACTCGCACACGTCGCGTTCTCTTAGCGTTAAAGCCGCGTCGCGAGATAGTTAGAAATACGCTATATTGTCGGCAATTTAAATGCCGAGAGAAAGAGAGAGAGATGAAAGGCAACGTTGTTACTTTGGCGGTTGGAGGGCATAGCGATTCGCCACTGTATGTCAATTTAGAATCGTCATATACTAAGGCAGTTCTTATACTGTCCGAACGTCAAATCTTCGGGAGTCTGTTAAAAACCGTTACTACTATGCGGCTACAGATCAAAGCAACTATCTCGAAAAGGTTCGCGTATACCCTATACCCAACCATTCCTGCTTTTGTCGGCACATTTTAGAAATAGTCTCAAGGCGAAAACGCGACGCCACTCCGCGTCGGCGATGTTCAAAGAGACAATAATATGCCTTCGTTTGTCTCTTTCAATCTCACGCTGGTCTCTCCCTCTCTTCCTCTCTCTTTTTCTCTTGCGCTCTCTCTCTCTATCTCTCGCTACTGCGCCAGGTCGGGTTACGTATCCCGGTGACTAAAGAGATATCGGTAGTTATTTACCAACTCTGTACGTATTATTGTCCGCTGTTCATTGAACCCGAATTATTTTTCGCAACTTAAAATTGTTTTTACAAACCCACCGTGGAAAAATATTTAAAAATCATCGCGTTGCGTGATGGTCGAATTAGCTATAGGAAACATCATTAATAGACATCCGGCGTGTTTATTGGTTCTACTCCCAAGGCGGGCGTAATAGCAGCCACTGAATGTTTGCGCGTGTTTAAACTGTTATTAACACAGGATTACAAATATACGTCTATATCGATGCGAATTTGGATAACCTCCAGAGTTTAGACTTCAAAAGTTTTCATTCAAGCCACAAAATTTCATCGAGGAATTTCGAATTTCGTTAAAAGAGAATGTTTTTTTTTTTTTATTAAATGGTTTATCTTATTTTTTTTATGTTTATTTTTAATTTAGTTAATTGATAAATGTTACCAATTTGTTCTTAAAATACCAATACTCTTATAAACGATGGTTTTCGAGTGTTTCAAGCCGCGTAGAATGCTCTTGAGAGGCGTGTGCATTGATTTGAAAATACGACTGTAGGGTACGAGCAAGAGAACGAGCGTTTGAAAACGAGCCGACAAACACTGCCTCGTGGCCCTCGTGGCCTTGGCCCCTTCGATGCCGCATTCGTTTCGGTTCCCCGTATACTCGCAAGCACGAAGGGTGGTCTCAGGCGGCACGAAAACCAACCCCCATATTTCCCTCGAAGCAAAATTATTCCCTCTTCTTTTTCTGCCTTTCTCCCCCTCCCTTACTACCACCACCCTTCGTTTTCTCGTCGTCTTAACTCTGCGGCGGTTGTTTTCGTTCTATTCAGCTCTGCATTATGGTATACCGGAATACATACATAGATGAGATATACGATGATGTATACATACGTATATACATACTTCGAAGGGAATTTAAAATCTAGGCAGCAGACTCGCTATTATCCAATTACCGAGGATAATTCCTGGCGTATAGATCGGGGGGTCGAAACTCGCGTTCCTACCATAGAGCGCGCACTACTCAATTAAGATTATGTTTCTAGCTGCGATAGCTTCCTGCTACAGGGGGGTTTGAGGCTTCTCCCCCCTTTCCCTTACGTCTCGACTGGGTCACTAGTTGGGTCGTGCTCTTCTCCTCCTCTCTCACAACCAGCCTGACTGTGCCGCCTCCTCCAAAATTCGGTTCACGTCCGGTCAAAGTCGGCTACGAATTACGCTTGCCACTCATCAGACCGCTGATCCCCTCGCTACGCCTACACATTTCTATTATCCTTGTGTTGCGGTTACGATATACGTATTACGCTATGTTGCCTTACGTATTATGGATCCGTTGAACGGGGATCAATAAATAATAATAAAAATGAGGCTATCTTCACCTCGAAAGAATTCATCTTCAAAGTCTCATTGTCACGCTCGAATACTTACACTCACAGTATGTAGGTGTGTGTATAATTTGAAATACGGGTGTCAAGATCGATTACGCGCTTATATAGATGGTCTATATCTTTACCACTCGAAGTTAATTATATTGTTTATGAATGGCGTAAATGGCTTTTAGACACTTCGATACCGAAATACTCGTATAAAACTATATTTAATAAAGAATCTATGTGTTGTTATTAACAGCGTGTCGGCATCGTATAAATAATTATCGATGAAACGAATTTTTATTTTGTTTTATTTTTATTATATACCTACATGCGTGTAATCGTTATCGAAAGTGACCATAATAAAAGTCTGAAAGAACTGAACCATATTTTACTATTACTTTTATTTTCCAAACTAGAATGGAGGATTTTCTTCAATATATTGACACGGCCCTGCAAGCTGGTACACACCCGTTTTGAAGGGTGGTTGTGGTTGGTAGTTAGGGTAGGCTAGAGAAAAATGGATTCGAGGAGTGAGAGACAGAAAGAGAAAGAAAAAGGGAGGGAGAGTTTAAATCCTAGGAAGGAAACCGAGGGAGCGAGGGAGAAAAACGAGGAACTTGGCGGGAGAGATGGGGGGAAGACGACGAGGCGTTTGGTTGGGCCTCTCTTCCTGGAAGCCAACAATAATAGCGGCTAGAACCAAGAGAGCCGCGCCGCCAACCAACACACAACCAAGCAGCGTGCTGCTTTTGCTTCTAGGAAAATACCTAGGCCGTAGTTCGTTCGTTCTACAATCTAAAACTACTAAACTTGCCTTAAGACGTTCGTCTACCTACTTACGGTTTTAAAACGATAAAAGAGAGAGGTCAGACTGCAGCGTTTTATTGAAGTTATACCAAGTTTGAAAACACGTTCGGGGTTCGGGGACCGAAATGGTTAACGATATACCTACAGGCCCAGCAGCGATATAACGAACATAAAATAAAATTTATTTAAATCTAGAATATGAAAATATTCTAAAAACGATTCGTTCCTTTGTCGTATAAGGAGGATAGCTGAAATTAACGCCCATACAAATTCACACTATCGATTAATTATGTTTTTTATAAACACAGTTGTATTTTTTCAAAGGTATATTATAGGTATGTGTTATATTGTCATTCGGAATCCCAAAGGGGTATACTGCCCGGCGTTTCAACATGCGCGTATAAAACTTTGGTGCAAATCAATACATTTGTTTTCCGGAGCTGCTCGCCATCAATCTCGGTTTTCGTTTTTTTTGTTCGCTTTTTCTTTCATTGTATGTGAGCCGTGGAGCCAAGGATGAAATGATGGGTGTGGGAGGGTTCTGTGAGTTTTTGATATTCCGGAGATGAAAGGATGACATTTTGGCGAGCTTTTTGAAACATCGTTCAGTTCACACAGTATATGTATACTGCACATTGCAATGGTGGAAGTTGAGTAAAAAAAAATAATCAAAAAAAAAGGAGTAAGAAATGGAAAAAGGAGGAAAAAAAAATACAAATGTTGAAAGAGCTACCCAGACAAATGATGTCTACATAGCTATGGATAAAACGTGCACTTTAGAGACGCGCGTCTGTGAAAATACATTTGGAATAGGTATCGAAAATAAAATAGTAGAGAGAAAGATGAAACCGCTCCGCACAGTAGAGATTCGGCTGAAACGGAAGACCTTTAACCACGAATGACAGCTCCCTGCGCACCCTTTCACCCCTCCGTCTATCCGGCATCCCAATTTGAACTGGCGTTTCACGTGAACAAAAAAATAAAAAATAACAAAAATTGCAGGGAAATTACGTTTCATTAAGTGTAGTTAACTATCTTTTTATATATCCAAAAATTTCTTGGTATATGGTTTCCATTTGTGAATTTTTCTTTTTTTCCTCTTTCTTCTATGTTGTGGATAAAGGATTATATCGTATAGTATAATCGTGCGCGGGAGTTCTTTATACGTACATACATACACATATACATACCTATAGAGTCTGTTGAAAATAATTTGGTTGTTATCATCGCATGTTTTTATATCAAGAGGAAAATTCCTGCGCTGTTCTCAGGTATTTTATCATCAATACGAAAATCAATTCAAGTTGGACGGGGAGAGCTGGCTCTATAGGTACGCGCGTAAATATTTGCACTTGAATATATGTAGGTATCTACCCATATGTATGTATGATATCCAGAATCCAGCCTGCTATAGCGAATCGAACCGCACATACATATACATACATACGTATACATACATACATATATATATATATATATATATATATATATATATATATATATATATATATATATATATATATATATATATATATATACGTACATACTGTACATACATTCGAACGTCCGGTCATAAAAACAGCGTGAAACGAATAAAAATGAACGACGCCAAAATATCGAGCACCAAAAGGAAATCGTGTGAAACGTATAACACGTGAGGTTCGGCGATCATATAATGTCTGTTATACGTGACAAAAAACATTTTTTTCTCCATTATAAAAATAAAATGATGAAAATAAATTCTAGACTTCAATTATTACGTTACGATATCCCATCCTTTATTACATTACATTACACATTATTCTATTCTAATTACAGTCGTTGGCGGAGGTCCCGAAGGAAGCGACGCCGAAGAGTTGCTGGCTGGTGTCGCGGCGCCGTGCAGTAGCTCTCCACCTCCACCACCACCGCCTTTGCTTACGCCACCGGAATCTCCTACGATTCCAACACCACCGACAGTCAATGAAGATCAGACGAATTCCCATGCAACAAGACAACTTAGCTTTGAGGTAAAAATAAGAAAAATAACAAGGAGTAGATGGCGCATTATTTTCTATAAGTTGAAATTCCAATTTATAGATATTATTGATATTCTTCTCCTCCCAGAGATGCATATATGATCAAGAAAAACAACACTCTTCAATATATTTGCATACTTCGAAGACTAGTTGAAAATACAGATGTATCAAAAATGAACAAAAATTAAAGAAATCCAATTTTATTTATTTGTTTTATTTTTATTTTTTAACAATAATCAATGCAATAGAATAAATTTGTTATCTTCAATATCAAAAATCGCTATATTTGAAAATTTGTTCCTCATTTTGAAAGATCGTTATATCCGGAATTTTTGTGTTTTAATTTTATTGGAAATTTTCATAATTAATAACCCCTATTTCAAAACAGAAAAATTGTTTATTTTCATTTTTTTTTTTTTTTATCAAATCGTAATTTTTGAAAAAACAAAAATCAATTTCCTACATTTCCTTTTTCATTCTTAAAAAGTTGTCATATATTATGAAAAAATATTTTGTTTTCGAAATTTCAGGAGTTTGAATGCGATGTCTCTGTGGCAGAAGGAGACAGACGAAGACAGGAGTTTTCCTTTACCTTATATGACTTTGATGGTCATGGAAAAATCACTAAAGATGATATAGCTGGGCTGGTTACCACTATTTACGATACGTTGGGAGCATCAATTCAGGTCCCACCATGTGGGAGTAAAACTATTAAAGTAAAGCTGACTGTGTCACCTGACCAACGATCAGGCCAGGCACATATTACACCAGTTAAAACAGCTAATCTTCCTCAAAGTTTACCTGCTCCAGCTCCGTGCTGTCATGTTAAACACGTCACTTCCTGCGGTCATGCTAAACATCCTTCTCGCAGAGTTCCTAGAAGGAGAAGAGTCCAACGGCATAGATGCCAGGTGAGATTATTGAACACTGCATATTCATACAGAGTTGAAACAAAAATCACAGCTATTAAGAAAAAGATTCGTCTTTTCTCATTTTGAATGAGTATAATGCACAGAAAAATAATTTTCTACCTCACAATTATATTTAATCTACAATCAGCGTGCACTAAATATCAATGAGAAATAATATATCGTTTGATTTGATCTTATATGTAACATGTTATACTTAATAAACTATTGTACTGTAATCAAAATAGAAATATGACTTTTTTTTAAACAATAATTTATTCAAATGTAAGAGCCCTGACTATTGACTCTTAAAATTATAGTTCGGTATAGTAAGAATGTACTTGAAATACGTGTTATTTTCAGTCTGAGCATGGAGTGGATAGTCCTACTGAAGACGATGCTAGAAATGTCTCAGCGAGTCAATCGAAACAGGAAGAACTTAGAAGAAGAGTTGGTCCAGTACCTTACTTGCCTTCACCGTACTCAAACAGTTCAGAGGGTGATGTTAGCGAAGATAGCGATGCATCTCCACTTCTAACACCTCTCACACCTCTGATTCCAAATCAACGAAAGCGTAGCGGTGCTATGCAGAGGCAGCAGCTGCTCGAAATCATTCAAGCTAATATGGAGAAGAACAATCTCAGTTTTCACGCATCTAGGTGGGTTCAAAGGGCACCAATTTCAATCTCTTGTAGAATGTTTTTTTACTCAAGGCAGTGGATTTCATACTTTTCGTTTGTTTTTCAAATTTCAGGAAACGGCACCAGAACGAGCACGCTCGCATTCCACTCCGCAGTCCTTACACCGAACCTTCAAGTCCCTACAATCAAAGATGTAGACCACTTCAAGCACCCCGTCATCCAGCTTATCATAAACCAGTCCGGGAGCATCCTCATCATCCAAATTCTTTACCAGATGTTCCGACAACAAAGCCTAGAGGAAACGGAAGGAAACCCCGCGCACATCATAGTCCTCAAACATGCGCCCCGACAGACCCAGCGGATAGTTATGGTCAAGCTAATACAATTACACAAAACCTGACAACATCTGCAACCCAGAATAATCTAAATACTACTAATCATAACAGTAGTAATAATCAGAATAATCATTCTAACAATCAGAGTAATAATCTGCATACTAATAATCAACGCAACGAAACTCATATTCAACCACCGCAGAGTACAAAACCTGGGAAAAAACATCAGCTAAAGCATGCTACTAGGGAACAGGATCAGGCCAGAGCTATGGCACAGGTTGTACGTTGGTTAGAACGAGAGTTTTCTCAAGGTGCTGCCGCTGCGGCTGCTGGTCGGAGACATGTTCATGAACATATTCATCATCATTATCATCACTATCATGCCGAGGCGCTTGTATAACGTTTGTTTTTCATATGGAAAGTGAAAATCTGATTAGAATGTTGAATTTTTTGAGGATTTGCTGATAGATTGGGAGACTTGAAGTAAACATTAAATGATGTATGGAACTCTGTATTTTAGATAACATATGAAAATATTTGATTGAGTGAAAGATTTCGATTTTTCACGAATTTTATGAACAAATTATACCGACTGGTTAGTCAGTTAGTTCGAATTGAACTTGTTAAATCAATAAAATTTGGTACGAGGCCACGATAGAAGGCCCATGAAATTGAAATAACGAAAATTTAATCATAGCATACAACCTTGCCAGATATAACCGGTATATCTATCATCGAAGAAATGCTTAATTGAGATTTCAAGCTTCGTTTAGACTAGTTTATATAATTTAATATTATTTATACTGTATATTAACCTATGATACCTATGCCGGAGTATGAGTACAGAAGACTTTTTTCGATACTTTACATGGAGTATTAGGAAATTCTTAATAAAATTTGACCAAACTGACTAAACTGTAATATTCTTGACTAAATTTTTGACTTGACTAAACTTCAATATTATGTTGTACGAATGTACTATCAGATGGGGGGAAGTCGACTCTAATTATGTATACGTTTTATAATACAGAAAATCCAATGCAACAACTAGATAAGCTAAGCAACGGAAACGTGACAATATTTTTCTATCAATCTCATTACAGAGTATTATAATTCTATTAAATAATGATAATAATAATATTAATTAATATTAATTATTGATAATATTAGTAATAAAAGATGTTATAAATTTGTCCTTGGATTTTTTTTATTACACCAAGGCATGTAATTTTGTATTGAACTTTGTAACCAGTGTAGATATTTTGTGTAATGTTTTTTGTATCAATATTTATTAAAAAAAAAAACACATTTTTTATATAAAAAAAATTTACATTCTCTTTATTATACATACATCACTTATTCGTATCTAATAATACTCAAATCTATATCTTTGATAAGTTAGGTATTTTAAAATGGGTATACTCTCTTTAGCTAATCAATTTCCCAGGCCTAACTTCAGAATATTCTAAATATTTTTCCAAAATTTTGAAGATGTTTTTGATTCAGCTTCTACACATTGGGAAAGTTTGCGAGATTAATATTTTTTGTCATATCATGGCATATATATCTTTTCTTTGATTATTTGTCTGTAGTTACATCATTCAAAGTCTCATCTATTTAAATAGAGGATTATTATCCCGACGTTCATTAGCCAGAAACGGACGAACGAACAATTGCCAGATCAGTTTATTAAATTATTATTTTTTTTCCGTTTTACAGTCATTATGGGCCTTAGCCTAGCGAATTTTTCCAGTTAACTCCCCGATCGTATTACTGTGATCCATTTTGATGTCAATCCATGTAGAATCGTTTGTTGATGATTGATAGACCATTTTCACCAAGAAAATTTGGATATCTTCCCAATAATCGCGGAACGAAAAAAAAACTGAATCTAGATAATTTCTGTTACTTCTTTTTCCGAGGCTCATGCGGTTATCGGAGGTAGTCTGATTCTTATTCCGTGTGAGATTAGGTATAATGCTTCGTGGTTCAGAAGCCCGTAGTTTAAAGAATTTTTTCCTAGTCTTGTCCTTTTATATATCAACTTTACAGATAAGTATTCTTCTTGACATTGGGCTTGTTCCTTTCATAGTGTCAGCGTCAGTCAATGCGGTAACACGGCCTCGTGGCGTTAACGAATCACATGATAGTTCTGTGACGACTTTGACAGATATCTCATTAGAAATATTCCGAACGCGGAAAAGTTGTCGCGTAGATAAAATATAATGTAGAATAGCCGATCCCGCCAGAATTTAAACTGATGACGTCATACAGACTTTCAACATGCCGGCTCGCGCACGCGCGAGGACTAATGCGTGTATGGCTGTGTTCGGCTGGATTTTCACAGAACCAAACACTGAAATTATATTTCAGTGGAAGCAAATTACTGCGACAGCAAAATACAACGAAACAGAATTCGTAACAAATGATTAATTTCTCAATTAATTCTCGGTTTAAATATACTGTAGTAAATATGATACTGTGAATACATGTTATAGGTAGGTAAAAAGTAAGAACATGTTCACAAGTGCCAGCAAGTTTGTCGCACGCGCCTCTGGTGGCTTAAAGTTGAACGTCGTATTTGCTGAGGTTTCGATAGCAGTGGCTACGACACTACCCTCCATAATCACAATCAGCTGGCGTTACACTTAACGGTATATTCGGCTTGACCGGGCTTCGGTAGGGTTCCGTCAACGAAATACGATTATGGCATAATGTGATAGTTCATTAGAGCGAGATTATGATGTTGGATATCTTTTTTTCGCGCGGCAAAATGGAGGGTTTATTTTAATTCGTAGCCTTATCAGTGATACAGTACAGTTACAAAGATCAATACAATCATTTGAAAATGTCTCAAGGACAGAAATTATTTGAAAGACCAAAAGTCCGATTTTCTCAACCTTCGGAAGAATCTTCTACAAATTCGGAAAAACCTGACGAACAATTTTATTTTACATCTAACAAACCTCGTATTAGAAGCATCGTCACCCTTGACGAACCTTTTAAAATCTACAAAAACGGGGATCTTCCGAGTACTTCGACGGCAAACGTCGTCAATACAAATACACAATATTCATCTAAACCTACCTGCATAGCCCAATCGCAATCTGACGTTAATATTAAAAAAATTCCATCCTCAAATGATCTGACTGCTCTCTCCAAAACTTTAAATAATAAGCCTGACTCACCTAATATCCAAAAATCACTGTCATGCACAAATGATTCTCAAAATATTACCCAAAAAGATCATTTTAATTCCAAAACTACGGCATGTCTACCAACAGTTTTGAATGGTACAGAAAATTCCAAGTCTTCGCCATCTGAGAGTAATTCAAAGGGATTTCAAACCACTGAATATAAGAGCAGATTAGAAAATTCTGCAACTTCTAAATCCTGCAGTCTTGGAACTGTGACAAAAAGTACAGGGCAAGTTAAAACTGGTACAATTCCTAAGGCTGGAAGAGTCAACACATCTAAAATTGGGATTAAACATGCTGTTTCTAAGGCCGTACCTTTGATGGTGAAAAAGTCTGTCAAAAAAACCACAACGGTGTCTAATGAGAACGTTGTTTTACCTAAAAATCCTGTTTCTAAAAGTATTATGGTATCTAAGACTAATCGCCAGAGAGAAAAGACTCCTGGAAAAGGGTCTGTGCCTTCTTTAAATCGCAATGTAACAACAGCAAAAACAGTTTCGTGTGGGCATAAGATTTCTAAACCTGGAAGTAAGACCTGGAAATCACGAACGAAAAGTAGCCCCGTAAAGAAGACTATATTAAGAGATGTTACTGGTCATCCAACAAATGTTTATATTGGTCCTGGTATAGCTAGATATTATTCACAGCCATTCAAAATTAGCATGGAAAAGAAAAAACCACATATCAGACCAGATATTGTTTCTGGAGAGAAGTTAAGCAGGCCGGAGTACAATTCTATAATGTGTACAATTGATGAGCTAAAGAAGGCACAGGCTGAGAAATTTGTTACTGATGTTGAACACTTGCCATTACTTTACAGGAACTTGGTGAATGAAAAGGTTTAATTTTTTTTTGAGGCTCCTGTGTCTTGTATAGGTACTCTGAGAAGTTGTCTAAATTTAATATTTTGTTTCACAGGTCTCAGCAGCGCTGGATTTTCCACCGGACGAAGCAATTTACAAAAATCTTGTAGACTTATCTGTAAATGAGAATCAATTACCTTCAAGAGTAACTCGTAGCAAAGATCCAGAGCCAAGACACAGAGATATAATTCCTAAGTTATCAGATTTTTTTACGCCAACATATTCGGAAGAATATTGTACCGCTGTACAGATCAGACCTAGTAGTCCAGAAATTTTTTCAAATTGGAGCGCATTTGCTATCAGTGATAAGATATTTGGATGGAAACATGACATGGACCAGTGCTACTAACAAAATATTACCATAGATTTATTTTCATTGACAAAGTAACTTAACTGGTTGCCAATGTAGTTTAGATCAGATACATAAATCACAGAATACTCAGAATAGTAAATAAATTTTAGATTATGATATTTTGTTTCTTGTTAAAGACTGAACTGCATGAGGTTGAGGATTAATGATAAATGCTGATTGTTCATTTTTAATCAGTTTATACAATATCTGACTAAAAACAGTGTATTTAAAAAAAAAAATTTGTAAAACTTTTGTATTGAAGCGTATTAATAATAATTATCTTTGTGTAAATCCTATGATTCTTTTTCTCAACAATAATATAGCTCACAGTGTTTAATTTATCTGAGAATAGACTCAGATAAACATTTTATATACAAATACAGATTTAAGAGGGCATAGCGTTTCACATAAATTGATATTTCTTTAAGACAAAGACAGCATTATTAAAACTGAAATAGCTTTCAAAATTTACCAGTTTTGTAAATTCAAGACTACCAAAAGTTAAATTCACGACCACTGTGTCGATCTTCCCTATAAGAAAATATACAAGGAAAGTGGTGTTGGTACAAAGTACAGTATTAAGCATTATGATAATGGTCTATCTTAGAAGAAGTGATTTGAGTTATATACCATTTTTTGATCATACAGCTAGTTTTAAAGCTACAATTTTCAATGGGTATAAATAGTGATTTTAAGAGTAGCTTTCTTTAAAATAAATACCATTGTATTCTATCTAGTTCTACGAACTAAAATCTGTGCAGATTGGTAGAAATCGTATCCTAACTTGCGAATGGATTCAAGTTCTTATCGTAATCATCACCCTCTTTCAAAGGATTATTCTCTTCTGCTCCATCGTCTTCAGCAAACGGATTTTTGGACTCGTCGTAACCATCTCCTTGAAAAGGATTAGATGGAGCAATTGGTGTTTTTGGTGGAATGAAGGATTTCTGATTAGGTGACATTTTAGGGGATGGATTGTTTAGGATGCGAGCTTCTCTGATTGGAATTGGTGAACCTCTCCGAGACGAAGTACGTGGTGTTGACGTACCGCTGGTTGGTCCTGATATATTTGCTTCGAGAGATGATGAGTAAATATCTGCCTTAGCAAAGACTTTTAATCTTCCCTCAGGAACCGGTATTATGGAGTTTAATGGTAAGTCACTACCGATGCGTCGTGATTCTGATGTAACTGGAATAGTATTATCCCGTTTCAGTTACGTTTTCTAAACTACGTAGTAAAAATTTTAATTTAATCAAACTATATTGAACACATTCATAATATAAAAATTAATCACAATAACAGAGTTAAGAGACTTACCAAGTGTTGAATTTTTTCCTTCTCCTAATCTCAGCTTGGCTTCAGCTCCTGCTCCATATGCATTATAATTTGGCTTCAGCTCCTGAAACTTTGGATTCTGTTCTTGAATCTTTGGTATAGATGGTGCTAGAAGCTTATCAGTATCGGTGATAACTGTTAATTTTTTAAACACTCCTCGACCAAAGTAATCAGCTACAAGTGAAAATGGATCTTCAGCTCTATCTAGTAGGCTGTGAAAGGTCTCGTGCAGATCTCTTGACTGTTCTTGTGCCTTGATGATGTCTAATAACTTTTTATTATTCGGCAAGCAGGCTGGACATTCATTTTCATTCTCAGAAAAGCTTTGAAAGCAGCTGAAAAATAATAAAATTGATTACAATATTTGGTATTAGGTATTCAAACTCCATCAAGTTTATTAACATCTATTGCATTATGAGATTGTACGAAGGGGGATTGGTATGCATGATGTGAATTTTGTTTTATGTAGGTATTAATCAAAGACTAAGAAAAGATTTTTTAATTTACTGTTGATGGTAGGAATGCTGGCACATGAAATGAACGGAGGGAAGTTCTAGTTGGTGATTACACGCGCTACAGCGTGATCCTTGAAATATTATAGTGGTGTTTTTTATGGTTTCAATCTGTTCCCGTAATTTCAATGTATCTGCTTGATATTTTTCTGTCAACACTGCGTCAGCCTGTGTTTTTTCATTCTCAGTGCGTAGTACGTTGTTCAAATAACTTCTTACGTCACCCAAGGTACAGGACATTGATGTTGATAATGCATCGACTACCATCAATGGTGACAGAAGCTTTTCTTTTGCTGTAAATTTGATCAAAAATTGAAGAGCAATTCGATGATAGATAAACTCATTGAAACAATTGATTAGAATTTATTATGGTTTACCAATATATGTTAGAATCTCAGCTAATAGTTTTGACGGTGCATTCTTGTTCCTAGCTACACTCCATAAAGCTTGCACCCACAAATTAGGATCTTGGTGACCAAATTTTTTACAAGTTGCCAGAATTTGTTCATTATCACCTTCGCGTAGGTGATATTGCAAAATTTCTTGGTACCTGTTGTATTAGATTGTATAAAGATGGTATGAAAAAATCAGGATATGGTTAGACAAGAGTAATTAATAGAGCTAATAGCAGAACTTACAACTTTCGTTCTTCGTAAAGAAAGAGTATTCCTCGTCGGAAGTTATGTTGATGGCAGAGTATTAGTATTTGGTCCTTATCATATCTTGCTTCTGAGCTTTGTAATAGTCTTACGACTTTTTGTTCGTACTGAAGTTTTGCTACCTCACTGTCTAAGGCAGACCATACATGGAGATAATGTTCTACTAAGGTATTGTAAACCAGCGTACTCCATCTATGTATAAAACAGAAACACTTGATTTAAGACTGGATTCAGGTATGTAGGTATTTCGTTCTAAACCTGTAACACAATAACAGAATATGGTGAAAACTGACTAGTATTAAAATGTACTAACTTGCTTTCACATTTCACAAGATGTTCTAAAAATTCAACAAGACGTTCAGAGTTGTTGAGGAATAAATGTATAAAATCTTCTGGACTGGCTTTTTCTATATCCTGTTCTACAGCTCCATCCAACATCTCCTGAAGAGAGAGATTCTTATAGAAAGGATGTTGAATATGATATCAGTAAAAGAAATTTTTGTCAATTTTTAAAGTTTGAAATATTTACTTGGTCAACAAGGGGTTTGTTCGCAGGTCTGTAGTTAGTGCATAATCTTTTCAGAAATTGTGTTGCCTCATTAGGTACATTTTCAATCAACACGTTTCCATATTTTTTCATATTTGACTCAGCCTGGAATCAATGGAAAAAATAATAATAATTCTTCCCATAGTTAAATTGTTGTATAAGTACCATCATCTTGTTCTATCTTGGGTAGTCTTCGGCTAATAGAGAATTGTAAGACTCTCACCTCCTCAAAATCCAAAGTTCCAATATATTCCAGTGCCTCTTTATATTCGGCTTTATCTTCTATTTGTATTCGCAAATACCATTCATGTTTGCCATGTTTCTTTGCCAAGAGTAATGCGTCTTCTGAGGATGTTTGGCGGCACACTTTTATGGCTATTTCAACATCGAAGTCTACCTCTCGGTCTTTTGTCTGAACGATTTCAAGCAAAATACAGTATACATTTACAGTATACATTTATAGTATACTGTATAGTATAGTATAATATAGTATAGTATTGATTAAAAGTTTGCCTACCATGATGAACTCCTTCAATTTATCAGTATGGTTTAATTTCGTATAACAATTAAGTAACAAAGTGGTGTGGTCTCCGGTTGCTTGACCTTGTTTATGCAATGCTTGAAGATATATAGTTAAATTGTCAATGTGTTGGGAGTCCAAGAATTTTCGTATCACATAAGATGGCTCGAGCTTTCCAATTGTTTTAATATATTGTTCTATGGCACCGTTATGATCACCTTTTGAATACAGATGATCACCGTATTGACGAAATATATCTACAAGTCCTTCAGCATCGTATTGTTGGCTCTTAGCTATTCTGTATGATGTGAGAAAAATATATGATAACAAAAATTCTTCAAATGAATTAATTATCAATTATAAAACTGGTAAAAACTCGAAGTGGTCGATATTTCACCTTATCGAAACATCGTACAAATTCTTCTTGAATAACAATGCCAATTTAGACTGTAAATCCTTTTCATCCAAGTGATACAGCTTGCTATCACCGCTCAAAATAAAAAAGCCACCCCACTCAGATAGCACAGCCTGCACAGATAGCATTGATGCAGAAAATACAATAAACTTGTTCTGAATATCTAGTACTGTGATCATGTGCTTATCTGCACCTGGAGGTATCAGCTCTATAGTGCTGTAAGAATTAAAAGAATACATTTCGTGTTTATGAATGTATATTAAACATTGTAAGAATAGATAGATGAATATTAACAAATAACAAACGAACTTTGGCTTTGCAGAAATAGTTGTCGATGTTCTTGGAAGATGAGCACTTTCCTTGGCTATTATTACTAAATAACTTCGAAACCATTCCAGCATAATTTTTTGTCCATCCACTGCGTAACACGGTCCCCTTCCATCTGGTGTATAACAATACACACCCTAGAAAACGGGGAAACAATTCGATGTTATAATAAGATGATGTAATTATTTAATAATAAAAATTTTACATCTTTTTGTGCGATCATGAAGTGGCTGCCCTGTGTAGATTCAGACAAAACACTGCATTTCTGCGAGCATCCCATATTGTCCAAACTAGTTTTATACTCCTTATCTTTGACAGTGATATTATAAAGAAATACGCTGGTAGTAGTTGCAACAAACATGTGGTTCTGCCTGCCCGTTGTTCGTATTTCAAGTCCGGTTATAGACGAATTACTGTCCTTTAATATTTTTATTTTATTTTTTCGCTCGCGCGTTAGATCGCCTCTGTAAATAGAAGAATACAATTGTCATAGTTCAGTTTGATAATAAACGGTTTTTATTATGGACGAAAAAATACACTCATTTTACCTATATAGCATGATTGATCCATCCCCAAATCCAACAGCCATTAATGTAAGTCCTGTATGAACGCATAATGCAGTAGCTGGTACGGCTCGGTATCCAGGAACAGCTCGGCTGATTCTTATGCATGTTGGATTACCATGTTTGTCTAGTTTAGCTAAGTTCCAAACTTTAATAGTTGGATTACAGCCAGGCTCATCTTCCTGTGTACAACATTGAGATTGATTAAATTGACGAGTGGTCAAGTATTTTCAGGAAAAAATCTTTCCTTTAAAGATTGGATTCATACTTACTCCGATTGTGAATAAGATAGTAGAATGTTGTACTTGTTGCGCTAGAGTTAGTGTTATTTCATAAGCACGAAATGTTACGATCTTGTAAATTCTGTTTACTAAATGAATGTTCCCTGTATTGTCGCCGAAAACAAGATTACCATTTCCACTTGTAGCTGCGGTAACTTGAGCATCCTGATCAATGAATAATTCAAATTGTAACTTCTATCAACAATAACTATTATATATTGCATGAAAACAACTGATTGATTAATGATTTGATAGATAATAAAATTAGATGCTGTAGAATAAAGTTTAACACTGTTTTAAAGTGCACCAGTGTCATGATATATTTTTGTAAATGTATTACATATTTAATAAAACAATGAACGCTTACTCCAAGAGCTTCAGAAATTTTTCCACCATCAACTTCTTTCTTTAAATCGAAGAAATTAAAACGTCTCCACTGAAAACATTAGATTTTTAGGTGCAGATTAATATTTGAGGTTATATTCATTTGATTATATTGTCATGTTGTTTTATGATATTCGAAGCAAAAAATTACCTCAAGAAACGCCATGATAAAATATCAATTTTTAACTATGCATTGATGTGTTTATAGTACAGATAATTTCATCAAAATAAGACCGTTTTCATTATTTGACAGCTCACTCACGGGCCATTACCCAGTTTGACCACCCCCAAACGCCCCGTGGATGGTACTGTGTGACAGATCCGAGATTCTTGTGCACATGCGTAAGCCCGCGATACCCTTTATTCAATTTAAACTATCCGCAATATGTAGATCTCTTCGAAATATTGACAAGTTATGTGATAATTGCTAAGAAGGATGACAATGATCACGCAGACTGAATTATTGATCAATAATTATCTTTAATCATGGAATGCGATTATGCTATCAATAATGGTTAATATTAGAATGTATATTTTATATGTATTCATTGTTAATAAAATGATTGGAAACCCGAATATACGATTGTATTATTTGGTAGGAGTAGTTTTTTCGAAGAATGAAAATGATATGTTAGGCATATATAAGCTTTTATTGAATCATTTATTACATGGTTCCACTTACAGTAGCCCTAGTGGTATGTAAATAATATTATATAATAATAGTACTGAGAGTTATAATAATAATAATAATAATAATAATAGATAACAAATAATAATAAGATTCATTATTAATTACGGTAATGATAATAGTAAATACACGTTACAGCATGAATGTATTATGCCCAATGTTAATAATTATGACAGAACAACCTTTGAATATAACTTTATAAATGAATACATAAACTTATCCTTATTATCCATGGGCATTTTTTTTTTTCGGTAATTCCACCATATTTATATTTATTATAATTAAATTTATTTATATATATATATATATATATATATACTATATTTATTTATATAAGTAATTGTAATGTCTTTCCTTGTTTTACTTTTGTCTAATATCTTATGTGTGTCCCGCGTATAATTACTATATTCTCCATTCTTGCTTTGTTCTATATCATTATGTAATCTTCTTTTATTATCATAGAGATCTTAAATAGTAATAAACCTTAAATATTATAATTATTATATTATATCAATAACAAAATAAAACTATTAGACGCTACAACAGTCAGCAAGCAAAAATAATAACGTAAGCTCTTCTAACACTAGTCTTTATTATTTATTCTACACTTACGTATTATCACGAGATATTCCGCAAATGGAGTTACACACGATAGCATTTTAATGTATGATTTGTTTTCAGTTGTATTGCATTAATTTAGAGTCAAATTCATACAATAGAAGCCAGAATTCTAATCGAAAAATTCTGTTACTGAGGTATTAGCGGATTATGCGTTTTGCTGTGAATGTACAATACTTTGTGTATAATATCTTTTGCGTATGGCAGATACAGTCCACAAGATTCTGAACGCAAGTTCTAAATAGAAACTAGTGTTGTTAGAGCTGTAGTTAAAAATGATAATCATCGTCAACTGAACGTTACTAAATTTCCTTGAAATTTACAATTATAACGAATAATGCAAAAATGCATATAAAGGTACATCATTGACTAGAATGCAATCAATGCATTAATAAATGTGTTACGTTGAGATTTATTAATATTAATCTACGTTATACAATGTACAAAGTGAGCTGTGCATATACTCACAAGTACTAGACCTGACGGTACATTTCTATTTTAGAAAATAGAAATATTTTCTCTTTCAACTGACACAGTATTCCATTTATTTCTTCTTTTAAAATTATAAATTTTCAATGGAATACGAGCGGTTGCTATCAAAGCGTATATACTATATTTTACATAGAATTTTACGAGGAGTTGAAAATCCAGAAGTATTGAATGTTTTCAATTTTACATTGTATGTTCGTAGTACGCACTGGTAATAGATCAGTTAATTGAATATCAGCTTTTTTATCTCATATGTATCATTTCAAAATCAACAAACTTGTGATAAATGACTTGTCAGGTAGTATAATTATATCATCATATGTTACACTACACTTATAATTTTCATACTATATGCTGCCCACTGTAATCTGGATGAAATGATACGATTATTATGCATATTTATAATGTTGTAATTTTTCTTTGCTATTTCATTTCTGTTTTTTTGGTTTCTTTATTATTCATTGTTAATTTTGCGGACTTTTTCAATTCCTGTGTCCAGACTAGTATTATTACCAATTTAACAGAAGTAAATTACGACAACGTATAAATGATCGTTGTAAAACTTAACAGATAAAAATCAGCCCTATAACATTCAAGAATTTAGGAAAAAATGATAAATTATAATAGCAGTTGACGACAATAAGTTACTTGAAGATTAAGTACACCGTTATAATGATGGTCACCTGCCTTTTCAAAATTAAAGAAATTATACTGTATAGTCTCAAAACAACGGTGTACGGTTACATGGAATTTACATGAATTATACTTCGAGTCGCTACAAATTATTATTCCAAATATAAAACAGCCATCTAATTGTAGAGTATTTTTTTTTGTTTCTTTTCCATTAGTAGATAATCAGAATATTAATTTGCAGCTAAACATAAATCACATTCTCACACTCTTTTACTCTTCATATATACACTTTTGTTAAAAATTAAATTACGTTCAATAAATAAAATGATTGAAATAATTTTTAGAGAAAAAAAAAGGTATGAACAACATGTACCTCAATCCTTTGAATAATATTACTACAAGGCCGTTTTAACGAATGAATTACGATTTTTTTATAAACTCAGCTTCATTGACCGTACATCCTTATATCGTTTTCTTGACAACTAGTGCATAGCAATTGGGCTATAGATTAGTTTACAATAAAATCTGTTCAGAATTTGACCTCGTGCACCTAATCAAGACTTTTATGCAGGCTGAATAAGTTGGATATTCATGCCTGACTAATTTTTAATGCTTTTCACTTGTAGTAAGTCAATTCTTTGAACGGAATCAATCGACTAGAAAATACTTATACATATCTAGGTTACAAACCATGTGAAGAAAGATGTTGTCTCATGTTATCATTTAAATATCGTGATTGTGTTAAAAGTAGCCAAGATAATACTTATCACAAATATTTATTGCTTGCGTAATGTGATGGCAAGTGAGTTTCATATTGGATCAAGTTATTCATTATTCACGTTTCATTATCAAATAATCACTTCGAAGGTAGCGATAAAATATTTTACTTTTAATGGATACCTTACACATTTATTAATATTACTACTTGTTCAGCATATCAATAATACCAGGAATAAACACAGATTGAGAGCTTCGGTTCACTCCAAATTGTATCCATGCAAACAATAAAAAGTTTCTAGCATATTTAAAAAGAAAAATTGGTACTAGTTTGCATAAGCTGCATAAAAGTCTTGTTTGGATAATGTAACGTTGACATAAATTTTTCCAATTCACTCGTCAGTTAGCTTAAATATCTATTGTGTATTTTTTAATTTTGTGACTATATTCTTACTCAGAAGAAAACGATTCTTCATACATCAAAACCCAGATTCGTGCTACGTAACATGATTTTAACAGTCATTTTGTGATGTCTACGAACGTATATCAATAACTTATCAATATTATAGAATATTTTAATTGTTGAAAGCTGTTATAATTAGAAATGCTATGTTATATCGGATTTGTAGACAAACCATTCTTCATACGGCTTGCCTAATTGTTTAACGCGTTTAGATAAATACATGGTATCAAGTACAGATAGTTCAATCCTGAATGTGTATTGATGATTATGAAACGTTTCTCGCCTGCGTGTCAAATTATCGTAGACACGTGGAAGTGTGGTTGCAATACTCTTGAATGAGCAACATGTTAAACTTCCTTGCAAATACTTAATATTTTTTTTTCTTCATTGTTACTTGCTTATGATACGATCGTCTCAGCTTTCCAATTAAACGTAAATTAACAATGCATTGAAAAACGCTTCATACTGCAGTCAGCTACTTATGTTCAAATGTGAAACACAAAGTTTGATTGCGATTACAGATAATGCTTTACGTTGTGTTTAAATTGCATATTAGGCATGGGTATTATGGTATCTTTTCTCTTGTATATATGATTTTCGCTTTGATCTATCACATGTATTTGTATGCTATTAAGCATACATACATATATTATGTGGTCCACTCGTCTCTCCTCTTTGACTTGCAATCATTCGTACTTTATTTTCAAATCTTACGTAAGAATATCGCATTGATTGATCTGAGGTTGAAATTGTTTACGTTATAACGTCTCAACTGTATAGTATTTCTAGAAAAATACCCAGAGAGACGTATAGTTTTAAGTAAAACAGATATTAATTGAACAGTTGAATTACAGGGATATTGAAATTGATTCTATAGTGTCCGAATAGTACTTTAAAAAAAATTCAAGTATGTAAAGATACATTGAAAATTTATTTTCAATAAAAGTTGATTACAGGATTACTGCAATCTATAGTAATACAGATATATCATGGTCAATTCTTTTGCCGTTCAAAGCAATTACGTGTTTTGAACTTCGATTACTGATTATTGTGAGTCAGTCTTCTGTCTAACAAATAAACATTAAATATCAATAAATGATGTATCGTTACATCCTTCTTCCAGCTAGCATTAAACACAGAAGCTGTACAAAAAAAATATTCGAAAGTTTACAAGAAGCAGCTGACTTGAATTTAGGTTTTCTTAACCATAACTCGAAATTATAGACTACAGCATTCGGAGCTTGTTACTTGAGGGCAGAATGAGTTTAACGCAGTATCTGCTTAGAATTTTTTTTCGCAATGTCCATTACCTTCGCTAGTGATTCTATAACTCACTTAGTTTGCGTTTGAGAGTCTGGTGGTGGGGCTAGCGTAATGGGAGCGAGATTCGAACCAGGGCCTTTACGAGCCAACTTCGACCTACAAATTATTCAAAGAAGTTTATTTCGGTATGATATTGGAAGATAATTGAAAAAGTTTATCCTAATATATCTACATATACCATGTCAATGCAATTGGTACCAAAAAACAAGATGAATTAATATGAAAATTTTAAGGTGTCCTACCTGATTTGACCAGCGAGTAAAGGGTTGATAGCATAAAGCCAATCGTAGACTTCTTTGTCGCCAAGTGTTTGGAGAAGGTATCCACGATGTTTAGTTACAACACTAGAGAAAGTATTAACAATTAAGAATGTATAACATGATTAAATGAGATTTGTCAGACAGCACAAAGGAGAATTTCTACTGAATTTTATGATATTGAAATAAAGTTGAAAAATAATAGCAACGTCGAGCACCTGAATGTATTGGGCACTTTGACCATTGCTAATTGGTCCTCCGAATATTCAACTTGCGCTGTTGCAAGATTGATGAGTGCTCTTTCCACGGGATCTTTTTCTTCCCTGAAGATAAAAACGTAAGGCCTACGAACAGCCTGCAAAGCGCAATGATATAATTAACAAAAGAATTCTGGTGAAAGTATAAAAAATATTGTAATAAAGAGCGAAAATCACTTGTGCACATACCACCCATCGTTTTTTCCAGCCATTAGTTTTATGTTCAAGTATATTTAAGTATCCTTTTCTTGCAATAACTGGACTAATGCGAATTTCCTCAACTTCTGGTACGTAAAGAACTAAACTTTCTTTCAAAGGTGATGATGAACCGAGAGGTGCTGGTGCCATGCTATTTACTTGGCTAGCCGACTCGCCAGCCATCATACTGTCCTGAAGTTCCTGGAGGCGTGCACGCTCTGGAGAACTCAACCTAAAGATGCACGACTTAGATCGGGTCCCGATAATTATTCCTGTGGGCTGCAAGTAACACTCCTGTATCTCCTACGCGTTCCCTACCTTGCTAGTGGTTGTCTTTTTAAAGCGATTAGACAATAATAAATAGAGATATACAGATAATTAGACTAAAGAAAACTTCACAACTGTAAAGAATATGAAAAACTTGTATGTTTAAACTTTTATGTAACATAGGCTCCAATTTATCAATGAAGATTCAAAATTAGTGGGATTATTTTATTGGTAATATTAATGCTAAACGCCACAGGTTGCAGTAGATGGTTCAAATGAAAAATATAAATGCTCAAAGAAGAATGATATGAACTACAGAATTTCAATAAAATGTACTCATATTGTATCAGCATCAGTTTATGGAGAGCCCAAGAGGATCGATGAGAGTAGCTTACTTTTCAATGATTTATTGATACATGCAACCTATAGTGGCATAAATTAGGACGCTGCACATTTAGCAGTAAAAAATATAATGAGAACAACCACAAGCGATGATTGAGGCATACAGCGAGCGTTACCTGTTTAAACCCATCACATTTGTGTTGGTATACTGACTCTTGTGATGATGTAGACATTACTGATGAAATCATGGACGTAGACATATCAGTTATAGTATCTTCGCCAGGTGATACATCAGACAAAACGATTGGCTCTTTGCTGGGAATTCTTCCCTGTATCAATTTTACACATTTGGTAGCGAGCTCACGTTCTCTATCTGTCATTTCCCAGGGCTCGTAGACATCCTTGCTTGCAGACTTCTTTAGTTTAATTGGGCTAGCATGTGGTTCGTTAGTGGCTTTTGCAACCATGTTACATACCTCCTGTAAAATAGATGAATGAAATATTTGATCACTGTGAAAGTAATTGCAAAGATTAAGTGAATACAAATTCTTTCAAAGATTAGAATATGAAGATTGCTGACAGTTTTGGTATCCACTATTTACTTACTTTTTCACTTTTGGTAAAATCATGCGTTGTTTTATTGCAAAGTGGTACTTTATCAATTCCGAGTCTTTCTCGGAGTAGAAGCGTGTGCCGTACTCTCTCGACTTCTTCAAGTCGTGTAAGCTTTTCCAATTCCCACTGATGGTCGAAAATCAAGCTATCACCACGCGGCCTCCATCCATGGAGGTTTTCTTCGCCTCTAACGTAAGTAGAGCTTGTATCTAGTACTCGGCGTTGTCGCCTCTGTACTCCTGTATCACAAAGAAATTAATCCACGTGACAATGTAATATAGTGAAAATATTCAGTATAATAAGTAAATATATGGGGAAACTATACTTGTGCATAAGGATGACGGAAATTTATTATTAATCGAGTTAGAATAATTTATATCAGCATACGTATACCTAGGCTTTTACTTAAAAGAGATACTATGTTTTCTATTCACATTGTCTGCTGATGCTTTTACAAAACGACTTGCAGTTTATTTAAATGTGTGTTATTTTTTATCTCCGTCGACATTGGGAAATGGATACGGGTCTAAACTAAGGGCACAACAGACAAACCTGGGCTACCTGCTTCAGACGCACGTCGTAAAACCAACTCGTAGACGCCACTGAGCCTGTTAGCTTCCTGATTGCGATAATGACCGCTGAATAAATGCTTGAGAGAACGCGGGCCTACTCTTGCATCTCGTCCATAGATTATCATGCTGAGATCCTTAGTAATAATAGCTGGTCTTCCACAGTTCTCGAGCTATTGAAAAAATTCAAATAATGCATAAAAAAAAGCATAAAAATTTCAGTCTTCTAATTTGTCACGAGCCAAAATAATTAAGCTTACTTCCAAGTACGCAGAAATGGTCATGAAGATTTGTTCGCCATAGGATGTGACTCTGTTTAGCAATGCCGAATTGTGCAAAGAACTGTCCCACGCAGCCTCAAATCTGAACATACATCTGTCATCTCCTGGAATTTCCAAATACTCTCCAGGGAATAGACCAAGAGATAATACTGAAGAGTCATTGTCCTCTTCTTCTGGTTCTGGAGTGTTACGAATGCGTCCTACAACAAGTTCTCGCACATCTTTCCATCGAAGTTCCGAGGCATGCTCATGGACTATTGTAATACGAATACGCCGTTGTATTCCTTGATGTAGTAGGAATAATCCACGGCAAGGTAAGTCGTCGCTATGATCGACTACTGATGGTACGTATTCTCCATTGGGTGCTAGTTCACAAATTTCAAACCAGACAAGGACATCATATTTGGCATGAACATGCGACGTGCTTGGAGATGGTAATACACTGCCAAACTTTGGCGATCGAACTGGTTGGCTGATAGGAATCGAAGGTGGAAGCATCCTCTTTGGTGGCTGCCTGGCACTGCTGCGTAAATGAAATGAGTAGACTGGTTACTACGTATCTTTATTGATATGTTGTTTTTACTGCTAGATCGAGATACTGTTTGAAAAACTTACTATTCTAATTTGGCATCTTTGTGTAATGGGTGCTGTTGATAGTGGCCAAATACCTCAAATACAATGGGCTGAGTCTTCAAGTATTCCAAGAAAGATTTGGTAACTGTCACTGTTATCTGGTAACACAAATGAATATTAAAATTAGTTTCAAGAGAATGAATGAGAATTTTTTCTTTTTATTTAAATTGTTTATTGACCTGTAATAAACATATCACAGTGACATTTGAAAACTGAAACTTCCTCAAGAAGTCAATTTATTGAAGGCTGTACTACTATTTCCAGGATAATACATATCATCATTTTCTTTAAATTTTTGCTGTTAAATTCCAACTGTTTTGAGCATACTTACATTTTGCACATGATAGAATCCTAATGGTGGATTTCCTTTGCCAGCATTTTTAACAGGCTCCGTTGAAAACGCTTCATCATGTCTATGCAGGAAGCTGAAAATGGAATAAAATATAAACATAGATAGTGATTCTTAATCTTAAGTATTTTTATTCCGTAGTTTAATAGACTCACTTAAATTGACAGAAAATATCTGCATATTCTGTTGAAATTCCCATTGCTTGCAGCACGGTTACTCTAAACGTAAACTCAACTCCAGGCTGGAGATGTTCCGGCATTTCATCCTCTTTCATATCACTTGAAACTGAACTATCACCTCTCCCACTGTCCGCGTCGCCGACCTCTTCATCGTCTTTTCCATCCTTGCAATCTTTGACTTCAGTTTGTCCCTCAACTACACGTTCTTCTTGCAAAAAATTTTGCTGATTCTTCTCAAGAGTTTGAGTGAGAAGTGTATTTCGCTTATTGTATCTATGATTGCCAAATAGATCGTCTTCAAATGATATACGAGCTGACTGTCTTACGCCACTTGAATATTCGCTGTTTTCCTCTTCTGGAAAAAGGATACATTAGAAATATATTGTTATGCAAAAATGTCCATATCTAATTAAATATAATGTTTTAGCAGTAAACATGATATTCAAATAGCTTCACCTAATAATTGGATAATCTTAATTAAAAAACATTTACAATCTCATAGGATAAATGAAGTCTTGCATACCAATAACAGCTTGAACAGCCACTCTTAGATATCCCTTCACATCTCCTTTTTCATTCACGATGGCAACTTTGTGTATAAGTGGTACAGGGTACATAAGATTGCTCAAATAAATGAATGATCTGAAGCAGAAAGATAATTGTTACAATTGAATTCTATACAAATTTTTTATTAAGACAAGAATTTGGAAGTATTTACCTTCCAACCATCCGGAACCACGGGAATCTATCATAGAAAGGATCTCCACCAGTAATAGTTTCGATATTGTAATCCGGAGAAGTGGGTGACAACTCAGCTTCGTTGTGATACATTTCTCGCATTAGCTCCAGCCTTTGCCTGTTAAAACATAACTTATATACTAATGTGTGTAAAATAAAACTACCACCACAAGCCATGCACTATATTGCTCGTACACTTAGGAAAGCTTGTGGTTCGAAAACAAAAAAAAAAATATATATATTTTCCTCTCTTTATGTAAGCTCCATCTTAAATAGAAAATGCAAGGAATCTCTGAGTGCACATCAGAAAAGAATTTTCTGTAAGACAAAACAGATATCAAAGAAATGTGTGTAGCAATTTCGCAATACCGTAGTGCACTTGAATCAACTCATTTTAAATTCCTGAAATGAAAGGATATCTTATTAAGTATTATTCCTAAACAATATTGTCCTCAATTTTTGTCTCATAAATACATAACTGGTCAAACATTTTAAATTTAATAAATTTTAGCTTTCCAATACCTTACGAGTAGCCCAATATGCAAAATCATTACAAGAAGCCTCTGAAAGTCAGAGAGATGTAAGGCCTAGTCAGATTGACATAGGCATTAGCATTCCACGAAAATCGTTGCGTACATAATGTACAATAGAACTTTTCTATCTAAAAGTTGAATCGCTTAGACGTAATTGCATTTAGCCTAATTTATACATATCATATGTGTAATATTACAAATGCTGCTCTGACTTTCAACAGCACATAGATATTGATCATGCGGGGCTTAAACTATTCTACTACAAAACATTGCACACGTTCTGAGGTACGAGGAACTAGGTGAACTTTCAAGATGATTCAAGCTATCACACATCGATGTAAACGATCCAAAAGTGAAAGATCATAGCATTATAATGTTACAGTTCTTTTAACATCTGTATGAATTTATTTATACATATTTTTAAAGCTGTGATTTTATGAAAATCACAGCTACACAATCAGTCCGATTACTATACTTATGAAACATAATCCTGACCATGACCAAAGCAAGTATCATGCAATGAAAAAGAATAGTAGTAAAAGCCGTTTCTACATCGACCACACTGGTTTTCACAGTTAGCCTTTTCTTCCTGATAAATGCACTTAGGAATTCGAGAATTAATGGTATGTGAAATGTAAGAATGCAAAAGGATTTACTCGTTAATGCGTGTAGAATGAAAGAACGGAAAGAGTGTCGCGTGACTGAGCACCAACCTCGAAGGCAAAAGATTTGCGAGCGAGAACTTCTGATTAGAGCAGACTGTAAGGCATGGGAAAAAATCCTCTTTGGCCTCCGGAGTGCTGGGACTCAAGTCTTCATTGTATATGTGTCGCATCAACTCCAAGCGCTGTCTACAAGTCAACATTTACACTGCTGTTAGTGGCTGTTCATAGTCATTCGTTACAATTAATCAATCATCACAAATGGATATTGTCGTTTGAAGAAGTGTGATTCACTTTCCACAACAAGCTAGTTGTAAGTCCAGTACTCCACGTTTCTTAACATTCTCTTGCTTATGATGAATCGTTCGTAAGTTTTATAAACTATGTATAGCTTAACACTTAGTTTTTTAGCTACAAATATTTGGATCCAACAATTCGAAAACAGACGATCAAATTTCACTGCTTCGTGTTTTAAATTGTCATATTGTAAATTGGAGATCTGTATATAACTGACTTCAATAACTGGCTATGAACTGCCACTGGGCCACCCTGCCTATGATTTCTGGCAAAGCCTCTAGCCTATTCTGATGATAATTTCTGAATTTTATGATTTATCGTCTGTAGCGCTACTAAATTCATTATGATATCACAAGTAGGGGTTCTACGCAAATTGCTGAGGATTCAAGCTATTTACTATAATATTGAGATCAAACTGTTGCTCTGAATTCAGACTTTGAAATGCCAGATCTGAATTAATTAAAGAGATAGAAATGTGCGTTTCAGTATGTCCTTGTCATTTTAGAAATTAGCGTGTTAAGATCGTGGAGTGAAATTTATTTGAAAAAAAATTCGGTAGACATTATTTAAACTGTATATACTACAGTTAGAAAGTTTTTGAAGGTTTTTTGATCAAGCGAATTGTATGTATTGAAAAATTTTGCTTCAAGAGCCTTATTTACATGGTATGTAATTTGTCCTGGTTATCTTTTGCCTTTGAGATGGATTTATCTACATAAACTTTCTACGACAAAATTAAATTGTCGAAAATAGTCACAACTCCTAATTTGAAAATGTAAATTTCTATTCCACCAACCTCAGCTTATCAAGAGTCCAATAATGTGTAGCACCATTTTTAGTGTCTTGGACTTCAACAGCCACAATAGTACGAGGAAATGGCCTTTCGTCGTCATCCTCATCTTCTATAGCTGGTAACAAGTCAACTGGCAATGGTGAATACAGCGTGTCTGTCAAAAGAGTAAACTGAAACTGGACCTGCAAAATGAAAAAAAGGTGTTCCACTGAGTTAGATTTTTGCATAGGAATATACAATAACTTTATGCACTTATTTTCTTGGATTTCTATCTACAGGTTTAATGGACTCGATCAGGTAGTAAGTTAATGATTATTGTAAGCTTATATGAGGTATGAAGACAGATGACAAACCTTTTTCTTAAGTTCTACAGAAATGGCGTTAGCCTCCTTCAGAAAAATGGCGTTGCCCCACAAGTCATCTCGAAGACTGGTAAACTGGTGATATTTCCATTTGCGAAATGCCCATGCCGCTAGCTGGAATTCGCGCTCACTCCAGTTGCTCTCTGCGTCAAATAAGGGGTTGACTGAAATGCAAGCCATCACCAGGCAACACAGTCAGAAAAGCCAAGCGTTAGGTATTTCCCAAAGACATTGTTAAAGGAGTAAGCAACACTTTGATGCAGTTGATTAATTTTACTTTCGGTAGCTATTTCTATGAGCACTGACATAATCTGATTGATATGAAAAATATTTTAATTAATTAAATTGTGATCTCAGTAAGTGTAAAAGATATTGAACAAGTAAATATTATTTATTAAAATGTGCCGTAAGCTCCTTTAAAAAATCAGGTTCAACTACGTGTCACTACTCATAAATGTTCAAGCTTGTCATGTTAGCCAATCCTGATGTATACATATTTAATCCCTTTTTTTGAATGTATAATTTCAAATACAATCCAAGGATAGTCGATTATTCCAATCGGTGAATGAAATCAGTTAATAGAATCTACTGATCGTGATGAATTACAGTGAGAACTACAAATGTATCATGTAGATGATTAGAAAGCTCGTTATGACAGACTTGAACATTTTATCAATGTTAAGTAAGTAGCAATATGTAACAAGTGTGTCAATAATTTTTGCATGCAGAGTATGTTTGTATGGAGATGAACTGAACGATGTCGTGAAACTCTGTGTAAGGATATAATTTATGGTATGAGTTTCGATCATTCTTGAATTATTATTGTAGCTGTTAATCTACATTTAATGAATGAATATGTGAATTGAATTGAATTTAAAAACTGTATTCACGTATAATGCAAACATTTTCACAAAACGTATGCACTTTACCTATCAGCATGTGACGTACGGACGCGGGGAACTATATCATGCTTCATACATAAATTTATAAGGTGTGAAATTGATTGAAAATTTTTTAACAACAATCACTGTTATTAGTAATAAGTTGTAGAAATAGAAAATTGTTAATCATGCAGATTAAAAGATGGCAGTGATATGAACAGTATTTACTAAATTTGTTAAATTTCATGGAAAATATCGTCAGCAATTTTTTCATATTGACTAATTTACATGTCAAAACTGTAAATTATTCAGCAATAAGTCTCCGTATTATTGTTCCATACATAGTTTTTCATACATAACTTAAACAGCAGTGTTCATAGGCAGAAATAAAAATAATTGTTATTGGACAATTGTTCCTGTTACTTGATTATTTCAGATCATTTGTTAGTGCATGATAATATTTATTCCCAAGATTTGTAATAGTAATTATTTAATAGGTACTCACCAAAGATATCTTCTTCAATATTATTGAAATCTTCTGGCGTGTAACTACTATACATAGACATTGTCATGCTTTGCTCTTCGACCTGTTTTTGCAGAGCGTCAATTCGGGCTTCGTAATTCTGTCGGAAAACATGAACAGTAAATTATATCTCTGATTACATGGATCAACAATTAGTAAAGAATTGGCATTCGTATTGCACACCTTTCTTTGTTCCTCAAAGAGCTGATCTGCTTCTTCTTTTTCCTTGCGGAACTGTTCTTCAAGAACCAAAAGTCTCTTTTCCATTTCTGCTTTCAAGTCAATACCCTGTTTTTCCAGCAACTCAATCTGTGCAAAGTTCCAATCTACAGTCTCACCGTTGCCAGGTGTTTCAGCTGGTGAACTTTTTTCGCGTCTCTCTCGCACTGTAGATGTATTCCCAAAGATAAAATTAAGAAAACTAAGTAAGATTGAATTGAAGACGAATTACATCCTAAAAATAAAATAATACCTTGATCAGGGTGATTAAATCTGAACACATGATTCTTGCCCAAGATTACTCGAGACCCAGTCTTCAGAATGATAGGCTCTGTGATCTCGCGGCCATTCACGTAAATCAGCGCTCCTTTCTTTGGCATCAATGTAATAATACTTTCGTGATTTTCAAACACACAGTGCTCGCTCAAAATGTGTGGACCACAGAGTTGTATATCCTGTGGAATATTAGCTTCGGCAGAACCAATCCTTGTGAAACCATCTTTAATGTAATAGATAAGACACTCGGACATGAATGGATCTTCATTGAGGTTTACTAAATGTGGTGTCTTTTTCGGTGAGAACACACCAACAGTCATCCCATCCTCTTTCACAGCTACACCCATCTCAGCAAACACTGCTTCTCTTTGTAAACGTATAGACTCTGTTCGCTTCAGCTTGTCTTCCCAAGTTTCGTTCAATTCTAATTTTACAACACCAAATGACAATATTAATACAATCTACTACCTTACGAACGAACAGTAAAATGAATACAAAAGCTTTAGAGATTATTACTTACCAGCTATGAGTTTTTCACTCGCTTGTAATTGGTCAACAGCTTCTTCGGCAATGGTGGATGCGGGATGAGAGGGCACCCGTTGTCTCGTTTCTTTGACATCATCCTCTCGTTTCGTGGTCTTCATAGTTGGCGGCTCATCTCCTAAGCACACAAGAAATTTTATAAAAATGGTAATAGTCTTGATAATGCTGTACAGTGTGTATTATTACTGAGTAATAAAGCGGTATCAACGTGAATAATACAGATATTGCGAACAAATCGAAGATATGATGCAAGTTTTATAATGAGTATACGCTGCCCAATGAATGAAGCATCATACAGGGTTGCTTTAATATATCAATCCTGAGTGCTTAGATACATGGATTCATTAGATAATGACTTTAGTAAAGAGTTTATTCCTTGAAAGAAAGAACTCGGAGTTGATACCACCAATTACTGAACACTGAAAGCCTATAAGGGCAGTTTCAAACCGAGAACTGGTTCATAGAGTAGAAATATTCCCATTATGACTCGTTATTAATTCCTACTATGCTACAAATAACATTCTAGTGCCCGGTGTGAAACCTCCACAACACTTACCAATTTATTTGGCATAGTGCATAAAAAATCTGCCATGCAATGTATTAATGGGAAGAAAGCAACTTTATCTCAACTCTGTATAAAGGGACAAAAGGCAGACACTTAACATGAGACGGAAGTGGGGGTCAAGCTAAAGCAAATGCAAAATTGGCTATGAATTTTAAATGAAACATTCTATATTTAGTAATTCTCTTCGCCGATTATTATTAATCATAAGTATTCAAATTTCTCAATGTTCTTAAGAGGTATCCACAATATTCCACATGGTTAAAAGATTTCCAAGAAAATTTTTTTTTTACTTGTTTGAAAACTGTATATATGTATCAATACACAAATTAAATATTATATAAGATAAAGATATAATATTGAAAGTGATTAACAAGAAAAATATATATTTCTTGGACACCTTTTTAAGGTATGTATGACGCAAATCATAATTATAACGTGGCACTGCTGGTCACAAGAAGACGTCTTATATATCTTCCAGTAGCGTGCAGTTTGTATGGAATGTTTGGAGATGGGCTCTAAGGGGCTTCTTGTAACAGTTTGTGAATAAAACATGTTTACAACCTGAATTCTAAGGTATTGGAATGAACTTAAAATGATTTTCACAAATAAATGTTAAGATGCAGCCGAAGCAAAGTCAGAACATGAGAATGTAGCTTGGCTGTGAAAGCTGACTCAGGCGGAAGGTGATCGGATGTGGTTATTGGGTTACTTACTAGATTCTTTCTTTTCATAAGTGACTTTGCCATCTGGCCCTACGTTGAGCACAAAAGGGACAAACAAAATAACACTATGTTATGGCGTGCCTACCTCTTGGAGGGATTATTTAAGATTCTGATCTTAGTTATGATACAGACATTTCAGGAGCTCAATTGGAAGCAAATCTATTAAATAAGCTTATGTCAAGCTGCGTATTAATGACATTGAAAATTTCTTTATCACCGCAAATGCTGACTATATTAATATAAAGAAATAGTAAAACATATCAATTGCTTTGTTTCATTCATGATTCTATTTTTTGGTTTTCAGATTGAAAGGTTGTTGTGAAGCCAAGTTTTAGTAACATTGGTACAATTAATATCTCGGTAAGAAAATATATTTCTTACCTAAACTATAAATTCGAGAAAGATATCTAAAAAAAAAGTATTTTTTTTCATTATGATTCTAATGTTTGAAAATATAGTTATTGCTTCATGATCAGATATGTTGGTTCGACTTTTACTTCCAATTGATGAATCGTGTTGTTAGAAATCTATGTACACTAGTGGATCAATGAATAGATTTTCAGAAACTATAACTAGAATTACCTTCTTGTACATCAATGCCTTCCTGCTTCAAAAGCTCGCGCAGCTTCTGTATTTCTTCTTTGAGCTCTCTGATAAGTTTAGCATTGGCATCTTCATTGACCACAGCTTTGCAGACAATCTGTTTTGCTCTGTCCGCATATCTACATATAATAATAATATTGATCGTGAATTACACTTTTGCCATCAATTAAATCAAGTCGTACCTTCCTCCAACTCTATTCTATATTAAGATATCGAAATAATACGAGAACCACGAAAGTCAACCAATTGTTGGTAGTTCTGTAAAGCTGTATAATCGAAGAGACTTCTCTTACCTCAGTGTGGAGAGAGTTTCGTCGTAGTTAATATCAGCTGGACTGACAGCAGCAATCATAGCAGTTTTAGAATTTCCACCAAGATTTTCACGGAGTAGCCAGGTCAAGACCGAATCTCTGTAGGGAATGAAGTCTGCTTTCTTCTTCTTCTTTGTTGCCTGAAATTTAATTTTTAGTTTTTTATTCGTCAGGTAACTAGATGAATAAAATGTAAATAAATTAACGAGTCTGATTAGACAATGAACTGATCGCAAAGTAATCATTGAGTTTCAGGAAAAGACTTACCGCCTTAAAATCCAAGATGACAAGATTGTAAAATAAGTAAAAAAAAGGTATTATCATTTAGACTAAAAAACTGGACATCATTAAAAGATGCCTCCAAATGTCTTCAACTACATTAGTAGTTAATAAATGAGAGCCTCCTATTCAGATCTTAAAATAAGATTGTGGAACTATTTGTCCCACAAGTATTTGTAATATGAGTTATTGACCAGTACTCACGATTTCAGCCAGTGCACTAATAACTTTTCCAAGAGTGGTCAAACTTTTATTGATATTTGCACCTTCTTTGAGCCTGGTACCTTTTGCACCTGTGGAATCCGCTCTTTCAGATCCAGCTAAGTCTACCAGAGAAATTTTACTGACTTTTTCTGTTACTAGATCTGTTGTACTATCATGCCTCTGTTGTGTGAAAAATATTGTAAAAACTGCATGAGACCTGCTTGATGTTTCATTCATATTTGTGGCTGCAACAGTTCTATAGAACAATTATACTAGTTATGATATCTGTATATGTAATTATGTAAATGTCGTATTAGATAAATAAAAATGGCTCAAGAAATAAAGAATAAAAAAATCATGAAATGTACGCCCGATATTAACGGAAAATAAAAATTGATACATATTTAGTTACAAACCTAGCTTTATTGCCCTCGTCAATAAGATCGTGGATATCTTGATAAGACATGACTGCTAATTTGGATAAGTCCTCGACGTAGGGGCCCAGTAAAGGATGTTCTCTCACTCGTAAGTTCCCTTTGTTTTTAGGATTCAGCAAATCCCTTACTCGTTCGCAGTAAATTTCCATGTAGCTCACTTCGACTGAATATTTTAGCTGGTCACTTGAGTTTTTACTGATTTTTCGGAATAAATCATCGCATATTTGAGGTATAATCCCTTCTTGGCCCTCTTCCTGTTTTCCCATCATTGTGTAAGATTTTCCTGCTCCAGTTTGTCCATAAGCAAAGATACACACGTTGTAGCCTGGAGATGAATAAACCGAAATAATTATAATCATATTACAACTAGGCATCTATTGAAATGATAATATCAATTATTGGAGGAATGTGAGAAAAATATTATCATAAAATATTATCATATTATTCTTACCTTCAAATGCATGCTGCAACATTTCTTCTCCAATATCTTTGTACACCATAATTTGTGATGAGTAGTTCTCATCATTCGGCTGTAATCCCAAAGAGTATAGCCATAAATTATGGATAAATGGCATTTATTTCAGACTAGTAATATACACTTCATTACAGTGATTTGAAATTTAATTCGGACAAAATTTTCTCGAAACTTGTGAATAGATTATTATTTTTGAATTACGCTACAAAGTAGAAGAGTTCGGATTTTTTAATTTGTAATAACTCAGCAATTATATTAATTCAAATCATCTATAAATTACAATAATTATGAATACTATTAAAGTTATATTGATACCAGAAATTAGAGACTTGATATATAAAAATTACTCACGTCCATAGAGAAATACGAGTAATCGTAGTTGAAGCTTTTGATCGCATCTTTGGTACCAGGTGGTGCCTTTGGGTTGATAATAGCTGTAAAGTGAAATAAAACAGTGACATCAATATGAAATATAATACCCACGTGAAAATGGAATGCATTAATTACCCGAAAGGATTAATAGAATCTGTTGATGCATTACGCAATATTTATTGCTCCAGTCGTTGACCGTTGGTTAAATTGAATGATCTAAATAAATTATTGAAATTCTGATGTTGATAATTATTTAATACCCTAAAACAATTTGCGCGTACCTATTCTCAGGTCTTTAAGTCTTATACTAATTACCCAGCAGAGCTGAGCTCGTGGATCGATGATTCGCCGAGCTCGTAATCCTATATACCTATATATATATATATATATATATATATATATATATATATATATATATATATATATATATATATATATATATATATATATATATATATATATATATATATATATATATATATATATATATATATATATATATATATATATATATATATATATATATATATATATATATATATATATATATATATATATATATATATATATATATATATATATATATATATATATATATATATATATATATATATATATATATATATATATATATATATATATATATATATATATATATATATATATATATATATATATATATATATATATATATATATATATATATATATATATATATATATATATATATATATATATATATACATATATATAATAGGCGGCCGATGTTTCGATACAATAAAATCTAAACTCTCGGTCAGAATAATTCTCAACCCTGATAATTATCAATTAAGCATATAAAATGTCTGATAGATATGACAAGTTTATGTCATTTTCTGTTATATATCTAAGAATTCAAAACACAAGTGCAATAGCACTTGTATTTGAATCAAAAAGCAACAAATCAACAATCGTATTAGTAGTCAGAAAAATGCATAGACGGGACATATTCACAAGGTCGCAAGTAGTAGAGAAAGTCTTAAGTCGGGCGTATCAAGTAGCAAAGCCGCTTTGCGTCAGACAGACTCACACAGCTGTAAGTAGTACAAAAAGTCTAGGTCGGACGTATCCGTAGTAGAGCCGCGGTGCGATCGGGCCCGAGAGTGCGACCGAAGTAGTGGCCGCTGTGAATGGTCAGGCACCGCACCACAGAGCAAAGCGGGTAAGGCAAGTAAAGATCCTTAGGGCGGGTTTAACACGAAGGGTTGATTAGTTTTGGGTTGAATTAACAGAAGATCAGCTCCTCACTTCTATTTAACTAGTGGAAATTGATCTCGTTCGTATTACTCTACAAACTTAGGTAGAAATTCAAAGGAGATGAAACTTGAGGAGGAAACCTTTTCATTAACTTTTATCACAGAAATCTACACCTTCTGTGCGTCAAATAAGAAATTCAAATCATCTAGAGGAAAGTATCTTGAATCTGAGAGATCAAAAGAAATCAATGCCATTTGTTTGGCCTTTCGACTAACTGCTAATTAACAATTAGAAGGTTTTAATAAAAACTTTTTCTTGGACGTAACGCGATACGAAATTGATCCTTTGATTACTAGTAATTGGCTTTTGGAAGCAGCATCAAAGCAGTAATACAGGTTTCTATGTGGCGTACCTGTATTATTAAATTTCACTTGCTGTGTATAATTTGTATATTGTAGTATCGACAGATTGACGTCAATTCGAATCTCTATATCTGTAGGGACACGAAAACAGCAGACTAAGATTTTATACTTAGTGTATGAAATGATGATGTTTGAAACAAACAAAAACTTCATTTCAACGAATCGATTGCGTATTGAGAATAATTGAAATTGGGTTGCAATTGGGAAAGCATGATTGCACTGAAATCCAATAAAAAAGAAAAAAGAAATTTTGTTGGATCAGAAAACCTAGTATTGAAAGATTTAACGAACAGGCAAAACTGCACATACTCGAACGATTAATCAATAGTGAAATGTGACAAAAAGGGCTTCACAAAATGTAGAGAAACAGACTAAAAAACGAACATTCAGGTCAATTCCATATTTCGTTCAAAGTCTGATTCATCAGCAACCCATAAAAAGAGAGAAAATAAATAAGAAAAAAAAACGTTGCAATTCATTGAGACCGCGCCCAACCTATACGTCTAGATGAGTTGGCATTACGCTCTCCGAATCTGGTATATAATACTATATTCACTAGTACAGAATTTTAATCAAGATTTTTCGTCAACCGTCATTTCCTAGAGGCTCTGAAGTCTGCTCCCCCAGAAACTCGATCAACGTCAAAGAATCTCGTCCTCTCATTTATCTACATAGTATCCATTGTGCGCCATCCATTTGTAAGCGAGTCTTGCATCGCTCCAGTTATTGGTTTTCCGTAATACATGACATTCGGTTACAAGTTTTTAAATCAGCTTTAATTTCCTAGAATTCGGCGCGATTGCGGCGCACGCATTTCTTCCCGGATATTGGAAAACCGGACTGACCGGAAATCGAGGCTAATTCGTAGAATTGAATGAACACGTTTTTGCGTTTCACCAGACAATAATTACCGACCTTTGATAGATGGGATAATTTTATTTCTGGAACGTTCCATTTATCCTCTACGGGCTAGTCCAAAGGATTTAAGACTGGTTGAGCAACGCGAGTATGGGGAAAACCCACTTTGAATTTTTCCTTCTGGCGTTCGATTCACACGGATAGAAATACGCAAAGGAAAAGGGGAAATGGATGGATTGAGCGGTATTGTTAGTGGCTTACAGATAGACAATAATCCGTCGGTTTTCGCTCGTCAGCATAGAGTTAGTCGCGAGAATGGAAATGAAAATTCAGATTTCGTCTGCAATGAACCGTCGACGAATCAATACGTGCATTGTTGCCTGCAACGAGTGCTATGATAATCATGATGTAGACGAAATGATTAAAATAATACTCATAGCAATCGCAATATTTTCAATATCATGTCGTATGAGACACATTCAATGTGAATGTGTTGACATTAATTTGAAAAGAACTTGATTCATAGAAATATTCTAGTACAATCACGAAATTTACGGTTCTGCTATTTGCATTTATCTCTCACATTTGTTAAGAATAATTTTATTTTTCGTGAGATAAAATACGGAGGGTACGGCTATCGAAAAATAGTGTATAAACGTTCATAGAAGTAATAAAAATTTTCTTGTCACTGCAACGATAAAACGAAGAAAATAAATTTGAATATTGATATTGAAGGTAGAAGAGGGAACCGCGAGCAACGGAGGAAGTATTGATCTCGGTGCTTTTATAGTAACATACCTAGTAGAGGTAATAGGTGCCTAGTTCCGTGAACTGTAGAAGTTTCGGTTTTCGCAATAACATGACGTTGCGAGTGTTCGATATACATAATCCGTGACGCATGTTACTGGGCTTCGAATAAAAACGGATTAAATAGTGCTCCAGATATTAGGATTAGATTACACCGTTGTTTAACACGTGGAGGAATGAGCTCGTACGAAATAGAAGAAAACAAGTAGGAATTCAACAAAAGGTACGTAATTGCAGAACTACTGAAAAAATGCAACAAAAGAGATAATGAAACCAGAGAGAAAAAAAAGAAAGGAAAGACTCCCGCAATAAGCGGCTGTGGCGTGGCCTCGTATTGATCCTGTAGCTCGAGATGCTGTCTATCTTTATGTCTTTCTGTCTTTCCATGTCTCGCGGTACTACCCTCTCCCAATAAAACCATACTCACGAGAGAGGAAAGAAAACCCTCTCACGCGATAGTTATTGGACAGTATTCACGCTTCCTTTTTACATATTGGGATGGTACGTAACGCATTTAATTAATCGGTTTCTAATATTCGAAAAAAGGAAGAAGAAATAGAAAAACAGCCAATATCGATATCAGATTACGATTACACAAGACATAGAAAAAGAAAGGAAAAAAAAATCCGATCCCTTGCGAGAGTAATAATTTACAAAAATCGTGCCTAATTTAGGAGCCAAAAATTGTGATAGTACTTTGTGTAATATCGAATGATAAATTCAATGCCGTTTTTGAACTTTTTTCCATGTGAAATACCTCCAATATCCTTTAGTATGAGCTTTAGTATTGAACGTTCCGAAAGTCACGTCCCGTTCAATTCGAAAATATAATGGAATCGTCGAATGGCTGGCGTGACGTTATTGCAGAAACGTATTATCGATAACGAAGCACGGCCATGGCAAATCCCTAAGCTTTAATAAATATCGGGGGCCACGAACGTCACGATCCTGATTATAAGGAGAGGATAAGTTTCGAACGTTATCGACGATATCAAAACTTTCAGCCTATTTTCTTCCCTCCGAATATAAATCTTTACATTATACCTAAAGTAATTATTACACTTACACGTTGTATTGCCAACCATATCTATGATGCATTGAGCTTCGCGAGAATATTCTCGATTGTTGAAGGGCCGCACCCGTACCGCCACCTTCACCGACGACATTTTTTAGCGGTTGTTAGTTACCTTCTATCCAGAAATTGTCAAAGGTATATCTGAAACATAAAATCATCCATATCGATTAGTTCCATGATAAAAACACAGGTTTTTTAATTAACGATAGAAAAGTTCATTACAGAATAGAAGTGCAAGGCAGATCTAATTATCTGTAAATAAACATGTGGCCTCTTGTCAGCGCAGCGAAGCGCTCTGAATATCATATAGATATACATAATCTGATCATCAAGTTATTCACTCTGGAATCAGCCACGCTCGATAATGACATAGACAGATAATAAATGTGGCGTCGCAATCGCAAGCACTCGATACCAATTCAAAAACGGAGTCGACACGCGAATTATTATTATTATTATTATTTATTTAATTTTTATTTTGTTTTCAGTTCCGTAATTTTGGAGTTCGATTTTAAACTTTGTGCGAGTAAATCCACGACACATATTAATATTAGGAAGATTACCATTCGCCTTTGAAAGATTAACGCGTCTGCTGAATTATGAATTTGGTCTTTATTCCGGTCCCCACAGAGAGTGGTAATGCGTCATCTGGTCCTGTTAAACCATTAAAGTCACGTAGTCCGCAGCAGTTGTTACAAAAACATAACTACCCTCAGCCCATTTAGTACCATAATTTGACAATTCCATTTCCCATAAAAAATTAGGTCGAATAACCGACGAGTCGTTTTAGTTGTAAATTGCACAAACGTATTGAGTTTTGTTTGGTTTTCAGGAATGAGGGATAAACATCCTCAGGTTCCTTCTTTAGGTACACACAGGGAACATCACCGTCTCTAACATCGTCAAGTACATTGTAAACGAAGAAAATCAGCTTATCGTCAGAGTAGACGGAGTTACGAAAATCCCTCGTTGAAGCTCGCGATTCCGCTCTTTCGCGGATTAGATTTTGCTCAAAGTACAATCAGAATACCTCAAGGTAAAGGATTAGCGCGAATGTTGAAAGACTTATAGCTCACGTAGTAATGTAAAGAAATAGTAGACAATGAAATTGAAACAAATATCATTGAATATGTGCAAAATTCATTATGCTCTATTTTTGTAAACTCCATAAAGCCATACATTATGTTATTTTCGATTTATCAGTAACAGAGTATAATCGTGCAGCACTCGAAAAAAATTTAACTTTACTTGGATGGGGTAGCTTCTGTACAAACTTGAATTGGTATGAAAAACTCCGAAAAGTTTGTCTCCTTTTTCCAAGCGTAAAAATTAGATTTCACACCCAGAAGTAATTACAATTTGGAAACAATAAATCACATTAATTACTCTTTATTAGATTTTGTAGCAGTGCTAATAGTGATTTTACTCTCACGCAGTTTGTGTTAGTCTTCAAGATTGATTGATAGATTGATTTCTTTACGGATCAAGCACCATAATGGATGCCCGTAGAAGGTTGGCTCAGTTATTCGTGTTCGCATTATCAGAAAGCGATTAACTTGATAGATGACCATTCTATCGTCAGATATTCCTAATACTGGGCGTAAAGCTTGGCAATAAAGTACGTTTTATGGATGTTCGTGACGTCGAACAGCCAAATAACAATCGACTCTCGAGTTCGCAAATAAACCGTCAACCGGATAGCCGTAAAAAATAAAATCGAAAAAAGCAATAGGAGTAACAATAACAAAAATTGTAGTAATAAAGTACTCGACTCCGAGTAGGTACGAGTACTATAGTTCATTATGGTTGCATGCGTGATGATCATAACTGCAAAGAACAAGATACATCTTTCTCGTTCAACCAATTTAAAATTCTAATCTGATAAGGGAAACTCCTGCATTTTGCATCGTACCTAAACATATAGCAACTCGTAACACGAGACCGCAGCCTACAGACTGTTCCTTCCGCGTCAGAGAGTAAATTTAGGTTTGCGTGCAGCCCGAACTTGAAATGATAGACGGGACGGTGAGTAGATGTCTACGGGGATTCCCTTACGTCTCTCTTACAGCCCATGGGGAATCTCCGACGTCCGTTTCGCATTTGTCAATATATACGCACCTTGAAAAATAAGGCCATTTTCTCAGCTTCTTTTCTCCTAACTCCGTTTCTTTTGCTCACCCTCACAACGTATGTAATAAATTATATGAAAAAGTTAAGGATACACTGAACATGAGCTTAACTCTCAACACACAGGCGCATTCTGGAGAAAAGCAAACCCGTGGCTTAGTAACGAGATATTTCGAGGTCGCTAGTGAGTCATCGAGTTCACCTCGCCTTGTCGAAAAAAATTGACAATAAGACCGGAATCTCTCGATTTCTCGCCCACCCGGAATCGATCAGTATTGCCACGGTTCAATCTCTAGATATAACAATATCTTCAGAAAGTAGTTCTGTAACTATGCCGGGGTGGCTTTCCCCGTAGCTATAGTTAATGCTTATAGTTTCACCTATTCTGACAACAAAGAAAAGGCGTATGCGGCAGAAATTTGACTTTGACAGCACGTAAGTAATTTTCACAATTCACTTGCCTGATATAAGTGTAAAATCTAATTGTTGTATAATAAAGCCTAAAGAATATAGGTATGATGAAATTTTACGTTTTGTTCGTAGACGCAAACAGTGAATATCGAGCTCCTACACCAGTATCAAGATTGAACTGTTTGCGTGTAAATTTTGTGCCTAAATATAGCCATCTATGAACTGATTAAAGCCAACTCACATTAGGGTAGCCACGGTCGATTTGTTGGATTGATGTACGGCCAATAAAACCGCTGATTTTTACGTAGGAAGAATAAAGACAGCAGCAGACCGTACTGCGTCATATGCGATACAATCGAGAATAATATAATTCATTGACTTTGGTAAGAACTAGTGATATTAGTTAATACTATGGCATCGATTGATTGACTGAACATTGAAGAAATACTCTAAAGTATTTATGTACCATTTATGTGGGTGGAATGGATTAGGGTTGAACCAACGAACCATGGAGGTAATTTGGTGGGGGTCGTACACGGCCGTCTGCTATGAATGTGACGTCATTCTCAAGGATAAACAATTACATGGGTTTGTCATGAATGCCGTGACGTAAATTCCTTGCCGTAATCGGTGAAGAAATTATTGATTGGAGTCTCCTCTCGATTACAGGATTTCAAGACCTGTAGCCATTAAGCATATTTTGAAGATGCGGACTCGCAGTGATAAACATTTTAGAATTTCAGATGGAGAATGACAATTCCAATAACAATAATCTCTAACAAAAAGTCAAAATGTTGACTCCCTCCCCAAAAATAAAATATAGCCCCAAAATTTTCGCCTCAATAATATTCAAGGCATGTTGCGCGCTCCAGGTATTTGGATCATATGTAATTGATCGTACGTCTCCTAAAGCGTAGTTTTCAAAAAAGTTCATGTCTTGATCCAATTAAAAAGAAATACCTTCAAGGCAATATCGTGGCCCGTTGCAGAAAGTAGTTTTGAATAATGTAGGTACACCAATAGTGTGTCGATCGATGTAAAGATTGAAATACTCAAGGACACACAGATAGACTCACCGCAGTGTAATTGGTGGGCGTTAAAAATCCTCCTCTTTGAATGAGTGATAAAATTTCCTTTGATCACAACTGTACAAAAATCACAACTTGCACAATATATTAAACCCTTCGTTGGCTAAACAGTACCAAGCCAGAATCGCAGACATTATTGGATGTCCACACTATACAACGGTGTCCCGGCGACAGGATGCGAGCTTTTAGGTGACTGCGACGCCACCAACAGCGAGCTTTCGACTTAAAAACGACAATATGGCCGCTGCGCATGCACACGATCCTCTAATCGTCACGTGACTGGTCTAGTGGGTCATTTTTCCGGGACGAGTGTCCAATGGGAAGGTTGTTCGTGACGAAAATCAATAGTGAGGGAGACCTGTGACGTCATCCAACCAACGATCGACCAATGCGGCGCGGGCGGCGCCGGCCAATTCCTTTAAGCAATCAATAAAGAAGCCAGTGCCACCTTAGGGTGCGGAGGCGTAGAATGGATTGGGGTTCAGATAGGGTAGAAGAAGAGTAAAACGTATAGAAATCGCGTCACATGTCGTGGGGTTCTAAAATGTCGTATGTTGCCCGTGCAAGTTGCGACCACCCAGGGTACGCCGTCTATGTTATGCCCTACGAAATCCCCCTACTAGCTCAAAGCCTTGAACGATTCATTAGCACCTAATAACCGTATGAATTATGAACGTTCATTGCGCCCACAGTGCAACGAGCGCTGTTTTGTTACTTCCTTTTCTTTACTCAGCTGGTACGACCCTCGATTCAGAAGAGGGTAGGTAGATACATAAACGCATTGAACGCTGTACCTATGCTTTTCAAAAGAAACGATGAGATTGTTCTTGACACGGGGTTGAATTGGAGTAGCTAGCTATTGCCGTTGAGAGATGGTATATAGATGTTTCTATGCTTTGTTTTAAAGACATTTTCATCAAAGTGGATCAATTTTTTTTTCCATTTTCTTTGTAACCGGATTAAAATTCGCTACCATCAATCTGTTTCAAGCTGACCCTGTTTTTCTTTTTTCGCCATTGTCTTTTGAAGAACCGTGGAAAAGTTTGTATATGGAAGTAATATCGAAGAAAACACCTCCCCTAGCTTACCCCAGAATGTCATTAATTATACGGAAATGAGATTTTATTTCACTGGATATACTTGCAGGCTTCCAGGCCATGTACAGGGCGCTGGGTGCGGATGACCATGGCACAGTTTTCATCCCAACTTTCTGAAACACCTCCACTTCAATTTGCAAACGGATTTTTAAACACCGTACACTGTACCATAGTTATAATTCGTTAATTGTTCTTTAACGGTTGCACGAGAAATAACAATCAGGAATCTCCCAATGTTGTACGATGATTAAAAAGAATGAATATGCGAAAGCGTTTGAAATGTGAGTCATGAAGTCCAAGTAAATATCAGGCGAGGACAAAGTCTATAAATTTTTTTGAGCCGCAAACTTGTATAGGTATAATGACTTCACCAGTCTCTTCGCATTATCCAAAATTAGTGTGAAAGCCTTCTACTAAAATATAGGACAGTTTTGTTATGCGTATTTTCTAACATGCAGATCACTACATTCAAGCTCAAATTTCGATTCTTTAGGCAGGTAAAATAGTATGAAAAATTTGGGATACAACATGAGGTATACAAGCAATAAAAAGCTTTAGGACTGGAAGAGAAGATGTTTTATTGGCTGAACGTTGCGTTTAATAACTCAAGTCATTCCATTGAGTAATGGCCCTTACTCTCATACACAGCATCCTATTCACGTGTGCTAAATATTACAAACCGTTTTTAGCTGCCGAGCAAGTTGCGCGTATAGCAATCGATTCTGGTTATCTAGTTATCCGCTTATCTGAAAGTCTAGATACTAGATGCGCCAGTAAAAAGCCCAATTTTATCTGCTTCGCAGTTATCTTCAATCTACAGAAGTGGTCGTCGGCTACTAATGTGTATTGTGAGGTTGTTTTCGTATCGTAAAAGCTTGCCTAGTCTGGATATACAGTTATATGCAGCCTCATTTTGTCCATGAAATCTTTTCAACTGGCTTTTGTTAATCTCTAGACAATTCTTCAGTAACTTTCTACCTAACTAATCAGCTCCTATATAAGTACCGGTTCTTCTTGCAAAAACTAGACAAAAAAAATTTCGTTAATTTTTTTTTCTCAGTATCTGACAATGAGATGCAGACTTTCCACCAACGTAGCTTCAATTTTAAATCGAACACGAATATGTGTCTTCCTTACAGTTTTCCCTTGGCTGACCACAAAAATGGGTTTCCGAAAAAGCACAGCCTCGAACGAAAGGGCGTCAATTTTCAACCCGTGTCCATCGTATGCGGGTGGATAAATTTTACAAGCGGTGATTGCACGAGATCGGATCATAAGAATTCAGAGATTTGATGGGCCAAAACGATTTCCGGTAACCAAACAGCCATCGTAGGACCTTGATCTATGGTTTCCAGCTTTTAAACATAACATCAAATTAGTGTCTCTATATGTATATAAAGGTCTATGTGGGTAGCCAAGACGTATTGATACTGCTCGTAGGCACGAAATATAAAATATAAGGGTGCCATCGAGGAACGGTGGGCTACATAAACAATGAAATATTATGTGCAGCAGTTTGATAACGTTGATGAAAAACTGAAAGAATTTTATAAAACTGTTATTAAAGCCCTTTCTCCTTCGTCCGGGGTATGCGAAATAATCCAATTTTTCGTACATGAACGCGAGTCTTTGAAGGTTCGGACTGTTTTCCATAATAATAAAACGCCTGGAGATGAAATTTTTTGAAAGCAATTTCGGCCTAACTGAATCAACGCTTTCCCGTTTCTCGAGTTCTCAGTCACAAATATGACTGCGAAATGAACCTCATATATGTACGCTGTAATTAATTTTAATTGCCAACATGCATTATAGAAATATACTTGAAACGACTGCCAAATTTAATTTCAATGAATTCACGTTTATGGAGTCTTCTGACTTATGATATTTGGGAGGGAGAGAATAGGCCCAGATTATACGTGTTCCTTGCGGTTGTGTTATGAACCGTGACTGAATAGAAGACAATTTTAGTACCCTAGAGTGAAATTCTCACGCATCGTGAACATTGATTGGTTCTCATTCAAAGGGGAAAGGGGAGATATTTGATAGAATAGACGCAAAATAGTAATAGCATGAATCGGACGATGCTTGGGTTAGCGAACTACTGAGACAGATATTTATTACACATTGGCATGGTCCGAGTGAGTTTAATTTAAATTGTGAAATGCGGACTATTCCACATTTCTGGCGCCAGGAATCTTGCCACGCGACGTCATTGGCTCTCAAATCACGGACAAACATGCAAGGCGGCTCCATGTTTCTCTACCCCGCGGTAAACATAGAAACCGTCTATACACGCAAGCGCGTACATACATACCTATAATTGTGTAAAGTTTCGTTGAAAGATTGTAAAATCAGTAAAATCAATGATATTATTACCGCATGTGTAATTATTATTATTATATGGAAGCGCGACTTTTGATGCTATACACATATATCAGATCATTATAGTAAATGTGAAGGAAATGAAACAGCTACTGTTTAAATAACACACGCGCCCGAATAAAGCCTGATGAACTTTATAGGTGAGAAATACGAGTCGCGGTAACTGGAGAGTATAAAGTAAGCATAAGTAACCAGCAACAATGGTTGTGGCGGAGGAGGGTTGGCAGGAATATTAATTAAGGCAAAGTATTCAAGCACAGTTTGAGGACGGGAAAGCTTGGAGAAAGGTTACACAAAATTTACCTGCGATGGTGGAATGGATTCGCCTCGATATAAACTTAAATTGTAAATGTAATACCTAGAGTGTATAATTTATATATAGATATTATAAAGCTAAAGTACATAGGTATAGGTAAGGAAGAAACTTTGTTAAGAGAAACTGTTTCCTGTCTCATATTCCCTGATAATGATCCGCTAGGATTTTCCATATTAAACGAAATATACAGGGTGATTCACTTCCACCGGGCCATATTAGATAGGTAGGTTCTTGAGGTAATTCTAAGACCAAAAGTCCTTTACCAAAACTTCGAGAGATCCTTAGTTTCGGATCTACGGAGGATCTAGGTTGACCAATCACAGAGCTCACACGTAACTGAGACAGGGCCGTTAAATATCTAGAATTAATATCTTGATGAATGAGATGTGAGTTCTAATTAGTCGTGATCAATTTGGGTATCTTTTGTGACTTGAAAATTTGCGATGTCCTGGAATTGCTACTGGCATCGTTTCCGTTGTCCAGGTCATTCAAGGTATTCTCCTCGTGATCCAGATCGTGCGCTTCGTAGTTTTCGTCGTCCAGGTCATGCGCTTCGCAGTTATTGTCATCCAAGTCGTTCGCATCATGGTTTCTATCGGCCAGGTCGTGCGCTTCCTGGTTCTCGTCGTCCAGGTTGTTCGGAACGTGTATTCTATCGTCTAGGTCGTTTGCTTCATAGTTTTTAGCGTCCAGGTCATGCGCTTCATGGTTTTCGTCGTCTAGGTCTCTCACAATGTGGTTTTCACCATCCAGGTCGTGCGCTCCGTAGTTTTTGTCGTCCAGGTCATGCACTTCGTAGATTTTGTAGCCTGAATCGTTCACGACGTGGTTTGCATCGTCCAGGTCGTGCGCTGCGTAGTTTTTATAGCCCAGGTCAAAATGATGGTAGAAACCGCAAATAACCTGGACGATAGAAACCTTGTTGCGAACGACCTGGATAGCGAAAACTACGAGCGCACGACCTGGACGACAAAAACTACGGAGCGCCCGATCTGCACGACGAAAACTACGAAGCACACGACCTGGACGACGAAAACTACGAAGCGCATGATCTGGACGACGAAAACTACGTAGCATACGACCTGGACGACGAAAACTACGAAGCGCACGACCTGGACAACGAAAATTATGAAGCACACGACCTGAACGATGAAAACTACGAAGCGCATGATCTGGATAACGAAAACTACGAAGCACACGAGCTGGACGACGAAAACTACGAAGCGCACGACCTGGATCACGAGGAGGATAATTTGAAAGACGTGGACAACGAAAACGATGCCAGCAACAATTCCAAGACATCGTAAATGTTCAAGTCACAAAAAATGCCTAAATTCACCATGACTAAAGAGAACTCATATTTTAATCATTAAGATATCTATCCTAGATATTTAACGGCCCTGTCTCAGTTACGTGTGAGCTCTGTGATTGGTCAACCTAGATCCTCCGTAGATCGAAAACTGAAGATCTCTCGAAGTTTTGGTAAAGGACTTTTGGTCTTAGAATTACCTCAGGAACCCACCTATCTAATATGGCCCGGTGGAAGTGAATCACCCTGTATATATTTCTACAGCCTATTATTCGTCCCCGTCGTTTGTTAGAGAATTTCATTTTAATTAAAATTTAAGGTGGATTTGTGCCAATTAGAATCCCCTCTACTTCAACACTTTTCAAAACGAGCGACATGACTGCCAAATTTAATTGCGTGAAGAAAGAGTCTGATTTTTACTGAGGAAAAGATTCAAGCTTTCTGCTTATTCAAAGTTGAGTTAAATACGAGGAGATATAGCTTAACGGGCTATAAATGGGGTCTTTAGCTGTTCGGTAGTTTAAAGGCTTGTTTGGCTTGTTTGCGTCATGCGGTTGATGGAGACGCCCACTCTTACCGCCGTCACTTTAACAGTTTTATCTCCCACTGGACGAGATAGGTAAACTTTAACGAGAATGACACTTTTGCATCGATGAACCATAGAATAAAACTCGACGGTTACTTAATACGGTCGTATATTTTCCTATCCATCGTGGATAGAATTTAAAATATATACAAAGATGGAAGCACGTATCAAAATTTGTTCAAACAATTGAAAAAATAAATAAATAAATAAATGAACAACAGCAATTCATATGACACGTATATTGTTGATGTAGATATAAATATACAGTATAAAATATGCTGCATTTCTTCGTTTATTTTTTTCATAATTTAATCACTATTCCGTCTAAACAACAGACGTCATCAATAGGATTTTTGATTACTATACCGTAGGTCTGGGGTACGGAGAGAATGCGAATGCGTAGGTGCGTAGGCGGGTATAGGTACAAGTACAGCTATACCTAATTCATTTGAAATAACGAACATCGTATAATATGGAGTAGACACTTCGTAAACGCAGTTTGTATGTTAAAGTTATAGGTGATATTCAATTTGGGAGCTTTTTAAATGTAATATAGACTTTTTTCCCGAGTAGGTAATAGTCCACTCTGTATTCGACTCGGAATTAATATCGTTTTCCATAAACATCGTATACATGGAAAGCTTAAGGGGGATCTATACAGATATGACTTCACGAATACTGTTAAACAATTATTTATACTTTAATAAAGCGTGACCTGATCTGAAAGAAGCTACGTCAATTTCTTCAAATTATATATTCAAAAATGAGCTAGAAATCTTTAAACTGATAAGAACTTAATGTTTGTGAATCAAAATTTTTCGGCTCATCGGTAGACAAATTTCGAAGAGATTGATTCACGTAGATCTTTGAAATTCAGGAGCTCTATATTCCTCTAGCATAAATTATTTTTCGACTCTGGTCAAATCATCTATATAGGCCCTCCTTAATACAGCTTAAAAAAAAGCGCTGTTACATCTCCTTCCAGATAAAATGAGTAAATAGAAAAAGCTCCACGTAGGTATAAATTAAATTTATCTTCTATATTTGAAATATGCAGACGATTAAAGTCAGTGAGAATAAACGATATATGCAACAGCAAGACACGTGTCTCTTTATCCTCGGTTCTTGAACCCTGTTGTAACCGTGATCAAACATACGTCAAAGCGAGTTGTGTATGTACAAGCGGTACACTGTATCGTGTACGGTCGAGGAATATTTGTCCATATATAGGGAAATTCCCCCTGATACCAACCCACTTACCACGTGATATCATTCCAAAACTGATTCTCTCTCACTCACTCACGTGTATTATAGATGATCCTTATTCATGTGTTTGTTGAACATAGAAACGATGTATATTAATGTTGCCAGAGACAAGGTCACAAAGTACGTATATACGCAACATTCGAGACGTAAGGGGAGGAGACAAATCGATAAATTGAATGAACAAGTCAATTGAGAATAACGAGTGAAACAAGGGCATAAGGGCCCGAGATTCATGAATTCATCACAAAACATGCGAATGAGTTTTACCACAAACAATGCCGAAGAGATTCAATTACTCAAATGAATGAATGAATGAATTAACGGTTGGGTGAATTACTGAGTTAAATCGCTCCATAGAAATTAATGCACGAGAAATTAATGTCCACAAAAACTAACTACGGTTACAAAAAAACCCTTTGTTAAACCGATAAAGCCAACAATTCATTGCCTAATCTATGCCTAACGCTAAAACTACACAAAGGAAAATGATTCGTTGATTTCGCGTGACCGAACTATGAATACCCAACGTCAATTAACAAAATCCAACGCTGTATACCTGAATTATAGACATGCATCAGTTAGGCATTGAAGTAGGTATATTTTTTAACGGTATCGTGGTTGGTTAGAAACCTTATCAATTAAAATTATCCAACATGAAATTACGATAACTTTTCTATAAAAGATCGGCATTTTCTAATTTGATACCTTTATCAGTTTGCAGTTCGGTCTGCAGGTTTAGTATGGTTTTCATTTCCGAGTTCTACTCAGAACTAGATAGACCGTTGACGTCAAGAATGCCCTAGCGTAAACGGGTATAAATATTTTGGAAATAAATAATAGTTGCCTGTGTAAAGGTAGTACGGCGCATCAGTATAAGGTAACTAAATGAATTTTTAAAAAGGATCTAGGAAGCGAGGTCACCTGGACGACGGTGTAGGGCAATTCGTAAAACATTGAAAACCTAAAGTAAGTATCTCTCTAGCCAAACGCCACGTAGAAAGGACGATGTATTGGCTCTGGTCAATCGCCTATACTTACCTGTACAAGTAAAGATAAAAAAAAAAAAAAAAAATAATATGAAACGATCTAAATTTTTGAGTTATTATGTATTATGTATAAATTTTACATTTTTTCCAACGATGAACTCTTTACGTTCATTTATCCGGGTCAGATTTCTTATTTACTTATAGCTTAATATAATTATAAAGGAGTTCCAAAGCTCGCTATACTATAGTTAAGAGCATTATCGTGTTAACAATAGACCTCTTTCACGGATCGCTAAACAGCTACGAAACTTTCCATATAGTCTAAACCGTTCACCAAGGACTAAAGGTTTCAGTCTCGGTGGCGGCAGCGTGAAAAATATCACTAATTTTAGTCACATGATATAGTAATTGATAATGATAGTAAAAATCTAACTGTATCTTTCGATCTACATAGAATATATTCTGCACCTATAAAAGACCGTACGAATTACTTTTATGTATTTACATCATGTAATTCTACTCATATATTTAGGTATGTAAGTATATTCAACAATAACACGACACAGCTGTGGTATATACATATGTAGTGGGAAATTACGGTATGAGGTATGAGCTCATCATATTTGTCAGAATAACGGGTTTAAAGAGACTATAATTTATTACTGAATGGTAGTGCGATAAAATATATCGATTGTTGGGCTGTAGATTGTCATTAGTACTTGTAAAAATGAGTACTCTTTATGGTGACTGTTATTGAAAATTGATAAGAAATACAACAGTCAATTATCTACACCTACGGTGATTTATATTTATACGGGATTTGTTGTTGTGCGAAATAGTATGCTGGATAATACACGATTGAATAGATTGAATTTGTCGACGTTGATCAATTGTTATATCTAATACTACACAAATCCTAATTATTGTAATAATTCTTGGTCATTATTTACCTAAACGTTTTCATAATTTCTGTTGATATACATACACCTAAACCAATAAAGCATCTGCCAATTGTTTTATAGCCTCGTTTATGTCGAAACCAGACAAATTCAATGAGAAATATTGGATGCAGTATATAGG